>CM061275.1:33026705-35426705 GCA_030848825.1 Tadarida brasiliensis
CTGACTGTGTTCCCATGACGGCAGTGACCAGCAGTTTCTGGCCTGCTCAGCTGAAAAGTCAGACGGTCGCGTTCTCGAGTTATTCTTTGTCTCCTTCAGCGGCTGAGAGGGGAAGCGTCACCCACACACTTGGGGGTCTGAGCAAGAAAAAGAGAAAAATGGAAGTACAGCCAGGGGAGGGAGATGATGTCCTCAGGTCAGCCTCCCTGCTCTATCTCCCCCTCTGCCCCGTGCTGGGTAAAGGCACACACGGCCTGGCGCCCTTCCCTCGACTCCCCTTCATCCCTCAACTGCAAATAAAAACCAACAGAAATACCCTTCCCGTGGTACGGCTCGGTCATTCCCTTTTCGGAATCCATGGTTTTCGCCACACTACCAGGTTAGGGAGGGCAGGTGTTTCTCATTTCTTCTTTTTTCCCAGGGCATTTGCCATAATGCCAGGCCATGGTAGATGCTTAATGGATGTTTTGTACAAATGAGTGAGTGTAACTTTCAGGAAGGTCTAGGGGTGGATCCTCTCATTCCTCGGAGGCCCATTCACCCTGGGAGAATGCCTCAATCCAAAGCCTCTGTGCAGGGTCAGCCTTTGTGGGGGGAAAGCCATCTTCTGGGGTCGTGGGGCTAGAGGGCAGTGTTCATCCACGGGTACAAGCCAGAGCAGTGTGTGTGTGTGTGTGTGTGTGTGTGTGTGTGGTGGTGATGACTGGACATTAATAAGCTCTGGCTCCAGAGAGCATTCTGGAAGTCCCTCAAAACAACTCAGCCCATCTCTCCATGATACCCTGCTTCCCAAATATGCCGTGAAACGTCCTCTGGACACATGCTGCTGAACGACCCAGTTTATTTGAAGATCTAAGGTTTTTAATCCAGTAAACTTTATTTATATATAACAACAGTACAAATTGTGTCCTTGGCTTGCAAAATAGGAGTGCTTCATATTTACAGTAGGTATACAATAATATATTAGAATAACAAAAAAACCCTATTTTATCGGAACATTTTAAATACTTCATTTTCTTCCAGTTTATTTATTTATTCCATAACACCTGTAAAAACAACACAACCAGACAACTATCGTCGCATTTTCTTAAAAATATATATGATACAGATTCCAGTGTGTCAAGAAGAGCGGGTTTGGGTGGGAGAAGTTGTGGGCACAGGCAGGTGGGCTCAGGTCCCTGGTCTCATGGTATAAAGAGCTTGTCCCTTCCTCCCTGACACACCGAGAATATGTACTCTGTACGGAGGGGACTATATTCCATTTTGCTCTCCACCTGTAATGCCAGTAAGGAGGGTCAAAAGTCAGGGCCTTGACTGCAGCCGGAGGATCTGCCCGGCTTCCTTGAGGCGCGGCCAGGAGGCCGGTGTGTAGGCAGAGCTTCTCGGGGTGGGGGTGGGGTGCAGAGGAGGGCGTCTGCGGGAGCCCCAGGAGCTCCAGTCTGCTTGCTGGGCTGTCTCCCTGTGTGACCAGCAGTGGTCTTGATTCTCTCCCAGGCAGGACTTTTCCGATGCGGAGAGTGAAACTTGATCTTCTATTGGTGGCATCGCTGAGCCCAGGTAGCTGAAATTTCACTCGCTGGGGAGACCAGGATAAAGGGGAGGGAGGAGAGAGATTTGGAGTTATGAAGAGGATGCTGCCATTTTCTCAAAGCGTGTTCCTGAGGCTTCAGAAGGCCCTGAACTCCGTCCCCCGTCTCCCTGTGGGACCCACTCCCGTGTCTGGGAGGGAGGCTGCTTTGCATTTTCTCACCCCAGGAGCCCCCTCTGCCCTCCGTCTGCAGCCAGGCCTCGGGCATGACACAGTGGCTGGGAGGAGACGCCTCCTCAGAGCAGCGGCAGGTTCATGGGGCAGGTGTGGCCATAGGGAAGCACCTGGAGGCTTAGCAGCCAGAGGCTTCCAAGCATTCTCTCTGTGCTCTGCCCGGGCCACTCTGAGTCCAGCACACACATCCTTTACTTCTGCTTCGTGTGCAGCCGGGCCTCCACTGCTATTTCTTGTTCTCGTTTGGTAGAAATGAAGGAAGGTCAGGGGCTTGAGCAGCAGGAGACGTGTCACCACAAGGGACAGTAGCAGTGGAAACAAGGGGGGCTCTATTACCCCGGTAATGTCTCCAGAATAAGGTAAGGCAGCTGGGTTGGTCAGCTTTCTTCTTTCCCCAGGCCCCTTTCTAGAAAACTCCTGCCCCCTGCAGGTGGGGAAGGAGAACACTGTCAGCGAAGTTAGCAGGAACCAGCACCTGAAGAATGCACACTTGCTAGAAGGTCCTCCTGGGTTTTGTTCATTGCTGTTTCTCAGCACACAGAGCGAGGCCTAGAAAATAGTTGCAGGTCTGAAGGTTCCCTGAATGAATAAATGCATGTAAAAAAAACAGGTCCCTCACTCGTGGGAGGTGAACAGCTGATCCATGCTTTCAATGGCTGAACTCTGCAAGGAGGGGGAGCTCTCTGCTGGAGGTGGGTGGGAAATGTTTCTGAGAGATGTGCTGGGGGGAGGGGAAGAGGGCAGCACAAAGCACCTGAAAGCACACCGAGGGCAGGAGGCAGCAGCAGGCCAGCTGGAGTGATGCTCCACCAAGATGCCCATCTGTCCATCTCCATGTGGCCCATTAGCACCCTGTCTTGCCAAACACATTTCTGGGGTCCTTTACCTCTTCCAGAGAGTTGTCTCTTGTGCAGAAGAATAAAACAAAATGAAGCTGGATTGACATTCAAGAGAGACTTCCTTCCCTGCCTCCCTCCAAGATGGATGGCTTCATGTTGGGGAGGGGCTGTGACAAGGTCAAAATATCTTCAAACTGGATAATAGTGAGGAGAGAGGTCAACCAACTTCTTCTTCTTCTTCTTCCACAGGGTGGACTCCACTGGTTCTTGGCGACCCAAAGTCAAGAGTTGGTGGAGGAGAGAGAGACGAGAAGCTAGAGAGGAGGCGAAGCTCTACACAACCTTCTGGCCTGTCTTGAATCCAACTGACTTTTCCTTTTTTTTTAGTTCCTTTCTCAGGGATGCCCTTCTGCCACTTCCTTTGCCAACCCAACTTCCCCAACTCTCTCATGGAGTCCTGAGATAGGGGGCCAAGCCACTCTTGCCAGCTCTGGTTCTTCTCTCTACTCTTCAGTCGGCCTCCCCCACCTCCCACCATTCTCTACACTCCAAAATCCTTCAAGGAAGCATCCCCAGGGGCAGCGAATAGTCACCAAAGTTAGCTGCTGGGAGACACGTGGGCGGATGCATGGAGGTAAGGGATGGTTATGATGCAATTGAAATGTCTAACTTCCTTTTACTTCTTGGGGCAAAGTGCTAGATGCCAGTTTGAACAGTAGTGTGATCAGAACACTTTCACTCGGAGCTCAGAAGTAAAAGGAGGTTTGTGTGTGTGTTTGGGTAGCACAAAGTTCCTTGCTCACATTCCTCTTGCCCATATCTCCTCTCTTTTCATTGCCATAATTCATGGGCTCTGAGCTGATAAGCTTTGGGTGCTATGAAGAGCAAACACTTTGGCTTAGTGTGGAAGGCCAGTCATTAGTATTTCTTTCAGGCTGTTAATAGGGCCCAGAGAAAACTTGAACAGAAGTGGATTATCAGAAGAAAGTGGCCTTGGCATGGCTGGTTGTGAATTATAATGAAAACAAGCAAGTTTCCTGAGTATTTTGCTGAATGCTGTTCTCTTCCCATTTGTCAGCTGCATTCAGGCAAGAAACTGGAGCTGAGACCAGGCGATGTCTGCTGTGTGGTTAGCTCAGAAATCCAAAGCCGCACTCCAGGGATGGAAGCCAGCCCTCAGAGTCTCCCTCCCCCCAGCCCTTTCCTGGGAATCCAATGTGGTCAGCAGAGCCTCTGGAAATTGGAATTGTTTGGAGGTAAATCAGGGCACAGAGAAGCTGGGGCCCACAGTTAATTACAGAGGAAATGACTCTGGTCTGGTCTCTCTAGGGATGGCTGGTCCAGTTTCCCAGCATTGCAGCCCCTTGAAAAGTAGGTGGAAAGGGGAGGTTGGTCTGCTCCTGCCTCTCCCTTCCCATCCCTTTGCCTTTCTCTTGTCCTCCTTCCCCCACGTGGCGATGCTGCTTGTAGAGAAGTTGGAGCTGTCTGCTTGGATCTTTACCAGTGTGGGAGGCGGGGAACTCGGATGGCTGTCCTGGTCACCAAGGTCCTGTCGCCAACAGAGTGCCTTCCTCTTGATGACTCCCACGGGCTTCCATGGGTCCTCTGGACCAGGGCGTGGAGCTTTGGTCTCTTTGTCTGGAAACTACACTCAGGAGAGTTGGCCATCATGGTTCTAGGTGTCAGCAGGAGCGAGCAGGAAAGGCGCCCAGTGAGACGCCATCCGCTTGTCCTTCAAACTCATAGGACAAGAGAGGCAGGAAGAGAGGCAGAAGACAATCCCGGGGGGGATGTTACGGTCATTGCTCCTGAGAAAGTGCTCAGCCAGGAGCTCCACACAGGAGTGAAGGGTTGTCTCCCCTTTCCAGGCACGAGAGAATGAAAGAAAGAAAACGTCACCATACACACTGCAGCTTCTTTAACCCATGCTCTTCAAGTATTGCTTGCTGTAAACAGTGTTTGATTTTTGTTTTCTCTTTAATTATGGAAACCACGAGTGGATCCGAAGCCAAACACCCATGCCCCCACATGGACCCTGCTGGAGGCCTGGTCCACATGCCTCCAGGCCCTATCCCCAGGGTGCCTGGTTTATGACAGTGACGAGCGGCTCATGTCCTCAGGGAGGCCAGTCATCTCGTGGAGAGAGGCCCACCTCTCCCCCACTTCTGGTAGTAACTTTAGGGAAACCAAAAGGAAAAGTACCAAAGATCAGCTCCTCATTTGTTGAGGTTTGGGATTAAATAAAACAAACACACACACACACACACATACACACACAAAACAGTAGCAAAAAGCATTGGTACTCTAGAGACATATCTCTCAAGAGATGAGAATATACAGGTGTGTGGTCTATAAAGCTCAATTTCCCACCAGCCAGGCTGAGCTGCTCAATGGCTTTGCAATTGGTGCAAAGTTCTGTAGTTCCCACGCTCTTCTGGCTGCCGGGATAATTCCAGGTTTTACTGGCCTCTAGTTTTGCAAAGTGTTTGGTGCAAACTTGTGCTCATTCTTCTTCTCCTCATTATTTCTTTTCATTTCAAGGGAAAGGAAACAATCATTTTCCCTCCAGTTTTTCTCAGCATCTCTTTGTAGGTTTTTTTCCCCCCTGGCATTTGGAAACAGGAGTTAGATGAGGAAGGAGGGACGGAGGGATGGGGGCAAAAGAAGGAAGTGGGATAGAAACCAGAATTCAACAAAAGTTGGACGGGATGAACAGGGAGGCTTTTTGTTTTGTTTTATTTCTGGTTTTCCTTTTTTCTTAAAAAAAAAAATTAAATAAAGTTCTCATTATTTCCCCAATATACATCAAATGAGTTTCCATGCAAAGCAGCAGTCACAGAGGCAGAACTGTGTCCAGCCTGAGCCTCTCAGCTTGAAGAACCACCTTCTCCTCCGTGGTCCCGCTTCTCTCCTGTTCGCCCCGGGGGTGGAGGACCACGGTCTCTCCCTGCAGGAACCGCCTGTGAGGAAACTTGGCTGGCGAGGGGAGAGGGGCCCTCCCCTCTCCCTGGGGTGGGGTCTCAGGGGACAGCACTCGTCCTTCCGTCTGAGACGCCCAGTGTGACAGCGTTCACGGGTCCCTCTGCCCAGGAACGGGAGGCTCCGGCTCTCAGCTCTCAATGGACATAGCGTTTATGAGCTGTTCCACTTTGTACGCCAGCCGCTGGCGCTGGGCCTGCTCGTCCTGCTCTAGCGCCCCAATGAGCTGAGGAACAAAACACAGTGGGGGACACTTCAGGACTCGGCAGAGAGGACGCCCCTTTCCGAACCCTTCATCCTTCTGTCTGCCTTTCCATTCTGCCCTAGCGAACGTACCTTACATGATGCATCTGATGAACGGACTCTATGTGTATGTATGTCTGTGTGTGTATACATGCATGCATGTGTGCATACGTATATGTTATGTATGTATGTATGTAGTGCCCCTTGAGCAACACAGGGACTGGGATGCTGACCTCCCACATAGTAGTAGAAGATTCTTATGTATTTATAGTCAGCCCTCTGCATGGGTGATCCCCAAAAGTAGAGTCGATCCCCAGACAGCGTGGGTTTGACCTGTGTGGTCAACTGAACTGTGGTCAATTGAAAAAAATCCGGACTTGTGCAATTCAAACCCGTGTTGTTCAAGGGTCAATTGTGTATCGAAGGTGTTTAAAACAGTATTTGGCACATAGAAAGTGCTATTAAGTGTAGCTATCATCATCATCATTATTATTATCATTAATTACTAACACGACTTTCAGGTACAATGCTAATGTGTGACTTGTGAACTCCGCGAAGCGGTCCTGTCTAACCTCCACTCATGCTGGCCCACCTGCGTATCTGAAATGTAACTGACAGGACGTGGACAAGTGCAAAGAAGCATCAGATTCATCGTTTAAGAAAGAATGCAATGAATCACACAACACTTTCAACGGGAAAACAATGACATTATTAAAGTGTTATTTATTGCGTTAACAATGAGGGCAAGGCAATGCGACGTGTAAGGGAGTGCTCGATGAATCAGGAGAGCCTGGCTGCCTTCTAACGGAATGGAAATGACTTCTGAGCTCAGGGGATTTTGCCTCCAGGAATGTGTTTCCTAAATGACCCTCTGATGCTGTTGTTTAAGGACTTGGACAGGTGCTCTGTCTCACTGCCTTGCCTGCTGCGAGGTGGTTTCCGTCCCTCCCAGGGCCCGTCTTACCTCTTCGCTGTACTTGCTGACGTAGGAGTAGATCTCGTTGAGGGCGCTCAGCATGTTGAACTCCACGGCGTGCAGGCGGGACTGCTCAGCGAGGTAGGCGTTCATGTCCTGGTCACTGATGGCGGGGAGCTTGGCGATGTCTGCGTAGTATCTGCCGTGGAGAGGACAGGCTGCTTGATGGGACCTCAGCACGTCTGCCCGCACCTGCCCTGACCCCGGGCCCCTCGCGAGCAGGTGTCCCCGTTCACCCATGCCTTATTTCTCTTCTGATGTAGCTTCCTCTGACCTCTTGCCTCAGTCTGAGGTTGAGGCCGTGGAGTCAGGTCCCCCCGAAAGCAGGTTCCATCTATCTGCAAGCTCCTGGCTGCAGTGCCCCCAAAGCAGTTAAAAGCCCAGACTCTGACCAGACTCCTTGTATTCAAATCTCGGCTCTGCTCCCTGCTGGCTGTTTGGCTTTGGGCGAGTCGCTTACCCTCTCTGTGCCTCAGTTTCCTTATCAGTAAAATAGAGATGATAATAATACCTACTTCACAATGCTGTTGGACATGTTAATGAGATGGGACAGACAAAATCTTTACCAGAGAGCTAGGTGCTTAGCATGTGCTCAATAAATGGTAATTAGGATGATAATGATCTGACTTCCAAGGCCACAAAGCTTCCCTTTCTCCCCCAGCAGGAAGTGTAGACAAGGGAAAAATTGGGGCATGTATGAAGGCACGAAACACAGTTGTGAGTCCTGGGTCAGTGCAACCCACAGGGTGGGGAAGGGAGCAGCAGACGGGGCATGGGCCTGTCCTCTGGGTGCTACTGACCTCTCCACCCAGCTCTTGTAGCTGGGAATGTCCTTGGCGTACAGCAGCTTGTTGGAGGGGGAGTCCTTGCCCAGCCGGTGCTCTGACGTTGAGCAAGAGTCCATGAAGGTCTGGGCCACCACGGAGAGGCAGGCGTCCGTAATGCTGCCCTTGTGGATGTCAAACACAAACTGGGGGTTCTTGATCACGTTCACCCAGAAGCGCAGCGGGAGGCTGTAGGGAAAGGCAGAGCAGATCCTGAGGGCTGCGCCTCGGCCGCACCCCGACGCTGTCCACTAACATGTCTCCCTGCCCCACGAATACAAACTTCTCTTTCCAAAGGGCAAGGGGATGAAATCACAGGAAAGTGGTCTGGCCAGGGCTGCAAATTTAGCTTAAGCTGTTCCCGATCCTGGGAGAAAAGGAGAGGCCATTGTACCCTAATGGGGTGCTGACCCAGCTCTCTGACAGCAGAGGGGTGGGGGGGGGGTCCTGTCCCCTCCTGGCAGCCTTTCCCAAAGGCCTCCATGCCCCCAGGGCAGCCCAAGCACAGAGAACTGCACTTTTCTCAGAGCTTCACACAATGCCACCAGGCTCCTAGAGTCCCTTCACAGTGCCCGTGGCCATTGTAGGAAGGACGAAGCCGGCAGCCCCGGGCACGGCCTCGGGAGGGCACAAAGGGGGCCACCTGTGCTCCCCGCCCAACCCAGGCTGCTTCCCAGGGCAGGCCGGCCTGCCTGGGCTGAGGAATGGGCTCCCTGGGGGCAGGTCTTTCAAGCACCTCCCCAGGACTTTCTGCAGTGCTTCTGGGCAGGACAGAGGGGGAAGAGGAGGCCATTGTTGGCGTGCTGGAAATGACTCACTGTGGCTCCATTTTCCCACCCTGAGAGGAACGGATCAGTCCTAGGAGAGTTCCTTCTGCAAAGTGGGAATTCATAAGCAGAGCGGAATGCATTTTCCCTGCTCCGTAGGCCAGAAGGAGGATAAGCCCGTTTATTCCCCTTCAAAACCAGGACAGCTGCTGTTTTTCCTGCCTTTTCCAACTCTGCCTTCTCCTCCAGCTGCCTGTGGGGCCTTAACTCTTTTGGTTCCTCTGTGGAGTGAGCTCTGTCCCCTGACTTGAGGTGATGTTCCAGCAATCCAGCCAATCTCTCCTCTCCTGTTCTTCATCTTCTCTTGACTCGAATGGACCCCAAACTTTCTCAAATATCCCAGTCCTGTCAAGTCTTGGGAATGATCCACTTTGCCCACTCCAAACCCTTCCATTAGGATTTCTGCTTATCTTCCAAAACGCAAGGGGACCACTCACTTTCCTGTAACCCGGGACGGGCTGCCTCGGCTGAGAGGTGACTCATCTGTTCCAGCCTTCCCTTCCTTCAGCAGCTTTGGGGAGCTTCTGACATTCTTTCTTTGGACATTAGCTATTTGAGGTCTGGATAAGGGGACTCACCCCACCACAACAGCAGGGTAGAGACTTTCCATGACTTGGACCTGGCCAGCAACAGAAGGCATGGGATAATCCAGACTTTTCTTTGGATTTCCCTGAATCTGCCTACTCCCAGCGCTGGGCTGGGGTCCTCCAAAGCAACGGAGACAGCCATGGCCCTGCCTCTGGGGACCCCGGCGAACGGCCTGCCCCGGTGAAGTGCACCGTGGGCTCCACACCCCACGAGCACCCGAGTCTCCATTTCACTCCATTTTGATCGAAGCGGCAGACTTTGAAGGGCTCAGCAACCACAACGCCCCAGAGAAGAAAGGAGTAGATGAGGTTGGGGTTGGGCATTTCCAAAGTGTTTTGCTGGTTGCTAGGACCTTTGATTCCCAAATAACAGCCTGGGCCCATCTGTGTCGGCTCTGTTTTCTGAAGAGATCGCTGACTCCAGACAGCTGTGTGGGCTGCCTGCCCAACCCAAATGCCTGGACCTCCTTTCTCTCCTCTCCGCTCTTTCCCGAAGGAAGATTTCAGACTCTGGCCCTTGGCCAGGCCCTATCTGACCTGAAAGCCAGACCTGAGCTGGGTTTTTGGTCCAGGTTCAAACCCAGGAGAGACCAGCCGTATGCCAGCGTCCTGTGGCAGCTGCCTCCCCACTGCCGCAGAGATTACTCTTAGGGAAGACAGTCATGCCTGCAGGACCTCTGCCTGCACTTCCTGAGAGCTCTGGGGTAAAAACCTGGCCTTAAGGGATCAAGTTTGCAGTGACAGCCTCCTGGTCGGTGGGCTCAAGTCTACAGCAGGTGTGAGCTCTCGGGAGCGTTGGCCACCTTCCCTGGAGGCTGTTTAACTCCGGGCTTCCAGACCTCAGGACGTGCCTTAGATTCTGCCCTGCTCAGAATGCCGGCGTTGCCTTGGCTTTGAGGCTCCGCCGCTACTTCTCAAAGGAGGCTCTTTGTGTAGGTTCCCCCAGCTCCCTCTTCCTGAGAACCAGAGATCCCAGAGTCAGGGAGGAGGTGCTTCCAGGGGAAAGGTCTCAACCTGAAAGGGCAGAGCTCAAGTGTGCATCCTGGCGCCGGGCGCAAAGCCAGGCAGGCCCCACTTGGCGGCAGCCTGGGGACCATGGTGGCTCTGCAGAGCATATGTGTGCTATTTGTCCAAGGAGCCTGGGTTTACCAGGCTCAGCAAACGGGCTCCTCCGTCTCCCTGGACCCTGCTGGGCCCAACCCCACACAGCTCGCAGCCTCTCCAGGCTGCCCCTCCCTCCAAGCTCCCCAGGGGTTACCAGTTGCTTTTCCAGGTGTGCCGCACATCTGTGTCATGGATGCTGTG
This sequence comes from Tadarida brasiliensis, assembly GCA_030848825.1. Taxonomy (NCBI): domain Eukaryota; kingdom Metazoa; phylum Chordata; class Mammalia; order Chiroptera; family Molossidae; genus Tadarida; species Tadarida brasiliensis. Next base: position 33,037,048 of record CM061275.1, read on the forward strand.
TCTGTCTGCCTGCTCATCCAGGAAATCAAACATGTACTTGATGGCCAGGGGGAGAGCGCTGCCCCGGTGCACAGTGCTGAACAAGGTCTCAAACAAGTCGTCCACGAACTTCTGCAGGGTGCCCTGGGGGAGGGGCAGTGGGAGAAGGTGAGGTGGAGGGGAGGGGAGGGGGGCAGCAGGCAGTAGACGGGCACACCAGATGGTGCCTTGGACCAATCCCGCCTCGGAAATGTGTCTGCGATGCCAGTGACGCCAGGCTGAGCAGACGGCGGGGTGGGCGTGGGGAGGTGACTGCTGGGGTGTCGGGGAGGTGGGAGGGACTAAATGAGTTGCAGATTCCCGGGAAGATCTCCTCCAACTTGCAGCCACAAGCCACATTTACGCTGTGTCCACGCCAGGAGGGAAGACAGCGAGGGATCTGGTCCAGGCTTCCCATGGGGAGTGGGGGTGGGGGCGGTGCAGGCTGACACAAAGGGTCTGAAGAACCAGCGGGAGGACTGGGAGCCTCCTGGCAGGAGCCTGGCAGGGCCTCAGAGGGTCTGATAGACAGGAAGGTGTGAAACGGCTTATGATATGTGACCTGGGGTTAGTTGGGAGCGAAGGGTCCAAATCTAGGAACACGCAGGCATAGCCCTGACCCACAGGGCCTTGGAGGGTGTCTGGGGAGGGACAGGACTGGGCCCGGGTCCCACAGTTCACAGGTTCCAGGAATACCTCTGCAGGTCAGGAAAATGCCTAATGTTTCCTGGTGTGCCTTTGTTGGTCTCTCATTAGCCTTTCCGGCAAAGCAGACCTAGAGACACGTGGTTTGATGGTGTGTTCCCTTGCCACCTCTGGGAGCAAGCCTGAGAGCTGTGGCCTGGGTGCCACTGTGCTAGAATTTCAGCGGCATTTCTGCGGGGTCAGTGGGGGAGAGTATCTGAAACTTAGCCCTGCTGGGCCCACAGGAGCCCTGTGGTTGTCGCACTATTAGTTCTCCGGGAGAGAAGCTGAAAGACAGATTTACATCACAGCTGCCAACACTGCAGCCTCCCTGCCACCAGCGTCGGGGGGAGATGGGATGGGCCGGGGAGGGGAGCTCTCCCTGGGATCACTGGCAGGACCGGGCCTTCCTTCACGTGTTCCCTCCCCCGTTGTGCCGGGAAGTGGTGGAAAAGGCAGTGATGGTGAAAGCCGGCATGTCTGTCCAGTTAACACCAGTGAGAAAACCACAGCATGCTCCTGAGGGGGTTGGGCCCAGACGTGGGAAGAGCAAAGGTGGTCTTAGGGAGTGGGCCAGGAGCAACACTATCGTTATGATTTTTGCCAAAGGGAAGAAAATAGCAGCGGCTGCTCTTCTGGAAAGCCTGCCTGGAGACCCGCTCATCCGGATGGGTCCCCTGGAAGGACAGACTCCATGATGTCCTCCCCAGGCCGAGCGGAGCGGGAGTTACCTTGGTGGCCAGTAGCCGGGTCAGGTAGATCTCGGACACCATCTTGCTGCCCCGGTCACCCTCCTTCTGGTCTCCGTGGTCATGGTTCTTCACCAGATGCCACACCTTGACTCCACTCTCCAGGTCCGGGGTGATCATGGGGGCCCGTGACCGCAGGCTGTCGGGACTACCCGTGTACCTGAAGGAGGAGTCTAAGGAGAAGGGGGCGGTGGAGGCTTGTGAGCAACTGACTTCATCATCCCTGTCTGAAGAATCCTAGAATCCCTGCCCACCTGCCGCACTCACTCTGAATAAACCAGTTTCCATGGGAAGGGAATCTCTGGGACCTCCTCTCAGGAGTGGGCGGTTATTTTAGGGATCTTTGGCTGGCATGAGGACAGCCTGAAGACTTTTTGTAAAAATAGGACTCAGAAATTTTGTGAGCTAGAGAGACCCTTGGTAATTTTGGAGTCCCCCTCCCCTGATGGTTCCAGCCAAGAATGATCAATCAATAGGCAAAATGTCAAACAAATATTTTCATAAGGGCTCTGAAAAAAAACCTGGATATTAAGGAGCTGTGAGCTGTAATCCTCCCTCTCTGAAGTTAGTGGGGCCCTTCTTCTTGGGGCCCAGAATATGGACTTGCTAAGGCCTGTCTGGAGCTGCTGGCCTCCGTCCTGAGCGGTCCTTTAGCAGGACAGCCCAAAGCCTTAGTGCAAACACGAATTCAGAGTACGAGACAGTGAGGCACTGAACCTCATTGCCCAGAGGGCACTGGGGGCACTAATGCCCTTCAGTGGTGGACAGGATAGGACGTGTCTCAAACTGGGACACTTTTGAGAGGAAAAGTGGGCTCTATTAATAATTTAGCCAGGACCACAGGCATAGACTGGGATATATGAACCTCCCCTTCCAGGTGCCTCTCTGGTCCTGGGCCTGGGCTATCGAAGGAAGGGCACATGAGGCCACCGGCTCCCAGAGCTCTGAGGAGATGGAGGCCGGCAGCAGCGAGGGCTTCCTGCTGTTCGAAGGGACAGTGAATGGTCCCCGGAAGGTCACAGAAGCCTCCCCTCTGAGCTGCCCGGGCTGCCTTCCTGGTCCTCACCATATCTGCTGATGGACGTCCGGGAGATGCTGGCAGAGGCTGGGATGTTGTAGGAGGAGGTCTGTTTGGGAACCAGAGCCACCACGGATCTGTCTGACACCTGAGCAGGGCATGAAAGGTACAGCGTGGGTGACTATTGGTCTCCTGGGAAGCGGAACAGTCAGGAACTTCTACAAGGTTATGGAATACATGTGGAGTAGAGCGCAAGGCATCGAGGAATCATAGAAATACCAGTTCCTGGTATTCAACTCGGCAGCCACTCACCCCCTTTGGCTACTGAGTGCTTGGCATTCGGTTGGTCGGCACTGGGATCACTGTAGGTGTCTGAACTGACGTGTGCTGTACATACATGTTCAGTGTACACTGGCTTTAATGACTGAGCATGAGTAAAAAAATGCCAACTATCCCATTAATAGTTTTTATGCTTACTACATGTTGAAATGATACTTGTTTTGGATCCGTTGGGTTCAATAAAACATATTGTTGACATTCCTGTCATCAGTGTATTTTTACTTTTTAAATGTGGTTAGTAAAAACTTAAAACGGCACATGTGGCTTGCACTGGGCAGCGCTGGACTAGACCCAGCCCCCCTTCAACCTTGCGCCTTACGGACAATGATTCCTATTTTACAGACGAGGAAACGGAAGAATCGAGAGGACAAGCAACATCTTCTAAGGTCATATTCTCAGTACCTGGTGGAGCCACTGTCTGAGGCCAGGTCTGTCAGGTCCCAGAGCACATGTTCTTCTCATTCTATCCTAATTGGGATTTTTATATTTCAAGTCACACTGGTCTGAAGTCCATTTTCCCTTCTGGCTCTGATTTCTTTCTGGCCTGGGTCCTATAATGCCTGGGCCACCTTGAAGAGTCTCTCAAACAGAACAGCTGCTCTCGGAGAGTCAGAGAAAAAGATGGTGTCTTGCCCTGTTCTCCGCGAGGGTGCCCAGGCTCAGCACCCAGCCTGGAGGGCAAGGCCTGATTAATGGGGGGCCATATTGAAGACATTTGGGGCCATTGTGATTTAAGATTACCCTCCATCCAATAAAAACCGAGAATCCCCAGAATTGTGATGATCCAATTAAACCCCTAACGCAGAGGGAATAAAACAGCTATAATAATGTTATGGGCCATAAAACATTCCTATTAAACCATTTTTTATTTTAACAATTTTTATGAACTTTATAAGTTTGATTTATAGCTGCACCAGTCGTAAAACCATCTTTCTGGGTCTTAAATTGTCAGTCCCTCTCTCCCACCAAAAAAGAATTAAATGTTGGGAAGTCGAACTATAAATGAACATTAGCGCTAACGAGATTCCCTGATAGCTGGTTTTAGTAGTGGTGTTTAATTTTACCCTCCCTATAAATCTGCAGGAGCCCAGGAAGTTTTTAAACATCTCTTTGTTAATTAAAATTATGCAGATTTTCTCCTGTAGGCGCTCCAAGGACCTTTGACTCCAGGGAGGATAACAAGAGGGCAATGCTTTGACCTGATGGCCTAAGCCTGCAGGGTCCTGCGTCCAGCACAGGCCTGAGAGGTGCCAAGGCTTCAGGATGTCCAGCAGGGGAGCCCTCAGGACCACCATCAGTCTGCACCATCAGCGCCAGGTCTGACCGAGGGGGAACTCCCCACCTCTGTCTTTTGGGAACTCTCCTTGTCACTGACAGCCTAGACATGATGCTTCGAAAGCCTGGTAGCGGTAGGGGCAGGGGCATTCCCCTCCCAGAAAGGACAGATTATCTATCATTTACGGTTTGTTGTCACCTAAAGGAAGATTCACAAGATGAGTCGAATGACCACAGTTCAACTCAATTCCAGGTCTCGTCACTAAATCTCTCTCGTCCTCAGCCCTTCTTTCTCTTGACCGACAGGCAGTGCAAGTCCGTGGTCAAGATGCCTGGCTGGGTCTGACCTTGGTGCTGCTACTTCCTGGCTACATTACTCCAGGGAAGTCACTGAACCGCTCTGTGCCTCAGTTGTCTCATTTGTCAAAGGGAATAATAATCTTGTCTAGGTTTGTTGTGTAGACTAAAGGAGCTGGGACAGGAAAGGCTGAGGGCAGTACCTGGTGTCCAGCAAGGTACTAGTGCTGTTATTACAAGTATGAGTATCATCATCATCATCATCATCATCACCGGCTCCCAAGAGGAAGAAGAATCCCTGTCGGTCCCCTGTCATTCAGGGCTAGCATATGGGAAGTGCCATGTACTCAGGAAAGCTCAGTAAATATTTGAGGAATGACTGAATACATGAATGATAAATGACATCAGGGAATTCAGAGTGCTTTGTATGACGAGCACTGTAAGAACAGAATATTCCATTCTTCTGATGGGGAGCCATTGGGCGGACAGCCCAGTAACAACGTTAGGGCATCACAGACAAAGAGGGGAGGCCCCACTCCTGGCCTCCAGAAGTGAATAATTTGGGGGTACGGTGCTATTCTGTTCTGCACTTTCTTCTCCAGCTCTGATTGGTTCATTACAACTGTTCCACAGAATACATTAAGCACCGTGACGGGGAGTTGGGGGGGGGGTGGGATCAACAGGAATGTCTATGGCTTCTGGGATGTAAGTACACACCCTGGCACACCTGTCATTTCTAATCCTGCCAACCACCTTCACAGGTCGGGTGGTTATTTCCATTTTACAGATGAGAAGCCCAAGTTTCCGAGAGATTCATGTCACACCCCTGATGAGTGAGTGGGGGAGCAGGGGTCTAAACACAGCTGGCAAAGCCCTTTCTCTTCCCACGACAGCACACTCCTATCTGGGGAGGGGCCTGCAGGCCAGTAGGGGGATGCAGCCTGGAGAGGAGTGTTTCAGGGTTTCCCCAGTGCCCCCCACTTCCTTTGTGCCCCAGGAGGCTCCCAGCCAGCTCCTGCTGGCTGTTAAGGGCCCCAAGCTCCTGGTCATTGGCAGCGTGGTGCCTCAGAGCCCAGCCTGCCAGCCACCCCCGTGCCCTCCCCAGTGAGGCATGGGCACAGGAGGGTGTCATTAATCAGGCGGTCCCAAGGGGCCTTGCAGCCTCTGGCACTTCCTCTGGTTGGTTTAATTTCCCTTGGTGTCTCTCATTTTCAGCTTCTATTTTATTATTTTTCCTCAATCCCAACTTGCCTAGCTGCGCTTACTCTTACAGAGATCCCCAGCCTCGGGTGGTAACCAGGGGAGGGAGAGGAGGAGTGGCTACCTCCTGGATCTTTTATTCTTTGGCTGGGATTTTTTTTTTTAATTGTTCACTCAACAGGCAGTTGAATTCTGCCAATGCATTAAACATTTTACCTACTATATGTAATCTATTCCACATCACTTTATGAGGCAGAGGTCACCATTAACCCCATTTTACAGATAAGAAGGGTGAGAGCTTAAATAGTTTCCCCAAGGACACCAGCTAGCAAGTGGCAGAATGTAAGACCTGCAGACAAGTCTACCCAGTTTCCTGCTGTGTTGCCAGTGACAGGCACAAGCTGCATTTGAGGGGTGCCATAGAGAAAGCGGCAGACGCCCACGGTGGCTGTCTCCGAGGAGGACTGTACAATGTGCCCTCTTTCTGCAGGTGTAGGGCCTCCAGGGTAGCAGTGCCAGCCTTTCCCAGACCAGGCAGGTCCGTTTCTCAGGGTGGGATGGGTGCTCGTGTTTTTGATAAGTCCCCCAGTAATTCTAATGGGCGTCTGTGGCTCTGAGAATCACTGCTCTAGGATCAGGGAGGAGGGGATAAGGACAGATAAAAACACGCCTTTTAGGCTTTTGAGCGCCTCGGGGCAAACCTTAGAGGAGAGGGGACACTGGGGACAAAGGTCTGGAGCAAAGCCCCTTCCCGAACCAAGAGGCCGCCCTCACCTGATAATGCATCAGCGTGTTGAGTCGCTTCCAGTCGCCCTCGATCTTGGTGGTGATGTCCTCGTCCTGCAGCACCACCCTGGCGATCCGGCCTTGACGCCACTCTGGGTGGAGGGGTGGCGAGGTCACCACGAGGGGGTGGGGCTGCCAGTCAGGACCACCCAGTCCCACCCTCTCCAGGGACCTGGCAACCCCGCCTCCCTCAAGCTGGTGCGAGGAGAGCACTTAAGACGTCTAGGGCTCCGTGGGGTGCAGACAGCTGGGCAGAGTGTGGGCCTCGCCAAAGGCGGCCAGATCGGAGCAGGCAGTGCCCGGGGAGCAGGATCGCGGGTGGCCCCTCACCGGCTAGGCTCCAGGCGCGCCCCAGCAGGGGCCCTAAGCTGGGCAGGTTCCCATCTCGCCATCCCCTCCCACAACCCGCGTGCCCTCCTGGAAGCCGCCTGTCCATCCCTGCCCCACGCTCCAAGCCAGGCCTCCTACCCAAGTCCATGTCCACGGCCCTCGGCCGCTGCGAGTAGGGCACGTTCTTGTAGATGGCGTCGAGGATCTTCTCCTTGACCTGCGTGATGGTGTCACAGTTCAGCACCTTCACCGGGATCTCTGGACTGTTCTCGTTGTCGGGGTTGACGCAGTTCAGAATCTGCGCGTGGCCAGAGAGGGGGAGCAGGAGAGAGTTGAGGGAGAAGTCGAGGGATCTCTCTTTCCAAGGACCCCTCCCCTCATGGGGAAATGGGGTGCCTCTCTGTCTGGGCCTCACTTTCTCTCACCTCCCTGCCATCTGCCAGTGACAACCTGAGTGGTTCTGCCCGCCTCTCCTTCTCACAGACCCGGGACTCTACTTTCTAGCTCCTGGATGGCTCGGGCTTGCTGGGATCCTGGAACGGGGTGTCCTGGGCTTCAGAGGTGGCCCCAGGTGTATCCAGGGCTGGCCTCCCCCGTCCCCAAAACCTCTCTATTAGGAATCCACAGATTCTCGTTCTTTCTCCTGTTGCCCATTTCCTCATTCCTAATGGTGGGTGGTCTTCTCTACCCTATATTATCTAGGGTAAACTGAGGCACTGAGAGCTCTTTATTTTTTTTATCCTCACCTGAGGACATTTTTGCATTTATCTTCAGATAGAGCGGGAGGGAGAGAGAGGAAGAGACAGGGAGAGAGAAACATCGACGTGAAAGGGACACATCGAGTGGCTGCCTCCCGCATGACCCAACCAGGGTTGGGGACAAACTGCAACCGAGGTACGTGCCCTTAGCGGGAACCGAACCCGGGTCTCTCTGGACCACAGGCCGACGCTCTAACCGCTGAGCCAAACGGGCCAGGGCAAGGCACTGAGAGCTCTTCAGGCCCACCCAAGGAGATGGGGCGAAGGCACCCAGGTGGGTCTGCCTGCCCTTGGTACACTTGGACTTGCTCCCTGGCTGGTCGGTCTCCCAATCTCTTTATTGACCCCCTCCAGACTGGCTGTGTGGTCAGAGGGTCAAGTAGGGACCGGGGCGGGAGGTTCACGCTGTCCCCAAGCTTCTGGCCTCCTCACCAGGGTCTTGTACTCAATCTGCTGGCGGATGAGCTTGTCCTCGCTCAGGGAGTAGCGGGCCTCGCCCGTGATGGCGTCGATGGGGCCTTTCTCCATCTGCTGCTTGATGGCGCAGTAGAGCATGAAGAGCGGCTCCCCCGCACACTCCTGTGGGCACAGCAGGGGCGTGTGGCAGCGCTGGCCTGCTCCCCCTCCTGCCCCCGCCAGGCGGGGCCCTGTTCCCGAGGAGCCCCTTGCAGCCTGGTGCCAGGCCCAGAGGGGCAGCCCCATCCTGCCCCCACCTGTGGCTCCCGTCCCGCCCCACTCACCTTCAGGAACTTGTGCAGGAGGAAGGCGAACCAGTTGGTCAGCATCTTCTCAGCCACCGACTCTGTCCTGGGAGGGACAAGGGACGGGGCAGGCCTTTAGGAAGGGGTCTCAGAGCAGGGCCTGTTGTTATGGGCACTGAAGGACACGAGGCTGGGAGCCAGGACACCTGGGTGCTAGCCAACCTCGGCCAGTAACCACAGGTGTGACCTTGGGCCAGGAGTTTCTCCTTTCCGGGAGGCCATTCCCTGGGCTAATGGAGTGGTGTCGTGGTGGGCAGATAAGGGTGCCCAGGGCTCCATCCCACAGGGCTGTAAAGAACCACTTCTTCCTCCCTTCTGGCCTCAGGGTTATAAATAGTTTCCCTGTCCGTCTAGGATTTCTTGCATGCCTGAATACTGTACTCTATTTAGCATGTCCAGAAGGTACCTGGTACCTGCCCTCCAATGCTGAGAGTCAGAATGCCTGGTTCAAATCCTGGCTCTGCCATGTACTGGCTGCGTGGCCGTGGGCAAGCGATTTCACCTCTCTGGGTTCAGTTTCCCCATTTCCAAATGAGGATCATCACCATCATCATCATCATCATCATCTATCTCACAGGACTGCTGTCTGAGTTGAATGAGTTAATATATGTCAAGTGCGAAGACGACCACCTGGTAGCCTGTCAGGTGGGGTCGCTGATGTCAGGTGGGGTCTTGGATCCCAGAGCCTCAGGTAGGGAGCAGTGTGTGTGTTTCAAGGACATGGGATCTGTTGTGACAAGCACCACCCCTCCCCCATTCCTGGGCCACAGATCTGGGGACTTGGGAAGGAACAAAGCGGCTGAGACAGATCCTCAGTAACGGGGACGAAGGGTATTTCAACTCCCTGCAACAGTGCAAATGATACCCTCTGTTGCAGTGCCTCCCAGGCATTTGCCAGGGCTACTCAGGGATGGGGCTTGGGAGAGGGTGAAATGCAGGGGAAATTGCAGCTTGCTCCCCGGCCCCTCCCAGCACCCTCTCCTTGCATTGTGCCTGAGATTAGCACTCATTTAAATACAACAGTTCTTAATGAGAGTTGCTCCTGCTCAGACTGGCAGGATAGAGGCTCAGCAGTCATAGAAACAAAGTCACTCTTCCTCCCTTCTCACCCCACGTGGGGCCTGGCAGCCTGAGCCCTTGCGTGGAGAAGGCTAAAGGGAAGGCCGTGAAATAGCAGGCTTATTCCAAAGCCGTGCTGGGCTCCCCAGGGCCTCCAGAGAGGGTGAGCTCTGCGGATGGACACAGAGGTCTCCTACCCTCTCTTCCGCCAGGAAAATGGCAACTGGGGAGGGGCGCGTGGTGGATGCTGGTGATTCAGACCCAGGAAGCGGCCCCGGAGGCACGGGCCACACCAAATCTCCAGCCTGCTGCTGGGCAACGGAACCTCTGCTAGATGGAAACGTTCTCTATCTGCTCTGTCCAATCCGCTGGCCCATGCGTGGTGACACTGGTGGAATGTGGCCAGTGTAAGGGAGGAGCTGAATTTCACATTTTATTTCACGTTAATGAATAGTCCCACGTGGCCACCGTGTTTTGTCAGCACGTAGACGCACAGGAAGGGAAAGAGACCGCGAGACAGGCACTCGCAGTGTCACTTTGTCCACGAGGAAACTGAACGGCAGAGGCCACGTCCCTGGCCCACGGGCACACAGCCGGCAGGCGCAGGATCGGAGCTGAGGCCGGAGCTCTCGGCCACCCTCCGCAGCGGCAGGCACCGCGCAGTGCCCAGCCAAGGGGGCTCAGATCCCGTCCTGTCGGGGCACAGGCCTTTCTGGGGAGGCAGCCCTCGGTGCTGTTTACGGGACCTGCTCTCACGGCCCGTGTCCCTGTCAGACACCCGCGCCCTCCCGGCCCTGGCGGCGGCCCACCTCCGGAGAAGCAGCTTGGGGTGGTTCTTGTTCTCCAGGTTCTTATCGATGAGGTCGGACAGCAGCTGCTTGAGGACGTCGGTGGCGTACTCCAGGCGGCCCTGCAGGCCGGTCATGATGAGCGAGGCCACGTTGCCGCGGTCGCGCATGGAGAAGCTGCGCTGCAGCTCCAGGGTGCGGATGAAGGTCAGCAGGAAGACCTTGTTGTTGATGAGCTGGGCGAAGAGCTTCAGGGCCTTCTCCACGTGCTGCTGCCCGTTCCCCTGCACCTGCGGGGGGCGACGGGTGTGCCCTCAGAGGACGCTCCTGGCCCCAGCCCGGCTCGCACCGAGGGGCTTTGCTGGTTATGGGCCCTCTCCATGAGGCCCGTAACCACCCCACCCGCGATGATGTAGGAGTGGCCAGTCTCTGAAGCCTAGAGTCTGCTCTGACCTTCCCCTGGGTCGGCAGGGTTGGGCTCCAGGTGGCACCCTCAGTGGGATGCCATCATCTGCTTTTCCCAAGGATACGATAGGGGATACCCCATATACGATCCATGCCACTGACTAGCGGCCCCTTAATCTCTGATCTGATTTATCATCTTTAGTAAAACAAACCAACAAATAAACAGACAAACCTCACAGAATCCTACCTCTTCCCTAAGCCACCTTAAATCCATTTGAAAATGAGGCAGAATTGTAGTTAATGAATTCAGTTATTAATGTAAAGTGACAAACAATGAGCCTGGCCCTGGAATCATCCCAAAGAGCCTGGGTGCCCCACTGGGTGCCCCACTGGGTGCTACGATCTTCCTGACTAGAAATGTGCCCACTGGAGTGATGCTCTTACACTCCGTGTCCCCTCCTCACATCCCTCTGAGCTGCTGGGCCCCACTGGCCTACCCCAGGACACCCAGAAGCTGTGTCCCCCCTGCGAGGCCAGGCCAGGCGTTACCTCCAGCTCCCGCAGGACGGGGTGGTCTTCGATGCCGGGGAACAGAACGCGCATGGCGTAGGTTCGATAGTCCAGGTAGGGGATTCCTGAGCGGTCCAGGTCGCTGGTCAGCTCGTTGATGTCTGTCTGGAGTTCCGCAAATGCTACAAAAGTGCAGCAGAGACAGGGAGGCTCAGGAGGGGAACCAGCAAAAAGGGGAAGGTGGGAGAAGAAGTTTGTGAAGGAGGAGGGGAACCTGGGGGTACATCTCCATAGCGGGTGGGATAGCTCCAGGCTGCCTTTCTTAGGTGGTGGGAATATGGGTGATTTCTGTTATTTCCTTTTCTGTGCTTATCTATAGTGATGAATTGTCTTTTTATGTATCACAAGTGTGGTTAAAACACAGAAAAAGGAAGAACACCATGACCTGTCTGGCAGGTGCTGCAGGTGAGAGAGTGGCCATGGGGATCAGGCAAAGACCCAGACAGGCAGCTTTGACCCCCTTTTCCAAGCAAGGGAATGCATCAAGATGCAAAACCTTGGGGGGCAATCAAAATCAAAACCACCATGACAGAGGGTGGCTATTACCAAAAACCAGACAATAACAAATGTTGGCGAGGACGCAGAAATCCTGACACCATCATATAGCGCTGGTGGGAATGTACATTGGTGCCCTCACTCTGGAAACAACGTGGCAATTCCTTAAAAAAGTACACGTAGAATTACCACGTGACCAGCAATTTCACTGGCATCCACCCCACAGAACTGAAAGAAGGAATGTGAACAGATCCTCGTCCACTCAGGCTCACAGCCGCACCATTCGCAGTATCAAAAGGTGGAAACAACCCAAATGTGAGCGATGACTGGATAAACCAAATGTGGCCTCCACCATCAATGGACTATTATTTAGCCTTAAAAAGGAACGCTCTTCTGACACAGGCTGCAACACGATGAACCTGGAGGACATCGTGCTGCGTAAAATGAGCCAGACACAAAGGGACAGGAACCAGATGATTCCACTTATGTGAGGTCCCTCGCATTGACAGATTCACAGAGACAAAGCAGAATGGTAGTTGCCAAGTGCAGAGTGGAAGGGTGTAATTGGAGTTACTGTTTAGCGGATACAGTGTTTCAGTTGGGGAAGATGAGGCTGTTCTGGAGACGGATGGCGGTGTTGGCTGTACAATGTGAGTGTACTCAACGCCACAGGACCGGAGGCGGGAGAGCCCCAGGGTGTAGAGACAGTGAGGGCTCAAAGGGTAAGTTTATGTTATGTATATGTTCACACACACACAACACACACACACACACACACACACACACACACACACAAAACAGAGAACAAAACCAAACCCAGCCTTGGGGCGCCCCGGCCATCAGGCCCTCGGCGGGCAGGGGAGCACCCTGTGGGTGGCAGGCCTGTCTCCTGGTGCCCTCTGCTCCCCTCTTCCCCAGCCCAGGCTCTGGGAGGAGCCCTTGACCACCTTTCCTCAGCCCCGCTCTTCCCTTCCATCCAGCAGAGGGCTTGTTTCTGATCCTGATGTTTGCAGCCAAGGGAGAAATGTTTTGGTTCCTAATTGAAATGTTTACTCAGAGAGCTCCCTGGGTCCTCAGCCCGAGGGGATGCCAGGTACACACATCACCTCGTGGCTGTGGTTGCGTGGGAGACGGAAAACAACACCGTCTCCACTCCCACGCACGTCCATGGCCAAGGACACCAGCGAGTGCCAGAGCGCTCAGCCTGCTGCCGGGAAGGCGAACACACCCTGGGCGGGAGGCCGGTGAGATGCCCCTGCCTGCCGGCTGCAGCTTCTGCATGCTCCCAGGTGTTACACAGAAGGAGCCAGGCACGCCCCCTGGCGGATGCAGAGGTGAGATTCTGACCGAGACACTGTGGCCCTGAGAGGGAGAGGAAGGAAGCCCGACTGTGGCATGAGTCAGGGCACAGGGGGCAGAACAATGTGACGAGCCCGGGGCCTCACGTGGGCACAGACAGGACTTCTCTGGCCCTGAGAGCAGAGGAAACAGATCCAAGTGGAGACCAGGCTGGGGTGGGAAGGATGGGAGTGAAGATGACATTGTCGGTAGGAGGGGTCCGGGGTGCACGGGGGCGCCTCCGCTCACCTTCCTTGCACTCCAGGGCCACGCGGGACTCCAGGTTGTCCATCTGCATCTGGAGCCTCTTCAGCGTGAGGTCGTTCTCGCGAGACTTCCGCTTGTAGGCGATGAGGACGATGATGACGATGATGAGGAGGAGGCTGCCACCCGCGGCGATGCTGACGATGGCTGGCAGGGTCAGCAAGCTGTCTGAGACGACACTCACCGAGCCGGGAGAGAACACCATCCCGCCCACGTGAACCTGTGCATTGCACACACAGACATGTAGAGCCCTGGCATGCCATCGGACCCTGATCATTCAGAAAGGACATGAGAGACCACAACCACACAGTGCAGTCTGCACACAAAACAACATCCTGCTGACTATCTGCCCCCCCCCCTCCCGTGCTTCCGTTCTCAGCTTCTACCCCTTTTAACGTCGGACGTGGAGATGAGATATGGAACAGGAAGAGACAGCCTTTCTCATGACAGACCACGTGTGCACAGCGAGGAGGGGAGGAAACAGGAGAAGAGCGCACTCACCATGACCTTGTGCTGCCCCGTGAGGTTGGGGGGCTCGCAGAGGAGCTGCGTCTCGGACACTGTGACTGCGCACGGGGTCTCTCCGATCAGCACTGTGTAATTGAGTTTGGCGCCTCCAGAGGCAGGAGGGCAGAGATTTTTGCCCTGTAGACAACAGTGATCTTAATAGGAATAATTGACACACGTGCTCAGAAGTTTAATGGCCTTTTTTTTTTTAAATCCTCCCCCGAGGATATTTTTCCATTTATCATCAGATACAGTGGGAGGGAGAGAGGGGAGAGAGAGAAAGGGACAGAAACATCGATGTGAGAGGGACACATCCACTGGTTGCCTCCCACAGGACCCCGACCAGGGCCGGGGACCGAACCACAACCGAGGGACGTGCCCTTGACCGGAATCGAACCCACCCACGGCTCTTTGGTCTGCGGGCTGATGCTCTAACCGCTGAGCCAAACCGGCCAGGGCTTAATTGCCTTTTTAAAAAAAGATGAAGGAGGTAGATTAGAGAGGGAAGGACAGCAGTGTGAAAACCAGTGGGTGACTCCATGGTATGTTTTGGGATAAGACTTCAAACAGCCACAGCTGAGAGAGAAAGAGAGGAAGCGAACGGAGGAGAGAAAGCAAGAGGAAGCGAGTAGGAAAGAGAGAGGGGGGGGGGGACCAAAACCAAACACGTGACCATTTGGGGGCCACGTGGGAGATCAGTGGAAGTGGTGGAGAAACAGAACACCTGGCCAGGGGCCCGTGGCCTCCTGAAACATGTGTGCAGGTTACAGTGGCCACTAAGCCGGGCAATAAGGGCACCGGTTACTTCCAGCTCACTGCAGACCTTTTTGGGCCCCACAGCTCACAAGAACAAACAGAAATATTCTAAAGCGTTTCTCAGGAATCCCAGGTTCAAGATACAGGGTGGGGTGAAAGCCGATTACAGTTGTTCGAAGGGAAAAGAATACAATAATTAATAAATAATGCAAGAATAAATCCTGTGTTTCACGCACTTACGACTGCAAAGCTACTTTTGCCCCACCCTGTGCATGGCCTGATGGATCAACACCTAGAAACAAGCTCCCTTTGCAGGGAGCTGACAGCGTTGTGAGTCCATTATGCGTACAAAGGAGAAGAAAAAAGGCCCAGAGAGAGGGGATGCTCCCTCCCGTCCTGCCCTCCCTGTATTCCTACCTTCAGAATGATGGGGGATCCCGGCTTCTGATCCAAGATCCCAGTAGGGCTGAGCAGTTCAAAGGTTGGGTTGGGGTAGTAGATGAACTTGGTGTCATTGTAAATGAGCAAGGACTGGACGTTGTTAAAGACAAATCCAAACTCGTCTGGCCGTTCCACTGTGTCCAGGCCGGGCCGGTGGTCCGTGGTCAGAGAGGGTGCCAGGCAGGTGAGGGTGGTGGTGTTCACAACTTTGCACACCTGAGAGGCCCAGAGCGCAGCACTGAAACACCTACTGAGTGACCTGGGGGGTCCCGCGGCTGCCCCTCCCACCCTCTGCTTGCCTTGGCCATCACTATTAGGTTACCGACTTGTCTTCATTAGCTAGTGAGCCCCTTGAGGAAAAGGGCTGTGAAACTGATTTTTTGGGGGGCTGCATTTTAACCCCATTCATTCATTCATTCATTCATTCGCCAGCATTGCTTGAATGCTCCTCTGTGGCAGGTACTGAGCTAGAAGTTGGGGTTATCTAGTGAAATAGTCACAGTCTATAGGGGGAGACACACGATTCACCAGCATAATCCAGTCCTGGCAGAAGGCTGGGAACAGAGCAGGGGCAAGAATGGACGTGAGGAAGGCCCTGGTGGGGGAGCCCAGGTCCTGGGGGATGGTCTGTGTGTGGCCATGAATGTGTGTGTGAGTGTGCACGACTCACAGAAGTGTCATTCATTCCAGAAATGAATGACATTTAATCTGAAGAACGACAGACTTCACTAGACAAGGAGAGGGAGCGGGAGGGGAACAAATCTCGGGCAGACAGAACAACAGCAAAAGCCCAGGGATGAGACAGTGTCGGTCTGAGAGAAATGTAGGTGTAGTGCTGGGTGTGAGTGTGTGTGTGTGTGTTTGGGGGGGGAAGGAGGCTGCACGAGATAAGCACTCTGCCAGCACATAGTAGGTGTTCAGCTAATGTTCATTCACTGTATTAATGAATGAATGGGGCCTTCAACTCTCTAAATGTGCTACTTGGGATCTCTCTCTTCTCCAACCAAGTGACGCCGAACTGCCAGGGGATGTAACCTTGGTACCGACACAGAGTTCAGAATGTCCTTTCTTTTTTGGATGGACCTTGGTCTCCCAAATAAAATCCTAGCTGGGGTGACCCCCGCTTAGCACGAGTTACATCATGATCTCCTCTGGTTTAGTGGTGGGGCTGCTGAAGGACCCGCGTGGGGCTTGGGCGGAAAAGCTGGACTCCTAGCCCCACGGCTCAGCAGCCCCGTGGTTCAGTTTCGGCTTTGGGAGACACGGTGGCCCAGCAACAGGCAAGGGTACCTGTGAGAACGCAGCCTGCTCAAGGACACACCGTCCTGGCAGGTCCACACGTGCGTGTCTGGTCCGCAAACACACATGCAGACTGCATGCTCAGAAAGCAAGGCCGTGTGCAAAACTGCAAAAAGGTGAACCCTGGCAAAGCTCAGGTCGGAACCCCAAGGCCAAGGGTTAACCCTCCATTCCCAGAGGCTGTTTGAGTTTAAAGCAACAGCTCCCCGAGGGCTCCATGCCACGCTGGAGGTCAGTTCCCATTCCCACGCTTTTCAGCTCACACTTCAGCAGCCCCTCAGAAGCCTGATGTCCCTTTCACGTTCCAGCTGGGGACACGGATACAAGGAAAATGAGGGGGAGGGGTGGGGTGCAGTCAGATGTGGAATTGAGCCAGGGAGTTGGAAACCCGGGCTCTGGGGCAGACACGCAGCCAGAGCTCATCTCCTCACTCCCCACCCCATCTTCGTCCCCGCTCGTTCCAGTTCCGCAGACTGGGCTCCCAACAAGCGGCCTCTGTGCTCCTGCCCTGTGCTGCATCGGCACTTCGTCTGCCAAACATTCCTTGGGGTTTTGCGGCCTTCGCTTTGGCCCTGCTCCCTGCTCACGGGGCTGCTTCACGACCCGAAGGCAAGGAGAGGCCCCAGTCGGCCGAGGCGGCCACGGGACCCAGGCTGGGCGGAGGGGCCCAGTTCTTCTCTCCCACCATCCAGAAAGAGAGGGCCCAGGGCAGAGTTCACCAGCTTCCCACTGTGGAGCCAGGCCCTTGCTCCAGGCCTGCCAGCCTGCAGAGCCCGCAGGTCACCGTGGAAGCGGAGGGCCCTCAGCTCTCCAGAGGGAGGCACTGGGGACAACTTGCTAACTCCCTGAAGCACTGAGGTTGTGGTGGGTGGGCTGCAGGAACCACTGGGAGATTACTGCCCGGGGCTGTGAAGGCTTCTGTGAGGGGAGAGAGCGCCCAGCATCGAGCCTTCCCAGACACCTGGCAGGCACGGCAAAGGCCTTCCCAGGGACACCTGGCAGGCACGGCAAAGGCCTTCCCAGGGACACAGGCAGGCATGGCGAAGGCCTTCCCAGGGACACCTGGCAGGCACAGCAAAGGCCTTCCCAGAGACACGTGATAGGCATGGCGAAGGCCTTCCCAGAGACACGTGATAGGCATGGCGAAGGCCTTCCCAGGGACACGAGGCAGGCACGGCAAGACCTTCCAAGCACAGTCATCTCTTCAAGTGGCTTCCCCAGAATAATGCTTCAGCCTTTGGAGGTTGACCTTGTCAGTCACATACTTTCTCCAAAATTCTCTCTGTACCATATTCACCATCCGGGGCCTTGCTGTCTCTGGAGGGACTGCCCCTCACAGACGCGCCAATTCCAAGGGACAGTGAACAAGGAGCTACCTGCTAGAGTGTGCTTCCTAATGCAAACAACTGTGGGCAAGCGTCTGCCTTCCCCAACTCTGCCAGGACGAGGCACCAGACAGCCAGGGCCAGCCCGTCTGCCCAGCCCACTGAAGTGATCCAAATCGGCCAACCCTAACCCTGCCTGCCTCGCCAGTTCTTCCTGTGGAACCCAAAACAAAGGCTCTCCCCCAGTTCACCTTTGTCCTTCTGCTTCCTCACCTACCTGCCGCTCCCCCTCCCCGCCCCACCCCGCACGGCGTGGCCCTCTTTCCTTGGCATCTGTGAGTATTAATGAACTACCCAATGACAGTCATTTCCTGATCTGTTGTTTTAATAAGACCCAAATTTTTAAAAATGTACCTAATTTTGGGGGCATTTTCTTCTTCCTGAGTGTAAACTCTCCATTCCCAGTCCTACCCCTCATGCTCCTCCCTTCCGCTTAGGCCCTGGAGTCGGACAGATGGGGGTGGTCTGTGAGCTACTGGGGACATTGGCCTCAGTCTGGAAGAGGAGTTGGGGCACAGACTCCTCACTGAGGGATGACGCTGTACACCTGGGATGAGGAGGCATGTGCTCTCCTGGCACACACAGCTGTGACCACGTGTGCATGAAGGTGTGAAACAGGCGTCCCCTGTCTCTGGCACGATGGAATGCCAAGCCCAGGAGCATTTTCTGTGGTTTAGTTATGAAGAGTCCTGAATGGCTGGGGGCAAGGCATTATTCCTTTCTGGCCTCAGTTTCCTCGACTGTACAATGAGGGGGTTGACCCAGAGGATCCCTGGGACCTCTCCAGATCTAGCCTTCCAGCACCCTGTCATTCTGTGTACTTCTGTTTCCTAAGGGAGTCTCCAGCACTCTGGGGATGTGTCAGAGACGAGGGCGGATAGAAAGCCAACCTCCTCATCTCTGTCGCAGCCAAGTCAATCCCCTGAAGGTCGAAGCAGTAATAATAGCAATTTGTTTGAAAAATAATGGCCATAATTTATAATGCCAGCATCTCCTGGACTATAATTATAAATACAATAATGCTTCAGAAAATATTGGCGAAGAAGAGCCACTAGAACAAACTAAAAAATGTATACCATGTCAGACATTCTGCTCTTACGACAAAAAACTTCTTCAAAAATCCCAAAAATCCATAATGAAAAAAAATTGAATTACACGGCTCTGCACAGAGGAATCAAATAAAACGTTCAACCTGATCATCTTAGCAACCCGGATGGGACTATTCGCATGCAGCGACTAACGTTTATCAAACGCCAACCTCGTGCCAGCCAAGGGCTGCAGGTGACATTTATAGCTGGGGCGTGGGGGATGGAGGATCAGAGAGGTTGCATGACTTAATCATGGTTGTTTAGCTAACAGATGGCAGGTCCAGAAGCATCTGAATCTGGAGTCAGACTTTCTTCACCCTCTCACAACTCGGCTTCTTATCAGACCTCGGAGTGAACATGACATAAAACAGGGGCCCTTTGGGGCTGCCATCAGCTCACAAAGCACTCACGATATCACCTTCTGACAAGAAATGATTGTAGCATCACGATCACAATCACTGTCAGGCCCAGGTGTTTGGGGACGTGATTCCGGGCTCTGTCTTGAGCCAACTTTCTCCTCCTGCCGTCAGACGCTCCAGCGCCCAACACAGAGCCCCTCACGTGACAACACACAGACACGCCGCGGGGTTTGCCGAGGGCCCGGCGCACGGGGGTTACTCACATTGACAGACTCTTTGCCGTTAAACTTGACTCGGATCCTGGGCTCTTGAATGACATCTAGGTTGAAGCCTGTGATGGTCAGGGGCGTATGGCCACTGGGAAGAAGCAGAGGCTCGTTAGGTGGAAGTTCAAACTGCGGCCACCTCGACCTCGGGGACCCTCTCACGAGCCACGCTGGAGCTGAGGGGATGGTGCCCCGTGGCGTGTTCCTCCACCCCTTGCCTCACCTGGCGATGCTCCACTCCGGCTCGATGCGCTGCACCCGGGGGTCATCTATGTACTCAAACTGCAGGCTGTTATCCACCCGGGCTCGGTCCACGCTCACAGAAACGGGGACTGGCCCCAGGCCGTTGGAGGATGGCGGTGAGACGCACACAATCTCATTCATTGACCGCCTGACGGGGAGACAGCAGGGAGGGGTGTGAAAACAGGCATGGAAATAGGGGTGTCTTCTGCTCGGAAAGGGGTTTTCCTGTGTCTGAGGGTGTGGCCAGGACATGTCCTTGGTCCTAGTATACTGTCTACCATGGAACACATCCTTATCGGTGTCCATCAGTGCCCTCTTTACCCGACACCCAACTCTGGTTCAACCAGGACGGAGCAAACTGGAGAAGGGGACCAACGAATGTGAGATGGGCTGGGCTTCACCAGCTTCAGCCTCTTTTCTGGATTTTTCTAGATTATGACTATTTACCTGGTGCTTAGAGTCCAATCAGTCAGTTAATAACTATTAACGGAGCACCTGCTATGCAGAAAAGTGAACACAGTCCTCGTCCTTAGGGAGTTTATGCTCCAAGGAGGACATTATCAAATACTGGGCAAGTTGGGTTCTCACCCAGGGATTCTTTCAGAATTCTTAGGATTCTCTACATTCCCGTGGAATGTATTTGAGCAATAGTGGGTGTTGAATTTTTTAGGCCCAAGAGGTGCCCTGAGGATGAGCCTGTGTGCTTGCTAAGGGCTGAGGCCACGATGTCCGTGTTTCTCAGGTAACCAAAGCGGGGGCCTAATGAACGCGTGGTCCCGATGGTGACCGGACAGCTCCCCGGCTCCTTTCTTATCAGCCGTCTCGTGGCTCTCACTTCTAATTGTTTGCGGAAGGATCCAGCCCCTGTGATAACGTGAGGTGTAAGTTGACTAGTGGCACACGTGTGACCAGAATGGTGTTTGGGTCCGGATGTAGCACATAACATGGCAGTGACGTGCAGACATGTGTGGACACGCACAGGAACACGCTCACCAGGCCACACAGGGACGGTCTCCTAGTGCCGCTTCCACTCACCCATAGAACTCGCAGGTCTGGTTGCCCAGGAACACGGCCACGCTGCTCCCAGCCCCGAGGTGATGGCCTGTGATGGTCACCATGGTGCCTCCCGACTCTGGCCCGCGGATGGGGTTGAGGGACAGCACGGAAGGGTTCTTTGGGAGGAAGTGGAGAAAGGATCACAGCTCAGGTTTTGCCCAAAGGGATGGACCCAGGCTAGACTTAAGGACAGAAGGAGGGACTGTGTCCATGCTCGGAGTGGAGGTGCTTTTCCTGCCCTTTGGAATCCCAAACACTCTCTCTGCCGACCCTGGAGCTGAGACCCTTTCTAAGAAGAGGCTCCGGGCATGTCCAGCGAAGACAGAAAGGTCACGCTTTGGAATTAATCAACTCCCCAGGGAGTCTCATGCCCATAACACTGATGGGAAGGCAGAGGTGACAATGACTAATCTATCAATTAGTTTACAAATTGAGAACAATTTGAAAATGCTTCTTTATCTAGAGCCTGTACTGATTTTTTTGGCACAAAATCAATAGGGCTTAATAAAGCATCCCTGCCTGGATCGGCCACCATGAAGCTAAAGTCCTCCATTAACGGCCCGGGCACGTCCTTCTGGCCCTCCCCTAAGCATGTGAAGGGCACGGCAGTGAGCCTGGTGCAGAGAGCTCCACGTAAATGTTAGACACGCTTCCCCATCCCGTATCAGGAGGATGGCCCACTGTTGGCTGGGACTTTTTAATAAGCTCATTACGTTGTAAAACTAAGCCTGAAGCTTAAAAGAAATGTCATCAGGCAGCTGACCTAAATCAGAGAGGAATTGCTCTTGCCCAGAGGGCAGAGGAACAGAGTGGCAAGTGCATTTCACTGAGCAACTGCGCAGACAGGAACTCGTCGGCATCAGCCACTCCCTAGCCGTGAGCCCGGGAGCAAGGTTCTGGGTCACCCTGGGCTTTCGTTTGCTCCCCTGGGCTAAAGCATCCCTGCAGCTCCGCACTGCTCTGGCGTTCCAGTTCTCTCTCCGTACGGGCTTCTGTGTGACTTCTCACAGAAATCCTGTCTGTGCAGGAGATGGGGTAGGTTGGGGGCAGAGAGACCTCGGCTCTCTCCAGGCCGAGAGACAGGAGTACAAGAAAAAGGTGCAGACGCCAGGACAAGAAGGCAGAGACTGGAAAACTGACAGCAAGCAGTAACAATGCTTCAGAGAACAGCATCGTGTGGTTTAACGATTTTTCAAAACTCTTCCCAAGGCTGGTTTGACCCCACCCCCTGGTGCTAACACTTTTTAATGAGGCACTGGATGTGGCCGAGGTGGGTTAATTGTCAGAAAAGGGACTCACGGGCCCCAGAAGCAGGTCGTTGGTGCGGCAGGCACTTTAAAGAAAGCCTTGGTGATTTCACCACCTGTTGCCTGAGCACGAAGAGATGCTTTCAGGGGTGGATGTGTGCATACTTTAATGTAACCACACCAACACACAGAGCGACTCCTGCACACCCCACTCCCGGGATCCTGCGAAGACACACGGTCCTGCAGGATTTCAAGCGACTCCTCTAAATTCCTACTTACAATATCCGTGGCAGAAAGCAAAGCTTGCTGATAAATATAGACCTTTTCCATTAGGTCCCTCAGGTGCTCTGTCATTAGGCTGGAATTCGGCGAGGACATCACATTGGCAGGGACAAAGGGCAGCCCCTCCCCGCTCTGGGAGGTGCTTCCTAAGGTCTGAATTCTAAGAAAGGCCTGCTTTTGCCATATTTAGAACTCAGACCTTTGGCTCTGTGGCACTCCAAAGCCGTCACAGCACTGTGAGTACACACCCACCCACCCCTGGAAAGACGGGCTTGCCAAGTGAGGCCAGGCGGTCCGTTTCCCGGGCTCTTGGAGGTGCCTGGCTTGGGAGGAGGTGTGTGGAGGTGTCTGGAAGGGAGTGAGCCCTTGCTGGGGGTCTGTAGCCCTGCCCTGGATCCAATACTCACCACGAAGGTGTACTGCTGATGGGACTTGGTCATGAACTCTGGCTTGCACTCGCCAATGCACAGGCGCACGGGCCCAGAGGTGGTTCCCACGAGGGCATGGCCCATCTCACAGACGATCCTGAGGAGAGAGCGAATCTTGGCAAGAGCTGGCACCCCAGCCCCTACTGCTCACTGTCACAATGGATGGCTCATCACACTCTTTCAATGGTGCTAAACCAAGACTCAGCTTGCTGTGTAACCTTGGGTAAAGGGCTTTCCCTCTCTGGGCGTTAGTCTCTCATCTGTACAGTGAGAAGTTGGATGAGATCATCTTTAAAGCCCTGTGTGCCTCCAAAATGCTACACTGCCTAATTCTCTGAACAAGCCTGTAGCTCCCAGAGCCCGGTGCAGTGCCTACCGCTGGGTGGCTACCGATATTTGTGGAATAAACCTAATGTCCAACAGAAACGCCTAGGGGCAGCCACTGAGTGTTCTTTCCTCTGTGACCAGCCAACATCCCTAAAAGAGGGAGTGTGGGCCTATTCGACAAACAGATTCAGCTGTAGTTTGTTTCCTGCAGTGAGTTTTCAAAAGAGACTAGATAATCTGGTGAGATAGTGAGAGCCCGAAACAGGAGCTCAGAGCACAAAGGGAGGAGTGCAGTCCTGTGGCAGCTGGCGCAGGGCGGGGAGGCAGATGAGTTCATTAGGACAGCGGTGGGCACCGGACTCCCACTTCATTAAGGGCTGAGCGCACCAAACCGGTGGGGGAGGCAGTGACCCAGCCCTGGGGTTGGAAGCCGTGTCTCACGTTAACAGGAAGCTGGAGAGGAGAGGGAGGGCGGCATCCTCTCTCATGAAGTGCAGATCAATACCCCCAGTGATGACTTCCCTGGTGCCTGAGATAAGTTACAACACGCACATTTAGAGACTGGTTGCCTTGGCCACAGCCGCAGGCTAGAAGTGGTGGGCAGCTGGCGGGACTCAAGAAATCAGGTTCTTAGGGGGAACTCTTGGCTGGGACTGCAGACATGGGCTGCATGGGAAAGGCCCCACCAGGCTCAGCCAAAAAGAACCTGGGGACAGAGACAAAAAGTCTCCTTTCCTCCCAACACCACACCACGGAAGAGCAGCCTGGCACCCCTGGTAGGTTGGCTTAGTGGGGAGTCAGTAAGAGAACCCGCCACCCACCCCGCCTGCACTAATCCCCAGCATTATCCTGGCACGGTGGGGAAGATCTGTGTTTAACCTAGTGATGCTATCTCAACAGCTTCTCTAGGAAGGAAGGTAACTAAACAGAGATTTCATTCTGATGTAATAAAACGTGCATTAAACAAACACACCGCCGCTCGCACACACGGCATGCCGCTGATCTCCATCTCTCCTTCGGAACAGTTAATCCCAAATAAGCACTTTCACTCCTGGTGAATATTTACTTAACATGCAATAACTGTCTTATTACATTTAGCATATTAGATTCAACAAGTGAGGACCGAGTGCACAGGGAAGGATCCTCTCCCGTCCCTTTCTCTATGAATGAATAAATTAATTATGAACCCAGAGTAAAGATGATAGTGATGATCAATTAGTATTTTACACGTAGCTGTCTCCTTAAACCTCATTAGCAGAGCATTTGAGAAGCCTAATTTAGGGTACGGTGTGTGGTTATCTCGGTTCTGCTACCTGCTCGGAGTAACAACTCTCCCATCCCGCCTCCGGGGCCCTAGCGCCCGCTGCCGTGTGCGGTCCAGCCATGCTGCAAACCACGCCCGGTGCTCTCAGGGAGCTCCCGAGGAGGCGCAGGACAGAAGGGGGCAGATAAGTCTCCTTCCCTCTCTTCGAATCAGAGCTTTCTTGTCCCTCACTCATCCCCCTTGGACAATCTGTGCCGACGTGATTCTCGAGAAGGAGGAAGACATCCTGGCAGACTTGAAATCATGGAAAGAAGAAATATGAGAACGTGTGAAGGTCACGGGCGTATCTGTTCCTTAGGCCACCCTAGGGCCTGTCCAGAAGAGAAAGCCTAGAATGGCCTGGCAGCTGTGTCTACGGGGGGAGGGGGAGGGGGGAGGGGGGGGCTCTTGGCACTGTTTTTTCTAGAACATTTTTTGCTCAGGGTTCATGTTCCAAAAGATAAGCCTTACACGTCAAGCACCTGGGAGGAGGGGGATGGATGGCAGAGGGGCACTGCCCAGGTGTCCAAGGCTGAATGCCTCGCCTAGAAGGGGGTGATGCAGGGATCCAGGGCTGGGCTGCAGTGAGCGCCCAGAGCCGGACCACTGCAGCTGAACCCTCCCCCACCTGTGGAATGAGGTTCCTCATCGGGTGAGTGGGCAGAGAGGCAGTGGGCAGTAGAAAGGGTCCGGGCTGGTGGGTCTAAGGACTGGGCGAGAGTCCTAAGGAGCCAGCAGCATTGCAGAGGAATCCAAATGCCTTCTGCCTCTTCATCCTTTTTATTCCTGGGACCCAGTGCTGGCATCCCTGAGCTCAGGGATACAGGCAGTTAAAGGAAAAAGGAAGGGCAGCAGGTGGGAGAGGAAAGGGTGACAGTGGGGAACGAGGGTCAAGCCAAAGCAGATTCTGTGCCTTAATAGTAGTAAGAGCTCAGTTGACAGGACCTCGTGTCATCCTCAGGCTCTCCTACAGGGAGGCTCTTATAATCCCCATGTTATAGACAATGAAACTACGGCTCAGAGATGCTCAGTGACTCGTTACAGCCACGGTTCTGGTAAGCCACAGAGCCACGACTCAAACCCACGCCAGCCCGACTCCAAAGCTCGTGCCTTTGACCACTCCACCCTGCTGCCGCTAGGGTTAATGGAGTGGCACGCGTGTGTTTTGGGAAGGGGACAGGGTGGCCCCGGCAGCAGTGCTGGGGTGGAGTTGAGGTTGCTGTGGGAGGAGGGGTGGGGGAGGGAAGGCCTGGCTGGGGTCCTAAGGTTCAGAGAGCTAACCACCTGTGCCCCCACTTCTCTGGCTGCCCCCCACATGCGGTGGGGTGCACCACTTCTCCTGCAGGCCTTACACATCGGCCAAGTTCCTGTGGTTTGATTTCTGGAGGCCCCCTGCCTTCCCTGCCTCCTCCCGGTGTCCCTGGTGGCTCTGCGTCATTAGGAGACAACAGCTGGAGATGTCTTCTCCTCATAAAGTGAGGAGTTGGACTAAATAACAGTCCAACAGTCATTCAGCTTCAACATTTGAAGGCTTGGCTCCTCCTGGTTGACAGGGGACTCCTGGAGACACATTAGTGCCACCAATACGCTTTCTAATGGCGGGAACAGGTCCACGGGGCATACACTTTACTCCTCTGACGTCCTAAGGACCATAGACGTGACTGCAGAGATCATCTGTTTCTACATACCCACTTTGCAGATGAGACAATTGAGGCTCAGGGAGCAAAGTCATTTGCCCAAAGCCTCCTAGCTCATCAATAGCTGAACTTCTGGCGCTCAGCCAGCACCCTCACCCCCACACCTGACCCCTCCCTTAAATTGGCCTGGACAGTACCTTTCCTAGACAAGTGTGCACCTGGGGTGGGGGTGGGGCATGCACATCTAACATCCCCTCAGCTGTGGCTGAGTTTACAGGTGCAGCAGATAAGAGGGAGGTGGTCTGAGGACCGGAGCTGAGTCCATGTCACACAGAACCCCTGTCCCAGGACCAGCTGAGCTGTCGCCTGAACGTGCATCCCACTGTCCGGAACACGTCCTGGGAGGGAATCACCCCGCCCTCCAGTCCTGTGGGGGTGCCGATGGCAGGACCAAGCGGGGCCCTTTAACCGACATTAACCTAATTGCTAAGTGATAGATGGCGGGCACAAGCATATGGCGAGGCATTACGGTGCCCGCTAATCCTGCCCGCACCCGGGACTCTGCACCGCGCCCATTTAGCCAGATTCATCTCTTGCAGACATCTGTAATGATTGTGCCTGCTGCTCCCCGCCCGGGTGGAGGCTTTAATGACGTTAACAAACTCTGAAACCTCGAGAGCGGTAATGAGCCTGGCACGGCTGGAAACCAGGGCTGCATCCAGCCCAGGCGCCGAGTGTGCTCGCCCCTCCGGCCCGCCCTGCGCCCCGAGACAATGGTGCTGCTTTTCCAGGCTGACCACCAGCCTTGGCGGGGACCCCTGGTGACCAGTCACCTTCCCAGGCTCCTTTCATATCCTCATTTCCGGTTTCTATCAGGACTTTCTTCCCCATGGGTCCGAAGGAGTGCTGAGCATTTGATTTCATAGATAAAACTACTTCCTGCCCGGCCAGTGTGGCTCAGTGGTTGAGCATCGACCCATGCACCGAGAGTTCACTGGTTCGATTCCCGGTCAGGACACATGCCCAGGTTGTAGGCCCGCTCCCCAGTGGGGGGCATGCAGGAGGCGGCCAATTGATGTTCTCTCTCATTGATGTTTCTCTCTCTCCCTCTCCCTTCCTCTCTCTCTAAAATCAATAAAGAAAAAAAATAAAATAAAAAAACTACTACCTTACATTTGTATGGCATGTTACAGTCTCCATTTTCTCATTTTCCTGAATTTTCCTCAAAACTCATGCAGCAGGAATCATGATTTCCATTAGGCTGATGAAGGTCAGAGAGACCGAGCAGTCTGCTAAGGTCTCAGGGCTGGTCAGGAGAGGAGCCAGGACTCAGAACACCTTTCAATTCCAAATCTCATGTCATGTCCATGTCCAGCTGCCCAAGCTCTTCTCACCTCAAAGCCTTACCCCTCACTCACCCAAAACCCTTTCCTCTGGGGTCCTGTGGCATCTGGAGGCCCAGGTGGATTTGGGTCAGTGGGACCAACTGTGTAGCCCAGTCTGGCAGGGCACTGGCCTCTGTAAAGACTGTGAGCATCTCTGCGGCTGTCCTGGCTCCCGCCCCATGAGCTTTCACCTCCTCTCTGGCTCAGAAGTGACTTATGTGACGTCTGTCCCCTCCCTCATCTCTTTCCTCCGACATGCACTCCGTGCAGGGTTAAGGTTGTCAGTGAAGGATCAGACAGGAAGGATCTGAAGGTCTGAAGGATCAGGCCAGCTCCTTCTCCCCTGCTGGTGCTGGCAGGGGTCACACCCAGCCTCAGAGTCTGCGAATTTGCCCTTCTCACTCTGACCCAGCTCTGGGCCACACTGGAATCATGCCCGACCGTGGAAGCCACATTCTGGAGATTCGTGGAATTTCCAGGCCACTCTTACCCCGGGGTCTTGCCCCAGGAAGGGAAGAAGCCTGGACTAGGAGTCAAGAGACTCAAGTTCCAACTCTGTCTTGGCCACTCATGCTCTGAGTGACTGGGAAAGTCCTTCGCTTCTCTCTTCCTTTGTAAAATGACGATAACAATATGTACCTTGCGGAGTCCTGACCAGTGAAAAATGAGATAATGGATGAGAGTGCTGATAAAAGAAAACGATGCCATTTTCATGGTTGCTACCAAAGGCTGGCTCTGGGGAGGCCAGAGGGAGGATCCGAGGCTGCAGGGGGGCACAGCTTAGGGAGAGAAGCCCCACCCCCACACCCAGCTCCTGGTCAAGCTCCCAGGACGCCCCGCAGAGAGAGCCGTGTTGTCCGTGGAGCCAGGGTGACTTGATCAGACTTTAAATGACCAATGATGCAGAGCGATCTGGCTGCTCCCTTCCCTTTCTCCTTTGAACGGGAGGTACCCCTCCTTCCACCCTCCCGCCCCAGCCTCACGCCCGCCTCCTGCCCACCAACTCCGCAGTGGCCGCCACTGCCAAATGAACACCCCAAATTGGAACATATGTCACTCCTGGAGCCCCGTTCGCCAGTCCGCTGCTACATGCCTATTTTCTAATTTCCAGCTGACATTTCCCTTAGTGAAATAAATGAATTTGCTCCGGCGGAGGCCCTGCTCGGATTAAGCTGCTGTCAGAGCCCCACGAGCCAAACAAATTGTTGCCCAGGGCCCACCTTGCAAGATGCATTCCAATGGGGTCTGGCAGGGAGGGGCCAGGGAAGGAGAGGAGGAGCCTGGGCTGGCTGGGAACCGACTCAGTCATGCCTGTGGGGAGGCGACCACTGAGTGGGGGCAGCATTGCACAGGGACCCCTGGCGCCAGAGGAGCCGGGGAACAGGGACAGGACCCTGGGGGGACTTCTGGGGGCAGGGTCCACGGGAAATGGGAGATGGGAAATGAATCCTGGAAAAGTCCCAGAGGAAGGAGAGGGGTGTCCCTGCCCGCCCAGAAGCTCCCCTGGGAAAAGGGCGGCCAGAGCAGACTGGACTCACTGCTCAGCGACGATGTAACCCCCCGGCAGGGGTGTGCAGGGCACCCCAGCCACCTGCACGTGGTGAGCAATCTCGGAGAAGTCCAGGCCCAGGTTGACGCCGTGGATGGTCACTCGGGTCCCTCCTTCGGGCGGTCCGGACACCGTCAAAATCTGTGGGAGGGAATGGGATGAGCAGACCTGTGGGTCCCTGGAGCGGCGGCAGCTGCGTCCGCCTCCCCGGGGGAGGCCTGGGGACTTTGATGGACACCAGGAAGCTGGGTGAACAGAGCGTTTTCTCCATTTTCCAGCTCGTCTAGGATGCCGGCACCGTTTTATACTACTTCCTTGGTCTTTAGGTCATTAACTCTTCATCCATTTGTTAAAACGAAACCAGGGAGTACTGGACTCTAGGAGGAAAGTCACTGCTGGAGACGTGTCTCTAATTCACTAGCTGCCTGATTGCCATCAAGTCACAGAATCTCCCTGGACCTCAGTTCTTAGTTGGGAAAGGGGGACAGTCGTCTCCACTAGCCTCACCCCATCCCCACCCCCAGCTCCCGAGTACCAGGCAGGGTGTTGGGGAGCATTCTGTAAACAGAGGGGCCTGTGTAATTGTGAGGTGCTGTTATGGCCACCCCCGTGCGCGAGACGGGAATAAAATGATGAACACACAGGAAATATGCCCCTCAAGGGACTTATGGTCAAGAGGAGGACACAAAGAGGCCATAGTCAATGCTGATGCCTGGCACTCAGGGACAAGGTGTGTTCGGAGGGAAAGCTGGGGGAGCCCCGAGGAGCCTGAAATCAGGTAGCTGCAGGGGACAGGTCGGGCTCAGGAAAAGTGCAGCTCTGAGATCCAACAGACTCCAGGCAACACCTTCGCACTGTGGTCCGCAGTTACCAGAAGCAGAAGGATGTCAGACTAGAACGCAGTCCTACGCAGGAACACAGAACTCCAGAACTGGAAGGGGACTCGGCTGTCTTAGACTAAGATACTTGCAAACCTACACCCACAGTTGTAAGAAAGTCCAGGCTCTCTTCACTACCTTAAGAAAGGCGAGACGGGGAGGGAGGGGCTTGGTCAACGCCAAGAGTCCACAAGACTCTCCCAGATGGGGCCCCTGGGTAGAGAGCTGCAGCCTTGGTCCCTTGGTCACTGGGCCCCTCTGGGGTATGCGCTGATGGGGTATCCAGTGGGCAGGAGTCAGTGTGCCCAGGGCACGGATGACAGGTGAGTACAGGTGGAAATGCTGTCGAAGGCTCTGCAGACTCTTCCCACCACCCGCCTCCCCGACACAGGCCCTGTCCTCTTCCTGTGACGTGGGCACCATGAGTTCTGCTACCAACTCCAACACGAACCCCCAGGTGATCGTGGACAGAGAAGAGATGATGGTGGGAATGAGGACCAGGGCAGGCCTCCTCCCTCACTGCCTGGCCGACTCTGGGCTCTCAGTGAACTTTCCTGGAACTCCTTCAGACCTCCTGACCCCCACCGGCTCCTGCAGGCCTTACATGGGGCAGCCTCCCCCCTTCCTTGTCAGCCCAGGCCCTGAACACTCTCCTCCGGGGACTCATTTCACCCAGGTCACCTTGTCGATGGCTCTGACTCCCTTTTCTGGGATTAAAATACCCCATCTTCTGAATAAAAATCGACAAGATTCATGAAATGAATCAATGGAGGGAGAGTGGAGGGATTCACGAGCATCTCTGTGGGTTGGTGTGAGGGGGGTGGGGGTGGGACAGTTTGGAGAGAAAGGAGCTGGCACGAGGAACCATCACCCACCGCTCTTCTGTCCCTGGGGATTCTAAAAATAACCAGGACTCAGTCTTGGCTCTTCCCCTCTCCCCGGCACAGTTTCCTCAGGTACCCGGGCCTCCTGGACAGTGTGAGATGGGCCCCTGTCAATGAGGAACAGGGAAGGGGCTGCTTCCCATCTGTAGGGAAGAATTTGCTTCTAGCAAACTGGAGCTTCCGGTTCTCCTTTGATCTACTTGGAGTGAGCTCAGCTGAACCCCCACCCCGTGGCAGGAACCCACCTACCAAAACAACCGACAAAATTGTGCTGATTAGTTCACTCTCCTCCCCCCACTTTTATTTTTAAACACACATTCTTTTGCCCACTGCAGTTAATTACAACCTTTCAGAAAAACTGTGAAATGAAATATTTCTGGAAAGCCTAAAAATATCTGCAGCTTACAGGTAGCAGGTAGAGATTGTGCTGTGAGGGTGCAGTGGTGTGGGCAGGTGCCATGGGGCAGCTTCCTCAGGCTGGCAAGTCATTGTAGAGTCCCTTCCTGCGCTTAAGCGTCAGGGCACTAAGTGTCCCCTTCCCACGTTTAAGGGTCAGGGTCAGAGACATGGTCACGGGCACTGAGCTGCTCAGAAGAAAGACCTTAAAGAATTTATTAGCAAGTGTTACGATCTTGGCATGAAGACACATGTCAAAGAGATAGATAGTTTGGGGTGTGGAGATGCCAGCCTGATCCCTTCTCACCCAGCTACCAGCCACTGGAATGCACACCTGGAGAACCAGAGTCCCTCTGAGTCACTGGAAAGCACCTGTGGGACGCTGGGTCCGTGTGGCTCTTCTTCCCCGTATGGCCCATCTATGTGTTAGGCGGCCAGCACCTGGGGCAGGTGGCAGGGGAGTTTGGGGGTGAGAGGAGTTTGGGGGTCAAGGCGCTCAGCAGCCATCATACTCTGGGGCTTACATCTCCCTTGCTTAAAACAAAACTGATGTGTAAAAGTCTGGATTTCCCAAACACAGATGAGGTGGTGAGCATTTGATTTGCAAGAGAATTCCCAATGCCTCCATTACTGATGACTTCCAAATCTACACTGTTGGCTCAGACCTCTCTCTTGAGCTCCATATCCATATATCCAGTTGCTACTGGACATCTCCACTTCCACACGCGTGTCCCTCAGGCACCTCAGATTTCACCACGGTTAGAAATGAACCCTTAACTTTTCTTCCTTCCACCTCTAACCTGATTATCCTCCCAGATTCTCTTTCAAGGTTAACGGAGCCACGGTGCACCCAGCCCGGAATCTCGTGAGCATTTTCAACTGTTTCCTTTCCATCACCTACCCTGTAGAATACATATGGTCGCCAGGCCCTACCAGTTCTTATTCCCAGGTGTCTTCTGAATCTGTGCTCCGCTCTGTATTCCAGGCTAGGTGATAAGCAGGGCTCCACCACCCCTCACCCACACTAAGAGCCAGAACCCCATGTTCTTCCCCTAGATCTGACTTCCTCGGACTGCCAGGGTGACCTTCATGAACACATACTTGATCAGGTCACAGGCTGGTTGCTCTGAAAACCTTTAATGGCAATAACCACTGTCAAGGCACCTGTCCTTCAGGTTCTGATCTTTGTGACTTCTTCAGACACACCTGTCATCCTGTACTATGTCCTCCATGTTGCCCCAGATACTAGTGGTTCTTACACACACACACACACACACACTTTAAAATCGCTGGGCCTTTGCACATGTCGTTGCTTTCCCTTAGCTTACAAATCAGAGAGTCAGGTGGAGATCTGGGCTCAGAGTACAAAGGGACAGAGGAAGGTGTCCTGCTACCTGGTGGCTTCCAGGTGAGATTGACTGCAAGGCCTTGATGTCTGTGTGGTGGTCTGGGGTTGGTAAACACCCAGACATTCTGCTTTCCTATTTCTTCCCAGGACCAGATGTCGGGGAGAAGCTACAACATTGAGGCTTGATGGGAAAGGATCTATTCTCTAGAGAGGGAGTAAATAGGATCCCTTCAGGACACCACCTCAGTCCAGGTGGCTGCAGGGTCCCAAGTCCACCCTGGAGACTGACCCCAAGACTCTCCTTTCAAAGCAGCATTAGATTGCACGACACCAGTGGAGCCCTCACAAAGCCTGGCTCTCCTGGGAGCCAAGCCCGGCCATTCCACCCGGGGAGGTTGGTGGAGTCCCAGTTACTGTCGCAGGACTCCAAGGAAGGCCCTGCCTTCTGCCTTGCGGATCTGGAAGGTGTGGTGGGCTACAGCAGAAGGGAGAGCTTGTCTCCCACAGAGGTGCAGGCGAGCTGGCAGGTGGAGTTACACAGAGTCCCCCAGTGACAGGGGAAAAGGTATGGCCGGGGTGGTAGTCAGTCCACGTGTCTTGGCTCCCAGTTTCAGGAAGCCCTCGGGCTGTTGACGACCCTGGGGTAGAGAAGAGAGACCACTGTACCCGGGCAGTGTCTGTAGCAGGAGACAGTAGCCTCTGGCGTCAGACAGGCTTGAATTGGAATTCCAGCTCTGACACTTATGGGCTATGAGCCCTTCAGTCTCAGCGTCATTAACAGAACAGGATGCTTGCCTCACAGGGATGCTGTGAAGGTGAAGTGAGACAGCATCTGAAAGTCCCTAAGGTGATGGTGGTTAGAGCAGGCCTTGCAAACCGGCAGTTTCCTTCCTCGTGTTCCCCCGTACCTGTGCCTTCCCAGGTCACAAAACACGGGGCAGTGGTGTTGGCTGGGAGCTTAGAGAGGATGGCGTCTTCCTATTGCTCTGGAAGGAGGACACACGGACCAGAAACACATACTTTAGATGCTGAGGGACCCAGGTGGAAAGAGGTGCTCAGGGGTTGACTGGAGAAAGCCTGGAAGGTGTCCTGCCCTGGGCTTGGGCGGAGTGGCTGAGCTGCTGAGAGCAGGGCCTCGGTTTCAGTGGATTGCACAGATGTTCTGAGCCATGCATCACCCTTTCTCCCGGAATACATTGGGGCGGTCACTGGTCCTATCCAAAATGGTCTACATCCACCCTGGCCGGTTTGGCTCAGTGGTTAGAGCGTCAGCCCGCGGACCAATGAGTTGTGGGTTCGATTCTGGTCACGGGCACGTATGTCGTTGCAGTTCGTCCCCGGCACTGGTTAGGGTCATGCGGGAGGCAGCCAGTCAATGTGTCTCTCTCTCTCTCTCAGGTCAATGTTTCCCTCTCTCCCTCCCCCCTCCAACTCTATCTGGACAAAAATGGAAAAATATCCTTGGGGGAGGATTAAAAAATAAACAAAATGGTCTAAACCCTTTCCTCCTTCCCTTTTCACCACTTTTTCCCCCTTGTCTATTAGCCATTCTGGGGTAGGCACAGCATTTCACTAACAAACTCAATGAATTCTTTCAAGAAAGTAATTCTGAATGAGACACCCACACAAACAAATGGTTTTACAGTTTGGGCCGAGTGTGTGTGTGTGTGTGTGTCGGCAGAAGACAGCTGAAAACCTGTCAAATCAGCTGGCAAGATCTTTAGATATCGACTAATTTCAGCCCCATGCTTTGTAACATATTATAATGTGGACCAGAAATCTATTTAAATTCTCTGTGGTCCTCAGAAGTCAGAGCCAGAGTAAGGGGTGAGGGAGAGAAGATCTCAGAAGCAGCTGCTGTTGCTGAGCGGGGTGAAGGGGGTGCTGAAGGTCTCCCCTAGGTTGTGTGCTGGCTCCTGTGGGCGCCCCTCCCCTCCCCACCTCCCTGAGCTCTGGCTCAGCTCTCTCGGTTAGGAAGTGTGTTCCTAGGGAGAGGTAAGGGGCCCCACGGCTAGACGCCCTAGAAGGCCATGCGCATTTGACATGCCCGGGAAGACAGCTGCCTACCCCTCGTGCAAGGCTTGGCTACAGACCTCCTCCTACACCCCGAACGACGCCCTTTTGTGAACGTCCCCAGGACACCCGAGCCCACATGGGATTGCAACTGCTTTTCCCCCACTGAGTCAATAACTATCTTGGGACGGGGACTCTCTTGCTTTAGCTTAGCAACCTAAAACTCTCACACTGCCTTGATAAACTGCCCCAGCTTTTTGTTCCTGGGAAACGCAGGTCTCCACCAGGTTCTGGAACAAACTGTGTGTTCTTTTGTTGTTGTTTTATCCTCACCTGAGGACATTTTTTGCATGTATCTTCAGATAAAGCGGGAGGGAGGGAGGGAGGGAGGAAGAGAGAGAGAGAAACATCCATGTGAGAGAGACACATCGACTGGTTGCCACCCACACGACCCCAACCGGGGCTGAGGACAAACTGCAACCGAGGTACGTGCCCTTAGCGGGAATCAAACCCGGGACTCTCTGGTCCACGGCCCGATGCTCTAACCACTGAGCCAAACCGGCCAGGGCCAAACTGTGTTCTTTCATGACGGCTGGAAGCATGGAGGTGCCTATGTGTTGCTTGGGAGTGATGCTGTCTTTTAACACTGGAATCATCAAGGAGCCCTTCCTCTTCCTGCAATGCCCCTTCCTCTCTTTAAGCCAATCTCTGCTGTGATTCCTCATCGAACAGACGAAGTAACAGCTGCCCCCTCATCAGACATCTTTCAGATGCTGCAGACAGCAACGATGTCACCCCTGGCCTTCATTTCTGCAATTCTCGTAGCTTCTGTCTGCAGAGCTTGTGATCTAAACCCCTTGATTGTTTCAGATGCTTTTTTTTGGACCTCGGAGTTCCATGCATCCCCCGAGAGGGTAATGACCCCAGGTAGGCTTGCGGCTTGAGCAAAGGCTGCCCCATGTGCAGCAAGAGGGTCTGTGCTGATGACTTCCTGCCCTTGTCGCACGGACATTCACCAGGCTGGCCCACGCAAGTCTCAGAGGGAGGCTGACCCCTTGGTGTCTTTCCCGTTCTTTCTTTCCTCTCTGAGGTTTCTTCTCCCCTCTCACCCTGCTATTCTCTCCTCCCTAAAGAAACCTTTATCTGCATCTTAAGAGGACAGTAACTTCTGTTATTACCTTGCCTTAAGAGTACTGGCTTTTTAACTGGCTGCAGAATAAAGTGTTTGTCTCTTTGCAGGATTCTGAAGGAAAACGTGGGAAACACATTAGGGCAGAGGGCTCCATTCGGCAGCCCTAAACTCTGTCTGAGAAGCAGTCGCTGACCAAGATCCGGTATAAAGGGGGCTAGTCTGAGTCCTGGCCAGAGGATGTGGGGTGAGGCTGGCATGTGCTGATGGCAGGGGACTAACCTGGAGAGTCCTGTGTCTGCTGGGTACTCTCGGCGCCTCCCGGAGCCTCGGTTTGGAGAGCCACTTCCCCGCCTACCCAGACCCCACAGAGCCCTGCCTGGCGTCCAAGCACCCTGGCCAGATCGGTATTCCTGCCAGACTGTGTCATGTTTGTTTCCCCCGTGGGTGCTGTGACCTGGAAAACAGCCTCCGTGATGCTGCACTTGCCCTGATTCTCGCAGCCACTAATTGAGCAGCTCGGAGGGAAGTGTGCCGCAGAGCGCCCAGGGCCAGAGCAGACGCAGCCGGTTAATTACAGCTGGAGCGCTCGGGTGGGCTGCGCCGGGGCGTGGCGTGGCGTGGGAGGCGCTGAAGGCCCGGGGCTCGGAAACCTGGGGACCGTGGGGGGTGGGGGGCATTCCTGGGACCCGGGAGCCTTGCAGGGGTGGAGTTGGGCCCTCCGACAGGATCGGGGCTTAAGGAATCGGAGGAGGAGGACCCCTTCTTGGTGGCCCACTCACAAAGCCCGCTCCCCTCCTGGAGCCGGCCTTCCTCTGGCTGTGTCTCTCGTCTGATGGACACCATGAGAGAAAAGGCGGAAACCCGGCATCGGCTCCAGGTTGTTGAAGATCCTGATAATGATAACGACCGTTTTTTTTTCACTCATGAAGTACGTATCACGAACCAGGAATTGTGCCAAAGGCTTTACATATTTGATCCCACTATTGGCTCAAAACAAACTATGAGGGAGGTAGTATTATCATGGCCATCGTATAGATGGGGAATAGTGTTCCAGAGAGGTTAAGTCACTTGCTCAAGGTTGCACAGGGAGCGGCAGAGCCCGGCCAGGTCTATCTAACCACACAACACTGCCTGAGCTGACCATC
The DNA here is from genome assembly GCA_030848825.1 of Tadarida brasiliensis. Taxonomy (NCBI): domain Eukaryota; kingdom Metazoa; phylum Chordata; class Mammalia; order Chiroptera; family Molossidae; genus Tadarida; species Tadarida brasiliensis. The sequence goes on from CM061275.1 coordinate 33,073,536, forward strand.
CTCCCACCCTGGGTGCGTGGTCATCCACCATGAGGACTCAAGCCACAGTCTGCCCATGGCCCCCATTCCTTCTCTCTCGGCAAGTCCATGCTGCGGCTTTCCAAGTTCTGTAGTCCGCTTTGCTGGCCACGGCCATCTCTCCAAAATTCTCAGCCTCCCCCTCTCTCCTCGCTGCCCCTGTCCCTGTGAATGTCCACACTCCCCCGTGACCTTGTCCCTTTGTCACCTCTCCCTGTGCATGTCCCATCTCCCCAAATGATGCTGGGAGTGGGGACTCCTGGCTTCCTCCCATCTCTGCAGCAGGCTGACGCCAGAGGCTGGCACCTCCCCTGCCTCCAGCCCGGTGGGCTGAGAGTTTCATTCGTCTAAGTGAGCCCAGGAAAGGGATTAAGGATGGTCTACCGGCCAAACGTAGAACCAAGTAGCTGACTCCTAGTTCTAAAACTTACTAGCAGTGTGACGTCAAGAAAGTTATCACACCTCAGAGCCTTGCTCTCCTCGTCTGTGAGACAGGGCTGATAGTAACAACAGCTCTACCTTATAAAGTGATTGTGAGGTCTGAGTGCACATACATAAGGTGCCAAGCCAGTGCTGGGTGCCAGGTAAGCATTCAGTGACTCTTAGCTATTATTTTTCTCATTACTGTTTTCTGAGTAAGAAATCTGAGCAGAAGTGGGACTAGCTGAGGTCCAGAGGAAGTGACTCTGTTTTTTTTTTTTTTAAATTGATCTTAGAGAGAAGAGGGAGGAAGGGAGGGAGGGAGGAAGGGAGGGAGAAAAGGAGGGAGGGAGGGAGAGAGACAGGGAGAAACATTGATGTGAGACAGAAACATCGATCGGCTGCTTCCCACGTGCACCCTGACCGGGGATGAACCTGCTGCCTTTTTGTGTGCAGGATGACACTCAAACCGACAGCCACGCCGGCCAGGGCAACTGGCTCTGTTCTTACAAGCATCCTGTACAGGTGAGCCTCCGGGTATTTACTGTTGTTGGTGGGGACTCAGCGTGGGACAGACAGCGTGGCAAGAGTGGCTGGTGTGGAGACTGCCCAGCACGGTGTCGGCAGCCTCTCTGAGGGGCCTGTCCAGCCCTTGCCATGTCCCCAGCAGGCTGTCTGCACCCTAGACTGGGTTCTTCAGAGGAGACAGGAGAGACTGACATCAGAGCCTCTCAGAGCATCCAGGGGAGAGGGTCCCAGAGAAGGTGCTCCAGGAGGGAGCATCCCTAGCGGATGGTCATGCTGTGTATCAAAGCTCCTGCTTCTGAGATTGGAATCAGGACGGTTCTGCACCAAGCAGCCCTGTGTCCTTAAGACAAGCCAGTGAGGACAAGTCTCGGTGTGCAGACAGCTCATCCTCTCTCGACTGAATCACTCCTTTCCCATTGCTTAGAGTTCCCCTGACTGTAGAGAGCAGTGATGCCAGCTGTGTATCAGCAGATTATGATCCCTTCCTGGATCCCAAAGACACCTGGATGCTGACCCAAGGGGCCACATTGGCACATTCTTTCCCAACCTGGTGTGTGTGAGCCTGTGTGTACACATGGGTGTGCAAACTCTTCCCCAACTTGGTGTGTGTGTGAGCCTGTGTGTGCACATGGGCGTGCAAACTCTTCCCTAACTTGGTGTGTGTGTGTGTGTGAGCCTGTGTGTGAGCCTGTGTGTGCACATGGGCGTGCAAACTCTTCCCCAACTTGGTGTGTGTGTGTGAGCCTGTGTGTGTGTGAGCCTGTGTGTGCTCATCGGTGTGCAAACTCTTTCCCAACTTGGTGTGTGTGTGTGTGAGCCTGTGTGTACACACGGGTGTGCAAACTCTTCCCCAACTTGGTGTGTGTGTGTGTGAGCCTGTGTGTACACACGGATGTGCAAACTCTTCCCCAACTTGGTGTGTGTGTGTGTGAGCCTGTGTGTGCATATGGGCGTGCAAACTCTTCCCCAACTTGGTGTGTGTGTGTGAGCCTGTGTATGTACATGGGCGTGCAAACTCTTCCCCAACTTGGTGTGTGTGAGCCTGTGTGTGCACATGGGCGTGCATACTCTTCCCTAACTTGGTGTGTGTGTGAGCCTGTGTGTGCACCTGGGCGTGCAAACTCTTCCCTAACTTGGTGTGTGTGTGTGTGTGTGTGTGTGTGTGTGTGAGAGCCTGTGTGCACATGGGCGTGCACACTCTTCACAGTAGGCTAGAGCCCAGCTGCCAGCTCTGCAGGAATCTATGGCATCGGCAGTGCCAGCTCCCCTGCCCGACGTGAATCCTTGCTGGCTCTGTCTTAGCTGATAGTACATTCAAAACCTAATTGTTATCTCAGCAGAGTAACTCCATTATTCATCTTGACACCATCCCCCGTTAGCTGTTTGTTGCAGTGATGTTATATTAATGAGGCCTGCAAATAAATGAACGGAGATCAGAGTGCTGACTTGTTTCTCAGGAAAGCGGGCTGACTTATGTTTTATTTGTTGGGAACTTTGCAGCGAGTCACTCTGGCCCTGGGTAGGTGGCTTTTGGCCTTTCCTGCAGAGGCTTGAGGCTGCCTTACAGAGAAATACTTGTAACTGTCCAGCTCCCCAAACAGTTTCACAAATGCATTTGCATCTGAGGGAATCCAGGAGGAAAACAAAAATCTATTTTAAATTATTTGGGCAAGAAGGAAGCAGGAGGAAGCAAGAGCGACGGGTCATCTCAAATGACTACAGTAGCAATAATGATTTAGGCTTGGTTTTCTGCCATGGGTTTTCTTTCCCAGCTGCATGTACCTAAGATCATGTTAGAGAGGATCTCTTCCCCTGAGCAGTGGCTAGTGAGGTGTGGGTGAAGTTACTGAGGCTGAAACATTTACAAAGTAAAAGCTACAAAGTGGTCAGCAGAGAGACAAGAGCAGAACAAGAACCCATGTGGCCTGGCACGAGTGTGCCCTTGCTGGGTGACATGGCGGGTGACTTCAGAAACACACAGGAACATTCTTTGGGACTCAAATGGTGGTAAGTTCCTGGTCACTCCTGAGGACTCCAGCACTGGGGACTCGCCCCGTGCAGTTCAGGCCTGCTTTGCCATTACTTAACCCTGATCTCCGTTCTCACCTGCAGACGTGAACCACCTGGGCCCATCCTCCGGGCTCTCCCATCAGGCTGAGATGCTTGAGAGGTCAGAGCTTAACCATCACCTCATTCATAAAGACAACCAGAAGCCAACCACATCGAGTCTGGTGGCTTTCAGAAACACGCAGTAAGTTACATCTGCCCGAGACTGGCAAGAAGGGATATCCCTAAGCTGAAACACACCCCAAAATGCTCTTCCTGTTTTCCCCCACCTCAGAGAAATATGTGTGAACCTAGTTACGTTAAGGAAGACAGGTGAAGGTTATTTTAAGGCTCACTACAAAGGGTAGTCAATGTTCCCAGTTTGGCAACTCCTGGGCCCAGGTGTTTCTGATCCACCTGGGGTGGGGTGAGGTGCAGAGCTAGGGAAAACCCCTCCATCCCTCTGACCAAGAGAGGTCACATGGGTCGGTGAGACAGTCTGTGTTCTGGAGTCAGAGGCCTGGTCTTGAGTTTGTTCTGCCACTAAGCAACGTGTGACTCTCAGCAAACTGTTCACTTCCCTAAGCACTGCTTCCCTAACTCTTAAATGAAGCTAATTAGAGCCATCTTGCAGAATTCTTAGGGGGAGTAGGTATGCAAAGTACACAGGTCCTGGCACACAGTAGAGTCTCGTTAAAGAAAAGCTGTTATTACTAAGACTCCCAGAACTAGGAAGCAGATCTTCATGCCCCTGGCCGAAGTTGTGTCCTTGTTAGATGTGGAGACCTAGGATCCTGCTGCAGTCTCTTTCCGAACAGGAGACAATTGCAAAGGGTGTAGATGAGAAGTTTCTGTCTCAGGCCTTTGCAGAAAGCAGACTGGCTGCAGGGCGCACAGTCTCCAGCCTCTTCCAGGTGGCCGATGTGCAGAGACAGGCGGGGGTTCTACAGAGAGAGGCTGCATCGCCTCCCCACCCCCCTCACCCGGGACTAATTCATCCAGTGAGAACTTCCAGGCCTATCCCAGCGCGTGGCATACAGTAGTCACTCACTAAGTGGATACTTAAGGAGGGAATTAATTTCCTTAGAACTGTAGCATCTCCTCCTTTTTCTCAGAACGCTCTGTTATGGGTAGAACTTTGTCCCCTCCAAAGTCATGTGCTGAAGCCCTAGCTCCCATGATTGCAGAATGGGACCGTATTTGGAGACAGGGACTTTACAGAGGTAACCAAGTTAAAATGAGGTCCTTAGTGTTGACCCAAATCTAACATGACTGGGATCCTTATTTTTTAAAAAAAACCGGAGGCAGACTTGCACACAGGGAGAATACCATGTGGCCATGAGGGCAGAGATTGGGGTGATGTTTCTGTAAGCCAAGATTGCCACAAGCACCCAGAAGCCAGGAGAGAGACATGAACAGGTTGTCCTCACAGCCCTCAGAAGAAACCAGCCCCGCTAACACCTTTATCTTGGATTTCTAGCGTCCAGAACTGCGAGGAGCTACATTTCTGTTGTTCAGCCACCTGTTGGTGGTGTTTTGTAACTGCAGCCCCAGCAGACAAATGCACTGGCTTTTCGTGGAGACCTCTTCCTGTGAGCTCCAAAGCCCCCTGGCCCTTCCTACATTTCTCTTCCTAAGAACCCATTCAGTATTCTTTCCCCTCTGGCTGGATGCTGCCCACACCGCTTCTTGGAAAATGTTTTCTCAGAGCCTTCCTTTCCAGTGGGTGGCTCGTCACATTCTCCTCTCTGAGGTCCCAGCAGGTCCTGAAGCGCATGCTGGGAAGAACGGAAACGTGACGGGCCAGGCACCTCTCGGGCTTTCCGATCCTCTGCACGGCTCCCTTTCCTGGGGTTGAACAGGTGATATGTGCACAGACATCCAGGATGACAGCTGGAGTGGGAGCAGCCTGGGATGCCTCCCACCGGGGACAGCGTCATTATCACAACATGGGCTGGCTGAGGAGGAGCAGACGGTGAGTCCTGAGGGGGTCCTAACCTGAAGTTTATGCAAACTGGGAAATTTGATAGGCTGTACGACTTGTCCTACAAGAAACTGCCATAAGAGATGGGTCTCTAGGGGTGGGCTTGGTTGTCATGGAGACAGCGGGGTAAGGAGGGCTTAAGGAAGAACACAGCTGTTCATCTAACTACGCTTGAGCCTACTCCTTTTCCTAAAGTAGAACTCGTTCATTCGAGGGCATCTCGTTGGTTGCCCTGCCCCTGGGCAGGAAGCACCCATTCCTGCCCGGATTTGTTTCCAGCATGGGAAGTTCCGCCGCCCCCAGCAGCCTTCACAGCCCTCATAGAATCTTCCTCTTTCCACCCCCCAAGAAGGGTCTGCGTAGGAAACAGCTTCTGTTTGCACGTGGGCTTGCACTGAGTGGGCACGCTTAAGAGCCAGGGAGAAAAAGGGCATGGATCGCATAGAATTCCAATCATTAACAAAAAAGACCTATGCTAACGTCAATGAATTAGCCAAGAAGGCTAAGGTAAAGGAAATAAGTTGATTCTCCTTAAAACTTACTTTTAACACATTATTCATTTTGGGGTAAAAAAAAACGATGCCATAGAAATGAGGTCGTGTTCTTAGCACATCCTATGAAGAGGCACATGAGACTGGTTTTCCCCATTCCTTAGATGTTAACTTTAGTCACTTGATTGAGGTAGTATATGCCAGGTATTTTTACTGTCAAGTTACTATTTCTTGTTGTAATTAATAAGTATCTTGTGGGGAGATAGCTTGAGACTGTGTAAATATACTACTTCTCATCATACTTTCATCTACTGATTTTAACATTCATTGGCCATTCTTGCCTCAAACAGTTATCACTGAATTTTGCAAATGATGATTTTTGGATTTCCATAATTCCTTCTACATTCATGAGCTGACATTCTAGTATAAAGTAAAGCTTCCTCTCTCCTCCATGAGTTGTTTGTTTATTTATATCAATAAGGACCATACATTCTTATTTTATTCTATTGCTTATAGTCCATTAGTATCATTACCTATTTTCTTGCTAACATTTCCCCTGATTTGGCTATTGGAGCCAAATCAAATTGGCACTTGTGCCCTTTTGACATGTACCTTACATTTCTGTTTTCGTGCTGACAAAAACATATAACCTGAATTTTTCTTTCTTTTTTTTTTTATCCTTACCCAAGGACATTTTTGCATTTGTCTTCAGATAGAACAGGAGGGAGAGGGGAAGAAAGAGAGAGAGAGAGAAACATCGACATGAGAGAGACACATAGAGTGGTTGCCACCTACACGACCCCAACTGGGGCCGGGGACAAACTGCAACCGAGGTACGTGCCCTTAGCGGGAACCGAACCCGGGTCTCTCTGGTCCTCCGGCTGACACTCTAACCACTGAGACAAACCGGCCAGGGCTATAACCTGAATTTAATCATGAAGAAACATCAGGCAAATCCAAATTGAGGGAAAACTACAAGATAATTGGCCTGCATTCCTCAACAGTATCAAGGTCATGAACCACAAAGAAAGACCGGGGCATGAAGGAGACAGTGACCCTGGATTGGATCCTGGACCAGAAAAAGGGCATCAGCAGGACAGTTGGCAAATGTGAACAAGCCATGTGTATTAGATGGCATTATTGGATCAATGTTAATTTCCCGATTTTGATCATCATACGGTGGTTATGTAAGATGTTGATTTTAGAGAATCTGAGTGAAGGGTATATGAAAGTTCTCTGTACTATTTTTGAACCTTTTGTTAAGTATGAAATTATTTCAAAAATTAAAAGTAAAAAAAAAAAAAAGGAAAATGACTTTTGCAGGGAGAGGAGGCTAGGTTGGGAGTAGAAGATGCAAAATGAAAGGAAATATTCCTGATAAGAGTGAATGAAACATTCCAGGCTGGGGTCCTCCCTCCCACATGTCTTGTCCAGAGTGATGTGCCCAGAGGGGCTTGAGACGCAGTATGGATTTGTCTCTCCACAAAGATGAACTTTCATTTATCCACGGCCTCTGCTTGTAAAAAAAAACAAAATCCACCAGGAGACCCCACTGCTTGGGGCCTCTGGCTCCTGCTGCTATGTTCACTGGGAAAATCAATTATAGCCTAATTACCTCAGAGGGTTAATGAGCATCGTGTAGCTGGGTGTCCTCTGTGAACAGAGCAGCCTGCCAGTCCCCGGTCAGTGAGCATGGGTGGTGCAGACAGGGGTTCCCAGGGAGAAGCCTGCCTTGGGGCTGGGGCAGCAACCAGGGCTGGCAGAGGTGGGAGGTGATGGTGGAAGTGAGTCCTGGCCTAATTTAGGAGCCCCAGTGGCACGGGCACAGGGACCTAGAGACCACAACTGCATCAACAAGAAGAATTACAGAACAGAGTGAGTTTTCAGGCCAACAGCTGCTGGAAATCATGACAACTGGGGCACAGGCACGGAGCCCTGAGCAGGTTGGGGAGCCAGCTGTCTGAGGGCAGAGGCTGGGACAGCCCCTGCAAACATTCTTTCCCAGAAGATGAACCCACAGGGGAAAGTCAGTAGGCCCCATCACTGGCCACATCCAAAAGTGAAACGGGGTTGGAGAAGCGCAGTCTTTGCAATGCAGTGTCTACACTCTCAGAACCCCTTCCTACTTGGATGCAGGAGGGCTTGGGTGCAGAAGTCATTGTCCCAGAGCACTGTGCTTCCCCTGGGACACACAGCCATGTAGATGGACGGCCTCTATCAGGTCTATAGCAGCTAGGAAGATCAGGGGGAAAGGAAGGGGAAGTACCACTTCTTGTCTTATGTAACTCGAGCAAAAGAGTAAAGTAAAGGCTTTAAACATGGTTTACAATTGAATACATCTCAGCGAAAAATTCTGGCTCTGCCCCTTACAGCTGTATGAACTTGGGCAACTCACTCCCTTCCTCTGAGCCTCATTTCCTTCATCCGTAACATGGAGGTGAGCATATCTACTTCTCATGGGGGTTGTGAGGATTAAATGAGACGGCGTCCACCAAGCTCACTAAATAAATATGTGCTCCCTCTTCAAAAAACCCGTCTGTAGGTTAATAACATTCACTTGATCTTGAGGGTTTTCTTTCCACTGATCTGAATCTTGGCTGGGGTCCTAAGGATGCTTCTGAAGTTTCCCAATACCCAGCGACACAGGTGAGAGCCAGAGCTGATTTCTCTGGCCAGTAGTGAAACCGAGGCAGGAAAAGCGACAGACAGAGCTTCTGCTCAGAAAGAGGCAGCCCTTCCTTGCTTTCTTCAACACGCAGACCACAGTGGTACCTGCCCAGGCCTTGATTCCTAACAACCAGAAGGAACGTGCAATTAGCTTCAAAGCCCAAGCGATAGTGAGTGAATTGGGAGCCACGAAGAGTGATGAGTACATGGTGCCAACAAAGTTAAATACAACTGTTCCTCTCCCAGGCCATTCCAAACCCCGGCAGCTGCACTTTCATGCACGTCATCTACTCATCTTCCTTTGCAATTTGCTATTTAGGAAACATCTTTTTTTTTCTCCCCCAGGATAATTAATTACCTATTTCTTTCCATTAAATTGCACAAAGTGGACAGGCAGTAAATCCTGGGAAATGGCATGGTGGCTAATGGAGTGCCTGCCTTTCCTTTCTTCTCCTGTTTTCAACTTTGCAAACTCTGAGCTCATGTCAGCTCCTGAAATCACATTTCTGCCGGGAAAAGCGAAACCTGCTTTCTGAAATGTTCACCTACCAGGCAGCCAATCTCGCATCCAGCGCCACCCGCGACCCCGCCCAGCCGGTCCCGCATGGAGGCCGGGCTGGCTCTGCCTCCCGCGTCGCGTGCACGCACATTCCCGCACAGGCACGAGGACACACTTCCACACACGTGTCACTTACACCTGGACACGGGCCATCGAGACACCCATGAGAGGCTTTACACACCCCCACGTGAATCACGCCCTACGCCAAGAGTTACTCCACAAAGGCTCAACTTGCACTCCTCTCCCGCTGCCCCGGGGTCGGCTCCTGGCCATCGCGTCCTGCTCCGGAACTCGGGGGGACTCACCTCGGTGATCTGGGGGTTGGAGCACTTCACGTTGTGGCTGGACCAGTCAAGCCAGGGGCTGGCGGGGCTGGTGCAGTGCTGGTGGAGGGTGCACCTGCGCTCGCCGCTGCACCAGCCGCACTCGAACTTCCGGTCGGCCTTGAGGCACAGGCCGCAGCTCTCCCGCTGCGCCGCGCACTTGTACAGGTGGACTGCAAAGACAGGGCGGCAGCCTCAGAGGGGGTTGCAGAGGACCTCCCGCAATTTACCACCTTCTTGCAGGCCTGACAGAAACCGACCCCAGCCACAGATAACATCATCATCGTGATCATCGCAAGAATAATCGATGAAGAATTAATACTACATGGAACCTCTTTGCAATCGTTTATAGGCAATACAGAAAATCTTGTTACTTGACAGTTCTGGCTCCAGACAGAATCAGATCGGAGTGTCACCACTTCCTAGCCATGTAGCAAAGAATTCGACCTCCTGGCACCTTGTTGACTTAAATCTAGAAAGTGGGGATGATCATCGTTTTTTGTGAGGCTTGAATGAGATGTTGTATATTAAGTGCTCAGCACGGTGCTGGTAACATATCTGATGTTCTGTACGCTTAGTATCTTTCTTGGACCGCAAACTACATTCTGATGCTGCTACTTCTCTGATGCTCACACGTGGCCCTCATCCTAAGAGGTAAGGACTAATTTCCCCATTTCACGTAAAAATGAAGCTCAGAGACTCATAATGACTCTTGGAGCTTACTAAGGTTAGTGCCCCAAGCTGGGATCCTGAAATTCCAACGGGCTGTGCTGCTGGACTATAGGTCCTGAGAGGCACCTGGCCTGGCACAGGGGGAAGTGGAGGGTCTGGGAGAGGAGTCAGCTGGGCTTCAAGAAAGGCCAGACGGCTGGCGAAGGGCAGGCAGAGCTAAGGAACAAGGGTTGACACAGTCCTGTTCATGGCCCCTGTGGATGGAGACGATGTCCCCAGAGAGGGCAAAGTGGCCACTTAGCAGGTCACTTTTGAAGTCTGTAAATCTATTGCCTTTGCTCTGGTCATTTCCTGACTTAGAAGCCTTTGACAGGCCAGTTAGCAGAACTGTGTTTGCGATCCTGGCACTTAGTTGTTGCCGCTGGTGTTCTGAACTCAAGAGTTCCCAGTAGGATTCTGCTGAAGCAGAACACCCAGAACACCATTTTCAACTCAAGTAGAGCAGACACAAGCTCGCAGGAGTCCTGGTGTGTCTGCAGGAGGTCAGGTACATGTCCCGGGGGGGGGGGGTACTTTTTATTCCTTCAGGTCCTCACCCTGTTCCTCTGCTCTGTCCAGCATCCCCCGTCCCAGCTGTAGGGACCAGATTTAAACATCCTCCTGCCTATGGCTTCTCATGGTGGAGGGCAGTGATGCGAATCTCACAATGAACAAGCGCGCACTGAGCATTTGTCATTGTGCACAGATGCCCACATCTGGCCTCTCACTGGACCCTCACGATGACCCTGAGAGGAGCTCATCCCTTCCCCTCTTGCACAGATGAGGAACCTGGGATGTCGAGAGGAGCAGTAATCAGTCTGAGTTCATACAGCTGTACGTGAAAGAGACAGGACGTGAACCCTCGTCTGTTAGAGTCTAGAACCCGAGTCCTAAACCACCACGGTCTTCTCCACCAGCACAGTCGGTACCCTCCAGGACCCCTCGGGCTCTGGGAGGGAGAAGGGTGTGAAGCTGGCACCGCCCGTGCACTCGAGCTGCTCAGACGTCGTGAGCGCCACCAGGGAGGGATATGATGCGACAGCTTGGACGGGGCCGTTTTTCTCTAAGGTCCAGGAGCAAAGGCACCCTCAGCAGGGCAGATGCCCATCTCTCAGCACTGAGAACATCTGGCCTGGGTGTGAGGAGAAAGGGAAAACAGCACCCTGCCTGGCTCCTTTTCTCTCTCCCAGCCCAAGCAGCATGGATTTTCATGGCAGCGCCTGGCACAGGGGGCTGCAGCCCAGATGCTGGAGCGCTTCCAGGCCCTCCTGTGGCCTCGCCTCCCTCTCTGTGTCCCCAGGGTGACCCTCGGGCTGAGGGAGAGGCTTTGGCAACCTCTTGAACTGTGGTGAGGTGTGCGGCTCATGGTGGGGGATGGGTTCTGGGGGAGGAGGCTTCACATCCCACAGTGGCCTGAGTCACTGGGAGGACAGGGATGTGGTTCAGCGATGGCCTTGTTCAAATCCTGGCTCTCACAATCTGACTCTTGGTCCATTTCTTGTTGTTGGTTTTTTTTCCTTCTTTTTTTCCCCCCAGCTTTATTGAGGTATAATTGACAAATAAGATTGTACTATATTTAAGTCATGATGTTTTGATCTATGTATACATAATGAAAGGATTCCTCCCATCTAGTTAATTAACACACACATCCGTATATACAGTGAGAACACTTTAGTTCTACTCGTTTGCAGATTTCAGTTACACCACAGTGTTATCGGCTAAAGTCGCCGTGGTTTACGTTAGATCCTCAGACCTTATTCACCGTCTACCCTTTTACAAACCTCTCCCTGGTTCCCCCACCCCCAGCCCTGGGAACCACTTTCCTACGTTCTGTTTCTGTGAGTTCGACTTTTAAAAAAGAGTCTGCCTAGGAGCGATCTCATACAGCATTTGTCTTAAAAACATGAAACACTTCATGCCGAAGCCAGGTCCACTTCTTAACCTCACTGGGTCTCAGTTTTCTCATCTATAAAACGAGAATCCTGGGGCATGCCTAGCAGAATTGTTGCGATGATTAAAAAAAATAATCAGCGAGTGCTCATCACATTGGAGGCACCTTTGTCATTCTTGGGAAAATGATGGGGTGTTGGTATTGAGGGGGGCGCCTACCTGGCCCATAGGAGGAGCTGCACCTGTGTTTACAGGGCGATGAATAAGGGTGGCCCCCAGGGAGAGCCCCCTGCGTCAGCCCAGCTCCTTCCTGAACGTCCTGGCAGCAGCTGTGTACTTGAGTCCCCGTGCTGGTCTCCCCCACCCGCCTCAGCACCAGGGGAGCAGCCTTGAAAACCTCCTTTGTGCGAGGACGGGGCCCAGGACGGAAAACCAGAACCTGACTGGAAACACCCTCTCCATTTCCAGGGAAACGGGCAGGACGTTGCGCCTGCTGCTCTCCTAGGTCAGGTTCCACAGACACTTCAGAGTTTCTGGGAGCCAAAGGAAAGCGCGATGGGCCGCAGCCGCAGCGGATGCTCGGGTTGTAATAAAACAGGGTTCCCAACAGGACTCCTTGGATGGCTCCAAATGTTGCTTTTGGATCCTCTGACGAGTTCCGCCGACAGAGGGAGCGTATTATTCATGGCACAGCAGCCAGCAGGCTCTGATCCCGCCAGCCCCGGTCCTTCCCAGGGTCACGGACAGATCAAAACCCTACCCAGAAGGAGCCGCTTACCTTTCAGGTCCTGAGGGTTGTCAATGATGAAGTTGCCATTCCACACCACGGCAAAGTCCACGGCCAGGTTGCTGATGTCCATCCCGTCGTACTGGTACTGTGGGGAGAAGGCAGAGGCACAGGGCTCCGTCAGGGGTGCTGTGGGCATCTCAGGGGACCGGGACTACAGCAGGAAAGAAGCTAGGGCCTCCGGTTCCCTCTGGGCTGAGGAAGCAGCAGAGGGGCAATCAGGGGAACCCCACGTGCCCCTCAAATATCCCTGTGGCCCACCGTCCTGACTCCCAGTCACTAATGCCAACAGGATCCAGCCCAAAGCCCTCAGCTTGGCATTCAATGCCTTCCGGATCCAAACTCACTTCTCCAACCTTTTCTTCCTCTGCTCCCGTCCAGAACCTCGGAACCCACTTGACGGCAAACACACCCGCCCCAGCCCCTCTGTGCCTCTGTCCGGTCCATCCGCACAAGCAATGTCCCCCTCTCCCTGTGGCATCATCCTTCAACCCATCTTTTTCTTTCCAGTCTAGCTCAGACGCGCCTTCCCCAGGTGTCTTCTCTGACACCCCTGCCAGCCCTCCCCCAAGCTCTCTGTCCGCTGGTGCTGCTGATTTCTGACTTTAACCCGGCACCTCCCACGAGCTGCTCTGCGCCTCTTTCCGGGCAAGTCTAGTCTCTCCAGAGGTCCATGCACGGTTCTGCGATCCCCTCAGGGCCCGGAGCAGAGCATGAGTGTAACAAACAGTGGGCCGGGCCCTGCACCTGAGCCTGTCCACATCCACTAGGGAAGGTGCCCACAGCCTTGTGGGCAGAGATGTGATCAGCTGTGGCCAGCAGTCGGCTCTCTCCCGTGCTGAGCCCACAGAGGGCGTTGAGGCCCTTCACACTCTCCAGAACATCCCCGCTTGGTGGCCCAGGCCCTGTCTCTGTGAAGGGGACCTCTGGGAATCCCCTCCGCGGGGACTGCCCCCGTCCCGGCCACTTAGCTCTCAGGGCATGTCCCTGTCAGCCCTCCTGCCCGAAGCCCTTCCTGCCACCTTCGTCCCTTTGTTGTGTTTCATTTCTTTCTTGTCCCAGCTTCCCTCTGTGCTTGGCGGCCTTCCACCGATTACAAATTCTATCAGGCGCCTGTGACCCGCAATCTGACAGCTCCCTGATAAGGGGCCCAGATCCCCTTTATCTCTCCCAGGCGAATTAGCTTCCCTCAACACCTCTGTCATGTCACCCCCATGTCTAGCTGACCTCCCACTGTCAGGGACAGGGAGCTGGCAGATAGGAAGATCTTCTCCGGGCTGGTATTATAATTAAACACCTCATGCTTTCTGTCTGGCGTTCGGAATTGGCTGAACCCTTGCTCTTCAAACTCACTGCTTCCACTTCCTCCCGCCCCTCCCCCATCCCAGTGCTTCCTGCTGGCTCTCCTGTGCTGGGCCCTCTGGTTACCCAGTCCCTGGATGGGGGCAGGGTTTGCAGGGGAGTGACAGGCTCCGGCTGGAGTTTCACTGAAGGCCCCGAGGTGCTGGCTGAGGGAGCTGGTGTGCAGGCACCTGGGATCAGCCTGTGGGCCCGGGAGGCTTGGAAGCTGGGGCAGGGGTCTGAGAGGAAGTCCCGTCCCGGCAGGGCCCACGCTGGGTCCTCTTACCGAACTGTTCTGGCACTGGACGCTGGAGCTGTTGAAGCGCAGGGCGGGGACTCGGTGGACGGCCCCCTGGATGCTGAGGACGCACTCATAGCCTCGCTGGCCAGACTGAGGCTGGGGCAGGTTTCGAGCCTTAAGGGTGATGGGCTTCACTTCCCCGACTGGAATCAGGATCTCCTCCGTGGGCACCAGCTGGGGACAGTCCTGGGGGAGCAAACAGAGAGGTTCCATCTGTCCTGGCTCACACCTTCCTGCTCACCGGAGCCAGGTCAGAGGCCAGGGCTCGATGCCAGGCCAGACCCTCTGGTATCTAGGTGGGTTGCCCAGGAGAAGGACGTGCCTCTTTAAGGGGCACCTGGAATCGGCAGGGAAAGCGAAATCCACCTCTTAGCTCCCGGCCTTTGGTACAGTCATTCCCATCTCACACGTTGTGCTGGATCTGGTGTGCGTGTTACAATTTAGGAATTAATTTCCAGGCACTGGTGTGGCAGCCTGTGGATTTTATCTCCTGAGATACAGGATAAAAGAGGCTCCATGTGTCCCTGTCTCCAGCCTGGAACCCCCACGGTTTCATTCATCTGCTCCCCAGCTCCAGCTCCTCTCCCCTCCGTCCCTGCCCCTGCCCGAGGCGGTCTGCTATCAGCAGCTTCAGCTCCCAGCTCCCACTGCGGACCCTTCCAGGAGGTGATCGAGCCCTCCCAGCAATGCTCGGAACACGTACTCCGGCTTTCTGTCTCATGTCATTACCAGGCTCGGCGTGAATACCATGCTGCTTTGGAAAACAAAACGGAAGACAAGCCTTGATGGGGAGGGGCTGCGAGAAGGACCATGAAAGAGAGACGAAGGGACTGACGACTTTCCTCAGTTCTATTCCCAGATGTTGCTTTTCCACCAGAGGTCAAATGACCACCTCCCCACAGCCCCAATCCCCTGCCCTCTGCATGCTACCATTTCCTGCTTCCAGGGATCAACTGCAGAAATTCTCGAAGATGGTGCCTCTCTCCCTGCCCCTTCCCTTCTGCTGTGGTTCTCAGAGGGAGCGTGGAGGAGTCTGTGGGGGTTGATGCTATTACCCTGCAGAGGGCGCTACTGGCAATAAGTGCCGGGGGGGGGGGGGAGGGCAGAATTGCTGAATATCCTGCAAGGTCTGGGACAGTCTCGAACAATAAATTGTCCCTGTCCTAATGCTGGAGGCGAGACTCAAGACTCCACATTGCCCAGTGGGCAGAGGGGAGCAGTGGACAGCCTTAGCGCGAGACTGGGGGCCAGGCTCTGACTCACAGTGTGGCCTCAGGCTGGGCCTTCTTTTCCCTGGACCTCAGGTCAAGTCCTTCACAACCTGGCCCCATGCTTCATAGCCTCCCTTCCACACTGCGGTTCTTGTGCGTCAGGGTCCAGCCACGTGGGATTAAGATTAGTTCTGAGGCCCTGGCCGGTTTGGCTCAGCGGTTAGAGAGTCGGCCTGTGGACCAGAGAGTCCTGGGTTCGGTTCCCGCTAAGGGCACGTGCCTCGGTTGCAGTTCGTCCCCGGCCCCGGTTGGGGTCGTGTGAGTGGCAACCTGTTGATGTGTCTCTCTCACATCGATGTTTCTCTCTCTCTCTTCCTCCCGCTCTGTCTGAAGATAAATGCAAAAATGTCCCCGGGTGAGGATTAAAAAAAAAAAAAAAAAAGATTAGTTCTGAGGGGCCAGCCCTACTCATCCACCTCTGGTCCTTTGATACTTTTCCCTCTACTGGAAACACTCACCCCTACCCACCCCCCCATATCTTTCCCCTGGCCCCTCTTTAGCTAAGTTTTTGCGTCTACTAGTCTACAAACTCAGCATCTTCTTCTTTGGAAAGCTGCCCCTGACCCTCTCCCTGCCCTGGCCTCCAGGCTGGGTTACGGATGTTCTCCCGTGATCACGTCTAGCCCTCAGAATTGGTTTCTTGTTGGCTTGCCTGTCTCACTGGTCTGTGAGCCTTGAGGATCAGGCTGTACCTTATTCACCTCTGGGTCCCCAGCCTTTGCCCCAGTTCCTGACATGTAGTGGCTACCTGGTCATTGCTTCTGGGAGGGTAAATGAAAAATAAGAAAATAAAGCAATAGATGAAAAGATCTCTAAGTGTCCTTCTAGATCCTACTTTCTAGATTGGTTAGAGAGGAGGGGACAGCCCTGCCTTCTGGACATGAAGAGACTTGAGAAGGGGTTTGATCCCCAAAGCCGGGGTGGGAAATGGTCATCGATTCTGGATTCACACGATCACCGAATTGGCATGTCCATATCTATCAGGAAATCTGAGGATTTATGAGAAGCTGGGTCCAGGGGAAATTTCCCCTAGAAACCTATCTAGGATGGCCCGAATGAACCTGCGGGGACGCCGATGTGGTCCCTCCTCTGCAGGCCAGCTGTGTGTGACGACACCAAGGCCAGGTTTCCACTCAAGAGGGGATCATAAGGCAACCCCAGAGCAGATGGGTCCCTGTTCAGAAGCCAGTCACTCAAGCTGCCAACTTATAAACTTGTTCTTTACCGAATTTTCACTCTTATTCCCTGTGGGTACTCTTGACAGAGTCTTTCATATATATTTACAGCCAAGAAAAACAACAAACACCAGTTTAGGGAAACCCAGACATCCTATGGAAAAGGAGATGCTACTTCCTTTCAGTGGCTAAAAAAATCCCCATCGAGTCTAATAAATTAGAATGCTAATTTAGACTAGAAATATGGCTGAGGTACTGTGTGTGTGTGTGTGTGTGTGTGTGAGAGAGAGAGAGAGAGAGAGAAAGAGAGAGAGAGAGAGAGAGAATACATCTTCAGATTTGGAGCTAGTTGATACATTGTAAATGATGACCTATTGTTTTTCATCTCTAATGAGCCCAGAGAACAAATTCAAATATCAGTAGCAGAGCCTTAAAGATGTGCTTTTGGGAGTATAATGTCTTGGGTTAGTAAACAGGATGGTAGAATCCTTTTAACTTTGACGAAAATATATATTTCTATAGGTATTTGTTTTATTATATGTAATATTATATACACACAGGTACACATCCTCGTCTCTTTGTCTGGGCTAAGTCTGATTCAGTTTGGAGGCTGAAGAATCAAAAGAAGAGACTTTATGAGGACTCTTAGGAGTCTGATTTTTTTCCTTAGAAATTTTAAAATTTTACAAAAATTTCTCATGGCCTGCTGTTTCAGAGATCTTGGTTCTCTTCATTTAAAGACAATGACGGGGGGCTTCCCGAGCGCCTACACTGGTTCCAGGATTGCCCCAGCAGACCGCGAGGACGTGGGCTTTGCTTGTGGATGTCCCTCCCAGGCCAGAGAGCAGGACTCATCCTCCTGTCTAGGGCAAAGGGAGAAGTGGGTGCCCAGGTACACTGTCCCCTTCCTGGGAAACAGGGGAAGACCAGAGACCTTTTCGGTTGCGAGATGGTTCTGGCGGCTGCAGGGATGAGGGAGCAGCGAGCCTCGGGCGGAAATGCAGGGGTGAGGGCTGACGGCAGGTGCGGCAGAGAGGGCAGCCCAGAAAATCGCCCAGTTGTTGGAACCTGAACACCTCTGGAGCTTGAGGACAGTGACGGCTTTCATCAGATACAACGAGGCCACTTCCAACCTGTTTGCTTCTGTGAGCGCGCGCGCGCACACACACACACACACACACACACAGTTCTGGTTCTAAGAACAAGAGAGCAAATAACCATGCTATGCTTCTTCCGCAGGACGTAAGGACTGTGGCCAACACCGATGAAATACTCATTGCTACTGTGGATCCCCTCAGCGTTGAACTGCCTGTCTAGGTCTTCTTATTCTTCTGTCTCTAGGCAGCCATGTCACCGCCTTCGCAGCCACCCAAATTTCCATCAAGATGAACAGATGTTGTGTTTGGGAATCTCTCCGAGATGGGGAGAGGCTGGGAGGAGGCGACATGACCACAGGGCGGGCAGGACCTGGGCACGGGAGCCCTGTGATCTTAGGGTCGCACCGCCTACCCGTTTAGCTGTGCATTGCCAGCTTCCAGTGCTGGGGACCCTCAGCCCCCTGAAACGACTTCTCCCATGTGGAAATGGCATTATCTTTACCCACTGGACTTCAAAGAGAGAGAGAGCAGCCAGCATCCTGGGAAGCTAATCGGATTTATTTGGTTCTATCTTTCCCCTGGGGCAGGGCATAAAGAAGATATTTATGTATCTACTTCTAACTAGGCCTGGCTTAGCCATGGTGGGAGATGAGCTCTTAAAGCTGAAATCCATACACGCGGCCGTGCACAGTGCTGGCTAACATCATGTCACAGCTCGATCCTGCCCGGGGAGGCAGGGTTTGGGGGCTGCCCTCAGAGCGGGGCTCTGGGCGGGGGAGGGGTTTGGTTCACGTCCTTAAAAGAGTTCAGGAGATGGTTCCACTAAAATTCAGTTTCCTCATCTAGAAAATGGGGCCAATAATAACTGATGACACTAGACTGCATGGAAGAAGAATATAACAGTGTGTCATAAATGGCAATAAATGGAATTACCAATGTTAATATTATTACTGCATATTTCTCCTGTGTGTGGGTACCTACACTCCAGTTTATTCTTCTATAATAGAGTCCATTTCAGAGTAGATTAAATGAGATATATATATTTGAAAATATTTCATATATAGTAAGCACTCAATAAGTGTTTACTATGTTTTTTTTTTATTTTTGCATTCACTCTGAAACAGCGGTTCTTGGTTTTCAAGTCTGAGCGTGGCGTTGGTCCTCCGCTCTCTGGAAGGCAGTGGGCAGGTCCACCCCATGGGTTGGCAGTCTCTATATCTGGGTGTGGCACTACCGGCCCCTCTGCCACGGGCAGTTTCTCCATCCGTGGAGATGCATTTCTGCTGGTCCCTCCACAGCCTGACCCCTCAGGACCAACAGCAAAGGGCCAGGCTGGCGCCAGGTCCCCTGGCGTGGCTGTGGTCGTGCAGACCAAGAAGCTACCTGGCCTGACTTCTGTACAGAGCTACTGTACTTGGCTTTTTTGGATGCCTGTGTTCTCCGCAGCCTTGGGCAAAAACCCTACATTTTTAGCATCTTGGTGACTATCTATGTCAAACATGAAAGATGTGAAACCGCAGGTCTGTCGCAAGAACGGACCCAGATGCCATCTGTCAGTGGTTCTCCATCTTCGGGCTAACCTGGGTGCAGCCCAAGAATTGGAATTATAAAAAGTTCCCGGTGCTGCCGCTCTCCCCCTCCCCCTCCCGCTCCCCACACTCTGAGAACTCCTGTCACATGAGAGAGAATTACAAATGTTTTATGCATTCGTGTTGCTACGTAAAGCAACGGAGCTAATCAATTATGTGTTGTTTCTAGGAAGTCGAGAGACCTAAAATTTTGATTTCAAGTTAGGGAATCAAATATTGCTTTTATACTTATTGCAAGTATAAAAGCAATATTCTAGGAACCCCAAAGAGCCACCTAAGGGATTTCTAGTCCCTAGAAGAACCTGAGACTGTCAGATAGGACTCCTAATGGAGTCGGGGAACCTCTCCCAGCTGGGCACGTGCACCTTTGCTGTCCCTACATTTTCAGGAATGGGGTTCCCCATAAGCAGACCTTCAGACAGAAGAGAGCAGGGCTGGGGGCTGTGTGCTGGGGAAGGCTGTGCAGGGGCTGAGAGCTACAGCAGTATCTGGATGATGCTGAGAGAGGCCCTGGCAACCTTGCTGGGGGCCTGCACCCTACTTCCTTTCCTGAGAAAAATCAGGAGCCCTTTGGTGTCTGGGATTCCCTCACAGGCCTCCAGAAAGCCAATTCCTGGGGTCCTGAGGCCTGTGCATATCAGCAGAAAGAGAGCGGCCGCCCCATTCCCACTACGGGAAGGTGGGAGGTAAGGGGACACAAAGGCACCTCTCCTCCCCCAAGGATCAGACATTAAGAAGAAAAAGCAAAACTAAAAGGAGATGGGAAGCCTCTGGGTTTACCCCCAGGGATCTTTCTGTATGAATGCAATCCTGAGGCTTCTCTCAGCCCCAGCTCTCAGGCATGCCGGACTCTCACCCCATGGCTGAGAGGGAGGAGGAACTCAGTTCCAGTGACTTCCAAAGGGCATGAGGGAGGCCGGCATGCTTCCAATTAGCCTTCTGGGCTCAGCCCTCCTGGCCTCCACACTAGGCAGTTTATTTGTCTTGCTCTGTGACACTCCTGCCCTCGCTCCAGCTGCTGGCAGTTGCAGGCTTGGCTTTGGGTTTCTCTTGCCCCAGGGGGAGCCCCTAGGAGAAAAGGCAGCAGCTGTTCTTTCTTGTCCAGATCTGTGCTCCCGCTCTGTGTGTGTGTGTGTGTGTGTGTGTGTGTGTGTTCTGTGGTCCGCCCCGATTTATTTTATTGAGGAACTCAGAAGTTTAGAAGTGGCCAGTGTGAAGGCCAGTCTCGGAGACTTTGTCTCGATCCTTCGCTGCCTTTCCTCTGAGCGGGTCTTCCCGTGGCTTCTGCTCTTCCTGGCCCACCTGGCCTCCCTCTGCCATCCTTCTATTAACTCCCAAGCTGGGTCAACCACCCCACTCCATTCCCTCGGCTCGTGGGCCTCTCCTATCCGTGAGAAGATAGGCCTGAAAGCAGTTTTATCCTCTTGCAGAATCCTGGGGGCTGGGATGGATGTCCAGGGTCCACTAAGACTCAGTGTACTGCTTTCTGGTCAGCTACATCAAAGCATAGTGACTGGTGGAGGAAGCACCTTTTCTCAAAGGTTTTCAGGACACCAGTTATTCCATCGTGCTGAGACATCTGTGGAGGGGTCTGCCTTGAATGCCTGTGCGGACCGTCTGTGCTTCTCTTCCAACACAGGCAAATTCCATTTTTCTGGCTGAATATAACACACACTGCTTCCGAAACTAACAGTTCAAGGCCAAGAGTGTGTGTTTGGGAAATCTTTCAAAGGCCTACTTTCTTTTTTATTTTAATTTTTAGAAATGTTTTTAGCTTTGAGGTACAATCGACAAATAAAATGGTAGGATATTTAAAGAGCACATTGTGAAGATTTGATATCTGTATATATCAAGGCCTACTAACTTACTTATGTTTATCCAGGGAAGCAACCAGCTCATCTGTCAAGATTAGGAGACGCACAAGACTCTATTTCTTGAAATCTGAGACACGTAGATACAAACCCTTTCAATCAATGGCATTTGTGTAGAGTGGTCGCTGGTCCATCATCCATTCTCTCATGCATGCATTCTACACACACTCACTGAAGAAGGCACTGAGGGTTTAAAGATAAGATGTAGCCTCTGCCTCCAAGGAGCCTGTGGTCCAAGAGGGGACATGCACAGAAAGGCTACAGTGGTATATGCAAATGCTGCTCTGTCACCTGTACGTCTGTGCGTTTCCCAAAAAGTAGAGTAAGAGGGGCTGGGTATACATGCTCGTGTGCATTTGTGTGCATACCTGAAGTCTCTCTAGTTGTTCAAACCCAATCACTGGCCCCCCTCAGGTGTGAAAAACATCGGATACAAGAAAGGGAAACGGACCCAGCAGGCTTCATTGTCCTAAGGCATTCAGTGAATATGCAAGAAAGTCAACATCAATGAACAATCGGTGGATGGAATACTCATTGGAAAGATAAGCAATTTGTTTTTTCACTGTGTTGATAACAAAGGTGGGTCAGGCCTTAGGGATGAAACATTGACTCTATAATAAAATGGGACTTTTAGCAAGGCCTGGTTCTTTTCACTAGCTGGATTTCTGTCTCTTTCTATAAGGCCACCCACCCAGTCATACATCAGAGTGAAAGAATCATTGAATTTCACACTTGGAAGAGAAGGTGGCATGAAAGAACGGTTGAGAGTGAATGTTCTATTGAACTAGACTATGTCTGCAGCCAAGCAAAGGGCTTAGACTCAAAGAATGAATGCCATTCACTACGCTCTTCTAGACCATGGAGTCTGTTTGGTTGGATATGTTTCCTCTAAGCTTTCAATCTCAACCCTGTGAATTCATAGAGTCTTAGGAGTCTAGTAGATACAGCACACTTCTCTGCCTCTGGGGTACTTCCTGCCTCCTTTGGAACTTTATAATAACAGGGCTTTCTAACACGTGGAATCTCTGGAAGAAGACCAAAATGAGCCAGAGCCAGGAGATGGCCAAGCCACCGGATTGACCATCTGAAAGGGAGGGCCACTCAGATCCACTGGGAACACTGCCATGCCAAGTGAGCCCTGCTTACCTCTGAAATATTGATCCGGCCCTCCTGGAAGGAGCAGGTGGTGGGGTCATGAGTGCAGAGGTTGCGGTATTTGCACCAATGGCAGCGGAAGGCGCTGTTGACACAAGACAGGCACCTGCAAGAACGAAGACAGTAAGAGGCAAAGAGAAGGAAACAGACGGGGAGATGGTACATGGTAGCCCCTGTACCCTGAGGTTAGTCTGCTATCCCAGTCTCATTCTCAGGAGGGTAGACAGGTGGGGCAGCCCCTAGCACTGAGAATGGTAGATTCTCCCTCCAAGATATTCACGGAACCAGAGAATTGAAAACAAACAAACAAACAAACGAATCCAGAGTGGAAATAATGTGACTTATAAAGCAGTGCTGTGTTAGAGCTGGCCTGTTCATAAAAGCCGATTATTTATATCTTCGGGAATTTTGAAAGTGGGTTGACATCATGTTGATAGCTTGAAATCGGCCACAGAGGGAATATTTACACCATAGAAATTGGCAAATGCTAATATGAGGTTTTCCCGCCCCCTGATTGCTGGTGGTTAAACATTTCCCAGCATACCACCACTTCTAAGACAGAGACGCTGAAAGCTGGAATAGAAATGGAGCAGATCTCATTCCAGTCTTGCCTCTGCCACTGCCGCTGGGGTCACCCCGAGGAAGTCACTTCACCTTCTGAATAGCAATTTCCTCATTGGTCTGTAATCAAACGCTCCTGTCTACTCCACAGGGCTGCTTAGCATCAAACCAGACAATGTATAGGAAATGGGTTTGAAAAATACAAAGCTAAATGTATTATTTTCAAGCTCTTAAATTACCCGTTATTTCAAGCTCTTAAATCACATTTGTTAATGATTGGTTCATATCACCTGTGTTCCTGAGCTCTAGGAGCTAAACAGTATTAAACGCAGACTTTGTTTCACTCTCCGAGTAGCCAGGCATAGGTAGCTGAAGGCTGTGTGTGTGGCTCATAAGCATTTCGTACCAGGTGAGTGCTTTCCTGCCCTGCTGTTTCACCTGGAGGCTGTGAATATTATTTTGGTTCTTTGTGTGTGATCAGACCATTGGCATGGAAATGGGTTCTGTAGGGTGGGGTTGGTCTTCCTGCCCCTCCACAGCTTCCCTGGCCTCCTCTTTCACAACTGGACAACCTGGAAGGGACACTGCCCGGTCTGCAATCTGGCGCCACCTGGTGGGGGTCTCATTCCCTTTGGGAGGATGGGGCTCGCTCCCTGGGGCCATTGGCTGTGTGTTGGATGCATTGACCATCTGCATTCCTCTCCACCTTGCTGATCATTTTTATCCCCTCTGGATATGCCCAAAGTTATTTCATTTCTGAGCTTAGGCCAGACTGACTGATTCTTGCTAACATCTTATGATTCAGCAAGTAAATAATGAAGAGGGACCAAGGGTGATGAGAGGGGGTTCTAAGCCTGGCTCTCCCACTGGCTAACTTTGTGACTTTCGTTGAAGCACTTGTCCTCTGCAGGTCTCAGTTTACCACGTTCAAAGGAGACACTGAACTCGATTCTGTGACTTTTTACTGTGAATGCCAAGATAGATAGTGTTTGGCGATAAAACGATGGAGTCTGAGCTGTCAAGCAGACCCGCCTTTATTTTTTCCCTAAAACTTGCTGCTTGTGACAGCCCCTCGGCTGCCGCAGCCATGCATGGTTGGCAGTGGTGACGCCACACTGGACTGCCATGGAGATGAGCATGTTCTCACACGCAGTGGATTCCATCGCCACCGTGATGGATTTAGAGATGAAGGTTAGGAGTTTCCTTTTCCAAGATGCTTGCACTTCCCAGCACAGGGCTATCTGGGGTTGGAATGCAGTGGCCAGCGGGCAATGTTGTCTGTTTGACTTCAGCCACTTACTGTCCTGCCCTGGCTCCTCCCCCTGGGCCATCTACCACTTGTTTTTCTCAGCACATCTGTTGATTTGTCCCAATGGGGCTCAGCGATGTCTCCTTCCTTAACTACTGTGGAGGCCCTAGAACTGCAGCAGGTGAATCTACTCATCAAAACCAAGAGCGGAGAAGGGAAGAATGAGGACTGGCTCATTTGTCTGTTTTAAAGGCTAACAATTCCTCTCAGGCTTAGCTGCCAACAGACCCCCTCCCATGTGGATGCCCAGCCCATCGTGCCCTCAGCTTGGACCCTAAAGACTCGGAGTTCTGCCGTTATGCAGCCGTGAGGCTGTCCCTGTCCCAGGCAATGGGAAAGATGGGGCCATAGGATATTCCCGACGACTGTTCCCTCTGGTATGGAGTTGTTTATCTCTCTCCTTGCTGAATGTCCAGTCATTCGTTCTGTGACCAATGTTCCCAGTTTGTATGGAAGAAGTCTCAGTTTTTCTCCAGCAGAAACTAAATGTGGGTGTCTCTCCACTGCTCCTGGCTCCCAGCTCTCTGCACAGCTGTACTCTCATCGCTCGTGGGCACCCATGGGTAGGCATTCTGCTGCGACAGATGGCTGACGAGATCAGCTGGGCTGCATGCAGGCTCCTCTGGAGGTTGGTCTGGCTTCCTCTTCCTCTTTAAAAAGTTGACCCTGGGTTTGGACCACGATGGACTTCCCTTCCCAGCCCAGGTCCTTATCCTGCGGGCTGGGCAAGGCTCCTGCCCCTCCCCGTCCCTCCCCTGGGGGTAACGTGTGCATAGCCGATTCTTATCTCTGAGTCCCTTTTCATTTGGTCATGGATGATGTCTAAACTCAACTCCCTGTCAATCCCCATGTTCAAAGCC
The DNA here is from genome assembly GCA_030848825.1 of Tadarida brasiliensis. Taxonomy (NCBI): domain Eukaryota; kingdom Metazoa; phylum Chordata; class Mammalia; order Chiroptera; family Molossidae; genus Tadarida; species Tadarida brasiliensis. The sequence goes on from CM061275.1 coordinate 33,098,490, forward strand.
ACCACCAACTGGTCAGAAACGGAGACTTTTTCTTATGATTCCTGGGCCATTGTTGTGGGCCCCAAGGCTAAGGCAACTAGATTCCATTTTATGTGGGCCCCTTGGTTAGGGCGACTGAAGGACTCCATTTTGTCACCAGTGGACATTTCTCGATAGTCTTCCCATAATGGGTTGGTTGCCCCTAGACGGGAAGGAATTTCTGCCTAAGGTTATGGTTGCCCCATATGTTGGGGGCATTTGCAGTTTCCTGAGTATAGGTATTTGCAAGTACTTAATGCTAATTTTGACCTCTGTGATCTCTGTCACTCCCACTATTGTACTGGTTCCCTGAGGGGAGGGAGGCCTATTCTGTTTGCTTGACAAACAGGAGACCCCCCAGGCAACTGTTAGATATGGATTTTGAGAAATGTTAATCAAACAACTGCTAACCGCTGATCTGCTTCTGTGAATGCTGCTTGCTTGCTATAACAGGCTGCCATTTTGGAGGCTCGGGGCTGCAGTTCTCCTCTGAGTAGGTTGGCTGCAGTCCCTGCGCAGGTTAATAAAGCTCCTAAAACTTATAATTTTGGTGTCCGAGGGAGGTTGATCTACTGGGTTACTACACCATGACCTTTGTCTTTACTTCAAACCCTCTTTTTACTCTCTTAGCTTGAGAGCTGGGGGTAGGGTTGTTGGGGGTGCAGGCCAGGGAGTCTGAATGAGATCAGAGGCTGTGGAGAGTGATGGCCATTCAGTTTAATGGAACCAAATAAACTGAATGGAACTGGAAAGTAGCATTGATGAGGAGCTTACTCTGTTCCAGACGATGTGCCAGGCCCCGCAGGCAGACTGAGCGGTGAGTATGATATGATTCGAGCTTAGAGAAACCCCACACCCATATCCTGACCCAGGGCACGACTCAGACACGGGCTTACAGTTGGTGGGCACTGCAGTTGTAGAACTTGAACTCAGTGCTGACAAATATCTTCCCTGTCTCCTTGGATCTCAGCTGCAGTTCTAGCCCAAACCAGTCTGGAAGAAAGAAGAAAAAAGGATGGAGGGTGACAACCTGGGGGCCCAGTGGAGATCCTGGGGGTAAATCATCAGCCATTCCAGGACTCTCGGGTCACAGATGGTAGATGGAAGCTGTCTGAATCATCCCTTCACAACACCCGGGCTTAGGGAAGAAGTAATCAATCAGATCCCCCAGTGTCCCTTGCCTTGGTCTGGCAAGTTCAGTTACTAAAAGACTTTTAGAAGTTATCAGGCCAGAAGACTTCAAAAGGTCTCCAGTATCAAGCCTCCAGTTTGGGGAGAGAACCCCACTGAAAACCACTGGCTGAAGCCACGGCCATTCCTAGAAGGGAAGGGAAGTCTAGAAAAACTCTGCACACTGTGCAGCCTGAACCCAGAGAACAAGGGATTTCCTTCTTCCTAAACGTTGCTTTGGGGCATATCAGTTGGCTTTCAAATGCAAACAGGCAACTTCTGTGCTGCTACTTGTCCCCCCATCCTCTGTGTTGTCTATTCCTGGTCCCCCTCATAGGGCAGCCCCTAGCCTGTGACTCTTGTGGCGGACACTTCTTACCTTGATCCAGAGGGATGACAGGGACATCCTTGGGCCCAGGCGAGATGCAGATGACTTGGCTCCCGGACACCTGTCCCTCCACCTCTGTCAGGTTTCCAAAGGCACATGCGATGCCCGCAGACAGATCTGGAGCATCACTCACAACCAGGCTGAGCTGTGGGAGGAGCAAAGAGGCTCAGGAGCAAAGGGCTGATGCCCTCGGAAGAGCCCCGGGGGCTGGGACCTGGGCCCTAGCCCTGGCCCTGTCATTGCCTGCTGGCTCATGGATCTCCCCTGACCTCATCTATAAGAAAGGGTGTTGATGTAGGTGATCTGGCTTTGACACTGAACAATTCCAGTAGTGCCACCAGGGTCAATGGTCCTTATTGATATCATTATGAATTACTGGGGGGGGGGGGTGCAGTAGGGGGAAAGGTACCAAAATCCATCTCAGACAGCTAATTTTGACATGAAGCCATGCAAACCTCAAAGCAAGTCATGAGCTGAGCCCTGCACAATGTCTTAGCCTTGGCTCATGGGAGGTTCCCCAGGAGCTCCTCAGGTTGGTGGAGGACAGCTAGCTCCCCACTGTGGCTGTCCTTAGGGGCTGCTTATCAAGGTGGTGAATGCGCTAGAGTTTCTGTTTCTTTGTCTCCTCTTGGGCTCAGGGCCTGCTGACAGCTCCCCTGGAGGAGGACAGTCACTTCACAGGGCGCTTAGAGGATGAGAAGGCAGGGGAGGCAGCGGACGCTAACGGCGTAGATGAGGTCAGCTGTTACCTACAACAGGTTCCAGCGGTCCAGGCCAGTGGTGTGCAGCCTTTTCAAGCTGGAACACCCTCCTTTGAATGGTAAAAATATCCCAGACTATCAGAGGGACCTGTTGACTGAGAAACTACTTAGTGGCAAGATGCTGCTCTGAATTCAGGGCACCTGGAAGTGAGTTTGTACTCACTTACCACAATGTAACACCTAAGTGGTGTTTGAAACAATATGTAAGAAGTGTGACTGGCTCCCTCTGGCAGTGGGGAGTGCCCACAAGGGGTCACAGTGACAACAGACCTGTGGCCTCCAAGTTGGGAGCCGTGATGTAGGCGGGTCTCCCTTTGTCTTCCTACCAGCACGGGGGGGGATTTACCAGCTGTGGGTTTCTCAGTCACAATGGGGGTCACCTCGCCTTCCCATACATTTGCTTGCTGCTGAATCTCTGCCCCAGTTTCGTTTCCATGGGGCCCAGAGACTTAGGTACAAACTCTGCTGTTTGTTCCCCCAGCTCCATGGGAGCCAAAACCTCCTCGTGGGGATGAATGAAGGAAATCTTGGAAGGTTCATTCACTAATTAACATTCGGGAATGCTCATAAAACCTTCAGAATGAAATAATTGTGCAGGGCCTGAGGACATGAACTATTTGGGGTTGCACTTCGACAGGTGGTTAAGGGCTATTTTATTCTCTTTAATATTCTCTTTAAGCACACACGAACTGTGAATTAAGTCCCAGTCTCTCTGTTTCTGTCTCTGTCTCTCTCTCTCACACACACACAATGCAACTCTCAGGTTTCTGCTAGAGGCTGTACCAGTGAAGGACTGTTATTATAACATATACCAAAGAATGCGTTCTTTGCTATCGGATTGCGTGATGTCGTGGATCTTTGTTACTAAATGCAAAATCTAGGTTTACAAAACAGATCAATAGATACCGAATTTGCAAGGAGTATGGAGGGCGCCTGTGCCCTTTACAATAGGATTTGCCATAGGTTTTCCATAAATATAGTTTCTTTGGAGCATACAAAGCATGATCTATTTACAGATTCTTGTGTGAGTGTTCCAGGAGCCCGCCCACACACGTGTGTGCTCCGTGTCCCGCTGCCCCCCGGGTGAGTTACTTACCAGCCGGCTGTGCTCAGACACTGAGATGCTGCTGGGATGCACCTCGAGGCTCATGCACTGGCTGATGCTGGCAGCAAATCGATTAGGTTCCCAGGCCCGCTGGCACTTGTCCCTGCGGGAGCACCTGCCACAGACACACATTCACAAGGGGTCAGGCCTCTGAGACCCATCTGTTGGGCTCCATTGTCCCCTAGGGTAAGTAAAAGGGGTCTGCGGCTCTGAGGCCTGTGGCTGGTCTTCTCATTACAATTTTCTCTCATCCCGGAGGCCTGGGTGCCTCCCAGATGGTCTCTATTGCAGTTAAAGACAGACTAAGAGGAAGTGGGATTAGCTCCCAGAACGAGAGATGTGCCTTAGATATAAAGCATAGCTCCAGTTAGCATCTTTACAGGCTTCTCAGTGAGCAGGGCAGGGAAGGGAAGGAACATGAGAAGTACACAAGAGGCTAAGAATATAAACTTTACTCCTGGCTGTGGCCCCTTGGGCAAATTACTGAATCTCTCTGTGCCTCGGTTTCCCCAACTATGAAATGGTGACCTTACCTCCTAGGGTTCTGTAAGCACTAAATGAGCGAGTGCTTAGAAAATGGCTTGTGAGCCCTTATAATAATAATATTAACGATGCCTATTCCTATTCTTCTTCTCCGGGGATATTGAAAAATTTGGACAGGGTCTTAGCCGTGTAGGGCAGTGTACGCGTGATCTTGGGGCTGGGTTCACGGCTCTTTGAAGGCAGGGACGGTGCTTTATTCACTGAGATATTCTATCTGTCACACGGCACATTTTAAATAGATGTTTGTGGTGTGGAATAATGCCTGGAGACAGGGAGACAGATGAGGAGTCGCAGCCAGGGCTGCCTCTGTCAGAAGACTGTGTGGCTGTTTCTCGACATCTTTATCTCTGGCTCCAGGCTCCTCTGCCCACGGCGGCAGGTGGGCACGGTGGCACCGACACACAGGAGCATTTGGTTGCCACTTACGTCACATGGGAAGGCTGGTGCTTCCCCAAACCAACAGCCAGGGGACACGACCAGAGTCTAATGGGGGCAGAGATTCCCATGGAACTCCCCCAGCCCTTCCCCCTCTTCCTTCCCAGGCACACAATGGATCTAAATATGAATGCTGTCAGAGGAAAGAATTATGGAGCTTTAAGTGAATCCTTAAGATAGCTCTAAAGTGAGCTCTTGACTAGAGCCTTTATCTCATTGACTCACTGAAATGGCTCTTTTTTATCATACTATTTATGGCAACAGCCCTAACAGAGATAAATAGCCCAGGAGACAATAACACACTGGCAAGTAAGGCGTGCAGGAGAGACCAGGAGGCTGCAAACCGCCCCACCCCGAGGCTCTGTAGCCATCTCCCTCCGCCCTCTGCCTCCACTGAAGTCCTGTGGGCCTGGGAGCTGGAGGTGGGCTCATCGCCTCGTCCCTCACCAGGGCAGGCTGCGGGTGGCACGTGGGAAGGACGGCAGGAAGGGCTAGCGAAGAGAGTGACCAGAGGAGAAACCTCTGGGGATACACAGGAAAAAGTTGTTCCCCAGTGCTCTTGGCAGGGAGAGCAGCCGGAAGGAGAGGTGGGCCCTGGCAGGTAGCAGGAGTCTCTGAGGACAGGTAAGGAGCCCGGAGGAGAGAGGACATCTGAGACCGTGATGCTGTGGCTCAGTCGCCACATCTGCTCTCACCAGGAGGATGACAGGGGTGGCCTGGGGCCACCAGGAGGCTCAGGCCTTTTGGATGGGTTTGTCGGCACAGGTACGAGTTGAAGAATGTGGACGTCTTCACTGTTAATAAGGGACAATCCTCCACCCATAACGTTGGTGTCTTCTTCATGGGAGAAGTGACGCTGGGGGGAGCTGGGTGGCCAGGGCAGGGAGCGGTGGCACAGCTGGACCGTGCCCACTGCCCAGAGGGAGGGCAGGTAGTCCAGGATACTTTGTGTGGAGCCAGGGTGGCTGCCAGGTTCTTCGGAGGAAGAATCCCCTTGAGGAGAGAGCCTGCTGGTCAGCAGGTCAGCCTCACTGAAGGGAACCCGATTTTCGCCACCGTTGCCATTCCTGGGCCACCACGGGGCTGTCATCAGCATCTGTATCACTTGCCTGACCCAACTGGTGACTCACTGTCCAGGTTCCAGCAAAAGCCTTGTTTGCAAAACTTTGGAGGAGTCTCTTCCCTACAAACCCAGGCGAGGAACCCAGTATTTGTGGGCTCAAATCCAGTCCAGATTTTGCATCTGTGAGGCGCCTGCTTGCCGCTCTCCCTCCGTAGCCCTCCCAACACCTGCTGCAGAGGCTGGAAGCCAAGAGCTATTGTGCGGCCCCTGAACTCTGGCCCCCGCCTCCGCCTCCACCCCAAACCCGAACCCGGCACATTTCACAGAGATGCTTTGCCGGCTGGCACCGCGCCACGGAGTTTCCAACTCGGCCGGGGAACAGCATTCCTAGTCAGCTCCCGCCTTTCAGGGTATTCACCCTTTTCTCTCCCTCTGCAGCTCTCCAGATTAGGAAATTTAAGTGTAATTTTGCATTTCTATTGAGCTGGTATTCAATGGCAGGGGATGTGTCTGAATTGGGATGTGAGGCCAGTTGGAGTGGGACGCGGACTTCTTGGAACCATGAAATAATGAGGCCAGAAGGGTCCTCCCAAGAGCTCAGGGCCCATAGGAATTATTTTGATTTGTGTAGCCTATTCTGGGCTTCCTGATTTCCAGAGCATTTATTATTTCATCACATCCTCACCATTTACCTGGGAGGTAGGTATTATCCCCACTGAGCGATGGGGAAACGGAGGCCCAGAGTCGTCGTGCGCCACGCAGGGTCACACAGCAGCGAAGTGGGGTCCAGACGCCCGCCTCTAGTGCACAGCCAACCGCACACCCTCAGCAAGAGACACCTCGCTTCGGCTGCACCCCGAAGTTTCCTGGGAAACCTAGAGATGCTATAGCTTCCCGCGTGAGTTCTTCCAACACCCTGCCCTTTCTGTCTTGATGAGGTGCAGACTGAGAGCGGCTGGGGGCGGGGGGGGGGGGCAGACTTTAAACGTGGAATGAAAGACAGAGAGGCAAAGTGCTGCGCTTGGAAGGAAGGCCCACGGGGACCTGTGTCCCTCCTGCTGTTCTCCGCACTCCTGCTGTGGTTAGAGTCACTCAGCGGAGGGAGAGTCCTCTTTCCCTGCAAACCACTGTCACATCCCTCATTGCCACTCCCAGGAAAGCACCTGGTCCTGTGCATCCCAGGCCCTTTTTCAGAATGGTCACCCACTTACATGTTGTGCAAGGCACACCAGCCACAGTGAGGGTCCCCCGAGCTCAGGCACTCCCCACATGTCGTGTACTGTTCACAGGATTCCACGGGGACCCTGGTGACCTGGTTGAGAGAGGAGATCATGGTTAGGTCAGGTAGTGACGTCTCGCTGATGTGTGTTCAGACTCATCTACGATCTACCCACACTTGCACTATCACTGCTTAGAGGGGTGACACTCGGGGGGTAAATGGGTGTTCTCAACGTTCTCATCGGTTTGCCTGGCACAGGTGGGTACAGCTAAGCAGAACGTGTTTCTCAGGTGGCAGGCCAGGCTTCTTGCCTTCCCAGAAGTGAAGCAAAACCTCCAGCATCTCTGCCTGCACTCCAGTCCTCGCGAGAGCTGGGCTTGCTCCTGGCAGGTGCTGACCACGGTTAACTCTGCTCAAAGCCTATTGCGTGCCACCGGCTCGTCTCTGAAGAGCTTTCAGCTGGGCTGGAGCTGAGACATCCTGCCGGCACAGAAAACATTTAAAAAGGGGAGAAGGAGAAACTTTTCCTATCAAATAATATTCAGCCTCTTTACAACTGACCAAACAGACCACCTGGATCCAATTATCCCATGCTCTGAGGTCTGAATTCAGTTTCTTTAGTAAATGTCCCATCATGTGAGAAGTCTGGCTCAATGGGAACATCCACGGAGATGAGCTGCCTGTCTGATTCTGTCTTGCTGGGGAAAGTGGGAATTTTCAGATCAAGCTCCCGCCCTCCCTAGAGAGGGTGGCCTGGGCCAACCTCTGGCTTCCTGGTCATGCCCTGCAGGGCCTGAGCTGGGCCTGCCCAGCAAGTGTGACATTCGGGCTGGGCGAGAGGGTCAGGAGATTGAAGTTTTCCATTTGATATGTCCTAGGTATCTGCTGCTGGCTGGGGCAAGAGGCCGCCGGGCTGCAAAAACATTTGCTGGGCTGAGAATAGCTTCTCATTTGTTAGGGCATTGAGGTGCCCACCTACTGGATGGGGGAACTCAAGTGCAAACACAGCCTGGGGCCCAGCAGCACGGTGTTCCTCTGGCAGGGGCAGAGGATCTGAGGGAGATGCCTTTACATCCTCCCGAGAGGCTCGGGCCGCAGTGTTTATTAGATGTCAGTGGGCGGAGGCTCTGATGCTCCGCTCGAGAGAAACAGCAGCCAACTGGACCCAGATCCTGCCCCGCAGAGCCCACAGTCCAGTGGCCGGAAGGCCATCATGCGCAAAAGCGATCAAGTTCAGCATACACAGGTGTAGGTGCGCCCTGGATGCGCAGAGTGGAAATGAGGCTGGTGGGAGGTAAGCACGGGCCAAGCGACCAGAGGTAGCAGCCTCTCCAGCCTTCTTTTTCTGTGCTGGGTGCCCGCCAACCCCCATTCTTACAACATGATGACAACATTCTGTATTTCAAGGCCTTTCTGTCAGTTAGTGACACGATCAGCTTTAAACATCCCTAACCTTCCGTTAACAATAAAAATGGAAAATGCAAGAAGGAGAAGTATAAAATCCTGAAATTTGATTTTAAAAATTCATACTTTAAGTGAAGGCCTGGGGACAGCTGGTTTTAAACAGTTCACGTGGACTAGACCTGAGCGTTGTCACTGACTGTCCACGACCTGACACGGTGACGGAGGGCGGGCTGATGTGCTCGTGGGCTGCAGAGACAGACAGAGCATCAGGACTGAGAGAGGCCACCCGCACCGGGCAGTTCCACGCTCAGGTCTTTGCAACCTGCCCCGAGAAGGGTGCTGCTCAACCAGGGATCCTTCCCAGAAGGGAGGTCACAGTGGGCTGGGACCCAGATGTGGCCCTTCAGGTACAGCGGAAGGACCTGGCCTGTTTCTTTGGCTCCAAGAAGACGAGTCTCAAGTTGGCCCCGGAGGCGGTTTCCCCATGTCTGAAGGGCAGCCGTGGGGCTGTCATAAGACTCACGGGTGAAGAGTTTCAGGAAAGCTCAACAGAAGAAGGTCAAGGTTGTCCAATAACGCCCCAGACCTCGCTTCCAGAAGGAACTCCCACCGGTGGGATGTGTAATCGGAGTCCAACTGCTGTGTGTCTGGGGGGCTGGGAGGGATTTCTGCCCTCAGGGATGGCTCCTCCAGTCCTCCACTCCCGACATTCAGGATTCTGTTTCCCACAGTTTACCTAACTCCTCCCCGAGACTGTTTATGATTTTCATCCTGTGTAACTGCTACAGTTAAGAGTTACCATCCAGCCATCGCCACCAGCCGCGGATATCACATTGCCTTAAGGAGTAACCCTTGACCCCTGACTCATGGCCTGTGATTCTTACCAGAAGCACCTTTCTGACAGGTGCGTGCCATACACTCTCCCCAGGCATGGGACTCTCGGCCCTGCAGGATTTCTGTGACCCCAGCCGCCCGCTTGGCTTCCGCCGGGCCCCCTCCAGCCCGCCCCCCGAGGCCTGAGAGCAGCAGCCAGTGCCCGGCCTTCCTTTCTTGGGTTTCGGGCTCCGTGTGAGTGATGTCTGCATCTGGCTGGAAATTAAAACAACTGTCTGCATTGCATTCGGCCCGTCTGTCAAAACACAGCCCGGCTCTCAGCAGCTGGGCAAGGGGGCCCTGAATGGGAGCAGTGTCTCCCCCAACAAAGCCCACTTTCACGCCAAGTGCCACGGAGATAGTGAGAACCCTGTTCTTCTCCAAACACGAAACCAACAGCACAACTATTTTTCCCGTTTCCTGGGCCCTCCTGGTGGGAATTTTTTTTTTTTTTCATGGACTGAGTGGAAGGGCAAAGTGAAACAGGAAACTTATTGGGGGGCAGGTTCTAAAACTTGAATTACTCTCTCCTCAAAGATCTCATAGCCACAGACACACCAGAGGAAAGAAATGTCCCCGGGCCTGGGAGGTGACCCCCAAGGCCACGTTACATGGGCTCCTGTCTTCGCTGCACTCATGCGTCGCTGCGTTCCTTCAGCATTGACCAGCCAATGTCCACGGGTCGTGTCCTGCACACGGGCCAGGGCTGAGCGCTTCAGGAGTGAAAACAGCAGCAGCCTTGAAACACGGCCTCACCTTCAAGTTGCAAACAGACCAGCAATGAGAACAAGACAGGGATGTGTGTTCTCAGAGAGGTGCTGGAGGAGGGCTGAGGGAACTCAGAGCAGAGAGAAAATACTTCTGTCTGCGGTGTCCAGCGTGACAGCCACTAGCCCGTGTGCCTGTGAGCACCAGAAAGGTGGCCCGTGCTAACTGGAATGTGCCGTGGGGACACAACACACACTGGCTCGTAAAGATTTAGTACGGAAGAAAGAATGTGAACTATCACATGAATAACTTTTACTGAAATATTGAAAAGATAAAAGTTTAGTTAATATTGAGCTAAATAAAATTAACTATTAATTTCAACTGTTTCTTTTTTTTATTAATCCTCACCTGAGAATTTTTTTTTTTTTTAAGATAGAGTGGAATGGAGGGATGGAGAACGAGAGAAAGAGAGAGAGAGAAACATCGATGTGAGAGAGACACATAGATTAGTTGCCTCCCGTACAACCCTGGCCAGGGCTCGGGATAGAACCTGCAACCCAGGTACGTGCCCTTGACTGGGAATCGAACCCGTGACCCTTCGGTCCTCAGGCCAACACTCTAACCACTGAGCCAAGCCAGCCAGGGCTCAACTGTTTCTTTTTACTTTTTAAAATATGTCTGCTAGCAAAGTTAAAATTTCACACGTGGCTCACATTTGTGGCTCGTTCTTTATTTCTACTGGACAGCACTTCTCTAGATGGGAGTCCCAAGAAGGCTCTGTGAGGGGCATAGCACGTGTCTGGGTCTTGAAGGGTGAATGATGTTTATCCAGACGAAGAGGGTTTCAGGTAGAATGAGCCACATGAGCAGACACAGGAGACGGAGTGCCTTCAGAAAACCTGGCGTGAGGGTCAGAGAGCAATGGCTGTAGATCAGGACGGGCAGGTTTGGGTCAACTTGGGAAGGACCGAGAAGACCACAAATCCGGGATGTGTGACGTCTCTTAGCTCTCCAGCCTGTCACTCCTCAGTCAAAAGAATGTCCTTCAAAAGGAAGGCTTAGGGCTCTCCAGGAACGATGGCTCTCAATGCATGCGTCTGAGGCCAGCACCCTGGCCATTGCCTGTGAGCTCATGAGATAGAAAAGCCAGAGTTCACTGGACCAGAAACTCTGCAGATGGGCTCAGAAATGGTTCTCACAGCTCTTCAGCTGATTCCTATGAACGCTCAAGTTTTCTCAAAACTTGATACAGACACACTTACACCTTGGGGAAATCTTGTTGAATGTTAGGCCCCTGGAGCCAGGAAGAAATGGAACGAAACTCTGCCGCGGGCCTATGTAAGGAACGAGACTGATCTGGGGGAGGTGGGTGGGGGGCCTCTGGGGACCGCTTGATGTCCAGGAAGAAATTTGTCCTAACAACTGTGAGTCTCTGGAGGCCCTAAAGGACCAAGTGCAAGCCTCTGGGGCCCGGGGTCACCTCACTCTGCACCACAGGTGGGCGCCTGCTCTAGGACCTGGTGGGTGGAGTGGGGTGGGATGAGGTGGGTGGGGTGGGAGTTGTCTCCGGAAGCTCTGGAAGGGAAGAGGCTTTCTGTTGGAGAGTGTCCACCACATCGGGTGGCACTCTGTCAGCGCTGACTCAGAGTTTAATGGGACACTCTCTGAGGCTTTAATTAGTGTTTGTTTATTATGATTGCGTTTTAATTGTGCCCGAGTCTCCCCCACCCTTTCACTGAATGCTGGGATCCGAGGGTGGCTGGGTCCCAGGCAGTCCTTAATAAGTGTGGCGATGAGGAGTCCGCTGTCGGGGGGCGCCCTTCTTCTGCCCCCCACCGCCTTCTCCCGGGGCACACGGCGCTGTCTCAGACTAGATCCCGCCCTTGCACTCTGCATTCTTCTCGGCTTGATCTTATGTCTTGTAATTATGCCTCTAATGAATATAACTGTCCTATTAAGTCATTTACTTAAGAAATACTCTTAATTAAAGGTGACTCATACTCTGTTCTTGGCTCCTCCGGCCCTAGGCCCCCATCTCTGGGACCTCCCTTGGCCGGATTGAGGGGAGCTGGAGGTCTGTGTGGGAAGGGCTCAGCAGGGCTTGTAGAGTTTGGGGTGAGTCCCCCAACTCTCTCTCCTTTCAGCACGTTGGGTAGCCCGGGGGGTGTCAGGCCCAGCACAGTGAGGGACATGGTACAGGGTTATTATTGGCTGAGAGGTCTGCTGACACCAGTGTCACTTCTGGAGGTCCTGAAGTGCACGGCAGACCTGCAGGGTGGGCCACCGGGGTGAGGGCAGAAGGGCCCCTGGGGCCCTGCAGTTACTACCATCCGGACAGAGGTCCTGAGCACACGCTGCCATCAGGCGCAAACCCATCGCTCTTCAGAGGGGAGTCCCCACGGTGCGGTGAGGACCCTGAGCCCTCTGGGGAGTGCGCTTGGGGCAGAGAACCGAGCGACATCCTGCCCGTGTGGGCACCTGCAGGAGCGGCTCGGCTCTGAGAACCTGGAGGGCTCCACCACGGAAGCACTTAGGATCCTGGCAATGGATTGTGCCTGGGTCCCACGTGGTCCTTAAACGTCGACTGAGCATTTGTGTTGTGTCAAGCTCTCTGTTAGGCACTGGGCTGCATTCTCTGCCCTCCTTGAGCCCATGGGTTGGGGGCCAAACTAAGGACACAGGTCATCTCAATCTGGTAGGACAGATGCCACAACAGAGGTACAATCAAGACAGTGGTGGATGAAAGGACAGAGTGGAAGTTCGCCCCAGGGGGCTTGGGCATGCACACTTGGTGTTCAAGGGGCCTGCAGGATTCCTTTGTAATCCCGCAAGAGAGCCACGGAGGGGAGGAGTAAGGGAAAGCTGGGCCCCGGCTGGAGGGGCCCCTTGGGGGCTGAGCATTTAATCCTCCCCTCCCACTTCCCTGGAATCTGCTCCCCCTGCCAGAGAGCACACCTGTCCCCGCATGTGTCCCCTGCTTCCTGACACAAGGGAAGAAACAGAGGCCTTCAGTGCCGAGAGCCAGGTGGCAGGGGTGTGAGGTGACACAGCCTGGCTGGACCATGCAGTTGGCCTGAGCCACAGCCTCCAGGTCCCCAGGGGCAAAGCTCTCAGCAGCTGAAACACAACTGCTCCCGTCCTTCCCTCTGTGCCTTCCCTGGTGGTCCCGGCTGCCAGCCCACTCTCTCCCTTGGAGTGTGTAGGTGTCAGACCCACTTTCTCCTCTTTCCCCCGATCCAGCCTGTTTTCAAGAAAAGACCTGATGCTCATTTACACACACACACACACACACACACACACACACACACACACACACACACGGAGGGCAGACTGAAGAGCAGCCCCGCCAGGGCTGGGGTGCGGACCGAGACCCAGCCCACAGTCCCAACACCCAGAGAGGGTTCTGGCATTTCCCAGGTGCTTTCACACCTTATCTCCTGGCTCTGCACAGCCCCCCGGGGAGGAAGAGAGGCTAGGTATCCTCTGTCCCGTTTGATCCACAGGAAACAGAGGCGCAAAGGGCTGGCCTGAGCCCAGGCTTGGTGTCGCTGGCGAAGTGGCCAGCTGGAGGACCGTCCTCCACTGCCCGTGAGGGTGACGTGATGTAAGGTGTCTTTCTGAGCGTGAGTGGGGAGAGCAGGTTCAGGGTCAGTTTCAGGAGACAGAGGCTGAGGCCAGCCAGGGCACAGGACTCGGAAGCAGCCTGAGGGCAGGGCAAGCTTTCACTCCTGACCCCTAGCTCAGCATCGTGCTGGCCCCCAGCAGCCGCTATTGATGGACTGGATGGGTGGGTACGGTCTCTCTTCACAGGCTCGCCCCACACCTGTCGGCAGGTGCAGTCAGGGCTCTGTCCGTCCCTCTGCCCCAGCTGGGGCCAGGCTTTGCAGGGTCAGTCTCGAGGCCTAGCCAGCCCCCTGCTCTGGCCAGATTTTCTCAGGCACCGAAGCTGAAGCAGACACTCCAGGGATGGGCCAGGCTCCCCAGGCTCCTGACATGCCTCGAATGATATCCCCTCTGGCTCAGCAAGTCTCCATGGAAAAATACCCATCCTCTCTCCTGTCCTTAGCAGGGAAAGGCCTGTGGTCTGCTGGCCGCCTGGCCTGAAGCAGCATGCTAATCTCAACCTCCCCTGCTGGGTGGGTGGGGCAGGGAGTGCCCAGGCAGCCAGGAGATCCCCTCCTCGGCTCTGCCCCTTGGGATTCAGGAAGGGAGTGAGGGGGACTGAAGTCTCCTGCTGCTGGCTGGCAGGCTCCTGGCCGGCCCCACCTTGCTCTGAGCTGGGCAGGTGACTGGGCTTGTTGAACAGAAAGGAGCAGCGGAGATAATAATAGTAATAGTAATTGTAATAGAAATAGTAATAGTAACAGTAATAGCCGTTTATCCGGCACCCACTGCATGCCAGGCACCTGACCTATTTTATCTCACGTAAGCACTACACCAACCTCGCAGGGGAAGCATTCTCGGGCCCACTGTACTTATTAGAAAACTGAGTCTCAGGTTAAGTAACCTGCCCAAGGTCATGTGCCTCGTGGGCGGCAGAAACGGACTTAGAGCTCAGGTGTGTCTGACTCCCAGGCTGAGGAGTGAGGTGGAGACAGAGGCATCACTGAAGAGGGTGGGCCCCCTCCTGGGGCTGCCCCGAGGGCTGGCTGTCAGGTCACCTTGCTTCGTCCTAGTCATGGGGTGCCCGGCACGGGCCAACGCTGTTGGACGGTGCAATTACCCCCCGCCCCCATGCATGCCTCTCAGCGCATTTTACTCTTCTCTGTTCTCTAACCACCATTCAGCTGGTGAATCCCGAGCCGACAACACAGGGGTACGACCAGAGGGGAAGAGGAGGGAGGCTGTGAGGGTGGAAGACCCCTGCTAGATGTTTTTAAGCTGGCCAGGACCAGGACAGTAAGGGAAGCAGCCCTGAGCAGACGGCACAGCCCCCTAGGAATGCCACGAGGCCCCAGGGAGCACAGCTAGGGCGGCACGGTGGCAGGGCTTTTCATCCCGGTCTTGTCCGTTGTCAGCTGCGTGACCTTGGGCGAGCCGGTTAACCTCTCTGAGCTCCATTTCCTCATCTTTAACGTGAAAACAGGAATGCCTGTCTCACCATCTCACCTGCTCGTCAGAGGGCACCTCTGAGCTCCCACCTTCGGCCTCGGTCTTTCCTACGCGTCAACTTCCCAGTAATGAATGTGGAGAATTCACGATGGTTTGTTCCCAGGGTTAGATCCAGTTCTTTACAAATCAATAGTCACGTGTGAGATCCCCTGAAGTCCTCATAACGTAAACACCAACCCAACCCCTGCCCGTCCTCTGAGCTGCGACAATGACATCACCAATGTCATTAGGAGAAAGGAGGCAGGAACCTCCAGAAATCCAGCTGGAGGTTCTGGAGCCTGTGACTGCAACTGAAGCAACACACAACCTTCTGGCCAGAAGATGACCCTGGGCTGTCTCCTTAGAACTCCTGACTCTCTGGGGACCTGAGGGTAGAGTGGAGTTCAAAGAGAAAATCTATTTTTAATGACTTGGGGAGGAGAGTGGAGTGGCTGAGTAATTCAGAGTAATTAAAGCTATCTATCACTCAGAGAAGTGGAATCCAAAGTTGTTGAACTTTTCAATGACATTTTTCCCCTCCTCATTCATAAAACCCAGCAGCGGGTCACACAGGAGTCAAAGGGGAGAGCACGATGGGGAAAGAAATGTCTGGCCCCAAAGAGTGGAATTTATCTTTCTGATGAGTTCTAGGGGAATGGCCCCTCTTGAATTTTTTTTTTTTACGTAGAGGCCAAATTTTGTGCTGGTGGAGAAGGTAGGCTTCGAAAGAGACAGTCCTCAGTTTCCAATCCAACTCCTACGTTGATCAGTTGTACATCATTAAGTTGTCAGACCTCTTTGAGCCTCAGTGTCCTTCTTTGTGAAGTGGTGACAATAATGGTATCAACTTCACAAGGTTGTTTTGAGGCTTACGTGACATCTGTACCAAGGGCCTTGCACACAGTTGGTGCTCAATCGTGGTAGTTACCATGCTCAGCCTCTAAATGCAGACCCCACTGAAGGTGGCAGTGTTTGCACAGGAAAGCTGAGAGGGCCCCTGCCCAGGCTCTGCTCTGCTGGGCTGGGTGACCTTGAGCAGGCCACCGAGGCTCTTTTGGCTGAGACTGTTGATCTATCATCTGGGGAGAATTATGTCTGCCCTTTGCATGGACAGCAGCACAGCCCCTCAAACTATTGTCCCTCCTAAAGGCCAAAGTGCGCAGAAACTCAGGATCCCTGGCTGCAAGAAGTTCAATTAAGCTTAGTCTCCTAAGGAAGAAGGCAAAACTTGGACAAGGAGAACCTATAAAGAGGAGAGGAAACCCAATGGGCAAAGCAGGTATTCCAAATACCATACTGTGTTTTCTCAGACAGGATTCCTAGGCCAGAAATACTAGGGAGGTAGGGAGGTAGGAGTAGGGCCCTTTCTAGTTCTGGGTTTTAGAAGGATCTACGAAGAAGCAGAGATGCTAATACTACACTGTCTCCATGACAACAGTGGATTTATTCAGTTAGGAAAAGCAGGTGGGGTAGGAAATGAGAGATGAGAAGGATTTGGGAAATAGGGCCTAAGAAATAACTAAAGTAGATCTCTCATCTGGGAACCAGATGCCTGGGATTAGCCAGGTCTCACAAATCTCCCTATAGGGTCAACATTGATTCATCTGCTCCAGGAGGGGGAAGCGATGATGACAAGGGGATGGAGTAACAAGGCAGTGATGCCCCTTTACCCACCCATTCCCGTTCGTTCATTCATTCATTCATTCATTCATTCATTCGTTCGTTCGTTCGTTCGTTCGTTCGTTCATTCCACACGTCTGTTCGGTCAGGCTGTTCTAGTGGCTTCTGGGTGCACAGAACCCAAGTCTGCCTTCATCACATGCAGCTTGATCTTATCTAAGAGCTGGGCATCTGTCTAGTAGGCCCTGGCCTCTGGGCCCCACCCCGTGAACTTCTGGTTCCCCTGCCTTCCAGTCACCAGGAGAGCCAGATGAGAGGGTTTGGAGTTCCAGTTGATCCCAAATTCTCTGTGAAGCATCTATGGCCCATAAGCTTAGGAAGGTGAGGTTTGGGTGGGAATCATCAGGGCCCAAGAAGAGACTGGTCAGAGATCTGCGGTAAGAACACCTTTGCTGTGGTCTCGGTAGCCGGCGGGGCTAACTCTGTATTGTCTGAGATGAGGACTCAAGAATCCTTCTGTAAGAGGGAAAGTGGGGGCCTTAGGACACCACTGCTTCTGGAGGTGATCATGACCCTCCCTTTGGCATAGATCATGGCATTGCCTGGTTCCCGCCTCCTGGTGCTCAATTTCACCTCTGGTTCTGATGCTGGCACTCATGGTTATGGATTCAAGCTGGTAGGTTCTCAGGGATTTCGTGTGTGTCAATTTTCTATCCTTAATACCCTTCTTGAAATCTGCTTCTGAGGTTCTGAAGGAACCTCACGTTGAAGTTCCCAGGTCATCCTGATCTAGGGAGAACAATCCTACCAAATGATATATAAGATGGCATCGAATTTTGCCAAGCCCAACTACCCAGGCCTTTCTTTTATATATATACATATATAAAATATTGTGTATATATATATTTTTTTTTAATTGATATTTTTAGAGAGAGAGAGGAAGGGAGAGAGAGATAGAAACATTAATGTGTGAGAGAGAAACATCGATCGGCTGCCTCCTGCACGCCTCCTACTGGGGATTGAGTCCACAACCTGGGCATGTGCCCTGACCGGGAATCGAACTGGGACCTCTCAGTCCATGGGAGGATACCTAATCCACTGAGCCACACCGGCAGGGCGCCAGGCCCTTCTTTACTATACCCCTGTCAACAACTGTGTGCATAAGACAAAACTCAGCGGGGTCAACTCTGTCCACGGGAGCTGGATCTGAGCTGGTCCTCTACCTCTGTGCCTAAGTGGCCTGCCCTATAATTCTAAGTAGACAAGAAACCATTGGAATCTCGTGTTGTAATTCAGAATTCTGGTTTCCAGAGGACCCCATGGAGCACATTTTCTCAACCATCTCTCAACTTTCTTTTCTAACCATCTGGGACGTGGTCATCTTGTCCTCCCTGACATATTGGATCTGAAAATATTCTGTCTCATTTTCTTAGTATGTGAAGTGGCGAGCACCCTTGTCACTCACAGCTTCCTGGGACAAATCAGTAGGGTAAGTGGATGAGTGTGTGTATGTCTGTGCGTGTGTCTGTGTGCGTGTGTGTGCGCGTGAGAGAGAGAGCAAGTGAGCGAGCTATGGAGGGTAAGAGTACATGTTATATCTCTAAGGCAAAAAAAAGTCTCTTACACATATATTACAATTTTAAAATTTCCTTTCTGTATAGAGCGCATGTGTCCACTCATGACATTCATTCACGCATGCAACCTCGGCAAGGTGCAGATGTGTAAGGCAGGAAGGGTCCCTGCTTTGCCGAATCCTGTGACACTGTGCTGCTTTGAGAACTTGTGGAAACCGGCCATTGGGATAAAGGCCATTCCTCTGAGGCAGCAATGACTTCCGGGACACAGTGCCCTGGCCTTGTGAACCTACAATCATGTAGACTTAATTTATAACTGAGCAGACCTGCATATGGTTAAAATACACTCGGTACTCAGAATTTGTTCATTTGCTTGTTTATTATTCATGCACTCATTCATTAGTTCATTCAGGAATGAATCCTTCATTCATTTCTTCATTGATTCAACAGACCCAGTATCAAGTCTTTACTGTGGTATAAGTTAGCCAAGGGCTTACAGGGCCTCAGGAAGCATACCCTCTGGTGGGGAAGCTAGAAAGTGACAGATGTCACACAGGAGGTTCCAAGCTGGGAGTGATCACTTCTGGCTGAAGGAACCAGGAAGATGTCATCATTTGTGGCAGCCTTGAAAACTTGGTGGTATTTTGATAGATAGGAATGGAGGAAGGACATTCTATGAGGAGAGAATCAAAGAGCCCCCAGTGCAGGGAGAGCCCCAGTGATGGGCATGTATTAGGGCAGGGCTGCTAATAAGAAAAGTGACCTGAGGGTAGATCATGGAAGGCCAGGGTCATGGACACAGAATGGGAAGAAGGGAAAGAAGTTTTGCATTTCTTCTTTTATGATGCGTCCCATGTCTGTCCCTGTCATTGTATTCCTGCAGCCTCCCTCTGCCTGCCCCAGGTGCCGGCCGCATCCTCACAGCGTGTGGCGGCTGGTGGCCTCATTGGTCTCCCTTCTATTCTTTCCACACTGGATGTGTTCTGCACATCTTCATTTTTCCTTTTCTTCAAAAAGGCGTGATGGGTTAGGGCGTGGGTCCTACAGCCAGACTGCCCAGGTCCACATCCCAGCCCCCTTGCTCATCAGCTGTGTGACCTTGAGCCCGTTACTAAGCTGGCAGCCTCATTTGTTGGTTTGTGAAATGGTGGTAATACCAGCACACACTTATATAAGACTTCCTATCTGCAGACGAGGACGAAGCAGAGGCACAGGAAGTCTTAGTGAACTCATTTAAAGTCACGTGGTCAGTAGGTTGCAGAGGTGAGATTCAAACCTGGGCTGGCAGCCTGCAGGAACCATGCTCTGAACTTCTACCGCAAACTGCCTCTTAGCATGAAGGCGGATACAGGTTAGAAGACACTGAGCCCAGTGCCTGGCACGTATCTGTTCATTATTATTAATAAATGTGTATTAAGCACCCGCTATATATTCTGTAAGGCATGAAGTCCAAAAGATGACCAGACATGGCTCTGATCCTGACGTACTCAGAATGCTGTCAGGAAGACAGACAAACCCCCAAGCTGTAATGAAATACTAGCACTGTGACTGAGATGTGGTAACAGCTAGCTAGCTACAAGAGCAAAGAGGAAGGGCAAATCAGGGAAGGCTTCCAAGAGGCAGTGTTTTGTAATGATAGCTTCAGCTAAAAAAACAACAACAAAATAATACCAAAAAATAAAATCAAAACAACAAGAAAAACTGCCTCTTGAATGAAGTTTATAGTCCAAACACCCCAGACTGATGTTTCAGCCTTTTCACCTCCTTTCGTCAGGGTCAACCCCCCACTCCAGCAGGCTTGCCTCCTCTCAGGCTCCCCACAGTCCTGCCTCCTTAACTTTGCTCACACGTTCCTGCTCGTCAGCGTGTCCTCCCCTCCCCCACTCGTGTGCAAATCCATGGGCTGTCCGTTCTCCACACAGCCTTTCTTGACCAGTCTATGAGTATACGATCAGACTCTCTGCCCAGATGGCAGGACTCAAATGAACTTTTAAACTCTTCTTAGGTCTCTGTTTTTTTTTAGGTTACTCAAAGGACTCTGCTTTTTATTTCTTCAAATGAGATATCCCTGTATGTTTCAACCTCAGTTTCTTACACAAAATAGGTCTATAAATACCTGCTGAGAAGCAATCACACTTGCCCAGTGATCCAGGTTTTATTTTAAGCTCCTTAAGTACACGCACTAAACGACGGGAAGGTTCTCTAGGTGTGGCTGAGGCCCCTGGCATTCTGCTGGGATCCATTAGGTGACGCGAAGGCTTTTATGTTTATAACCCAGGCGAGGCGCAGGGTGTCACGGAAAGGACACGGATGTGAAGAGAGAAAAACGTGGCTCAGCCTCACCCTGTGCTCAGCTGCCCTGGGTAAACCACGTAGCCTCTCTGAGCCTCAGTTTCCACATCTGTAAATAGCATTGAATGTCAAAATTCAAGCACCCTCCAAGGCACACAGTGAATGCTGCATGCAGAAAAGAGTTGGGCGGACTGCCCCGTGACTGGCAGAGCAGATGCTCAAGTCCCAGGTTCACAGTTCTTCTATTCTTCACCCTGGGTCCCCTGTCCCAGCTCAAAGAAATAAAAGGGTCCAGGAGTAAAATAAGAGGGGATTTTGAGAGATGTTTGAAGGAAGCCCCTGGAATGCTGTACCTCAGCCACCTTTCAGTAGGACCACTTGGAAGGCTGGAGACACATACCCTGGACTGGAGGGGACAGAGTAGACAGGAGAATCCAGAGGCAGGAAATCCAGAGGTAGGGTGGTGAGCTCTTCAAAGGCAGCGTGAAGGCAGGGCCCGGGGAGCCCCGGAGACCTCCACTCGCGGCAGTGGCAGGCAGGCGAGGATGTGGAAGTACTTTAAATGAGATCTCGACGTGGACACCTCAGGAGGGGGAGCTGGCCTGGAAGACTTTTCAGACCTGTCCAAGAGAAGCCCCTGGAGGTGGGGTTGAGACCCTACTGTGAACATCCATGTGGAGGGAAGGGCTGGAAAATCAGGGCTGAGGGGAGGGTGGCGGGACAGCAGGAGGCACTGCCCACCTGATGGGGGTGCTGCAGGGGCAGTTCAGCAGAGGGCTGTCCAAGGGCCACGGAAGATCCAGCCCCGAAAGAGTCAGAACGACCGGCCAGCTCGGACGGCGAGAGCCTATCTTGTGACCATTCCGGTTCAAGTGAGAAAGGCCCTCGCTGTTCCTTCCCAGCCCCTCCTCTGCAGGGGACAGTAAGGACAGATCCAGCGGAGGAAGAGAAGGGAGCAAAATGGAGCAAACAGGCCTCGATCCCTCGTGGCAGGCCAGGGAAGGGGAGAGGTCTGAGCTGAGTCGAGTCCTGAGTTTTGTTTCTGGGCAGAAGCTGGACTTGACCTTTCTGAACTGAGGTGAGCCTGTGTTTGAGATCTGAGGGACTCTATCACCCCACAGTGAGCTGCTGAGCCAGGCAGGCTGCCTGAGACATGTGGAAAGGCGTCATGGGGGACACAATAAAGTGGCGTTTTGATTCGCTCTCCCAGCACAGAGAACGCTATGGATGCCCTCCCTGACGCGGTCACGAGGGTCATGCCATGGCACATGGTTCAAGACCGGGCTCATTGCACAAATCCAGGGGAATTATGGGTGTTATTCCTGAGGACAGAATGACAACTTACTGATAACATGATTTAAAAAAAAAAAATCAAACTCTGGTTGTCAACTCTCAGATGGCTCAGCACACCATTCTTTCTGAAATCCTGGGGTCCCTCTAGGGAGTGAGAGGTATGAAGTCTCTTTTCAACCCAAGTGGCTCATGGGTCAAAAGAAGTTGGGAACTGTCCCACCGGGGAGCCTGTTGACTCATTTGCAAACACAGTCATGGGCGACGCCACCCGGAGCTGGTCTAATGAGGACAGGGTGCTCCTGGTCAAAGTCCTGTGGTGGCCCTGCCTGGCCAGCCCAGAGCCCGGCCCTGCCTGAACGGTCAGAGCTAGAGTTTTGCAGCCTCCCTCTGCCTGGTTGCTGGTGGCCGGGCTGTTCAAATCGCTACCTTTCTCACTGCTTTCTATTCGTGGCTTCCTTTTTAGAAAAATGTTTTTATTGATTTTTTAGAGAGAGAGAAGAAGGAGAGATAGATAGAAACATCAATGTGAGAGAGAGAAACATCCATCAGCTGCCTCCTGCACGCCCCCTACTGGGGATCGAGCCCTGACGAGGAAGGGAACTGGGACCTCTCAGTCCATGGGACGAGGCTCCATCCACTGAGCCACACGGGCCGGGCTATTTGTGGTTTCCTTAATGACAGCCTCCCATGTAACCAATGTTACCGAGCCTCTGAAGCTAGAAAGGGGTGGAGGGAAACCTGGGGAGACGGAAGAGAGACAAAGATTTTTCCCTTTTTTTTAAACAGGTGCTTAGGAAATTAATTAGAACAAATAATCACCGCGTTGTCCGAGTCTCTATTTTATTTGGTGCATGCCGAGTCTGATGGAAAAAAAGGGGGAATTTTAAATAATTTTGGAGTTATAACTGATGTAATTAGGTGCTCAGTGAACACTTAGCATCGAGCTGTGCTTATTAAAATTACTGTTTTAATCAGAACATTGCTGGCGAATCATTAATAATACAATGGCTCGATTCCCTGGAACTCTAATTAGACCTGGACTTTTAACCACCTGAGCGTAATCTGGATACGCACCACGGGCGATGCATTATCATCTCGGGGCCTGTGGGGACAGAGCATCTACACTGCTATTTGGTGGCTGCCTGAGTGGTTCGTTTTGGAGTGGGAGAGCGTGCCGAGGGGGCACGGGGCACAGATGCTGATGGGCAATCGAGGTGGAGCGGATCAGCCAGGGTCCCGGGCTGCGAGGTCTTAAAAGACAGGAGAGACTTCTCCCGCTGCTGCAGGCTGGACCTGCCTCATGCTTGCTCTGCCGGGGAACAACCGAGCCACAGTGTCACAGGGCCAGCTGAAGGCCCTTCCCCGGGATGCCCCGGCCTTCACGCGGGACTGCCCCTCACCGAATCAAACACTGTCCAGGGGGATAAAGTGTTATTCCCTCCAGCCACTGCACACCAGAAACCGAATGGGTCAGTCACTACGTGGGAGCTGACGGTTAATCTGGTGAAGGGCGGGGCCACTTCATTTTCCTGTCCAGCTCTTGGTGTCACCCTAGAGAGAGACCCTGAGATGGGCTGACTCTTTCCAGAACTTTTGGATCCGTAGGGATATATTGCAGGTAACCAGGTCCAGAGCTGGGGGGCGGCCGAGTGGGTGTGTGATCCCCTGAGACGCCTGGCTGCTGAGCTGGTGTTTGGGGAGGGGTGGGGGTGGGTGGATGCCCCGGATCCCCGCTCTGAGCACTGAACTGTGGTTTCTCCGCTCTTTCAGCTGGTGGCACCGTCCCAGCAACGCCGATTTGGCCCCCACTGAGGGGGCAGGGGGAGAGTCCTGGAACAGATGCCACAGGGGTGGCTGAAGCAAAGGACGTGGAAACACAATCTCTGTCCTCTTAGAGCCGGCCAACTAGTTGGAAGGACATAATAAAGATGTGAAAGAAAGATTTAGGCCATTTAAAAGGCAGATGCTGGGGAGTGAAGATCAGGCTGGAGCCAGCGAGGGCACATGGAGTGAGGTGGGGATCCCAGCGCGACGGGATTCGTCAGGGAGGGCGCAAAGGCCTTCAAGGGCGGACTGGGGGCCAGACTCCACCTGGGAAGCCAGGGACGGGAGCAGCGCCCTCTGCGTCTCTCACGAAGCATTCTTCTGGGGGCCCTCCGACAACACGACTGAACCCTCTGGGGCTCCCTTTCCGGCCACCTCTGGCCACTACTGCACATTCGTGCAAGTTGGAAAGGGCGCCCCCTCTAGTGCAGGGCTTGGTAGGACGAGCGAGAGCTAAGGCTCAGCCCCACTTGCCCCGAGCCAGACTCCTCTGGGCAGCCCACGACCTGAACCACGACAGCTGGCGGCCCTGACGCCCTGGGAACTAGAAAGCTGACATGTGAAGTGTGGGTCCTCCAGAGTTCTAGCCGACCCACAGACAGAAAACATTAAGTGCTAAAAACTGTGACTCTTACAGTCCCTTTGGGGGACAGAGAAGGTGAGGGTTGAGGGTGGGCTGAGGAGCAGGGACGACTCTAGGATAGGAGGGACTTGAGAGGGGGCAGGGTGAAGTGTCCTGGCCAGGAAAACGTCATAAGCCAAAGCAGAGAGAATGAGCTTTGGGGTACACTCTGGGACATCGAGAACACAGCAAAGGATGTGCCCATTTAGATTTATTTTCTTCCTTGTGAGCAGACATTTTCACTAACAATGTAAAAAAGAATAGAACTCCAGGCCTCCCTCAAGGAAGACTAGCTCAATGGAAGAGGCTTTCTGTAGAGCAATAACTGGGGACAGGAGGGAGAGGTCCATCACCGGGAACTCTCAGCGAAGGCTCCACGTCCATAATCAGTGAGAGGCTGGACTCGTCTTAGGGGGGAGAGCCTGGCAGGCGGGGGTGGGAGCCAGCCCCTATGCTTTGGAAACAAATGGCTGAGCCTCAGATCAAGAATTCTTGTGCTTCTGAACTAAGACTCTATGAACGATAGCCCCCGGACACACACACTCACCGTCACTCCACGGACTCATACTCTTGTACGCACACACTCATGAGCACAAACACATTCATGCCACACACTCACAGGCCACACCAACACACTGACAGCACACACACTTCACACATACATCACACGCTCACACCGATATCCCCCACACTTCTCCATGTCATACACACTCATAACACACAGATGTCCCTGCCACACTCATCGCCCCCTCCCCGCCGTGCCTGAGCGCGGCTGTGAGAAGAGAAGAGACATCGGGAGTGGTCTCCCTCTGGCTGGTAGTGAAGAAGGATTAGGGCTGCCCGAGATTAAACAGAGGAGTTAAAAATGACAGACAGAGTTCTAAACAGGGCTCGAGTCTTAATGAAAGCCATAACGAATGGAAGAGCCACACAGATATCACCCGTAAATGGCCATAAATATCGGACCAAATGATGAGATCTTAGATACTGCAGTTTTGAACCTCATCACATTGCTTCCATTATAATCCATCAATACATAACCACGCTCAGCCTCATATTTAAGGTCTTATTGTGCTTCGAAGACGAGGCTCTGAGACCAAGCAGAGCTAGGCTTGGATTCCGGTTTTGCCCCGATCAACCCGGGCATGTCACACGGCTTGTTTGAGTCTCAGTCTATAAAATGTGGATAATTATTCCCTAAATAGCGATGCTGTGGAGATTAAATTAAGTCCTGGACAGCCCTAATAATAATTTGTAGTACTGATAATTTACTATCACCATGACGATTAACTTTCAGTATCTCGTTCCCTCCCCTCTCAGTGTCCTGGGGTCAAGGGAAGCCCACTGATTGCTGGGACCATGAGGGAGAGGAGGAAAAAGGAGAAGGGAGGCAGACGGAATAGGTAAGAGCAGAAGACCGAGGCAGGAGAAGAGCAGAAGAAGGGAAAGGCAGAGAAAAGGAGGACCGCGGTCCCCTCGGCTGCCACACACTGGCATCACCTGTGGTGGGTGCCCACGCTTTCTTGGGTGGTGGTTACTGGGGGAGGAGGAGGTTATGGAGTAGCCACACAGTTATGGCCCAGCCTCCCTAAGATTTATAAAATAATAGCTTTATGGAGATATCATTCACATATCATAAAATTCACCCACTTAAAGTGTACAATTCAATGGTTTTCAGTATATTTGCAAATTGTACAACCATTACCACAATCGATTTTAGAACACTTTTACCATCCCCAAAAAGAAACCCCATATCCATTAGCAGTCCCTCCCCCTCCCCCCTCCCCAACTGCTCCAGCCCTAGACAGCCACCAATCAAGTTATGGACTTGCCTATTCTGAACATTTCATATACATGGAATCATACAATGTGTGGTCTTTTGTGGCTGACTTCCTCCACTTAGCATTCAGTTTTCAATGTTCATCATGTTGTAGCATATATTAATAACCTTTTTTTTTTTTTTTGAATCATCACCCGAGGATACTTTTCCATTAATCTTCAGATAGAGTGGGAGGGGGAAGGAGAGAGAGAAAGAGCGAGAGAGAAACATCGATGTGAAGAGACACATCGACTGATTGCCTCCTGCATGACCTTGACCAGGGCCGGGGACTGAACCACAACTGAGGTACATGCCCTTGACTGGACTCGAACCCGCAACTCTTTGGTCCACGGGCCGACGCTCTAACCGTGGAGCCAAACCAGCCAGGGCGTATATTAGTAACTTTTTAATTTCTTAATTCTAAGCCCAGACGGTGCAGGCACAGAGCTTGTTATCCCCACACATCAGCAAGTGCCATAAATAATGGAAACCATCCAAGTGTTCACCCTCAGAAGTCTAACTGCACCGGGTTAGTCACTAAGTTACCGACTTCGAGGTCAGGCCACGGGAGCCCTCGTTTTTCCCCCTGGAAACCCAAACGCAGTGAGACGATGTTTCCTCGCGTGTGTGCCTTTGCGCCCTCCATATGTCTCTTCTGAAGAAAGGAAAACAAAATTGGCTCCCAGTGTACGAGTCTCTCATCTGTGGTTTTATGATTTAGGTTTGATGTTAAAAGACAGATGAGAGTCTCTTGGTATTCTGTCCATATGTCTCTCTCTTACCTCTTAAAAGTGGCAATTCCCAGCTCTATTTTTATGATGTAAAAGAATGACTCTCCTCTAATGGTTATCTGTCATTGTTTGTGTTTAAAGTAATTTCGAATGTTAAAAGACTGTAGCATTAGGAAGCAGGAAAGAATACCCCTGGGCCAAAGGCAGCCCCTGAAGTGGGAGGGGCTTATCATCTGGATGGAAAAGGACTAGGCTATTCATTGGACTCAGGAAATGTCAATCATCTTTGCTTTAGAACTGACGATATATGTCCCTTAGGGCAGCGATCCCGAGAGTTTCAGGAATAACAGGGTATATGCTCCATCCAGCTGACCCCAGAGACAGAAAATATTTACAGATTAAGGTGTGTGTGCAGCGTCATTCTCCGTCCTGATGCCTACCATCATTACCCCTTGGCCACCAGATGTTCGTCTAGGGCCACAGGTAAAGAAATTGAACTTCATGCCAAACAGAAGCAGGCATGCCACTGACTGATCCTTATGCTTTCGGCAAACCTGACTAAAGAGGGTTATGTGAGGCCTTGTTTCTCTCCTAAAAATTCCAACATAGATTTAGCTTGGATTACAGGGAGAAGAAATTGCCCATCGTCAGGCCAAGGTAGTGCTAAAAGCTACAGTGTCCTTTGATGCCAGGCATGGTGGCAGTGGTGGCAGCCACAGCTAGAGACCCAGGGAAGAACTCAGATAGTGAGGAGTGACTGTGAAGGTCAGGGGTCACTACGGTCACTTCCTCTCAGTGAATACTGTGAGTCGAAGAATCAGATTTATTTTTGGAACTAAACGTATTTGAAAATGGAACAATAACTATACCGAATGGCTTGTTGTATAGGGCCTTCTTCCATGAAATAAAACAATACAATGTCACCCCTCTTTAAGAGGTCAATCATTGTTTATTAACCATGCCCAAAGATTCTCATTAAATTCGGACGCATGAGGACAGTACAAGCTAATACCATCCATGCAAGTGATTTTCATATCAGTAAGGACTGCCCTGGGACCACAGTAGCAGTGTGGGTCTCCTGTGGCTACTGTCCAGCAGTCCCCCTGCTGCTCTCCAGGGCTGAGCATCTCCCTCATTCCATCAAGCATAGAGGACTGGTCACACCCACCCAGCCCTAGAGTTCCTTCCTCTATTGCAATTTACTCCTTAGTGCCTCCTTGGCAAATAAACAGGTGATCTTAGGTGAGGGAAATAGGACTCTGGCAAAAGTGAGGTGACTAGAATTTCCTCCATTAATCTGGTATGCTCCAATTTGCACTGTGAGCATAAATTTGCATGTTGAATTCTAGAGGCTGGAACTCTAAGAATGTTAGGTAAAATAAAATTAATTCTTGTAATCCTCTGTGATCATATTCAAACCCAATATTCTCAGCTTGGCACACAGAATAGGTTTGCCTGCCTGCTTTCTTCCTCGCTTTGCTATTAAAATTATTTTTCTCAAACAGTGAGTTCTGGCCGTACAACCCGCGCTGGGAGGGGAGGGGTACCTCTAACCTGTATCTGGTCTCCTAGTAGCTTGGAGCCTATTGGGGGAGACGCCAAATAGCTATCCACCAGATATGTGGTTTTTACTGTACATTGAAGAAGCTCAGAGAGCACAATTCATTCTGATTGGGGTGAATGCAGACGGTCTGGAGTTCTGCTGGGGCATAAGAAGCAAGGACACATGAAAGTGGGAGCAAGCAGATTCTCTGTTTTTCCACAAGTTCAAAATATCTGCATGGCTCCTTAGCCGGCAGTCTGTTCCCTGTCCTTCCAGGGAGGTTGTTAATGAGACAGACAGCTCCTTGAGATGAGATGGCTGAAGGCCGAGCCCAGCAGGCCCCAGAGACTCGGGAAAGGCCCACGGCCATGGGTAATTGCTGGGTGGGCCTGAGACCGGGAGCGCGGCCAGCCCGTGGCAGAGCGCAGGATGCCAGCCTAGCCCGACGCCCCGACGAAATCTGCTGGGAAGCAATCTCGACACCAAGTCGTGGCTTGGCCCTTTCCAGAAGCGGAGGCATGTCCCTGTGGTTCTGGAGATGGAATCAGTCATGAGATATGCGGGCTTCCTTTTCTTGGGGAAATCAGACTCCCTGTGTACCAGTCTCTAGCGGTGAGCGAGCTGACCACTGCCCCACACTGCCAGGGCTTCTCCAGGACCATTCCGGATCTTGTCAGAGAGCTGCTGATGTGAATGTCTGCTGTGTGCCCAGCACGGGGCTCAGCGCTCTACATACACCCCCTTGTGCAACCCTGTAACAACCTGATGGACTAGTCTATCGTTAGTAGTTTTCCCAAGAGGACACCGAGGGCTTAATGAGATTAGACAATTTGGTGAAGGTCAATGGAGTGAGGCAAAGCCAGGATTCCAGATGTGCTGAGCAGAGAGCCTGCCCTTCCCCCACGCCACAGGCCTCCCAGCAGCTGGCAGGGAACAGGGAGCGGGTGTTCAGAGGCTGTGGCTTCCCCTAGCCTGCCCTGCCTTCCTGGGGAGCCAGTCTGGCTCCCTCCCTGCTGCTCCCCTCCCCCACGCCCCTACCTCCAGAGCACTCCTGGAAGGAAGCTCGTGAGAAGAGCGGCGGGCACACTGTGTCCTGGGCCTGGGGACAGGTGACCTTTCCAATTCAGCACCTTTATAAATCTTACCTAATGAAGTTAAGGAAAAAAAGAATTAATGAATAAATGAAGGTTAAATCACTCCCTGCAGAAAATTGATGCTGACAGCGCGGGCCAAGAAGAGAGCTTGGAGAGCAGGGAGCCGACGGCCCGGGAGGCTTTAGAATTCCTTCCCCCAGATGCGAGGGAGCTGGAAGGCCGGCCAAGTCCGAGCTGGGCAATGAAGGCTTTGGGAAGCCCAAGGCAGATGGCCTGCAGGCCACGGAGGAAGAAGCCACCTTCTATCTTGGATCAGTTTTTCCAGAAGTTGATTTTGATGTGGTGCACATATGTGTGCGCGCAGGCACACACACACACACACACACACACACACACACACACACACAGTTTATACAGTTAACCCCTGCAGCCAGTCAAGACACGGGTAGTTTGGGTCAGCCTGGCTCATTCCCGGCCCCTGGGGACCTCTGTGGTTTGTCTTCTTGTCAGCACCCACTTGTTAACCATCTCTGTCTCCTTGTCACCACCAACAGTCACCCCACACCTTTGGGGGCTGCCCCCCTCAGCCCAGTTGGCTCTGAGGGCCTGTACGTGAATGTGTGGCTGGGCCCAGGGAGGAAGAAGAAAGAAGAGCGGCCGGCCAGCCAGCCAGGAGCTGATGCAGGGGTGGGAGAGGTTGAGGGGACATGGATGAAGAAGAAGGGACACCAGGGAAAGCTCCAGGGGCAACATCTGGGAGGAGGGGCCGGGGAAATGCTGCGACTTCCAGGGAGCCGTGGGGCAGGCCACTAGCTGGCTTACAGCTCAGTTTAATCCAGTGACACAGGCATGGGAGAGGAGGTCAGCACAGAGGATCAGCAGCAGAATCCCTCCCTGGCAGGAGCACCGGGAAGGAAAGATCAATAACTCTGTTTCCTCCTCCTCTCTGTGCCCAAGGTTTTTAAGAAAATGATCATGAAGACAGGGAGGCTCAGGGGACCCGCACGGCTAGCCCACCCTGCAGTGAGCTGTGGCCGCGGAGCAGGAGACGAAGGGGTGGGGATGTGGGGGGTGGGCTGAAGCGGGGAGGCAGAGAGACCCAGAGCCAAGAGCTGACTAGATCAACCAGTAAATAAAAGGTCACAATGATTTTTCAGGCACCCAGGGAGAAGCAGACAGAGTTCTGCTGACGGCAGGAGCTGACAATTGGCAAATGAGCCTCTGCAGTTATCTGTTTCCCTTCCTTATTCTTGTCTCCTAAGACAGAGGCTGGAAATAGATGCAACTGGCAGATGACTTAAAGATGAAAAATGAGCAACATGTTAGTGTGGGGGCTCCGTGGAAGGGTGACGAGATGCTCACGAGGGAGCCAGAGGGAAGGGACAGGGCTTAGCTGCAGCTGGTGTGGGGTCTGGCTCTTCCTCTGTCCCAGGCACTTGGCAGGGATTAGTTATTGCATTTTCTCTGCAACCCTAGAAGGCAGGTGTTAGTGTTATTCCCACTTTACAGAAGAGAAAACTGAAGCCTACAGAGGATATGCTAGGCCTATCAAAGACAGGCAGAGGCGAGATTTGAACACAGGCCTAACTGCTTCCAGAGAGGAGCTCTCTACCCTACAATGCCTCCGTTTCACAGTTCTCTTTTTTCCTGTCTCCCTTCTTCCCTTGTCTCTCTTCCTAACCTTCAACAGGTGTTTACTGAGCACCTAGGAAGAGCCAAACATTGCACTATCTCTCTGGGAGACAGAAGCAGCCCAGACAGGCAAGGTCTCTGCCATCAATAGATGCTGTTGAAATGACTGAATGAATGAATGAGTGAAACAGTACACTGTCTCTCTTTTCCTCTTTCTATGAACCTGAGATGGGAGAGGTTTTCATACAGTCAGAGAAGTGGCTGTCCTGAGGGGAAATGGATTGGCCTGATCACAAAGGGACTTGGCAGTGGGCTCTGCCCATCCCTGGCATCTTTTCTCTTGACTGTGCTGCTTAGATCCATGGCCTGTCCAGGGGGCCTGCTGGTGGGCTGCCAGGGAAGGAGAAACACTGGGAACGGCGTGCATGCTTGTGTTCTCCCAAGTTCTCTGTGGCAGCAGCGGGAGCCTGGGGGCCTGAAGCCCTGGCTCTCTGGGCTGAGGCTCCTTTCATGTTGGTGAGGTAGGCGGGTTGAGTCTACCTGAAGGCTGCTGGCCTGGGTGCTATGAATATTCCATGAGGGTTGATGCCTCTTAATCCTTGCCTTCAGCTCCAGCAATAATGAAATCTGGGGAATATGTCCTGAATAAGCTGAACTCTTTTATGCCTCCATGCTTCCCTTCACTGGAGAAATGCTCCCTTGTTTTTCATTCCACTTGGTGAAATTAATTTATTTCATGATGCACCTAAAACACCTCCTCCGGGAAGCCTTCCTTGACTCACAGGCTCTGTTGGGGGGCACCCTCCATGCATTCCCAGTGTTCTGCATACTGTATTGTAATTCACTGCTGACTTGTCTGTTTCCCTTGTGTATGTGTGACTTTGTGAGGACAAGCTCTGTGCACCCAATAGGTCCTCGAAGTTTCTTTGATGAATTACTCGGTGGTTCAGTGGTTAACTAGACATTGTTCTGGGCTCTGTCCAATTTTCTCTCTTCAATCTTCCTTCTGCCCGACTCTCGTCTCTGCCCATCTCCCTCTTCTCATCATTAAACATTGCTTGTGGGATAGAGGCTGAACCCAGACTGTTTGCTAAGCCATCGACTGCTGAGGACCCTCCACCTGGTGTAAATTTCAACCCCCAACCTGTTTGCAGAGGTGGGGAGTGGGAATAGCTGGGAGGGGGAGCGAGGGAGGTTACTCCGGGCTGCATGGCAAAGGCTCAGGGAATTTCACTGTGCAGCATGCAGACTATGAAGTGGAGACTGTGGCTGGGAAGCTGGGTCCCCGAGCTGGTGGGTTACAAAAGGATCCCAGGGCCAAGCTGGAAAAATGTAGCCAAGTGAGGCCCAGAAAACAGAGCAAGCCCTGAAAAAAGGAGCGCGGACCTGCTTTCCCCGTGAACACAGCCCTGTCCTGTGGTAGCAAGCAGCCGTGTTAGTGCGGACACCCCAAACACACAGGAGAGCTCACCCCATCCCACTCATCCCCACACCCCTGCTCTCAGAAGCGCCTGCGCACGGGACCCAGGGCACCCTCCAAGTGCTGTTTGAAACCTCCTCGGCTAGAAAGAATGCCCCAAGTGTCACGGCTGCAGGGGCATTCAAACACATTTTGTGGTTGGGGAAACCGAGGCTCCAGTTGTCCTTAAGTCAGAGGCACTGGTGGAACTCTGATGATTAACTGAGGGCGGAATCCGAACTTACCACTCCCCTGTCACTCTCCCACCGGCCCTCTGCCATTCTTCTCCCTCCCTCACTCCCTCCCTCCCTCCCAGCTCCCTGGCAACTCAAAGCTGAATTCTACATCTCATCCCTAGGTCCAGCCTCAGAGAAACGTCATCTGACAGGCAGCACGCGTGAGCGGCTGGCCAGAGCTCGCAGGTGTGAGGAAAGGCCTCCAGTGTGTCTGCAAGGAGCACAGTTTGGTCCCTTCTGGCCCCGGAGCTCAGAGGCCCTTCTCTGGAGAAGGTGACCGATGGTCAGCTCCCCCCACAGGAACCCTGTGTTCATGGAACCTCTCCTGGATAAAAGGCCTGGGCCAGGTGTGTGAGAAGCCAGCCGGAGCGGAGACCAACGCCTTCCCCTCCCTCCCGGGCACCCAGGACCCCAGCCCACTCAGGAAGGAGCCACATCAACCTGCCTGATGTCCAGCCCTCACCGCCACCCTCTCCGGGGGAGACCGGGTAGTACTCAGAACTTGCCCCCTTCTTTCTGGGGTTCGCTGACTTCCCCTTTGCTCCCTCCCCCTTCCCTGGTGCCTGGTGCTTCTTCTCTTGGCACCTCTGAAGCTGTGTCCTCACATCACAGCAACTGTCCTAGTCATCAGCGGATGGAAATAACTTTTCACGACGGCTCCTCTGATGTTACCATCTTTTGTGTGGATCAAAACAACACAACGAATCAGACTCTCGGCGTCTGATTGAAGCTTAATTGGAAATCCAAAGTGGCACTAAATGTTATGGTCTAAATAAAACACATTCGATTACGGAAACTCAACACAGGGAGCACGGGGAACGCTCCGGAGCTAGGAAGCAGGCGGCAGAGTTCTGGGGTGTCTCCACGGGGACCCCGCATTTGGCTGCACAAGTAAGACTCAAGATGGCAATCACAGAAGCTTTCCAGTCTGAGCCCTGGTCGGGGCTGGCCTCTGAGCAGACACCAGTTTGCCTGGCTCAAGAGGCTGAATCGGGGCTTGGGTGCAAGGCTTCTCGTGTGCACCTGCTCTCCTTGCAAAGGTGTTCCTTTTCCAGACAGGCAGAGCTGTGCATAGGGGTAGAGGGTGTGCTGAGAAGTCACCTCATCCCCACTGGGGTCCCTGAATGGGTCTCCTCGGGGTGGGGGGAGGGCAGGCGGGGCAGGGGCTCTGCAACCACAAAGGTGGCAGCCTGCACCTCGACCCGGGCTCTGCCTCCTAGTTGCATGAATGGCCTGCTCGGGGCACCCAGCCTTGCTGAGCCTTCGTCATGTGTCAAACGAGAGCGACCATACTTGCCTTTCAAGGTTGTTGGAAGGAGTTGAGATGCTGCTTGTGAGGTGCGTGGCCCGCTGCCCTCTTAGAATGCCACCTCTGACCCCTTCCCCTTCATGTGGAGCCCGGTGGAGGTGCCCTCACCCATGCGGCCACCAGGAGGCGTCATCTTCAGAAGCTAAAGGCAGCTTTGGCTTTGGAAGTGTGGGGTGCAGTCCTAGCCCTGCTTTTTGCCAGCTTGGTGGCCCAGGGCAAATTACTTAGGCAGACTGAATTTCGGGATCCTTATCTGTGAAAAAGGCCGGGGCCATACCACTTACCTCACAGGATGGTTATATTCACTGAGGTCATGTCTGTAAACTAAAATAAGAAAAACACCCGATCTACACGTTCGTGAGCTGATTTCCACACATCTCAAGGCAGAGCTGAGAGGCAGGGCGGGGTGCTCATGTTTCTTTTTGAGGTGTGGCTACGTGAGGAGCATGATTTGCAGGGCGTGGCCTGGTGATTATGCATGGGGGGACAGCCGTAAAAATATAATTACCGCGACTCACATTTATTAAGCAGGCACTGTGCGCCAGGTACTTTTCTAAGTGCTTTTTATGTATTCACTCAATTAACTTAATCCTCAAGCAGATCTCATAATTATGCCCATTTTGCAAATGAGGAAACCAGAGCACAGAGAGGTCAAGCAACCTGCCCAAGGTCACACATCAGTAAGTAGCAGAGTCAGGACTTGAACCTAGGCAGGCAGGTGGTCTAGAGGCCCTGCTCTTCAGGGGGTCAGAGAACGGCCCCTTGTCAATCACCGTCTGCTTCTTTACAGTCTAGCTCGGTAGACCCTCCCTTCTCAACACTCACTCCCCCTTAGGTCTCCTGTCCTCAACTGTAAAGGGCTGCTTTTCAAGGGATCATCTCGGAGGCTGTGCCAGCTCTGCATCGCTGTGTCGGAGAGAGGGCGAGTCCTCGGACTGAGTGACTCCAAGAAGGAGGGACAAAGAGAGGTCTGTCGCTGGCTGGTATGAGCGCCTTCAGTCACTGAGTGCATGGTTACCACTGTTCTAGCAGTGCTGACTTTACATTGTCACTTATTTGTACCCCAATCTCCCCACCTGAACAGCACCTCCCTGAAGGCAGGGATTCTATACACAAAGGCACACTTACCAGGGTGGTGTTTGCATTGAAATAGAGCAGAAAGAAATCAGAAGGTACCTGTCTTCAGGGAAGCCCAACGTAGAAAATCTTGGCTGGAATATTGCTTAGAAAGGCTGCCCTAACTCTATCTGCATATGCAAATGACTTAGGTGGACAGCTCTATGCATTATACATGGTAGACACTTAAGGGTCTTTTGAATGAATGAGTCGGCCTATGCAAATGATATGCAAATCTTTCCCTATTTTAATTTGACCCTTGGGAACACCTTCAGGGACTCTCTAGGGCTCGGGTTGTTTTAATTCTTTTTAACCAGTTTTCTTTCTGTTCTGTCCTGAGTGAAGCTGTTGTTGAGTTGGGAAGAGAATGCTGGGCTGGACCAGGTTAATTAGGGTTGATTCTGGTTCTTCTGGTAACTCGGAGGATAGCCTAGGCAAGTGCCTCCCCTCTCTGGGCATCTGTTTCCTTATCTTTGAAATAAATGGGGGGAGGGAGGGCAAAAGATAAAGTAATTGTGGGACTGGGGGTTCCTTCTGGTGCTCAGGCAGTACGGCTTCCCATCTCTGGGTCCTGGGAACCTCATTCTGGGCCTCCAGAGTGGTAGAATTCAGCAATGCCTGCCTAGAAAGAGAAATCAGATCCCTTGCCAAGGGTTCGAGCGTCTCCAGCCCCCCTGCCCACATAGAGAAATGAGTATTTTGGCAGCAGTTCTTTTAGCCTGGGCATTGTGTTCAATCATTTCTTTCCAAACCAAAGGATTTTAAAATAAGAAGCTGGAGTTTCTCTCTTAAATACAAGCCAAGCATCTGATTAATGGGGTGGGTTTGCATTTCCTTTCCTTGGTGTGAAAATATTTATCAAAAATGCTCCAATGAGGATATGAATCGCCAAGGAATCAGCTCTGTGTCAGCTTCTTTGAAACAGGGGGAAAACAGAGGGAAAATCGAAACCCAGGCTGGAGGTGGTCACTGCGCCCTGCGCCCCCTCCCCCAGCAGCGGGACCCGCTCCGCCTCTGGGAAAGGCCCTGAGATGTGCACTCAGCTCCTGGCCCACACCGGGGGCCATGTCCTTAACCAGAAACACATGTGTATCAAAGGCTTGGATTGAAAGTGACACATTTGAAAACAAAAGTGCAGCAGAAATTCGCTTATCCTCACTTTCCTAATCCGCAAACTCTGTAATTCTCCCTCAAGTCCCCCAGGCTCCACTCCAGCCCCTGCCTCCTCGGATCGCCTCCTCCCGGGGCTCAGCCGGAGCCCCCCAGCCCAGGCAGCAGCGGGCTCCTGTTACCTCGACTTCACCGCCTTGTAAAAACACACCTTGGCACGCTCGGCCTGCACCCTGGGAAGCCTTATCGCCCGGACTAAACAAATGTGCACAATCACAATAATTGTCTGAGACGTCAAAATAAATGATCAGGGGACATCTGGAAGCACGGGGCAGACTTGTTTCTTTCCCTCCTCCAGGTCTTTTCGTGCCTGTAGGGTTTGACAATTCGGTGGCTTTGGCCACAGGTAGGGGACTTACTATCACTCTCGTATCACAATAGGCGCTTTGAAAATGCTTCTTAGTTTTGGCCCTATGTCCAGGTTTAGAGTGGACGGGTCCTCCCCCCAACCAAAGAAACCCAAATTAGTTCTCTGGTGAAGCCGGCTGGAGACTGCTGGGGTGATTCTGGAGGGGACTGGTGTGTCCTCCCTGTCCTGCACAGGGCCTTCACCCGCAAGGCACTGGGGGAAGGGGGTCTGTCCTGTCCTTGAGACCTTCAGAGAAGGGGGGCCGTCACAATCTTTTTTGTTTCTAACAACACCAAGTCAAAGTCCTTCGTGCCCCTACGCTCTCAAATGACTTCAAGTGGGGTGGTTAAAAAGTCAGTCTCCCGTAATCCACGAGAGGAAGTTTCCTGTAATCCAGGGCCCTGTGTGACCAAGGGGGACCACCAAGGGGGACCACCTTGTGAGTGGGCCGATGCAATACTGCCACAGATGCTCCTGGGAGACAGGAAACCACGCGTTTATCTTCCCTGGGCCTTGCTTCCCAAAGTGTGCTCGTGGGCCACCCGCATCAGAACCGTCTGGGTGCCTGACGGGGGAGGTAGAGGCAGGTGGGAAAGAGAGCGATGTGACTTCTAAGGCTCAGTCCTGGAAAAGGTGATGGAGTTCTCCTTGGCTCTCGCAGCCCCGGGCTACCACAGCTGCCGCCAGCGGCCACGCTCCGGGGGGCCCCGAGGAAGTCCAGGACACGGGGAGCCTGGTCTGAGCGGGTCCACAGTCCCAGCGGGTCCACAGTCCCAGCGGATGCCAGCCTTTTCGTTCCCAGCTGTCCGCCACATGAGAAGAGGAGCTCCCGGAGAATTCTAGTCCCTCCTCATTAAGCCACCCCACGCCGTTCAAGGTGTAGAGAAGAAAAAAGCTCTTTTGGGGGCACCTCGTCTGAATTCCCGACTCACACAGTGTGTGAGTTGAATAACTGGCTGTTCGATGCCCCTATGTTTTGAAGTGGTTGGTTATGTAGCAACAAATGCCCAGAAGAGTGTGCCCACCACAGACGAATACCAGGGCTTTCAGAGCTGGGATCTGAGCGTCCACGGCTCAGGAATGGCAGGCCAGCTTTTGCAATGAGCTGGAGACTTGGTTTACTTCTTGAAGAGGCCAGAAATGAAAATCCCCGTGGACAGCCCCCTTCAGGCCAAGTATCCACACATGTAGCCAGGCAGTGCCCTGGCGGTGTGGGGATGACCAGGGCTCGGGATCCCCTCCCTTCCCCCGCAGATGCTGCAGGACTGGCCTCTGGGGCTGCCTCTGGGTGTATCAAGGGGAGTGGGACTGTTTAGTCTGCTGGGCACATTCCTGAATTTTTAAAATAAATAGCAGATTAGGAGCGACTC
This sequence comes from Tadarida brasiliensis, assembly GCA_030848825.1. Taxonomy (NCBI): domain Eukaryota; kingdom Metazoa; phylum Chordata; class Mammalia; order Chiroptera; family Molossidae; genus Tadarida; species Tadarida brasiliensis. Next base: position 33,136,321 of record CM061275.1, read on the forward strand.
AGCCTGATGCTGTCGTTCAGCCAGGCCAGAGGCTTCTGAGGCGTCCCTGGGGAGGGAGCCGCGGGAAGGGCAGGTTGGAGATGTTTGACTGAGACTGGGAAATCTGTCCCAGCCATCATTTAAGTGGAGATGCTTCTAGCCCTCTCTGGGATCCCAGGGAACGTCTAATACTATTACTACTAACAGCAATGATAATGATAATAATCACTACCACTGTTTGAAAGCACTGACTATGTGTCAGGCACAAGGCTAGGTCATTTGTGTATATTATCTCAGTCCTCACAATAATTGTTATTAGTAGGCCCATTATACAGATGAAGAAACTGAGGTGTAGTGAAGTGAAATAACTTTCTCAAAGCCACACACCTAGTAAGTGGCCATAGGGTGAGTGAAGGGCGGTCTGACTCCCATGTTCCAGCCCTTAACCACCGTGCCATAGTACCTCACCAGGCCTTGAAATAGACAGCAGCGTCCCATGCCCCGCCCCTCTCTACCACCAGACTTTCTGCTGTTCCCAAGGCCCTTTCCAGCCTGCACACAGCCGTTCTCCACTGAGACTCCCTTTTTCCATTTCACCCTTCGCTGGATCATTTTATGCCTCTATTCCCTCTGCTAATTCAAACTAATTAAAGTATAAAATAGAATAATTGCTTCCATCCCCATACTCTTTTTCGATCCCCCCAAAGTACAGAGTTAGATTCCCTTTCTGGGAGTGGCCAGCCTGAGAGGCTGGGTGGAAGCTGGGCTATCATGTTTCTTTCATCTTGTCACTTGGTTTTGCACTTGGCTCGCAGCCTGATTTCCCTGGACCTGCGGTCTGACTTCCATTAGACGCTGAAGACATGGGAGTGACTTGTATTCCCTCCCACAACATCTGTCCATTTGCTATTGAGGAAGCTGGGTGGACTTTCCAGGGAACAGCCAGGCATCCTATCCGTGGAGAGCCTGGGCAAATAACAGGAGTGGGGAATTGGTTCCGAAATTTCCCCCCTGGGACTGGCTGGCCTTAGATCTATTAACAGTACATTAACTCAACTTGTTAGGCAGTGGCACTAACGACCCCACACTTCTGATTAGTCCTATTCCATTTCTTAATTACATTTAATTAACATATACATATCCACGCGGAGAGAATGAATGAGCTGTATTGAATTGTTCTGGCTCTGTGGGGAGATGGGAACCTCTACAGGCAGAACTTGAGACCAGAGACTTGGTTCTACTCTCATCTGGTGTCCTGAATACAATAGGGCGCCATGTTTGGGGTGGGGCAGAGGGACAGAGAGAGAAGCATTGGGGACAAGGTGAAGACAGGATGAGAATAGGTTGCCCAGAGATTTATTATAAAGTGAAGTGATAGGAAGCCCCATTCCCATGATATCTTGAAAGTTTTTAGGTCTTACAGAGAACTCTTAAGTCCCTGCCTCGAAACAGAGATACGCTTATCCACGATCAGCCAGCATCTCTGGCCTCCCTGCCGCGTTCACCCCTTTGCATGAATACGCGTGGCCTTGGAGACTCGGAAATCCGTCTACTGTGCTTCTGGGGGTGTCTTCTGGAGAGAAGCGTCCCAGTGCCAAGACCTTAGACAAGCCTCTCTAAGATCTGAGAGAGACTGGAGAGTTGGATTTATTCTCTCCATCTTTACAGGGGAGAAAACGGAGTCCCTGTGAAGTGAAGGGTCCAGGTCACCCAGCTTGTTAGACGTGGGACCAGGACTAGAACAAAAGCCTCCTGGCTCAGCCTGAGGCCTCCTGGGTGTGCCACCTGCCACTGCACTTCCTTCTATCACACTCATTGCCACTCCCCTCCTGAGCCCTGGCTGGTTTGGCTCAGTGGTTAGAGCGTCGGCCCGCGGACCAAAGCATTGCAGGTTCGATTCCGGCCAGGGGCACGTCCCTCGGTTGTGGTTCGGTCCCCGGCCCTGGTAGGGGTCGTGCAGGAGGCAACCAGTCGATCTGGCTCTCTCACATCAATGTTTCTCTCTCTCTCTCTCTCTCCTACTCTGTCTGAAAATAAATGGAAAAATATCTTTGGGTGAGGATAAAAAAAAAAAAAAAAGAAAGCCTAAGAGCTGGAAGGGCCCTATAAAATCTCTGCGTCGACAGTCGTGTGGCGCTCAAGGCAGTGTGAACCAAATTCCCATTTGCTGTCTCCACTGAGCCCCATGATGACCCCGTGAGACACAGTGAGGTGAAGGGGACTGGTCTGAGGCCGCCCAGCTGTGAAATGTTGAGGCAGGATCCAAATCGGAGCTGCAGACTTCAGAGACAACCCATTATCTGCCGCCACTCCTGTCTTCTATAAGGGAGGGGACTGAGCTCTGAGAGGGTCATCCTGCTGGTCACAGCCAAAGCTGGACTAGAACCCAAGCCACCTGACTGCATTTTCATTGGTTGTTCTGTTGACATCCGTGAAGGAGCTTCCTTCAGGAGGTCCGAGCTGTCTGTGAACACTCTGTGCTCATAGCTGCTCCGACTCAGACAGATGGGCCCCCTGAGCTGTTCTTGGCCCTCATCCCTGGCCCCACCCCTGGTGAAATCACCTGGCTACCTATTTCTACATGATTTACAGCTCTCCAGATGACAGGCCCAGAGCTCCACCACAGATCCCCCGGAGACTGCCTGCCGCTCAGAGCTCCGCCTGGTAGAGGTCACCTCTCAGACTCTAGGACCTAGAGACAGCCCCATGGCATTCCACCCAAACTTTCCCACACCCGCTCAGCATGACTGGCCACCACGGCGCCCCCTGCCTGGCGCAGACTGCACCAAGAGTTGGCAGCTGAGGCAGAGGGAGAGGACATTTAGAAATAAGCGACACGGACACTTGGGTTAGCCAGGGCTGATGCTCTCAGAGGTGACACCAGATACGGTCTCAGGAGGTCATCATATTCCTTAAAGGCCACTCATCAGCCTCTCCTTTGGCCACATTTCAAATGTAATTTCAGAAAGCATCCCATCTGAGAAAAAATATGCAGCCCCCAAAATGCCTTGAAATCTTCTCAGTTCCACTGAGGTCTCATGAGTCACGTCTCTCTCCTGTTTCTGCTTTTGCATTTCCCTGGGCTCAGAGAACCGGGAACATGCTTTTACCCAGGGTGACGCGCCTGGTCTTTAGACTTACACAATGTCTTTTTAAGATATCATGTGCAATGTGGGTCTATTTGATCCCTCGGACCATCTTTTTATCCACCCATCCAGGTTGCTGTCTATCCATCCATCCCTCTGTCTGTATGTGTTCTTGTAGAAGTGTCTGGAATGGTTCACCAAATGTTAACATGATGTTATATTTTGGGTAGTGGGTTTGGGGACTTGCTGTTATCTTGTTTTCCATATGTATTGTTTAAATCTGTTTAGTGAGCATCTACCCTTTCTTTTTGGTTTAAGAAATAAACTTGTGTCTAGAAGAAAAAATAGGAAGAAAAGGCAGAGTATTTATAGACTTCAACCTGATGGTACAGATTTCTCTCCCTCGTTAGACTGTAAGCAACTTCAGGGTAGCGATCAAGTCCCACTCATTTTGCTGTTTTCCCAGTACACTGCTCCCAGTGATGGGGATTTTTTAGGGCTCACCAACTGTTTTATTGGAACGCTAGGTCAGTGTTTACTTCCAAGACTGTCTTTCCCTCTGTAAGTCAGGCAAAGCCTCCTCCAGCTCCACCAGGTTCCCATCTGGACCTGTTTATGCCTCGACTGCAGGGGCCACATGAAAGGAGGTGAGGAGACAGGTGGGTTCAAGAGGATCTGGATGCAATTTGCATGTGATTAGCATATGATTTGAGTCATCTAGTCTCCAGAACGAATTTTCAAGTTAGAGCTGCATCACTGTGTCTGCATGCTGCCCTGTGCCCACTGCCGGCTTCCTCCTTCCCTCCAGTCATCCATCACTCCCGGAGTCAGACTTCTTACTTCAGAAAGAAAGGGGGGAACGAGGACTCTGGGTGACACTGATCAAGGACATCTAGAGTCTTGGCAGAGTCTTCTGAGAGTGACACACGAGCTAGGAGGCACCTTGTGAACGCTTGCTGGACCTCTAGCCCAGCATCCTTGTCTAGCCTAAGTCACTGTGCTCAGTACCAAGGCAGATACACAGTCCTTTGTCTCCATCTTTGGCTTTTATCTTGCTCACCGTGTTCAGCTCAATGCCAAGACCACCACTTCGGCGGAACAACTGCAGACCCACTTACTGAACGCATGGGAAAAAACAGCCTTTCCTGAGGTCTTTGCTTTCTGCATCTCCATTGATTTGGATAATCTCCCGCTTTCCCTGCTTCTTTTGCCCCTCACCCTGGCTCTCCCTGTATTCGCCTCCTCTCTGCTCACACATATTCGGAGCAAATACAATCTGGGGAAATCACGCCCCATCCCAGCGGCTGGGGAACCTGTTCAGTGGTTACCCAGCAGGGGGTAGAAGTCGATTTCTCAGGGCACCCCAGCTCTGGAGGCGGAGCTTCAGTGCCTCAGAGCTGGCCAGCTTCTACCCTGCCTCCGTCTAAGAGACAGGCCAAGATTTTTATCTCCTGCGGAGGAGGCCCTCCCTTGGGTCTGTCTCTCCTAGGATTGGGTCCAGCCTGGAGGCCTGGATTATTTACACCTCTTTGGCTCCCTCAAGCAGCAGACTCTGTGGGACCGGGAGCAGTAAATCTACCTCCTAATCACGCCAAGCTGCTCTGCGAAGTCTGGCCCGTTCTTGCGGGGCTTTTCATCACGCGCTGAGACAGGGGCTGTGGCCTAGAGAGAAGCTGCGGGAAGTGGCTGGCCCCCGATGCTTCTCTCTGGCTCCCAGCAAAAGCCTCCACGGACTCTGCCTCCCCAGGCCCCTGAGCAGCAAGCCCAGAGGTCTCCCTTGTTAGACGGAACAGCTTCTGAATGAAGGTCACAGGTTATCAGCTCTCCTGGGCTCCGGAAGGGAGGGGTAGGTGCAGGCACTTACCTGTCTCTCTGACATGACGTACAGGTAGCGTTGATCGATGGAGAAGGCCATGTCCCGGAGGATGGGGCTCCCGTCTTTGAGCACAGAGACCATCTCATACTGGACCCCGCCGTGGGGGGGACCGTCAGCTCGGATCTGCAATAGAGACAGTAGCATCCTTAGCATCCGTAGTCAGCAGCCTCCTGTGGGTGACAGGCCTCAGCCTAGAACAGGTGGCTTTATAGAAGATAATCACCCCAGCCCACCACCAACTGCTACCCTGAACCAGGCCAGGCTGCAGGGAAAGCCGAGGTGCCCTCAGCTCACATAGCCCAGTTCCACCAGGAAGAGTCCTTTCCCAAGTGGTCTGAGTGTGCTGAGTCTGCTTTTCTAACAGTGGGTTTACTTGTGTGTGTGTAATAAGCCCTTGGGTGTGATTTTGAACATCTCTGTGTGGTCATTCTTGTGTGTGTGTGCATACCTTCATAACACAGAGTGACGGGTGTGTGGGCATGTGAGTGTGTGCCTGTGGACACTTATTTGTGTTTGGCGTGACAGAGTCAACACCTGCACAGGGTTTCTGTCTCAGGCAAGTAAGGGAGAAGAGGGTGGGGCAGTCACACAAACCATCAAAAAGCGGGTCATCAAGAGAGTCAAGATTTTCAGATCTCAGGAAGGTCTTTCTGCCCCCAGACATATCCCCTGAATGTCTGCAGATGCACTCGGGGAGACCTGGTGAGCCAGGAATCCCAGCGCGGGCTCTCAAGGCCCGCCCCAGGGTGATAAGTCAGAAAGGACTGGGATGTCATCTCGTCCAGTGCTTCTCAGCCCTGGCTGCACATTAAAATCATCTGGGGTTTTTTAAAAAAATATGGATGTCAGGGCTGGGTCCATTCATCAGAATCTCTGTGGGTGGGGCCTAGGCATCGGTTTCAAAGCTTCCTTGGTGAATCTAACGAGCAGCCAGAGTCTGGCAGTGCCCATGTAGCCCGGTGGTTCTCAAACCCTGAGAATCACCCACGGGGCTTGGTAGAATGCATTGCTAGGCTCATGCCTAGGGCTTCTGACTGGGTGGGAATAAGGACTGAGAATTTTCATGTCTATTAAATTCCCAGGTGATGTGGATGCTGCTGATACGGGCGTTTGAGAAGCTCTAATCTAGTCTAAGCAACGTATGTACAGAATACCGAGACTCAGTGGGGAGAGGTCCCCAAGGCCATCCGAAGGGGGGTGGAGTCCTTGGTTTGAATGTGCCCCCACCCACAGGTTTCTTGTTCCCAACACAGCAGGTGACTTTTGACCAACATCCCGTAGCCAGTGGCTCATTTCTTTGGCCTCTGCTCATGGAAACTCCTCTAGCTCCAGCCCCACCTCCTCCAGGAAGCCTTCCCCCATTTCTTCACCAGGCTGACTGCACCCTGACGCCTTTTTTCCTACCAGACATTTTGTCCGAGGATTATAGTCCATTGATCTGTTCATCATCTCTGTGCTAGCTAACGTGTACTGATGACCTATTTAAATTGTTCTCCAATTGCTTCACCTGAGCAGACGTCAGTCCACATTCTGAAGGTGGGTTTGTGTTTTCTATTTCTCTCACAACCCTCTAGCCCTGAGGACTCGAATGGGGCTGGGGACATAGCTGGTGACGGATGAAAGGGAATGATGAAAAATACTTGTTGGAAGGACATGAACTAGGAACCAAATGATAAAGTATTGTGGACTCCTTAGTGCTAAATCAAAATGAAGTCAAAAGCCATTTTCTTCAGAAGATTTGAAGATTAAGCCTTCCTGCCCCAGTTCCCTTTCTAACCATCTCCTTCCCACTGCCCATTCCCTTACCCCACAGAGAGCTGCTCAGAGTAAGGACACAGCTTACTCATCCCCAGGGCTAAACCCGGTGCCTGATGCCACAGCAGACATGTCCGGATGGACAAGTGGGGCATGTTCAGTTGCTATTGGCCGAGGAGGTAGTGTGAAGAGCATTATTTGTTGCAGATTTGGGAAGTAGGACCAGCACTTCCATTCACATTTCTCTACCCTCCTGACAATCACATACTTGAGGGGCCGGAGCCAGGGCATGGTCTGTACCCGCGGCGATGGGCTGGACTGGAGTGGGTGAGAGGCAGAGCTTGAGCCATTGTGAATGGGGAACTGTGTGGCCCTGGATTTCCTAGTGGCAGAAACAGGAGATTCCTGCCTGAGACCCTGTGCGCAGCCCCAGGGGTGGGAACAGTAGAGCAGGGCCTGGAGTCAGGGATGTTGTGTTCTTCTCACCTGCTTTGATGGTGAGTTGAAGATGAGGAGGTCCCCTCGATGGAACCAAAGACATTCTGCTCTCAGCCATTCCTACCCAGGCAACTCCCCTTGTGAGCTAGACTCTCCTGTTTCCCCTAAGCTTCTCTTTTGCCCCTTCCCTGCCTAGCTAGTAGCTTCCTACTGTTCAAAGCTGTTGCCTTGGCAACTGTCACTAAGCCCCTCCTTCCAGGGGAGGGGTCAGGCACCATTTAATTCATTCTCACAGAGTGGAGGAAGACTCTGGGGTCAGTGATGATGCTATGGGGTTGAAGCTACTACCCTCCACCCTGAGCACATCTGATTATGGACTCAAGTAGAGTGAAGAGCCAGGGCCTTTATCTGGGAAAACACCCCACCATTAAATTGGTTCCCCTTAACATTCAAAGCAGCATTCTCCTAGATGGACAGATGCCAAATTTCCATGAGATCCTTCCAGAAGTGTAGTAGCTTTTAGTCACAGAAGTTCTTGCGCCACTGCCAGAGGAAGGGGTGACAGGCATGACTTCTGGTGGGATTGACCTCAGCTTTCTGTCTCCATAAAGTGGGAAGTCCAGGCTCCATTTCTTCCTCTGAAGAGGAAGTATCCCAGTGACCCTCACCACCTTCCCTGTGACAGCTGCTCCTCTCCTGTGAGACTGAAGTCTCCTCAAGGCTCTGGCTCAGTCCCAGGAGCTGCAGAAGCTGCCCCTTCCTTCAGGCCTGGCCCAGGGTCTCTCTGCCCAGGGAGGCCAGTTAACCCTCTGCCCAGCAGAGCAATCTCCTTCCCCACAAGCCTGGGCCCTTGGCTGGGTCTGCAGCAAGGCCTGGACGCAAAGTCAGAAGGAAGAACACAGGTCTGGCCCTCCTTCTCTGGTCCCTGGGACTAGATGGTACCCACGGCCAGGCTGGAGCTGGGACTGAGTCAAAGACAACTTTTCATCACAATCTCTGCGGCATCTCATTAGGACCAATCCCAGCCAGTCACCTTTTACCGAATCAGAGACCTGAGCGTATTTGTTTTTTGTTTTTAAATTTCCATCCGCAACCCCAATCTTTTAATAAACCAGTTAAAGCCAGAATCAAATCTATGTAATTCTCCAACGTCAGACCTAAAGCCAAACTAGAGCAGCAAATGTTCTTGGAAGTGAACCTGAACTAAGCTATCTTATTTCATTCGGTCTGAATCCCGGGAGGGGAGAGCAATGCTGCCCAGGAAGTCTGAGCTCCGCCCCTGACTCTCACTCCATGCTCTCTGCCTGCAGCTCAGGTGACCCTCCCAGAAACCCTCAGGAGGGCGGAGATGATGGAGAACGGGGCTAGGAGGCCAGGGGGCAAAGGAAAGGAGGTGGGGACAGGGGCTGGCAGGCAGAGGCAGGGGAGGCCAACTGGGAAGCAGAGGTCTTTCCCTTCCCTAATTCCCTTTGCTCCGTCCAGCAATCCACCAAAGTGGGCAGAGTACAGGTCTGAGGTTCAGGGTTCCTGGGTCTCTGGTCTGACTCTGTTCTTGCCTGGGCTTGATTTCAGCTTAATGGTATACTTTTAGGTCAGTTACTTCATCTCTCTGAGCCTCAGTTTCCCCCTCTGAATAGTAGGAAGAAGCAATCTGCTCAGTGCCTGTCACCGGAGAAGCACAGACCTATAAATACTGCTGGAGCCACAAGGGCTTTGGGGCTCATCTCATCCGAGCTCTTGCATTCAAGGGTCGCAGCGAGTGGCGGTGGAACGGGGGCTGAAAACGTCCCCAGCCAGTGTAGTCCAGAGGAAGCACATGGCTGATAGGGACTCGGAGGAGGGAGGGTTCAAGCACACCACTGGCCAGACTGTTCTGTCTTGGATAGGAAGGATTGAGTTTCAAAGTTGTCCCTCATCCCTGCCAGACCCAGGATGGTTGCGAGGGGGCTGTCAGGGAGTCCCAAACAAAAGTGGGATTTTAGAATCCAACTGACTGAGTCTCTTCTGTGGTGTCCCACAGAGTGACAGTTCCAGCCAGCTTTTAAGCTTGTGTCCCCAGGGCCAGGTTTCAGTGACCAGGAGGACAACAGTCAACTGAAATAGGCCATGAATCCAGTCCAAGAGAAGGGCATTATCAGACCAAGCTGCCCAGGCCTGTGCGTCCAACCAGGCAGGGGAAGAGCGAGGAGGCGGGCGCGGGGGGAGGTGACGCAGACAGGTGGGAGGGAGTCACTTGAGCGTGTCTTTCTAGAGGGTATCCTTCTCTCCTGGGAGGGCCGGACCTCAGTGGACAGGCAGAGCTGTCCATTTTGCTTGGACAAAACTCAGGGTTGGGATAAGAAGGACAGTGTGCTACAGTGGAGGGTGACCGTCTTTACGGAGACCAGAAATGAGATGACCAGAAAAAGGCCAAAGGTGCCTGAACTGTTGCACAAGGAGATTTGGGCTAGCTCTCGAGAGAAGTCCTGTCGTGGGGAGCCTTGACTGGAATGAGTGACCCCAGGAGGCTGTCCCCGCCTTCTCGGGAGGGCTTTGAACCCAGGATGACCTCTGTGGCTTCCTGGGTAAAGGTGGCTCTTCCTGAAGGCGGTAGGATGGACCTGGTGGCTTTTCAAAGGAAGGGCCCTGTTTTCCTAAAGAATTGTTAATAGCTACTACCCTATTGCTTTTATAATGTGCTAGGTACTGTTGAGAGTACTTAGCAATTGCCCTGGCCAGCTTGGCTCAGTGCTTAAAGCACTGGCCCGCGGACCGAAGGGTTGTGGGTTTGATTCCCAGTCAAGGGCATGTACCTGGGTTGTGGGTTCAATCCCTGGCCTCGGTCTGGTCTTATGAGAGGAAACCAATTGATGTGTCTCTCTCACATAGATGTTTCTCTCTCTCTCTCTCTCTCCCTCCCTACCTTCCACTCCCCCCAAAAAAATCAATGGAAAAATATCCTCGGGTGAGGATTAACAGAAAAAGAAAGTACTTAGCAAAAATTAACTCATTTAATCCTTACAAGCACCCCTGAGGTAAATACAGTTATTACTCCCATTTTTCAGAAAGGGAATTTGAGGCATGGGAGATTCACGTGACTTTCCCAAGCCCACACAGCTAAGGGGGGCAGAGCGGGGATTCATCCCACACAAACCTGGGACTTAAGAAAGGATAATAAAGGGCGACTCAGCTGTTCCTTGAGGCTGAGAACAGAGTACAAAGTCCAAATTCTCTCCTCAGGCCTTCTTCCTCTTTCAGTCCCCAAGGCCAAGGTGGGACAGTCACCTCTTTCCTGGGGGCAACAATGAACTCAAAACTTAATTTGAGGGGACCTTGGATGGTGGCTACAAATGTCAGTTTCTCAGGGCTGGCTTTGGGGCCGACGAATCCAGGGGAGATTTACTGTCCTTTCCCCAGATGGGAGGGGCCTCTCTGAAATGAGAATGAAATAGTAATCCTATTAGTAGCTTTCCTTTAAATCACAGCTAGGCCTGTGCAGAAACAAATGCCAGCCTCTTTGCTCGAACATCCAATTCAAATCCGCGGATCCAATTAACTAGCTTACCTGAGGCCCCTCCAAACTCTCTCTCCTGTGCGTCAATGTCTTCTCTAGTTAGTCCTAAATTATGGCGCCCTTGCTTGGAATTTGGCATTCTAATCCCACTTTATTATTAGTAGTAGTCGGAGTCATAGTAATTCTTTTTTCAAGATCAGCTGATGAGCAGTAGAACTGGGAATTCTCTCCTTGGGCCTCTCAGTAGGAAACAGACTGGTGTGAGAGGCATCCCCACCCTGTGGGAGTCACTGGTTCCTGTCTGGAGGGCTGGGATCGAATCCCAACTTTCTCATTAATTGACTCTGTGACTCCAGGCAACTCACTCCACTTGTTTGTGGAATAGTTTCCATTGCTGCCAAGCAAGGGTGGTGACCCCTGTCCTAACGAGCTCAGAAAAGATGTTGTGAGAATGAAATGAGTTATTGGCTATGAATTTCAGTATCATCTCATATGCATTTAGTACACGTCTACCGTGCACCAGGCCTGTGCTAACAGCTGGGGACACTGTGAGGAAGGGTTTCTGGGGAAGCCCACAGAACAGAGAAATGGACATGACTACTTGTCTTTGCAAACACGTGGGGAGCCCGTGGAGGCCAGCCTGGGGGGTGGGCAGGACAGCACCTCACCCTGACTGAGGGAGACGTGAATGGGAGGCTTCCTGGAGGAGGTGACACCTCAACGGAAAAGCAGAGGCAGAAATGTGAGTTCTTTGGAGAATTTAAAGCGTGAGGTAGAGATGAAGGAGTTATGTTTGGGCCAGACTTCTTGGCAACCTGGCGTTGCAGACCTGAACATTTGGAGAGGAGGAGGCTTCTGACATGCAGTTACAGAGGGCTCAACAATTTCAGGGGGTTTTGTCACCGTGTGTCCTAACATTCACTTTGGAAGATACTTTTATGACTTGATTGTATGTCTGCCTCAGGACTCTGGGCTTACGTAGTATGTAAATGTGTGTGAGTGCATATGTGTGTGTGTGTGCACCTGTATGTGTGTGCATATATGTGTGTACATGCATGCACACGTTTAGACCTTTAAAGAAGGTGAGGTGGAGAGAGCCTGGTGCTGCTCAGACTGAACTCAGGAGCAAGTTAATGAGTGAGCGAGTCTGCAGCTGTGCATTCAGTGCTTTGAGAGAAAGGATTCACGCTGAAGTTTATTTTGGTACAGCTTCATGACCCACATTATTGATAGGTTGAAGTCTTTAGTAAGTTCAGTCTCTGAGATTCTTCTTCCCTCCATCCTGCACACACACAGAAGCAGAAGCAGCAACTTCCAGGGCACCTCTGGCTCACCCCTCCACCCCGAGCTGTGCAGACACTAACTAACCATACAGAGGCACCGCCCGGCAGGCCGAGGCTCCCAGAAGGAGAGCTGGGAGCCTGGCCTGAAACGTCTGGCTAATTGAAGAGGGACGCAGGAGTCTGAAAACATGGCCTGTGGGCTGCACTGATCCAGGAGAGGAAAGGAAGAGGGAAGACAAGGCCAAGGATCTTCCTGTCCGTGAGAAGAAAGGAGGTCACTAAGATATGCTAAACTTGGAGAATTTTGGCCACCCCCACCCTTACACACACACAGACACACAGACACAGACACAGACACACACACACACACACACACACACACACACACACACACACACACGCAGCTCCCCCACACACTCAGATGCTTCCTATACTGGTCCCTAGAGAGTTGTTGGTCAATCACCGGGGCTTTGATTTTAGAGACTGACATTTCCATGTACGATTACTTCTATTTGTGTGCATGTTAGGAATCTGCCCTAAATAGTAAGCTGGGTATGATGGGCTAACAGAGGGGTGCATGGGGCTAGAGAACTTTCTCCTGAAAAGTGGGGAGAGGTCCTAAGAGGAAGCCCTTCTCTGGACTTCTGCACCTTGGGACAGTCTGAGATGGAAGAGCCTGGCGTATAATGATAGGGGACAGTGGATATGGTGAACATTTATTGAGCACCTATTATGAGTAAAGGCAGTGTTCAGGAGCTGGGTTGGAGAGGTTGGCTAGAGTGGGAGGTGTTTTGTTTTGTTTTTGTTTTCCCCCTAAACTGTGGCTTCTTTGCTCCTCCTCAGCCAGGGGCGGACTGAGAGGACGAGGTTCATGACAAACTGTGCTTCCCAAGGGCACCGACTCTCCTGTCCCAGGAGCTTCCCCCTTTATGACTCAGAGGAAAACGACGTCAAGACCTAGAAGCCAAAGAATCCACCTCTTGGACCTCTGTCAGGGAGGACTTTGGGCTCAAGGTCCGGGAAGGGACATGAGTCTCGTCGGGCAGTGCCGGAGCACAGGGCTGGTCTGAGCCCCACCCTGCAGTGTCGCTCCAGCTCCAGAAGGGCAGGTCAGGAGGCGCCGGAACAGGATGAAACTGCCAGGGGCAGAGGAAGCACTTGCTTGTTCTGGGAAACATAAGACAAACACCGCGAGGGACAGCCCAGGCATCCAGCAGGCCTGGGGTGGAATGAAATCAAACCCCGCAGTGGCAAAGCAATAATTCACAGGGAGCGTGCTCAGGGCTGGGGGGAGCGTCGAGGGGTAGGAGGAGGAATTAATAAAGAATAATGAGCAACTTCTGCCAGATCGGAATCTCTGTTGACCTGAAGAAATAACATGTGGGGCCCCAGGCACCGCACACCAGTTCCTGCTTGGGGATGCCTGGGCTGTTTCAGGACTGAATGAATGACTGAGAACCACCCTTCAGGGTCCCTGTGGGGGCGGTCCAGCCCTCCTCACCTGGCTCAGGAACACGGTGTGCTGACCACCAGGCACACTGACACACAGGGTAACCACCTTGCAAAGGCCTCATCACACGAGGGAGCAGCAGGGAAAGGAACCCAGTCCTCCCTGGGACTCAATCTACACAGGTTTGCGAACCGCTTCTCTCTCGCTATCGATGTCATTCAACGTGTTTATTGAACACGGCCACCCGTGTGCAAAATATTGGAGATAGCAACACGAGTAATCTCGAACAGTCTGTGGGACAGGCTCCCCATCTCACAGAATGAGAGAGGTGACGTGTCCGGAGCAGGACCACACAGCTAGCGGCAGAGCTGGTCTGACTGACTCCAAAGCCTGGGCTCTGTGTCCTTCCTCCAGCCTCCCTCTGGGGCCTCCGGTTTTCCTAAGTCAAACAAGAGCACAATGCCGGCTCTGGGACTCCAAATGACATCCAAACACTGCGGGGCGCCCCTGCAGATAAGTCCTGGGGAACCAAATAGATCACGTAGCTGTCTCCTCTAGGGTGACAAAAAAAGCTACCTGCACTGGAAAAAGAGCAAAGGTGGGTGTTCAAGAGGGTTATTACCCTCTTTAATTAACTTGTTCTTCTCAACGGCCTGAGATTGCCTTGTATTTCATAATCTGGAACAGTAATCTCTTGATTTCATTAACACTGAGGATGGCATTTCGGGCTGTTAAGGAGGAGAAGCGAGGTCGAGATTTGTGCGCCCAGCCATCTGACACTGGGCTGTGTCTGAATGCAGGGGACTCCCTGAGATTTTCAAAGCAAAAGTCATTTAAAAAAACACATGTGTCATGTGTATACCATGGTGCAGAAAATGCATGATAACTGAAAAAAGAGACCCCCCCCCCAAAAAAAAAAAACAGAGACCACTTCCATGTCTCCGTATTTCTCTTCCCACTGCTCACGGGCTAGGTTGTCTTTATTGCTTCTTATCTGTGCTCCTGCAATAACCTGAGAAATCTCCCTGACTCCAGCATCCTCCTGCTCTAATCTTTCTCCCAAACACTGCCAGATTAATCTTCTTAAAACACTTATTTGATTCTGCCTTTTCTGTATGCAAAATCCTTAAATTCCAGGTGTTTGTAATTTTCTTTCTCTTGCTTATCTCAGGCTCCTAATTTTTTTTTTTAATAATGCACATCTACTACTTTTGGAATATGAAAAAGAGTAAATAATTGCATGCATCCATGCACACGCACACACACACACACACACACACACACACACACACGACACCTTAAATTGCCCCCGATGATCATTCAGAAAAGTTCGCCATTCTCAATTTGTCATTTAGGGATCTAGCCAATGTGGCCTGCTCACCATTTTCCAGTTATGTCTCCAGGGTTTTGGTCTTTACGCCTTTGCTTGACAATGTATCCTACCTCCTAGATCCTAACCATCCTTCAAGGCCCAATCCAAATGCCACCTCCTACAGGAAGCCTGTCCTGATCCCTCTGAATTCTTACAGCGCCTAGCATGTCTCTTGGCACTGTCACGAATGAACACAGGCAGTTATCTTTCCTAAGATGGTAAGTTCCTAGAAAACAGACACTGTGTTTTGCATGGCTTCACATGCCCTTCTGCATTCGGCATGACTGTGAATACAGCAGGACCTCAATAACACGTGCTGAGGGAATGAATGAACCCTGTTCCTGAAACTGGGCAGGAGTGGACCATGAGCCACAGCTCACGGTTATTGAACCCCTATTATTGTTAGACATTGTGCCAAGGGTTCTATTGTTCCCATGTTACAGATGAGGAAACTGAGGCACAGAGAGGTGAGATCATTCCTCAAGGTCACACAGCTGGCAGGTGGGAGAACCAGTCTCAAGCCTGTTGGGCCGTCACCTTTGCAGGCCTCTCTTTTCCCATCTCTAGAAAAGAACAGGTGGAGAAAGGAAGCTTGCTCTGCTGTTCTCCCTGCCCCCCACCAAATCTTCTGAAACTGGAACCGAAACATACTGCACACACGTGCTTCTGTTGAAATGATCTTTTTGCCCCCCCACTGGGCCTACAGGAGCTCCGAGGAGGAAAGTACCAGACACTCAAGGTGCTGTTCTGAGAAGAACCCAGGGCCACTAGGCTGGAGCTGCACTGGCTCAAAGGCAGATGGAAAGCAGGCGTTAAGGTCACGATGAAGGGGTCAGAGCTGGGGTCTGAGACACAGTGTCACAGGAAGGGGAACGAGGCCAGAGAGCCTCCATCCTGAGGTCTCCTGCAGCCAGCACAGGGCAGCTCAGGGCACCCATGTGCTCTGGTCTTTTATCACAGAGCCCAAGGGCAGAACAGACAGCTGGGGGAGGGTCGAGCTCTTTCAAAAGATTCTGTTTGAATAGCTGTCCTCTTCACACCTTTCCCCATCTTCCTTCCCAGGAGAGGGACTTTAATAATGAACTGCTCTGTGACAACAGACCCCTAATTAATTCATTGCTATTCTTCTGGGGCCAGATCGTTCTAATCAAAGTGGGGTGGGTAAGGGGTGGTGAGCCAGGAGAGTCTGGTCTGCTTGATCTGCCACTGATTCTAGCTCTACACCCTGGCCTCCCGGCTCGAGACCCTTCCCGGTCACCTTGTTTTCTCCGGCTGGACACCTGCTTCTCCTCGATGCCCACCCCTCCTGGCGCTGATGCCCCACAGCTGCCGGGCACAGTGCCAGCACGCAGACCTTGCTGGTGGCTGGGTACACCGGTACAGCAGGTGCCAGGATCTCCGTGGAGAGGGAGAAGGAAGGAAGCAGAAGCCTAGAGGGACACACTTGGACTGCCTTTTCTCCGAGCGTTGGCAGACTATCCAAGGGGTTCAATGGTCAGCAAAGGGCAGCCCACTCTCCTCCACCTCCCTTCATTCTCCAGACCCCCGAGGGGCTTCCACTCCCCAGGACGATGTGCTCCTGGGCCTTGCGCAGCTGCACGTCACGGCAGCCGAGGCGTGGCTGCCTTTCTACAGCCGATGCAATTCTCTGTATGAGGATGTGGGCAGCTGACAGGGACCACGACCACAGGGACCTATCCCAGGGCTGATATGGAACAGAAACCTTGGGAGAAACCCCCATCAAGCTGGGTCACACCTGCTGCTGACGGACACTGAAGAGCACACAGGTCTGTCTCCTTTCGAGATCGAAGCCCCACACCTCCATTCCCCCTTCTTACAGGTGGTGACCGTCAGTCAGGGCTGATGTCTTCACTCGCCGGGGCGGAGGCCACTCAGGGGCACTCAGTCAAGGGAGTTAATACTCACTTTCCTCATCTGCAAAACGGATACAAACAGTGCTGCCTGCTTGACAAGGCTGCGGCAGGAACCAGTTAGATGAGGGATGTGAAAGCATCTGGGACCCTGGAAAGGGCTGCATGGAGCGGAGAATCTTTGATGGATTGACTTTCAGTGCAGAGAGGTGGGTGGGATCAGACGGGGAGTCAAACGGGGCAGGGAGGAAATTCTTCAGGGGCACATTGGGGCAACTGGTCACCCCTGCTCTCTGTCCGTTCCAGGGGAACTAGATGGGGAAGGAGGAGAAGGAGGAGGGAGGGGAGAAAGAGGGTAGGGAGAGGAGGAGGGTAAGGGGAGGGTCAGGAAGAGGGAGTAGAGGTGGAAAGAGGAGGGGGAAGAGGGGGGGAGAGGGAGAGGGAAGAAGAGGAGGAGGAGGGGAGGCGGAGAAGGGAGAATGGGGGAGCAGCAGGGGCTGAGAGCAGGAACCCTCTGCACTGGGAGGTTTGCAGCCTGCTCCTGGTGACAGCCTCTCTGAGTGGCTGAAGGAATGGTCTGGCGAGGGTCTGCCCTGGACCGGTGCTGGGGACGCAGAAGGCTGAGGTCACTGGGGCCAAAAGGATGGCAGTGTTCTGACTCAGACCCTTTTCACTTTGCGAAAAAGAGAAAGTGAGGGGGAGGCTCCAGTCTATTACCCACAGAGAGAAGGCTGCTCAGGGCAAACCTACCCACTTCTAATCTGCTCCTTAAAAAGAGCTAGAAGGAGATACAGCTTAGCTTTTGTGTAAAGTACTAAAGCATCCCCCTCTCCTGCCCCTCCCACACCCCCACTCCTCTCTATTTTTTCTTTTAAAAGAGCGCTTCTCCTCTCCAGGGACTGGAATCATTAACTGAACAGCACTTTGCCTCTCATAGCTTTTGACAATTTGGCAGTGAGCTGGGAAGTACCAGGGAAACTGCAAAGAAGCAGAGGGAGAGAGGGTGGGAGAAAGGGACGCGTCTGAAGGGCCGGCCTGGTGTGTGCCTGGCCCCTGGCCCAACACCTGGATGCTCTAAATCTGCCTCTCCCTTCCTGCCCAGCTCTGTGGCTCAAGGGAGTTCTGGGTCCCCAGCTGTCAGGGAGGTGTGGCGGGATGGGCAGGTGATGGGATGGGCAGGGGACATCACCGGGCTTCCTGTCCTCACCCCCTCTTGCTGTCCCCTGGAGGCTGCCTGGGGCTGGCTGACATCCAATCTGGACAAGGGATGCCTCAAGGAGAGGCAGCAGTGAATACCTGTCATCCTACCTGACACCTGAGCCTCCCACGGCAAGCGGAGGCCGGGCACCTGACGGTGGAAGTGTGGGAAGACCATGGGGACGGGCAAGGAGAGATGGGCCTACACCACGACCTTAGGCAGCAAAACCCACATCCTGGGCATTTCCGAAGAGGAAAGAAAACAGGTGAGAGGAAGCAGGCGCAGGGATTTCCCAGTCGAGTTGTGCCAGAAACAGAGCAGAGAGGGAGAATTCTGGGGCCTCCCGAGAAGCACCCTGCAGGGATATCCGCAGGGATGGAGGCAGGCAGCCCGAGCATTAGGACCTGATGGGCTTGAGGGGTTTCTCAGAAGGGCCCTGGGTCCCCAGCCACGCTCGTGAGGATCAGAGAACTGATCCTCTTTGTGGACTTGCGGCACCTGTCCCCACACTCGGAATCTGGCCTTACTTAGCAATCCTGGAATGCAGTATAGTCAGCACTTACTGAGCTCGTATACCGTGTTGGACGGGGCACCAGAAGCCTTACACAAAATATCTACGTTAATCCCCAAAACCCATTTCACTGATGAAGAAACGGGCTCAGAGAGGTTAAATAACCTGCCTTAGGTCGCACAGCCAGTAAGTGGCAGGCAGAGATTTGCACTGGAGTCGGTCTGATTATACAAGCTTGTATGACGCCACAGGCCTCCCCAAGATGCATTCACCTCTGTCACCTTACTATCATTTTAATGGTCTTATTCAGCTGTCGGAGCCCCTATGGAAGCGCCACCAAAGATGATAAATTCCCAGATGTAGAAGCTGGATCTACATAGTTCATTTTATTCGGCTTCTGGCAGAGTGCCAAGCATAAGGGGGTTGCTTGAAAAAGTCGCACGCTCTCCTTGAACCCAGTCGGAGCTCCAGAAAGCCACACACTTGGATCGCAAGCGCTTCACCATCAAGCCTCACTTTCCTTAATGGTCTTATCTACTTGCCTTTTACTGTTGGTGACTCCAGGAGAGTAATTTATTGAATGTTGTCTGTTACGTGGATGCCACAGCCTTGGCATCTTAGCATGAGTTATTATAAGAAACGGCCACGTAAAAGATGCCGCTGATTTTGATGTCCAACTTTTGTGCCGGTTTCTTTATAAGGTCTCACACGATAAATCACTCACAGAATGTAACGTCTGGGAATTGTCTCTCCTGAAAAATCGGTATACGTCGATCAGAGAGTGAGGATTTCTAGTTCATCCCATTTCCCTTTTTGACTTGGTTGCCAGGATCCTCGGGCCAGATCTGATGCTGGGTGATGGTTCCCATCTCGGCTTTATTGTTCCCATATTTATTTCCACTCCCCTTTTGTGGCTTGGATTTCCTAGTTCCACGCTAATTTTCACTACATATGTTTGCCAAATCTTTTATGATAAATTACCTAATTCCTTATTAGAAATACATACAAATAACTGTACTCATGCCCTAATGTGCCATTTGCACCGACGCACCTGCACTCTGTTGAATGTTGCCCTGACGTATGCTCAGGTCTTTGCACTCTGTGCTCTTATCCTTTGTCTCTGTGGGTGGGAGTTAGCCAGTGGGTGTTTCTGGGAGCCTGGCCTACTCCCCAGATGGTTACGTATATATATGATGTGTTAGAAGAGAGGAAAGAGGTGAGGAGACAGATACCACTGAAAACCTAAAGCCAGTGATCAATTTGCCTTCCACTAGGCTAATAAAAATCCTTAGATCAGCTATGGGTCTGGCCCATAATAATGCTCCTTACCTATCTGGAAGAATAAATGAATACATTAATGAATAAATGCTTCTCTGAGCCAAGAGATTCTTCTCGTGGAAGAGAAGGCAAGGACAGAAAGTCCCACCTTCAGGCCACAGAGGAGACTCAGAATCAAGGGTGGCATGCACGCTCCCCACCCCCTCTGGTCCCTTGGCCAGGCCGAAAGCACTGGTTCCCCTGCACTGTGTGTGGCCAAACTGGGTCAGCGTGCTGGGCACCAGCAGAAGGAGAGAGGGAAGAGAGAGAGAGAGGAGGGGTGGGGGGCCGCTTCTGCCTTTCGGTTGTCCTCCCCTTGGAAGAGAAAGTGACATAGATGCTAGCCCACAGGAACGTGGGGAGAGAGGGGAGGTCTCTGAACACGTCTGTCTGTTTTCACCAGCAGTCTCCTTCCAACGCCCACCTGCTGGTCCCTTCCTTCCTTCCTTCCTTCCTTCCTTCCTTCCTTCCTTCCTTCCTTCCTTCCTTCCTTCCTTTCCTTCCTTCCTTCCTTCCTTCCTTCCTTCCTTCCTTCCTTCCTTCCTTCCTTCCTTCCTTCCTCCCTCCCTCCCTCCCTCCCTCCCTTCCTTCCTCCCTCCCTTCCTTGTCATTCTCTTGACAGTTCCAGTTGCTCTGCGTGTCTATTACATCTCTGTCTTTCCCTGTGCTGGCCCTCTGCCTTAGCAGCCACCTTCTCCCTGATCCCCAAAAGGGAAACTCTGGGAGCCCCCCATTGACCCTCATCCCACAGACTCCAGAGACAGTCCAGAGCAGAGGACCCTAGTCCAGAGCGTGGGGCACTCCCACCTCCCCACTGACCTGTGTCCAGACCTGGACTTCATTCTAATCCCAGTGGCCTTGCTGACATGAGTTGGGCTAACTTTTTTTCCTGTAATTAAAAGGGACCCCACCCCCCACCTCATTCCATCTCTAATCCCAGATAATGAGCTCGCTGATGGCCAGTGCAGGCAGGAAACCCCGTGTTTGGAGAGGATTTCGGGTAGATGGATCAGGCAAACACTAGGCAGGAAGCTGAGCCGGGAAAACAGGCTGTTCTCAAAGTTTGTTGTTAAAAGAGATTTGTGCTGGGCAAAGGGGCCTCGTTCCCTCCAGGTGGTCCGAGCTTCCTCTGACCCCCTCAGGTTCTCCAACAAATAGGTAACTTTTCTCAGCTGGCTCTCAGGATCCTCCCTCTGGGGGGTGCTCTCTCCAGCACACCAGTCCAAGGGGCTCCTCAGGGGGGGTATTCCTTCTCGCTCTCGGAGGGGAGTGTGCACGTCTGCGTTGAGAGAGAGGGAGCGCCCCACTGGTGTGCACCCACATGCTGGATGGGGGGTGGTCAGAGGTTAATCAAACGTGGTGGCTGACGACAAGGCCACCAGGACTCCTACTGACCCCAGGGAGTGGGAGAAATGCTAGGACAACGGGGAAATAAAACCCTCTCCTGCAGTCTTCGGGGAGCAGTTCTCGTGGGGGCATAGGATGGGGCGCGGGGGGTCAGGGTCGCCCAGCTGAGGTGCCACCTGTTGCTGCCACGGGCATTGCGTGGCCACCTGCTCTGCATAGAGTGTGCTCTGGTAACGACATTCATTTTGTTTCTGTCATTTAAACGTTTCTTCTGTGAGCTTCATGATCACCCAGGGGGCGGGGGCAGGTATCCTATTATAGAGAAGGAAACTGGGTCCCCGAGAAAGCAAAGGACTCCCCCAAGGTCACAAAGCAGACCCTGCGGCAGAGCTGAGGACACAGCGCAAGGCTCCAGGCAGCTGGCTGTCGCTGCTCTTTGCCCTGTTCCATGTCCTCCAGCCTTAAGATGCTTGCATTGTGAGAGCTTGAGCACTGAGGATGTTAGTGATGCAAGATTTGGGGCGCCCGATACCCCAGGAGATTTAGGATTCGGCCAGCCAAGGAGGGCTGGTCGACTCCTCCGCGAGGATTCTGAAAGCCCGGCGCTACCATAAAGGCAATCTGACATGGAGTGGGACTGCCTTCCCAGGCCCCCGGATCAAGAACTCTGAGGCTCCTTCCCCCTTCTCCCACACTACTCGAAGCCATAAGATCAGCTCACTCTGGTTCTGAGAGGAAGGGGCAAGAACTGAAGCCAGGAGTTGAAGCTTAGGCGACCTGTGCTTTCAGAGCTGGGAGGGAGCAGCAGGGGTGACCTGTGGGCTGGCACCTGGGGGACTGCCCAGCTGCTGGTGGCGGCGCCTGGCCCTGCTTCCCCACTGTGGCTCCTCCAATAAGCTCAGGGCGCGGGAGAGGGAGGCAGGCTGTGGATGGTTTCCAGATGGGCTATCAGGTTTGCCCACAGTCGACTCCAAGGCTCCTCTGGTCTGGGCAGCTCCCTCAGCTCTGATTCAGCTGCAGGGCCAAAGGCCGCTAAGGAATGCCAGGGACACCTCACCGCTCTGCCACCAGCCTCCCCCTCACCCCTCCGCACTGGAGACAGTGCACTTCTTCCCTGTCCCTCCTCTGCTGCATCAGTGTCTCCCCCCTCCCCGAGGTGGAAAGGGTGAGAGCTGGGAATCTGGCTGATGGCTGGGCTCCCAGCTCTGGATCTCTAACCTACTTTCCCCTGGGAACAAGTAGCTGTATAAGGTTCTGGGTTCAAGTTCTGGATATTTGAGGACAAGGTGCCTGCACCGGGGAGCCTGGGGGTAGAAGGCAGAAACTCCAGGTGCCCCTCTGACTGCCAGGCCTGTGCAGCTGGCTGTGCCCCAGGCATGGGTGGGAAGAGAGGAGGACCAAGAGCCAGGCAGACCGAGGCCGCCAGAGATCCGACATCACGGCAGCGACGCACCACTGCGTGGCTTCCGACCAACTGCAGCATCTCCTTCAGTCCACCTGGCAGGCTGGAGGGAAGGGAAGCTTCCTTTATCCCCATCCCACAGATGGATATACTGAGGCTCCAGGGGGTTTAGAGCAAACCTTTGATTTTGGTCTCCTGAGTCTGGCCACACACCTTTTCGAAGACCTACCAAATGGCAAGGATAGTGCTTTTGCTTTGCGGATATAGAAACAGATACGGCACATCACGGTGTAGAAGCCAGAGCTGTTTTCCTCACGTCCCCTAATTAACAGGCTAATTATTCTCATAGGGAGCCTGTAGGGTCTCACGATATAAGAGACTTTCACTCGTCCTCACCCATTCACTGCTGCTTCAACAAGATCAAGTTCACGTCTGCCTCGGAGAAAGAAGAAGGAACTATTTCCAGTGGCATCAGGATTTCCTGCCTGGTGAAACAGGCCTCAGTTTCCCTTCTGGGGTCGAGGTGCTGCTCAAGGGTGATCTGATTCTGAAGTTTCTGTAACCCTCCACGGCACCCTCCTCCTCCCGGGCTGGCACGCCTCCTCTCTTGGGTCTGCCCTGGGTCATTTGTTAATGAGTGGCAGGCTGGAGGTGACTCTGCCCTGGCAGGGTTGATTAGTTGGGCTGAAATTTGCATTTTGCTTCAGAAAACCAGTTTGGGATCAGAAAGCAGCAGGGCTCCAGCTTCCAGAGAGAATGCCCCTGAGGCCAGGCGTCTGCATTAACCCCAGAAGCCTTTTCTCCCCTTCCTTCCTTCCGCTCCTCCAGCCCCTCCTCACCTCTCCCCTCGCACCAGAGGGCTGGTTAACTTCGGCAAAGGCTCTCTGAACAGGCCTGCCGACGGAAAAGCCTTTTTTTTTGCTTCAAAGATGTGAAGCTCCCTCCAGCCTCTCTGGAGAGTCAGTGAGGGAACAGTCTGTCTTAAAATGCCATTAAAACATCTCTCAATTTAAAAACAGTCCTGGAACGTGCCACTTCATGGGAGGGTGGTTCAGGGGTACAGGAGGGGTGGTCCCCCACGACCTGGGAGTGTGGACCAGTGCCACGGCGCTGGCCCAGGTGCAGGTCCCTGGCTCTGTCCGTGACGCAAGAGTGTCAAGAGTATCCTTGGGCAAGACATTGAGCCTCGCTGAACCCCAGTCTCACCCTTATTAATAAAAAGTGAAATCTCTATCTTTCTCCTCCCTCCCCGTTATTCTCAGAGATAACGGACCTGGTTCTCTTCTCCTGCCATCTTCTGAGCCTCCCTCCCCTCCCCTCTCCCCACAGTGATGGTGCTATTTTAAGTTGAGGCTTCCAGCCAAAATCTGTACTTTATTAATTACACGTCAACTACTCTTGTAATGTTTAATGCATTTTCCAGATTGTATCAAATCCACAGTGAAGGGAGGAGTCTGAAGGCGTTCTGGGTGCCTGGCAGGGGAGGGTCCTGGGGGGGGGGCAGATCAGGGGCCAGCCTGTGTCTGCCTGGACTCGGTGCTCCCTCCTCTCCGCCCCTGCAGTCTGTGTCAAGGCCAAGTCCCAATCTGACGCACAGCTCCCTATTTAAAGAACACACAGCATCCACTGGAAGGTGGGAACACCTGCCTCGTCAGGAAGGGCCGAAGGGCTCAGGACAACTGAGATCATGGGCGGGCAGAGTGGGAAGCTGAGGGGCGGTTTGAAAGTGTGGCTCAGTGATATGCCAAGAGAAGGCTGGGGATGAGACTGACCATCTGTGCTTCTCCAAAAAGGCCACAGAAAGAGCACGGGCGTGAGAGCAGGGAAGGTGTGAGTGAGACCGAGGGGTCCGTTCCTGGCTGCTCGGTTTCGACGAGCTGTGTGGTTGAATGCCCTGCCTTCAGCTCATCTGGACCGCAGCTTACTGATCTGTGAAAGACTCAAGGTGACCTCCGAGGGCCTGCCTAGCTTCGGTCTTTTGTGCTTCTGCCTGGGAGAAGTTACGAGAGATTGTGGGGCAAGGCAGAATCTCTTTGGGAGAATACAAAGATGAATTCTGAGTGCTTCTTGACCTCCAGGAATTACAATCAGATAAGGAGGGCAGATAACAATACCATATGAAATAAAAATAATAGCAAGCAGGCCCCGTTCTGTGAACTTTGTCCAGAAGAACATATTAAATGCCCTCAACAGCGTTCTGAGAATAGGTTCTACCACTATCCCCATGTTGCTGAGGGCAAAAGGAAGGCACAGAGAGGTTAAGTAACTTGTCCACACTGCTAGCAATGGACAGACTAGTTTCTGAATCCAAATCATCCCACTCCAAAGTCGGTGACTTTGCACTGTGCACACAGCCTCAGGGACGGAATACAGTAACTCACATACAAGGCCGGCTCTGCTCCGCGCTGTAAGCAGTGAGGGACCATGGGCTCAGAGTCTGAATGGGCAAATCCAGGAAGGCTTCACTGAGGAGGTGGGGGCTGAGGGGAGCCTGAAAGGCAGGTTGTGGAGGTGTGGCAGGAATAGCTTGAGAAGGGGCACGTAGGGGAGAGGGGCTGGCACAAAGGGGCATGAATGTGGCAGAGATGGCGTGGGGAAGGGATGAGGAAGACATGAAGCATTCATGATGGCAGTTTGCTAGAACCTTGCTCAAGAGGCTGAAAGCTGTGGGAGCCATGAAAGGGGTTAAAAATATGGACGCCAACTTGGGGGAGGGGGAGGGGGAGCGGAGCCAGTGCAAGTTCAGAAGCGGGAGCTAAGCCTGAGCTAGGGCTGGGGAAAGCGGGCAGGTGAGGGCACCTGGAGAGAAGGAAGAACTAATAATGTGGGGAATGCTGGAAGGGAGGAGAGAAGCGTTGAGGGCAGTGCACCTGTGCCTGGAATGGCTGAGAGGAATGTGGATGGTGGCCCCAAGGGGTATAGGGTGGAGGGTTCTCAACTGTGCAGAGAGGTTGATGACGTTTTTTTATTCAGCGTACGTATCATTTGCTCAGGGAAGCCTTTTAGGAGCACCCCAGCCCCACCCCAACAGTTCTGGTTCCCTGGTTACAAATTCTCCCCCGCTTGTGGGACCCGTGCACCTCTTTAGCATGGTCACCGCTGTGACAAGCAGTGACTCCTGGTGTCCTGTCCCCCGTCAGCCCTTTGCTTTGTTCAGTTGCGTGCCCCAGCGCGGACCCAGCACTGGGCATGTTAATGCCCGGTAAATACTTGCTCAATGAACTGAGCTCTGCCTTGGGGCCGGGTGCCCTTCTCCCACCCTTGGGCATGTGGCCCTGGCTTCTCATCACCATTTCCCCAGGGCCTGCACCCTCCGCAGAGCGCAGGGCAGGAGAAGTATTCATGGGTTCACCTGCTCACTCTCCCCACACTGATGGGTTCTGACACTTCTGAGTGGTGTGCTGGGCGGCAATCATGAACAGTTTAGCATGGAAATTGGCCTTCGCAGGAGGGGGCTGGTGAGTGCGTGAGCAATGAGAGAGCATTTGGCTAGGGGACACCTTCAGCCCTTCGAAATCTCTGACTTCTCTCCCTGGCCAGCCCTCCCAGGGGATCCTCCTCTGCCCCTTCTGTGGTCCCCAAACTCTGATCTGTCACTGCCTGAGGAGGGGTGAGAGGGAGGACCTCACAGTGTTGTCCCTGCTCCCCAGAATGCTTCTCAGGGAAGTTCCTGCGCCTCCTCCCCCCCAATCCAAAAGGCAAGAGAGTGCCGGTGGGTCTGCCTCCCCGCTCCTTCCAGTTAACCACTAGTTCCTTAGTGGTGGTGTCCTCCCGTGAGGACCAGTGCTAGACACTTTCTAAGAAATACTTTCATGCCAAATCCCTGTGGGACCTTGAGGGAAAGGGGAAGACAGAGCCTCTGATCCTCATTCTCAGACGTGGGATAATCTGACTCCTCAAGGAGCACGGGCAGGGACCCTCCTTGAAAAGTCCTGAGAAGGGAATGCAAACTCCTTTCCGCCAGTGGCCCCGTCTGCCTCACCCTGCCATCTGCCTCACCCTGCGCCCCTCCAGCCACAGCTGCCCACAGGGAGGGGCCTCCTTAGGACTACTTAGCAGGCGCTGCCTGATGCTAGCGGCACTAATGGATTCTGCTATCTCTCGGGGACCCTTGTCTGCAGATCCGCAAAGCAGAAGGGGGTGGCAGGTTCAAGATACTCTGTTAGCAAAGAGGCTTAGGTGGGGGCCATGCCATGAGAACCGCAGTGATGAGAGGCCTCTGGGACAAGAAGTCAGGAGTGGGACCCAAGGTGCTGGACATTTGGCTGCCCAGACCTCTCTTTTGCCTCTGGTTAGAACTTGCTGCAGTTCTGAATTTGAATCTGCAAAGGAGCTTGGAGATGGGGGGATTCATTTAGCCTCTTTCATAAGGTCTGGACAGCTAGCTCTTTACTGGGTGGAATTACTTGCAGTCACCTGGCCCTCTCTGCTTGGGGTGGTGGGTGCCCAAGCTGATTCATTTCATAGCGCACATTCTCTTACCCAGGATAAGGAACCAAGTCCTGGATAGGGGGGAATAACACTTCTCTCCATTTATAGGATGTTTGTATTGCTTCTGAAGTGTTTCTACATACCCCACTGCAGACTCACAGCACTCCTGAGGTGAGAATTACTATCCGAACGTTATGATTGGGGAACAGTGCTGAGAGTTTCTGGGACTTGTCCAAGGGCATGTATCTAGGAAATAGCAGTGTGGACTTGAATGAGGGTTTTCTGATTTCCAGTCCGGGACTCTCTATTTTGCTTTCTTTAATCCCCCTATTAGGGAAAAACCAGTGGGCCTCTTCCCAACAGCCCAGGGCAAACCCTCAGTTAATTTCATTTGTCTTAAAGGCCCACAGGCTCAGCTGCCTGTGGCAGGTCCAGGGCTGGCCTAGCTCTAGGCTGGTCTCAGAGCCATTGGTCTCACTCACTCAGGACCTGCAGGGAAGCTTGCAGCCCGGCTTCCCTTCCCCGGTGCAGGGCTGCGAGTCCCAGCACTGAGAGGAGCCCCACGCCGCCCCGTGAGACGCCACCCTCTGTGTGGGCCAGGGATCTGGGTCTCCTTTTCTGACCAGTGAACAAATGTTCTACTGGCTCAGTGCTTGCTCTACGCCCCCCTCCTGTTCAGAAAGCCCCCCGTAGGGCTTCCTGCTGTAGCTATTTATTCTGTGCAGGTAAACTGAGGGTTAAGAGTAAGGGCACGTTACATTTCTCACACTTCACACGTAGCATGGGAAGAAATCTACCCCAAATGGCAAGATTTGGGAAGAGAAGGAAAAGAAATCTCACGTAGGAACTCCCACAGAAACACTAGCAGTTGGTCACCTGGGTCCCACTCCCAGACCCACTCTCCCACGTGAGGTGTGTGGCTTAGGCAGCTGTCCTAGGAGCTGATATTCAGTACAGCAGCCAACAGGGTCAGCACTGCCCGAACCCTCAACAGGCTCTGCCCACTGAGCTGGGAGCAGGGACTCCGAAGGACAAAGACATGATCCCTGACCTGGGGAGACTTCAGATGTCTTTCGGATGCGCACTGTGCCAAGTGCGGTGCTTGGCACAGAATGCTGGCTGTGATCTGGTTCTTGCCCCCGGCACCTGTACCAGGAGGGCGCGGTACAGGCTTAACGACGATGCACATGGAGGGATTTGGAAAATGCCCCGGAAGTTTGAAGGAATGAGATATAAAGTCTACAGGACAGGCTGAGGCAAGGAAAATCAATACATGTGCAAAGTAGCAGCGCAATGAGATTAGCAGAGAACACACAGTGAGGGCTTCATGCACTGACAATGATTAACCAAAGTCAGAAGGGCATGGCATTGAAGGAGGGTGGGGCACACACTGGCAGGAACGTAGGAGAAAGTGGTCCTCCCTGTTTAGTTTCTGAGCAGATAGATTCCTCCCCTCTGGCTTGGCTCCTGGCACCTACCCCGGCTCACACACAGCACTCCTTCCTCCTTTCCTCAAACCCCTGGGTCCCCAGCACCACGGGATTCTGTGCAATTCAGCACCTGCGTCTGCACCTGGGGCTATGAATGGGAGAGGGTGTTCCCAAAATAGAGAGCAGAGCTCGGGGCTATGATGGAATGTCACTCGGAGGTCCCCGGAGACTGGCATTAGCTAGACAAAGGAAATCCACACGTAATTTCCAAGCTTCCTTTACTAATGTTGGTGCAGAACTTGAACCCCTTTGCTCACTAAATCTTTGACCAGAGGGGGGCTGCCCTGACTACGGAGAATTTCAGAGCTGGTGGAAGAAAGGGGCTTGGAGGAAGAGAGGAACAGGAAGGGAGAGAAAGACACCCGGAAAATATCTGCTGTCCTCTCTCCCATACCCCGTGACAGCAAAGTGAGCTGCTAATGCATTCATTAACTAGCAGTTTTGAATGGACTCCATTGCACCTCATTGTCTGCAGCTGCCAATCCCTGGAGGAGCCATAATATACTCGGCGCACACTATATAATTAAATATCAACACATGTGTCCCCTGCCCAGTGCTGGGACGCGTATTTACTTGTGTTAATTAGAACTGGAATGGCCCTGCTGATGAGAGGCCTATGGAGGTAGGAGGGGCTGAGGCACGGGCCATCTGAAGTCAAGGTGCGCACAGCGCCCCATTTCCCTTTGCTCTCGCTTCTCCACCACCTGCTCCCCACATCCTGTCCCGAGAAGGACATCTCAGAGCCCCTGGTGGAGGCTTCTCCCCAGACCACGGGCCAAAGTGCCGTGGGCTTCCTGCTCCTCTAATGCGAGCCAGACCCAGCAGCCTGTGCGTACTGCATGATGACTGTGTTTTTGCTTAATACAAATTGTGGTTATTTAGCAGCCCAAGTACCAATTCCCCTGCGTGCTGCCCCTGCCCCCACTGGCCCCCTCAATCCATCACTGAGTCAGTCTGTGGCTTTGGGGACCCAGTGTTATTAATACCGAGACGGGTGGCAAAGCAGACTTGCGGTATGGACATAGACCGATGGAACCGAAAGGACGGGGCTTTAGAGTCACAAGGCCTGGGTTCAAAGTCTGGTGGTGCTCCTTAGCAGCTGTGAAACCCTGGGCAAGTGACCTAGACCTCTGCAGCGTTGCTCTTCTTATATGGGAAGTGGGCACAGTGACATCTACGTGGCAGGTAGGATCATAAGGTGTAATTTATGAGATATGTTAGTGCTTCTCTCCCTCCCTTCCCCCTCCTTACACACAGCCCTGTCTGGCTCTGTCCAGCAGAGGGGAAGGGGCGACAGGGAGGTGACAATACCCACTCAGGTTTCAGTTTATAGCAGACTCCTTTGAATTTAAAGCAGGTCACTACAGTGCAACAGGCTCTTATCGTTTGTTCAAAGATGTATTCCCCCAGCACCGTGACCAACATATAGTCAGTGCTCAGGAAACACTGATTAAATAAATAGATGAGCCCTGGCCAGGTGGCTCAGTTGGTTGGAGCATCGTCCCGTGCACCAGAAGGTTGCGGGTTTGATTCCCGGTCAGGGAGTATACGGGAAGCAACCAATGGCCATTTCTCTCTCACATCGATGTTTCTCTCTCTCTTTTGTTCTCTCTAATCAATAACATAGCCTCAGATGAGGATTAAATAAATAAATAAATAAATAATAAAACGAATGACTTTCTCTTATTTAATCCTCACAACCCCATGTGGTAGAGTACATTGCCACCAGCGTGCAGGGAATAATTAAGCTCAGAGAGGTGAGTGCCTTGCCCAAGCCTGGGCTAAAAATAGGCGTCTGACTCAAGTGTGCTTTCTGATGCCTTCAGCAGTCTCTAATGCTTGAGGAGTTTTTAATTTTATGAAAAAGGGAAAATAAACACAAAAAGAAGATAAGTGTGTGTGTTTTTAAGGATGATAGACATGGCTTCTGAGAGGCCAACGGGCCCCAATAACTGTTCTTAACTGGCCACCTGTGACCAGGTTGGGGCATCCCAGTAAGCCCCAGCTTCAACCAGGACACGAGGCCAGGGAGAAAGAACTGAGCAGGCATGTGGGGCGGGGCCCCGGGAAGCAGAGG
Organism: Tadarida brasiliensis; assembly: GCA_030848825.1. Lineage (NCBI taxonomy): Eukaryota > Metazoa > Chordata > Mammalia > Chiroptera > Molossidae > Tadarida > Tadarida brasiliensis. Next base: position 33,166,697 of record CM061275.1, read on the forward strand.
CTGGACTCCTTCAGGATCATGGACTCTGGATTCCACCTCCATGTTCATTTCAAAAGATACCCTGACCCTTCAGTGGCTTTCTGTTAGGCTGAGCTGATCATCAGCCCATCTTGCACTTCCAGAGTGAACTCCCTAGAGAGGGTCCTGATGTCCTCATTCAGGCCCGAGGATGCTCCCAGACCAAGTTATTAGGGGTGGAACAGCTGGGCTGGGGTAAAGGCTGCCCCACCCCCTTCACTGGGCTCCCCCTTACGCTGCCGAGCGAGCTGGAGGAAAGAAGAGGCTGACCTTTGGGGGTCACTGGCAGACGAGTGACAGGCCACACACTCCAGACCCAGACGTGACACATACCAGGAAACTGATAAATAGTGCAGACTAATGGAGTGATGACACGACACCAAGAGAGTTCCGATGGGCTGTGCGTGATCAGCCAAGTCCTGGACCACCAGCCTTGCGTGCTGGTAGAACCTGAACTCATCGTGAACATTGCTCGGTCTCCCGGACTGGATGCTGCAGAGCCCAGCCCCAGGGCAGATGGGTGCTGCATTCTAAAGTGTATTTTGTGTGTACCTGGCCCTGTCTGGAAATAAGCCAGAGTCTCCATCCTAGAAAATACGCTCTAGAGTGGCCCCACCTGTGGGCAAGCAGGCAAGGGGCTTGGAGCACAGAGGAGTCAGAGAGACACGAACTTGGACTTGGAGATTACACTGGGGTGCGCAGGGGCAGAATGTGGAGAAGCCCAGGGGAAGGGAAGACAGGTGAGGGGCGGGGCTTCAGTGGGAGTGGAGGAAGAGCCGAAAGAGCATGTGCAAAGGTACGAAGGGGACTCCAGTCACCCGAGGAGAGAACAGAAGCACAATGCCACGAAAACTGGGTGCTAGCCCCGGTTGGGCGCCAATCAAGTGTGGCTTTGAGCCAGTCACTCCCCTTTTTTGATCTTACGTTTCTTTATCCCTCCAGAATGAAGGGCTTAGGCTGGGTGAACTCTAAAATCGTTACTATTGTAAAAATTCTAAAATTCCAGACGTCTTGCTCCCTCCCGAAATGTCTGGACTTCTCTGGTTGTGGCCAGCCACGGAAACCAGGACCTCCAAGGGCTTTCCCAGCGTGCTGTGGGGTGCCCTGTGCATCCCTCATTAGATATTCACCACCTCTTCTCACTCCCCAGCCCCGCTTCATTTCCCCATATGCAGATGGCTTTGTTTTCCAAACCTGATAGATGCTGACAGGTATATTGTCTCAGCATCACCAGACAGCCAGAGGCAGCTTTAAGTCAAATAATTTTCTTTCCCCTAATAACTTGGAGGATTTTTTTTTCTTCTAAAAGGCAAAAAAAAAAAAAAGAAAGAAAATAGAGGTCTTCTTTTTAATGCCTCTTTTTTACCTTAAAGAGACAGAGTGTCATTTATCTTCCTCTTTAGCCCAAAGTCAAATGAAAGGAATGTTAAACAAAGACCAGCCTGCCTTGAAGCAGTCATTTGTGACTGGAGGCTGGGGAGAACAGGGATGGGCCTCGGACCGGCTCCGGAGACTGGTGATTGACAGGCTGAGGGGACGTGGGGTGGGTGAGGTCTGAACCGCAGCCAGGAGGAGAGGCACAGCCACCCACAGAGGCAGGGGAGCCGGAGGCCTTGTGAGGCTGGATGCCTGCCAGAGGCAGGGTCAGGGGCTGGCTAGTCGGCAAGAGCTATCTGTGGGGGTGCACATAATGGGACGAGCCAGCCAAGCACATTAGGAACAAATCTGGTGCGGTCAAAGTCAAACAGGGTTCATGATAGAATTCCATGACCCCACGATTATTTGGGCCTTTGGAATAGGCCCACTGCTGACATTTTACCGTATCCTCTGCCCATTACCTTATAACTTGTATTGGTTTTAAAGAACCATTCACCATGATTGGGTGATCTGCCAACCAACGAGTTCTTTAAGGTCCTCCTGAGTGATAAATACCCTGGCAGTCTAAAGATAAATAAAATACACTCCTTGCTCTCAAGAATCCGGGAATCTACTGAAAAGCACAAGATAGGGAAAGAAAAATGACAGGGAGCCATGCCAGTGAGCAAAGGCCTGATGCGGATGACAGTTGTGCCAGGAATTCGTGTGTCAGCTGGGGCGAAAGGGGAAGGCTTCCTGGAGGGGGCGTCATTCCCAGTGGTGCTGTGATGGGTGGTACCATCTCATGAAGGGCTGCAGCCTGGCTGGGGGCACAAATGTAAGGCAAGTAGGTACGTTTGCTTAACACCTGACAAAGTTGGGAATTGTCCGCGTGAAAGAAGAGTGGTGGTGGGGGTGGGGAGGCCATGGGCACTGGCATCGTCACTGCTCGAGCCTAAAGGACTGGTGAGATTTACGTGTGCTGGGAATGAGGTGGGTGCTTTTATGTAGACTTCATAGCAATCATAATCACTGCTAACTCTTGTTAAATGCTTCCTATGGTCAAACACTACTCGAGGTGTTTTCTATGCCTCATCTTATTTAATATTCAAAATAAAATTATGAACCAGTCCCCCATTTTAGAGGTGAGAAAACAGGCACTGAGAGCTTAAGAAATGTATCTACATGACCTCATCTGCTCTCTGAACGTCGGTCTCTCTAGCTATTAAATGACGGTAATAGCAGCGCCTACCTAATAGGATTTTATGTTGTGAGGATTAAATAAAAAAAATAAAATAAACGGAAAGCACTATGCACGTGCCTGGCCCATAGTAGGTGCTCCATAACTAACTAGCAGCATTCGCATTTTGAGCAGTGGCTCTGAAGGAGAGATGCAGACCTATGCAAAAGCCACTGTTTGGGGCCTCAGTTAACTCATGGAGTAACATTTCTTGGCTGGGGGGAAATATCATTGGAAAGGTAGGTGGGATCATATTCTGAAGGGTCTGGGATGCCTGGATTTTGCCTCGTGGAAGGGTATGCTCTATGCATTCTATTTCTAGCTCACTATTTTGTCACTGCCTTAAAAACAACTCATAAGAACCTGCAACCGACTGCTGCCCCCTCTTCTTCCATTTCGGATGCCTTTGCCTCCTGGTCATGCCCACAGCACTGCCCATAGCTGCAGGTGACACTGGGGCTCACAGGGTCAGCCTGGGCGGTTTGGGCAGGACACATGCCTGACACTTGTCTCACCGCTGGGGAGCTGGGCTTCTGTGATCTTGGGTGGCAAGTGCCCCAAGGAAGCTGTCTTCTCTTCCTAAAAGACCCTGGAGGGCAGAAGCGGCTGATCTCATCGTGTCCTCAGAGAGCATGGAGTCCATGGCCTGTCTGTGCAGAAGGGAGGGCTCTGGAATCCCCTTAGAAGCCGGAACAAAGCCGCCTTTGGTGTTCAGGAGACCCTTTCTAGAGCAGCAGAGGAGAAAGGGGTAACTGAGTTGCTCTGGGACTGGCTGGCTGCAGGAGATGGTCCTAAATACGGCCGATCAGCCTGAGGCCATGGGGAAGAGCCCTGGCCGAGGAAGAAGATTAACAGCTGGGTGACCCTGAGCGCGTCCCTGCCCTCTCTGGGCTGTAGCTGCCTCCCTGGCACATCGGAGGGCAGTGGAGGGCAGTGGTTGAGAGCAAAGCCTGCGGCCCTTCTCCTTAGGTTGGACCATGGCTGCGCCGTGAGGAGCTGCATGACCTGGGCTGAGGTACTGAATCTCCAGGAGCCAAATGTCCTCGTTTGAAAAACGAGATGGTGCAGGATTATGAATTAGCACATTGACAGCACTGCGAATGCGACCTGGCACCAGACACATCTGGTTGCTGTACAGCGTTACTGCTGCCGCCACTGGGCGCAGAGCCGTCTGTGGTTCTAGCTCCTGCAGGATGAGCACTGTTTAGATCCAGACTTAATGAGCATTAGCTGAGCGCTTACTACACGTGAACGTTATCATATTTAATCCTTGAACAAGTCCCGTTGAGTCCTGTGTTATTATGCTCATTAAGAAACGAGAAAATCGAAGCTCAGAGAATTTGAGTCGAGTTCCCAAGGTCACACAGCTAGCACATGGCAAATCCAGGATTCGCACACGGTCCCCGTCCAGTCGTCTTTCCACTCGAATCTGTCTGCAGTGGGACAAGGGTTGTTCCTTTGGTACCAAGCTGTCATGTCTGGCCAAGATTTGGGGCCAAGGCTCTGGTTCCAGGCAGATCCAGTCCTGGGCCTAAGTGTGTATGCTCAACCCGTCTCCAGGGTGGGGAGGGGATTTGCCAATGGAAATGTTACCGGCTGAACCGGCGTAAGCCAGCCATATTGGGGCTGAGACTGAGGGGAACTAAAATTAATCCTCTCATTACAGGCCTGACCTGCAGAGGGATGGGCAGCCCTGAGCCAGGAAGACAAACTCCCAGCAACATCTGCTGCTGCAGTCTGCTCGACTCTCATTTCCTCCGTCCCGCCGGGAATGCTGCCTGAGCACCGGCATGCCAAGATGTGATGTGCGCACACACACGCATGCACGCGCGCACACACACGTGCACACGCTCAGGCACATACTCACACCGGAGACAGGATGTGGGACCCAAGGATGCAGAGCCTTGAAAAGAAGTTAGTGGAATATGTGGGTTTTCTCCGTTACGCCAGGTGCCCTCTGAGGAAGGTGTTGGGGTCAGAGACTGGAATCTCAGAGTCATGACGAGAATGGTCTCTGCAAATGTGCCTGGGGCCTGCCTGGTAACGGAGAGGCCCTGTGCACGGACTGGCCTCAGCTTCTGTCAGCAGGACGGGCTTCTGAATGTAGGAAGGAGGGCGTGGGGACTTGATAAGGTTGTGCGTGGGGCTGGGGGGTGGGGAGAGAAAGGATAACTCTTCAGAGAGCCTGTATTCTTGTTTTATTTTTGCAGGGCACCTGGGGGAGGCGGGGAGGAACACAGAAGGTAGAGTCATAAGGAGACTCAGCGGGTGGGGGTGGGAGGAGGTAAGGGCTGCCGAGGGAAGGGATGAAGGCGTTGTCAATGTCTCTGGATGGTCATCAGCCAGATGTGCAGACCATATGCGGACGGGCTGGAGGTGGGGGTGGGTGGGGAGAAAAGGACAAAATGAAGGGAAGCCGGCTGGGAAGGGCATCAGTGGCAGGTAACGAAGGCAGCTCGCTCACCAAAATGGGGCGGCCCAGCGATGCCACCTGAGTGAGAAGTGGGAAGTGTTCCCCTGCCTCCTGTTCAGCTGGTTACTGTGTGAGGGCCACAGAGACGGCCAGGCACTCCTGCAGAGGCTCTGCTCAGTTCCATCACGACTTGTCTCCACAGGACACCCCTGCTCTGTGCTAGCCCTGCCGCCCCCTCTCCTGTAAACCTCCGGTTCACTGCTGCAAAGTGATGGCGCTCCCGATCCTGCCGTGGTGAGCACAGGAGAAAGCCCCTCAAGAAAACGAGCTGGTGTTTCCTGGTCGCCCTCAGTGTCTCTGGGACTCGAGGAAATCGGATCTGGCCCCTGCTGATCTGACTCCTCCATGGTGCTAGGACTCTCTGGCCAGGCCCAGCCAGTTGCTGTCTTGGAGGGAGCTGGGTCAGCTGGGAGCCAGCTGTGGCTGGAACTCTGTGCACTGGCCACTCTGTGGGAGCTCCCAGACCCCTTGGAAGACAGAATTGACCAGCATATCTACCGGCCATCCAGCAGTGAGCAGACTGGCTGATCTTGCAGAAATTTTTAGGAGGAGGTGTGCAGTGGAGGGGTAGAACTAACGCCTAGAAACCCTGTACTCGGAGACCACTTGGAAACGAGACTGAGGGAGACAGGGAGCGAAGGCTAAGGGGTGAGTGTGGGGGAAGATGGGGATGTGCCAGGTCCTCAGCTCAGCTCAGCGTCTGATGGTGCAGTGTGGACCAAGAATGGAATACGGCCCGGCATCGGGCAAGGGCAAGTGCAGCTATTCCTTCCGGGGAGGTGCCTCCTTTCTCCCCCACTGGATGCCCCTGGGCCTGTTGTGTCTGCCATCCTGGAGTCCTCTGAATGGGAGAGACAAGGGCTCTAGCATCCAAGGAGGAAAGGATGGAGGCTACTGGCTTGAAGGCCACGAGAGAGGTAAAATGACCTCTGAAAAGTCCTCTTAGGGTAGACAAGGTCTCTAAATTTGCTTGTATCTCTTAAAATTCTAGACATCCTAGTGAGGTCTATATCTTCCTGCTTGGTTCTGTTCTCTGCTGGGAGGTCTGGGGCCAGCTGGCTTCATACCAGTAGTAACTGCTCTCTTGGGGAATGGGCTGGAAATCTGGAAAGGTTATCTATAGTCCCAGTGGGGGTTGGGAGCTATAACCTGAGGCCTCGGAGGTGGGGGGAGGGAGGAGCAGAAGTCAGCCTGGAGAAAGGGTGTAAGAAAGGCAGTCTTCCTGAAAGAATGCCTAAGAAAACCTGACAGTCCGAGATGGAAGACCCTACGTACAAAGGATGGTTAAAAGGTACCTGGGGACTCGTTGGGACGGTTATAGAGTTGGACATGGGTCAGCTTCCCATTGAGTGGTGTCTTGGGCTTTGGTTTGAAGTGGATTGATGGATGGCTCAGTTCTGCTCCTGACTGAAGCAACCAGCCTTCTGTCCCCTCCTCTATCTCCTGTTTGTCTGGTGCTTTACAGTTTACAAAATGCTTTCCAAGTCAGGCTTCACTTAAGGTCACACAAAGTCTGTTGAACACATGGGTGAGGACTTACTGCCATTTCACAAGTGAGGAGACGGAGTGGGAGGGTGCTGATGGGGAGAGCCGGTTACACGGACCAGGCAAAGCATTCTGGATGCAGTGGAGGTGAGCACTGCAGAGGGGTCCTGATGGCTGTCATGAACTCTGGGCCCACCCTTCTCCATGGGTGTGGGTGGGAGGGAGGGCTGTGATCCTCACAGTCCTTTAGTTCTGCAGGTATCCCAGCGCACACTTGCTGGACAGAGCAGGAGCCTTGCTCAACCCACGCATGGGCTTTTGGCTATATGTCAGCATGACTTGGGGTCATGGAGAGTAAGACCCAAAGACCATGAGTGACAAGGTCAGAATTAGGTTGATACAGGTTGGAAAAGCCTTGAGAAGAATGGGCAAGATCACCTAGAAAGAGTCCCAAAGAGGGAACCAGACAGTCAAGGGATGTTGTCCAGGTAGACAGATAGTGCCAGGGAAAGAGTGCTTTTATTCAGTGGGGATGTAAGTCGCTGGGGAAGCCGGGGGAGGTCAGCTCTTGGTGTAGCCCATGCTGCGTCAACAGCGAAAACATGGAGCTCTCTCACAGTTACACAGTATTTCCCAGACTGGCTCACAGACCTTGAAGGGCCCCCTCTGGGTTGCCAAAGTACAGACCGTGAGCATACCATTCAGGATGGCCCACCCCTGGCCCCAGCCTGCCTCTGCGGAGGCTTGCCCTCTCCGCCTGCTGCCTTCCTCCTGGATCCCTGGGTCCTCGAGCACTGAGTGGCTCCCGGTCCCTGTGCCTGCACACAGTGTCTCCGCACAGACTCTTGGCTGCTGCTGGGGAGTGGCCTTTAGCCTTTCCTCCAGCTCAAAACTCCTTATGTTTATAAGTCAAGTTCAAATGCCCACTCTTCTTTGATATCTTCTCCACGGTCCCAGGCCGAGTCATTCATTCTCTCTGCCTTAGGCCCTCAGCACTTGGTACGTATTTCTGTCTTTATATCATCCTATTCCATCTGTCAGTACAAGGCAACATGTGATGTGTTCATCTGCGTGTTTCTCTCATCTAACCCATGCAGGGTCCAGCATAGTCCCTAACTTACCAGACACTCAGGAGAAGATTCCAGAACCCATAGTGCCTGGGTTGAATCCTGCTGTGCCTCTGAGTAACCTGAACTCCTCTGTGCCTCAGTTGCCTCATTTGCAAAATGGGAGTAATAATTACGGATACCTCACAGGATCATTATGAGGGGTAAAAGAGTTAATATATGCAAAACTCTAGGCAGTGCCACTTAGTAAGCATTATGGACGTGTTCATTATAATGATTATTATCTTTTGAAAGTAGGCAGAAGCAATGTGGAGTTAGCAAGCTGATCACATCTTTCCTTAGAGACCTGAGAAGAACTCAGAGAGAGTATAATCTGATGTAGGGGAGGAAGCCAAGTTCTGATGACATGCGACATGGAGTTATAGCCAGCAGAAGCCTAGTCACCGACAGGCTGTAGAACTAGCCAGTGGTTCTCAAAGTGTGGTTCCTGGACCGGAAGCATCAGCCCTGCCTGGGAACTAGTTAGAAATGCATTCTCAGTCCTCACCCCAGCCCAGGGCCTGAATCAGAGCCGCTGGGGCTGGGGCCCAGCAGGGTGTGTTTTACAAGCTCTCAGGTGATTCTGATGCATGCTTAAGTTGGAGAACCACTGGCTAGACGTATTACCTGGGTGTATGGTGTGCTGTGTGGGGCGTTACCCTGAGGACTGGGGCACGTGCCAGGGAGAAAACCCGCTGCTGATAGGAGGCCTGGTGCAATGAATCCAGCCTGGTCTCTGCCATGCAGTAGGAGCTCACCAAGTGCCAGTTCCTCTGCTCTTTCCTCCTTTTCCTGCAGAGGAGTGGCGCCAGAGGGATGGAGGAGAACAAGGCATGCTCCCAGGGCTCTGCTTTTGGAGGAGAACCCCTGAGCTCTCTGCAGAGGAGAGGGGGAAGCTACAGCACAGAATGCAACAGGGCACACAGTGTGCACCCCGGGTGCCTGTTCTCTCATGGGCGTGGGGACAGTGTGTACAGGGATACTGTCACTGTGCTGAGCCTGTCGCTCAGCTAGAGGAACAGGTGGAGAAGAATGAGGGAGGAGAGCTTGGCTGGGGCCCAGCATTCCCCACACAGGTTTACACAGTGAGTCAGGCCGGCCCCAGCCTCCCCCCGAGGAGGGCCTGAGATGCCAAATGAAGGAATAAATCTTCAGGGGATGGGCATGGGGGTGTTGCCTGCCTCTGCCTCCCCTCCAAGGGGTCCGTACATGAGAGCTAGCAGCACTCCCTTACCTCACACTGCACCTGGCCCTTGGCCCCTGGCTGGGAACCCACTTTTGAGGGTATTGAATGAGGCACCATATTAACACCTGTGTCCATGAGGATGCGAGGAGGAGGGGAGTTCAAGGGACTGACCTCTTAAATAAACCCAGTTTAGGATGATTTAGGGCAGTGGTTTGCAAAGTGTGGTCCCCAGACCAAGAGCACCAGCCTTAGCTAGGAACACATGAAATCAGCATCTTGTAAATGCACATTCTCAGGCCCCATCCCCTAGTCATTAAATCCGAACCTCTGCCGTGGGGTCCAGTGATCCGTACTCTAGCACGCTCTCCCGGTGATTCTGATGAATGTCCAGGTTTGAGATCCACTTACTTAGGGCATGGATTGAAGTCTTTTTCTTGCTTGGAAGAAGAAAAACGTGTGCTACCCCAGAGCAGAGGGGCCTCCCTCTTACCCTGGCATCTAGTCCTGCCACATAGTGTCCCCTCCTCACTCCCCAAGGATGAAGGCATGTTGGGCCTGGGCCAGGGAGAGTCCCTGGTGACAGGACAGGACCAGAGGCCCCGTGGGTGGTGGTGGGGAGCAGAGGGGCGGGGAGGCTGCCACCACTCATTTTCTCTGCACACGAAAGCCCAGAGGAGGCCCAAGCCTCCTCGCCATTGAAACTGGCAAATTACAGGATGCTGATGGTAATATTACCAATAATGACGATAATAGCATCAATAACGTGAGGTCAGACGGGCATTTTCCCGTCCTCGGTCAAGGGGTAAGGTTGCAGCTTTCGTGCATTTGCTTCTGATTTGGAAGAAAACCTGGATCCCAGCCAGCTCCATTTCCATGCCAGAGGTGCAGCTGGGGCTCCTAGCCCTTTGTCCTCCCCCCTTCTGCTGGCGCCTCCCTCGAGTCAGTTAACTCCCTCCTCTTGGCACAGGGGTCTGCCAGTGTCCGGGCAGGTGAGGGGCTAGGGAAACAGCCAAGAGGTGGGCAGTACCCACCTTTCACCTGCACTGAATCACCCCGTGGGCATTCGGTTTGCAGACTAGCTCCAGCCCTGAGGAAGGCATGGGAGAGGTCCACATAGACCTGTCTGCACTGAGATGAGGTCCTGGGCTCTGCTGGCCTCCATATCGCTCAGACAAGCCACAGACAGAAACAGGAGGTAGAATCCATGCATGCTCGGGTAGGGGGCATCAGCAAACTCATCAATACTTAGAGCTCGGATCTCCCCTTAGACATGGTCTCCTCCCTTCCCTTGCCCAAAGATACAAGACAGAGCAGAGATGCAGAATTTCAAGGAGGGAAAAGGTCATCTGGTAGCCTTCTCCTTCCACAATAGCCCCTGCCACCCACCCAACCCACGTTTCTGATTTTTCAGGATTTCCTGGGATGAAATAGTTCCCTACATGCTATAGTGTTTCTGAAAGGATCAAAGGGAACGAGCAAATACCCCAGTCCTCTGTCTCTCCCCGCTTGCAGCCTGCCGCCCTGCCCCCACGCTCCGGCTTCAAACACGGAGGAAATTAGCACACGGCCCCTGTCATCACAAGCAGTGACTTGTGAACATGTGCTTGGGGTGTTTCCCCTCCACTACAAGAGGTTTGGGGCAGCTCACTGGGGGCTTGTATTTTTTTTTTTTTTTAAAGAACTGTGTGTATGTTAAAGTCATTAAGGCTTGAAAAGGGGGTGGTGGGTAGGGGAGTAAAGGCCATTATATGAGAAGGGAAGAAAAATGACCTGTCTTCGGGCTGTCAACAGAGGAAACGCCTCTGCACCAGGCAGAGGGGGCGAGCCTGGCTGGGGGCCTGAGCCGGCACCTCTGCACCTGGACGGCTGGGGCAGCAGGAGGCGGCAGAGAAAAGGTTCATCACTCAGTTTGTGCCTTGGCTGTGGCTGCCTGGGACTGCACTGTCCCCACGTGAGTGGTACAGAGGAGAGCCGGCTAGCACTGACAGCACTTCCTCTGGACCCGGTACACGGAGGCACTGCACTGTCCCCAGTGCACAGAAGAAGACACCGAGAGTCACAGTGTCACACGGCTGGGCAGTGGTGGACAAAGCATGGAAACACAAGCCACGAGACATGGTGGCCCGAGTCCTTGGAGACTTATCTCCAGCTAAGACGAGCTCGTCATCTGAGTTCCTGCCCCACCCCAAAGCGGCCAAGGGGAGCAGGGCCAGCAGACACCTAGGCTGGGGGTCTGGGAAGAGAGTGGTGGCATCAGAGCAACGAGTAGTGATGGCCCTGGTCAGCGCAAGCTTTGGGTGTCTCCCTTCTGCCCGAGTTTGAGAGAAGATAATGGGGGCTGCTCTGGAGCCCCAAACTCCCAGCCTTCCAAGGTCCCCCAGCACTCCCTCAGTAGGCAAGCTCTAGCCTCCGGGCCCCGACCAGGTGGCTTCACCCTCCTTTTAGACCTTAATTTGCCTGCACAGGAGACGGTTTTGCCCGCGTGGGTCTCGGGAGCAATGGGGTGATGTTGAGGGGCAGCCATCCTGGCTGGGGCTCTGAGGACCCTCACATTTTACATGCACCTCACCCAGGCCAGCCAGACTGAGCCGATTCTTCCCCCAGGTAGCTGAACCCCGAGGGCGCTCCCCAGTCCCCGAGCACAGGCTCGATCACGGCTCCGGCAACAGCTTTTGCTCTGAGTGAGGGTGGTTCTGGAAGGATGAGTCTGACTCCACTGGCTGCTCCACAGGCCTCCTTTGCCAAAACATACTGTGAAAGGACCCCTGACCTCCACCCCATCCTTTCTCCGCTCCGCCTCCCGTCAGCCCTGACTGCCTCCCTCCCCCAGAGGTAATTTAGGGATCACTGGCAAGAAAGGCGCAGAGGTCAGAAGTCAGCGAGGGGCTGGGAGGGGAATTTCACCCCTGCTCTCTGGCAAGACCCCCCCCCTCCTGGAGCACATGTCTTCCCGCCATCTGTATCCCAGGCTCCTGCGGGCCGGGAGGGGGGACCGGCCCTGGCGGTGGGAAGCAGGGGCGAACAGATAGAGAGGAGCGGAAGGCATACTTTTCAACCCTGCCCTGAAAAATAACTTTCAAGATGCAAACGTACCCCCCAATGTTCTTATTTGGAAATTTTGCTAAGAAGGAAATGATACATTTCCCTGAGAACTGAGACGCTTTAGGAAGTTCTTTCTACGATCTCACTTCAACTCCTCTCCGTTCTAGTGGTTACACAAAACAGCTGATTTACTGCGTGTCTGTCTTCTCTCTCCCACCACGGCCTGTTCAGTCTCGCTCGGCACTCAGCTCGGCTCCAAAGCGCAGAACAGGCGAGGCAGGGAGTGGCGGAAACTCGGTCAGGAGGGGACGCCCCTCTCCTCCAGAAGCACCAACAACCTCAAGAGGATTTGTTGCAATCCCATAGATACCAGAAGTTCCTCGCTTGGACCACATTGAGGGGCATGTTAGTTCTAGAAGGGCCTTACAATGCAATCTCCTCATTTTGCACACGGGGACACTGAGATGTATCTGCCTTCGTTCTGCTGATGGGTAGTTGTGCTCTGCAGTTACGAGAACTTATGAGAAAGGAAAGGGGCTGAAGTGCTGCCTCACAGCTGAGCAGGGGGAGAAGGGGCTGTGGCCAGTACTCCTGGGTTCTCACCCACCCAGGGTCAGCTCAGCCTCTCTGGGAAGCATCTGGCTGCTGGGCGACCTGGTGAATTGCAACCTCACAGGTGGTCACCCCTCTGGCTGGGGAGCCGGCAGAGGCCAAGGGGCCAGGATCAGAAGAAGGCACACTTTCCTCCCTGCGGGCTTTCTCCACATGTGGAATCCAGCTGGGGCTGCCAACCTCCTGGCCCAGAGAGAGGGCTTTCCTCCCTCCCTCCTGGGTACCTGGAGGGACGGGAAGGTTAAGTCAGGGAGGATGGTGGAATTTTTCAGTCTGGGGTAGGGAGTGCAAGCTCTTCTGGGGCTCCCTCCCCCTCCAGGGGTGAGGTCAGAAGCATAAAGGTCACAGATGGACCTGCCATGGTCTGGAAGAGGCACATGTGCTCTTGTTTGCATGTCGGGGGCAGCGGGGGGAGTGCACCAGGGTTTGACAACTCAGACAGGGGAGAAGTCGCCCACGGCCTATAAACCAGACAAGGTTCATCCTGAATCCGGAGAGAGGGCAGGGAGAGCCCCATGAAGTCACCTTCTTGAATGTCACTAACATTTCATGTCACCTTCACTCTACCTTCCTGATTCTCTTTTCCTCTTTCCCCCTTAACCCTTCTCAGCGGGGGATGGGGAGCCGAGGGAGCCGGGAAAGAGGTCTGCAGGGCCTCTCCGACTCTGGTGACCATCACGGCCATGAGCTGCTGCCGACAGACCAGGAACGAAGGGGCAGAGATGGAGGAGAGCAGATGTCTGCAGCTGCAGCTCCGCTCCGCATGGTGCCCCCACCCGACCGCTCGGGGCTCCGGGCTGTGGATGGGGAGCGGCCAGGTGCAGAGGAGGGCCAGGGTGGGCCTGGGGGAGGGCTGGGCCCCATCCTGCGTGCTCCCTCCCTTAGTTCTTTTGTCCCGGGAACAAATCACAGAAACAGGGCTGTCTGGCGCTTTAGGTGGGAATTTGGCTCGCTCTGGGGCAGATGGAAAATAAACTTCACTGGGGCATCTACAAAACGTCCCCTTTTCAACTGGGGCTGAGAGATGGAGGACTCTCCCTTAGACTTCTCCATCATCCTAGACGTCCAAGGCGTTTCTGCTTCATGTCCCAGAACTGCATCAGCCCGGACAGGAGCCACTGGCCACAGGTAGCGATTTCCATGTAAATCCAGTAAAGTAAGTAACGTGAGCAATTCAGTTCCTCGGATGCACTAACCTATTTCAGTCTCTCAATAACTACTAGTGGCTACTGTGTTGGACAACACAGATATGAAAAGTTTCCATCATCACGGAAAGTTCTAGAAAGTTCATACTTGAGTCTAACATTCACTCTCGATTTTTTCAGATGTTCACTGGCTAGCCTGCTCCTTAGGAATGAGGGAACGACTGGCCCTAAGGATGGGCGTGGGGTGGGGAGAGGGAAGCGGGATGTAAGAAGATCACAACAATGGGTTTTGCAATAATATCCTGCCTCTCGTCCCCAGCTCTGCTCCAGCTTCAGAAACGTCCAGGAAGGTAGACCAGGGCAACCCTAGATAAGGTGGGTGTAGCGTCATTAGCTGACTGACTCATCACACCCCTTCGCCTCCACTGGGGCGGGTGTAGGCAAGAGTGGGGACGGGGACGCGGGCTGGGGATGAGGCAAGTGGTTATGCTTCAGTCAATTTTGAAAATTGTTGACATGATGGAGCTGGAATGAGAGATACAGAGCCAGATACTGTGCACACCCAGCTCAGCCTCCCACCCAACTCACTCAGGGGCCTGGCTGCTTTACCCGCTCTGGGAGGTCCCTGCATGGAGAGAAGTCAGGAAGAGCGCACACACACACACACACACACACACACACACACACACACATATACCCTGCCCCCACTCCACATGCATACCCCCACACCACACATGCATGTAAACACACACATGCAGACATCCCCTACTTACGCATGCACACACATGCACAAACACATCACACATTCACACACACACACCACGCACACCATGTAGCTCCAGGGAGATTTGTGGAAAGAATCTTGAGCCCGATCTCTCAGTAAGCTTCAGCTGTTCCTCCAGGCTCCAAGGGGCCCAGCAGATGGTCCCAGCCGAGCAGGCAGGACTCCCAATGCCTCTGAACCCAGGATCTGGGCCCCTCTAAGGCCAACGGTCCAATTAAGCTTTGTTCCCACAGGTGGAAAGCAAATTAATTTGGAGACATTCCTTCCCTCCTTGCGGACAGTGAGCCCTCAGGCCTCCGACCCCCCTCGGCACTTTCCCATAGGAACTTGCCTCTCACTCTGCTCTGAAGATTAGATTACTCAGGGATCACAGACCCCCAGAAAGATTTTCTTCCACGATGTCCTCCAGACCTCAGGGACTCGCCTGAACAGTTCAAAGGGAGACTCTGGGCTGGAGGCAGGGCCCCGGGGGATTCAGGCCAGGGGTCCAAGTGCCTTCCGTGGTGCCGTTTCCTTCTCCCAAGGGCCCGGAAGAGCGGCCAGGAGATCCCGGGGCTCCACTCTCCTCCCAGAGGCCCCTCCTGCGCCCCGCAGAGCTAGCTGGCACTCCTGGCATAAATATATCCATATATCTCTCTATAAATATACATCTCTTTAGCTATATATATCTTTTCTTCTGAAGACTTGGCAAGCATTGCCGAGAAGCCTTTTCCATGACACAATAGAAAAGCAGCAGAGTCATCAGTTAGATGGTTCCCACAAACCCAGCTCCGGGTGGACCTCTGCAGAGCTCCTGAACCCTGCTTCCGGTAACTCCACCCCCAGCCCTCCCCAGCCAACCCCCCAAATACAACTTGGTTTCCTGAAGTTGTCACTTTAGTCCTCGTTGGCCTGTCTGAAAGTAAAAAACAACAACAACAACAAAAAACCCATTGCTTTTGACCTATCATTAAAAAAAAAAATGTATAGACTTTGCATCTGAGCTCCAGCTGGCAGCAGGAGGGAATGAGCCAGCCAGTGGGATCCATGGCACTTAGGAGCAGCGTGGGCAAGGGTGGGGTGCTGGTGGTCCTGAGTGGGCTACACCTCTGTGGGCAGGAAGGGGTCCCGCTGAGGAGGCATCTGTCAAGGCTTGGCAACCACTTGGACCATCAGCAAGATGTGGTTGAGCTCCTTCGGATGGCTCCTTGGATAAAAACAGGAGAAACCCTAGGGTGCCAGCCAGAGCTGGAAAACCACCCAGGTAATGGCTTTCCCAGGGCGCTAGCATTGGGCGCAGCTTCTAAGAACCCTGTCTTCATCTCCCTGCATCCGCATTTCTTGGAAGGAGGCCCAGGAAGAGAGGAGGGAAAGACTGGTTCTTCCACCCTTTTCCTCCTCCAGGTTAAACGCTTCGGTGGGTGGAGAGAGCCCCTGAGACTCTTCTTTGAGGTATTAAGATCCTAGCCACATGTTGACACCATATTGAATCCCCAAACAGGTTTTCTCTGCTGGATTTTCAAACTGGGGGCTGGAAGAGGGGATGCATAAGTAGAGAGTGGGAAATGCAAGGGGATAGGGAAATCGACAGAGAAATGCAGAAAGTGTCATTTGGCAAAAATCAAACAAACAAACAAAAACCCCAAACGCCCGACCTCACAACTCCACCTCCTACAGCCGGTCTTGTTTAGTATTCTTTCTTTTTAAAGTTGGGTTGTTATCTTTATAACGGAGAAATGTCAGCAGGTGTTGCTGGCAGCTGTTTAATGACAGTGTCAGGAATGTCTTCCAGGAAGGTAGCCTTGGAGGCAGGAGCCGGTGATGGAGAAAATGGGATGGGGGAGGAGTAGGTGGCCCCATATCTGCAGAGAGGTAGCTAAGGAACGGAGCTCTGGGAATTGCAATGTTATTTTGTACAAAATTCTTCGCATAGGAAGTCAGAGGGAGGGAGAAGAGACCTATTTCAGTGTTTTTCGGACCTACGAGGACCTAAGAATGTTGAGCTGGAATTAAGCACAGCTCACTGTGTCTTTCGGCAAGCATCTTAGCTCTCCACTCAGCATCCCCCACTTTCTTCTTTTCTGTTAGTGACTGTCATTAGGATTAAATAAAACGACCCGCTGTCCCTTGGAGAGCGATCCCAGGAGACCCAGGGGTGATTAGCCCTGCAATTCTTCCACATCTGGAAAAGGTAATGGCTCCCAGACTGGCAGGGGCGTGTCACAGACCAGCAAGAGAGAGCTGGTTTTTGTTACCTAGCTGATCTCAGTTCCACAGTGTGTGAAGGAGGCGGCGGGAGGCCGGATCTGGAAGGGAGTGGGGCAGAAGTGACCGAGCCTTCAAAACAAATGCAATCCTCAGGAACACGCAGAATTTGAAATTCTCTTCTGCTCCAGTGCTTATGTATGGCTTAGTTCCCTACAAGTGACCTGGTGAAGGCAAACCTGAAACTCCTTGGAGAAACCCCAGCTGCGAGAAGATGTCCTCAGGGTACCGTGCCTTCCTCAAATATTACTCCCCTACCTGCTGGGACAAGAACCAAGATCTTATGCAAGTTCCTGGCGTTTTTTTCTCCATCTGAAGGGCATTCCGGGCCTCGGATTCCTGGGATATAACCTGCAGATGTCAGGCTCTATCTCTCAGGTCCTGCTCATTCTAGGCTTTTTTTTCTTTATGGGGAGGGGGTTGTACTTGAACCTATCCTCACACACGTAGCATCTGTAATTGATGGGGAGGGAGACAGGCTTTGGGCAGCTGTTAAAGCAAGCAGCTGTAATTGCCCTGGTCACAGGACGTATGGTCAGGGGACACTGGGGATTAGGATAGAAATGTCTACCGAGGGCCTGAGGCTGCCAATAAGATGGGGAGGAGACCTAGAGAAGGAGAGAGGAGGAGGGCAGTGACCCCTTCATTTGCTTTCCAAATGCTTTCACACGAATTATCTCACCAAATGTGCCCCGTAATCCTGGGAAATAGGAACCAGGATGATCAGTGTCTCCGTTGTAGAAATAAGGGGACAGGCTGTGGAGCCCTGGCTGGGGCCCAGGCCACGGGAACTCTGGGCTTCTCTCCCCACTGAACAGCCAAGCCTCTGTGAGAGGTGCACGGGGACCTGAGGAGGCAAGCACATCCCCGGCAGGTACCTGAGGGAGGGGCCTCCTATTGTCCTTTACATGGCCAAGGCCCATACACTAGTTTTGCACATAATAAGGGCTCCAGGAATATTGTCCGAATGGCTACTTGAGGTAGGGCAGGAGGAAGGGTACCATAGCATTATGGGGCTTGTGAACTTTGAGTCATAGAACTAGGGTTTATGTCTAAGCTCCAGGGCTTGTGAGTGAATAATCCGTTGTGGTTTTCGTTGACCTCATCTTCCAGGTGGTGGTAAGCATACCCAGCTCTAGAGCTGCTATCTGAACTAAATGCGATGAGAAGTGAGAACAGTGCAAACTGTGATGTGTAAAGTTGGATGTTCCTGACGCTGAGTTTCAGGAGGTTACCAAAGATAAGACAGCAGAGAGATAAGGAAGCCACTCTTCAGAGGGCTTGTAGCGCAGTGCTCAAGCCCTCCTGCCCCAGCCGGTTGAGTGTGGTGTGTCCAGGATGGGATGGTGGGCTCCATGAGGGTGACAAGGGATCTAGTGTATGGTAGGCTCTCAGTGAATGGGTTCCCCTTCCGTCTCTATGCATTCTAAAAATTCCTCTATTGTGAGACGAACGAGAAGGGCAAAAGGGTGAGGACAGTCATTAGGACGTCTTGAGGACCCTCCCAGCCTTGGAATCTTAAATGATTTCAGGATACATCTTTACAGAGGGTCAACTGACACCACTGCCTAGCTCTTCCATGCCATTCTTTGGGTCTCTGTTGGGTTGAGGGGTAAATATGGGTGACTCTTGCTTATGTGATCCTGCCAGGGGAGGTGTTGGTGGCTGTGGTCTAAGTCCCCTGACTCCCCACAGAAGCAGGGCAAGATGGCAGTCTTAGGGTTGATTCAAGGGCCTGGGCTGACCTATACACAGGGACCCCAGAGGAGGCCCAGAGCAGGCAGGGAAGCAAGGCTTCGCAGACCCCCCAGAAGGGTGTACTGACTACGTCTCCCATCTGGTTGAGCCCCCGGGGCTGAGGCAAAAGGATGCCCAGACTGGCCAGCATTTCTCGAGTAGTCACTCTTTGCCAAGCAACCATGCTAAAAGGTGAACACACACGATCTCATTGAATTTTCAAACTACCCTGCGAGGTAGAAGTCCTCATTCTCATTTCACCGACGAAGGACCCAAAGCTCAAGAAGGTTCACTCCTTTTCCCGGTACCATCTACCTAGTAGGTGGCAAAGAGGATTTAACCAACATGGTCTGATTCCAAAGTCCATTTTCTTCCCATTACACATGTTGCTCCTGAGCAAACAGCCCACCAGTCAGGAGCGACAAAGAAAATACCACACCTCCTACAGTAGGCACTACATCAGCACAGGAGACGCTGGGGGCTGGCAGAGAGCAGATCATTATCAGGACACTTCAGGAGCCAGAGAAATATCTCCACCCTCCTGCCAGCCACAGGGTTGGCTGTGCCTGTAAAATGAGAAGCATTTGCGGGGGGAGGGAGGAGAGTGCAATCTCAAGCTAAGATCACCACCCACACCAAAACAAACTTGAAGGCAAACCGGGGCCTCATGGATGTTGTTCAATTGCCTGGGTGTGCGTCTGTGAGTAGGTAAGCATGTGTGAGGAAGAGGGAAAGAAGAAAGCAGAAAAGGAGAAAGGATCCTTTTTCAAACCCAGTAACATTTATCAAGTAGACTCTCCTCCCCAAACGGTCGTCTCTTCCTCCCTTACTTATTTCGTGTTTTCTCCTTCTTGACCTTGTGCAGAGATAAGCACAGACTTTGGGGCCAGCAGAACTGGGTTTGCTCTCCAAATCCACACCTACTGAGCTGTCCAATAAATACATATTACATGAACGAATGGGAAAATACTTGAACCTCCCTGAGCCTTAGTTTTCTCACTTGGAACAATAAATAGTCATAGCACCTGCACTGCAGGGCTGTGACCGGGATCAGGTACAGTGCGGAGCACGGTGGTTGGCACAGAGTTGATGCTCGATTCATGTTTCTTGCTTTGGTCCGTTTCTCAGCCTCAGCACTGCTGACATTTTGGGCAGGGTGATTTTTTGGTGTTGGGGGATGTTCTACGCATTTGCGATGTTTCATAGCATCCTGGTCTCTATCTACCAGACACCAGTACACCTCCTGCCCTGAACGTAACAATAAAACATGTCTCCAGACATTGCCAAATGTCCATGGAATTGTCCCATTGAGAAATAGTGGCTTTATGTCATTAACGGTGATGTTAGCAACAAGCAGTACATTTGAAAGCACGAAGTCATCACTGATAGTAATACTTATTTTTCTGAATGAGTGGGCGAATGTGTGAAGGAACACACTAAGTGATAACAGGTGGAGTTCTGCATCTTCAAACCTAGGTGGCTGGAGGAGTACAGTCTGTTATGTTCTGGACTCCAAAGGCTTGATGCTGTCAGAGGGGACCGGGAAGGGCACCCCCTGGGGGCCCCCTTGGTGTCTCTGCTGCCAGCTGTCTTGTGGCACAGACCTGGCATCTGCTGGGAGTTGCAGACAGAGCACGACAGGTGAGTGAGGCTGGGAGCTAACTGAGGCGGAAGGAACTGCCCCTCTGGGAAAGGACAGTCCCGAAGGGACCTGCCTGCCGCCATGAGGGTTTGAATTTCTGTGTATGAAATGTGATTGCTAGAACCACGAGCACCCCCAAGAACCTCCTTCAAGCCCAAGGCCAGTCAGACACACTGGGTGGAACCCCGAAGTCCGTCTCCACCTGGAGGCACGGCACACCCCTGCAAGGCGGCCAGACTCACGTCAAGGAGACGCCTTGCAGCTGGGGCAGAGCGGTGGCTCCCGTCCTAGGATTTCTTCCCCCGCCACCCTACTTCCCCCCCTCTCCTTTCTTCCTTTTTCAACATTTATCGAATGTCTGCTATATTAGTTGGTACAATAGGCAGCCTCTATCCTAAAATTGCTGAGTGTCCGGAGGGACAGAGAAAGGAAAAGGGGAAATTAGAATAATCATCGGTAACATTTATTGAGCCCTTATTCTATTTTGGGAACTGGTCTTTGTGCTTTCCACAAATTAACTCATCTACTTTGTCCCTCACAACAAGCCCGTGAGGCAGCGACTATTATTTCCAGTTTGCAGACGAGAAAACAAGTATAGAAAGGTGAAGTAATTCTTACTACATCACCCAGATTTTTTTTTTTTTTATCCTCACCCGAGGATATTTTTCCATTTTTTGTTCAGATAGAGTGGGAGGGAGAGAGAGGAAGAGAGAGAGAGAGAGAGAGAGAGAGAGAGAGAGAGAGAGAGAGAGAGAGAGAGAGAACATCGATGTGAGAGAGACACATCAACTGGTTGCCACCCACACGACCCAACTAGGGCCAGGGACAAACTGCAACCGAGGTACGTGCCCTTAGCAGGAACCGAACCCAGGTCTCTCTGGACCGCAGGCCGACACTCTAACCACTGAGCCAAACTGGCCAGAGCTCACTCAGATTTTAAGAGGCAGAATCAAGAGTGGAGCCCAGGACACTATGGCTCCCAGGCTGGGGCTCTTCTGAACTGATAGCCATGTGATGGGGTGCTACGGCACTCATAAGGGGACTTCCTGGAGGAGGTGATGCCACAGAATCTTGACGATGAGAAGTGATAGCTGGGCGAGGGGAAGGGAGAAGAGTTCCTAGTCTGAGGGAATAGCACATGCCAGGTCCCTAGGGGAGGAGCATGAGGGCACATCGAGGTTCCGTGGGGCAATTCTTACCCTCCCCATGTGGACCCCCTCCCCTGGCCTCTTGACTAGGGTAGGGCCCACCCAGCTAATAGGACTCCTGCCACCGGCCTGGTCTGCTTCTCTGGACACTTACATGGAATTACCTACTGGGCCTCCTTTTCCAGCCGTGCTGTCTGATGTAAAGGCTTTACAGTCAAGACTGGGAGGGACCTATACTCTGCGTCTGCAGGTGTGGTCTCCAACAACCCACTCCTCCCATGTGCCTGATCTGCTCTCCCTGCCTCGGCCCTCCAGCTCACTTCTTGGCTTGATCTGGGATATTTCAGCATCGCCTGGTTCCACTGACACCAGGTCTGGGGGTGGGAGTGTGTGTATGTGTGTGTCTGGCAGGTGGTGATTACCGCGAAGGTGTGCCTGTGACAAGGGGTACACACCACATGATAGGCATTTCATCATTTCTCATTCAAACCCCCTCCTCCTTTTTTTTTGGGGTAATCTAGATAGAGTGGGAGGAAGAGAGAGAGAGAGAGAGAGAGAGAGAGAGAGAGAGAGATTGATGTGAGACAGACACATCCATTGGTTGCCTCCTGCACAATCCCCACCGGGGCCTGGGATGGAACCTGCAACCCAGATACATGCTCTTGACTGGGAATCAAACCTGTGACCCTTTGGTCTGCAGACTGATGCTCTAACCACTGAGCCACTGGCCAGGACCAAACCCTTTTTGTAACAACAAAAAAAATCCTATTTATAACCCTGATATATATACATGTAAATCAGAGGGTGGAATTGGAGAATTAAGAGTGGTCACCCTAGAGCTCAAAGGTACACTGTCTAAAAATGTGTCTAAAAACCATCAGACAAAGGGTTTAACATTTTAGGGTTACAGACAGCTTTGAGAAAGTGATGACAGCCATGGTCTCTCTACACAAAAATGATAGATGTACAAATGTTTGCATAACATTTTTCTCTAGGTCCTAGAGTCCGGGAGATCGTGGACGCCCAGATCCGGGGACCAGGCTAACATCCTGCCACATCTTCCCGCTGGAGCTCCCTGCCCCTCTGGCTGTGCAAGGGAGAGCTGTAAGCTGTTGATGGCTACAGCACAGTGAACGAGGAGACCCGGACAGTCCTGGCATTGCTTCGTTTGCCCAGGGAGAGCAGAGGCCTAAGGTTTGGAAAGACCAAACTTCTTGTGTTCAAGTTTCTACCATGAGGGCATTTGTATTAACACCTTCCAACATAGCCAGCCCCAGGGGACCTGGGTGTCAGAGATGATTCGTGCCTCAGTTTTCTCATTAGCTGAATGCTAATGAGCTTACCTATCTGGGCTAGGATGAGAAAGGACAAAGGATGGGCATCCAGGTTTCACTTCAGTGTCATTCCTGGGTGATAACGGGCACATCACTTGATCCCTCTGGGCCGGTTTCCTCATTCACAAGATCACAGCCCGTGGTTGTTGGAATTACTAGATGAGCTCAAAATGGGTGATCCATACATGAGAGCTCTTCATATACCTCAAACCACTACACAAGTTTATGAGTGGTATTATTACCTTGGCATGCAGAGACTGACTGGGAGGTATACCAGGATAACTGCCTTCCACACTGGCAACCAGGGAGGCGAATGGAGATCACTTTTACTTAACAAGGTCAAGTTCAGGCCCAAGATACAAAATAATTTGCTCAGGGTCATCCATCGATAAATCCTAGGGAGTACCAGGGGAACCTCATAGCTTAGGGCCCTATGGCCTCTAGAAAATCCCAGCAGCATCCAGTGGCCCTGAGTCATCTGCTCCCCTGTCTGAGGCTCCCTCCCATCCCTCAGCCAAGGAAAGAGACTCTGGAAACTTGCTCCCCTGCTCCCCTGCTCAGGTTAGGGCTCTTGTTTGCTCGGGATGCCAATCAACTTCCAAGTTTGCAGTGATGGGAAAACAAGAAGGTTCTTCTCTGGGTCTGCCTGTTGTTAAAGAGCTGATGGGGGGAACGACCGAGTGGAAATGACCGATCTCGCCAGAGTCACCGAAGTGCTCTCTGTAGCCTACATACATGTTTTATGCAGCCTTCAGGCTGCCAGTGCCTGCCTGTATGTTTACGAGATTAAAGCCCAGTGCCCAATAAATAATTTAGCAGCTTACTGCAAAAAACATGCACGTAGTATAATAGCTACTATCTCCAGCAGTCTGATGTGTACAGGCACTTTAAATGCACATCACTTTCATCTGTGTGTCTCCATTTGATGTGGAGTCCAAAACCAATAAGGAGGAGAAAAAGAACATCACCTCCATCCTCTGTGTATGTCCTGCCACTAAGATGAGGTTGATGAAAAAGAAAACTCTTCAATGCACTAATTATTCGGGGCCTTGCTGGCGGTCCCTCTGCACCCCCACCCCTCTAGCTTCGCTCTATTCTCCGCTTTCGGTTGCTGTCTGTATGTGTAGGAAGAATCTGAAATCTCCACTAGACCAATTATGCATTCGGAATTTGGTTTTCTTCTCCCAGGGGTACCATTCTGGAGCAAAGCTGAGTCCAGGTGCTGTCACAAGTGACTTGTTCACGGGTGCAGCTTAAATATCACCACCACAGCCTCCAGAGCCCTGGCTGAAGATTTAATAAACCAGGAGGAGTGGGGATGGATTGGTAAGGCCTAGCCTTGGGCATGATGGAGGGGCAGAGCATTGGAGAGCGGAGGAGGAAGAGGTTGGGGTGGGTGTCGCAGGGAGAGAGGGTGTGAGAAGGCAGAGAAACTTTCGGGACCTTCCTCCAAGATTTAGCAGCATCAGTGGGAAATGGGGGTACAGGATGATCTGTGTAGCAACATGAACTAGCACGAGAAAGAACGTCTAAGGGAACCATCCTCTGCTTACTGGCAAGTCTACTGGTTCTGATTGCAGTTAAGGGACCAGTGGCTTCAGTGGGTGAGCCGGACATGAGAGAGTGGTAGGATTTCCCTCTAGCTTCCAGGGAATCTGGAAGGGTGGTATCTACTTCTGCCCCAGCCCTTGACTCTCTTTCTGTAGGTAGCATCTCCCCCATATCCACTGGCCACAGGGCTTGTGCAGACACCACCAAGCTTACCCCAGCCCCCCTACTCTTTGCACCTCCTTGGCCTTGGGTGCATTTATTGCCAGTGGCTGTGGTTTATCTCCCCTTGTTTATGGCCTGGGACAGGCTGCCTACAAATAGCTCCCCAAAGAGTGAGGAAACACAGGCATCTGCCATTTTGCCCAGTAATGAAAAGGATACTCATAAAATGTTGCATTGGGGGAGGGGTGGTGGGTGGGTTACATGCATCATAAAAAGCGTAATGGACTAATGCGAATACACAGACTGGCTGCAGCCCAGGGGTGTCTGCTGAGCTCAGACATAAATATTGGGGAGGCACCAAGGAGACAGATTTTTTAATTTCTTTGATTTGATGGTGGAGGGGGAAGGTTGGGCATATTTTTTCCTCTACTTCTCTACAGTCATTCCTCAAGATATCTGTCTGAGACTGAAGCTACTCAGTGTTTTACAGCTTCCAGAGCAGTTAGACTCTTGGGAAGGCTGAAGGTGCAGGAGAGTTTGTGGGTGCATCACATTACCTCATCGGGTGAGCCAACTTGGGGGTTTTGTTTGTATCATCCAAGATTTTGCAAGTAACAAAAGAACAGAATGAGGTGAGGATAATTATGTTAAATGTGCGCTTGGATGCATGTATGAGTAACTATGTACTTGCCAACATCAGGCTAATTTCCAACATTAAGAGGACTGAATTATGTTCTCTACTTAGTGGGAATTAAAACGGCGGCATTATCCACAATAACTCAACAATAACCTCCATCCCGCTCAACTTCAGGAATGAAGAGCAAAACAGTTGTTTGGTAATTAATGAAACATTCAAGTTGAGGACTCATCCACATACATTTTTTTTCTAGGGTTTTATATGGCGAAGTGCCTACATTCTCTGGTCAATACCAGCTGTTGGCCAGTTTCGATGTGCCCACACGTCTGCCCTGAAGTGTGGGCTTTGGAAGAATGGGTGAATGCACAGGGTATGTGTGGGGCAGAAGGCACAGTGCATAGAAGTCCTGTATAATAAGAGCCCCCATTGTGGGTGATGCCGGGATGCTCACGCCCCTGTCTCCATACTCCTGAAGCACTCGGTGCCTAAGAGCCATGCTGGAGCTCTGGGCCCTGAGCTCAAGGGTGCATTCAGTTCCCCTAAGACTGTGGACTACTGGAGACTAAGAGGAAAAGCAGAAACATGGTACCTACAGTCGGGCAAGAAGCCGCTGTTCAGCCTTTAAGTCTGTGGTGCGAAAAGACCTGAAGGCATTTGGGGTCATGCTCCTGTTCACCAAGTGTTTGGAAGAGTTAATTTTCTGTGTGCTGTCCCTGAGAATGGGGTGAGAGTCAAGTGGCATTCCTCTGGATGACATGGGCACCAAGAGCTAGCCCGCTGGCCTTTCTATCTGGGTATATGTGAGAGGAGAAAGAGAAAGGGATGGGGAATCTTACTAGGGATAGAAGACCTATGATAAGCAATTCAGGTAATTCTTCAACCTCATTCTAAGCCTTATAAAGTAGATACGATTATCCCTATTTTAAAGATGAGAATTCTCACTTCCAAGCTTCCAAGAGGGGAAATAAGTTAGCCAGGGTCCCATCCTTAACAAATACTAGAGTTAGGACTTGAACTCACACCATTGTCTTCTCACAATCACTTAAACATATGAAAGGGGCAAAAAAAATCAATAAATGATGATTTGGAGGAAAAATGATTTCCAGTCTGAAGGTCAAAAGAGCAGAGACTAATGCATCCCTTATGCCAACTGGTGTGTATTATTATTCCAAGTGATGAGGTGGCAGGGGAGGGGGGTGGGCACCACATGTGCGATTGGGAAAGGGTTAGAGAACCCTTGTGTGCGCGGTGACACGTGCTTACTCAAACGGGGGGTGAGTGGGGCATCGAGAGTCTCCAACGTTGAACTGGGGTTCTCAGAGTAATGAAAGACTGGGCCCCCAGTAAACAAACGCTGCACATTACCTGGAGAAGCCTCTGGCCATGAGAGAGAGCCCATCCTTTCCCACCAGGTCCAGCGGTGTGAGGCTTTTATGTGTGAGGCTAACCGGTGCTCTGTGGCCCACGGAGCTCTCTGGGTGGGGGCCCTTGAAATCAGTTGTGAGTGAGGGTCTTGCCCAATCATCGACCCAGAAATGAGGCCCAATTGGGCTCAGCCCTGTTCAACCAAGCTTAGGGCATAAGATGTTCCTCTTTCCTTAGTTGACCCACTGTTACCTTAAAGTCTGAGAAAGAAACGACCATAGCATCTAGTCTCTTAGGCTACGCTGGCTAGCATTAGGCTAGATTTAAGGAAGCCCCTCCTGACTGTGAGCTGTCCGAGGCTTGACCATGAGCCACCAGCACCGGCTCTGGCATATTCTCTCCTACAGACTTTAAAGAGTGTGAGAGAGACCTAATTGCCGCCCACAGCACTGGGCAGGAGAGAGCCTCACCTTTGCTGGCTGGTGTTTTAGTAAAGGCCCAATACCAACACAGAATGTGTAATTTTCACATCATTCTTGGCAAATCCCAGGTGCGCCCCATTAGCAGAGTTCCAAGGATGCCATTTTCTATCAAGAAAAAGACATGCCGCCTTGTAGTGCTTAGCTCAGGGCCCTATTAATAGCAATCCTAATTATATGGCTGCAAATTTAATTCATAGCAATGATTAGTGTCAGAATCAAAGACATCAGGCATCAATATTGATGGAATTGCATAAGCCCATAAACAGAGAACAAGCATGCTGGCCCTTCCCCCCCGACGTGGTTTGCTGTTAACTATTGCATTAATGTCTCTTCCAATTTTGCCAGACGAAAATGACTCCATTTTTCAGTGTCCTCCTCCTTTGCCCGGCCAGCTCTGAATGGGTATGACTGGCACACAAAAGACCCCAGACAGCGTCTTTGAAGAAGAGCCCTGGGGCTCCAGGGGATGCACGGGTGATGGGACCAGGCCCCACGCTTTGCACAGCAGCTCTTGGCCTTGTCAGCAATACTCCTTTGTCTCCCCTTCAGAAAGCTCACAGCAAACAATGACGCCTGGAGAAAGGGGAGTCAGCTGGGACTGTGCATGGCACAAAAGGCTGCCACCCATCCATTGTGACCTGGGCTGCGATGGGTGGGTTGGGCGGGGGGGGGGGAGGCCTGAGGGGAGTGACACAAGACAGCGTGTGCCGCCGAGGTGACAGCTGCCACGTCCTGGGTTTCCAGGGCATCTCGGCTGGAAAGAGCGCAAAGAGTTAGCCCTTCCACTCTGCCCTCGGCGTCTCCCGGTAGCTCTCTGTAGGGCAGGCAGTGGGTTGTGGATGGACACACGGAGCCAGAGAAGGCCGACAGAGTGCTAAAAGCTGGTAGCTGGCAAAGCACCGGTTCGGAGTCAGAGAGATCTGACTTCAAGTTCCAGCTCTCCACCCGGTAGCAACGTGACTCTGACAGGTTACCTAACTTTGAGCTCAGTTTGCTCATCTGGAAAATGGACATAATATTAATTCCTCTCTTATAAGAGTAGTGTGAGGCTTAACTGAAAAACAAAAAACAAAACACAACAAAATAAAAAAAAAAAAACATACACTTATCCCAGGGCTTAGGACAGAGTAAGTGCTCATTTGAAATAGCACCCCCCTGCCCCCAAAGTGGCATTCCTAGAGAGAGAACTAACACGTAAGACTCGAGATTCCCAATTCAGTGTTATGATTTGTCAGAACTTCCAAGCCCCAAGGCAAGAATTCTGTGGTTCAATAGGCCTCCTTGCTGACCAGGCTCTAGTAAGATCCCTGAGACGTGTGGGGTGAAGGCTCAGGGAGGCTGGTCACCCCAGAGCAAGGCTGCCCGGTCAGGCCTGGGATAGGGTGCTCAGGGAGACTCTTGACCCGGGTGATCCCCAGACCAATTGTAGGTTCCGCTTGGGGAATGTTTGCACGCTAGGGAGAGGCAGAAGCTAGTCTGATGTTTCGTGCAGAGGGGACGTCCTTCCATTGGATACAGAGAAAAGGGTCCAAAAATTGCAATTGGAAGAGATGGATTTTAGTCTGGCCTCTGTGGCTAAGAATCTCAGGGATTTTGTGCAGATCACTTAACTTTTCCAGGCCTCCGCTGTCTTAGCCATAAAATAGAATAATACCTCAACTGCCCATAGTCTGTAGGCTGGACCAGTTTCCTGAGGTCCTTTCTCGCTTTAAAATCAGAGGAAGATTCCTGACTTTGTAAGACAGAGTCCACCTCCTCCGTGGGGGCGTCCCTGACCCTCTGCAGGGTCCCAGCTCCCAGCCTCTCCTGTGCTCTCGCCCACGTGCCAGTCAAGTGTGAGGAATCCGGATTTGTTACTAAAGCCTGCTGATACCACTGCCCCTTTCAGGTTAGGTGGGGACATCCAACTGGTGGCAGCAGCCTCTGAAACAGAAAACTAGAGTGTGGCATCAAAGAGTGGCGGCTGATTGGGACAACCCCAGAGGCACCAGCTCCTAAACTTCTGCCCCACCTGGGAGCCCAGAAACCTTTCTGGCAGCTGAGACCACGACAGGGACAGAATCCCAAGAGGAGACCTGAAGGACAGACCTCAGTTGACCTTCACCACCTGCATCTCTGCACCTGCTTCCCTAGACGGAAGAGCACACGATAACAAGAAGAGAATTTCAAGTAGATGCACGCTGTTAGCTTTGCCCTCTTTGGACTATACAAGTGACCTAGGTGTACGCCTGGCCCGTCTCCACCGGAAATATCTGTAGCTCTGGTTCCAATTCTCACATCTTCCCTTTATTTCCCCTGTGACCCCGAGTAAGTCCATCATCTGAGGTTCAGTATTACTGTGGGCAACAGAGCAGAGAAATAACCCAACCCTTCCTGTTCATTTGAAATGGTATGTGATTAGTGGGATGATAGAAACCCAGGGAGTCTGGCCGGGCCCTTGGAAGGAAAGCAGGGGAGAGTGTAGGAGGGGCAGAAGCAATAGCGGTGAGGCACACTCGGAGTGAGAGTGCTGACAGCAGCAAGGGCTGCAGTTTATGGAGCACCTACTAAGCATCAGCCTCGGTGTCAGGCAGCCTTGCAGCCTCCGTGCCGACGTGCACAGCCATCTCCCGAGGTAGCAGCCGTGGGAGGAGGCCGAGCCCCCCCAGATCACACAGTTAATCCGAGGTAGAGCTGTGCAGCACTAGAGGACCACGGTTGCCTCGAGAGTGCGCAGAGCACAGAAGGGCCCTGATTTAGCTCCCTCCGTAAAGCCGCAAGAAAGGAACCGCCACTTCCCTGGCCCTGCCCTGGGGAGGGGTCAGGACATGTTGTTTGGTGATAGGGGACTTGGAAAGCTCTCACTGGTGACTAATGGAGCTGGTGCCAAGGTCCAGCAGGAATAGATTAGTTCGGCTCAGCTGGTCTAGTCTTCTAAGTATTTTTTCCCATGACTCAGGGCTGGGGGCAGGGGGCAGGATTCTCTTCCTCCATCTGACCTTGCAAACATGTCACTAAAAAGGAGGCTGATATGACAGCTCCGTTCCCCAGGGAGCCAGAGTGGAGTGGGCTTGCGGGGGTGGGCGGGGGGCTCAAAGATGTAGTGATAATCACGAAAAGCACTCTGTGCCAAGCACTAGGCGAAGAGCCTGATTTCACTTCGTCCTCACGGTAACCGCTCGCAGGAGGAAAGAGCAGGGCTCTCAGGTTAAGCAGCAGCCGCAGTAACATGTAAGCACACACATGCTCCAGCACTTCGCACGAGTTATTCCATCATGTTCCTTCTGAGCATACGACATCGTGTTTACTTAGGGTCTTCCTCTGTCTCCCCACAGTCAGGTATACGCTTCAACAGGAAAGGCAATTTTGACCGTGGTGTTCACCACTCATACCCAACCGATGGCACATATAGGTATTCAATCAATTCTCGTGCAAGGGACGATTTCGTTTCACCCTCATTGCCATCTCACGAGGCAGGTGTCATGGTCCCCGTGCTACCCCTGAGGAAAGTGGAGCTCACAGGTTGCCCGGCTAGTAGGTGGAGTCAGGACCGCATCCCATAAGCTCATAAACTCTTTGTTATGGAAATCGATTCCTACTGGAAGGCAGAGGACTAGCTGGCCTTTGGGGGTCCCCTCCAACCTGCTGCACCGGCAGGTGAGGCTCAGTGGCCTCACAGGATGTGCGCTCTGCGGTCTGTGTCTCCCCAAAGATGAGAGAGCGCTGTAACACGAGTACCTTGGCCTCTTGGAAATTCTGCACAGCCTATTTGGGTCACCTGGATTCGGGAGCTCCACCCCCTCCCTCGCCGTCCTGCGATAAAGCCCTGAGCCCCAAGGGGCAAACTCTTGGATGAGAAGCGGCCTGCTGAGCCCAGGGCCCAGGGAGCGTCCAGGACTGAAGTGGAGAAGAGCTGCACAAAAGGTGTGGAAAATAAACCAGGCTCCAGTTCCTCCCTTTCAGCCTGGCTCGGGGAGGTCAGGGCCTCCTCCCTGGGGTCAGCTGGGGCTCTGGAGAGAGACCCACCCCCCCTACACCTGTCCTGGTCAAGCAGGGGGACTGGGGAGGGGGCGGGAGAGTGGGGGGACTCTGTAAATATGCCTTCTTCCCTGTGCCAACCAAATGCTGCCTTTCCCAGCTTTCAGAAGACCGGTTCTCTGGACTCAAGAGGGCTATAAAACAACAAAACAAACAGTTTGGCAGCAGGAGTCTGGGCAGGCAGCCAGACTCATTCCTGGGGCTGTGGTGGTGAGCGCCGGGCCACCGCGGCCCTTCCATGCAGGCTCCGGGGAAGGCAGAGGGGCTGTCTGCCCCTGACCCCGCTCCCCCAGCCCAGCACTGCTGAGATGCCCCGGCAGTTAGGGCATCGGTGCTCACAGGTCCCGGGACAGACACGAGGTCTCCTAGTACTGGACCCGCAGCCCTGGCTGTTTACAGGATCCAGGGTTCACACTGAGAGACGAGTGAATCATTTCCACTCAGAGGAATGAGTGGCTATTGTTTGGTGGGGTTGGCACAGGGAGAAAGGCATGTTTCTCAGCGTTTCATCCAAGCTGGCCTTCTGTCTGCCAATGCAACTCCACCCCACGAGGGAGCCAAGTCAAAGGTTAGGCGCTTCTATGTGTTTTGGGAGGAAGCATCATCGCCAACGTCAACATCGCCAGTGAAGGAGCCATGTCAATTGGGCAAGAAATGTACTATCTCTCTGTAACTCAGTTTTGCACATCTGGAAAATGGGG
Source organism: Tadarida brasiliensis (assembly GCA_030848825.1). Classification (NCBI taxonomy): domain Eukaryota; kingdom Metazoa; phylum Chordata; class Mammalia; order Chiroptera; family Molossidae; genus Tadarida; species Tadarida brasiliensis. The sequence continues at coordinate 33,198,164 of CM061275.1, forward strand.
CAGAGGCGCAGGGGACGAACACCACAGCTAGCTGAAGTATTTGTGGAAGACGGAAAGGACTGTGCAAAGACATCTTGTGCAATCAGTGTTATCAAAGAACAGCAGTAACTCCGGAGCCTGGGAGAGTTAATACTTTCCTGCTCTCGATGGACACTTTCCAGCGCCTAAGCTGCTACTCCGAGAAGCTTACAGTTTTCCTGGCTTTGCTTAGCAAATTGTTGGTGAGATTACAGAGAGAAGAATAGGATTGGGACGTCAGAGCTTCCTGTGGGCTGCGGACTGGAGACCTTGAGTTGGTATGTCCCTTAGGGAAAGGCAGAAAGAATTTTCCTTAAGAATTTCACAGGCCTGTTTCTGCAGCTACTGTTTGCTAATGGGAAATGAGGTGATGTCAAAAGAGGCCAGCACCCCCACCCCAGAACTTGGAAAGGGCTGTCTCTGGATCTGCAGAAATGTCCAGGAGGCCTACAACAGAGGGCTGATGGGCAGGGCGGAGCAGCAGTTACCTGCACCTTTGTACCTGTCTCCCTGCTGTAGGCACGCTCCCTTGGGTCCAGGTGAGGCAGATGGCCCCCCTGCTATTCTAGGGGTGTCCAGCAGCAGTGTAAACGCCATCCCCTTCTCCCACCTGACTCAACATTTCTGAGGGTGCCACCCCGCCTCTTCCAAATGCTATTAACCAAACAAATGCTGTTAACCAACAAACTCTCTCCTTGTTGCCCATCAGCAATTCCCTGGTTCCCTTGCATCCTCATCCCACGGCGACCCCACCCCTCCGCCCCCTCCTGCCCCGCAGCCCATGCATCACAGGAGACGGCCCTTCCTTTGCAAACCAGCCGCGTGGACAGGCGTCTCTCGTGGTGTCTGATCTATTCTAATCTGTGCAAACAGGTGACTGGCAAGGAGAAGGTACCATCTGACATCAATTTAATGAGCACCTAATGTGTGAGAGAGGTTGGATCTGACAGTGGGAATGGGTGATATAAACAGGGAAGGAGGGTCCCTGTCCTCCAGGACCTGTGGGTCTCAGGAGAGGCTCCTGTGTCACAGGCTGTCAGAGCAAAGCTACGTGCCGTGAGGGGTCTGAGGAGGGTGCCTCTCAAACGCTCCGGGGACCGGGCGGAGGACACGTCACAGCCCTGGAGCAGCAGGCAACTTTCCAGTGCGGTGTCCAGTGGGGATGGAAGCCGAGAGCCAGTGCCTCCGGGGGCTGGAGGAGGCCTGGACCGAGGCAGCCGTCTTAGTAGCCGCAGATGAAGAGGAGGAACCAGAAGGACTTCGCCCCACCCAGGAAGGAGGAGGGAGTCCTTCCCTTCACATCCCGGTGGCTTCTGCCTTCTAGCTGGGCCCCTTCCCTCCTCTGCCCCACGACCTGGGCTTCAGCCTGGGAAGTTGAATTAAATGAGGTTGCAGTTCCTGCGGCCACTGCTCCCCCCCATCCGCTCTGGCGTTAACTCCCAGCATCTCTTCTCTGGCCTCCCAGCCTGCTCTGAGCCAGGAGGGATGTCATCACCATCCCCCGGGCCCAGAACACCCCGCTGTCGCTCCCCTCGCTCCTGCCCCAGGCCTCCTGCCCTCGTCACCTTGGCGAAGCCTTTCCCTGTCCGTGCCAAGCACCTACTCCTGGACCCTGAGGGGCTTTCCACCACACTCAGAGGGCAAGCTGGAACCCAACCGTGATTTCAAAGCCCACACCCAGGGGGCCTTGGCCTCCCTGTCTCGCTCCTGCGCTCTGCTGCAGCCTGCCCGCCCCATCACCCACGAGAAAGACGGGCGGAAGAATGAAAAAGGTCATGTGGTTAGGGCAGGAGCCCCTCCACAGCTTCCCTGATCCGTGACCATCCAGTCCCTGCTTGAATACTTCCACCGATCGGGAGCTCACTCCCTCCTGAGTCAACTCTTTCCATGTGGGATGTTTGGCCCCAAGACACTTCTTCCTTTTTTTAGGTGGAAAGTTAATCCGCTGACTTCTACCCAGTGGCCCTATTCTGCCCTCTGGGGCCACACCACATGAGCACATCATCCACAGTGTAATGACTAAGCCCGCAGATTGTGAACCCGGCGATCAAGGTTCAAATCCTGGGTCTGCTATTTACTTGCTATGGATCCTCACACCGATTTCTGTCCCTCTTGGCCTCCATGTCCTCATCTGTAAAACAAGATGCTGAGAGCACCCACCTCATGGAGTTTCATATAGATGAAGTGAGTTGAGAGATAGAAAGCTCTTAGAATAACACCTGGCACAGAATACGTGCTCAGTAAATCACAGCATCTGAAGAAAACGGTCTTGTCTCCAACTCGACTCTTCTTACCGTGGCTAAACATCCTTTTATTAACAATATTCTCCATACAGCCCGACGTCCACATCCGTCCCATCCTCGTTTATCTCCCACCTTAGCTGGCTTAAGGCCCTCTTACAATGTTATCTCTGACCCGGAGCCGCCACTTCTCATGACCTGGACACCGCCCTTCTGGGACTGGGGGCAAGACGCATTCGCTTTGCTCGTCTGCATCACATAGTTGACTCCTGTCAACCTTGTGGTCAGTGAAAATCTCAAGATCCTCTCACCTGCTTCCCTTAGGGTTTGGGTCCCTCACGGCACTCTCCCTCTGCCTTCCACCAAGTCCTCCCAGCTCCCCTGTGCCCTCTAACCCTCCTTGTACATGCATGGCATCTTCTCAACGTGGCACCAAGGTCTGGAGTGCCCTTCTCTCACACCTCCAACTCATCCGCTGACCTGTCTCAGCCTTTAAGCAAAGCCTGTCGATCTCCCCCCTCCTCCCCCGATAAAGCCTGATCACTCCATTGCAGCTGGTTTCTCTGGAATTGGTCCATTCCTGTGGCGAAGCTTCTCCTGTTCTCACCACCTGTGCGCACCGACCCTTAGTCTGGGCAAACAGTACGCATCTCACATTTTGCTTTTGAGGTCTTGTCCCTTTTCCTCCTGGTCCTTCTGTGTGCGTGTGGCTCCGAGGCAGTGGCCTCATTGTGGTCACGCACTCGTCATGAGCCTCTGCTTCCTCTCAACTTCCTCACTCAGGGACATCTTTTTCCTGCGGGCTGCGGTGCATGAGGGCTGGGCAGCCTGACAGACGCCTGGTCAGGCCGGGAAAGTGTGCAGCTCTGACACAGCCTGCTTCCCTCCCCTCTCCACACTCTTCGCTAGTTTTTTTTTTTTCTTTATTTTCCTTCCTGTGTTGAAAGAGCTATGGGGCCTGGACCATGGTAGGGTTTCCTGGGGACATTCCATAAATTCCTTGTGGGCCATTTCTCTGGAGAGGGATGGGTGGGTCAGTGGGAGGCCAGCAGGAGCCGGGGTGTGAGCACCAGGTGCCTCACAGGAGTGTGGGTGGAAAGGATGAGTTGCACAGAGGAGAAGGAGGGGTATTATGAGCTCATAGAAACAGCCAAAGAAAGACAAAGTGACGAGTGAGAAGGAGCAGCCAGCTTGCGGGTTGGAACAAGCTGGGGGCAGCCACGCTCCCAGCCTTGCCCTCGAACCCACTAACTTGCTTCCATAGTGACTTGTCCACCAGGGTCTGGAGAACTTGGCCCACTCGGGTGTGTGGCTTGGAAAGATGCCCAAGCAGCCCCCGGTGGGGCTGTGCAAGACGCACGGAGATAGGGGGAAGCTCGGCACGGGGGCCTTTGGAGTCTGGCTGGGTCGTTCTTCCTTCATTCAGTCCTCAGCTGTCCATTCAGCAAACACTAACTCCTTCACTCAGATCTAAGACCAAAAGGAGTGGCGCGCTAGCCCCTGGCTGAACCCTGCAGCAAGCCTGGACCCAAAGGCTGTTCTCAGCATCCGTCCCTGGCTCTGTGGCTGCTTCTTTAAGTAAAAATGGTGTCAAATTGGGTATCAGGGCAAGAAGCAACTTGTCCTGGTCTCTAGGCTTGGACAAGTCACGTTTCTGTTCTGGGACTCAGTTCTCTGCTGAATAACGGGAGTAATGGGCCAGGTGATCTCTAAGTTTCCTTAGACAATGGTCCTCTTTTCCAAAACATTTTGGGGGGCCTATCCCATGTGTGACCACACAGTGAAAAAATTAGGGAGCAAGAAGGAAATAAATATGAATAAAGAATGACCCCTGCTTTTAATAAAGCTTCCAAGAGAATAAAGGAGACAGTTACATGAATGGCCCAGAACACCTGTGGCTGCTCCTGGCCCTTAGAAAGCCTTTGTGCGGTTTAGAAAAGGGGGTCTCTATGGAGTAGTAAGAGGAGCCCTTCGGGGCGAATGTGCCTACCTGAGGGGATGTGGCTTGACAGGAGCCGAGGCTGGATTTCAGCTCCCACAGGCCCCTGGGCCCAGTGCCCCCTAGCACAGGGCAGTCTAGGGAGGTAGCCAGCTCAGGGTTCAAGTGGAACCCTGTCCCGGTGGAACGTCACTTTTAAATCCTAGTGGCATCTCATAAGGCAGCCCTCCCCCATGTTGGGAAAGCAGAAACCACACTCATCCTCTCTTCCATGTGCCTAAAAGCCAAGCCAGGACCCACAGCCCCAGGCAGGGGAATGAGCACAGCACAGGAGAAGGTAGGACCCTCTCCACAGAGTGAGAAAGGGTTCAAGGGCACGGGTCTCATGAAAACCGGAAGAGGTCTGGAGGGTTCAGCACCCACATAAACCCAGGCCAGCTTTTCTCGCCTCCTCTGGCAGCAACTCAGAACAAGCAGATCACGGAAATTCTTCCTCAGGCTCCCTCCCGGGCACCCTCCTCCCACGTCCCAAACAACATCTCTCCCAGGCTCTAAATGGATTAGGAAGAAAGAGCTACAGGGGTGATGTCAACGTCAAGGGTGAGACACGGTGAGGTCTGGCGTGTGCCTTGATCCACAGGTGAAGGGACCGGGGAAAGGTGGCAGGAGGGTCAAGTTAGGAAAGGGGATTAGCTGGGACCGGAAAGAATGTGGCGGCTGTAATCCCATGTAATGAACCAGACTGTGCTCGGTCTCCGCCCCAAACACTAGACAAGCAGGTACAAGCTGCTGGCTTCAGGCTGCCGCACCAGAGGCTGCCCTCATGGCCAGCCCAGACAGCCCATGCCCTCCAGCTGGCAGAGGTGCCCAGGGCAGGCATGGGATGAGTTGTCTGCTTCCTCCTGGAAGCTCAGGTCTTGGTGGGGTGGGAGCGGAGGCCGTATTTGCAGGAGGAGGAAAGACAGAACACTGGCCTCTTACCCGGGCATCACATGCCCTCCGAGAGCAGCCCGGCCACTTGCCCATGTTCCTAGCATGGAGACCCAGACTCTGCTTCAACCAGCTGCTTTGGACTCACCAAAGACTTCTGACCAGTACAATCGACTCTCCAGGCGTGGGGAGAAGTGTGTGATGTTGGGGATTTTTAATACAGAGAATCAAGAAATCAAATCAGTTCTGCTTGACTTGGAGATAAAGAGCGAAGCCCTTCTCTCCCTTAGGCAGGTGCACCTTCCCAGTTCCTTGAAGTGTGGGCAATATGGAAATACGTTTGCACTCCCTAGACACTCACTGACTAATGGCTGGAGAAACCGCTAGAAGATAAGCCACAGAATGAACCCCTGCCTACTCCACTCTCCGACCCCTTCCACCAAGAAAATTAGAGTTGCCTGTAGTGAAATCTCCACCAGAAGGAGCTCCCAGCCGAGGAGCTGAGGACCTTCGGGGTGCAGGGGCTCACAGGCTCTTACCTTTTTCAGCTTGCCGCTCTTAGTCCCCACGAAGACCACGCTGTAGCCATTGTAAATGTACGAGGCCACTGATGTCATGCGGTCCCGGCTGGTGGTGTACAGGGTCAAGCCCTCCACCGGAGTGGAGCCTCCAAGCGGCTGGTTGATGTCTAGTCCACAGAAGTTGTCATCGATGGGGACCGGCTGGAAGGAAGGAGAGGAAGCCGGGGTGAGTAGCCGCAGAGTCATGGCAGTCCGTCCCTATGGCCCACCCCAGTCGCTAGCCCCAGGACACCAGGCTTCAGAGAGGTACGACATGGGTGCAGGGTCCTCACTCATGCTGCAAACATCTCACCAACTGACTCACATCCCAGAGGGTCCTGGGAAACCAGAGAGAGGAGCTAGCAGCCTTCCTCACTCACCTGAGGCCGCTTCACTTTTTGTCAAGAGATCCAGGGCTAATTTGTAAAGCTGATTGCTTAAACTCATTTTCTGGTCATTTAATGTCCCTGTGGACCATGCCATTTTGTGGAGGTCTTTCCGTTTAGACTGTAGTCTAGAGGCAACATCCCAGGATTTCTACCAGTCTGGAGAGGATTTCTTGCTTGTTTCTTGGGAATGCAAGGCCTCTCTTTGGGCATAAAGAATTTTAAGCCAACTGTTCACCCCGTTACATACTGGGGAGAGATTAAAAAAGGATCATCCTAATATTAAACAGAAACTCATACTTTGAAAAAGTTACTCAATCCATATAAACCTCAGTTTCTTCATTTGTCAAACCACACGCCCACCTTTCTGAGAGAATTATTGAGGAGCCAGTGAAATGATGCACGAAAGAGAGTTTTCAGTTATGCAATGATTTCCCCTGTTGCACGGTTCAGGTCTTCAGCCATGTTCCGGTTGATGGCCTGCCTATCGCCAGACTTTTGAAGGGAGTGGTGGTGTACCCCTGTGCATCTTTCAGGAGAGACTAGGGCACTTTGGAAAGAAGATCACCTTAAGCCAATGAAATAATAGCTGGACAGAGCTTAGGAGGACCTGAGTTCCAGCCTCCGCTCTAAGGCTAAGTACCTCTAAGCATAAACTTGGACCAGTGACAGCCTCTTTTGGGGCTGTTAAAGGGGGATGTTACATTGATTATTTCTAAGAACTCATTCAGTTAAACAAATAACAAAGACTGTAGGCTAGCTGAAGACAGGTGCTGCCAAAGGGCCTGTGTTCTTTGCCCAGTGCCCAACATGGGGCCGGGCCCAGCTGGGTCCTCTGAAATGCCCCAGTGGGCCGCAGAACTGGAATCCCGTGGGCAAAGACTGCCGACTCGGGGCCAGAAAGAGCCCTGAGTCGTGTGGCCGCTGTTTCTTCTGGGTCTGGAAAGGCATCCCAGAGGAGGAAGGAAATGACTGCCACAGTGTAGAAAGCGTCAGGGAGAAACCTGCAGCCTGTTCCCTTCAACCTCTTCCTCTCCCCCTTACCGGGACGTAGCCGGCTGCTGCATCACTCGTCAACAGTCTCATTTCCTCGGAAGAGCTGGTTTATAAGTGAGGGCATGTGATTGTTAAACAGGGTTTCCCCTTCCTTTCCCTCTGAGATCCGCAGGAACAGAGACTTGAATCTCATGATTCCTGATGCTCCTGCTACTGGTAGGAATGGTGGTGCTGCCCCTGTGAGTGTGAGTGTGAGTGTGTGTGTGTGAGTGTGAGTGTGTGTGTGTGTGTGTTCTTTAGGAAAGACAACTAACTTTTAGGTTGAGGATAACCTTGAACTCTGTGAACTCTGGGGAGATGGAGCCACCCCTGCAACCCACCTCCTGCCCCAGAGGAAGGGATACGTTTCTCAGGAAGGGAGTGAATGAAGCAGGGGTATGCTGGACCAGCCCCTGACAGTTGACTGTGCATCTCTACATTCAGTGACATCATGCTGGGGGCAAGAAATCAGCTATGGCGGGAGCATTTACACCATGGAAATTAGTGAATGCTTCTAGTCCAGGCCCCACCACCACAGCCTGCATAGAGCTAGTTGTTAAATATTTACCAGCTCATCACTGGAGCCGATGAGGAAAGTTCTTGTTCCCTAGGAAGGCAGGCCAGAGGAGCAGCTACTTGACTTTCTCATCCCTACACCATAGGCACAGGTGCCCTGGAAAACTCAGAAGATCTAGATGGCAGTCCTATCTCCAAGACTATCTAGCCACATGACCTTGATGTGTCATAGACCCTCTCTGAGCCTCAGTTTTCCATCTGTGAAGTGAAAGGGTTGGACCGGGTAATCAAGTTTCTTTTCAACTCTGAAAGTCCTTGTCATGGTTTCAGTTTATTTCCTACTTTATCCTGGGGCCGATAAGGCTGCAGAGCCTGGACACAGGCGTAGTCTAAACCAACTTCTGAGAAATGATGACAGAAGTGAAAATCTGCTGGTCGTTGTGGATTTCTCTACATCCCTCCTGACTCTAGAACCCCCAGACCAAAAGGAAAATGGTTTGTTCTGAGCCTAAACCCCTGGGAATGGCTGACATTTCTCTCTCTGTCCTCAAAACTGTCAGATACTCCCAAACACCTGATGCCCCTTCACTTTTGCTCAAATAGTGAGATCTTGGAGTATGGCTTTCCTTAAAGCAGCACTGCTAGACAGAAATAGCTTGAACTTGCGGGAGGCAGTTAGACAGACATGAGCAGAGCAAGGACGATGGGCCAGGTACAGAAGGTCAACAGGGTGAAAAGCCCCAGGGGCCTAGCAATGGGCAAAACTGGGGAAACAAGGACCTCGCCCCCAGGAGAACCTCTCCTAGCACATCACTGGTCATGTGGTTTAGACCCCTGACCTTTCATACTGGTGGTCATGGGGTTTAGACTTTCCCGTGACCTTCTCTCCCTTTGCATGTTTCTAGTCATGAGGGTTAGGCCCCCTTAGAGGAGGACCAGCTGCATTGACGAATGACTTCCTGCCTGGATGCTGACCAATCAGTAGAGACCATGACCCTAAAAGGACACACCTGAAAAGCTGATGAATATTCTATTGGGATCCTCCCCTAAGACCTCCAGATAAATACCTTCAAGAGAGAAGACCCAGTGTGGCTCTCTCTAGGGAGCACGCCTGCGCCTTTTCCCACCCTTTTCCCCCAGGCCCGTTTTCCTTGCCTCTCTCTCTCCTAAGCTCCAATGGCCCCCCCTTTGCCTCTGCAACTTGTTCCCTGGGCCCATTTCTTCTACCGCTCACTTCTTCAACCTCTGTGACTTTCTAAAGAAACTATCTCTTATCGTTTGAGTCTTGTCTCTGAATTCTTTCTTAGCCAGAACTCAAGTACTGAGGTTGCTGAACCAAGGTCCGTCTAAGTTGCCACTAACACCTGGTGCCATTTTCATTCTCGCTGCCAACAGACTGAGAAGTCACATGGGCTGAACTGAATTTAAATCCTTGTTGTCTCATTTATAGTTGTGTCTTGGTGAGTAGTCTTGGTGAGCCTTTGCTTTTCCATCTCTCAAATGGGGATGATCAACCTTGCCTCGCAGAGTCATAATGAGGAGCAAGTGAGATAACATTTAAATTGCCCAGAACAGTCTTTAATAGCTGCTGTTCAATGAATGATTATCTCCTTCTTCCTCCCTTCCATGAGAGTTCGAATCCTTCATCTGAGAGCTCCATGTTTGTCCAGAGATCATGTTAGAATTAAGTTCTGGGACCACAGCTTCTCTCACTGATCCTTAACCCCCTCTAAGGCCACCAAATGCCTATGGATCCTCAGGTCTGGGGCCTCTTGGATTATAAGGGGCCCTTCCTATTGTAGCTCCTCCCCACCCCTTCCCACTGTAAAAGCTGCAGCAGAAGCCTGTGATGCTGAGGGGGTGAAGATGGGTAAGGGTGGTGAGGGGCTGCTTTCTCCGAGGTCCTGGTCCCACCTGCTGCCACCTCTCTCCCAGTGCCTTTGCTGCTCTTGGGTCATTAGCCCGGGCTTGTCTCTCTGCAAGTCACTGGAGCCAGAGAAGGGTGTCGGCTTCCTCTTCTCTCTGGCTCAGAAGCAGGCAGCAATCAGCAGTTTCCTCCTGACAAGTTCCCCTCTGGGCAATGGGAACCAGGCAGGACTCTCTGCAAGGGGGTTAACCCTTTCGTTTCCTCTCCATTTCTCCTGATGGGTTGGGGCCATAGGTCATAGAATTTTAGTGCCATAAAGAACTTGGGAGATTTTCTAGTTCAACCTCCTCATTTTAGAAATGTGAAATAACAGCAAATAGCTGGTTATTGTTGTGATTCATTTTAATAATTACAGCTGCAATTTGTTGAATGCTTATTATGTCAGGTATTATGCTAAGCATTTTTCATACATTTTCTATTTGATCTTCATAATAACCATAAAAGAAGGTACTACTAGCTCTATTTTAAAGATGAAAAAATTACAGCTCAGACTGGGCACACATGTCCAAAGGCACACAGTTCTAAGTGGTAGAACTGATTTTTAAATACAAATCTGTTGGGCTTCAAAGCCTATAGTTTTAACCAATATCCTATCATACCAAGGAGATGATAGTGGGGCCAGAAGCATAGAAGAGGCATGCTCTGTTTTCTTGCTTTAAGAAGTGTTTTTGGTCCCAATAGCAGGCACTTTCAACTTAGGCTACTCAGAAGGCAGCCATATGGGTCCTTCATCGCAGATTTTCCCCCAGGCTGCAGATCCAGAGTCCACAGCACTTTGCACAGAAATCTATCTTAACGCTTGTTACATGGCTTAACAGGTAATTAACAATGGTAAACCTAACAGGCCAGGCGTGGTGCAAAGCTGGTCATATGTTATCTCATCTGGTCATTCCACGAGGTAGGCATCATGATTCCCATTTCACAGATGGTAATGTAGAAACAAAGATGTTAAGTTACTTCTGAAGCCAGGAAGCAGCACAGGTGACATTGGAACTGTGGTCTTGGTCTCTGAAGCCCAAACTCTACTACATTGCCAGATATTTCTCTCTGTTTCTCTCCCCCACTCCACTACATGACGAGATACATGAGAGTGGTGATCATGTCTTTTTGTTTGCATCCCTAGTGCCCAGTACAGTGCTGGGCACATGGAAGGTCATCAAGATTCTCTGTTTAAATGGATGGAAGGATAGGTCGGTGGATAGGTAACAGATGGGAGAGATGGATGACTAGATGGATGATGGATGGATGGACGGATGGATGGATGGATGGATGATGCATGAGTGGGTCATGGTGACCACTTAGATGGCAGTAACTTGACCCTCTGACAGGACAGTGCTCCCTTTCACCCAGATACCTGATTATGTTTCCCCAGTCTGCAATCTACCAATCAAGCTCAACTCCCTTCCATACCCACCTGCCTACTTGACACTCCAACTTGGCTTCCTGGTGGCCTACAGGGCCCTGAATGGACACCATTGGATCCCTGTGACCTCTGACCGGCCTCGTCTCCCACTCCTCCTCCCGCGTGCTCTGAGCCAGCGGCAGTGGCCTCCTTGCTGCTCCTCACATACTCCAGGCACGCCCTGAGTTCTCTGCACCTGCTGCTCCCTCTCTCTGGAATGTTTTCCCCAGATCCCCGCATGGCTCACTTCCTTATCGTCCCCAGTCTTTGTCCAAAGGCCACTGTCTCAATGAGTCAACCCTTTCATGCACTGCCTCTTCAGCTCTCTGCTTTCTTTTTTTCTACAGCAATCATCACCATTTGACAGGCTACATATTTTATGCATTTATTTGTGTCACCTCGCTAATGACAGCTCCCTGAGGGTAGGGGCTTTGCTGTGTGGGTCACCACCGAAGCTGGCAGTGCCCGGAGTGGTGTAGGCACTCGATATATATGTACAGCTGACCCTTGAACAACACGGGTTTGAACTGCATGGGCCTATTTACACACTTTTTTTTTTCCAATAAATACTATAAATGTATTTTCTCTTCCTTATGATTTTCTTAATAACATTTCTTTTCTCTAGCTTACTTTATTGTAAGAATACAATATGTAATAACGTAAACATACAAAATATGTATTAATCGACTGCTTATGTTATGGAAAAGGCTTCCAGTCAATGGTAGGCTATTCATTCAGTTTTTGGGGAGTCAAAAGTTGTAAGTGGATTTTTGTCTGCACAGGGGGTTGGCACCCCGACCTCTGTTGTTCAAGGGTCAACTATATTTGGAAGGACTCAGTGGATGGACACACATTCCTGGAGTGTCTGTACACCAGGCCCTGTGTTGTTGGTTACCACCTGATAATGTGAACCTGGAAACCTCTCTCATTTCAGGCCCTTGGGGGTCTGGGGCAGGGTGTGCGACAGAGCACAGGATGGGCAGTGGGAGCCCCACTCCAGATCAGGAGCAGAGCGAGGTGAGCGCCTGCTTACCGCCTTGGTGCACTGGACATCCTTCCCCAGCAGCCAGTTGAGCTCCAGGTTGCCCTCGCCCTGGTAGCAGGACTGCAGGCGCTCCTTGATCTGCAAGTTGATGGCTCGGATGGGGAAGGCACAGAGGGCAGAGTCATCGGGCGGGTGGTGGTACTGCTTCTGCCCTTTGGAGAAGATGGCAAAGAGCACGTCATCCTGGCTGCTGATATTGAAGGCCTGGGCCAGCGAGTCCCCGGGCTTGGCGAGGTACGCGGCCTGCAGGAGGCGGTATTCCACCCCAGCCCGGGTGCAGCCGAAAGGCAGGGACACGTAGGAGTGGAACTTGGGGTCATTCTTGCAGAGCCTCACGATGCGCGAGGTATAGAAAAGGTCTCCGGCCGAGTTGATGGCCACGCCCTCGGGGGTCTCAGGCTGAACGGTGAGGAAGTAGACGAAGCCCCCGCTGGCGAAGCCATAGATGTAGAAGATGTCAAAGTGGGAGACCAGGGCCAGGGTGTCGGAGGGGATCTTGATGAGGGAGGAGACAAAATCGCTGTGCAGCTCATAGTCGAGCATGGCGGAGGACTCGGGGTCCCGCGGCAGCTTCCTGCTGGACAGCGTGGGGAAGTAATCCTGCTTCCCGTCCACGGCGGTGCCGATGAAGAGCTTGCCGTCCTGCCCCTCGGAGCGCACGATCACCCCGTACATCGTCCCCGTCTTGTTGACGCTCGACAGGTAGTGCTCCTTCTTGTGGGACGGCTCCACCAGGATGAAGAGGTCATCGAGCCGCAGCAGCTTGCAGACGCCCTGGTAGAGGCTCCCGCAGGCCAGCAGGCGGTTCTCGGGGTAGTCGATGATGAGCAGCTTGTTGACGTTGTTGGTGAGGGTGAGCACTTCGCTGCAGGGCTGCACGATGAGGGGCGGGTAACAGGACTTGTTGTCCTCTTCCGGCCCCGTCTTGTGAGCCACCTGGATGGTCAGGTTGCCCGTCAGCTTGTAGACCCTGTTAATGGCCCCGACGTACACTGCCCCTGTCCCTCGGTGCACCGTCAAGTGGTTGAAGGTCCAGTCTCGGTTCTCAGAGTGGAAGGTGCTGAACTGAGGCATGCCGGCTGCCGGGGGGGCCAGCAGCACCCAGACCACTGACAGCAAGACCACAGACCAGCTGTCCACCTCCGCGGCCCGTGGCCAGGGCCGCCTCTGTTCCATGCTGAGAGGGGCAGGGACGAGGACACAGATCCTCGGAGCGCTCCTCCACGCCGCCTTCTCGGGCTGGCCCTCACATGGTTCTGGAAAACACAAGGCAGGGAGGTCAGATGGAAAACCAGTGCCGAGCGGAGGGAATCGGATTGCTTGACCCGGAGTCCGGCCCTGGCTAGCTCTGGGCTCTTCCTTCTGTATTACAGCGTTTCTATTTTTAACATACTTTCTCCCTCTTGGAGTTGTTCAGGGAATCCTATTATCTATTTTGGTCTCCAGCCTTTACGCTGTAAAATCCTTTCTTTTACTTTACAAAGCAACTCTATTTCTGTTCTCCTAAGACATCGCTTTTTATCTCCCGGAGAGGTTAAAAGACTGTTCAAGTTCACCCGGCCAGTCGCGCCCCAGGTCGGGCGAAAGTCAGCCCTCCCCACCCAGGCGTGATGCCTGTCCTCTCCCCGTCAAGTGGAAACCTCCGGTTTTTTAAATACGTGTTAGGAAGGCCCTCTCCTGGGCTCTCTTGGCCAACTACTCCCAGAGTCTGACATCGCAAATAAAATTCCTTTTTGTTTCAGACTCCCATCCCCTCACGTAGCTGCGTTTCCTTCCTTTCTCAAGCCCCGTCCTCCGCAGGGAAGGACTTCTCCTCTCTGTGTCCCTCAGCCTCAACCTGTTGAGAAGGAAGAATCCCTGATGTTAGCTGTTACAAGTAGTGAGATGCACTGTGGCCAACAGGCCTGGGACTGTCACGGGTGCCGTTCAGAAGCCTGAACAGCCCCAGGGAGATGGGCAGGCACCCTGCACCCATTCTTCCTGGGGACAGGAGGATGCCTATCACTGCCACCCAGACTGCCGGGTCCAGGGGACATCGCCTCCATTTCTGCTTCTCTGCAGGCGGGGGGACTGGCCATCTGAGTCCAGCTCCAGCCACCTGGACAAAAGTTCTGGGTTTGGAAAATGGGGGAGGGGCATCGGGAGGCAAGTGGAGGGTCATTCTCATTCTAGCTACTGCTGGGGCCTCGTGACTATTTAAGGATCCATAGAGTCACCCCGGGGACCTCAGCCTGCCCTGCCTGAGCCCAGTCTCCTGCCCTGACTTCTTTGCTCCTTCCCCTCCCTCCGGATCCCCAGGCCCTAAAGCTCTTCTGTGTTTCAAGGAAGCTGCCCAGGGGAGCAAAGTGGGGCTCCTGCAGAGGGCTGGGAGGGAGGAGCCTGTCCCCTCACTGTGAGAGCACTACTCCTGACTCGTCTGGAAAGGGCCAGCGGCAGCAGCAAGGAGCAGCCACGGAGGAGGCCGTGAGCCGAGCCGTCTAGCGGAGAACTCCTTTCTGCCACTGGACAATTGCCCGGCACCCATCTCAGACAAGTCCAGACAACTCCCGGCATCAAGGCAACAGAGTGGACACACCCTGGCCAGGGATGGAGAACTGGCTGTCTTCTTCCACCCTCCAGTCTGGCTGGGCTGGGGTAGCAGCAGGACAGGTGCCACCTTGGGCATCGCACTATGTTTTGCTCTGTATCTTTAGAAACTCTCCCTCCTCCACTTGGGCTCTGGGTGCTGGGCCTGACAGCCATCGTGGTGCCAGAGACAGGCCCCACCTGACTGCCGTCCTTCAAGCAGGCTCCAGCGGGGGTCTGGGGTGACTCATGAGGCCCAGGCTTCCTTGGAAAGCGGAAGGCAACCGCAGCGTGCGGCCCCGGCTGACCTCAGGGACTCCAGCACGGCCCTTCCGGCTGCACGCCCGCACCCACCGGCACAGCCTCCGGCAGACCGCGCTATAGGTTTGAAAACCACAGGTTATTTTTAGCTGTGTCCTGGGGCCGGTAGCAGGACGTGAATTCCTCAAGAGGAGCTGCAAAAGGAAATAACAGAATCCTCACATTCCCCGCGGGACAGGGAACTGCAGGAGGCGTTCTGAGCAGGCCCCTGTTTCAGCTGAGGGAGGGCAGTGTGTTTCGGTGCCCCAAGGGGGAACAGAGTTGTCACCGTGGGGCACGGAGGTTGTGCCCTTTAGAAAGTGCTCGGAGACACTCTGTCACCAGTTTGTGGACAGAACACTCCTGCCTTCTCTACAGCATACATGCACATATATGTTTAGCTCGTGGCTATAAGAAGGTTCCAGTAGCAGAGAGAACATCAAAGGACACAGTGTGAGGTTACTATCAACCATCGCACCTCCCTACCCAACGTCTCCCAGAGACACAGTTTGAACAGTGAACGGCTTTGTTGTTGGGCAGAGTTTAGACACACATTTGGGACTGTGGGCAAGTCGAGTCTCATCTCCCTTTCTGGTAGCATGGGGATAATTGCAGTGCCGACCTCCCTGGTTGTAATGAGAGTAAATGAAATGATGCAGGGAAACCTCTTAGCCTGGTGGCGGGCACCCAGTGAATGCTCAGCTTCTGCTGCTTGTTATTAATTCCCCTGAAGCCTCCCCAGGAGACCGCACTTCAGGAATCCTGCCAGAGCTCCTGACTTCCTTTTTTGCTCATATTCTTCCCTTCCATGGGAATCAACATTGTGGGTAGACCCTTGATCCCCAGCTCTCCCTGACCCAGTGAAGGGGTTCAATCTGGGAAGCACGTGTCAAAGGTGATCTTCTCGATCATACTACTGCACAAGCCCCAACACAGTCTCTCCGCCGCCTGCAAGGACATTGGCGGAGGTGCAGAACCCTGAAAGTTGAACTGTGAATGGGAAAATTGGTCTGGTGGCCGGAAGGCATGAAGTCATGAGGGAGAAGGAAGAGTAGGGGACTTGGGAGCCTCTGATTCAAATCCTGCCTGTGTCAGCCATGAGTCATATGGCTTTAGACTGGTCTAGCCTCTCCCTGAGCCTATTTCTTGATTTTAAAATAAAGGGTGTTTGAGTTAGCCTGTTTGTAAATTTCTTCTTTCAGAGGAAAGTACACCTTTGAGGCTGGCTTCCTTCAGCTTCTAGAAAGCTGCTGAAGTCTTTCCATGCTACCTGCTAGAGCTAGTTAGGTCAGGAATTCTCAACAGACCACTACAGTTGGGCTGTTTTCCTCTTAATCCTCAGTCAGCATCCACTTTGAGACAGGCTGCCTTTGGTGACCAGCCAAGGGTATTCGTCCCATGGGGCTCCAGGGTCGCCCGTCTGGGAGCAGCAGGCGCTGGCGGAATGGCGTCAGGAGGCAGCAAGGTCTCCACACTCTAACTCAGCAGTGAGGCTTTCACAAGGACAACCGACTTCAACAGCAAGTCGAGGGCCTCTGTCTTTCCATGCCAAGGCTCATGTGACCAGGTAGCTCTTCCAAAGCAGGGCCCAGCTGGCAAGGATCAAGTCTCCTATCCATGTTCAGAGAAAGGGGGATGGGCACCCACTTTAGTACCTCTGATGAGAAGCCGGGTAGTGCAGTGGTTAAATGCATTAGCTCTGAACACAGATGCTTGAATAGCTGTGTAAACTTGCTCAAGCCATCCTGTGGTGCTATCTCACTATCTCCATAAAACAGGATTAGTACAAGCATCTGCCTCTTAGGATTATCATGGTGAAGTCAGTGATACGTATAAAGCACGTAGAACAATGCCTGGCCCATTTTAAGTGTTTACCACACATTAACCTTTATTAGTAGTAATTTATTTGTCAATATTTCTGGCTCTTCACCTCCATCCATTCCATGATCTGTGTCTCAGAATAAATTGTCCATCCTTGACTTGGTAGAAGCCAGGGAACATATGCCTATGACTTTGCACACCTGTCATGTTCTCCTAACTCTGACTTTCTGCTACTGTCAGCCTCAGGAGTTTCCACTTAATGATGCCTCCTTTTTACCTTTTTCTTTTTAAATATGTTTTTACTGATTTTTTAGAGAGAGGAAGGGAGAGAGAGATAGAAACATTGATGTGAGAGAGCTACATCTATCGGCTGCCTCCTGCTCGCCCCCTACTGGGGGTCGAGCCCACAACCAGGGCATGTGCCCAGAATGGGAATCGAACCAGGACCTCTCAGTCCATGGGATGACGCTCAACTCACTGAGCCACACCGGCTGGGCGATGCCTCCTTTTTTCCATCACTTCTCCTCTCTCTCTGTCTAGTTCATGAAGTCACTTTGTCACATGCATTCTCAAGAGCCAAAGCTCACCTCCCCCTCACCCCAAGTCTCAAATGAGGACATGTGGCTCTGGGACGCTGGCCCTATCAGTGGAGCCTCCCGGGACACCGTACTCTGAGCACGCCCGAAGCCAAGCAGAGGCCACGACCGCCTCTTTGGGAAGCAAATGTCACTAAATATTTTATCTGGAGGGCCTGATGACACCATCTGCCCGATCAGGATTCAGAAGGCAGGTGTTGGTGACAGCCAGTGCAGGCATCTAATACTTTCGTGATCAGCCACAGCGGGCGTCAGTGGCTGAGCGGGGAGGAAATGGCCATCAGGCATTTCCAGTTCAGCTCAGTGCAGGATTCTCTCTACTCTGCCGACCCGCTCTGTTGTCTTTTCCCGGAGATCCGGGCACACATGCTTTCACCGGGCCTCTCTTACCGCAAAAGGAGCTGGTGGGAAGAGGAGTTAGAGACGGGATATGATTTTTCCAAATTGAGCCGAAGTTCATGATAGTAGATCTCGCACCCTTGGACCCTCCTATGGATGCACCCTCAGCACTGTCTCCATTCTGTCACCCCCGCCACACCTTCATCCCCACCACCATCACTAGCACCATCCTGGCTAGGATACTTCTCATGACAATGACAGTAACAGGTACCTCTTCTTATGACTGCACCTACTGAGTGGCTCACACAGCCAGCGTCCTGAGGAGCCAGAGGGTGACAGAGATAAAGGAAGCATGGCGACGAGGGCTGTGACGTCAGGGAAGGGGTGAGCAGCTGTCCTAGAAATGCACCCCCCCTCCCCCGGCCATGGCAGAGGGGAGTCCATCCTCTCCCCCAGCTCTCCTTTCCAATTAGCAGCACGTTTAAAGCAGCAATTCGGGGCCCATGCTGGAGGAGATTATAAGATTACTCCAATCCATGGCTTATTTTTGTTGCAGAAACCAAGACCTGTGGGAAGGAAACACATCATCCAAAGTCACCCCCCAGGAGTCAGGGACAGGCCGCAGTCGGAGCTCTGCAAAAAGTCGGGCACTTCCTTCCTGGTAGCGAACGGGTCCTGGCAGTCAGTCACGTTCGGCTTTGGGGCCACCCTGTTCGGGGGAGAAGGTGCCCGGAACGGTGGTGCTCCGGGTCTGGGCAGGGAGGCGGTGTGCAGGGCAGCCCTGAAGGGGGGGCACGTGGACCGAAGGGGCAGCGGGAGGGAAAGACACACTCTCAGCATGGCTTGCTCCGGGTTGGGGAGAAGGACCTCCTGTGACATACCCCAGGCCCAGGCAGTCATCCCACGAAGGACTGGAACTTACGCTGTGACGTGGGGCTATGGTGTCCTGAGCCTCATCCCTCTGGGTTACAGGCAGCCTCACAGACAGGTCAGATGGCCTCTGAGCACAGGAAGCCTCTTCTCCCCAGAGTCAGAACCGCAGCAGAAGGGACGAAAGTTAGATGTGAAGGGGGATGTCCTCTCTGGAGAGGATCCCTGGGGCACACTGCCAAGGAGATTATGGAATGCTCTGACAGTGAAACATCCTGACAGCTGTCTAGGAATACGTTTACCCAGAGGCAGGGGATTGGTCCCCGGGACTTCAGAAGGCCTCTTTCGCTTTCAGATGTCTATGAGGATAAAATGTCTAAATGTGAGATTACGGGGCCCCAGCTTGTCCCCCGTGGGCGGAATGACCCCGGAGGACCTGACATAATGTCACTTGCGTGGCTGTACATGCAAACATTCCGAGCGTCGCTGTCTAACACCGACCTCGGAGGTAGTCCAGGCACGTTGGTGGCACAAGGTGAGCGAGAGGGCGAACGCAAGGGCCCCGGGGAATGCCGCCAGCTGAAAGGCCTCAATTAGAGTGAAAGGAGCTATCTGGTATTTAAATAATTATTAGATTGAAGGAATAATCATGGGTCTGAGCTGATTTTTTTCCACCACTGTCACCCTGATGGTGTCTATAATATTATTATTCAAATGCCCATGATTCTCCCTGAGAAGAGACCATGAGAGAGAGGAGAGAGTAGGGGAGAGGGGCGGGGAGCAGGGAGGGGAGAGGGACTCATTTAATCTCCATGCGACAGGGCTGCAGGAGGTACGATTAGTCTTTTTCTTATTTCAGCTGTCACTCATGCACAGACACCCAAGATTGTTATTAGCGTATTTTATGCACACGATTTAAAGGGGAAAGGGGGTGGGGTGGGAGAGGGAGAATTTCATACAGAAAATAACGGGACCAAAGGAACAATTTAGATGTCACTGCAATACCAGCTGCGTTTGCTTCATTAATCGAATGTCATTTTCCCCCCAGACTCCGCGCTGTTAAGTGAAGCTAAGTGGCTATACCTCGCCCTGGAGCGAGACACAAGGAAGGTAAGGGCAGACGGAGGAGGAAATCGGGCCTCTGCCGACATGCTCTCCTGGCATCCTTCCCTGAGAAGGTGAGTCAGACGAGACGGTGGCGCCCCAGTGAGTGTCAACGCAACTTTTGGTGACAATTTCTATCCAGTCACCTTTTTCCCCCAGGAAAAGAGAGATCCCCTGCTTGTCTCTATATGCAATCCCTTTTATAGGTGGATAAGCCAGACCTGATCCCCAGTACCCCAGGAGTAAGAGAGAGAAGGAAATTCCGGGTAGCCCTGCCAGTCCGGCTCCGCGGTGAGGGCCATGGACTGGCACTGCGTGTGGCACTCTGCCCCGGCAACAGGCCCCTGAACCCACATGAGCCCACGGCATGGTGGACAGATGCGGGTGACCGGGTGAACCGCAGGGGCTGGGTGCTGTCGAGACAGGCGGAATGGCAGGTGTTATGGGTTGAACTGTGTTCCCCACAAATTCCTGCGTGGAAGTCCTAACCCCCAGGACCTCAGAATGTGAGTGTTTTTGGAGCTAGAGTTTTAAAAGAGGAAATGAAGTTAAAAAGAGGTCATGAGGGTGGGCCATAACCCAAATGACTGTCGTCCTTATGAAAAAGGACATTTGGACACAGAGGCAGTCACGGAGGGAGGGAGGACGATGTGAAGAGACCCAGGGAGGCGAGGGCATCTGTGAGCCGAGAGGAGAGACCTGGGCAGATCCTTTCCTCCCAGCCCTGCGGATGCCTCGACTTCTTGTCGACACAACTGTGAGACAAGCATGTGTCGTTCACGCCGCCCGCCTGCGGCACTCTGTCGCACGCCCTCGCCACCTGCCGGAGCAGGGAGGAGAAGGTGCTCGAGCATCGAGCATGGGGCTCGGGGATTGTCCTTTTGGAGGAAAGGGGTGTGCACATGCAGGTCTAAGCACGCATGCGTGTGCCGAGGGGTGGGTCTGAGCCACCGCAGGGCCAGGGCACTCGGAGAGGTAGATGTCCGACCATCTCCCCGGGAGGACCAGGGCGCACAGCAGGCTCCCTCTTCGCCCGCTGAACACTGCAGCCCAGAGAACCCGCTTGCTTGGCCTCTCCTGGCTCCTTCCCCAGTGGGGTTAGGATTGGGCTTTCCCTGCAGAGTGGTCCCAGCCTTTCTGCCGCCCCGCCCCGTTCTGCTGCTGGCTGGAAGAATCAGTGTGTTCCTTCCCAGACCCCAAGAACCTTATGGGATGTTCTGTGGCTCCCAGGGAGGGATGTCCCTCCAGCCCAGCCCCGCCCCCGCTCCCGCCTGTCCTGGGCCATGGCCTTTGCATGCTGGGGAGGGTTTTCTGTGACTTTCCCCCAGGTCTCCCAGTGGGCTCGATGGAGCCCTGGAAACCGCCCCGGCTCCCGCAGGGCCTTAGCAAAACATCCAGTGTTTGTCCTGTCCTCTCACAGGCCGTAAAAGTTTGGAGTCGTCTCCTTGAATGATGAAGGGATTCAAAGACGCACCCTCACGGGAGCGGTGGTGCGGGGAGGGGGCACTGGCCAGGCTGGCTTTGCAAAGTCAAAACAAGATTCATTGCCCGGGGGCCAGGAGCAGGGAGATACACGCCTGACCCTGCAGACCTGCCCCATACGTCATGGGCCTGTCAGAAATCTCCCAGAATTCCCTTTATTATCTAAAGGTCGCCACCCGGGCAGCGCCGAGAGCGCCCAGGGTATAAACTAAACTACAGGAGCAATCCGTTTCAAGCAGCTGCCTTCCCCGCCCCCCTGCCCTCTCCGTGGGCTCTGCTCTCTTCAACCCCCTGAGTGGGGGAGGCCAGAGAGGAGGGCCACCTTGCCCTGGCCACCTCACTCCCAGGCAGAGAGAACTTCTGCAGGCTGGCAGGGCTCGGAGGCTGGGGGCACTCGGCCCTGGGAGTGAGCCTGCCCCGGGCAGGACGGGGGTTCAGAAAGGTCCTCCTCCTTCTCCCCGGACTCCAAGTGGGACCCTGCTTAAACCATCCTTGTGGGGGTGGTTGCTGTGGGGTGGGCACTACGGGACTGAAGAACAGGGAAAGGAATTCTCAGGCTCCTTCCAAAATCTGGCCAAAGAATAAAAGTGGGAGTGGGTGGCTCTGCTAAGGAAAATCCACATGCGTGTTAGGGGGCCTCACGCCCTCGCGGCCACGAGAGGCACAAGCACAGCGACTCCCATCTGTTTCTGTAACAAATAATAAATAAGGTGGGGCAGCTATGAGGATGGACTGCCTGTGTGAGATGCTTTGCACAGGCAAGGACACGTGTGGCTGCCGAGCAAAGGCGCCTGTTTTGGTGCCGCAGCAGGGCTGGGGTGTGGGCGGCGTGGGTTGAGTTATGGGTTACAAGGTGGGATCCAGGGGTGTTTCGAGGCAAGAGGGCTGCTAGCTGGCAGTCACCTTTCAGGGACATTCCAAACGACCTTTCCAGGGAGCCTGATGCACGCCCGGCCTTCTCACCCGGCCTCTGTCCACAGCGGAGCTGGGGAGCTGGAGGAGGAAACGGCAGGAGAGCAGGCCACAGGGTAGAAAGTGCCCAACTGAATCGTTAAATAAATTACAGTTACTCCACATAATGGCATATTATGCTGCCATTAACCACCGTAATGCTTTCAAAGAATAAGGACACAGCTCCAGTTCACAGCAGTGGGAGGGAAGGGGAGGAAAATGAGGGGGGAAGAAAAAATTCAAACAAAACACCAGGCGTTCATCTCAGCTCCCAGGCAGCGGACTGGCCCCAAACCTCACTGACTTTCCCCAGACGCTCTCCCTGCCTTCCTCCTCTGGAAGAAACACGTGAGTGGCCTCCAGGAGTCCCCAGGTGAGGGCGCTTCCTGTCTCTCCTCCAGACCCTCCTGCCCTTCTGCTTCCAGGGCTCCATGGGGGTCACTGAAGAGATCTAGGGACCAGGAGCACCACCCATCACGCTGGTCCCCCCTCTCTCCGGGGACAGCAGCCATTAGAGCCAGGGCAAGGGACGTTGTTTAACGCTGTCCACTTCCACAAGTCAGGGCCCCCAAGGCTCAGCGGAGTGAGCCTCTTGACCACGTTCCATCCCTGAACATGGTGACGGAAGACTGTCACAGGGCTGGTCGGCTGCGAGTGACCCTGGTGGGAGCCACTGGCAGCTGTCGCTACCTGCCAGGCGTGCCTGGTCCTGCTTCATCTCTTGTGCCTCAGACCTTGTCTACCTTCGGCAGGCACACGGCCAGAGTGTGAGATGCACCCACGGAAGCACCTTCGATTGCCCAGGGAGACCTAAGGCTGGACTGCTAAGCACGCAAGTCACGTCCTGCCCACGCTGGCTCTCTGTCCTTCTCTGGCCTCCCTTCCCATCTCTCCCACAGTGACTCCACTCCCGGTGCACTGGTTCATTTGTGGACTGTCCAGCACACCTTATACAGGTTCGCCTCTGTGGTCCCCTCTCCTTGGGACACCCATCTCTACTTTCAGCTTTGCCCACTCAAACCCCATCCATCCGTCAAAGCCTCCTGAAGACTCGAGGACCTCCGTGCCTCTGGTCCCCATCTCCCCTCCGAAGTCAACTGGGACCGGCTGCATGTAGCACATGCCGCATTGCAGTCCTGGCTTCCTGACTTCCCATGTCCCCATTGAACTGGGGGCTCTCAGAGGGCAGGGACAATGCCTCATGCTCTTCAGCATCCCGTGCTGGGCTAGCCCCCACCTTTCACTCGGTCCGAATCACGGGGAGCAGAGGAGAAGGGAGACAGAACACTCACTGCCTTTTCTTAACCGCCAGCCTGACCCAAGACACGATTTGAACAACGACCCTCTCAGCTCAGTGGTTTGTCATAACTGATCTTCTGGCGGTCGTGACGAGGGGAGTGAACAGTTTGGGAAGGATCCTGCCTATTGTTCCTCTTGAACCCACTGGGAGGAGAGCAGATTCATGGCCAGGTGACGAGGCGGGGAGAAGGATGGAGAAGGACAGGAAGATACCAGCTCTGCCTCTGAAAAATGCCCAGTGCAGGCAGGGCTTGTGCAGGAACAGTCTTGGCAAGAGGGCCCCAAAGCCACAAATCGCATACTATCATAGATCACATAAAAGTATGTAATAATAAACGGCCACCTGACAGCAAGAAGTGATGAAGAGCGGAGTGGGGCGGGGGCAGTTCCCCAGGAAGTTCTCAGGACCGGGCTCCTCCACAGGGTCAGACTCACTGTTGCCCAGGCAGCGGGTGCACAGGAAAGGCCACGGGCTCCGGAGACAGACCTGGGTTCCAGGTTTGCCCTTCCTGGTCTGATGACCTTGGACATGTTATTTCACCTGTTGGAGCCTCAGTCTCCTCAGTGATAAAAGGACACCTCACAGGGTTGTGGTGAGAATCACTGAGATAATGGACGTGGAAGTGATTTGTTTTGTTTTGTAAACTCCGCAGCTCTGAATAAACACCCAGCACTGGCGTTTCTGTTTTTGGAGAAACACCGAGCAAGGGCACCATCTCCTTGGCAGCGACGGCTGCCCTGTGTGATGGCAGCAAAGGCTGAGGGCTCGGTGTCAGCCCGGGGAGGGGTGATCCCGGTGCTGGGGCATGTGCTGACCCAGCTCCCAGCTCCTAAGATGCTGAGAAGGAAGTGGGTGCTGCTGGTCTCCAGTGGCCACTCTCCCCAGTCCCTTCGGCCCCACACTGTCCAGGTTACCCCCAAATCTCTCAGAGCCTTGAGGGTGTTCTAAGGGCCACTGCTGCTGCTGTTGGTGATTCATCCAGGAACCCTTGGCAGGAAAGAGGGAAGAAAGGAGGGAAGAGGAAAGCCTTCCCACAGGAGGAGGAGGAGATGCTGAGAACAGTTTCTCGGGCTGCAGCTCAGCATCCTTTGGGCTTACCCACGTTGGGTCTGGCCAGCATGCCGGATGCAATTCCCCTCCCTGATCTTTCCCTCTCCTTCTCTCCAGTGCTTTTCCGAACCGACAGCGGAGCCTTCAAATAAAAAGCTGTAACTCCTTTTCTTATGAGGGAGCTTCTTAAGCAGACAGTGTCCCCACCCTGTACCTTCCCACCTTCAGTTTCTATTATTTTTCTCTCTGTCTGAAACTCGGAGCTCCTGCAGAAAAGAACCCGAGCTGTCAGGCAGCCCCTCTGAAGTAACAGGCGAGCTCACAGTCACACGCTGGAGCAGAGAGTGCTGTGGAGCCGGATGAAAGGGCCGTGGGGAGACGGGGTGGTTGGCATTCTGGGCAGAGGCGCGGAGGTCTGTGCCAAGCTGCACGCCTGCTCGGCGGGGGGACCCTCAACACCTGGAGTGGCATCAGCCCCTGGGTGAGCGTGCAGAGCAGAGAGACTTTCAGGCCCTTGAGGCCCTATCTGCTCTGAAGTCTAGGACCCCAGCCCCACTGGCGAGGGTAAGTGAAGGGAGAGTTATCGGAGGCTGACACGGGGAGAAGAATGTGCTGGCGGGAATGCAGGGGGCAGGCAGGCAGGCCAGTGCAGCAGGGGGACCTGGGGCAGAGAGATGAAAAGATCTCCCTGAGTGAGAATCTGGCCCCCTTGATGAATGGGGTGTGAGAGAGGAGTCTGGAAAAGGGTAAACAGCCAGGAGGGACTCAGAAGGGAGGGAGGGTTGAGGAGAAAGAATGCCGAGGTCAAAGAGCAAAGCAAATGCTCCTGGAATGATTGAATCAAGATCCAGCATGTTGCACACCCAGATGGGACGGGAGCTCATGCACACAGACATGGGACCAGCCCCCGCCCCCCACTCCCGCCAGGGTGTGAGCAAGTCAGCTTTCCTCCCAGGCCCATTCCACACCCTCTGCCAAACATTTCCTCTGATGGCCCCAAGGGACCCCACTGAAACATAAACTAGCATTCGTGCAGCGATTAAGCTTTACTGTGTACTAAGAATTTCACGTACGCTACCCCACTAACATACCACTCACACAAGGCAGTGAGGGCCAGAGGTAGTTTCACAGGTGGAAAGACTCGGGTGTACTAGAGGTGAAATGTTTTGGCCAAGGTGACAGATGTGGAACTAGGACTTGGAGGTGGGCTCTTGGAGTTACACGTGTCACCCTACTTCTCTGCCGCCTGGAGTGGTAGGTGCCACCACCTGATAGCTCCAAGGAGAGATCACTTACTCCAGCGATCACTCTGCCTCCAGGGATCTACTGTTACCAGTCTTTGGGAATGGGGGTGGGGTACTGGGAGCTCACAGAGATGGGTTCTTAGGGACCCCCTGTGAAACAGAAAAGGACTGGGGCTGGAAGCTTCTGGCCATCCACCAAATGCCACCCGGCCCCCATCCAGACCTGGCTGGTGGGAAGGAGGGCTGGGGAAGGGCTGGGGGCTGGAGTTGGCTCAGCTGGTGGCAGATGGAAAGAGTCCAGAAGCAGGACTTTGTAGGAAGAGGGGCTGGGGTGCAGCAGTCCCCTTCCTAACCAGCCTGCTTTTATCTGTGGGGCAGAACACCAGCTGCCCACGGCCCCGCTGAAGACTGTGACATTTCCGCAGTCCCTGCAGCCGCCCAGAGCACAGGCAGCTCCTCCTACCTGCCTCTTTCTCTCCCCCTCCCCCGCAGATTCTCTCAGCTACCCTGGCCCTGCTGCTCTTCAATTTCCAACCCTGGCAGATCACTGATTAATTCAGGGCTGTTTAATAACCCTTCTATTTCGATGAAACAAGCTGTCTTGTTTTCTTTATTTTTAACACCGACTTTCGTTTCTTTGCTAAGCATCTTACTGTCATTTAAATTTCTCTGTCTCCAACCAAGCTGATAATAGACTAGAGTGAGCGGCTGCTTCCATCCCGTTTATGACAATGATTAGAAGTTAGAGCTGTGCAGAGAGCTGGCCACGTCTCAGTTCAGAGGGGTCTGCCCCTGCTTGTCGAGGGAGTGCTCGTTTTAATGTGATTAGGAGAGTCTGGCTCCAGGGGAGACCGGGGCTTACCCTAGCCTCGCCTCCCTGGCACCCTGCTCCGAGGGGCGTGGTGGGGGTGCCGGTATGGGAACCAGCTCTATTTCCGACGGGATTAAGGCCAGCAGCTGCGGACCTGGCCCCCAACGTCACTTCTGAACTTTTTCTTCTTGAATTTACTGAGCAGCAAACAGGGAAACTCCAGGTTAGATCTGGAGGTGGGTGGTGATCTCAGCATCACCTATATCTTTCTGCTCCACAGGGGAATCCCTTCCTGAGGCCTGGTCCACAGCTTCCCACCTCAGCCTGAGTTCTCTAAACGACGTGGAGCTCACTCCCTTTCCAGACCGCCCCTTCTGGGGCTGGGTGGCTCAGGTGACCCCTCTTCTGTCCTG
Organism: Tadarida brasiliensis; assembly: GCA_030848825.1. Lineage (NCBI taxonomy): Eukaryota > Metazoa > Chordata > Mammalia > Chiroptera > Molossidae > Tadarida > Tadarida brasiliensis. The sequence goes on from CM061275.1 coordinate 33,225,008, forward strand.
CAGTGCTTACATTTAACCTGTGTGACACTCTCTGTGTGCCGCCCTTCCTTCTCTGGCACATGGTGAGATCCTCGAGAGCCAGCACAGTGACTTGCCTCCCTCCCACAGTCCTTGGCACAGAGGAGATACTCAAGAAACATGTGTTCAATCACGTGAAATTCTGTTCAATCTCCTTGCAAGTAATGCACCTCCTTCTGCCTGGCAGGCGCCTGGTGACGCCTGTTTTCCTGTACCTGGACTCGTGTTCACCTCTTCCTGTCCTCAGGAGCCAGGCCTCCTGGGGCTACACAGCTGGTGAAGAGCTTGGCCAAGGAGGTGGGGTTACGGGTGGAGGCCAATCAGGTGGCCTGGACCAGGCCCTCTGAACCCCAGTTCTCCCTTCCTTCCCTCTGGGCTGGTCATGGCTGCCTGAGAATGCGCCCAGGTGCCTGGCGCACAAACCCTGGCCGGCCCAGCACCCCTGGCCACCCAGCCCGCGGTCCGCAGGCAGCTGCTGGGGCTGCGGTCTCGCCCTCAAGTGTGAGTGCTGGGTCTAGAGAGACCGAAGCACAAACAGTGCCCACTGCGCCTCTCCTGATGGGAGGGGCGGCTTGGCCTTGCCAGAGCCGTGGGCTGTGTAAATAGCCAGGCTCCCTATGCATGGGGGAAGCTGGGTGGGGCTGTTTGAGAGAGGGGGCCCTTCCTACACCACACTGCTTGGTGCCCTGGAGAGGCAGTCGGTGTGTCTCAAGGGCCCGCAGACTGGCAGGGGGGGGGGGTCAGCTCTCCGGAAATAGCCCTTCCCTGTAGGGTACCTGGGCACAAGGTCCGAAGGAGAGACTGGAAAGAGAAGGTGGCTCCGTGGACGGATGAAGAGGGTGTGCAGGGCTAGGCTGGGGCAAACAGCCTCCTGGAAAGGAGAACAGTGCCTGGCCGCCTGCCAGGTGACTCAGGGCAATCCACTACCTACTTCGGACTTGGGTTTCGCATCTGTTATGTGGGCCTGGGTAAAAGCTGCTGTGAAATACTCAGAAACGTCTCCCCCAAGTAGCCTGCAGACAACACCTATTCCTTTGTAATTCAAACATGTTTTTAAGTATCACGTTAGAGAAGAAAAAGAAGGCACCTGTCACACTCATTTTCCATGCTGGCTCTGGGGCAGCGCTCAACCCACAGGGCTCCCTGCCCTTCGCTCTACACTCCCCACCAAGGAGGGCCCTCGTGCTCCAGCCGGGAGGACAGTGGGGAGCTCCTTGGGCCTGGAGAAGACAGCTGAGGTCTCCCAGACCTCCTGCCATGCTCCGACCAAGGATCGAGCTGACCGAGGACCTACTCCCCGAGCGCCAGGGGCCGTGGGCTCCGGGACCCAGCTCCTGCCAATGCATTTTATGCCATGTTTGCCCCGTCCCTACCCACGCTCCGAGGAGCTGTGTCTGCAAAATGAAGTAAGCCGATTGCAGAGGGCGCCGGGCAGGCAGGCAGAGGCCCGTAAGATCTGCCTCTGCCGTGGGAGGCTGACGCCCAGAAAAACGCCCCCTTCCCAGTCCGATGACAGTATCATGCACCCTACTCTTAGACCTGAAGGCACCAAAACCGAGAGGGTAGCAAATTCAGAATTCAAATTCCAGCCCCACGGTGAAATGGTAACCACAAGCCCTGGCCGGGTGGCCAGCTGGTTGGAGCACCGTCCCTTACATCAGAAAGGTTTCGGGTTTGAGCCCCAGTCCGGGCATGTTCGGGAGGCCACTGATCTCTCGCTCTCTCTCTTTCCCTTCTCCTCTCTCTAAAAATCAATACAGCCTTTTATCTGTTTTTATACATAAAAACCTTTAGCATACAGACCCCTTCTGTAAATAAAATCTTATTTTTCTCAGAAAGTTCCACACGCATTCAGAGAAAGAGAAGAAATGGTCCCTAGCTTGGCTTTATTCCTGCTTTCAATTTTAGAACCGGTTTAAATATCCTTCTTCCAAACCCTGTAACCATCTTGCGAGGGCTGGCCCCAGAGCCAGGGGCAAGTGAGGGCGCAAGAGAGACCACAAGGCGGCCGTTCTGACCTGCAGACGGGGAAACTGAGGCCTGTGTAAAAGGGCAGGAGCCAGCTCTCCCGGAGTGTCCTGAGACTCTGTCTTGTCACCCGCCTGGGGCCAGGTAGCAAATGGTGGAAGGTGAGAAACGTTTCAGGAAGAGGAGCTCAGGGGGAAGGAAGGCCTTTTGTCCGGGGGCCTTAGCACCCTATTCTGACACCAGCCTCTTCCTGCCCATCTGTTCGAGCCCTCGTGGTGGGACCCGAACCCCAGCACCAGGGTGAGGGTGCGGCTTCCCAGCTTCCCAGGCTGGTTCCATCACTGTCTCTAAGCCTCTCACCCCGGGCCGCTCAGAGTGGGGCGGCAGACTTGAATTTTCTTAATTTCCGGATGAACCTCAGGGAGGTGTTTGCCTAACAGAAACCCTAGTGGTGTGGTTTTAGTCCCACAGAGAGTCTAGGGGCTGTCAGGATGGTCTGGGCAGCTGGGGTGAGAGTGGGGGGCAGTCTTGTCAGGGGACTGTGAGATCCTGGAAGACACCACCCCCCACCAGCACGGAGCTGGGCCGCCAGGCAGAGCCCTCCGACCCAGAAGAGGGCTCTCCTGCGTGAGGACGGGGAGGAACCTGGTCTTCCTGGCCGGCTTGGAGCTGGGCTCCCGCTGAAGACCCCCAAGTTCAGAACGCAGGCTCTTCTCCCTCGGGTATCTCTGTGACTCAGGAGAAAGAACGGGAAGCTGGAGGAGCAGTCGGGGAGGTGGGAGGTCAGAGGCCAATGTAATATTTACCCAGCCCAGCCGGGCCTTTGGTTTTTATGAAGCAGGAAAGCACTTCAAAGCAGCAACATCCCCTCCTGCCACTGGTCTGCCCCTGTCCTCCGGGTATCCCCCACCCCTCCTCCTGAACTCTCCACCCTCTCTCCCTTCAAGGGAGGTGCCCTCTGCCCTGCCTCCCGATCAGAGATCAGAGAGGGTCAAGGACTGGCCCACAGCTGCAGAGCAATTACAGCGGTTCCCCTGCCTGGCGTCTGAGCCCGGCCTGGGTTTCTCTTGTTTACTCTGAGAGTGAGTCATCTACCCCTGTGGAAGGACGGAAGGACAGGAGGGATGGCTGGGGTACGCTCCTCACCCCAAGTTCCCCTTCCAACCACCAGCACAGGAAGCAGAAGCTGAGGGGTACACTAGGGTGTACGGTTCCTTACATTTTGGGTGGGTGGGGTTATGAACGACTCTTTAGAAACATATATAGATCTCCACATATTTCTTGAGAACATAAACTTTCCAGGGTTTGAAAGGCCTCTTAAAGCCCAAGCACCCCCCCCCCCCCCCGTCCAGCCCAGCAGGTGCAGGGACCTCCCCCACCCGACTCCACGTGAACACCCTAAGGAGTCAGGAGAGCACCACCTCTCACTATGAGAGCAGAGACAGTTTTCAAATGGAGTTGAAGTCGGCCTCCTCCTAAGCTCCCTCCACGAATCCTTCTGCCTTCTTTCTGCACAGAAACTTGGAGTGGTTCCTTCTCCGGGTGAACAGATGGCAGAGATGGCCCTGGAAGTGGGCTCCCTGCGGCCAAGGGGCAGAGCCTAAAGTGTGAGCTTGGTCTCAGGTGGGACCCACTGGAAGAGTTCATTCAGATAAGGAGTTAGCAGCAGGATTCTGGACAGTGATATGTGAATACAGATGAGTAATACCACTTCCTGATGACCCACACAGCCAGCTCCAGGGGACAGGAAAGGGATGCCATTTTCACAGAATACAATGTGAGACCCTGGGGGGCTGCTTTAGAATGTTGACTAATAGACAAACCACCTCAAGTGTTGTCAGTTTAAAATCTGCGGAGGAGAAGGGAGGGAAACAAATGCTTAGGGGTAGTTCTTAGAGGCTGAGGAATGAGAGTGTTTAGTCATTCCATCCGGAAACTGTGACGTTCTCAGGCACCTGAGTCTCTTTCCTGGCCTTTCTTTATCAGCACTAGACATTTTTTGGCTCATCTCCATGGCGCCTTCCATGGCCTAGAGCAAAAGCTTCCAGAAGCTTCTGCAAGTTTGCTGGTTCACTGTTAACTCCATTCTGCCTTATACTAGGTTTTCTGGGGGCATCTGAAGGTAGGACCGATTACTTTTCATTTTGTACTCGGTGCTTCCCCATGCCTAGCGCTACATAAGTGATCGATTTCTATGTGTTTAAACCGAAATGCATCGCAATTCCTGCTTTTAGGGTCTTCTGTTGACCGCAAGGGCAAGGAGTGTGGTGTACAACTCAGCTCATCTCCGAACTAAGGTGATAGGGGAGGCAGTTTAAATACAAAATGAGAAAGTGGGCGAGGTGAGTTCCCGGGACAGTGCGGGACAGCAGGGCCTATCAGACAACCTGTGTGTCGGGGGCGGCACAGAGGGGACAGGCTTGTCACCCTGAGTCCCAGGGTCCCTCCCCCTCTTCCTTCTCAAAGACAGTTGAACTTTCCAAGGGCAACCCCCATGCCTTTTATCTCACACACCGAAAGTAATTTTAGCCAAGGAAAAGCAGGATTAAACTTTCATAACACGATACATTTATCTTGTTTTTCTTTTCTCTCTCCTCCCTTCCCTGCCCTCCTGGACCCCAGGTAAATGTGAGCCAAAGGGAAGCCAGGATGAAGTATCAGGGGTTGGTATCAGGTCTGCGGAGACGCTACTCTCTGGCCCTCTGCCTGCCCCACAGCTTCTATATTTTTCCACACCCCTCTTCCACAGTTATTATCTCCTCGGATGAGGGGAGCCTCTGGTCTCGGCTCGCTCTCCATGTTGTCCTGGGCTGAAATGAAAGGAGGAATTATAATGCAGAGAAAGGCTCCCACAGAGAAAATGAAGACAAAGATTAAATCAGCGCTACAATGTTGACATGCCTTCAGTTCCTGAAAGGTCTTTTTAAAACAGTCTCCTCAGAAACCGTCTGCCACCACCTGGGAGGGTTTCGAGAGCCCTCATGTAGGGAGTTGGAAGAAGGGGAAGCAAGTGAAGGCGCCTTGGGGATGGGCCAAAAACTTTTTATTGCTGATAAAGAGAGGGGAGAGCCTCTGGGCGGGCCAGCCTGCAGACTGGGCTGCCTGCTAACTGGAGAAGGCAGCCCTCCTCCCTGCCTCACACCCCCAGGCATCCGGAGGTGCCTCCCGTCGGGACAGGCCTCTCCCAGGGCGGCTCACCACCCCAGGGCGCCCTGCCTAATGCTGTAGGCGCCTTTCCCACTCCCTGCCACCAGACGGGTCCCAGAGGTCCAAGCGCCAATAGGACTCCACCAGTTGTGGTCTCTGGGTAGTGACAGCTGGTAGTTTCGAATATATCTCATCTATTTTTTTTCTAGTCTTAAAAAAAAAAAAAAAAAGCCAAAAAAAAAAAATGCACAAAAACCACTATTTAGAGCCAAGCCTGGTTTTCAAGAGCCCCCTCTAGTGGAGATAACCTGCTACTTCAGCCTCCCCGTTCCCCCAGAGGAGCCTCCCCTGGCCTGGGCGGATGGAGAGGAGCCCCCTTCCGCCTGGAAGGGTCTTTCCCACTCGCTTTCTGTTGTAGCTCTCAGCTCTTTCTGCCCCATTCACAATGTCAGTCTCTCTGTCTTATCTTCCCTTTCTGTCACCCTGCTTCTCTCCATTTATCTGTGACTGTTTCTACATGGGACTTGGGTCTTTCCACGCGTGCCCTGGCTCCTGCATCTTTGGTTCATCTGCTGGTTTTGTCTGGACACCAAATCCGATGAGCTGGAAATGCTTCGGCAAGGCCTTTGATCGAATGGCCTAATCGCAGAGGCCAAAAGAGGGACCCACGAGCCAGATCCACAGAGAGCACGAGGAAGGCAGTGCATTCCTGGAGGAGAACGGGACTCTGGCAAAAACTCCCTTTCCCACCCCCACCCCGCAAGCACACCTGGGTGTCCTGGGTTGATGCGTTTGTTTGGTCCAGAACCTGAGTCTGGAGTTCCTGCTCTGGGGGCCAGTGCGAAACCAGCTCCTGATTCTCGCCACTGTCCTGCCTGCTTCCTGGCCTTCGACAGGCGTCCTGCCGCACAGACAACTGGCAATGCCAGGATGAAGGGACAGCTGGCAGGGGGTGGAAAGAGGGTGCCAGGGAAGAGGGAGAGAAAAGGGTACGTGGGGGCCAGGACTGAGCCTGGGGCTGAAGCTGGCGAGGGCAGAAAGAGGGAATATTTTTCCGGGGCAAGAGAGGCACACGGGGAACACCTGCTGGCCCTCTGGGTTTGGGAGAGTGTCCTCACCCAGCAGATGTGGCCAGGCCAGGGCAGAGGGTTAATGGTTAACCAACTGTGAGAGCAGGAGACTTGTGCACTACTCAGGCCTAAGCCTTTTCTTTCAGCTCTCACCCTCTCTCACCCTCCTTTCTTTACACTCTTACCCAGTAGGGACCCTGCTCCCCAACAAAGAACTTTCTCGCCTCTATTTCTGCCCTCAGTTCCAGATGGAACAGCGTGGAGCTAGATAAAGAAGTTCCATATGCCCCATGCCAGGGAATGGACCCCACCCCCCAGGCGAAAGGGGGGTCCAGTTCTGACCAGCTAGCCTCTCTTGGGACCAGCTGTTTGACCCTGGGAAGAACTGCCTTTCTCTCTGTCTCCACAGGTCTCACCTTTAGAAACGATCAAAAAAGAAGTGGACACACACCCACCCTCATTTACTCTAATCGGGCATGAAATCTTTGTAACTAAGTGAAAAAACTGTTTCCCATAAGGGAATGGGTTCCATTCATCATTGTTTGAACTGAGCATATGTGCAGGGGAGAAACAGAATATTCCCATATAATGAATTGATAACAGACTGCCCCTGGGCGAGGGTGGTAGTGATGGGGGGCGGTGCACATGAGCTATAAAACTACAGCACCTCAAAGCCTGTTTCTGCATTTCCCCGTGGACAGTCCCGAATTATTTGTAGTTAACAGACTGTAACACAATGCTCCAGTCTCTTTATGATCAGAATGGGGGTGGGGGTGAGGGGCTTGGCTTGGAGCTCCTTGCCTCTCCATTTGCCATGATGGACAGAAGTATATTGGGCCCCAGTCTGTGTGTGGGGACAGCTGTGTAGCAACACTGAGAGACAGCTGGGGGTGGGGGCTGTTGCTGCTGGAGACAGGAATAGCCTCCCCCACCCCAAACCCCCTATCTTGGGGAGGCGGCCATAGAAAAGGAGGCAGGAGAGAGACTATAAAACCCCAAAGAGTGACAACTCCAGAACCATAAATATTTCATAGCACCTGAGCAGGCGGGTTGAGGCTGCTGCCAGCTGCTGCCCTGTATATTTAACGGTGTCACTGGTTTTCCCTCCCGCTCGTGTGTTTCCTTGTAACATGCCCATGCAATAAAGATTAACGGAATCATCAGAAGTGTTTGTAGCTGGAAAAGGGACCTATGAGAGAAGTAGCTGTTCTTTGAGGGTTTTCTTTTTAACCTCACTTAAAGCACAGATTCCAGTAAAATGGATGGTGAACTTTTACATTTCCCACACCTGCAGCTTTTGATGGTCAAGAGGGTTGGAGGGTGAACGGTCCCTGGCACTTTGGGGACAGGGGTAGGGATTCAGGCCAGCTCTGAAAGAGGGCCACCAACCTTGTAATGACATGGTTTCTTTTAGGCAATGAACATGCAACACCACCATTTACTTTTCATTTAGACTTGGGCTGAAAGGCCAGCCAGCGCCCCTGCCCTGCTCCAGGCTGCGAGGGACCTCGATCTTTATGTCCTGTCAAAGGAGAGGACCAGGCGGGATTCCTGTGCCAGACCTGGGGTCCCTGGACAGAGAAGACCTTGCAGTACTTTGGCAGGTTGGATCTTGCCAGCACCATCTCCACTGCACATCGCTCCAAATGTCACTTCCATTTAACTGCTCTGCAAGTCTATCTGCCCCATCCTAATGCAATTTGCAGAAGACAGTGAGGGAGCAGAGAGGGCAATCTGCACTGCCCCTCCCCCTTTATCAGCGGGACCCTGAAGAGGGTCAGCTGGGGGACGGAGGGGAATGGCTCCTGCAGGTAAGCTGGCGGCGAGGGCAAGTTCCGGGATGAGGAAGGGATGGGGTGAAAGGCAGAGATGCCAAGTGGAAGAAGGGAGAAGAAAAACCACCTGGCTGGGGTATCTTGACAGATGCTCTCAGCTTCTCTGGTTCCCTCTCCTCTCTCCTCACTCCCCCACCCACATTCCCCAGGCCTAGGAGGAGAGATCACAGGTAATTAGTTCAAATGGTGCTTGGTGAGGTGAGGGGGAAGTTAATGAATTCTTCTCTCTTCTAGCCAGGAGGCCAGAGGAGAGAGGGCTGCTAGAACTCCAGGAGCTTTCTGGGGTGAGTGCACAAAACCAGTGCATTTCTATCAGGAATAGCTGGATTCCTCCTGTCAACACTGTCTCTTCCCTGGGCTGTGTCGCTCTGGTGAAGGCCCTGGAATTCATAGCCTGCCCAGGGAAAGAGGGAAGTTTCAAGGTCTGAGAGAGAGAGAGAGAGAGAGAGAGAGAGAGAGAGAGAGAGAGAGGAGAGGGAGAGCTGAACCTGACTCTACTCCCAAAATGTACAGCCCCGCGCAGATACTCATAAATCTTGTCCACTGAGCTCCAGATCACAAGGAGAGAATGAATGGGTCCGCAAATTTCTGCAGGTTCCTACAAGCTGCTGCACCCCCCACCTCCCACCCCAGCCACTGCCAAGCTCCAGCTGGCAGCCCTAGTCCCTCAGACTGGTCATGTCTTATGTCTCTTGCATAGCCCCTGCTGGCATGTCACTAGTCTCTAGATCCCTACCGGAGACCTGGCCATATTTCCATTGCAACCCCAGGGGGCTTTCATTGTAGGCTCTTAACTGATGGAAAACACGAAGTCTTTTACTCCCCCCCCCCTTATCTCTACCCTTCAGGACCGGACTTTGAGTAGGTAGCTTCTCCTAGGGCAAGGGTCTCGCCAAATAGGTGGACATTTGTCTGGGACCTGAAATGACAGTTTTTGGTGACTCTCTCTTTGGACATTTATAGAGACTACATGTGGGATGGCTCAAAAGGGCTAGAATTTTCTAAGATCCCTACATCACTTGTGGGGTGGGGCAAGAAGGTTCCCATGGAGGAGCCTCTTGGATCCTAGGCACGCTTCTACTTCAGTTCCCAGCCCTCTCCTGCTGCTCAAACCCAGGGAAGGTGCTGACTGGTGTGCACCACGAGGGCGCACAGAGGGGGCTTGGAGCACCTCTCCCCATTCAGCGCCTTGGGCCGGCTCCCTGAGCCTGTGGAACCCGCGCAGCGTTCCTCTTCCATTTCCAAGTCCCTCGATCCTAAGGAAGAGCCAGTGGCCACGAGGGACTCCGGCTCCAGAGTGAACGCCCCCATATCGAACGCTGGCCAAAGTGGCCTTGGGCTCTCCTGCTCGTGCCACGGACGCCCACATTGGGCTCCAGCTTTCGGGACAGCCCGGCCGCCCCAGTGCTCCCCAAAGCCGCAGAGCAACGGCAGGTGCGCGGGGGAGGCGCGCCCCAGAGAGCCGCCGCCACCAGCAGCCGGTGGCAGGAAAGCTGGTGGCTGGCGGGGCAGCCCAAGCGGGCAGGGGCTCCGAGTCCGCCCGCGAAAGTGGCCGAGCCCGCGCGGGGACTCGCCCGTTGCAGCCGAGCCCGGGAGCCAGGGGCCAGGACCGCGGAGAGGCGCCTGGCAGGCGGAGGAGCCGCCGCGGGGAGTGCGGGTGTCTGGGGAGAGGGCCGAGGGCGCCGGCGACCGGAGCGCCGCTTACCCAGCTCCACGACGTCCGTCTGTCCTTGCGTCTCTGGTCCGGCCGCCTCGGCCGCCGACTGCCGAGGGCGGCGCGCTGCCCCTCTCGTGGCCAGCAGCTCGCAGTCACCGGGAGGACCACATCCACATGGAGTCCAAATTCATTAAAATCCACGTCAAGCCACAAGCCACTTATCTGTATTCCCGAAGTGGCCCCTCGGTCTCCCGTTCGCACGCCCCTCCGTCCCCTGTCGCCCCGCAGCAGCCCCACTGGGCGCGTGTCGCCGGCTCGCGGGGGGATCGGGGAGCCACCGAGGGGACTTGTGGGGGTGGGTAGCGGTGTCTCTCCTGGGGAAGCAGCAGAGCCCCGGCTGTCTTCAGATTTTTCCAGCGCGACTTTCCGGGCTCCTCTGACATCAGCAATCTCGGCGCTTCCTTCCCTTCCCTCTCCCGGTTCGCTCACAGTCCCATTTCCTCCGGGAACCGGGCTTTCTCAGTCCATTGGGAGGGCTGCTGCTCGCGCTCTCCCCAGCTCGCGGGGGCTCCCTTCCGATCGCCGGCCCTCCCGGCTGAAGGATTCCCAGCAACTGCGCCCAGCAGCCCTCCCGCTCCCGGCTGGCGAGGACGCCGCTCCTCCTGGCAGCTCCGGCTCCCGCGGTGGCGGCGGCGGCGGTGCTCTGCGTGCCGGCCTCCCTCCCTATATTACCAGGCAGCTCATTATCATAGAGGCCGCGCGCCTTAACCCTCTCCCTGCCGGCCCGCCCGCGCTGGGGCCGCGCCCGCCGCTGGCACCGCCCGCCGCCGCCAGCCCCCTGCCCCCTCCCCCGCCCTCCCCGACTTCCTCCTCCGCCAGCTGTCAACAAAGGAGAAACACGTTTGGCATCGGGAGGCCGCCCCTCGGCCCGCCCCGTGCCCAGCTCAGCCCAGACTCACAGGCCACCTTAAGTGTCAAGGGGCAACCCAAATCCCGCTGGGGCCTGGGAATTCGGGTGGAGGCCTGGCCAGCCCAGTTGACTTAGCCCCGGGTACAGGGTGTGCTCAGGACCCACGCAGAGGGGTGAGGGCAGTGGGGACGTGGGCTCCCCCACCTGAGCATCACCTGTCACCGCGCACATCCTGCACACCTCCCTCTTCATCTTTAATTTGGATGCAGGGTGAGTGGGGAGGAACTGGCCTTGCCTGATGAGGCTGACACAGAGGTCTCAGAATCTGTGGGAGCAGATTTCTTCTGTAGGTGAATTTCAGAAAGCCAACAAGCTGTCAAATGAAATTTGAAGTTGTTATTATTATGTTCATAACGCAAAGATGAGCCTTGCTCAGAGTCTCGAGCTTCTATCCAGCTCTGTTAGGGATCCAGGGCCTCTGGCAAGCGAGGGGACCCGAGGGGAGCTTTCTATGTCCAGACCAGGGAGCCTGCCTGACGGGAATCAGAGAGGTGGTAAGACAACTTATTTTAATAAGCTAAGGTGAGAGGTTTCTGGATTCTTGCATGGCCATGTCTTGGTGCCCTTATGACCAATGATGATGCTCCATAGAGAGTCTCGGTATCTCGGCCTCCTCTGGACGCGGCTTTCCGAAAGGGGCCTGCAAGCCCGACCCCAGCGAGTTCGCAGATCCTGCGTAGTCCCTGCCGGAGATCAGAGCACGGGAGAGTTTACTCCGCACGTCCAAGTATTCCGAGAAACTCCCTCCACTGCCCTCTCGTGGCCACAGTCTTCAGTGGTAAAAATAGAAAAAAAATGACTCCTGAAACCCTGAAGGGAGTCGCATGAAATTCTCAGAGCAGTAGGGGCTTTAAAAAAGAAAAAGAAAAAGAAATTTAGACACACCTGTCATCTTGCACAACCGTCCATTCAATACAGGATGGGGGGAAATCTCCGCTTTACTTCATCTACCGAAATTAGCTAATTCTTTAAAAGTTCTTTCTTCGTTGCAATTAGCTGAAATTTGTCTCCCTGTGACTTTCACTGGTTATTCCTGGTTGTGTCCTGTGGAGCTACACACACAAAAATCTAAGCTGTGTTCCCTGATCCATACCTGTTCTTTTCTTTTAACTTCTTTAGCATTTATTATTGGCACCCCTCCAGGCAATTATCATAAATTACCCTAAAGTATTATTAATTTCTCTTTATAAGTAGATCTTGTCTCCCGATCCAGACAGTCTAGTCTACCTTCTTATCTCTGGGTAGACCACATCTAAACCACAATTTATTAAGGAAGATGATTTGAAGAAGGTGCTAGAAGATTTTGGAACAACATTTCTCCCATTTGTTTGATTCATGGAGCATCGGTCTGGCCAGCTACACCTAAGACAGCCAGTGGCAGGACTGGAAATATCTAGGTGATAACGCTGGAAGCTGAAAATTAAGGTCTCTGGTTCTAAATCAAGTGCTCTGTGACCCTGGTGTAGGTCACATCTCTTCCCAGGCCTCAGTTTAATCACATCTTAGGAAGATTAAAATACAATTTAAATAATTAAATTGTACTAATACAATTGTGTGAATACTGCCCATGACTCAGAAATAAACCCTAAAGGAAGAGCAAGGAAGGATAAAATGAAACAAATTCCTCCACTTCCCCCATCCTTCACTCCTAGCCTTCCCTTTCCTTCCTGCATAAAGGGAGAGAAAGAGTGGGGAGAGAGAGAGAGAGAGAGAGAGAGAGAGAGAGAGAGAGAGAGAGAGAGGAGACGGGCAGGAGAACACACTGAAGGCAGCCTGGCAGCAACACAATGTCACTCAGTTCCCATATTGCCACTCAGCAGGGTCTGAGCTCTGAGTCCTGGGAAATTGTGCCAAGGCCTGTGGTCAGCACACGGGGAAGAACACTAACCTGATCTATGGGGAGGCATCCTGGATGAAGTAGCCTTAACACCTCTGGGCTTCAGTTTGTCCATCTGTAAAATGGGAATTTCTACCATCAATCTTCAAACAGTCGAAGGAATGAAAATAGACATATTAAAAAATGTGAGAAGAATTAATGGTATCATAAATGGAAATATTTGTTCATATTTCTAGTCCTAACAGGCTAGAGAAAACATGGATCTTATTAGTTAAGCACGTAATTATAACAATATATCATGGGAATAAAAAAAAGAACAACTTAGGTTCATGGTTTATATTTAGACATAATGTCCTCCTAGGCAATGGAAATATACATGAGCCTTGGTATTTAAAGGTCTTCAAATAACTTTATTTCTTTTTTCACTGGGTATCAATTCATTCATTTATTCCATAAATATTACTTATTAAAAGTGAATTTATTAGATCTCTTCCTTTAATGAAATTATATACAGTACATAGCTATCTCTTCCATATCTATATATCTATATATAGAGAGAGATTTTTTTAAATCATGCTAATAATCTAGCAGTCTCTCTACCCCTAGGCCTGTCTATATCTTTCTGGGATGCGAGTTTTCTGGTATCTATCTGGCCTTCGATGTCCTCTTCCTCATTCTGTCTAACTGATGTCACACCCATAGGCCCTGGGAACCCTCCAAGCTTTGCACAGTGTCTTGCAGTCCATCCTCGTTTCTTCAAGGAGGGACAGCCATGGCCCAGTCCGGTTCTGGGCAAGTAGTGGGTATTTAATAAATATTTATCAAATGGATGGATAGGAATAGGTTTGTCTTACATAAAATCATCATTTTTGGAAAATCCTCAAAAACTCAACAGGGTTTTTCTCTACCCCAATTTATCCACCTCCATTGGCCATGGTGCTCCTGGGACCTCACTCTTGCAAAGTCATCGGTGGCTCCAGGGCCCCAGGCCTCTTCTTTGCTTGTCACTAGATGGGTGACTTGGGGAAGAGGAGAGCAGTGGGAGAGAGCAGGCAACAGCATTCTAGAATGGAGCTGAATTTTCCTGGGAGGCATATAAGTACAGATTTCTCCTGCAGTGGGTGAGTCTGGCTGAGTAGGCCTCCTCAGGCCCTTGGAAGCCAGCCTTAGACTTTGGGGTGAATAGGCCCCAATGGGCAACCAGCCGATGCCAGGGGGAGTCCTCTGTCACAGCAGCAGCTCCAGACCCACAAATAGATGCCAGTACAGTAGCCCCTCGGATCACAAGACGTATTTTTGGTGCTGGAAGCTGGCCACACTCTGGCAGGCTTTCAGCATGAAGTCTGCTTGCTTTCAGAGGTGGGGGCGGGGGTGGCAAGCCATTAGTGCTTAGCATGGGAATGCTGCCTGGGAGTGTGTGCATGCATACATTTAGGGTGCCTGGAGCAGAATGGGGCTGGCCCGGGAGGCTGTGTGCCTGGACCTGTGGTCTGGAGGCCGGCGGGCTTGCCAGCGTCAGTGTGTGCTCTTTGGTGGAGTGATCTCTGCTCCTGGGCTTGCATCTGGCTCTCAGAGCTCGGACCACAGAGGCCACCACCAACCTGATCTATCTGTGCTCTAAATGCACCTTTCACTTGCCCCGACCTTGGGATTGCCCCTTGTGGGTGGGCCTCTGTCTCCCAGGCGGTACCTCACCTTCTTCCAGCAGACACTGTCAGGCAGCCCAGAGGCAGCAGTTTCCTCTACCCCCCACGTGGTTGGGAACAAAGGGATTGGTCTGATGGGCCAGACGGGAGTGTGTGGGCCAAGTCCCATGAATGGAAGAGGGAGCTGCTGGGATGCCTCCGCTTGGGCATGGGGGACAGGCGCCCAGGACACACACAGCAACAGGGCACCTGTTCCAGGATTCTCAGCACCATTCATAGGGCTGTCCCCCTCCTCTCTCTGCCCCTCTCATCCCTTCACAAATCCCACTTCCCTGTGTACTTTAAACAGTAGCAAGCCTGTTAAGGCTCCAAATCCAACAAGGCGGGATTTTACTCCTTTCTCGCTAAACCTCCCACAAGTGGAGCTTATGTCCCCGTACACCTCGACTTTCCCTGACACCCCTCCCTCCCTCCATCCATCTAGAATGTTGCTCTGGGAAAAAGATAGTCTCTGTGAGGCCCAGCTAACTGCAGCTCTCAACCTACTGAAATGGGCCCGAAACAATTGCAAGAATCCTGCAGTGCAGGGTTGGCGGGCTGCAGGGGGGAGGGAGGGAGCCTGGACTGGGCTGGGCTCTGGGGGAGGAAGGTGAGGCTGAGTGAAGGCTGGTGACTTTGGTCTCTGCTCTGTGCCTAGCAGCGTGGGCCTGAGAAAGGGTCTTCTGTCCTTATTTTTTTCTAAGAGATTCCAAAAATGGAGACACCACCCATTTGGCCATGTCACCCCTGGCTAGGTCTCTCAGTGCCCCAGTTTCCTCATCTATAAAGTGGAAACAGCACTCTTTGCCTTGCAGACTCTGCTTCACAAGGGTCACATAAGACGTGGCGGGGAACTGGAAAGCGTTATACACACACGTGGGTGGTGTCTTACGATCTAAGCGTTTCTTCCAGAGCCAAACCCACTTCCTGACCTCTGTCACTTCAGTTCATTCTCTGGTTCAGTTTTCAAAGGAAAACAGGGGTGGCCGCATAGTCTCCCTGGCACTTTGGGGCTCCTCCCCCTCTGCCAGGCCTCCACTGGAAACTACTACAGACCCAAAGAGGTTCCGGCCCGTTACCTCCCCACACGGAATCACAAAGCACGCTGATGCTGAAGTTGGCGCTCACTGCTCTGCGGCCACGGACACGCCCACGGACACGCCCACGGACAGGCCCACGCTCCCCAGGCAGGCAAAGGAAGAGAGGTGGCCGCCAGCTGTCTTAGGGTCAGGGTCTCACGGGCAGGCCCTCCCAGGGCCATCTGGAGTGAGAGTGAGTAAAACAGGACAAAGCCAGTCCAGTTCATTCCTTTGAGATTGGAAACCCTTAGAACCGATAGGAAGCAGTACTTTTGTCCAGAGTTCCTCCTTTAAAGAAAATGATGCCGTCCCTTCAGCTGCTTAGAATGGTCAAAGCAATGGTAAGTGCTAAAAAGGATTGGGTGCCCACCCTGTTTCAATCCCAGTGCTCGGCAGCAGGCCTATACGGTGCCTGGTCCTCACCAGTCCAATCTTACAGGGAAAGTACCATCGTCCTATTTTGCAGATGCAGAAACTGAGGAGCAGAAAATCAAGGGATTGGTCCCAAGGTCAGCCAGGTAGGATGCGTATGGTCAGAACTGAAACCTAGGTGTATTTGACCTGACACCCATTTTCTCTAGCTTTGTCCTCTTCTGAAGGAGGAGAAAGTGATGGCAAAGGGGAGTCCATAATTCAAATGCCAGAAAATGGGAGGCCAGGGCCTCGTCCTTCCTCTGAGCACTCACCCAGCCAGTGGCCCCAGGCCCCGCTCAGGAGGGCCCTCCAGACACATCAGAGTCCCGTAAAGCCTCCTGAGCTCCTGTCCCACTGAGGGTCATGGCTGTCACTTTCTCTTACAAAGGAGCGCATGCTGCAGTTGTTACCATGATTATTATAAGCAATCATACTAATGAGCTCAATTCTCCTCTACTTTGCGGGTGTGTGTGTTTAACAATGAGAGCTGGCCCAGAGGAAAGAAGTTTTCAACACATGCAAATCTCCACCAGCTTCTG
This sequence comes from Tadarida brasiliensis, assembly GCA_030848825.1. Classification (NCBI taxonomy): domain Eukaryota; kingdom Metazoa; phylum Chordata; class Mammalia; order Chiroptera; family Molossidae; genus Tadarida; species Tadarida brasiliensis. Next base: position 33,241,227 of record CM061275.1, read on the forward strand.
TCACCTCTGCCCTGCACGGTGCCACATACCACATATGTGGCCACGCCTGCCTTTCCAAATAATGGGATAATTGGGTGCAATGTGCATCCCCCCACCCCTTGGAGAGAGCGTGCCAGCCAGTCTTCGTGGGGGTCCACAGGGAGCAGGGTGAGCAAAATGCCAGTGTCTGCCTTCTCCCTGATTGCATCTGTGCCCTACAAACCCCAACAGAATTAAAGTTACATCTCCTCCTAATTAGGGGAGAAAGGAAGACAAGAAGGATAGCGGAAGAATTTCCTCCTGCTTCTGGCTGTGGGCTCTTCGGGGACAGAATGGTAAGCTCTCCCTCTGTCTGCCCCTAGCCCCAACTCCTCTTTCCTGACTGATATCTGGAGTCCCTAATACACTGCCAGACTCTCCCTGGGCCCAGAGCCCTGTGAGATGAGAGCGATGAACAGGGTCTGGTCGGGAACACTAGACCGGCCGCTGAGGCTGTGCAGAGCGCTGGGGGCAGTCTGCAAGGCTTCAAACCAGACAGGTGGGGGCTGGTCCAGGGCCCCTAGAGCTGGGTGAGGCCTTGAGAGTGGGTGAGCCTCCAGAGAGGAGGCTGGCAGAGACTGGAGTTCATGGCCCCATGCAAAAACAAATAAGCATGCTGCTTAAATAAAGCAAATACTCTGGGGTCCAGGTGCAAGCCCGGTGCATGCTTCAATGATGTGAACACCGGGCAGGGTGTAAATGACTTAGGACTAAAAAGAACAATCCAGAAATGGCACAAGCTCCTGGCAGGCAGGAATCCACTGTGTCATCACCCACGTCATGAAACCGTTCATGGCCACTAGGAAAAAACCCCTTTGCCATTGTTTTCTGCATTCTGCGCCTTGAATTCCTAGAAAGAAAGGTCCACACTTTCCCTTCAAAGTCAGTTCAGTGTTGCGTTCTCTCTGGTTCCTCTCGTGAACTACTCTCCTGCCGGATGTCCCAGGCGGTACAGGAGATGGGAAGAAAAGACCAACGGGAGCAATTCTGTTTCTGCTCTTCTTTTCTGACTTTCTTCTTTCTCTGGGGTCAACATGGTTTTTCTAGAATGGCTTCCATTCACTCCGAATTCACGTTTGAATGAAAAGACTGCTATCGTCATCAAAACACAGAGGTTGGAACCTTGAGTTTGGATGTCAGGAGACCTGGGTTTTAATCCCGCCCTTTGAGTTCCCTGGCCGGGCACAAATCCTCTCCCCTCTTTGGGTTTCCCGTCCGTGGAAAGGAGAAAGCATGCTTGACCTCTCTCCTAGCACAGCGTATTATCGTCACTCCCAGCCTCTCCTTGGAGAATGGAGGAAGGACATCGGACACAAAAAAGCTTTAAAACATCGACACGGGAGCGCAATCCAAGGAGAGCCGAGGAATGGGATTTTGCCTTTGAATTGTCTCCAGTGGGATGATTGTTCTCTCTGCTCGCTTTGATGAATTCTTCTGTTCAGGGCTCTGGTGTTATGAATCTTTCTGAGTCATGGGTGGTTCCAGCCCCTTCGATCCATTCAGCTGACAATATTTCCTGACGTTTCCAAGGCTAAGAGTCTGGGATGATCGGGTATCGGATATTTACCTTCTCTCTTCTTCCCCCACCCACCTTGCTCTCCAGCCTCCTCTCTTTCTTGGGGATTTCCTATTCTGTGTTGTTCCCCATGGTCCTGGGATGAGGGCAGATCCCAGCCCTGGCTGCTGGCCAGGATGTGTGAGCCCAGCTCCTGGCCTCCTGGAGAAGCCAGAGAGCAGAAAGGCTTCTGTGGTCTCTCGAGGACACCACCCCCCCTGGTGGAACGACGGGGAACTGTCCCGGCTTCAGAGAAGCGGGGCCCCGGGCAGCCAGCCATACCTTGCCTCCGCAGTTTTCATTGTGGCTAATAATTATTACCTTGTGTTAATCACGACAATGGCAGAATTGCAGGCCATTATTTTGAAATGATCGGCTTCGGTCAATGACGACTATGACAGCAGAGGGGAAACATCAGCTCCGGGGAGTCCCCATGTAAATGGGGCCTGGAATGAAAGAAAGACCAGGAATAATGCAACGTGTATTTAATTCCATTTGCCTCCCTAAACGGGCCCAGCCAAAGGAATGTCCCCTTCTGTGCACTATACCTCGCCTACAGTGTCTTTTTGGGAGAAGAACACAAAACTGCACCCCTCCTCCTCCCTGCCCCGCCCTCCTCCCCCTCCCCCTCCCCCCAGCCCCCCACCAACGGTGTCTCTTCCTGGAGTTTGGCAAACAGGGCTCCTTCCTCCTGCTGTGCTTTCAGTGGAGCCGAAATGAATGTGGCTCTAGTTATTTTTTCCCTTAATCGTTCTTTTTCTTTTTTGCTGGAGAGCATTTTTACGAAGCACAATCGCAGGGGAACAGAATGTCCTGATGTTTGGGTGAGCAGCGTGCATTCCTTTTCTTTTTTCTTCCCTTGAATAAACATAACACCCATCACCATAATATCAGAGGACTGGAAGGCCATCTTTCAAGGTTTTCCATGAGCCTGCCTGGCCCTCTGCGTTCGCTCTTATTTCTGACAACCCCCGCCCACCTACCCCAGGCACACGGGTCCCCTTTCAGGTCTTTGCGATCATGGAGCTCCCTGTATGCCCTGGACTTCTGCCTGTCACTCCTGCATGCTGAGCCCTGTCATTCCCCTCCTCCTTCCCCACAGCCTGAGCCATCCTTAGGACCTCCTCTTGACCCATCTCTTTTACGATATCTTTTCCAATCTTTGATAAGGGCACTTTATGGTCAGACTGTGTTCAAGCATTTCTGAACCTGTTCCGATTCCTGGTAAGTTTGGCATGGAGAAGTCACTTCATACGTGTTTGCTGAATGATTACTAATGACCCATTTCAGAGCTGAGGACGGGAAGGATATCCAGAGAGGTTCAGTAGTGGGCAGATCGCATGTCCAGTAAGTGGCCGAGAAGGTGCCGGAGCTCAGGTGTTTTAACCGCGAGTCCAGGGCCCTTTCCGGTCTGCTGAGCTGCATTCCTCCATCACCCCCTGTCACCTCTCCTGCTACTACTCAGGATGCCTGACCTGAGTACGTCCTTGTTCTCATCGGACTACAAATTCCTCATGGGCAGAGACCATGCCTTATGTTTCTCTTGAACCTTACATTGGAAGTAAAAGTTATTTATCAGTCTCAACCCCTTCACCCCAACTTTTCTCCAGTCTGTCGAAACTGGCTAAAACATTACAGAGCCAAACTTTGGAAGGTCTTGGTTCGGACGCTGGGGTCTCCTGAGGACCTGGATCGGCAAGCACCCATGATCTGTGCCCCTCTCCAGGGCTGACACCAGGAACCGCTCAGCTCCAGCTGCTGACCTGGGTCTCTTTCATCCAGGAGCATGGGGACACAGGGCCTGTCAGGAGGCCCAACATCTCCTCCTTGGAGACACGGAGACACGGAGACACGGGAGATATCTTTGGCTTCACTATTAGTTCTTCCCTCAGGGACGGCCACCAGCAACTCCAGCCTTCTTGAAATAAAGTACTATCCTCTCTTTTCTGTTGACTGATGAGCTCAGAACAGACCCTTTGACAGAGGAATGTGCAAATGGCTTTGCAGTTTTTATCTCCACCTCATCCCGGGACCTTTGAGTCACCTCTGTGCTTTTGATGAGCTTCAAAGTCAACCTAATACTCACTTCTCTTTAATGCAATACTATTTAACTGTTAATGTTAATAATTAATATAATAATATGTAGAGCAGGTTACCATTGGCCAAGTTCTCATGTGCATTAGAAGCAGATAGATATAGACTTAAAAAAAAATCGCCGGGTTCAATGGCCGTTGCGGAGAGCATAGATTTCAGAGTGGGTTTGATTCCTGGCTCTGCAAAGTCACTTAATCTCTTGCTGACGTTAAGCTCCTCAGTGGAAAAACAGGGAAAGAATGCGGACAGCGGAGGGTTGTTACGAGAATTAAATGAGGGTCTCATAAGCCACAGTGTCTGGCACAAGAAAAACTGCTATTTACAGGACAGTTATTCTGGGATAGCCCTTGTCTGCCAGTCACTGGGGGTGCAGCTTTGGGGAAGTCAGGTCACCTCATTTTCCTTCTCTGTGAAGCGAGAAGCATTGGATCCTGATACAGTTCGGTCTTCAGAACAACACGAAAAGATAGAAAGTTGGGTAGGTGTCCCTGTTTTCAAATGAGGAGTTTAGGAGATGCCTGCTTTCTCCATGGGAATGGAGCTGGTGAATGGTTTCAAAGCAAGGTCACTGAGTCTGGCCCCATACACCCCTCACGGAGACACACGGCTCTCCCACAGGTCCCTGGATGAATCCTTGTCCTTGGACACTTGCCATCCCTGCTTTGGCCGTGGTTTCCCTGGAGGACGGCAGTGGTGTGTGGCCCTGAGAAAGCAGGCATTGCTTCAGAGACATCTGTCTCAGGAAACGCAGTCTGGAGAACAAGTGACCTTGAGGCTGAGCCCACTCTGCTTTGTCTCTCGCCTTGTCCCCCTCCCACGGCCCTGGGAGATCCTGTCTCTAACGGCATCAGTGTGTGCCGTCTGCAGTGCTGATTGGGTGATCTTAATTGTTTGGGATTGAATGGCACTCCTGAGTCAGAAATCCCACTTGGTCTCATCCTGTATTCGTTTCCTAAAGCTGCCATAGCAAAGGACCACGAACTGGGTGGTAAAAACCAACTGTTTGCCCTCTCAGAGGGTTTCATCAGGGCCACACTCTTCCGGAAGGTTCTAGGAAAGGGTCTTTAGTGCCCCTGCCAGCTTCTGGTCACTGTGCATAATCCTTGGTGTTCCTTAGTTGGTAGGTGCATCACTCCAGCTCCTGCCTCTTCTTCACATGGCCATCTTCCCCCCTTGTGCATGTTAGTGTGTGTGTGCATGCGTGTGTGTGTATGTGCATGTGTGTGTGTGCATGTGTGTGTGTGTGTGTGCATGTGTGCATGTGTGTTCACATGGCCATCTTCCCCCTTGTGCATGTGTGTGTGTGTGTGTGCATGTGTGTTCACATGGCCTTCTTATAAGGACACCAGTCAGTGGATATGGTGTGACCTTATTTTAACTTGATTACATCAAAGACCCTATTTCCAAATAAGGTCGCATTCAGAGGCATTAGAGGTTAGGACTTGAACATATCTTTTGAGGGGACACAATTCAACTCCACTACACCCTCTATGAAAATATCTCCTCTATCACCATGGCCAGTGTGGCTCAGCTGGTTGGGTGTTATCCTGTGCACCCAAGGGTCACGGGTTCGATTCCCAGTCAGGGCACATGCCCCAGTTGCAGGTTTGGTCCCCAGTCGGGCGGAGTATGCTGGAGGCAACCAGTCGATGTTTCTCTCTCTCTCCCTTGCCCTTCCTCTCTCTCTAAGATCAATGAAAAAATATTAAAAAAATAAAATAACCCTGTGATTATCTTGGGCATACCCAGATAATCCAAAATAATTTCTCTATACAAGATTCTTAAAAAGAAAAATGTCTCCTATATCAACTCAATAAGTGGTCATTCTTCATCTCTTTGTATCCATCTAAGGCAGTGGTTCTCAACCTGTGGGTTGCGACCCCTTTGGGGGTCAAACGACCCTTTCACAAGGGTCGCCTAAGACCATCGGAAAACACGTATTTCCGATGGTCTTAGGAACCGAGACACCGCTCCTCTATCCGTCTCCAGGCGGGTCTGCCCACATGCAGATACGCCCACATACACATGAGGAACTGGATTAAAGGGTCCTCGCATTAGGACGGTTGAGAACCACTGATCTAAGGCATTTACCACCTTATAACTTTTTTTTAAATCCTCACCTGAGGCTACATTTTTATTAATTTTAGAGAGAGAAGAAGGGAGAGATGAAGAAAAAAAACAACAACACATTAGTGTGAGAGAAACTTCAATCAATTGCCTCCCATATGTGCCCCAACTGGAGATTGAACCCGCAACAATTTGATGTACCAGATGACACTCCAACCAACTGAGCCCCCTGATCAGGGCAACCACCTTATAGCTTCTGAGAGGTCTAGAATATGTTACTGATTTCCTATCACCTGTTACAGTTTTATAGTACTTTTAGCCTGGAAGATTCTTAAATTCTAGTCTAAATTTTCCTTTTGAACTTTAAGCCAGTGAAAGCAATAATTTCTATGAAAGCCTTGGACAGAAGGCTCTACAGCTACCCTCTTTTTCAATGGCAATATTGTGAGCATCTGGGACGCTCCGATCCCACATCACAGTTCTGTGTGCATCCCAGTGAGAAAAAGAGACCCAGAATCATCACAATGAAATACTCACGATTAGCATCCTTATGAGGCTTTTGCCTTCAAAGCCCTTCGGGCCCCCTTTTCTGGCACACATTCAAGTTCAACAGCATGCTTGCCCATCCTCTCTGGTTTCCTACATTCCCCACAACCTCAGCCTTGTGGTTTGAATAGTTTATTTGCCTTGACTCACACCATGAAAGCCAGGGAGGCCAGAGTGAGCTCTGGAGAGTACATTGAGATAGACAATTGTATTAGTGTGTTGCGTGTGTGTGTGTGTGCATGCTGTCTATGATTGAAAGGCTCTGTTGGGTTTAACTGGTGCATTCAATTACTGTGATGATTCCCACCCTGGAGCTTTCCAAAATAGCCAGATGTACCAAGGGGACCACCTCCAGTTTTTGCCTTTGGTTCAAACTGCAGGCAGGGGACAGGGAATGGCGAGGATTATGTAGATGGGCACAATGGAAGGAAAACCTAAGCTTTATTTCTATAGAGCTCAGCCCCCATCTCTTTCCACTCGGGCACAAATTAGACTATATCTGGCCTGTAGAGCCCTGGGGATAAAAGTGAAAAGGCAGATTTAGAGGAAGCCAACTGTGAGGCTCCTTCTGGGGGTCCCCTGCCCCCAGCCATCCCACCCACCCACTGCCTCTTTTCACTGCTAGACGATCAAGAAAAGCAAATGAGAGAGCCCATTTAAAGTTATTGGAGGAGGAGGAGGTAATTCTTTCTCAGCCCACTCCTCCCTCTTCCTCTCGCCTCGCTGTGGGTGTCCTTGGATCCAGGTCCAGCAATGCCTTGTGTCACTAAAGCTTAGGCAAGTGGATAGGGTCTGGTTCTCGCCTTCGACATAGTTGCAGAAATGAGACATCAGGCTGAGACCAGCTGTCAACAACTCTAAGCTAGCTTCATTCACAGCACCCGTTTCAATGCATTGGTTGTTAGCTGTGGTGGCACAAGCGTGGAGACCACGCCGCCAGGGGAGCGAAGAGCCCGATCCACCAGGAACGAACCTCGGACTCTAGTCCTAGCTCTGCCTTTCACTGCCTTGCTGATCCAGGCCAGTTTTCTCCCCTTAGGGATTGAATTCGATCCTTCAAATTCCTCTGGCTCTCCAGTCCTGCCTGGGGATGGAGTGCACTTGGAGGGCTGTGTCATCTCTGCCCTCGAGTAATCCCAGGATTGGCAAAGGGAAGCAGCTGTTTGCTAATGATGACAGAGCTCTGGGCCAGAAGATCACAAAGCCAGCGTCATCCTAGGTGTTGACAAACTGTGTGACCTTAAAAAGTAATTAACCTTTCTATGCAACCAATTCTCTCTCACAGGCATAAACCCACTCTCCCCAGTTCTTTATGAAAATCATCAGGGTAAACAAAAGGACCAGCTAAGGTTTCCTCCCGGCTTTGCCGACACAGAATCACATCATCTCCAACAGCAGAGGGGAGACTCTCAGGGACCATCCACTGCAAGTCCTGCTCTGCTCCATCCGGGCGTTTGTGCAGCGCGGCTGCCGGTCCGTGGCTCTCATGCTGTTTGTACAGTAGAGTCATGCCTTATTTTTTAATTCGGATTCTTGGTGATCACTTGTGGAGATTCTGATTCAGTGGGCCTCGGGTTAGAACTTGGCGACTTGTACTTTTGAAAAGCTGAAATGTCTGGATCGGTAATTTGGATGCTTATCCAGGGCTAAGAAGCACTGATTTGTGCATTCGATTCAACAGATTTTCACTGAGGCTGTGGCTGCATGGAATATATAAAAAAATATGTAAGGGCTTGTCTGGTCCTGGCTTTCCAGGAAATCCTAGCAACTTTTGCTACCGAGGGAGGCAGATGTGAACGCAATGAACTGTAATCAGATAAAACTCAGGCACCAAACAATTAGAACAGAGAAGCGAACAACGAGAATGGGGGCTGGCTGTGAGCAATTCATGTGACCATCCCCGACTATTGTCAGGCAGGATACACTTCTGGCTGTAATGACTTTGATGAGTACTCTATTTTTTATGGAGGCCTAGAGGAGTAATATTGGAGCTGAGCCTTGAAGAATGAGGAGGGCACAGATATGTCTGCATTTTCTTAAAGCAATTATAGAAGGCCAATAACGGATAAACTGCAAAAGCATATTCACCTTTAAAAAAAAAAAAGAGGGAATAGAGTGGAGAAGATCAGGATAGGCACGAGACTTCTTTGCATATACCGCATTTTATGGATTTGTCCTTGGTCCTATGTAAATATTTTTACGTAATTTAAAAACCGAATATAATGAAGTGGTTTCTAAAAATTTAGAAAGTAAAATGAAAGAAAACAAAAGTGAATGTAACTGTGTATCCAGTTGGAGCAAAACCACACCAAGAAAGTATTTCAAGTAACTTAAAAATAATTAAAAAAAGCATAGAAATGTTTATATCCCTAGTGGGATACACACTCTAAGAACTAAAAGAAACACAAAATGAAACAAACCTTACGCTATTTTTAGCGATCACATTGGTGGTGTAGTGTTGATACTGTTATTCCGTAGTTACAGTGTTCAGCAAGTCCTCACTTAATGGCGTTGGTAGAACTCTACCACGGGTTTATTAATATAAGAAGAGTTAAGGCCTGGCCGGTGTGGCTCGGTGGTTGAGTGTCGACCCATGCACCAAGAGGTCACCGGTTCGATTCTCAGTCAGGGCACATGCCCAGGTTGTGGGCCTGATCCCCAGTGGGGGGCATGCAGGAGGCGGCCCATCGATATTCTCTCTCATCGATGTTTCTCTCTCTCTCTCCCTTTCCTTTCCTCTCTCTTTAAAAAATCAATAAAGAAAAAAAAAGAGTTAAGTTCCTATGACATCTCATCAATTTTATAACAAAATGATCTTGAACAAAATGACATTACTTGAGGACCTGATACATATTGTTTTATGTGTATGTGTTGTATATAAGTAATTATATACTAACTGTCATTGAGAGTAGGGGTTTTTATTATGGGAGAAGATGCAGATGTGTGATCAATGAGGTGAAGAAAATCCTGTGAGCCTGCATTTGTATTGGAAATATAATACACTCAGGATCCATATTATTTTTTTTTAAAATACGTGTTTACTGGCTCTATCTCTTGAAAAGAAAGACGTAAACATAATGAACAATTTAGTAGCACAGAGCACCCCTAACTCCCAGATTATGTTTTCTAAATACTATTTTCTCCTGAAAGGACAAGATTTCCTGAAGAAATGTCTGTCTGATTCCAGATCCAGGGCAGGAAATATACAAGATGAGTCTGAAAAATCTTCTCATGCCAGAAGGAAAACGAAATAGCAAATACAGAAAGTGTCATGTCAGAAGGACTCAGGAGCCTGCCAGAACAGATTCTCACTGACCAGAGATGGCAGAGTGTAAGCACCAGCAAGGATGATAACCGCAAAGGATAGAAATTCACAACCAGTGTATTCACATCTGTGAGTTCGTCATTGAAGGAAATAGCTCATTATTTTGAAATTGATAAATAAAAGGAAAAAAAAAAGCATTTATCCTGCATTTCATATACGATTTTATATTTCAGGGCTATCTAGTAGATGAGAGGAAGTTCCTCTTTATAAAAGCCTTATAGCTAACAAATAAAGAAGGAATCATAGAATTAGAATGTCACCACTTTGCAGCCCCCATTTAGGGTTGCCGGATTTAGCAAATAAAAACACACGATATCCCCGTTAAATATAATTTTCAGATTAAAACCAAATAATTGTTTGGGATATGCTTCCACTAAACAATTATTAATTGCTTATGTGAAATTCAAATATAACTGGACATCCTGTATTTTATTTGGCAACCTGGCGATGAGTTAATAAATATAGGCAATAATCATTACTACTGCTAACATCACAATAAAAGAACCAACCAGACATTGTGAACCTCCGGATAGAAATACTTACCAGAACCCATGAAGTAACCTTGTCAACTTATTGAAACTGTATCAATCGATCCTGCAGATCTATCAATTTGCAGGAAATACAGAGGGACAGAGGAGCATGTTCAACGACGTGCAATCAACAAAATGCAGACTGGCAGAGACATTATACAGCAAATGATCTAATCGCCTGACTGAAAAGTTACAAGGGGAAAATAGTAAAAAAATAATTGGGGGGGGGGAAACCTACAAATTAAAGAGACTTAAGACTTGAAACCAATGTGTGGAACTTTTTTCATATCATTTCTGATAGAGGAAAAGAGAAGGAGAAAGAGATTAAGACAGTGAGCGATATTTGGTATTGTAGAATTATTTTCATAATTTTGGGAAGTGTGATAATGCTATTCAGGTTATACATTTTTTAGACAGTCCTCCTTTTTAGAGATACATACTGAAATATTTAAAAATTACGTATTATTTGCTTTAAAATAATAAGGGTGGGGATGAAATGGGCAGAGTTAAGGTAAAGCAAGAGTGACCATGTGTTGATCTTTGTTGAAACTGGTGAGGCATTCATTATCATTCATTATGCTATATTAATATATGAGGGTGCATTATGCGCACGTGTGTGCGTGTGTGTGTGTGTGTGTGTGTGTGTGTGTGTGTGTGTGTGTAATGATTTATAATAAAAAGTTTTCTAAAATGAGGAGAATCTCAGTTGGTCGATTTGTTGGGATAGCAATATTCTAGGTGGTTTACTCATCGGCTCATTGCAATCTCACAAACACCAAATGAGGCAGGTATGATTCTGATCTCTGTTTCGCAGGTGAAGAACTGAAGCACAGACAGGTCAAGTCAGTTGTCTCCAAGGTCACCTAGGAGTGAAGGGTGGAACCAGAGTTTGAACTCAGGGGGTCTAACTCCAGGCAGTCTAAGCCCATGATGCTGACCACCCGTCATCCCCTACACTGGCAAAGCTGGTTTGTCTGCCTTGGCATCTGGTTACCACGTGGGATGACGTGGCTCTCCCAGCCCACCTCCCAAGCCGTGCTGTTGGCGGGAACTGCCATGTCAGGGGGGGGGTGCGCCATGTCACGCAGGCATTCTAGCGTGAGCTCAGTGATCTGACTAAACGGGCCTTAGAGTCGTGTCCAATTATGAAATGTTATGATTCTAAGTAGTTTCCTTCCCCACTAAGTGATTGTCCTGAGAGCGTGGTGTGGCAAGAAATACTTCACCTCCAGGAGCTGTGAAGGCAACCAGGAGAGAGACCAGTAACACAGGGTAAGCAGCACGGGGCAGGGGAGTCACAGAGCCCGGAGTTCCTATGGAAAGGCCTCGTCTCCCTCACCCTGCGGAGGCCTGTCTGGGGATGGCGCACCTTCTGTTTTCCAGGTCAGAGAACTGGTGTGTGTATTTGCTTTCATCCGTTTCTGGGTATCACCAGAGGTCCCTTCAATGGAGACTCACTCCAAACTTGAGGAGATAAACAAGGTCTGCAAATGCCATTTGTCAACACTCGGTTCCTCCAAGTCAGACCAAACTTTCCCAAAGTGCAATCTGGCGAGAGCTGGAATTCAAAGGCCTCCCCTTGAAGAATACAACTGAACTCCTCTGGACCCTAGATCTTCCCTTTCATGGAAACACCCCTTGCTCCTTTGCCTCACAAACCTCTTTGAGGAGAAGGAGTTAGGGGTCACAGCCAGAGGAACCGGACAGGTGGCTTCAAAGGGCCAATTAGCCCGGCTCTGAAGTTGTTACAGGTGCATTGTCATCCGTTCACAGGAAGGAAAGATGAGTTCATGTACCAGGCTGCTTTTTTCAGGGTGGGGGGGACAATCTCATAGGTTGGCGGACACATATGTACTATTTTTCATAAGTCAGAACTATCTTTGGAGCTGCCAAAAGTCAATTCCAACTCTGTTTGGATAAGATGGAGTTTTCAAAGGAAAGTTTTCCTTGGCAAAATGTATGTCTTGGCTCCAACAGCCCCATGATGAAAATACCCAAGACCAAAGGCAAGGCAGGGCTGCTTCCAATTACTGGGGTTGAGTTCGTTGGGAACAGGCCTCATGACAGGCCTCAGATTGGGAGCAGACAGTGTTTCGATTGGCAAGTCGGGGGAAAAATAAAGAGATCATTTCTCTGCTATTTGGTGGACTTTCCCAATTATGGAAAGGTAATTCAAGTCTTTGGTGATTTTGGAAGTCTTCCTACTGGACTATTCCCATTGATTTTTAGTATTGGGCTTATTCTGGAGCACCGAGAATGGTCTGGAGGGAATGGAGTCTAAGTGGCCTGGGGGCTTGAGGGGAATTCTTGGGCAACTGGCATTGGCAGAAGTATTGTCTGGGACTTGCCCAGATGCCTCAGCAGAAGATTGTGGCTTTTCATGTGAATCGAGTTCATTATCAACAAAAGAAGAGCAGCCTGGGCTGTTGACAAAGAGCAAACCAGAGCAAAAGCTTCTTGTTCTTGTTCTTCAAGGCCAAGAACAAGAAGCTTAGAAGCAGAGTCAGTAGAAAATGAACCCAGACATGGGGAGGGTGGGGGAAGAAGGATAATTTCTCCCTTTTTGGATTGCAAACTGTGATAAAAAAAACAAACAACAACTATGTTGAGTGGCTGCCCAGGCATTACAGTATGACAATCCTGTTCACGCTCAGAGTCTGGACACTTCGATAAGGACCTGAGATTGGAATAGCTTCCTACCCCAGGTTCCGCCTTTGCTTTTCCCAGGGCCACCTTTTCAAATAACCACTTAGAGTTGAGCCCAGGAAAAGTTAGTGACCTCCACCAAAACCACCTTGCAAGGAGAAAGTGCTTCTGGGGGGTGACCTGCAAAGGCGGACTGCCCTTCCCCCAGCTCTTTGCACCCTCCGCACCCCCCTGTTTCTGGGATCTGTGAGTAACAAGTCTTATGACTTTAATTCCTTTGTGTGAGTGTGCTGGAACGGTGCCTTCAATCAAAACGACCCTGGGTTTTCACTTCCCCAAAGTGGAAGCTTAGATATTGAGAGATCTACTTGCTGACCCGCTGTGGGTGACTTGTGCCTCCTCCTCCAGCAGGTCATAACCTGCATATCCTTAGTTGAATACACCCGCTCTGGCTTCTCAACACACAAGCCCAAAACATTTTTTGCTTTGCTGATGATTCAGTCACTGATAAGGAAGCTGATGTGCTCTGTCTAGGAAACTCATTTTATGAAGGTCAAAGAGGGTAGATAAGCCTTGCCCTTTGGTCCTTGACACCACTCTGCCTTCCCCCTCTGAATACTTGCTGAGATATTTGGATGGAGAGGAGATGAGAAAGTGTTGACTAAAATAAATAGTTCCCATGTTTAGAGTTTCATTTCTTCTTTTAATTTTCGAACAGCTGCACATGGCCCCCTCCCCCCACTCGGGTCCCCATCTGCTACCAAAGTCATGGACCTCTCACACTGGTCTGGACCCCAGGGCCTTTGCATGACCATCTGTGTGACCCCGGCCAGGCCTCAGCCATCTCAGCTATAGAGAGGGAGGCAATGCCTTAGTGCTATGGAGCCCCTTTCCCTGTGGGTGAAAGTATACCAAGTGAACAAATGAATGGTCATCCTTAATAAAATCCAAAATATACCTGCAGTCGATGTGGTACATTTTAAGAACACGAGTCCTCCGGTCCCCTTGAAAATGGAAAATGTCCAGGTGAATTGGGCCTGACCATTTTTGAATGGGCCATGAATGGCTTCACTCTCGGTGGGATCACAGTTCCCAGCCCAGCTGTGGGAGCCGTAGCCACTTAGTCAACATTCCCAGGGAACATCTCATCACAGCCTCTGCCAGCTAGATGAAAACACAGAAAAGGCCTTCCATCTGCCTTTCCCCAGTGACCAGACGTCCACGCAGAGGGAGGTGTGGGAGGACAGAGGTGCTGGAATCCATCTTACCACTGACAGCTCCACCCACCACTCTTCCCCACCCCCATCACCTACCTTCCCGGCCAGCCAGCCAGCCAGCCACGGGCTTTCTGCAGCGGGAGGGGAAAGAGTCTGCAAAGGATCAAACACTCACAGGGCCCAGCAGCTTCAAATTTAATTTCCTGAAAGGACACAAAAAACAGCAGCATTTTGTGACAGAGCACGCCTCTGGAGAGAGATCCTGAAGGCTACGGTATTTTGACACATACGGGAGGGAGAGAGGGCAGCCGGTCAGTCTCCGCTCAGCACTGGTGTGAGGAGCCCACCCAGTCACAAAGCTGTGTCCATGCCTTCCACCCCATCTCGCCATCCCAGGCAAGGGCTCAGAAGCTCAACGCATCTTCCGGGCTCTCTGCCTTTCTTCTTACTCTCCTCTAGGGTCCAACAACTTGGACTATTTGAACCTGCTTGATTGGGACTTGCTCAGTCCTATTTCGGGGGCTTAGAGAGGTAGAGCTCCATACTTGGAATGTCACTATCCTCCCATTTTACCAAAGCCTGCCCTTCCCTGTTCTAAAATCTGCCTCTATTTTATTTTCTCCTGGAGTTCAGACCACTCTTTAACATCTGCATGCACATTCGGGTCCAATTCGTCAGTGCCCTAAAAACCCCAGGCCGAGGTGGCCTTGGAGATCACCCGACTGTCTCATGCTCCTTTGGGGAAACTGAGGCCCAGAGTAGGGAAGGAATTGTATGGTCATGCAATGAGGGGGTGCTAGAGCCTGGCTTATAACTCAGGGTTTATGCCTCCTGGTCGAGGACACTTTTTTCCATGTGAACTTGTCTTGCTTCTCCATCTCATGATTTTGATCCAATTTCCCCATTAGTCTCTGGACTTTCTGAGAGCACTGGCCTCTCTTTCTCCTTTTAGGGGCTTCACCGTGCCTGCCACAGCCAATACCACACCCCCGGGGCACATTATATATTTTTAGAAGTTATCTAAATTATTTCATTCCATCCTCATAAAGATACTCTCCAGCAGCAGCGGCAGCAGCAGCAGCGATATCATTGATCCCCTTTAACAGATAACGCAACTTCGATGCAGAGAATCAAATGGCTCATTCAAGGACACCAGGATATGTCGGCTCACACGGGACAACAGGAGACCCTGGCACAAAATAACGATGCAGACAGTGAAACGGATTGCTACCTAACAAGACCTGTAGCCACGGGAGACCTGATGCTCACGGAAGATGATGGGGTTCTCATGGATCAGTGCGCTGTCCAATATTTCCCTGAGGTTCTCTGCTTGCAGGATGCCTGATTCTGTTGTGTTATGCTTTAAAAATGGCATCGCTCAGAGGCATGGCCAGGAGGAGAAGAGGGTGCACTGATTATTTAAGCAACTCTAATTCTCTCCCAGTGCCCCTACTCCTTCTCTCCCCAAATAAGCTTGCCTTGTGCAAATTTCCTGTGGGTTCCTAAGGGAATGTTGTGATCCCAGACAGTGGGGCCCTTTCTCCCTCCCCCACACCGGTGCTGGGGGAAATGTAGTCACATCATTTGCATTTATCATGGAGAATATACCGCCTTGTCTGTAGCCTTTAGTCTGACTGAATTGCTTTTCTGCTTCATGAGACACACAGCGAGGCAGCCCAGAGTTCCCCTCTCCTCTCTTCACCAGCTTCGGGCCGTAACCCACTTTGCTCTGCCTCGCATTTATCATATTGATCGTATAAGAAATAGATCATAAGCAGAATGAAATTACCGAATGCAATGATCTGGGGCATCCTATGGACCAGATCAATCTTGGGGCAGCCAGGAAAAAAAGTCCCTTGCTGTGACGTTTTCCAAAGTTGATTTTCATTGCAAATAGAAATTTCCATCAGCCAGGCACCCTGGAGGGAAATGCCTGCTGGTGCTGACAAGGTGTGTGTGTGTGTGTGTGTGTGTGCGTGTGTGTGTGTGTGTGTGTGTGTGTGTGTGTGTAAGAAAGTGGTAAAGCACAGGAGAGAGAGAGGGAGCTTGA
Source organism: Tadarida brasiliensis (assembly GCA_030848825.1). Lineage (NCBI taxonomy): Eukaryota > Metazoa > Chordata > Mammalia > Chiroptera > Molossidae > Tadarida > Tadarida brasiliensis. Next base: position 33,257,275 of record CM061275.1, read on the forward strand.
TAAGCTTCGTAAGGCTCCTTGATTAGAAAGGAGACTTTCTTAGCTAGAACTCATTTGAGATGGATGTTTGAGGATCTAGTTGTGACAATATCCCTTTTCTCTTGCCCATCGCAGATCCTCCAAATATTGTTCTTCTTGTGTGTGTGTTGAGGAGGGTGGGTATGGAAATTGGTCAGACTCGCACCCGTCAAGGACCCTGTCTAATCTCCTGTGAACGCCTGGGGGAGAGCTGCCTGTCTTTGTCACCCTGGCCCCAGCCTGTGGATCTGCAGTGTCAGTGGGAGGCTGGAGTTGTAACGGCAGTTTGTACAGGGGTTTGTTTATGAACCTCTCCTTGAAAACATAAGCTTGAAGCACCAGCATCCCCTCTTCCCCCCAGACTTGAGGCTCCAGACATGACCTCTGCCATAATAAGAACTTTCTCTCTGTCTGGAGACAAGGCTGGTGAGTTCAGCTGAGACTGGAAACCCAAGTGAACAAGGTCCCTGGCAGCCTGCCACAACCTCAGACTGCAGCCGAAACCCACAGTGGGAATGTGGTCCGGGGCCCCAGTCACCCCCTTCCCACTGTGAAATCTATCCCCAGACACTGAGACTCAGTTCTATTGGCTTTGGCAACATTCGTCATGCCAATAAACTCATTGAAACTGAAGAAAGCAGAGGGGAGAAGGGGAGCAGGGAATAGAGGCGGCAGGGGGATGGAGGGAGGAGGGTGTACAGAGAACAGCAGGGAAGAGGAGCTGCCCTAACCTCTCCTGTGAGCTTAGAGGGAGAGACGTCATGGATGCCAAATATCTGAGTTCATGGAGAAGAGAAGGCACAGGCGTTAACAGTCGGCCTCCCAACCCCCAAGGTCATCTCTGTCTGCTCCCAGCCTCTGCTGAGGCTTCTACACCATGGAAATATCCCTGCAAACCTTCCCCTGGGGCAAACGGCCAAGGAAACGCATGTGTGCACACACACACGCACACGCACATTACTATCAGTAAGACACGAGACAAGGAAAGTGAAAACACCACAAAATGCATCCCCCAGGACTACGGGGACATGCACCAGCCACTCAGCGGGTGCTTAAGCCAAAGGAGACCCAGGCTCGCGTGAACTGCCCAGTGACTGGACAGAGCCAGGCTCCTGCTGGCACCCCCCCCCCCATCCCAAGCCTGCTCTGGTGCTCCCTTGGCCCTGGGTATAGCTCCTCATTTCTCATAGTTCTCTGGAGTTAAAAATGCACCTGAAAATCTATTCAGGCTAGCTCAGTACTCTTTTCCCTGGAGAGAAAACTGCCTCTCCTAATCTTAGAGACCTCCTGATATGGTAAAAGCTGTATTTCACAGCCTTGTCATCAGGCAACCCCCCACCCCCTGTTAGCTGATATTGTAGCCGGGGCACCAGGACATCAGTGCCCTGCAGGCACTTGGTGAGGGGAAAGAGCCAGGCTGCTCTCTAGCAGCTCTGGGTGGAAGAACTCCTGCGTTCATGACCCCTCCCTCAGCCTATCTGTCCCAAAGAGTGTCTTTACTTCCTCCCAGCCCTGTACTATCTATCCTTCTGGCACTTTTCTTTCCTTTTTTTTTTTGGTTTATTAGCTATATATTTAAATTTATATTTTGCTAATCATCAAAATCAATATCAAGACAGTAACTTCTTCCTATATACAACAATAATGCAGTGTGCTTTCTTTTCTATAATTCTTATCTTTTTTTTAAATGGCCCTTCAGTATTTTTTTGTTTCAATTTTTATTAATTTATTTTTGTTACAGATGTTTCTCCTTCCCCCCCCAGCCACCCTCCTCCCCATCCCGCCCCCCACCCCCTTAGCATTGTTGTCTATGTCCATTGGTTATGCATACATGCATATAAGTTCTTTGGTTCATCTCATCCACCCCCCCCCCCGACCTGAGGTTTGTCAGTCTGAACCGTACTCCTTTCTATGTCTCTGGGTCTATTTCGTTCTGGCACCTTTCTTGCCTCTTGTTTGACGTGTTCTTCTGCAGTCAGTGGAGAGCTGGCTCATCTATTCTCTAAGCCTGCCGTATTTCCCCATCTACCTTACTTTATAGATGAATATGCCAAAAAAAAAAAAAATAGGAGCATCTGCTAAGTAAGGAGGGGTGAGAGGACCATGAGAGGAAACTGATACTAATTTTAAGTTAGCCGAAGTGAAGGCAGGGTCGACAGCTATGACAGAAGTGAGACCACCCAGATCTGTGACGGCAGCAGCAAGCAAACCGAGACCATACAATGGAGCTTCGAAGAACTTCCTGGCTCTTCGAGCACCGGTCTGGGTTTGCTTGGATCACATTTTTAAAAGAGGGCACTCACTTAGCTAAGAACCATAATTGGAATTTGGGAAGGGGCTGCTTACTTGTCGAAGAGAATTTATTTCATCATCGCCGATGATTCTGTTGATTCCCAGTCAATGCTCAGATTCATGTTGCAACTTGTCCTCGAGCTGGTCAAACGTGTGGATTTCTCAGTGCCACCCCAGCCTGGCTACTGACTGCATGGCAGAGCAAAGCCCTCTTGGCCAAGAGTGAGTTCCTGGACATGTGTTTGCAAATGACATCACGTTCCCGAGGAAAGAAAGCGTCCTATGTGAGAACTTGGGGGAGTCCGAGAACATGTGTTACGTGTAAGAAGACAACTGTGGGTAGTGTTTGCTGGGTTTGAGCCAGACGGGAAACTGTGTGGACTCAGAGACTAAGAGCATGAAGGGATAGGGGGTGGGGTTCGGGAATGTTCCCCAGTGACTCCACGGGAGGCTTTTTATCCGCTGGGGGTTAATTTGAGACAAAAGGCTGGTGTGGTGAGCATGGGCTTCCCGCTCTGTCCTGGGCCTGATGGATCCATTCCCTTAATGAAATTCACTCAGTTTATTTTACCAACTCTAATTACGTGAAGAATGAGTGTCAGGTTTCTTTATCCTTCTGCTGGCCCTGAATGCAGGCCAACCTCACAAGCCTTACGTGCTCGGAGGCTAATGGAGCTTTTATTCCAATTAGTTGAGAGCCAACCCACCTTTGCAGAGAGAAGAATATTTTTAAGAAAAGAAGAAAGAAATACTTAATGTTCGTCTAGTGGATGAAAAATTTCACAAGATAAATTAAAGTGTTTTCTGGCTGAACGCAGAAACCGGGGCAGGACGGTGGAGATAATTTTCCCAGGACTCAAAATGATTTATCTTATCTCTGTGTTCTTCAGACAAGAGGTTCCATTTATTTAGTCATTTATTTTATTAGTTTTCTGAGGAGATCCCCCCCAAGCCCACCCCCCAACACAAAGACACTGCACTTGGCACAGGGAGCGTAGGTGGGATGGGGGAAGGGAGTGGGATCCAGCTGTCATTCATTCGGTCCTTGATTCATTCCTTTAAGATGCATCGGGCTCTGGGCCATGGGCTGGAGACGCAGCAGAGCTCAGATGGAAACCGTTCCTGTTCTTGCAAAACTACAACCTAATGGGAGACACAGACTCCTACACAGCCCCTATCACTCTCTGTGATAAATGCTATGCTGTCGGAGTCCTCTCTGCCACCCACACACCCCGACAATGGACTTGGAGGAGACCGCAGGAGATCGTCTGGTCTGGTAGATCTCAAAAGGGGAGAGTGTACTCTCCAGGGGACATTCGACCATGCCTGGAGACATTTCGGCTCGTCACCTGGGGGAGAGGGCCGCGACTGGCGTGTGGTGTGTCGAGGCCAGAAAAGCTGCAAAGCATCCTACTGTGCGCAGAAAAGCTCCCACAACGAAGACGCGTCAGCCCCAAATGTCAACAGCGCCAGTGGGGACAGACTCTGCCCTGGTCTCTCTGTGCCTCAAGACGGTCCTGAGCGGAGACCGCGCTGGAAGCCGACCCGCTTCTCTCCGCCTCTCTGTTCTCTGCTCAGACTCTGCTGCACGGACCTGGGAGAGGGCCTTTGCTCTGCTCTGCCCTCATAACTGGAGAGAGAACTATCTTTTATTTTACTTTTTCACTTATTTTTGTTTGTTTAATTACAACCGACTAGAACCATACTGTAAAAGTAGCATTAATGAGTAAACTTATTTACTTACTTACTGGGCAGAGGTACAAACATTTTGAGGAGAGGGGTCTCCAATTCAGCGCGGAGTAGGTGAAAACTACGAGGCTGCCCCACACCCCTGTTCCGTGGGACTGTCTGCCACACCGAGAACTCACGTGTAGAGAGTCCTTGGCAGTGGACATAGTTGGGGACTAGGCTGAGTCCTTCAATAGTTTCCCTTTTGCACGCCCCAGCCATTATCCTGCATGTTTGTAAAGACGGCCAGCCTTTGCCTTTGGATCTTCGTGTGACTGGATGTTACATACCATGGAGTTATTTCTGGGCCATTAAGGCTCCCCGTGCCAGGTTTTCTCATCATCTACCACAGGCATCAAGAGGGGCCTTGCGTCTGGCTTTCCCGGAGAAGCAGATGGCACTTTGGGTCCTGGCAGGAGACAGGTGTGAAGTTTCAGGGGCCGGAGGGCTTGTCTGGCATACTATGTAAATTTGGCTCCATTTTGCATCCCTCCCAGGAGCTGCAACCAAATGGAGCCTGCTGTGTGTGTGTGTGTGTGTGTGTGTGTGTGTGTGTGTGTGAGAGAGAGAGAGAGAGAGACAGAGACAGAGAAACAGACAGAGAGACAGACAGACAGAGAGATTGATTGTGATGAAGGTCTGTATATATGTGTATTGGGGTGAGCAAGACCAACTGTACACGTTGCAGATGAGAATAAAGCAATTCTTGGGTAGTAAGGAAAGCTGCCATTTTATTCTGGTTTAAATTGCACAAAAAAGAGATGGGTAATCCCTCAGGGTCAGCTCTCTGGAGGACAGTGTGTAATTCTTTCGTTGATCAGCCTCTTAGTCTGCTCCCAGGGCTGCACTGGCCAGCGTTTCCTTACACCCTGACGTGCAGAGATGACGCCTCCTTTCCTTGCAGCATCCCCAGACCTCTGAATGACCAGCTCAGCTGCTGAGAGTCATGAAGAGGCTCAGCTGAGCAGTGCTGACAAATCCTTCTTACGCAGAGACCACAGGTAACCCACAATTGCAGTCAGTGATTTGTGTTGATTGGCTTACCTGGATGATACTGTTTTCTCTTCAGTAAGGGCACTGTGTGCAAGTGACCCCTGGCCAAAGATTTTTCGGGAATAGCCCCAATTTTAGTAGCTTTTTTTCTTATATATTTCCAAAGCGCACTCATCCTTTTCAAACCATATGTCCAATTTTTATGTTTTAAAAAGTATCTTCCCTGTAACTATCAGATTATTTGTTTTGCTATGGAAACATCCTCTGGTCCCTGATAGCCCAGAAACCAGAATAGCAAGGCCTTACTTGTACTGACTTCTCAGTTTCTGCCCCAGCTCCGCCCAAGCCCGCAAATCCAGAGATTTCAGGCTGGAGGAGAATTTGAATGTAATTAGTTAGGTAATGTCAACTGCACATAAGATTAGCCCTGTCCCGATCCATCTTGCCTTCCACAATTAGGGTTCACCTGTTTTCCCTCAAATGCCCTGACATGGCAAGAATGGGTTACTCATGGCCCCCAATGAGCTAACAACATGTGTTACCACGTGGGCTGGAATATGCACGGCTCACTGAAAACCAGTCCCCGTGGTTTCGTTAATACCATACATCTGCAACGAAAACGACTGCAGGTTTGCAACCCATTCTCTTGGAGCTTTCAGAAAAGATGGAGAATAGTGTCATGAATAAGAAGACATACCGTGTTTGCTTGGCCTGAGTCATGTGGCGACCTTAACGCTATCAGGCAGAAGATTCTGCTCAGACAGGTCTGTTGGTACCCTCACCAAGGGCTAAGGGAGCCACGTCAGTGCTCACCTGTGGCTCACCTGTCATTTCAATGTCAAGTTGAGGACCCGTAGAGACATCTGCGTTCTAGGTACCCACACAGAGTATAGACCACAGAGGCAAGAAAGATCTTCTCCATCTTTTAGTATTAACACCATTTTCTCTGTAGGGTGGTGACTTCCTGAGGTGAGGACATAGGTCTCAGGGGAGCCAGCAGGGACCTCAACAGATCAACTGATTCCTCAGAAACCTTCAGTTGTTCAGCTTGAAAGTGCCAGCCAATCGAACTCCCAGGCTTGGCATTCATAGCCCCACAGTCTCTGACCCTCAGGTGCCTTGCCAATGCTGCCGTCCATGGTCCTCACTTACTTGCTCCCCGTGAAGCAGTGTGGAAGTATTCTCCACTCCCTGACATGTTCCCAGTGCCCCGTTCCCACGGAATGCTGCCCCGCCTTGATAATTTCTCATCGAAGTCCCTGTATTTAATTTGATATCAAGACTGGCAGCAGAGGCTGGCACTGGGGATCCAGCTTGAAAATAAATATTAAAGAGTGTGAGATGGTGCTAGTAAGGAAAAGAAAAAAAAAAAAGGTGCTATGGGGTGATTTCATCTAGGCACTGTTCTAGTATTTTGTATGCATGCTTTTACTTAATATTTTGAGTCCTCACAATTACTGACTGAATCAGCACTGTTCCATGGCATGCTTTAGAGAAACAACATCTTCCCAAATTCCCAAAGGGGTGGAGGGACCTGAACCCATACTCTTTACTTTTTGGTGTCATGGTTGACTTTTATTGCTCTTAGGGCTTATTAGTCCTATTTGAGTTCTGCCCTAGAGTGGAGATCAGGACCGCGACAGGGATTCCACATGGAGACCTATGAACCCACCCCTGAAGTGGCCCTATTGCCATCCTTCCTGACCCAGCTTAAGTCACACCTACTCCACCAGGGGTTCCGGTCCTCTTCCAGTGGATTTGATTGCTCCCTTCCCTTAATCCCACAGCATCTCTGTTGCTTGTTAACAGCTCTTCTAATTTCTTCTCTACCAGTTCCTCTGATCTACTTGACTGAGAACTTAATGTAGGCCGGAGTCCTGTTTACTCAGATTTGTATGCCCTGAGCTTTGCCGGACACATAAGAGGCCTTAACACATTAGTGGAATTTAACCGATTTGTACAGACAGCTGAGAAAGCTCCAGGTCACATCATTGTGATAGATCTTTGAGCTTAGTCCCAGGAGACAGCGAGTGTGTGTGTGTGTGTGTGTGTGTGTGTGTGTGTGTGTGTGTAGGAGAGGGGGCCCAAGTGGAAGAGAGATTTGGAGTGAAGCTTGATGGTGATAAAACAACCACAGCTGGGTCACTTTTCAGGGAGCTTAGTATTTTGCTTATAGAAAAGACAATTCCAGACTGAAATATAAGCCTTTTCTTGACTCAGCTGTTGCTTTTCTTGTAGGGGCCTCGGAGTCTGATCGCTCTTAGCACAGAGAATTCTCAGGACCTGGAACATCAAGGTAAGGGCTGGAGACATCGCTAATGCTCCTCCTGGCGTCCCCCTCCCTCCTCTGCCTTCCTGACAGCTCCTCTCCTTCCATTCCTGTGTTTCTGCCCCCATCAACTCAATCAATTCTCTGCTTCTCTGAGTTGAGTTTTTCCATAGATTCTTGGAGCAGCAGTACTGTAGGGTCCCTGGGACCTTAGATCCTGAAGTGACTGTGTGGTACGCCTCTGCCTGTGAGCTCTGGGGGGTCTGTGTGGTAATGACAGTGCAAGCGGGCCAGGGCTGGGCGTGGGTCTGGGTGCTGAAGGATGCTCCTCTTCTCTTGGCTATGATTATCATTCATTCGACGCCGCAAACATCACATACCTTTATGGAAAACTCATATGGAGCACTGCGCTAGCATCTGGGGTAACAGCTGAGTAAGACAGTCCCTGTCCTGGAGGAGTCCTGAGGAGGAGAGAGATACCCAGCGAGTAACTGTGGAACAATGTAATGAGTGCAGTCGTCAGGGTGTGAATCAAAAGCACAGAGGAAGAAGGGAGACAGGACGGAGCATGTATGCTTGATGTCTGAACCTGGCCTAAATGCGTTCCACGCGTTGATATGCAGTCGGGATGAGGAAGTGCGTGTTGGAGCACGACGAGTGAGTTTATCTGCAGAAGCATTAACGGGGGGACCGCAGAGCACTGAGTGAATGAGCCAGGCCGCAGGGAGGAGAAGGCTGAGCCCGGGCTGTGGAGTCAAGGGCCTGAGTTTGAACTGAGCTCTCCATGGCCCAGCCGTGAGCCTTGCACACGTCCCTTATACTTCCAGAACTTCAGGTACGACTTTTATAACATGAACAATGCTTCGCACTCTATAGTGTTGATGTGGGGGTACATTTAGGGTATGGCTGTAAATGGACTCAGACATCTACGAAGTGACACGCACATGGCAGGCATTATTTTTATGTTGCTGGAAGGGAGGGCAGAGAACAAAGCTCTGAAGTGTAAGACAGGTACCTCCTGCAGGGTGAGGGGTGGCGGGCTCCACTGGGAGGAGTTAGTGATCCTGGGACCGGAGTCTCGCAGGTGTGACGAGACGGCCGCGTGCACGCCACACCCACGGCAGGCTCGCCTCGGCCGCAGCGCTGTTTCCACACCATCAAGCTGGCAGTATGTGACTGCCGCCCGGTTGAAAAATGGCTTTCCAGCTTTGAGATTGAGTAGCCTCTGAAAAATAAAAGTGTCGCTTGATTCTTGCTGTCAAAAAGAGTTAGAGCGGGAAAAATTTCTGTAAAATCCCTGTGCAATTTGGGGATAGTTTGTCTTTGTTGTGGCTTCAGCTTTTCACGTGGTTTGCTCTTGCCTCATGGATGTATACATTCAAAGTTGGTTCTGACCTTCCAAACGCAGAGAGTCATCATTGTGCCACAGTCTTTATCAAGCGTGTTTCCTGATAAAGCTGAGAGCGTGTTGCTATTGATTTAAACGTGTTCTGATATGATTTGTGACAGTAAATGAAGATACATTCAAGAGTGTTCCTTCCTCTTAGGGTCCAAGTTTCCCTAGAAGGGTGTCTCTGAGCCCAGCAGGTGCTTATAGGGGCTGGTGCCAGGCAGAGGAACCCAGCTTCCAAGCAGAACCAGGTAGCAGGCAGTCCCAGGAGATGAGCCAGAGAGCGGGAAGAAAAGTCTGAATTGTAGGCAAATAAGGAAGCAAACTGAGGGGTTATGGGCAACTTCAATCTACAGTGGGGATGAAACAGAAGATTAAAAAAAGGGAGAGGATTCACTTCATGTTTGGGTGCAGCGTGTGAAGTGTGCAAAGGAAAATAGACCTAAGGGGACTAAGGATTAAGGCTGTGAGGAGGACAGGAAGCACGGAGGCTTGCTCTTCTTGGGAGGACAGGAAGCACGGAGGCTTGCTCTTCTTGGGAGGACAGGAAGCACGGAGGCTTGCTCTTCTTGGGAGGACAGGAAGCACGGAGGCTTGCTCTTCTTGGGAGGACAGGAAGCACGGAGGCTTGCTCTTCTTGGGAGGACAGGAAGCACGGAGGCTTGCTCTTCTTGGGAGGACAGGAAGCACGGAGGGGTGGACCATCACCTGGGGTACACATGGAGGTGGATATCCCGTTCAAGAGTATTGGCGTTTCCTCCGTTAGGTGTGTATTCCTTCCACTGAGCATTCATTCAGCCAGCATTTTTGAGCATCTATTATGTGGAAGGTATTATCCTAGACATTTGGGATGCATTGGTGACAGAAAGAAAAAAAAAGGAAGCTAAAAAATTCCTTTCTTCATAGAGTTTACATTCTAGCAGAGTACGCGATCAAGGAAAAGAAACAATAAACATAATACACAATATGCAGTGTGTTATAAAATGACAACTGCTATGGAAAGAATAGTACAGGATAAAGGGGATTTGCAGAGGGCGGGGGTTGGGGAGTGGTACGGAGCACGTAGAATTTGCATTAGGATGCTTAGGGAAGGGAGGAGGCCTCTTGGAAGAGGTAGTATTTAGCAAAGACTTGGTAGAGCGAGGGAATGAGCCAAGGAGATTTCTGGGGAAATATTATTCTAGTCAGAAAGACTATCCAGGTCAAAGACTGAAACAAGAGGTGGAGTAAAGAGAGCATTGTGGCCGGAGGGGAGAGAGTAGGGAACTAAAAGGGACATCAGTAAGAAATGAGGTCAGGGAGTGGGAAGGGGGAAGTAATTGCAAAGGGGCTTGTAGGACACTATAAAAAATAGGGACTCTGGCTTTTACTTTGAGATTAAACACTGACCAATTTGAACATCCTTTCTTAAGTGCAAATGCCCCGTTACAATAACATACCTTGGATGACTAAAAGCTTATTATAAAAGCATTTGTTAGAAAACATATATCTTTGTTGATAGCATGGAACTAGATTACTTAGGGCTTTCTGCTTGTGCTAAAATGATGAAGAGGGCATAGAAAGGCAACCCTGGGATATCTAAACCCATATTCATCTAGCTCACCTGCATTCATATCACTGGAATAAATGTGTTGATCCCCTATTAATTTCTTTTCACTGCTGATTTGTGTATGGCGGGATCCTGATTGATGATGTGTTACATGAGTTATCCTCTTGAAGGTGTTCTCTTCCCTCCTCTTCCTTTCAGGTAGGAGAGCCCCAGGAGCACTCTGAAAGGGAAGGGGAGGAGCAAGGGAGGATCTGAGGAGGGAACTGGCATCCAGCCAGGCATGGGCAGGTCACCATCCTCGGTGTCTTCCTCTGCCGCTGATGAGCTCTCCCTACACAACAGGCGGGAAGAGATAAAGACAAATCCAGGCCCTGGGTCTGCTGTTTGCTTTCAAGGAGCTGTATCTGGTAGCCTGTCAGGAAATGATTTCCAATAAGGGTTGGTTCAGGAGGACAGAAAGTCAACGTGGGTTGAGAGATCTTGAAGCCTGGAGGAGGGTGGCAATTAAATCCCCAAATGTTATTGGCGAGGCAACTCATTCTTGACCCAAGTCTGGGAAAATGTTTTTCTTTTGTGTTGGAAGTCTCTTACTATGCTTATCTAATGTTGTTTTAAGGACAGAAATGTCAACTACATGTGTGTCTTTAGGAAGTCCTGGGAAATAAAATTAAATACTCCAAGTCCAAGGTAAGGGTTCCAAGTTGAGGCCAAGAGTTTTCCTGGGAAATCACCTTGTTCATCCCTCCAGGCTGGGGGGTAAGACCTGAGTGTTTGTGGTACAGTCACCTACAGAACTTCCACAGGCTCATCGGGAAGGCTTTCCTATGTGCAAACAAAATTTCTCTTGGTTATAACCCCCAAGAAGCACAGTTTCCATTGGAATAAATGTGAAGCAGTGGCTTCAACCTTCCTTCAGATGGCCCTGGTTTCATTATACGAAGTTGAGATAGACACCACTCTACACACTGTGATTTGAGACACCTCTGACCCCATGTATTTCTTCTGTGACCTATGATACTGCCCCAAATAGTGTTACAAGCAATTCATTTCTTTGCTCATTGAAGCCTCATTAAGAGACAGGCTATTAAAATGTAAATATTTCTGAGACCGAGAGCTTCAGGTAATGCTTCAGAAAGCCAAAGCTCCAGGATGACAGCTGGTTGAGGTTGACAAGATTTTTTAAGGACAGAGGCTCCGAAGTTCTACAGAGCTGGGTTAGAATCTTGGCCTCGCCGTTCAAGAGCGGTGTGATCTTGGCAACTCCTTTAACATCTCTTTTGTTTTTTTCCCGTTTGGAAAATGGGGGAAATAATACCAGCCTTCAGTTTTGCTTGAAGATTTAATGGGAAAATGAGTATAAACATTTTTATACAATGCTTGGAACATAATAAAGCGACAAATGAGAATGGTTATGGGTAAGTGCTCCAGGATGGAATCTGGGGGCAGGATTATTGGGAGCAGTACAAGAATTCCCAAGGAGGAAAAGACCTCCAAATCCTTTATTCCTCTTCCTTGGCCAGCCCTTCCCAAGACCCTCCACTGGAAGCTGTATGCAGGAAAATTAATGAGCAGAGAAGGAAGTATTCTAGGATATATTTCCCCCAAGCCCCTCAACTCCTTTTCCCTTGATGATTTTTTTTTCCCCTTTCTCCCTACTTTATCATGCATTTCTTTATCTACTACCCAGGGTACAATAAAGAGAGAAACTTGGCTTTCCTACACAGAATCCCATCATGTGGGCAGTGGGGCAACCAGATGCCAATCTGAGTGCTGCATCAGAGCGGGTGAGACTTGGGCATCATGGCCCTGGCACAGCCCAGGCTCCATTGTGCCAAGGCTCATGCTGTGTGGTCATGCCGCTTCCTCTTCTGAAGTCTGCTGCATCCACAGATTTAGGAACCAGCTTGATGGAAGGGAGTGGGCACTGGGGAGTTTTGGAGCACCAACCCGTGCATGCCATCTGTAGCTAGCTTTATATAGTGCAGGGGAAGGGACAGATCAGGATGGAATGGTTGGCTTTGTTTGACTTCGATGGGAGGGAGGGGAATAGGAGGAGTGAGGATGCTAAAATTGCCAGGGAGTAGGTGATGACTATTTTTTCCCCTCTCAGCTTTTCTTCTTTACTACTTTGGAACAAAATTAACTTGTAGTTTCCCTAGAGAGGAAAGCAGAGGCAGTCACTTCTGGTTATCTGATGGTCACAGGAGACAGAAATGCCAGTTTGAGCTTGGAGATTCTGAGACAATAGAAGAGGTTGCTGTTATTGGTGGATAATAGAGAGAAGGGTAAGAGGAAGGTTGCTACTGCTGGAGGCCATCAGTTCATCCTCTGCCTCCACAGGTATGAAACGAATCCAGATAGCAGAGAACACTTGGGTAGAGATCTCTCTTTTTCATGTGCGGGAAGAAAAGGGCTATACTCTGTAGGGATGCATTTTAAGGTGATAATTTGCTTTTCAGTCTTAGGACCACGGAATCTCAGCTCCACAAATGAAAGTGTGAATTCTCTGCCACATAAGAGATAACTAATTGCTCCCCTCCCTCCTTTTTTGGCAAAGAGAAAGAGTCGCAGGAATATGCTTGAGATCCAATAGATAAAACTTGAGCATTACAGCCCATTCTTAAAACTCATCTCTGACATCTGCTTTCTATATGGTTTTCTCCACCACTGAGAGTACTGATTGCTTTTCCCTCTTCTTCAGGCCCAGCTGCACACTTCCATCGTTGTACATGGTACCCTGATGTGTGCCTGTTTGTGTGTAAGCCTTCCCTACTGGACTGTGAGATCTTTAAGGGCAAAGTCTATCTTATTTATCATTGCACCTTCTGTGGGTAGTTCTGTGCTCGAAGGAAGGCCAGTGGTCCTCATCCCCCATCTCCCCCTTGCCAGGGTGGTTCCAGGACAGAGACAGCTTCCATCAAAGCTTGACGCGGCTCATGCTAATTCCATCTTAGTATTTCTGGAACATTCTCTGTCTCAACACACATGGAGTCAGAATTGAAATTGTTTTTGGTAAGTAATCCAGCAATGACTCCTTTGGGTGGTTATTTTGAAGTTGGAGGGTTTTCCTGGTCTTTGCAACATATCCCTCACCAGGATCCAGACCTGGATAAGAACAAGTCAAAGCTTAATTTATTTCCAAAGGTGATGATCAGTTGATTCTTGCAGCTTTCCAAACCTACTTTGAGGAGAAGGGTATCACATGAAAACTTGTTGAAGAGGCTTCCCTCTCTACCACTCTTTCTAGAATGCTACTTTTCCTTGCAAGTCTGCTTTCCTAACATTTCTCTCCTTTCTAGAAAGATCAGGGAATCTTTAAACTGTGGTGTGTGCCTCCTAATTTAGCAGGTTTATACTTCAAGTGCAGCCCAACATTGACCTTGGTGAAGGTGTTCAGCTTCTAGACCAGGATAGGTGAAGCAGTTCTCTCCTTTCCCAAACTTGGCCCTGGGCACCATCACCTTCTGTGCCTGGTTGGAGGAGACCTGTGGTTCTATCCAGTAGGAATAAATCATATCAGCCTGCAGTGACTCCTCTTGGGGCCTTTAGGTATGAGCTTGATGCTCAGTCAGTATGGAATAAGAAGGTAATGGGAGAGTGAGGAGAATTTGTTCATAACTTAGCACCTTCAATGACTCCCCAGGTGATCTTGGGCAAGCCCCTAGATCTAAATGTCCTGTTTCAAAGAAACAGCTGGAGCAAGTGCTGAAACCGCCTTGCAGCACTGTTGGGGGTTAAATTAGGTGCTTCCTATAAAACTAGGGACTACTCAACAGAGACTTCGTTTGGAGGCAGCGCTGTGGTGTACTGTAGCGCATGTGCTTTGAATTCAGTTGTTCAGCCATAAATTCCAGTCCCAGCTCTCCCCTGCTTATTAGCTTGGGAAGCCAATGACCTTCCCTACGTTTCATTTTCTCCTCTGGCTATAAAATGGGGATAATGATACACATCTGTAAGGATTGCCGTGCGGATCAATTGTGGCGTCACCTGCCCTCGACAGCTGTCCGTTCTAAGCACCCTCCCGTTTGCACCCGTCACTTGAACTTAAATCCCACTAACTCCTGCGGTTACACCTCGCCCCATTTGGTGCAGAAGAGCCCCAGGTTCAGTTCTGAGGAATAATACATCAAAAATCCACAGGGCATTCCGCTGAGTTCTTTCTGCATTCTTTTAGGAGGCACACTATTCTTCCACAAGTCTAAATTGATAGATTTTTATAAATCACAGGGATCTCAAACTCACTTGGCCTCGAGAGGCAGTAGTACAAATGTGTGCATTAGCCCGTGGATAAGACATCAGGGCCTAGTGAGGCCTGTAGTAGGCAGAAGTGTCTGAGCATCTAAAAGCGTGCAAAGCCAACTTAGAAACAAACAAATAAATAAAAATAAACTAGTAAAATCCTTTGTGAGAAAAGTAGCCTGGTTGGGCTCAAAGGAGGCAAGTTTGAGGTGCATGTTTTATTATCCTTAGTCCTTTGGGTCAACCCTATTGATGAAGAGGATCCCGAGGGATGGGTGTACTCTGTGGGCGAGCGTGCTACTTGGTGCAGCCATTGATGAAACAGCTTGACGTTGCTCTTTCATGTTAAACATCCTCTCTCTCTATTACCTTGCAATGAACCCTGCTCTGTGACTACTCAAGGCACACTCCTGCACGTGTGTGCCAGGGTATATGCACAAGAACAGTCATAGCAGTGCTGCTCAACAGCAAAAACGTGAACAGCTCAATTACCCATTGAGGGAGAAGGGGGTAAGGGAACTGTGGTACAGGCAGTCACACAATGGAGTATTATGTAGCAGGAAAAAGGAAAAAACCAAGCTCCATGCAACAAGGTGGATGAAACTTGGCAATGTAATATTAAACCTAAAAAAGTAAGGTACAGAGATTTTCTGTGGCATGATGCCCATTTCATAAAGTTTAAAAAAACTGAAATAAAAATGTGCTTTTTATAAATGCCTATAAAGGAAAGCCCATGATTTTCTTTGGCATACTCTTATGGGGTGTGGGATAGGGGAGCGGATGGGAAGGGAGTTGACTAGGGCACTGACAGCTACACGTTTTTGTCAAGGTGCTAATTTTGGTGTTGTCTGTGGGGACATGACTGCTTATTATGTTATTTAAAGATAAAACAAGATGAGATAAAATAGTCTTCATACCTTTCAGAATGTTGTCAGGAACAAATGAGTACTTTCCTGTGAATATGCTTTGTAAACTCTAGCATGCAACCACTTTAAGGGATCTTAGGATAACGGGGTCGTGGACATCGAGAGCCTATTGCTGAATTCCTGGGGCTTAGCGGGTATCCATACGGTAGACTATACCATGTCTTTGAGCAGTAACTGTACTGCAGGCTCCCTTTTCCAGCTTCTTGCCATTTTCTCCCCTTCACTCTCCTTGTTAGTGAGTATGCTCTCAGGGAACATACACACGATCAGCAAAAACAAAGGTCAAATTATAAAAGTAAACTTCACACACAATTGCACATGCCCCTTCCCGAGTCGCCACACACACACACACACACACACACACACTTAACCACAATGTCATGCACCACAAACCTGCTAGAAATGACTTCTGGATCGTCTGTTGATTTGGGTTATTGATGCCAATCTATTTCTCTGACAAAGCAGGTGATAATCATTTTCAGAGTAATTAACAATTGATTCTGCTTCCCTGTTTTTTCTAGGTTGTAATTAAATATCCGTGCAAATAGTTATATATAAAATTACTAAAGGAAAGGGGCCAACTTTAGGTGAGACAGGGGCATTTGTTAACTATGTATCTACTCTTAACTATCTATTGGACATCTACCATGCACCAGGCACTGTCCTCGGGGCTGGGACTATGGGCATGACTATGCCCAGCCTCTGCCCTAGGGGGAGCGCACAGGCAGGTTGGCAGAGGGATAACTTAAAGGTGGTGAAACCTCCTGGCTAAGGGATCTCCTCAGTGTCTTGTGAGAAAGTGGACAGGGGACCTCATTAAGCCTGAAGGTGAGGAAAGACATCCTAGAGGAAGGGGTATCTGGCTTCAGAGGGATTGAAGTTAGACAGGTGGAAGGGCTGGGTGGGCAGAGTGCTGCGTGCTCAGCACCTCGGAGGAAAGAGGACAGAGGCAGACTGTGGCCACTGGGGCCAGTGGACACTTCTGATGGCTGCAATGGAGTGTGTGTGTTGGGGGCCAGGAGGGGTGAAGCTGGAGGGAGGCAGGAGCCAGTTAAAAAATGGCCATATTACCAGCCCTTTGGATTTCGTCCTAAAGTCAATGGGAGTC
The DNA here is from genome assembly GCA_030848825.1 of Tadarida brasiliensis. NCBI lineage: Eukaryota > Metazoa > Chordata > Mammalia > Chiroptera > Molossidae > Tadarida > Tadarida brasiliensis. The sequence goes on from CM061275.1 coordinate 33,273,787, forward strand.
ATTTAAGGATTTAACCAGGAGAATGACATAAGCAGATGTAAGTTTTAGAAAATTGTATTTTAGGGGAAGGTGCCAGAGGCACTGAGATCAGTTAGGGTTTTTTTTTTTTTTTTTGTATTATTATTATTTCCAAAATATTGTCTCTCCTTTTGGTCAAGCAAGGGGATTATTAGTAAAAGATTCTATGGGAAGATACCCTTCTTCTCTTTGCTTCAGCTATCAAGTAATACTTACCTGGCAGGGGAGACACCATGATCACAAAGGTGGGTTCCCAGGGCGAGGATTCTCCATCGCACTCCGGGCGTGCTGACCCCTGCGATTCCCCCAAGTGTGGGAAACTCGACTGCATCATTTGTGGCAGTGGGGCCCTGTGTTCGCTCCCCTGGAAAAATAAATAAACACATAAATAAGATATCAAGTAAGAGGCTGCCTGAGTAGCTGGGAGTTCAACAACAGAGTTGAACTTCAAGTCTTTCTATTGCTTTTTCCTTCTTGGACAAGTTCTACTTCTGTGGGCCTCGGTTTCCCCTTCATTAAACGAGGAAAGGCATTTGCAAAGTGTCCCCCCACCCCTCACCGATATTCCCAGTACCCACCTGCCACTGTACATCGTTATTACAATATTATTGACTATATTCCCTACGCTGTACTTTGCATCCCTGGGACTATTTTCTAACTACCAATTTGTGCTTCTTAATGCCTTTACAAGTATATAATTGTCTAACCACAGAGCTGCACACCTGAAACTAATACAAAATAATATGTCAACTGTAAGTGAAAACTGAAATTTAAATTAAAAAAGAACAAGTAAATACATTCTTATTTTCAAACCACAACAAGAAAGGAGAGGCATCTGTAATGCTGTGGCTTTGATGTTCTGGAATGATGAAGACAGCAGTTGCTCCTGAAAGCCTCGGAGTCGGCTAGAGAATGGACTCACTCTCATGGCATATATTATTCATACTTTGGAGGAACCTTCAACAATGTATTAAGGAAGGGGGGACTCCTGAGTGCTCGCTGGCCCCCAAGCCCAGCCACGAAGTTGATGCTGTCTTCCAGCCTCTGCTTCTGGCTCAGAGAAGCGTGGATCCCTAGTGCTTTGGGAAATCGTGTCTCTTCTTCTTAATGAGACTAATGGTTAATTAATGAATCTTTGACCTTACTAAGTAAAACAAATTTGGGAAGAGATTATTCTGCTTCACGAGTCCCTGGAACATTGATCAGGGGTTGGGAGCTTGAGCTGGCTCTTGAGGTTATTTTCTGATGTTTGAAAATAGTCCCTCACTGTGATCTGTGATCCAAATGCCTGACTCTGTTTTTTTAGGTTGGCCTCATGTACAGTGGCTGTGGTACCCACAAGTTTTCCTAGGCAGAGGGGATTTTCTGATCACAGGCAAGCCCACCAGCTGTGATGGTAGCCATGGAAACTGGACACCTCAGGGTGCTTCTCCAAATTTTATTGGGTGGCACAAGCTCCCATCTCTCTGGGATAGTTTAGATAAAGTTTCCATGGAAGCAGGAGACCAGACAGAATGACGGCACATCATCCTGGGAGCCTAAGAATCCTTGTGTTGAATTCTTTGGAGCTCAAATCATGGGGTGATTGCAACAGAAGATGATTTTCAGAGAAAACACATCTAATATTTATGGAGCCATAACCATGTGCCTGGCACTGTTCTAAGCTATTTACTTGTATTAACTCATTCCGTCCTTACAGCAACCCTATTATGATCTGCACTTTACAAATGAAGAAATTAAAGGCACAAAGAAAATCAATAACTTGTCCAAGGTGACTCAGCCAGGACATGGCCGTGTATTCTTTGCCTCCTGTGCAGAGGCATGGACCCCAGACCTTGAAATGACCTCAAGTGATCATTTGGTTCCCTCCCTGTCTCCAGGCAGTTAAGGTTTTATCATGTGTCTTCCCCTTTCCTTTTTATTTACAAAGCAACGGAGACCCATGGGGTTAAGTGACTGGTGAAAACCTGGAGGTAGTAAGTGTCAGTGGGGAGGGAGGCCCTTTGTCAGTGGTCTGAGGAGCACCGCTCCTTGCTGGCTTTCTCCCTTCAACACAGGCCAAACAAAACAGGCCTTTCCGTTCCCCCTGCAGCAGTCCAGCTTTCCCTCCCATCTAGGAATCTACTTCATTTCCTCTGCTTGTTCAAGGCAGATCACTCAAGCCCGTTTGTATATTTTGTTTTAAAGAAAAAATATTCAAAGACCTACATCCCCCTCTCTTTACGGCTAATAGGCTTTGACGAGGGCACGAAGGGACAGCATCTCCATGCCTCCCCCTGGCCCAGACCTGGCCTGTGTGAGGCAGCATGCCATGCGGGGGTCAGCAGGAGGGGCCTGCTGGCAGAGGGGACTGTGGTATTGGGGGGGAGTGACCCTGAGTTACAGAATAATGTTTCCGTTACCTTTTTACCACCCCCTCCCATTTGTGTCGCAAATCAGAGACAAGTTCTGACAAGTTCAGAGACATCAGGATTCAGATAGAGTCATTTTACTTTCTGTTAATTCAAGGCAGCTAAGGAATACCCTTTTTATCGAAGACAAAGCAAGCCTGCTTCTGCCTTCCATTTTCCCCCCAACTTCAACCCAGCTTATGGACACGCATGCACACACACACACACACACACACACACACACACACACACGAGCTCATCCTGATTTTATTGCTCATTTCTCTTTGATGGGAGAGATCTGAAATGGCTGGCAAGGCCATTTCCAATGTTCTGTGCCCAACACTTCGCATCGTTGGCTTTCTCCAGGTGCTGTCCTCTCGTCAAAGCCAGCCCAGAAGCTGATTATGCCGGGAGGCTGCGGGGCCAGGTGGCGGGTCAGCCAGGCCCTTGGCTCTCTCTCCTCCCTCCTGTGGTCATGGTCATCAGCATGAGAGAAGATCAGGAGACACTCAGACTGGTTAATTGTGTTTCACCCCTGGGGATATCTCTAGTGTATGAAGCTGAACAGCATTCATGAGGGAGAGCTTCAAAGACAGAAAAAATCATGACATACGGGCACAGGTATGCCATGCGACTCACTCCCCACACCTAATTTATTTGAAAGTCCTATCAGTTCCACCTCCAGAATAGCTCTGAAATCCATCACTTTTTTCCAGCTCCCCTGCCCCCACCGAATCCAAGTCACCCTCATCTCCTACTCGGGTGGCTGCAATAATCTTCTGTTTGTCTCCCTGCCACCATTCTAGATCCTTGTAACTCACTCTCCACACTGCAGCAAAGTGATCTTTTTCTAAAGCAAATCAAATCACTCCGTTGCTTAAAAAACTTCACTTGGTCTTGGAGTAAAACCTGCCTCCTTGGCAGAATGCACAGAGCCCTGTGAGATCCCGCCCGGCCCTGGCTTCTTCTCTCACATCTCATTCCACGTGCTCCTCCCATGACTCCCTGGCCACGGCGGCCACCTCTTAGGTCCTCAAACAGGCCAAGCTTGCTCCTGCTTCAGAGGCCTCTCCCCTCTTCCTGGCCCTCTCTTCCTCTGCTCATTACATAGACTCCTTCTCATCCTTCGGGTCCAATGTCACCTCAAAATAGAGAGCTTCCCTGACCACTGTGCTAAGGTCGTCCCATCTCTGGCCTTTCTCCATCAGATCATCCTCTATGTGCCCTTTGTAACATTTATCATCACTTAAAATGGTCTTGTTTGACTCTTGGTTTATCTGCAGTTATCAGTCTCTCTAGTTATTTTCTGTATCTAGAAACAATCTTGAGAAAGGCAGGGTCGATTTTTATTTGGTTCGCTGCTAAATTCCTGAGGCCTGGAGCTTCGTGGGCATTCATTAAATATTTGTTGAGTGAATAAATGAATCATTTTGACTCTGGACAAGTTGAAGCCCTCAAATTCTGGAGAATCCATTCAGTTTGGGGTCATCCATTATATCAGCCCAAGAGTGGCCCATGGTTTATGGAGACTTATTTTTTTGTATCAAGTTCTATAGAGTGTGGAGACGCAATGATTCTGGTGTCTGCCAGGGCACCTGTCACTTCCTCTCAGGCACCTACCCACCTCCCTCACCTGTGGACTTGCTTTCCTGCTGGATAACACTCCTTACAGGAAAAATGAATTTGTTTCTACTCCAGCAATGAGCACGATTAATGTGCTCTTCTTTCAGTTCAGGACCTCAATTTAAATCCTGTCCTGTTCAACCCGATCAGGAAAGGTTATATTCTGGATCTGTACTGAAACGAACCCCTGGACTCACAGTCAGTTATGCCTTACTCCTTGAGGTATCCAAGCTGGTGGGACACCCCATGCAGTGCTGGGTCTGGGTCCACATCGGGGCACAGTCTGTGCCGTCGTCCGCAGACGGGAGAGCTCGCAGCGGCTCTCTGGTGTCCATGGACATTAACTGGATTATTTCCCTGTCACAACTTGTACTTAAGTCATGGGTTTTTCTTCATCTGCCCCTTATATCTGTTAGCACCCATAGCTGGTTCACCTATAAATGTATCTGTGTCATTAACTCTATGAGATTCAGGGAATTTATAGGAATGTAATAGAACATTCTAGCAAGATGTGATGGCCAAGATTTGGTTCAATCTCCTATTTTCAGCTGTGTTATATTTTAGTCTAGAGTCAGACTGCTTGGGTTTAAGTCTGCGATGTGGTATCTGGGGAAAATGACTTAACCTCTCTGAACCTTGGTTTCTTCATCTGTAAAATGGGAATGATAATACTAATGACCTCATAAGGTTATTGTGAGGATAACATAAGATGCTGTGTCTGGCTCAGAGCACGTTCTTAACATATTCAGCTATTATTGGATGGCTATAGAAGAGGAAACAGACTAAAGGTCATCAAAAGTCATTCTGTTAATTGGAGGCATGCTTATTAAGATATAAGCTCCAGTAAAGCAGAAATAATCTGTCTTTGTTATTTCTTCACCTCAATTTCCACATCTGAAAAATGGGTATTAAAAGCACTACCTATCTCAGTAAATTGTTCTAATATTTAAAGTACCCAATAAATATGAACTATTTAAGATAGTACTTAACACAAATGAATCACTCAAAATGTTATTATTGACATTATTAAGTTGTATACTTTTTATTTTTTTATTGTAATTATTTTTAAGTTTTCCAGAATTTAATACAGGGTTTAGAATCCTGCCGACTCTCAATAAAGTTGGAATGAATGAATAAATGAACCAGAAGGAGAAGTCAAGTCTCCTGACTCCCTGTTCCACGGTCGTTCATCCAGGTCACATGGCCTCAGGCCTTCCAAGTACAGTGCTACTCCCATGATTACATTAGCTTAACTCAGGTTTGAAATATTAGCCACCCTGGGCCTCCCAGGCATTTTCCCTTCATCTATTCTCCAGCTCAAAATCAAACCTTTGCCTTTGAGATATACTGCTGTCAGCTTCTGGTGAAAAACAAAATTGGTGGCTATCTGCTCTCCCAACTGCCTGCTACTCTCTGTCTTCTAGGAAATCTCATTTACTCTCATTCTCCTTTGTGTGTTTGGTTGGAGGCTCTTGGTTGATTCTGATCCATTACTGTTAAGACTCTTATTTTCTTTTTTAAATTTTATTCTGGCCTCCCTTTGGCTCACCCGGTACCATCGTGCTCTGTGCTCCACCTCTCCCACAGGTCTTGCTAGAGGGAGGGTACTGCTTGGTTTAGGCTCTTCTGGCTGGCTCTGACCCAGCTCTAGACTTCCCAGACACTCACCTGGACCCTCGTTGTCTCCTCTGGGTGTCCTTATTTCTCTAATCAGGTACCCATTAACTTCATAATTTCACCCCTAGCATCACTCACTCCCCTGACCCAGCCCCTTTCCCCCAAACCTAAATACCAGTTTCCTACCAAAGTCACAGTATGCACAGAAAAAGGCAATCTTCATCTGGCTCTGGGATTTTCACTTAAACTATTTAAATGACTTCAAATTCCCCAATTCAAAGCCACTTTGGGTACGTGGAGAATTTTGCTCTTTGGGGCTTTCAGTCTTTCTTATCTTCTACTCTTGCTATTCAAAGAATGGTCTGAGGCCCAGCAACGAGGGCCTCATCGGGGAGCTTGTTAGGACTGCAGACTCTCAGGCCCACTCCAGACCTACTGCATCAGATCTGCATTCCAGCAAGGCCTCAGTTGGGTCACGTGTGTGTTCGTTTCCTGAGTGCTGCTCCATCCTGTTTCTCAAACTCCAATGTTGGTTCCTGTTAAAATGCACATGGCTGGGCTCTGCACCCAGAGAGTTGGCTCAGTAGGTCTGAGATGGCATCCAGAAGCTGGCCTTTTATCATGTACTCTTACGGTGGCTCTGATCCAGCCGAGGGCTGTGCTTTGAAAAACATTACTCCCATCTGAAAGCATCCTGAGTTCCTGCCCAGGGTTTGGGATGGTGCGAGCAAAAAGCAGGCATTCCATAAATCGTTATTGCATTGAACGGAACTTCTCTTGTTTATACTATTTTTTTTCCCTTCTCAAACTATAAAAACGGACATGAGAGTAGCCATGTCAGTACTCTGGCTATTAGTTGAGTATATTAATCCGGGAGATCTCAACTAATGAGCCAAACTACTGGGGCTTTCCTGAGATTATTAAACTCCTATTTTTGTATGGATTCAAGGTTCTGCTGACTTTTCCTATCTTCTGGAAGATAGATAATATCAAATCATCTGACCAACTCCTTAACTTATTCTGTTGAAACCTACCCCCATACTCAAGTGTGTGAAGGAATTCTATTTCCAGATTCCTGGGTGTGGCAGGCAGACTCCAGAGTTGCCCCAGAGTGGCCCCTGTGACTTCCTTCTAAACCAACAGAATACAACAAAAGTGATGGGATGCCCCCTTCTGTAATGACAACGCACATCATGAGGTCACATTCTGTTATATAAGACTCTATCTTGATATCAGACTCTAAATACTCTCCTTGATGAATCAGTGGTCATGCTCAGAAGATCCACGTGGCAAGGAGCTGTGGGTGGCCTTGAGGAGCTATGACCCGCAGCCAGCACGGAACAGCTGCGAGGCACAGAGTGCTGTCAAAGCCACGTGAGCAGGAGAGCAGATCCTCTATCAGACGAGAGTCCAGCCCCAGCTGACACCTTGATCACAGCCACCTGAGACCCTAAGCGCAGTACTCAGCCGAGTCACGCTCGGAGTCCTGACCCACCGAAACTGAGACAATACATGTGTGCTATTTAGGCCTATAAGCTTGTGGTACTTGGTTACACAGCCATGGTAACTAATACATGGTAATGGCCACTAAGCTGACCCACGAAGTCAGCTCCATCCGCAGAAAATGGCAACCAGGGGGCGTGAGAAAGCCAGGATTAGTGTGACTCCACCTGGGCTGTCATCTCCATAGTAGTGCCCATGAGATGAGTGAGACTGCAGTGGTCCATGCACAAGAGACAGCTCCCTCAACATCCTCAGTGACTGTTTTTATTCCATCCTTCCACATTGCCTCAGTTTCCCCCCTGCTACCAGTAATCAAACCTGATGTTTCCACTTGGGTCGATAGAACCAAGGTGACAGTGTATGACAACATTTAATGAATACCCATAACCTGTTTAGAGACTAGAATAAAACCGCTATATAAGTGAAAAGTGGTCCCCCCCAACTATTTTTTTCATGTGACACACATCATTTCTCTAAGCCTGTCAGATGGGTTAGCATTCTTCTGAAATCGGCTGATTCAGGCTTTCTTGAAAACCAAAGAAAAGGAGATACACGGAGATGTAAACACATTTTCCATTCCCCAAATAAATAGAATTTGGAGCAAAGAGGTTATCTTTTCCTTAACCCTGTGAAGACCACACAAGATGCAATCTTCCCCTGGCTGGGAAGGCCAGACCCCTGCACTTGTGTACATGTAAGAGAAAAATTTGATCAATAATTCATTCTGAAATGCCTCCTCTTTCTTGGTACGCCCCTTACACATCCTTTCAAGAACACTCCAGTCACCGTGGTATGTATATTTAATTGGTTCCAAGACAAGACTTGTTCACCTTGAAAGCAAGTGGCTTTCAGAAGTGAAGGTCAGAGGACAGGGAGGAGAACGGAGTCTGCCTTTAGCTGTGCCTAGATTTGCCTGAACGAAAGGATGTGTTCTGGGGCTGTGGAGCTGGGATCCGGCTTGACAAAAAATAAATCTGGAGTCTTCTTTTCAAGTGGAAAAGGTCAAATGGTCCACAATGCCAGACGAAAGGCTTTGGAATGGGTCTTTCAGGCAGAGATATACTTGTTTCTCTCCGATCTTTTTTCCTCAGTCGAGGAAGAAGAGACTCTGAGTGGGTCCTCCCCTCCTCCCCACCGCTCCCGAGAATGTTCTGCAATAAAGACTGGAGACTATTTAAAATTCAAGCTTTCCATTAATAGTTTTATAGCTCCCACAGTTACCTTAACTTCAGGGTGTCATTTTACATTATGAGTTACATTTAAGGACACACAGACACAAGAGGGAAATGAGCTGGTAGATTTGGGGGAGGAGATGTCGAGAAGAGTGAGCCGCGGCCACCGCCATCCCTACCTGCCTGAGAAATGTCCTCCCGTTGCGAGTGTGACCCACTTCCAGCCTGAAGTCTGACTGTGCCCATCCCAGGAGGCAAAGCACCTCCGGGTTCTGACAGCGTCCACTCCTGCAAATATACTTAGAACCCCCATCCCTCGCTTCCAGACTCAGAATTTCAGTCGCAACACAACAATATGAAAGCAGTAAAAAGTAGACACCTTTCACGGGCCCTCAGGCCATTTCTGTCTGCGTCACCGTGGGAGTCCTTCAAGGCCTTGGTCACATCGGAGCCCTGGGCTTGGCGAGGTTCTGTGAGGTTGTGTGCGGGATGAGAGAGAAAGCGATGTCAGCGGAAGGGAGAGAGCCTCACAGTATGAGAATGTCCTATGCAAATCGTGGTCTGTCAATACGGTAGCTAAATTTTGTTCACATAATGACCCACCTCGGAGAAGGAATGGCAAGACGCCAGCATCTTCCTCTCCATGTCTCAGATGAGAAAACTGAGTCTCATTTCCCCACTTTTACATTTTCCCCTCTAGAATTTAAGAATTTGTACCATGAGAAGTTTTGCAAGTTTTCTCAAGGAGTCATCGACAAGCAGGTATTTGCTGAGCGTGAAACGCTTATTCGAAATTGCGGGAGGTGTTGTAGAGAGAGTAGCAGGTGGTGCGGTACCCTCCCCGGGACTCAGTTCCTGCCTCCGAGAGGGCGTGTTGGGGCAGCCAGACTTCAGCAAGGTACCTGAGGACGGTATCAGACAGAGGGGACTGGAGACCGGGAAGGTGCGGTATTTTCTCACGCTAGAGGTTCAGGAAGGAAAGAATCGGACTGGCAGAGCTTGTGGGTTACTCTCAGAACCACTTCTGGGGGCCAAGCGACAGGTCACTGGGGTAATTCCTTTGCTCTATTCTCCCTGCACATCCGCTCCTTGCGGCTTCTGTCCTCTGCTTCCAAACACACTCTGACCGTGAGTTGCCAGTAAGTTTAGGCAAGTCGCTTCCAGTGCCTGGACCGTTTTTCTTTCTTTCTTCCTGTTTCATTTTGGGTTTCAAGTGTACAATTCTGTAACACATCACCTGTATATTGCATTGTGTGTTCACCACCTCCTTCCATCGCCATTTATCCCCCCTTTACCCTCTCCTACCTCCCTGCCTGCTCCTTCCCCTCTGGTAATCACCATGCTGTCGTCTGTGTGGGCAGCTTTTCTTATCTGTAAAAAGAAAGGGATTAACCGGTGCTCCAACCCCAACAGGCTGCAAGTCTCAAAAGGCAGAATCAGGTCAAGAGGAAGGTGAGCAACCAGAACAATGCTGGAAGGTACACTTCTCAGGAACACAGAATGACTCCCCTGCCCTTCACCGTGTCCCTCTCCTTTCCAGCCTCTTCCTTCCTCCTCCCTCTCTCTGGGTAGTGAGTATTTAAAGCTTGGCTGGGCTCTGTAAGGCGGGGAGCGGTCTGGCCAAATCTAGGGTTACAGATAACTCAAGAGTAACAGTCGCAAAGTCACCATCTGAATCTGTCACTAACTAGCTCTGTAACCCCAGGCAAGTCATTAGTGATTCCCTCTGGACTTGGTTTCTTATAGAATCCAGATGACCTGGAGACCTCCAGCTTTCAGAGGTTCTTCAGCCTTCCCTCACTCAGAATCAGCAGCAGCTCCCTTTCTACCTAACTGAAAAATCGAGCCTTCTACCGGGTTCCCCTCTCCACATGTTTGGAGGGAGGTTATTGGAGGAATGTTTACGTATTCCACACATCCATCCTGGTCGACCCTCATCCGTCTCCATAACTATTTTGCTCTGGGTCTCTTCTGTGTTGATCCTTGTTACCATCTTGTAGCTGGTTTGTTTCTCCTGACTGCTCTCTCTCAGGCTGACATGTTGAACAAAACAGGTTTGAAGGTAACAGAAGGAAATTATAGCTGAGAAGAGAAAATTTAAAAACAGATGCTAAGTGACTTGGCTTCTATTGTTTATAGCACAGGACTGTCCTCTCTCTCTCTTTGTCTCTCTCTCTATTTCTATCTCTCTCTCTCCATCATATTAGCAGGGCCGGTACCTGCCTCCCATGAGTGTTTTTGTCCATAGTTTACACTGATGTCCAGGCCTCTGGGGTTTCAAGGGGAAACAAACAAGAAATCTATTTCCCCATCATAACCTCCTACCTGCCCCCAGAAAACAGTAGTATTTCCGTAAATACAAATATACCAACAATGAAGGCAGAACTTGACATTATTTTGTAGAACAAATTAAGTTTTTCTGTCCCAAGTATCTCCATTGGCTTTTTCTGAACATAACCCAAAGTGTCCACCTCTCATCAACAAAGAGCTCTTGGTCCCCCAAATACGAATATATACATATTTAATTTTTATTCAACATGAATAATTTCTTACAGTGTTAAAATATTAATTTTTCTCTGCTTCCGGCCAGCAATGATTCAGAAATACCAGGGTCCTTTCACAGAACACCCCTTCAATGCGTGACTGCACATCATTCTCAAATGATCTTTCCAGATCTGACAGCCTATAAACTCTCAGGTTCTATGAAGTTCTCTACTTGGAAGAGTGTCTCCTTTAAGTCTGTTTTTGGCGAGCTTCTTTTCCTAGGCTGTGTAGGGAAGTGACAGAGTATGCTTGCTTGTGAATCACGACTGGCTACTGTGCTCAAGGTCAGCCTAAATGGCATGCACGTGTCCAGGTTGCCTCTGGTGACCCTCACTCGTGGTCGTGGTGGTGGAGTGGTCGTATGGAGGCCCCGAGTGCCCTCTTTCCCTTCACGTGCCTGCTCTCGTTTTCTGTACATCTTTACCTATTCTGGGAGCAGTCAATCTGAGCCTGTGTTTGCAGCCCCAGCAGGGAGCCCATTTCCATCGAAGAGAAGACTCTTTTAATAAATCTAGCTCATTTGTGCAGGAGTAGTGCAGCCATTGATTAGCAGGCTGATTGGAGCTGTGACTTCCCTTAGGAAGAAAATTAAGAGAACAGATTAAAGGCAAATGATGGGTGGCTTTGCCTCCCTGTCTCCTTACGTTCTGCCTCACCTATGCTGAGGCAAGGTTAGAAATATTCTGCAAGAGGAATGAACTCCTGTCGGTCACCGCGCTGCTACCCTAGATGGCAAAGGATCACAGAAGCTTAACGCTGAAATAGACCGTGGTGGTCATTTGCGGAAGTCCTTTATTTCGTAGACAAGGAAATGGAGTCAGAGAGGGAAACTGACATGGCTGAGGTCATGCAGGTCGTCCTGTGTTCTTCCTCCAGGCTATAGCAAACCACTGTCTATGATGCAGAAAAATCTGAAATAGAATCAGACTGGGTCTCAGGGAAAGGTAGAAAAATGACAGTTCCTCTACACGGTACAGTGGCCACTCCCGTCTGGGTTGGGCACTAGAGAACTGATGAGGATCTTTGGTAAGGAGGATATTTCCGAGCTGTGGGGGACACTCCAACCTGGTTCCAACGTCACTCTCTTTCTGGAACTTTCCCCTTGTGCCCTTTATTTCTCCATCTTCATGGTCCTGCTTCGCTGACACACTTGTCTATTCTCTCTTTTGGAACACATTCTAGAAGCACCTTTTATTTTTCAAAGCATTTTGTGGGCACTTGGGAGCCTCAAGAAGCTTCTGAAGTTGCTCTGCACTGTCATTGTTTACACCAGATCTAACTATAAGGCAATGAGACGAATAAAAAGTAAATGCCAGATGTCTAGTCATATTTCATTATAAACTCAGGCATTCCACGAGTCTAATGGTTTGGCTCTTCTCAGTACTCAAAGAACGTGTTGACTGATGGACTGAATGAATGAAATGTATAGATGTGAGATGGACCATTCACAGTTGTCTCCTTGGGAGCTCTCTGCTATTTCTGCTCCTATTACAATGGACTTCTATGTTCTGTTATAGGAACTGCCTTCAGGTTTAATTTACTTATCACCCCACATCTTTAACTAAAAAGACAACAGCAACAGAAAAACAAACAAACAAACTTTTAAAACTTGACATTTAGACTAGAGAACACTTTCACACATATTATCTCTTGATCTTCATAAATCTTCTATGAAGAAATTGTTATTCCCATTTTACAGATGAGAAAAACCGAGCCTGGGAACAGTTCTGGACTCGCCTAAAGCAGAGAATCAGCCTGGATCTTCTGGCGCAGAATCTTGAGCCCTGTTATTGCATCGCCCTGCCTCCTCACACCCAGAACTCGTGTCCCAGGCTCTTTTTCCAACGTTATCCTCCAGGGCTGTGGAGAACTTTGGCTGTTATCAAGGACCGACTCAATTCACACTCAGAAGATGAAGATTTGCTACTGTCAAAGTTACACTGAATTTGCTAGAGCCCTTAATATTCTCTGGGATGAGTTAGTTCTAAAAAAGGAGTCATTGAATAATGGCAGCTCTACCGTTATAAAAACGTAACTTTCCAAACACATGTGTTGTTTTTCATAGTCATGAATATGTAAGAGGTTGTGTGTGTGTGAGTGTGTGTGTGTGTGTGTGTGTGTGTGTGTGTGTGCATGCACCATCTCTTTGATGATTTGGGACCTGTCAGATCTAGAAAGTAGGGACCTTGATAATGTACCATATTTCAGGTCTTTATTTTCTATTAACCCATTTAATGATCAGATCACTGCAACCCAATTAACTGAGACTCGGGGAGGCTATGAGAGAAGCCAGGCTTCCCGGCTGGCTCCCAGTCCTCGTTCTCTCACCTCAGTGGGAACAATCTGGTCTTCATCCCACTGGAGGTCAGTGAGAAAAGAGAAGAAAGGAGGAAAAGGTAGGTGCATCTCCTTGCGTGCACGGGATGTGTGCAGGGCTTCTTTGGCCGGGATGCCTGGGCTCTAGTGGCCCTCGGCTGATTCTGCTGGGGCTGGCACAGAGTCTGTGTGTGTGTGGGAGGGGAGTGAAAGGGAACAAGTTCCCCTGATTCTGTTTATATTGCATAAAAGCGTCACTGCTTGAGAGTAATCTGTATCTCAGCTCTGTTTACTTTGCAAATAGAATAAAAGCCGTACTTCTTGTGCATAAGAATGATGGGAACTTGGATAAGGGGAAGTAGAGGGTGGAGAAGGATTTTGGTGTAGGACAGGCAACAAGGTGTTGGACCGTGAACCTTGAATTCCAGCTTCTCTGGTCACTATTTATGTGTGACCTAGAGCAAACCACTTTCCCTCTCTGGGCTACAGGTCCACTGTCTGTACAGTGTTGGACTGGGAACAGGGCTCCCATATTGGCAGCCAGCTGGCAGAATTCGGCCTATGGACATTTTTTTTTAAAAAGCATTTAAAAAGAAAAAACATTGTTGGGTTGCTCTCTCATGCTACAATTCACAGGCCTCCCTGTACTATACATACATGTTACTTGCCCATGTAGGTAGGGACTTGAGGTGGAGACAGTTTGGACTGGTTACTTTGGAAGGATCCCAGCCTTATTTGATTCTATCGATATGCTAAGCTTGTTTACAATAGAATCCTGGTGAACATAAATGTCCGAATTCCTAGTGTCCTCCTAGGGCCCCAGAGCCAGCCTGCCCGAGTTGGAATCTGTGCTCTGCCCCTTGCTAGCACGCTACTAATCTGCCCTGTTGCCTCAGTTTGCCATCCTCATGATGGACATACTCCTGTGCAGATTAAATGAATCAGTGTCTCTAAAGAGCTCAGAATCCTGCCAGGCACATCTTAAATGGTCAGAGTAGTTAGCTGTCACTGTGCTTATTATTAGGCCTTTTTATGAAATATTTACACAATCTTGTCTTGAGTAGCAAATAATCTTAAAATGTTTGGCTAACATTTCCAGGATAAGAGTGTCTGATGTTACGAAATGTGGGTGATATGCAACCCCAGGGCCAGGCATGGAGACCATTTCCACAAGGCTCTCTAAACTAGTCATGTAAATAAATATGAAACCAATTTTTCCATTATTCTTTTCATCTACAAACTTTCATTTGCTAATGTCTCATTCAATCACTGAGATGTGGGTAAAGGCTGGGTGTGAGGAGCTCTCCTAGGCCTGCGGGCTGATTTCATGAGCGCCCATCCCTTATGGACGTGAAAAGCTGGCCTCTCCATTTCTTCTGGGTCACGAGTGCTGGCTTCCTTTGTGGCTGGCCTGGCTTGATGTGAGTGACTCTGAGAACGCTGGTGTCGATCTCATTGAAGCAGCAGGTGGGGGAAGAATACTTAAAGAGAAAACTCATCAAATATAGCAGGCAGCTCCCCATCCATTTTTCATGTGGCATAAAATAAAAGTAGATAAGATTAGGAAATGAAGGTGCAAATGAGGTGCGTAAGCACTCGCTCTCTCTCTCTCTCTCTCTCTCTCTCTCTGTCATTGTCTCTCTCTCACTGCTTCAATAATAAACATGTTGATTTGAGTTGTTTGCCCATCACACTCATCAATTCTAAACTTCAGACTCCTACTAGACATATATAATCCTGTTAATATGGCCAGGCACAGTAATGCCTGCAGAAATAGATGCCCGAGCAACCGTCCTGGGCATTCTTGCTTCTGGCCCGCGCCCTCTAAAGGCCAAGGTCAAGGGAACACCAGCCTTTTCTGAAGGCAGAAAAGGAGCAGCGGGGTGTGTGTGTGTAGCATTAGTAGAAATTCTCCCTCTGATACCTTTGGTCCTTAAACAGAGGGAGCTGACAAAGAGAGTCCTGGACACAATGACAGGCAAGCAATTAACCTCACAGAGAAGAACCACAGTTCCTGAGAAAAGGGAGACAGAAGGGAAGGAAGAGAGGGAGGTGAGAACTCCCAGGTAGCTGACGGCAGCTTTCAGCAGAAATGTCCCCCAGCTGGCCACGCTGCCACCTCTGTGTCTCTCAGCAAAGACCACCGGCCGCCTAACTTCTGCTCTGATTCTGGAACTGGGAGCTCTATAAAGTGTGGGTGCAATGCTTGGCTCTCCAGGGTCTGTGTCTCCTGGGTTTTCCAAGGTGGTGAAAAGGCCGTTGCCCCTCCCCAAGGAACTCTGCTGAGAATCTTGTGCTTTGCAATCTATAGGTGACCCCTAGTGTGTGTGCGAGAGGGTGGAGGCAGCCTTGGGTTTCCCCAGAGAGGGACTTCTGTTTCCCTAGGCAGTGCCATTGGCGTTTTGGGTACAACATTCTTTGTCATGTAGCACTGTCCTTCGTGGTATAGAATGTTTAGCATCTCTCGCACCTGCCACTAAATGCTGGCCGTACCCCCCGTGGTTTTAAATGGCCCCCACCCCAGGGAATTTTAGTGATGATTGAAAAGATTCCCAAACTCTTTCCCCATCCCTCCCTCTCCGAAGCAGTGATTTCTTTCATTAATGGATTTGGGTGAAGACACTGCTCAGCCCTGTCCTTCCCCCTTTCAGACCTGCATCCTGGCTGTAGACACAGTGTGGTCTTTTCTGCCCTCCCCTGCGGTTGTCCCACAGCCTCTTGCTGGGTTGGCACGTTGTAGAGTTGAGGGCTGAAGTGTTAGCAACCTTTTCTGGGGGTGATACTTTGTGTCCGTTTTGAAATCTCCTTTTTCCTAAACTTGAGGGTGGAAGCGAGGAGTGTTACTGCCTGAGCTCCTTGAACGTCAATAAATACACAGCTGATGGTGGCCAGCGTCCTCTTTCCCAGTTTTCTGCCTGAGTTTGCTTTTCATCACCAGGTTCATGGGAGAACGGTTGCGGGGATTGGGGGGGGTTGGGGGGCTGCTGATAGAAATGAGAGGCTCACCACCCCATCCCAGCTGCCACCGAGGGGGGAGTGGTTCAAAGAGATGTCAGGACAGTTCAGTGTTGCGTACACATGATTCCGCCCAGCTTGGCCTCTATTCACTCAGATTGGGGAACCCCGCTTTTGCCTGCGGTCTCGCCCTGACCTAGGAGCAGGAGGAGTTGCCGTGGTTTAGTTGGGTTGAAACTCACTTCCTAACTGTGAAGGTGAATGCAAGAGCAGGCTCTTCCTCCAGCAGAGAACGTGGACCTGATGGAGGTAAAGGGCGCCAGCCTCCTCCGGGGTCCTCAGTGGGGAGGTTGGTCTTGCCCAGACTGGGGCTCCAGAATAGCCTCGTCGGGTGGGCTCAGCAGAGCAAGGCCACCGGTAGTGTTCCTGAGACGCAGGTGCGGAGATGGGGATCCTGTCCAAATGATTTCTTCCAGCTTTCCTGAGATACAATTGACGTATACCATTGTGTAACTTGAAGATGTACATGTGTTGATTTGATACACTTTTCTATTGCAACATAATCACCACTGTAGTGTTAGCTAACACCCCCATCCTGTCACATAGTTACTATTTCTTTTTTGTCATGAGAACATCTAGCATCTACGCTCTTAGCAACTATCAAGTATGTAGTGCAGTACTGTCATCTATAATCACAGTGCTCTGCATTAGACCCTCAGAACTTACTCATCTTCTACTTGGAGGTTTATGCCCTTTGACCAACATCTCTTCCCCGCCCCCCTCCCCCCCACTCAGGCCTTGGCAACCACCATTCTACTCTCTGTGTTTCATGAGTTCAGCTTTTTTAGATTCCACATATTGGTGAGAACATACAATATTTGTCTTTATCTAGCTTGTTGCGTTTAGCATAATGCCCTCAAGGTCCATCCATGTTGTCGCAAATGGTAGGATGTCCTTCCTTCTCATGGATGAACAGTATTCCATTGTATATATAAATACACACATTTTTGGAGGTGTGCTCTTGGGGAAAATGGGGGTGGGCTGGGGGAAGCAGGGTGGAGCAGGGGGAAAGCTGAACAAGAATATGTTCTGCTCTGGACACTCGCTTCAGTTGTGATCCCTCATGGAAGCTTTGAAGCACAAATTATATACAAAGCATGACCCATCCATGGGCAGGCTCTGGGGTGAGAACCACTGGAGGGAGTAGGAGAGGGTTGTCTCAGAGTTAGCAATGCTTCTGCGTAACCAAAGCAGTTCTGCAGAGATGGGGGCTGTGAGTGGCTATCTGGCCATCCCACAGCAGCTGGGGATGGCTGCACCCAGGGGCAAAAATGTCAGCAGTGTTCACAGCAGTGGCTCAGACCAGAGCATGCCTTTTTACACCAGGCGGTCTCAGGAAGAGGGCTGGAGGATTGTTTTTGGTGGGCTGTGAACTGGATACAGTTAGAGCTCTTATCAACAGCAGCCAGGCCTTTATGGCTGGGCCACATATGCACACATAGCCCATCAGTGTTTTCAAATTGCATCTCCGGAAACCTCTCTCACACTTGTCATTCAAATGTAGCACTTTTACCTAAACTCCAATCATGGGACTTATAAGTCAATTTAATTGTCTTGTTTCACAAAACCGACAGGCTCTACCCAAGACAGGGAGGGTCTGGTGACTCCCAGGAAGAAGAAATGTTTAAAGGTAGCATTTGCTTGGAGGGTTACAGACCCCACAAGGTAGGTAGATCTCCCCTAGAATCCTCACTAATCTGAGCAGACTCCTCTTTTGTGTTTGCCTGACCGGGGTGGATGCCAGGCCCACGTGGTGTGAGAAACCCCAGGAATATGTCTGCTGTGCTAGATTCATACTATTTCAAAGATATACTGTGTATGTTACCTAATCAGACCCAGAGAGTGCCCCAGGTCCTCTGCGACCAATGACATCTATAAGGATCCCATTCCAATGATATCTTTGTCTAAATCTCTTTTGTTTATTTTTAGAGATAAGTTCATGGTGGTGGTATTTTCAGGACCAGACTAAATAAAAATTTGAAGCTCACTCTTTGTTGTTTCAAACAATGTGCTCACCACCGCGGCTCTCTTCCCTCGGTCAGTGTCCTCACTCCAGAGCTCTCTGCTGTTTCCATCCTCCTTTCACCTCCAGTGGCTGTGTGGCCCCCTCATCTGTCAGCTGCCTTGTGCAACGGTGCCACTTATCCTATCAAAGCGGGTCTGTCTTCTGTCCCATTCCCTTAGGATCCTGCTCTCTGCTAACTTGATGATATGTGACAATGTAGTTACATTTGAACAAGACAAGCTCCCAAATAAAATGCTCCCTGAGCCCCATGCTCAGGACTCTTACCTTGGTTAATGTTCTGTGAAAGTGGCTGTGGAAAAGAGATATGCAAATGTAGTTGCTTTGCAAATGTAAATAGAATGAACATACACATACACATAAAATTCACTGGGCCAACCATTGCTCAAGAAAGGAAAGGGGAAAACAAAATGATTACTGGTGAGGTTGAGAGAGAGAACTGGAACCCAGTGTCTGGAGGGTGAAGTCTGATGGGAGAACCTTCATGAGAAGAGGGACAAACGCCCTGGCCGGTTTGGCTCAGCAGGTAGAGCGTCGGCCCGCAGACTAATGAGTCGCAAGTTCGATTCCGGCCAAGGGCACGTACCTCGGTTGCGGTTCATCCCAGGCCCTGGTTGGGTCGTGCGGGAGGCAACCAGTCGATGTGGCTCTATCACATCAATGTTTCTCTCTCTCTCTCTCTCCCTCCTTTTCTCCCAGTCTATGTGATGATAAATAGAAAAGTATCCTCTGGTGAGGAATAAAAAAATAAAAAAATAAAAAGAAGAGTGACAAACAATGTGAGAAGGCTTACTGGACAAATCAGAAAGATTCATAATGACCTTGGTTAAAAAAAAGAGTTACAGAAATCTAGTAAAGGAATGCTAGCTATCTATGGGAGCCAGAGGGAAAAGACTGTCCATTGGTAGCATCAGAGTGTTGAAGGAGAAAATAACTTCTGCCTGAATCTGAGGTTATTTTTGGAAACTGCCGTTAAGGTGCTGCTCTTTCAGAAAGGGTTAGGAGGGAAGCAGGGTGGAGCTGAGGGTAGACAGGAGTTACCTGGGAAAGCTGGAGCCTGCAGCCATGGAAGACAGTAAACTCCAGAGATTAAGAGCTTGAATGTTGGAATTCGACCAAGTTTGTTTCAAATATCCTCTCCGCAATAAGCTGCCACGTGGCCTCAGACAAGGGCCTAATCTAGGTCTCAGTTTGTTCATCTGCAGAATGGGGACAAGCAAAGCCCCTGTCTTGTAGGACTGTTGTGCAGGATAAATGAGACATAAACATCACATTCACTGGGCATTGGCTGGCATGTGTCACATGCTAACATATGAGACACGGTCACTGTTGTTTGCAGTATGCCTGCACATTCATGAGACCTGTGCAACTTTGTCCTTGGGTGCATTCTCCGCCACAGAATGATTCATCCATCTCGATGTTGGGTGGGTGTAGGGCCTGCTGAGGAATTGCCAGAGAGAAAGAGTTCTGGACACAAGGGTCTGGAGTGGAAAATGGAAGGAATCAGAAAACCAGGTGCTAGAGAGGTAGGCAGATAATGAATTCTAATTGAGACAACCAATGTTTATTCATTTCTTTCGTCATTGATTCTACAAATATTGTTGCATGCACATTTGTGAGTGTGGAGCTGCAGCAAAGAATAACAGAGTTGTGACTCCGAGGAAAAAAGAAACTGTAAAATTTTGATCAGGGCTATAAGGGGCATGAAGAAACAACTGGGGTAGTAGTAGAGTAAAAGATGAGAAAATCTTTCTTTGGGAGTGACAAATAAGCAGAGACTTGAAGGATAAGTAGGAGTTAGCCAGGCCAAGTTGGGGGAAGAGGAAACATCACATGCAAAAGGTTGGGGGGACTGAACTAAGACCAATTTGCCTGGAAAAGAGTGAAGGACAGAGAAGTAGAAACATACACCAGGGGAGACGGGCCTGGGCCCGTCATATCAGGTCTGCAGGCAGTGTTAAAGATTTCAGATTTTTTTCTAAGAGCCACCAGAAGGTAATGAAAAGTTGACATGAAAAAGAAGATATCCTCTGTTCAGCTTGATCTACATGGCCAGATTTACTTTCTTGAAGCTTTTGGGTATCGCCCCAGAAGGTCCATGCAGCTAAGCTGTTGTAGAGGGGTCAGAGGTCAAGGTTTTCACCACTGTGTCCCCAGCACTCTGCAGGCTTTGGGCACCATGGGTGATGTGGGAGGAAGACCCTTATCCTCGGGATCAGATGTGGACGGTTCCCTGTGTTAAATGGCAGGGTCCAGGCATGGAGCAGGGACCAGATGGAACTTGATCTGAGTGGAGATGTCCTCATAACTACCAAAAAAGGTCTAAAATGATTCTGCAAAATATTTTGAATCCATGCAGATAAATAGAACAATAGAGTAGCCAGAAATTATTGAAAAGCTTTCTGTGTATCCATTCTTTGATTTTGAATTACCACCCCTTGGTAAGAGGTGGGCAGTTAGTCAATAACAGATTTAAAGATCTATTAGCCATCATTTGCTCAACCACTTCTTTTGACACATAGTAATAGCAATTCCAATTTATTGTATACCCACTATATCTCAGGCATGATAATAACTGCTTTTCCTATATCATTTTATTTAATCTTCATAGCAATCTTGCAATTTAATTATTATTAAACACTTTTGTAGATAAGAAAACTAGGGACTAATGCAGTGGTTTTCAACTGGTGTGCTGCAAGAATTTTTAAAGCACGCAATACCTGACTATGTAGTCACGGGCACTGACTTCTTTTCCCTTAGATTGTCAATAAAAATAAAAAAAATGGCAACAGCTAACACAACAATAGCCATCTGGTGTGAATGCCCTGTCTTGAACCATAAATATATAGGTCATATAATAGAGTTGTATCTTATTGTCACGTCACATATTAGAGTTACATCTGATTGGTTAATTCTGGTACCAGAAATCCTTATATACAAGTATAGGCACCTGATTTTTAAAAAAAGTCACTTTGGAGCAAAAAGAGTAGGCAATTACTATTATTATTATTATTTTTTTTTTGGTAAGTCAATCAAAATTATACTTATTTTTTGGTCAGATTGACAAAAATATAATATGTATTTTGATGTGCCAAGAATTTTAGTAATTAGTTTATGTGTGCCATGAGAAGAAAAGGGTTGAAAATCGCTGGACTAGAGAAATTAAATAATTTAGGAATAAGAAGTACAAATTGGTAGTTACAAAACAGTCATGGGAATGTAAAGTACAGCATAGAGAATATAGTCAATAATATTGTAATAACTATGGATGGTGCCAGGTGGGTACTGGAAATATTGGAGAACTACTTTGTAAAGTATATGACTATCTAACAACTATGCTGTACACCTGAAACTAACACAAAATAATATTGAATGTAAACTGTAAATAAAAAAACAAAAAGAAGAAACTCATAAATTGTAGACCTGGGCTTCAATCCAGGTTGAGCTGGTTCTCTGAATATTCCTGTCATTCTGCCTCCCAGATGAAAAGGAGGAGACCAGGAGGGTAAGAACTTAAAATAAGTGTGGACTTGAACCCAGGCCACATTCAAAAATAAATAAAAAGAAATAGGTAAAATTCATTTTGCCACATTTTATTTCACCCAATCATTCTAAAATATAATTTCAATGTTTAATCAGTAGATTTTAAATTCACATTTTATACTTTCTCTTCAAACCCAGTATATATTTGTACACTTCCAACAAACATCACAATGGCCTAATCACATTTCAAGTACTAGGCACTCGGTAGGGACTTTGTAAATTCTCTCTGGCTCCTACCTGTCAATCACAAGATACGTACTTGGAGATCTTTTAATTATTTATGTTACATTTAGGAAACATAGCATATATAACTAACAAATTTATTTCCATTTTGCTTTGTTATGCATTATATAGTCAAGGGGCAGCATATTTTATCATCTAATTATGTTCTATAGATGATGGTTCAGAAACAAATTTTCCTTTTCTCGCTCCTGGGCAGAAGAGGTCCTGAAGCCATTGGGATGGCAGAATGAATCCAGCCTGGGGAAGCGGACAGAGACGTCCGCTGCTTTCTCATTGACACCAAGAGTTGATGGCGCATTTACCAATGAGGACAGAGCAGAAACCACTCAGTTCTACGTGTACCAAGAGAAGAATTCATTGGTGATATGGACCTTACTGTCAGAACAATTGGAAACGAGCAGCGACTTTCTTTGGGAGGAACACCTGGTTTCAAGTTAACGAGAGAATGAATAGATAAATGTCACCTTTATTCAATGATTTAGATATTAGCGTTTTTCTTTTGAAATTACAGCCAAAAAAAAAAAAAAAATCAAGATGGGAGATGGTTTAGATTGAACACCAAGCTTGAAAACGTTACCTTGGTCTGTCTATCCAAATTTCCCCGTGCAATGGTGCTCATCACCCCGCATTCCCTTATTCCTCTTCAATATCCCTCCCTCTGGAACCATCTCACTTCATTTGCGAGCTGATTTCATGATGGAGCAAAAATGCCAATCAATCGTTTGGCCATCAGTGGGAGAGCATCTCCAATCTGCATTAGCCTGCTGGGCTGCCTTCCAGAGCATTATCTACTACACATGAATTATTACCGAAACATTACTGCTGTCAGCACATTCCACTCTATACAACTTCCTATTATTATTTTTTTGGCAGACAACATTGAAATTTTAAACAGTTTAATTTTTCTTAAGTAATGGAAATTCGGTAGCTTTAGAAACAACTTTTGGCCTCATCAGTGAGCATCCACCCACAACAGTGGTTGGGCTTAGAGGAAGGTAGGAAGTGGGGGGCAGCATTAGCGGGGACCTGGCCACCTTTTGATTTGTTTCCCCTTTTTGACTTCATCCACTTCCCAGCATCATTTCTCTTTTTTCTTTATTGTCAATAGCAAAATGAGGCTGCTGGGATCCTAATGTTTGGGTAACAGAGTAGAGGGAGCTGGGGATAAATCAGCTTGACGTCAGCAGGGTCATGGAGCATTGCTTGGGTCTTCTCTCACTAAAGAACTCAAGTGCTCTGTAGCACCGAGAATAGCTGGGCTGTCTCTGTGATTCATCTGGACTCTATACTATGATGGAGATAATAGATCTGGTTGGGAGGCTCCTGAACAGAAGTAGACATTTTTTTGGTCTCTTTTAAAACTCTGTGGCAAAATGGGTCATTTATCATTCTGGAGTGTGTAGGGTGTGTGTGTGTGTGTGTGTGTGTGTGTGTGTAGAGTTTGGAGAGCATAGGGTCAGAGTTGAAATTCAGTTTCTGATACTCAGCAAGAGAAGGCTGTCAAATCACGTGGGTCCACCAAAGTCAGGTCATAGCTGCTAAAACACCCCAAGGGAAACAGAGGGCCATCTCTAGTCACATGGCAAGAATGAAGATACAAAAGGGCAAGGGAAGACTAGATCTCTTTTAAAAAAAATCTTTTTATTTTTAACCACTTTAAAAAAATTTTTATTTTTCAATTATAGTTTGCATTCAATATTATTTTGTATTAGTTTCAGATGTACAGCATAGGCATTAGACACTTCACAAAGTGTCCCCTCCTCTGATATTTCCAGTACCCACCTGGCACTACACACAGTTATTACCATATATATATATATATATATATATATATATATATATATATATATTTATTTATTTATTTTTTTAATCCTCATCCAAGGATATTTTTCCATTGATTTTCAGATAGAGTGGGAGGGAAGGAGGGAGGGAGGGAGAGAGAGAAAGAGAGAAATATCAATGTGAGAGAGACACATCAATTGGCCACCTCCCGCATGACCCTGACCAGGGCCGGGGATCAAACCACAACCAAGGTACGTGCCCTTAACTGGAACCGAACCTGAGACTCTTAGGTCTGCGGGCTGATGCTCTAACCACAGAGCCAAACCGGCCAGGGCAGTTATTACATTATTATTAATTATATTTCCTATGACTATTTTGTAACTACCAACTGAAAAAGAAAATTTCAGATCCCAGGCGAAATGTTAGAAGACACTGGATACACTACACTCACTAAAGGTCAGAGAGGCACGCAGAAAGGAAAAGCAGGGCCACGGGTGTGTGGTGCCCGTAAGAAGGACCGTGGGTGCTGAGGCCGTCCTTGGCCTTGATACCAGAGCTCCTGATGCCCTTTCCGTGTGGGCAGGACCCAGGGTAAGCTGGGCCAGCATGAGCAGGAGGGTACCGAGAGAGTACTGCCTAGGGCAGAATGAGGAGGTGGAAAGAGAAGTGATTCTTGCTGCTAGAGTTTGCTCCTGTTTGCGTCCTGCTGCCACCACCCAGAGGGCGGAGGGTCTTAACATCAGAAAAACTCTAGGAACCATGGCCCTTCCCTTAATTGCTCTTTAGAAGCCCACATATTGAGCATTTGCCATGAATATGCTTAGGCAAATGTTTGGGTTACAGGTCCATTTTTTACAGGGCCTGGTGATTTACAGTGAGAACTTTCTCTAGCAGTCTCGGCCCTGTTCCTAGTCCTCCCTCTCAGCCAGGTTTATCTAGCAAAGGGTCCCAGTTGGGGTTGAGGCCACTCCATTCCCTGAGCCAATTGCAGGAATGTAGACAGGACCTGTCCAAGCAGACTTCGCCCTGCGTTGAGTTGGGAGAAGAAATTATCCACTTTACGAGAACTTGGACGAAGCCGTTCAGCCACATGAGCCCCTCCCTGGTTTTCCGCGGAGTCGTTCTCCTGGGTAGTCCTTGGATCCCATGACCGAGGAGTCATTCCCGGGGACTCGAGTAAGCTCTCTTCCTGTGCAGACTTGCACAGGGCAGGCTTCCTTCCTTAAGGTCCCTGGGGCCTCCCAGAAACCACCTTTGTTTTAAATATGTTTTTAATGATTTTAGAGAGAGAAGAAGAGAGAGAGAGAGAGCAACATCAATGTGAGAGAGAGACATTGATCAGTTGCCTCCTGTACGCACCCCAACCAGGGATTAAACCTGCAACCTGGGTATGTGCCCTGACCAGGAATTGAACCTGCCACGTTTTGGTGTAGGAGATGATGCTAAACCAACTGAGCCACACTGGCCAGGACAAAACCACCTTGATTTTACCAGTCACCTCCAGGGCTGTCATCAGGGAAGAGGCCTTCTTGACCTTGAAGGGGACTTTTCCTCGGGCAGTTTTCAGGGGGGTGTGGGGGAGGGATCATGGGTTGGTAGGTACTGTTCTCTAGATTGGCCCCTGCTTTAAACCAGAAGCCTAAGGCAAACCATTGGTGCTCATCAACCTTGATCATTATTTAGATTCCAACTATGGATATTTATGTCTTCTATTCAGAGGCATAAAAACACTGTTTGCCAGTTTATCTTGTTATTGCCTTGATCATCCCAGAGTCTTTGTCTAGTTCCCTGGACAACAAAGCTTGAGGCCAAACTTATGACAAATGCTTTATTGTGTGTTTGTGAGAGAGCCAATCCCAGGGAAGCAGGACTGGGGCAAAAAGGAGCCAGGCAGGGCAGAAAGAAAAGCAGACAAAGGCAGTGCATGGGCAAGCTGGCCAGCTTCACCAGAAGACACAGCTGCCCACGCCAAGCAGATCCTAGAAATTGAGAGCACATTGGCCTCAAAGAATTTCCATTTTTGAATGTTTGCCATATAGCAAAAACCAACTCTTGATGTGTTTTAGCTGATTTGCTCTCCACAGCAGTGCTATTCCTAGCACTGTTTCATGGCAGAGGAAGCGGATGTACAGAGATGCTGGAAAGTAGTGGAGACAATATTTAAACCCAAGAATTTGGCTCCAGCGCCTGTATGCTCAACCACTCCATCATATCGACTTTCTGTACCCTGACGTGTTCTTGTGCGTTAAATATTCCTTGGGTATTTATCAAAGGTGACAGCAGTCATGGTAACTGGATTCAGGATCCTTTTTAAATCTACTGGAGGTTTGCATCAGAGATTTTGCAAAATTAACATGCTTAGTCCCACCGGGAAGGTAGGTCTAAATTTTGGCTTAGGCATATATAGGCTGGCAATGTCCCCCAGGTGAGTCTTATCAGCTGTGAGGATTGAGAACCACGTTTAGGTCTTTTCATCAAGATCTAAGAGAGGAATCAAGGTAGAGTAGATATCCAAATCTTCTTTGAAACGGGCTAGAGAGGGTTATTTCCAGCCTATAGCCTTTTTCTTAGTCTTCTTTAAGGCAGCAGGATTTGGCAATGCTGAGTGTGTGTGTGTGTGTGTGTGTGTGTATCTTTCTGGCCCCCTGTGTTTTGCTCACTGCTCTGCAGCTCCATTTGGACGAATAGATATGCCCTGCACTGTCTCAGGGACATGAATGAGGTGTGTTGGCTTTGACAGAATATCACTAAATATTTCTGTTCACATTGGGTTTCACTAATTCTCTTTAAGAATATACCTGTGTGTGCGTGCACACAACCCCCCTCAAAACCTACTTGTGTGTGGAGTTATTTGACAATGTTTCTAATAATTAATAAATGTTATCCAGATCCAGGGCTGTTCTCTGGTAACATGTGACAAAAAATGTCTGAAAAGGCATTAGTAATACATTCCTGACAGATGATGCTGTAACCAGCTGTTCCCGGAGCAGATTCATTACCACACAGAGATAATGTTAAAACAACGCATTCCGTTCTCATCAAATGCACGTACCAGAAAGAAAAACAAGTAACGATTGTGGATGCTGGTGTGTGTGTGTGTGTGTGTGTGTGTGTGTGCGCGCGCGCTTGTGTCCAGAAAACAAATAAAATTTCATAGCTGTTTAAACCTTCCAAAACAGATCTCTGTATGCAAATCCAGCCACCTGTCTGGTCACTCTTAGCAACTAATCTCTTAAATCACTAAAACTTAGAACTAGAATAGATCACTTTACAGATAAGGAAGTTGACACCAGGAAACTGATTGCCAGTTGGAGACAGAGCTAGGATTCTACTTTATTCTAGGCCTTCTAGCAGCTGGTCGGTTCTAGCTGGTGTTCAGGAGAATTCTTTGAGGTTTAGGCTCTGCTTCTCTCTCTGGCTAAGAATTATTTTAAAGTCCAATTCTTTGGACCCTGAATTTATTAATATATGGTTATGTATTCTGGACAGTATTGATACTGTGCTCTGCAATGATGAGGAATTAGATTAATAGGCAAACACTGACCTAGTTTCACAAAGGGGGAAATGGGAATTATAAAAACTATAGGAAAGTGATCTTGATGCTCACTCTTGAAAAAATCCTAGAGCATATAATTAAGCAGGTGGTCTGCGAACACATAAGAAATAAAGAGATGATCACTGGAAGCATCCATGATTTCCTAAAAGCCAAATAACCTTAGTCTCTTTTTTGACATCTTTACTAGACTGGCAGATTCGGATGGTGGTGCTAGGGTGGGTAGGAGACACACAGAGTAACAATATAGTAAGCCTATGACAGTTTCTCCTGATATCCTCTGGAATGACCTAGAAAATACAGGCTGTGTGTGGATTTGTGGCTGGTAGCAAAACGCTATTCAAAAGAGAGTCGATTTCTGGAATGATATCTGAGGGGAGGGAGCTCTCTAAGTAGCAACTTAAAGGACGTTTGCCTGTCCCTGTCATATTCCAAGTATTTATCAATGACGCAGATGAAACATTGACTATGTGCTTATCGAATTTGTGATGACATGGAGCAGGGGTCAGAGAATATGACAAATGATATAAACAAGTTTCAAAAGATCTTGTTATCGGAAACGACGGGTTGAAGCTAACAAGATAAATTTAACAAGGATAAAGGTAGAAGTTTGGTTTTTAGGTTGGAAAGAGAGCTTGGTTTCACAAATAAAAGACGGGGAGAAATTGGGTCAAATGTAGTTTATATAAGAAATATCTGACCATAGACTTTCCTAGGCTACATATATGTAAATATATATGCATTTTATTATATATGCACCGTCTACCACGCAGGTTAATTTATGTATAAATAACGAGTGTCCTATCTTCAGAGGTGTCTCAGACCTCAGAGCACTGTAGTGAGTTCTGGGCCCCACACTTAGGAGGGACGCTGGCAATAGAAGAACGGAGACCAGAATGCTCTGAGAGTGTCTGCACATCTGTCAACAGGAGACTGACTGAGAAAGTTGGCGACGCATTTAGGAAGAGGACATGTTGGGAAATGATAGCAGCTGGCTTTAGACTTGAAAGGGTCTCACAGAGAAGATGAACTGGATTATTCCAGCGCACTCCAGAGCGAGAACTGGGGCCTGAGAATGGAATGACGGGGAAGTGGACATTGACTTGACGTACAGAAGATGGGAACAACAGTTGGCAGTAGCTGTATCCGGCGGACTTCCAAGTTAACCAGCTCCTGAGTGCTGATAGGGTTAACAGCAGAGGCTGAATGCCCATCGAGGACCAGGATGCTGCTGAGACGATTCTAGCACAGAATTGTGGGTGGCCTGAGTGATCTCCATGACTACCTCTGACTCTTGGGTTGCAATCTATTCCCTGGGTCAGGCCACTTTTCCTGACCCCTCAATGGTGCTTGGTCCAAACTATGGAAGACCCTGCTTACCTTGTCCTCCAACCCCCATCCCTGATAAGATCAAGAAAAGGGAAATAAACATCTTCCCAGAGAACTGAGGTTGTCAGGATGTTCTGTTTGTTCCAGGGTCGGCGCTCTGAGACCTATAGGGAGCAGCTGCTCCTCCAGACAGCCCAGATGCCGGGGAAAGTTCCGGTACTTCAAATGGAAAGGGGAACAGCTACCCTTTGAAGTACATGTATCAAAGCTTTAATAAGAGCTAATAAAACTATTATGTTCAGTTCACATCTCCTGAGAATATCAAGTCAAAGCCTCCCTGAGGAAAGAAACTATTATATAACTATTCTTGGGGTTTTGATTTTCCCCTCCCCAAATCAATGCTTAATGAAAAGACCACAACAGTTATTTTGGATTAATTATAGAATAGTCATTAAATATTAATTGATCTGTCCAGATTTTTTTTTTTTTCAGTAATGAAGATATTGGGTAGTGGCTAAAAACGGAACCCAGGACAGAGCCACCTGAGTGAGCCACGTGGGCGTGGACAGGTAGATGTGTGCCCCGGCTTTTGGGAGTCCCTGCTGTCCCAAAGCTTCTGACAGTGGCAATAGTGAAATCTTCCATTTGTGAAGGGTTGACATTTCCAGAGTAATTTTACACAAAAACAGACCACTTCTGGGAGCCCCTGGGGACACTGACCCCTTGTATTTGGAACAAACTTTTAATTCACAGCCGTGAAGAGTAGAGGGTGGGGAATATAGCCAATCAGGTACTCTGGTACCCAGCACCCATTCAACCATGAGAGGTGTTGTGGAAGGAGGGGAAGCCTAGGAAAACTGACAGGTGATGTGCAGGAAGTAGGCATTCTTATTTTAAATTTCTAGCTCAAGAACTCAATGGGGAAAAAAAAAATTATATCCAAGGGTTGCTCAAGGCCATCCGCATTTTAAATGGCAGTGCTGGGATTTGAACTCTCGCCAGCCTGATAGAGTCTCTAAGGGTCTATATTCGCAGAGCACGGAAGTGTGGCCAATGGGATTTTTTCCAGTTTGGGGCATATGCACTCACCTGTGAAGATGTCTCAAACACCAAGCTGCCATCTGCCATTTCTGGTTCCCTAAGGAGAGGAGGGGTCGTGTGTAGCCAGGCAAAGAGGGGTTAACGCCAGAGAGCGCCAGGGAGGGTGAGCACTGGGTGGCCAGAGCCTGCAGCTCTGGGGGAGCCTCAGGCAGAAGGGCAATGTGGGGGAGCGCATGGCAAGGAGGGACCAGAATCTGAAAGCCATCTGGAGAGACAGAGACAGGGGGACCCCTTCCTGGTCTGAACCACTTGACCGAGGCACAGGGACCCCTTGCCCCAATGAGCCAGGCTTCCCTGCTAGCAACGTTCCCACGTCCAGGAAGCCCAGCAGCAGCAGAAGGAAAGTGTGGACAAGGCAGAGCTGAATGGGATGGTGGCGAGTCAGCAAGGTGACACACAATGAATCCTGCTCTTTCTGTAAAGGCAAAAAGCTACCCTCGGGTCTATTTTTAATTCATGGGGAAATTTCGAGCTTACCTCACTCGCCTGCTTTCTGTGACTAAGAAGTGAAATAGTGCTGTGTCCTTGGGATAAAACAGAGATGCAGGTCTTTCTCTTGCATGGTTTTGGGAGACCCCACGATCAGGGCAGGGGGAGGAAAGGGTTTCCAGGAGAAAATCCAAGGAACTCGAGTCCTCATGATTCCATCTTCTTGCCCTTGGCCGGGGCTGTAGCTACTACCCCAGTCAGAGAAGCATCTGGGTGTGGGCAGGGGGCCCGAGAGCCTGCATTTTGAACACTTTCCTCGGCACTGCTGAGGTGCACGCTAGCTGGTGAACCCTCTCTTCGTGTCAACACCTCCCGTCTTTCAAATGCCCTAAGTGCTCATCTGGGATGCAGGGGGTGATTGGATTCTTGCGAGTCTGGAAAGCGTTGGTCCTCGAGTTTTCCCTGCATGCCTGGCCTGATGCCACCCCAAATGACTAATCAGAAGGACCGAGGTAACAATCACTGGTTTTCAGGACCAACATGGGTGGAAATAATGATGAAAGGGAAACATTCGGTAAAAGTTTCCAAGTTGGGTCAGGTTTTTGCAACACATGTTTCTTCTGTGTGTTCCTATTCTTTCCAGAGGGCCATCTCCTGTGCTGCTGTTGGGGTAAGAGCAACAACTGCGCACATCTGTCTCCTGGGTTATTCTTTGTGCTCAGCTGCCTTCTAGTGAGACACGGATTCCTCTCGAGCAGATCCCACGGTACGTGGTACGAGTGGGCACTATGTCCTTCTCTAGGAAGGGTTTCCAACCCGCTCCAGCACTGTCAGATGGGCTGTGAATTAAGGAGCCATCTGCCCAGGTGGAACCGTTTCTGTGCCCGTTTGGAGCAAAGGTGCAATCTGCAGTATGTCTCTGGTTTCCGAGCCTCTTGGGAGGAATGCGACAGGGCCTTCCTCCCCTGGCTCTGGTCCCTCGCGCCATAATTCCAGGTCGTGGGGATTTTCCTCTTCAGCTAATAAAACTGTGTATCTTCTCACACTGGTCTCAGTCAGACCCTTCTCAGCAGTTGGCTTATGTGTCCTGTAAACGTGACGGATTCTGCCAAGAAGAAATGCCTGTCTGCTTTCCCGGCACAGAAGGATTTCTTGGCTGACAGTCCTCCAATCTGGGCAGACCGTGACAACCCGACAGCCCGCGGGGGTCTGAAGGCCCTGGTAGCCACCACGCAATGGCCCTGCCTACTGTCGGGGCTCCCCCTAGCCTTGACATTTGTTATGGGGTGGGGAGCTACTCTGCACTCAGCAGCTTATCCGTGAACTTCTAAGCCTGACTCCTAGGAAGCAGTTAGAAAAAGGGGGTCTGTGACTCAGTAGAGAGGGCACAAGGGGCAAGGATCCCAGACCAGACCTGGCTAGTTTCGAGCCCTTCAGGAAGCATGCTATTTAATTCTCTATGACTCAGTTTTATTTCCCTCTGAGGGCACTGGACTCCTTCATTTATTCATTCACTAAATAAATGCTAAATTAATGTATGTTTTGCAGCTAGGTGCTGCTATACAGAGCTCCGTAGCAAATACAAAGGAGAGGAAAAACCAAGTTTTAAAGCAGCCAATCAAAATATGCCTTTAACTAAAAATATGCCAAGTATCAGCAGCATTGGCACCATTTGGAAGCCTGTTAGAAATGCAGACTCTTGCTGGAGTGCCACTCTAGACTATGAATCAGAAATGACCTTTTAACAAGATCCCGCAGGTGACCTGTGCACCCATTGAAGTGTAAGAAGCACTGACCGCACAGATAGTACTGCATCCCGTGCTGTAGCACACATCGTTCCTGACACACAGTCCTCTCTTTCAGGGGCTCATAGTCAAGGATGGGAGGAAGAGATTCTGACAAACCCCTACTCTATGGTGTGGTGGATGTCTTTACAGAGATGGGAATAGAAAACTACGGAGATTCAGAGGAGTAAATGGTTGATTATGCCAGTCATTCATTCATTCTAGACATACTTGAACACGTGCTACCTGGCAGGTGCTCTCCGGCATGCTGGGGCACGCCAAGCGTACTAGAAACAAGGATGGCTTCTTTCCTGGCAGAGCAGGACCCACTGTGTCTCCCCTTGCTTTCTCACACCCTTCCCGTTCCACTCTGTTTTTATGGAATGTATCTTCTAGTGGGGAAGGACATGCAATAAACAAGTATGTGTGTGTGTGTGTGTGTGTGTATCTCCAGACAGTGACGACTGCTGTGAAAGCAATAAACAGGTAATGTGTTAGTGATGGATTGCAGTGGGGAGGGGCAGTAGGAGCTGCTTTTGGAGAGTTGTCTCAATAAGCATCCTTGATGACCTGGGATCTAAATGATGAGCACCAATCATGGGAAGATCTGATCCGTGGAGGTTGAGAGGAGAGGGTGATAGGGAGGAAGGCCAGGCAATGGAAGGCCTCATGGATCAGACAAGTCCGTCCTCTTCTTAGTGCAGCAGGAGCTCAGGGGAGCTTGGTAAGAGAAAATGTCAGGAGTCCCCTTAGGTAGGGCCTTGGTTAAGGCTAAGAGTGAGTTTCTGGCAATATGCACTGATATGTACTTAAAACCCTTCCTTCTGTCTGTTGGACGGAGACTAGACTGCAGAGGGTAAGGCTGTAAATAGAGGAACCAGGTAGGAGGAGGCCCTTGCAGTAGTGCAGCTGAGTGGTGTGGGTGTGGACCTGGAGAAAGGTGGATGGGGTGGAGTATATCTTGGGCGTAGCATCAAAAGTACCCGGGAAAGATCTTTTAGAGGAGATTATGAGATGGGCTTTGAAGAACCACTAGGATTCACTAGTCAGACATTCAAAGTTCAAGGCCGAGAAGACCGAAAGTAGGGAATGATGTATTTTGAAAACATAAGGTTGGCTCATGGTATTCTTCTGAAAGAACCAAAGGAAAAAAGAATACTCTAAAGTGCGTATTTCTCATGAATATGCAGTTCTTTTCCTCTCACAGTGGCAGTCCTCCAATGTGTGGTGACTTTCCTGATTTCTGAAGAAGGCTTTCCAAATCCTTCTACCAAGTGCCCTATTACACAGGTCTAACTCATCACCCGGGAAGCAAGAAAGGTCCCTTTCTTTTTTTCTTCCATGAGATCAGACATGGGTCCTGGATCTGCTCATGTACACCATCTCTTAGAGGAGACTATTTTGGTCTTTTGAGAAGTATGTTTTCAGCCCCAAACTCCAGAGCTGCCCCAGAAACCACTCCATTCAAGCAGGAAAATAAATGTGAATCTCACTAACTCAGCAGCCCGGCAGCTGCAGACGATCCCATTATGTCAATCACCATCAGCAGCTCACTGTAACTGGCGGGCTGTCATCCTCCTGGAGATTAATTGCTGGGAACCTGTTGTATGTATTAATATATCACTTATTCACATTGATCTTTCACTCATTGATCTTCCATTTTTGCACATGGCCAGGTACCTATCATTCTTGTGATCTGACTTCTGGGGCCAATCTTTAGTCTCAAAGATCCCCTCCTGGGATTTCTTAGCAAGCATAGTAGCCCCATGAAGGCTTCAGGTCCACACACCACAGTTGCAGTCAATCTCTTCGTATCTCCAGAGAGCCAAGGTACTCTGCTACTGTTACCTACCCTCCCACAATTTGATTTTTAATCTCTTAAGTTCCAACTCTGCCATCAAAGCACGACTGTCAGGCTGTGATCTGAATCCTCCCTTGAGTAGTTTTAGCACCTTGCCCCTTAGAAACGTGAGCTTCTTTCTCATTCATCTTCCCGCCTTCCCTGTGCCGGCTCTCCTCATTGAACCGGATAGAGAACCTGAGGTCACCCTCATCCTTCAATTGGATAACTCTGATGCATCTGTTATGGGCTGCACTGTGTTCTCCAAAATCCACATGTTGAAGTCTTGACCCCAGTACCTCAGAAAATGACTGAATTTGGAGATAAAATGAGGTCGTATGGGTGGGCTTTAATCCAGTATGACTGGTATCCTTACAAGAAGAGGAGGTTAGGAGACAGACATGTGTACATGTGGAGAAAAGACCATATGAGGACACAGTGAGGAGGAAGTTGTCTTCAAGTCAAGGAGAGAGGCTTCTGAATGAAACCAACCCTATGGACACCTTGATCTCAGCCTGCCAGCTGCAAAACTATAAAGAAATAAGTTTCTGTTGCTTAAGCCCCTCCCCCCAAGTCTGTGGTACCTTGTTATGGCAACCCTAGCTGAGTAATACCCCGTCTTCCCTGTCTTACCATAAATGACACCTTTTCTGAGCTGATTTCCCCAACTCCTAGATTAGTTTAGGTCATGCTTCTGTCTGTTCCTATCTCTCTGCCTTTCCACTGCCCTAACATTCATCAGCCTACATTATACTTACTATTTAATTATTCATTTTTTTAGAGTCTGGTAGGCTAGGGACAAGTCTATCTTGTTCACTGCTTTGTGAGATATGGAAAATAACTCTGATATCCGTAACAGATAAACCTCCAAATCTCGGTAACTTAGCATAATGAAAGTCTAGTTCTAATTCATATCACAGTCCAACGTGACCCAGACTTCAAGGACTCAAGTCTCCATCGATGGCTACGTTTTCCTCTGGGTCCCTGAAGGGTTCCAAAGTTAGCTGGTGGGTGTGGGGTGAGAACGTGATCATTCGTGGGAGGTTTCTATGAGTCAGACCTCAGTGGAGCACCTCAGTGCTGCTCACACCCCACTGGCCAGAATTCAAGTCCCATAGCTTCACCTAACTGCAAGGGAGGCTGGGACATGTAGTTCCGTCATGTGCCTAGGAAGAAAAGGAGAGTGTGGATACTGGTGACACCAGCAATGTGTGCCATAACTGCTGTCTCTAGCACCAATCATACTGCGTGACTCACAGGGTGCTCAATACATATTTTAATCCATTAACTCATTAACCTCCACAGGTCATTAACCTCCACAAGTTCCACACTTAGCCTCAGGTGGAACTAGGATGGGGTGGTCTAGAGTCATAGGCCCTATTTTTGTATCTGGAGGCCTTTAATGAAGCAACATTGCCTCATTTGTGAACACGTGAAAGATGAAATCTCTCAGTCTCAAAAATCCCATCAGAAGAAACAATTCCAGCAAAGAAAGTTATTTTATTTGTAACATCTTAACAAAAACAAGCAGCTCAGTATGTTTTAGTTGTTGTTTTTGTTATGTTTTTTCGCCATCTTGCTATAGTTATTTGATTCTAAATTATTAGACTCGACTTTCCTGGAGAGCAACACATTAACCATCTGGTAGCCCAGCCTTAAGCCTGGCGCCTGGCACATCTTCAATCTCCTTTCAGCTAACATTTATTGAGCATTTACTATATGCTGTGCTAAGTGCTTTACATCCATTAACTCATTAAATTGTTCCATGCAGGAGCAACAATGATTGCCTGGTTTTTATGTGTTGAAACCCATTGCTCAGAGAGCTTAAGATAACTTGCCAAGTGTCGCCAAATTATTAAGTAGTCAAAGTAAGATTCGGAGTCAAATACGTAGGATATCAAAGCTCACGCTCATAACCACTACTCCACGCTGTCTTGGCTGTGTAAGCTCATGACACTGAATGGAAAGTGGCCATGGGCATCAGAGCTTGGTTTGCCGATCTCATGAGAGAACAAAGGCTGCGCTGTCTCACCATGGTCTCATTTTTAACGGTGTGTATCTCTTCATTTCCATGAGATCAGGAAATGGGTTGCCTTTGTACCCCACAGATCACCTAGCACAGAACCCTCTGCATAGATCCTCAATGTCTGTCTCTATTCCCTATAAGGTTAATAGACCTAAAGAAAGAAAGGGCTGGTCAATCTGCCTCTACTGGTCAGTACCCTTCCCCAGTCATTCACTCACATATAACCTTCACCTCTGCTCAGCAATTCCACCTCCACCCAAGAGGAAGCCTTTCTTTCTTCTTCAATATACAACAGGAACAGTTGGTGGGTCTTAGTATTCTTTGGAAGTCAAGGACCCTTCCTTCCATCTCTGAGATTGATGGTGGTGGAAGAGGGAAGAAGCCAGACGTTTCTGATGGAATTCCATTTTGAGAGTCAGATGAAAATTCATGTTTAGTCAAGTCCTCTCAGGAAATAAGACAGACAAATCTTTTCCTCTAGTCCCAGCCCCCTTCATTCTTCTGAGCCGAGTTGCATCACAGAGTCCCAGGCCCCTATTCTTTCAGGCGGCGGAGTCCAGAAGTAGCAGTGCTCAGATTCTAGTACCACTGTTTCAGCTCCTGGGAAGCGGAGGCTGAAGCCCGTCCTAATGCTTTCTCAAATCCATCCCATAGGCTGTTTCAGAATGAAAAAATTCATTTGGATGCATGTAAGTTTCCCTCAGTTCATTATTTTAATTTTTTGTATCCCTGAAAATGACATTTTGCCCAGGATATTTTGTCAGTGGGCTTTTCTGGCATTAAAAGAAAGTAAATAAAAGAGTGTTCTTTTTGCATGCTCTTGGCACAAGTGAAGACCCCCTCCTGTGTTAGCACCCGACTGAATCATTTCTGCCTACTCACTTTCCTGTCCCTGTAATGAGCAAGGCTGCACAGTCCAGCAAGCTCTATTGTCTCATAGATGCACATGGCTTTCTCTTCTCCTTTAGGTGGCTGGTCTATAACACATAATAAACAATGGGGGGTTTCAGTGCTAGAGCCATGTATAGATGATAACGATGATGATGATGATAATGATGACAATGATGATGATGATGATGATGACGATGATGATGACGATGACGATGATGATGATGATTAATGGTGAAGTAAGAAGGAGGATTTTTAGCACCTCTAAAGGAAATCTGAATTGGCCCCTAGTGACTTGATGCATAGAGAACCAGCCACCATCATCCTCAGAAAAGTTTTCGATGCTACATGAATTCAAGTTTTGCAGCTTGGCTCCTGCAACTGACAGGAGACCCTTGGGGATAGCACGTACAGAGGGGGCTGAAGAAAGACATTTTCCAGTCACCTCCAAGTTCATTTCCACTTCAGGCTGAGGGCCGAGGGGAAGCTCTGTCTCTTCTGATTTGGTATGAATTGAGGCCATCCAATCTGGGTGAGCTGCATCCCAGGCCTTTTTCTTGCTGATGTCAAAAGGCTGAATGTGGACTTCAGGAAGGCTTGAGGGCTGTCTTGCCTGCTAACACTGATTTTATGATATGCTAAACATAACATTCAATAGCTATTACTTCCACTGTCAGGGAAACAACTTGAGCCATCTATCTTTCTCCTCAGACGATATTACATTTCTCCATATAAATGACAATGCATTATGATATCTTTTATTATAATATTACTTATTTATTGCCAAAGGTTTTCCAGCATTAATGCTGAGGGCTTTCATCCTTTATCTGCTTTTTGGTTTGTTTGTTATGAATGTCACATTTTATTTATTTAGATGGGCTCTGTTCAGGATTTGTGGATGGACTCCTCTGATTTACTTCTTATGGAAACCTGGGCTTTTATCTCATTAGATTTCTCAGCAGGCTGGGAAGACAGGATGGACAAGACATTCTGCTCTCTTGCTTTGTCAAAGGATCCAAAGGGGAAGGACCAGGATTTAGGATTTTGGTGCTGGAGCCTTGGGAGCGAGCCCCTGGGCTCCCCGGTGCCAGAGCCTCCTCTCTTCAGGCAGACCTGTGGCCTTGACCTTCCCGGGTCAGCAGATCTCTGCCAAAGAAGCTCCCCCAAGTGTTTTTTGGTAACTTGTTCTGAATTCAGCAGCCTTCCATTCTAATCAGCTCTCCCCTGCCCCCAATTAAACCCACTCCCTTCAACGCCATCGAAAATGTAACATTCTACTGAGATCTTATTTCTCTAACGAGGGTACTTGAGAGCCCAAGGTGGAAAACACTTTAAATGTCATATACACTTGGAGGCAGTTATTGGCTTTACAAAGTGGGGAAAAACACAGGCTTCCTTGAAGAAGGACCTCTGGTTCTCTTAAGTGACTGAGTATACATCATTAATGACTAGACAGAAAAGCTTTTTTTCCCAGCTGGGGGTAGCTGGATGCACAGGCAGAGAGGATAAAATTAAAGTGCTAGCAAACTAATGTTTACTGCAAATCTGACAGAATGGCTAATCCAGTCGGGTACAAAGTAGAGCTATCTTTACACTGATACATTGGAGAAACATCAGTTCACAAGGGATGTGTTTCAGTTGTCCTCGAGAATGAACCTTCACCCCGCATTTCTCCAGAAATTTCTCCAGCACCTAAAATGCAGTAGGGACAGAGCCTGGGGTCAAGACTGGCCGTGAACAAATGGCTTGGTGAGGGATAGAGGAATTGTTGTTTACCTTTGTTTATCCACGTACCTTTTCTATTAATGCTCCTTTTCTGCTGTGAAGTAAGACCTGGGCTATCCCAGCTTTCCTCTCCTGGCCCCCAGTACCCAAAGAACCCTAGCTTTTATGACCTATTCCTTATATCTCAGCTTTTCTGGGTAAAAATCTGAGAGTCTAATGGCTGAGAGAAGCTAGAATCTAAAATCCTTACCAAGCTGGTTTACATTTTGATAGCAGACTACTGGAAAACAGTGTTCAAAGAATGATGCCAATGTTCAAAGAATGATGGACATTCAGGCTTCATTGAGAACTGATGTGGGAGATTCTACGGACTAGGCTGGAGGCCAAGGGGACTCATACGAAGTAACTCAAATCACTCCAGTTCAGGAACTCAAAGCCTTCTGTCCATGAGACATCCGTAGCCTTCCTTTCCTCGGCAGCAAACCAGCACGGGGCCAAGGCAACAGCGCAACACCTCGACTACGTTTAACATCCACACAAAACCAGACTGCGTGCACTTCAGCTGTTCGCCCTGAAACGAGGGCTGAGATGAAAGGCTCGCTTCTGAGGGCCGCATGCCTCGGAAGGCTGGCAGGGCCGTGCTGGCACCCAGGCTCGCTCACCATCTTCAGAAGAAAAGAAAATGGTGCCACTGAGAAGTCCTGCCTGGCCAGAGAGGATTTCAAAGGCACACTGTCCCAGGCAGGGGTAGAGTGAGGGTGAGTGAGCAAGGCTGGCGAGCTGGTCCAGGGTGGCTTGGCTGGTTGGTGAGGGCTTGGGTGTTGCTGGAGATGTCGTCTCAGAGCCCTGTAACGAGCAGCCAGTCTCTGGGGACTTGAGGAGGCTCCGTGAATTATTCACCAGGCAGAGGGCCTCTTCCTAGAGCAGTGCAGACCTGTTTCTAAGATAAAGTGTAGGCTGGGAAAGTTGAAAACAGGAGGTTGAGACTTTACATTTTATTAGACCCGACTGCCTGTGCTCTATCCCATCCTTCAGTGTTATTCTCATCGCCCCACCATCCCCTAAATAAAGATGGTCCATTAAGAACAAGGGCTCTATATCCATCCAGATGAATGCAGTTTCCTTGAAAGTCCTCCTTTCCCCCATGTTTCCAACAGTCCAGCTGCTATGCTTTCTCCTCCTGTTCATTGTAATGAGCTCAGTTAGTTTGGGTAGATTTGTCACTGAGACCAGCTGAGTTCCCTCCAATCCAGGAGGATGGAGCACAGATCTAGCCATCCTGTTCCTGTGGGGCCTGGGCAGCTCCTGCAGTGACCATGCCCTGAGACGCCAGCTCCGTGACGCTGCGGTGGCTGTTAATGGGCGGAGCTCAGGATGTCGTGAAAGAGTGCAGTGCTGAGCACTGGTCATTATTTTAATACATTGTTTAAGTTTAAAAAAATCATTATTTAGCTCTGGCCGGTTTGGCTCAGCGGTTAGAGCGTCGGCCTGCGGTCCAGAGAGACCCGGGTTCGGTTCCCGCTAAGGGCATGTGCCTCGGTTGCAGTTTGTCCCCTGCCCTGGTTGGTTGTGTGGGTGGCAGCCACTCGATGTGTCCCTTTCACGTCGATGTTTCTCTCTCTCTTTCTTCCTCTCTCTCTCTCCCACTCTATCTGAACAAAAAATGAAAAAATGTCCTCGGGTGAGGATTAAAAAAAATCATTATTTATAGGCTATTGTTTGTGAAATGGTGCAATAACTCTATTTGCACATTGTTTTCTATGGACACGTAAACCCATACCCAGGTTCTGTGAAGCTATTGGTAAGCTCTGTGGGGCTGGAGAGAACGATGCCTCTAAGTGCCCTGTCCTCTCCGTGTCGGGGTCTACCATGGGGACAGCCCACCGAATTCTTGCGAGCTTTTTTTTTTTTTATCCTCACCCGAGGACATTTTTGCATTCATCTTCAGATAGAATGAGAGGGAGAGAGGGAGGAAGAGAGAGAGAGAAACATTGACGTGAGAGAGACACATCGACTGGTTGCCACTCACACAACCCCAACTGGGGACTCTCTGGTCCGCGGGCCAATGCTCTAACCACTGAGCCAAACCGGCCAGGGCTCTTTTGAGCTTTTTGACCTCCTCCCTCCTCCTTCTCCTGTTAAAATCAATTCCCATTCCTTTTGGGGAGCTGCTCCTGCCCCACACCAACCTTATGATTATCATGAGCTGCCAGTCACAGCATCGAGTGCCCCTGACTGCAGGAATGGGCACAGGGTCTGGGCTTGACCATTTCCTAGTGCACAAGTGATTGGTACGGGGTGGAGATATGACCCACGTTGGTCTAATTCGAGAACATTTTTGCTGTATTAAGGTGGGAAATCAAGAGGTCTTCCTCTCCTTTGGGTTTTAAGATAGGATAGCTCTGAAGGCAGACCATTTCCTTGCTTCATAGAGACAGTCCACTGCCAACACACAGAAGCAGACACAGGAGCTACACAAGAGAAACCTGCCAGTTTTGTGAGCTGATGAATCCCCCTTAAACTAATCCAAGTTGTTTAACACAAAAAGAATTCTTACTCACTCACCCAGCAGTTATCCCATCTTCTGTTTCCGTGTGATCCTGTTTATCCATGCCCCTTCCCTCCATGCTCTGGTGGTCATGTTCAGTGAGCCCAGGTCATGGTCATGATCTTCCTGGTAAGCTGGCTTTCTGGCTTCCAGAGCCTTGGAGTTGTGCAGCCTTGAACTTTACTTAGTCAGAGGCTGGATACAGACCCACCTCAGTTTCCTGAGCAGGGCAGAGACCAGAGGTAAGTAGAAAGGCCATTGAGCACATAAAATACAGTCCATGTAACTCACACTCATCCTTCTGAATATTACCCTAAGATCATTTTTTTTTTTTTTTATCCTCACCCGAGGACATTTTTTCATTTTTTGCTCAGATAGAGTAGGAAGGAGAGAGAGGAAGAGAGAGAGAGAGAAAAACATCGACGTGAAAGGGCCACATCGAGTGGCTGCCACCCGCACAACCAACCAGGGCCGGGGACAAACTGTAACTGAGGTACATGCCCTTAGCGGGAACCGAACCCGGGTCTCTCCGGACCGCAGGCCGACGCTCTAACCGCTGAGCCAAACCGGCCAGGGCAGATCATTTTTTTTTATAGAACCTCAGAGTTGACTTCCTCTCATTATACTAACAATGATAAGACTTCCTTAATTTTCTTCTACCTTAGAACTAGTAGGTAGGAAAGGGTGAGGGCAGGGGGACTTCGTGTCCCATTGGCAGGAAATGACATTTGGTAGTTGATGTAAAGAGAAGTTAAACACACACACACACACACACACACACAAAACCCCCTACAAATGGCAAGCAAAATGCTTCAAGCTTGGGGCCTTCAAATGTCAAGATGAAGGGTATTTCACACATCTGGAGCCCAGAGCATCACGCCTCATGCACCTGTGCCTTACGGCTTCCACTGCTCCCTGCAAAGGCAGATGCCCCTAACCATGACCCTGAGTCACTATAATGCTACGTTTGAGATCCTCAGATTATTAAGGCAGGACGTGTACACCTCATTAAAAAGAAGACTATGATTAATTGTCTCCAATGCTTGGCATCCAAAGGGTTAAATCTCCGTGTTTCTAACAAATGTGTTTCTGTAGAACAACCCTTTCTCTGATAGTGCTGGATCGATGAGGTGTACTGTATCGCTTATCAATATAAATAATTTGCAATATGGACATATTTGTGTTGTTCGTATGCACATTCTTTAGGATGCAATAATGTTGGTGAAAGCATTTTTTGAACAGTGAAGCACAATATAAATGTTCGTTATCTCCACTCTCGGTAGGCGTCATGAAGGACACCAATACCCTCTGGCTCTTCCCTGGGAATCCCTAGACTAGAACCATTCTCGAAGTTTTGCGCTCCTCTGGGGAACTTGTTAAAAGTGGAGAATCCCAGGGCCCATGCTCAGATATTTTGACTTAATGGCGCTGGGGTGGAGGCCA
The DNA here is from genome assembly GCA_030848825.1 of Tadarida brasiliensis. NCBI lineage: Eukaryota > Metazoa > Chordata > Mammalia > Chiroptera > Molossidae > Tadarida > Tadarida brasiliensis. The sequence continues at coordinate 33,316,242 of CM061275.1, forward strand.
GAAACCCACATTTAAAAAAACAAAGGTCGTCTCCCCCAGTGACCCTAACACAGGTAGTCCAAAGTCTACCTTTTAAACAACATTGTTCTCTGCCTCCCTGGATCCTCAACTGCCCTGGAATGCTTCCCTTTTTCACTGAGGCCTGGGAAGAAATTTCCCCTTCAGTACTGTCTAAAGTCAGAACCTAGCCTGAATCATTGGACAGGCTGGATGTCATAAAATAAAATAGGCTCTGGATGAGGTGACTGAAATGAGTTCGGGAAAAAAATTAAAAAAAAAAAGACTTCCTACATCAAGTTTTAGAGGGTGGTCTGATTAGAATGACTATTCATTATTTATGTGGCAGATGGCGTTCACGAGATGCTTGACGACTCTATGTTAACAGGCAGCATCTTTGCTGAAAGGGAATGCGACCTTGGTCTATCCTTTCTCTCTCCTGCCTGTCTCCCACTGTCCCTCTTCTCTGAGCCGAGCCAGTTCTGATGGACTCTTGGATCTGACCCCTTGTAGGACTCTGTGACAGAGAATCGAGGTACAAAATCGAAAGTCTTTGATTTAGAAACTGGTGATCATCTGTCTATACGGTGCCTATCTGATAACAGTTTTGGGTACCGTTGCCATTCCCCACCACCCTCGATGTACTGGACATTTGTCGTAGATGACCTCACAAAATTCTCCTAACAGTCTTGCAAGTAGATAGTATCTCTTTAAGGACGAAGAAGCTCAGGTTCAAAGAGGTTCAATGACTCGTGTGTGGCAACACAGCCAATAAATAGTGGAACCAGGTGACCCTGAGCGCGACTCCCAAGTTCTTTCCATGGCTTGTCAGAATCTCAGAGCCCTCACAGGGAAGAGAGTGTGCCAGGGCTATTCTATCTCGGTAGCTCGTTGGGTCTGTTTGGTCGAGTGAGATCAGTCTTAACCTGAAGGTTTCCAAGAACAAAAAGCACTTGGTACATGTTTTCCTAGCTCTGTGGATAAACTGCATTAACTTCACTATTGCTTTTGCTCTGACAAATTGTTTTTTTCTTCCTTTACCTGGATACAGTCTTTCAAGAAGTCGAGACCTACCACTGAGGTTGGTATGTCCTAGGAGAAAGGAGAAATGCAAAGTGAAGCATAGTTGGTCAAAACGAGGGGTAACTGGGCTTGAACAATCCCTGCTCTTCAGGGGAAGAGATATTCTGGTTTAGTAAAATGAAAGTCCTCGTGGCCAGTGTCCTCCAACAATCTGACTTTAATGGGGTTACAATAGCTGGGGTAAAGTATTTTATATGGAACCAGGTTTACATTATCCTACTCTTTAGAGATCTTGCTTGCAATGCTGTTCAAATCCTTTAATCCATAAATAGGATTCCAGACAGTACTGGGCTGCCTTCCAAAACTGTAATCTTCCAGTATATGAATTATTACCAAAAGATTAGGGTGTTTCTAGTAATAACATTTCAAATAAATCAGCTTTCATGGAGGAACAACAAACTAATATTGGAAATAACAATATAAAGACATTTATATAGCCACTTGCTAGAATAACTTCCCTAACCAGGGGCTTCTTTTCTCATTTACATTTACTTTGTTTGAAAAGTCTTTTATCATTTTCCATCAGCTCCTAACTTTGGCCTTAGAGTGTGCCCCATATTCCCAAGTCTCGGACCTCCTAAGTCCCTTCTTTGAAGCCTGTGAAAGCACCAGGTCCCTTTATCCAGGCATGGCCAGAGGTGTTGACTCTTGTCCCTGGAAGCTTCAGACCCTTTTGACCTTTCTCTTAGGTTCTGAGCCTGTGTGTAGGAGAAAAGTATAAGTAAACTTCAGGCTGGAAAATACTCTCCCGGGGGTTCGTATCAAAGATCATGGATGAGATTGAGGAGAAGAGAAGATTTCTTTCATGGCCTTGGAGACTGACTCTTTTTGGTGGTACAGAGATCTCTGCTGATATAAAAATTCACCCTCCATGCATTCACCGTGGTGCTGATGCCAAGGCTGTGGGATGTGAGACCTACCTGATAATCAGATGTGTTCTGGCTTCAGCACTCACCAGTCTTGGGAATCTGGGGCAAATTCTTTTACCTCTTTTGTCCTCCATTTTCTCATCTATAAGATGGGGACGCTTACTATCCCATGGCATTATTGAGAAGATTAAATGGGGTACCAGTGGTACAATCAGCACAAAGTTCCACTGTTCTTTTAAACCATTTGAGTTCATGGTAAGGTGGCTGATGGAAAGTAGGGAGGCTCCCTCTCCTAGCCACACACTGCTGTTTTCAGAAATGCTTCCATGCCAAAAGCAGGGACACCTGGTTCCATTCCCATTTCTGTGGCTAACCTGCAGTGACCTTGATTGAACTGTCACACTTCCAGATCCCCACTCCATCTACTACCAGAAAAAAATGTTTCTGGCTCCTTACCTTGTAGGGTGAGAAAGTAGTACGGCCATATACTTATATGAGATCACATTTTAAGGAGACATTTCATAGTCATAGAATTTTAATGCTACAAGAGGTTATCTAGGAAGGGAGGGAATTAACATTCATTAAAAGTACTCACCATGTTCAAAGCTTTATGTGCTTCACCGTATTTAATCCCAACAACCCCATTAGTGAGGTGGAGTTATGCCCAATTTATAGACGTGGACGCTGAGGCTCAGAGAGTCACTTTTAGGTACCCCAGGTCACCCAGTTAAAATGGAACAGAAGCGGAACTCAAGTTGAGATCTGTGTAACTCCAAAGCCATTGTCTTCTCATTAGAACATGTTTTTACCATTTGTAATTCTCATTGTATAGGTGACAGAGCAGGGATTCAAGAGATGTGAAATCATTTATTCATAAACTTAGGTGATTAGTGAAAAATCTAAGACCAGAACCCAATTTTCCTGATTGCTATCCTTGAGCCACCTTCCCCCCCAAATGGGTATAAATCACCTAACTTAATCCTCTGTCTTCTCTCATTATTTCAAAGAAGTTTGTTCTTATTTGGATAGATTTTTCAACAGACAGGGGCTCCTAACATTTTAGCTCGCAGACTCCCCTTTTTTTGTGTATGAAAAGGTTGGAAGAGTTGATTTCTTTGGTGTCTTCAAGCTCAAAAATTCTATTATTTCTATGACCCTCCATTCCCCATAGTAGTTAATGATCTGTAAAGAAACACTTAAATGCACAGGTTTACTACCTTCTCGCTCTGCAAGCTAGAGGGAAGTCAGCTATTACTTTTCTGCTTCAAAGGGGAGAGCTGAGCCCCACATGGCTTGAGCATCTAACTCAAGGACACAGGTGATCAGTGGCTGAGCCAGGCCTGGAAGGCTTAAGGGAGACCCTGTTTTAGTCACCTGTCAGCCTCTATGCTTAGCAGAGGGTCTGGGACACATTTCGTGCTTGTTTGGAGAAGAATACATACACTCATGCAACAATGGATGAATGAGTTGAACCCAGGCTTCTCAACTCCCAGTGTAGAATTCCTTTAGCAGCTCTCCTTTTATTTTCCAAAATCTTTGAATTGGGAAAATTTGCCTGTTTGCTGAGTGCTTCATATATTGGCCTTTCTTAAAACAGAGTAGACCTGTAGCACGCATTTCCAAAGGAGGATGTCTTACTTGCCGGTTAGGAGGGTAGCAGGTCTGAACCCCCGAAGGATAAAGGAGTGAATCTGCACACACCACCCCACCCCTTGGACTCGTCTGAAGGCAGCATTAGTGTATTTTTAATGGGATGGGAAAGGGGATGCCTGGAGAAGAGATGTTTGTGAATTGTGCCCTCAGATTAAAGGACCTTTGAAATGGAAAGCATTAGCCCTCTGAGCCCTGCGCTTTACATTTTGGACTTTTAAATAAAAAGGAAAAGAAAAAAGGGAAAAAACACTACTGTGTTTTTGAAAGCTTGTATCATTGTTTTTTTTTCTGTTTCCAGCCCTCCACTTAGCTGCCCCCAAAGGCAATGCTGAATGACCGGTACTACAAAGGGGAGCCGGGGACACCCATGGGCCGGTGCTGTTTCTGTCCGGGCAGCTCAAAGGGAAGGCAGCCCCACACAGGGAGGCCCCCTTTCCTTCATAAACAAATGTTGCTTTTACTGAAGAGGTAACGGTCTGATTTAATTATGGGGGGAAGAGAAAGGGCATCTATTCTTGTGTTCAGTGGAGAAGTGAGATGGGAAGGCTTGGGTAGGAGGGGAGGCAGGATTCACCGGTCCCCAGGGCCCCTCATTGAATTCCTCTTTCTGCCTTGGTTTCCCCATCTGTCAAAACAGAAACAAAACTTTCCTAGCTCTCTGAGGGGGTGTGGAAGGACTACTTCTAACACATTGATCTGGTGGCAAAAAATGTGGGAAAGGGGAGAAAGGGGCATGAGAGGAGATGTGAAGACCATGGGTGACAGGTTCATACATTTGTTTCCTGTCAGTATGAGAGGAGGGATGGGGCTGAGAAGGAGAGCAGTGGGATATATTCTTCCTTGAGAAGTTTATGGAATATACCAGGTGCCACCCCCTCAAATCGTATGTGTAGATATTTGTGTTTAGATGATACATAACATCATGAAAGCAGAGGGATGGACTTCTTGACCTACAGAAGACCTTTCTCAGATCATGATTCTGGAACGCAGATTTTTGCAAGCGGGTCATTGCTCGGGGGACTGAAGACAATGCATCTTCGCTGAAAGGCACCCATCCTCCTCCCAGCCGGAGGCACAGGGACGGTTCCACTCATTAGTGGGCAGGCCCGTTTCTCAGGGCCTGGCTTGCTCTTCTTAAGCAACTATTGTCTCCTTTCCTATTCAGCTGTCAGCTCATTTCCCATGATGCTGCTGACTTTCAGCCTGAAAAGAGCCTTTTCCTTGCTAGACAGTGAGGCGAGTTCCATCCAAGGGGGTTGTAGGCCCTCCCCTCTGGCGCGGAGAAAGAGCAGGCATCGTGCAGTGATCTTAGCTGGTCCCACATCTGCAAAAATAAGGAGAAGGAAGAGTAAATTAATACTCTTATTTATCTATATTCCTAGACACTCCTGGGGTTGGGCAAAGAGGTTACGTGGAGCCAAAATATGTCAGCCTGGGAGTTGAAAGAAAGAAAACACTACGAGAAATCCACTTAGGCTTGATTGACTTGTGCATTTATTTTTAGAAATTAGGCGAAACCCGAAGCTATCATGTCATGTCACCTGGGGGAAGTGCTAGGACCAGAAGTCCAGAGACTTGGCTTCTGGTTTCAACTCCGGAGCTAACAGAGTAGCTTTATCTGAATCCAACAGGCTGCAAGGCTGGTGAAGGATAGTAAATCTCTTGACCAGAGGGTGGACTTAGTTGACTTCTGTATCTGCTTGAAAACAGATTTCCCCCTAGACATGCAGCGTTCTGTGATGTATCAAATAGTGGTAGCCTTCAATCTGAGAAACTGTGCGTTTCTCTAGAGGCATCTCTCCTAAGTGTAAAGGCATTTCCTCTAAAGTTTGCCTTTGGGATTACAATTTATATGAATACAGATTTAAAAGAGAGGAGGTGGAAAAATACTGTAATTTTGTACAAATTTGAGTTTTAATGATCATTATTAAAGAAATATTCCCCAACATAAAAACTGATAGATGGCACCCCCAACACCGGTCTTTCTCCTACTCCTAGGGTATCTTACTGTGAACCTTGTTTGGAAGGTTCCAGAAAGGACAGTCCAGCTCCAGAATTGCTATAGCATCCGTCCTGGGGTTCCTGGTGATGGAGGCAAGCAAACATTCTGGCTTGGCAAAGGAGGAAAGGTGAAAAGTTCATGAGATATTTGAAGCTGAAAAAAAAAAATCAAAATTGTATATCCATTAAAGGAAAGAGAGGAGGGAATTTCTAAAATTGCTAATGGGACGAATTTGCCTGTTCTCCCTGGAGAGGCAGGTTCATCCTACACTCAGGATGTTATGGATCTCTTGCACTTTCCTACTGTCTTATGAATTTTTGTCCTGTGAATTCTCTTTTCTTCGTTGTTTTGCTCGCTGACATCCTGTTTCCTCCACCTCAGGCTTCCAGAGCATCAGCCCCACGGTGCCAGGTGACTTGCTCCCGGTCAGCCTCATTGAGTCTTCACCCTCGTATGCAGCCTGGGCCCCTTCGGAGCCGGCCAAGCCTGGTAATTAAAAGGTGCCCTTCCTCTTTAACTGCTTCATTTAACATCTAGTGCAATGGTTCAGGAGCACTCGTGCCCTCTGTGGCCATGTGGTCTGCCCTGGACAACGGACAAACCCCACCTCGTGCCCTTGGCTCAGAAATGTGTGTCTCTTTTAGGGCTGGACATCTTTGCATCCCGGCCTCCTTTGACCCCTGTGCTTTTCTCATTTGTTTGGGACATTACAGTCTTTTTCATTTTCTCCAGCTTCCTGGGTGTCAAGTGGGGCCATCCCTGCCCCCCTTCCCACACAGAGGGTATTACATCTCACAGCAAACCTTACCTGGGCCCCTTACCTGGGCCACACGTTCTTACCTGAGTCAGGGCAGGGGCTGAGGAGAAGCTCTGGGCGGGGAGGCTCAAAGTCAGAGTTTGAGTCCCAGCTCCACCAGTGCCTAATCTACCTGTGTCTCGTCGTGACATTGGGCATGTCTTTGACTGAGTGGCCTCCACTTTTCTCATTTGCAAATGGCTAGTGAAATCCACATCATAAGATTACTGTGAGCATGTGAAGAAAATGTGTTCATGTCTTCAATACATTATAAAGAATCTAAGTCATGATTTTAGCACAGAGGCCTTCTGGGATCCTGAGTATGACTAACAAAGACCGCCTCTTGCCTGCACCCTCTGCATGTGGCTGTGGGACAGGAGTGATGACTGATTCCCTTCACCCAAGTTGTATATGGCAGAAGGGGATGATGGGGAAACACTGCTGCAAGAAGCCGCAAGGTCATTATTCGTTGCCTCCTCTTCTCTAGAATTCTCCTCCCAAAGAAGGCATGGCTGGGTGGCAGGGGTAGATACCTTCCCACCAGCGAGCTTCTATGATACCACAGGTGTACTGCTGAGAAAGGGTGAGTAGCAATAGCTCTTGCTCATAATTCGAAGAACTGGTCAACGTATGAGGTTAGCGTTAGATTGGCTGAAACACATGTGTTAGGAAATGTCTAGCAAAGTGGTCTTGAGTATCCCTTGAGAGCAACCGAAGTTATGTTGGGGATACTAAGACCCTTCACTACTGAAAGAGAAGAAATAAAGTGCCAAGGTATTGCCATGTCTATCTGGATTTTTTCAATGGCTTAACAGTGCCTTGAATACAGTAACTTCTATCTCTTAAGCATCACAAAATATTAAAGGTGTGTGTGTGTGCGTGCGTGTGTGTGTGTGTGTGCATACATATATGCATCTGTGTACTTGTGGTTGGATGGCGTAGGGAAGAAGGCGATCCAACATCTTCTTCTATGTGGGGTGAGATACTATGAGAAGACAACTCCAAGAACCAGGCATCTTGAACTGGCCTGGTTATTTTGGGGAAAATTGACCCTTGGTGATTGCTAGATTTAGCAAATAAAAGTATAGGATGCCCAGCTAAATTTGAATTTCAGATAAATAAAAAATTTTTTAGAATGTGTATGTATAGTGCAATATTCATGACACATAATAAACAATTATTTGTTGTTTATATGAAGTTCAAAGTTAGCCAGGCATCCTGCATTTTGTCTGGGGTAGAGTGGTAGGCATATCAGAGTCTCTTTGGATTATGAAGAAAACATGTAACTATTATTGTTCTTCCAAGTTTTACTGTTCCTATGAGAGCCAGAAACTTGGAGGTAAGAGGTCTGAGATCTGATACCCAATCAAGTGTTTAGAAGAATATTCTGCTGTATAGCTGAGAACAATAGATAGGCTGAGAAAATCACCTGGTCATTCAGCATAGGGTCCGTATTTATTCAGGATCAATTTCTCTTAACCTTTCATTTGGAAGCATTTATTGAGCACCTATTATGTTCCAGACGTTGTGTTTGGTCCTTGGGTACTAGGATAGTTAGCCTATTGTAACACTGCCGTTGGACTACTTAGATGGCAAGGAAAAAGAACAGAGGCACTCAGGAAAGTTCACGAAAATAAAAGCATACATTTTTCTATCAGATATTGCATGTTTAATCTCAGATTTTTTTTTCTAAATTTCTATTGTTCTCCTTCCCACCAACCAGTTTTTTCTACTTACTCATCTTCCATATGGCCCCAAAGGGTTACCCTGGCACCTAAGATTGTATAGCCTTACAGTTCCAACACCAACCCTCAATATTGGCAAGCATCTCTCTGTATCATAATTTAAATCCTTGGAGAGAAATTGATTGACTAGCTTGTCTTTTAGGTACTAGTCATACGATGCTCATGAGCCTATGTAGTTATGGGTTTCATGTCGTGTCCACCCGAGGATCAATCAGCTGTGGTCAGCTGTGGGGATAGGCAAGGAGGCCCTGAAAATTTGTCTAGCACAGTCCATTTCTTGTTTTCTGATTTGCTCACCCATTTATTTCCGAAACTGTCCCTAAATAAATAATTATTTTGAAAGCTTAGTGGTGAAGAGTGCAGACTCTGGAGTCAGACTGACTGAGTTGAAATCTTGGCTATACCATTTTACTTTTATGATGTTCTTAAGAAAGTCACAGAAGCCTTTCTGTTTTTTAGAGTCCGCACCCCTAAAAGTGGGAACAGTGAGAGCAACCACCTCACAGAGTTGCTGTAATAAATACATGTAAAGCTCTCAGACTGGATCAGGAGGTGAGCATTTAACAAATGGCAGCAATTATTATTAGTGTTGTTCAATATACAAGCACACAGTTACCCAGTCTCTTCCCATCAGAAAACAGTGCTATTGCGTTCATAGTTAATGACAAGACGGTCATTTCAAATGCGTATTTTCCGTGTCCAGGTGATGCTTATTTATTTCGTGGTTGTATTCCAGTAGACTTGAATGGTAAACTTAATACAGAATTTGAGATAAAAAACAGAATATTATGATAACAAAGAAATAAAATATAGTGACATTATAATAATGGTTTCTACTTAAAAGAGGAGGAAAAAGGACACAATAGGACATATACTCTATCATGCCGCCTAGCCCTTCTGCCTTACAAGGTGTCCCTTCTGGTCCTCTGAATACAGCCATTTGTATTTTTAGGTGATAAACTATTGACAGAGGCCTGAATAGTCCATGCCTCCTTCTGAGACTCATTCAGTTTGTGTATGAAAATTCCAGCCTCTGTTAAAACAAGCCTGAGCTTTTATTGGACCTTTCACAAAAAACAGCCACTTGCCCGTAGACACAGCCACAAAAAGCTGCTCTGTCCTACAAAAGTCAAATCCCGTGTGGCCCTCACTGGCCACAGCACGGAAGCCTGCTGCCTCTGCCCCACTGCACAGAAGCATCTGTTACTGTGATGTCCAAATGCCAGTCTGTGCCTAGCTCAAGACTTCTCAATCCGTGCATTGAGTAATGGGGTTTTCTGGGCGACCATAGCTTGTATTCCTTAAGTCCTAAACTGAAAAGTAGAAAGAGGAATAAAGCATAGGAGTCAAAACTTAAGCTGTTATTGGTAATGCTGGAGTAGAGAATGTATGGTTAGGACTTACCTAAAATCACTCACTTGTCTGTTAATCCCTAAAAGTGGACACAGAGAGACATGAGCCTCCATGCCATGGCTACAAGGCCATTGAAGACCCCATCCTCTAATTTGGAAGCAGGAATGGAATGGAGTGCACCCTCTCTGTGCACATTTTCCAAAACCCAGAAGGTGCTGAGTCAAGCTTGCCCGGGTCCTTTGCCTCCAGTGCCACGCATCACGTGGCCAGTCCAGTTGCTTAGGAAAGACTCAGTTAAAGATATAGACAGGAGGGCAGAAGCAATTTTTGCCAAAACTTTGGAAATAACTGGATGTCATATATTTATGGAAAAGATAAAAACTTGGGCATGGGGAAAAGATCGTTTGTTGATCTTCTTTGCTGTGAAATGAATACATTATCCAGGTGGGACTCCTTGAGATATTATTACTCCAAGACTTTTAGAGGGCCCTTGTCTTGATTTGACATTGATGGGAAATGATATTTATGCCCTGCCTGAGGCAGGGGAGGTGAGCAAGTTCCTGGGGCCCTGGGACAGAAATGGCAGTCAAGGCTGGATATCCGGAAAAGAAAAGAGAGATCCCAAAGAATTTCTGTTTTTTAAAAAAATATGTTTTTATTGATATTTTAGAGAGAGAGGAAGGGAGAGAGAGATAGAAATATCAGTGTGAGAGAGAAACACTGATTGACTGCCTCCTGCTCACCTCCTCCTGGAGATCGAGCCTGCAACCCAGGCATGTGCCCTAACTGGGATTGAACTAGGACCTCTCAGTCCATGGGAGGATGCTCAATCCACTGAGCCACACTAGCCGGGCTCATTGTAGTTTTGATTTCCATTTCCCTAATAGCTGGTGAAGTTGTGCATCTTTTCATACATGTGTTGGCCATTTGCGTGTCTTCTTGGGAGAAGTGTCTGTTCAGGTCCTCCGCCTATTTTTTAATTGGATTGTTTGTTTGGTGTTGAGTTGTATGAGTTCTTTATATATTTTGGATATTAACGTCTTGTGAAAACTGTTGTTTACAAATATATTCTCCCATTCAATTGTTTGCCTTTTGTTTTGTTGGCAGTTTCTTTTGCTGTGCAGAAGCATTTTAGTTTGATACGGTCCCATTCATTTATTTTTGCCTTTACTTTCCTTGCCCTTGGGGCCAAATTTATAAAATCCTGTCTAAGGCCAAGGTCCATATGTGTAGTATATATGTTTTCTTCTATGTAATTTATTGTTTCAGGTCTTATATTTAGGTCTTTGATCCATTTTAGGTTAATTTTTGTATATGGGGAGAAACAGTAGTCAAGTTTTATTCTTTTGCATGTGACTTTCCAATCTTCCCAGCACCATTTATTGAAGAGGCCAAAGCACTTCTTGAACTTCCTAAGTCTCCTTAGTCATTGACAAAGAGAAATGAGGATACACTATCCTTCAAATTCCTAGGGTTCAATAGTAGATATGGTGGGGAACCATTGGCATCTGGGTTTGATCTAATATTCAATTGATAAACTAGCTTCTATTGAGACCTACTGTATGTTTCAGCAGTCCTCCTGCCTAGACCTCAAGAAACTTCGGTCCCAAGGGGAATAGCATGCATGTGTGCACCCGCACGAAGGCAAGCATACACACACACACACACACACACACACACACAGCATGTATGTGCTAGGGAGTGTAGAGCAGACCTTTAGTGCAGTAGGACTTCAGCTAGGAGACTGTGGATCTTGCAAAAGCCACCAGGGAAGGTCGGATGGAGGTGGCAACACTGTAGCACAACATTGCATGCCTGATGGATTGTAAATAATTTGGGAGGAGAGTATGAGCATTACAGGCTGGGGCTGGGGAGAGAGAGCAAAACATAAGTTGTTAAGTTATTGAGGAGAGAATGAACAGATGTGTGTGTGTGTGTGTGTGTGTGTGTGTGTGTGTGTGTTTGGTGAGGAGGGAGTGACGAAGGAGGTATATAAAGGTACCAGGACAGACAAACACATATTTCCCCCATAGCTATATAATAAAGGCCTTTTTGTGCTTTCCTAACTGACCTATCCTGGGTATCTATGGTGTTGGTAATGGAATTTCCATACTTAGGAAGAACATAAATTCCACAAATGCCTTTTTTTATACACGCAGACTCTCCCCACCATTCCCAGCCACAGAAAATGCTGTATTAATTTGATTCAGGAGCACCTTTCATGATAGCGTCATTCCACAATACATATAGACAGGCTCCATCCCTTCTTCTTCCCTTTGGTGTATTAGCCTAGTGGGCCTCATGGAAAAGCAGACCCCTCTGCAGGCCGAAGGGCCCCTTTCCCATTCCTCTGCCTTCTTCCCATTTAATGACTTCCTTTCCTTCTCAAAGTGGCAATTTCAACTCCGGTTTCCCTGTGAGAAATGCACCTGTTTGTCCTTATCTGGAGAAGGGATGTCTATGCAGCAGACATTCAAGGAGGCTGTATATCTCCCCCTTCTCCCCCACCTCCTCCCGACTCACCCCAATAACTGGCACTACGAAGGCATCTACATTACTCTTCCAGAGTCTCTACAACTCTGGGCTTCGCTCTGGAGAGGGACATTGACTACTGAGAAGCTGGGCTTTGTGACAGTGACCATAAGCGAAACAGATTCCAGAGAAAGGAGACCAGAGCAGGATAAAGTGGCTAAGGAGAGCTCCATGGGAAGTGGGCTCTGAACTGCACTTTTTAGGCTAAGGAGGATTTTGATTGGTTGTTAAGAGGGAAAATGGAGTGCGCGATAGAAATTTCGATAGTGCTTAGGCCAATTCTGATTCAATATTGGAACAGGTCAGTATAGGTGAAGAATGCATTTCCCTGCCAAGTCCCTGGCTCAGAGATCTTGAGTTTTAAGGGTATCTCAGGTAGGCTTCTTTCTCCTGTTTTCCATTCCCTACTAGACTAGCCGTATCGCCAACATCAATCTATAAAGGGATTTCTTTCAGCAAAGAAAACTCTTTCCTAATTCTGGTCCTTTCTAAAGAGGTTGCTGGTGATCAGCCCTCCCCTCCCTTTCCACCTCCCCAGGGCTTCACCCTGCCCCCTCCAGGCTGATGGATTCCCTTGATGTAAGTGGGAAAGGGGACTGCTAAAGAGTTGTGCTGTATATCTTCATCAATGTCTGGGCAGGTGAAAAGTGAGAGGCTGACTCAATTAAGTGGACCGTGGGGAAGGGGTGGGCTTGGTGTGGGTTTAGGACACAGTGGTGCTAACTCAAGCACATAATTTCCAAAGTGTCACCGACGGAAATCAACTCTAAACAAGTCTGTGGCCAATTTTTAAAAGAACATTGGAATGATGAAATGACCATCTTTGAAATTATTTTGCAAGTAACTGAGTCAAATTCCCTAATGAAACATGTTTGGCGTCGAGTTCTGGAAAATGCTTCCTCCCCTTTGTTCCCTAATGGACAGAAGCACAAACAGTCTCTAATCACATGAAACACAACTCTCCTTCCCCCCTGTGATTATGGTGGGAGAAATGCTAGTTAAGGACTCTGTCAACTTGTCCCTTAAAAGAGCTGGAGTTATTTGGGGGTTGTGTGTGTTTTCTTTCTTTCTTCTTTCTTTCTCTTTCCCCTGAAAGAGTTCAGATCACAATCGTTTCCAGTGAGGCTGAAACTTTGACATAGATTGTCAGCAGGGGAGTAAATTATCGACATCCAACTTTACAACACTTAAAACGAAAATGAGCGCTGCTTTGATTTGCAGGGGACCAAACGGCCTCTCTGACCTCAGTGTTTGCAAGGCTCCTGCAGATGTGGAAATTGGGTTCATTCTTGCTTTGGAGTCACCAGGGAAAACAGAGGCTCCTGGTCTCTTGCTTTGAGGTGACAGGGAAACAGACTCCAAGGTTTCCCTCTGCTCTATGGAGTTTATTTACCCCCTGTCACCTTTCTTCACTGTGCTCCTTCTCGTCTTGGTTAACAGCAGTCCTCAACGTGGGGGCAATGCCAAGTTTTCAAAAGACATGTTTTTAAATTTAAGAAAAAAGTGGCAGTCTGAGCGCCCAGGGTTATTATTCAAAAGCATTTCTCCTTCTATATTCAATGAGAACAGCTTCTGTTCTAGACCCAAATGGGGAGCTTGGGCACTTTAAGAAGAAAAGGACACAGGAGCAGGGTGAGAATGGGCTTCAGGGCAACGTGGTCCTTCATCAAGGAGACTAAGCCCAAGGGCAAAGGTAAAACCCTAACATGCTTTAAAAAAATTTTTTTTTCTTTATTGACTTTTTAGAGAGAGAGGAAGGGAGAGGGAGAGATAGAAACATCGATAAGAGAGAACATCGACTGGCTGCCTCCTGCATGCCCCCCACTGGGGATCCGGCCCACAACCTGGGCATGTGCCCTGACCAGGAATCGAACCGGCGACCTCTTGGTTCATGGGTTGACGCTCAACCACTGAGCCACACCGGCCAGGCAGAACCCTAAAATTCTTTTAACAAGTAAAAGAATTAGATAACTCACTATGAAAGGAAGGACCGCCAGCTCAGACCCTGTGGCTTATGGGATATCAGACTTGTTCCCTTCTCGAAAAATTCAAGTTACTCCATGTGAACTGATAGCGTAGAAGCTCCTCATCCTGGTGGGATTCAGGACAGTCAAGGGCATGGCCCGACCTGCTCTTCCAGGGTACCTTCCTCTGCTCCCATGTCCTGGCCAGCCTTCCCCGTGTCCAAGCGTCTGTCCATGCTGCTCTGCCGGGTGGAAGAGCTGTCCTTCCCGCGGATTCTGTTGAATCTCAGCTTAGTTTCTACCGGATACCGTCCTGGCATTGACCAGGTCCCGCCCCATGTGCACTATCCTTTCCTGATCATCCCAGCTCTAACTTCCTCTCCCTTCTCTGAAGGCCCCCAGGACCCTGCCCTTCGTCACGGACAGTAGGAATAGTTGTCTCACTTCCTTTTTTATGGCCAGAGTTCCGACTTACATTGGTGATCACAGTACAGATTAATTCCCAAGACTCTGTCTGATGTTATGGAGTGGGAAGCCAATTCTCGTTTGTTTTTTTTGGTCCACTTTGAGGCATACTCTGATTTCTTCTCACTTTTTATAGGGTTCGGCTATAATGCAGGATCACTTAGAGTGGAGTAGCCCTGCCTGAGAGGCAGGTAGAACAAACTGCATCCTTCTCTGTGCGATTTCAGAGTCTGGGACAAATCTCTTCCAGACAAAAATGTCCCTATTGTTTTGCTGGTAGTTTGAAATTTCTTGACTAGAGAACCAGACCTCTGATTCCACAGTGAGAGTGACAGTATATACAAACACAACTGGAAGGTACATGAGAAGTAATTTAAATTCATACTAAGAGTAAATGACTAATATAAATTATTTGTTAAAACACGTATTTTGATGGGGTCTGTGGCTCTGGATGTCCAAAAATGAAAGGAAAAATGAGTATCAGAGAGGGTGCAGTGTCTGGGGGTGACTGAGGAATAAACTAGGTTACTCACAATTTAGCCTGGGGCCAGGTTGGACGGAGCAATTCCTTAAATCAGTAGGAACTTCTAATCTGTCCTGCACATTCCCCAAATCCAGGCAAATTCTGAATTCTCTAGGCAGGGCCAGATTGAATGCTACAGAGGACCAGGGGCTACTGTGTGTACAAGGGACCTCTGATACTCTCGCTCCTGCTCCATTCATTTACTGGGAGGCTTTGATCTATATTAGAGTGAAAATGCCTCGATCATCTTTTAACCTTAGTGAAAATAAAAAGAAGCAGCCTTTTTCTAGAAAGAAGTAAAAAATCAGAGAAAGTCTAAGGTCATTAGGCACCCACAGGGAGAGAGGAAACAAACGCTCATTGGCCTTGGGCTGAGTGAATCCCTCTCCACCCCCACCCCCATAAAAATCTCATTACTCATACACTACACCTCCAGTGTCTGTCTGTCTTGTAGCCTTCATTGGCTATGCTTCCTTCCTTCTGTCAAGTTTCCACTCCCAATTCAATTTCAAATTGAATCCCTCCCACTTTCTCTTGTTCAGACCCAGAGGAAATGGAGAACAGCTGGTCACCATCTTCCTTATGATAACCCTTCATATGGTGTAATTTTATTTCCTTAAATTAATGACAGTGCGTTGGGTGTCTTCCATCCCAGACACATTTTAATAGATGCTTTTAACATACGGAGGGCCGAGGGAGAGAAAACAATGCCTCTGTCATGTTTGGGCACATCCTAGAAATGAACATGACAAAATCTCAACAAAGCTGGTGTCTGGTTGGAGACAGAATTTAGACGAATTTACAATCCAAGAGCCCCTGTGAGCAGAGTGGCATAACCCTATGTGATGTGCCCTTGGGTATGGTTCTATAACTTCAAAACCTACTGATTAATTTGAGATCAAGTATTTCCTAACTTGATAATATTGCTGCCGTGGCAGATGGACCCGACAGTGAGAAAAATCATCCCTCATTTTCCATTTGCCAGCATTCTTTTCGAACAAGGCAGGAAAAACATTTGTATTGGGTGGATTTTGCAGACCTGTTCATAATCTGTGGCAATGATGGGAATGGAATAGTTTGCTCAGGAACATACAGATATCTAAACTATTGTCTAAGTTATTCCCCAAGCTTGGAATCTTGGAATTTTGCCCCCTTGCATCTTGCTACCTTAGGTTATCAAAGTCTTTTAACCCATCTGCTATGGACTGAATATTTGTGTCCCCTCCCAAAATTCGTATGTTGAAACCTACTCCCCAAGATGATTATATTACGAGATTGGACCTTTGGGAGGTGGTTAGATCATGAGGGTGAAGCCCCCATGAATAGGATTAGTGAGTGTTCTTATAAAAGAGACCCCGGAGGTTGTGTGAGGACATAGCTAGAAGATGGCTCTCTATGAACCAGGATGAGGGTTCCCACCAGAACCCAACTATGCTGGAACCTGGGTCTCAGTCCTCAGCCTCCAGAATGCATAGGAATAGACACAGAGTCTATGATATTGTTATGGCTGTCCAAATGGACTAAGAGACCACCTTTCCAGAAATATTAATTTTTTCCCCATCTCTGCAGCCACTGCCTTTGGCCACGTTTTTATTATTTTGCGTTTGGACTTTTGAATAGCTTCTTAATGGTTTTCCCTCTTCTGGGATTTTTTTTCCCCAAAGTTTTTCTTTGGTTTTTATTTATTCTCTCTCTCTCTCTCTCTCTCTCTCTCTCTCTCTCTCTCTCTCTCTCTCATCCCCCCTCCTCCAGCGGGGGTGAGACAGTGAGTTTATCTGGGGGAGCTTCAAAGAGGGGCTCCACTGTATCAACATGGTGCCTAGGATATAAAATGTGCTCAACAAATGCTGTGTGAGTGAATGAGGAGAGCAGAGATGCACAAAGCCCAACATTTGTAATTCACTGTCATTGTGCATTCCTGAACGCTCTCCAGTTTGCCCTCATATTTGATCCTGAAATACCAAAATAGAACATACAATAGGGTATATACACGTATTGTTATCTCTATTTTGTAGACTTAGAAGTTGCATATGTAAGGAACTTGAGCAAGGTACTGTGTAGCACTCATGTGTTGGATACTAAGGATAGAAAGAGGAATAAAAATACCCCTGACCATCTGTGAGCCCATAGTCTTGAGAGGAAGAAAGACAGAAAGGCAGACAAGAAGCGACCACTGTCACCTAGCGCTGTATCACAAGGCCTTCTGTGATGGTAGTGTCCCAGGAGAGGGCAATCTGCATGGGTGAAGGCAGGATTCCAAGGACAGCTCTGCTTGAGATAAGTCTTAAAAGATGAATAGAAGCAAGAGCAAGGACTCAGGAATCCCCCACTCCACTAGTAATCTTTCTTTTTGAGTAGAGAAGTGCTCAAACTCGAAAGTATTTTCTAATTGGCAGCTCCAAGTCACCCTCCCAGCTACAAAAAACCCAGCAGGTTTAGTCTTTGTGTTCTGGAAAAAGACCAGTGCCATATACGGAAATATATCAGTGCACAGGTAACTTTTCACAGAACATTCATGGCATAACTGCGGGGACAGAAAGGTCCCTCCGAGGCCAGCCCTCCTTTGCAGTCCCTCCTGCCTTTGGCACTGCTGGGTTGGAAGACAGCCGTTATAGGCTGGGCTACAGCTGCTGCATTTCTGTTTGCTGGGTCTGGGCTGCTGCAGTCTGGGCTGGTGAGACAAAGGGATGAATGGTCTGAGGTCTGGAAAGGTGGGAAAGGGAGGCGGGCAGAGGAGGGGCCGGGTGGCCGGGTGACTAGCTAATTGCATTGTTAGGTGGTAGAGGCCTTTCAGCAACAACAACAGCTACTTGAAGGCCCATTGCTTAAGTGCTTTTCATCATCATTACCTCCTGTCATTAGTCCCATCAGCTGCTTCCATCAGCTCATTGCTAGTCAGGGCCATGGCATGTCGCAGACGCCCTCTTGTATGTAGCTCTCTCTCTCTTTGCGTTTATCTAGAGCCAGGCCCTGTTTCTCCAAGCTCTTCATCTGGCTGTTGATGCCCAGTCTGTTCCTATATTTCATGGGTCCATCTGTTAGGGGGCTGACGGCTGTCCCTGGCCATTTGTGCTTCGACTATTAGATTGAGGGAGCAGTTAGGTCTGTTGCTGCCCTGCACTGGCCTTGTGGCCCTCTCCTCAGTGGTGACTCCCATCCTGCCCTATAACCTGGCACATGTCTATCAACTTAGGCCCCTGCTGTGCCCTGCCTGGTCTCTTGAGGATCCAGGAAGGGGCTACTTTCTCCAGGGACCCCAGAAAGAATGACTCTCTTTTCAGTCCAAGTATGCCCAGCCTGTATCAGGACAGCCTCTGATTATACTGAGTCATTAGCTAAGAGCTGATACATGCCAGGTAGTGTGCTGGTACCTATATGTCTATTCATTCCTCTAAGGACACTGAGATAATGTTATCTCCATTGTACAGATGTGAAAACTAAGCCTCTGGGAGGCTGAGTAACTTCACTCAGATCACATTTGCATGGCCTCCGTTTTTACGACTTCAAAGTTGTATTCAGAGGTCACTTTGTGTGGCTAATTACTTTATCCCTTAATTAGATCTTGGAAGAGTGATATGAAGGTAGGATTTGGAATCAGAGTAAGTGAAATTCCTGCTTTGAGCACTTAATAGGCAAGTGACATCTGGCGAATCACTTAACCTCTTCCGCTCTTGGTTTTCTTATCTATGAAAATGGAGATTTAAATCGACCTCGGTATCATTGTTAAAAGGATTAAATGAGATAATGTATAAAAAAGAGTCTTCAAAAAATGGTAGCATTATGTAGACTATAATTGCTAATAAGCATCACAGTTGGGAAATACCAGTGAGCTTACAGGAAGTTATTTCATTTAAAGTGTTTTATTTGCATTGTTGGCTGCTCAATTCATATTTATTTTTTTAAATTTGTTTTTATTGATTTTTTAGAGAGAGAAGAAGGGAGAGATAGAAACATCAATGTGAGAGAGCAACATTGATCGGCTGCCTCCTGCACACCCCCTACTGGGGACTGAGCCTGCAACCCTGGGCATGTGCCCTGACCAGGAATTGAACCAGGACCTCTCAGTCCATGGGACGATGCTCAATCCACTGAGCCACACTGGCCAGGCTCAATTCATATTTCTTTATGTTTTAATACTTGCATGTCAATCAGAATTAACTACATTATATTGTGGGGGTAACCAATGGTCCCCGAGTCTTACTGGCTTACAACAATAAAGATTTACTTCTCCCTCTGTGCTATGTGTCCTCATCTTGAGTTGGGGTTCTGCTCCATGGCCATCTTCACTCCAGAACATTCCTGGCTGGGGTACCCTCGGTGACGGTGGCAGCGGGAAGGACATGCGGACCTCCGGAAGCCTCTGCTTGGAAGTGCCACCTCCCACTCTGCCCACATTTCAGTGGACAAAGCAAATCATACGGCCCCCGAGGTGTTCAGCAGTGAGGGTGTGTACACAGGAAAAGAAGCATTGCAAGGAGTCGAAACCAAAATTTTTAGCAAAGAGTAAGGCGATCTGCTCTGAATGGGGCTGCAGTTGATTTTGTTAGTCTCAAAACGTACTTCGTTTGGTCCCATGGACTGCTCAGATCGGCCCAGAAATGTTCAGGTTTGTTGGCATCAGCTTTGATGAACCCATATAGGGCCTGAAATAACAAAATCCACTTAGATCCTCGCACAAACATTTTTATAGCTGTGATTCCTGAAGGAAAAATAACTTATTACACACCTGAAGACTCCAGCCTTTTTTCCCCTATTAGAAGAACTGTTTTTGCAATGCTATTTTTGAAATGTGATAGTTCTTAGGAATGCAACCATGTTTCATAGTTGAAAATTATGCGTGTTTTTTATTCTTGAGAAATGTGAACTGGTGTAGCTTTTGGTTGCCCCAAGTTCCAGAAAAGGAAGGTGAGAAGCATCAGACACTGCCCCCATAAATGTAATTTTCCCCACGCACATGGCTCTTTGCATTTATCCTGGTTCTGCTTTATTTAGAGTGAATTATTTATTTATTTCTCTCTCTCTCTGTCATAGTCTGCTACTAGATTGTCAGTTTTTGGAAGGTAGTGACTGTTTCATTCTCATGTCTGTGTCCTTTCTGGTACCTGGTCCTGCTTCACACAAAGTTTCTTGACTTGAGCTAGGCTGTTTCCCTCTGCTCCTTAGGTAAAAAGTGGTAAGAATGGCCCTGACCAGTTTGGCTCAGTGGTTAGAGCATCGGCTTGTGGACCCATGAGTCACGGGTTCGGTTCTGGTCAAGGGCACGCACCTCCGTTGCAGTTCGTCCCCGGCCCTGGTGGGGTCATGCGGGAGGCAACCAGTCGAAATGGCTCTATCATATCGATGTTTCTCTGTCTTGCTCTCTCTCCCTCCCTCCCACTCTCTCTGATGATAAGTAGAAAAATATCCTCGCGTGAGGAATAAAAAAAACAAGTGGTAAGAATGTTTTCTCCTCCATAGAAAATAAAGCAGGGTCTTGCTAATTTCTGAAGGGTTACACGTTACACTGGCCTTAAGTTGCTCTTCGGAACCTCAATGTCAACTATGCAAGTTGGATGCGGATCTGTTTTTCCTTCGTTCCCACCCCATCCAATATGTGCTGGTACAACCCACATTTAGGGATCGTCCACCTCTCTGTGCTCTGCGGGGTGGGTGGGAGTCGGCAGGGATAAGAGTGAGAAGGAGGGAGGTTTGGGGAAAAGTCATGGGAAATTGCAAAACAGGAAAAGAATTGTATACCTTGCTATTTGGAAACACACACACACACACACACACACACACACACACACACACACACAAAACGATAAGACATGTGAAGTCCTGATAGAGCCTGTTATATTAAATTCAGAGGAAAAATTTCTTTCTCTGCTTTTTCTGGCTGAGCCCTAGGGTGCAGAACAGAGCGTGATGTTGGCTGGTAGCTGATTTAATATCGACTTTTGCCTAAACACTAAGGCAAGGGACAAAGTCTATGATAGTGCTACAGAGATTGATGCTGTTACTGATCTCCAAATAGCAGGATGTGAATAAGGAGAATTCTACTCACTTAGATGATAATGAGTTCATTATAGCTCATTTAAGAGTCACGGTGACTGCCGTTGACCAATGCTTGGAGTTCAGTACACAATTCTAAGCACTAGGTGAGCACATGAGGGTCTTTGAGGTGCCTCACCTGGGGGCACTTACATCTGCTGCCTGGGATTCCAGGGCGTTCAGGGGATCTGAGTTTTCTGCACATGTGCCCAGACTGCTCTGCTGTTTGCTGGACACTCTGTGTCTCAAGCACCAGCCTTCATGGTGCTGCCTGCTGTCGTGAACACACACTCTTTACATTTTGGGGTTCCTGGGCTAGATAAAGCAGACAAGCATTGCTGATAAGCTTCCACATAATATAAAATTATTTTGGCAACAAGAGGCAGGTGGGCGATAAGAGAGAGACTCAGAAAGGGGGAGTTGGGTTGGTACCTTCTTTCTTCCATTCGCACAGTGTTGTGTAATTACACAAAGCCCTGTGCATTCGTATTTATCACGATGGGATGGACGCAAACGACTCTGCTCCATGCCCCATGGGCCTGAATTCCAACACTACTTCTGACTCTTTTAACTCATTTATTAAATATATTTTGAGTGCCTCCTATACTCTGCAAAGCTCTGGGGGATGCAAAGATGAAAGGGCCCTCATTCTTGCCTTTTAGAGATTCATCATCTAGTAGTGAACCATGTAAACACATAAAAGATGTGATGAAAGTACATGATAATGGACATAAAGGCACAGTACATGGCTTTACGTATACGACCGATGGGCGTGAGCTATTATTAATATGATTGCTGCTATCATCATTAAGTCCTAACAGAAGTGTGTTCAACATGCCATAGGATCACTAAGGAGAGTTGGTGCCTGGGGTGTGATGTGGGGGCACAGGTGAAGGTGTCAATGGAGACATTGATTTTGACCAGAATGGAAGATCCGTAACTGAGCAAGTTTGAGATGGGAATCTAGGTGGGGGAGGGAGAGGGTGGAGAAAGACAATCCACATGGAGGGAACCATCTGCCACATGCAGGAATGCATGGGAAAGTGGGTGTGTGCATGTGTGTGAAGTTTGGCTTGGCTAGAATGCAACAGGGAGGTTGAGTGACGAGAAGAAAATGAGGGGCCTCTTATACTGACTGGTTGGATCTTATCTTCTAGGTTATAGGAATGAAAAGCATTTCATCTCTTTCAAATAGATTTTCATTTCAGGAAGCTAACTGCCTATGTTAATCATAGGTCAATGCATAACCGACAAACATCTATAGACCTCAGTTTTCTCACGTATCATGGGCTTAATGACTCATGACCTGCTCACCAGTTAAACATGTTGCGTGTATCAAGATGATTTCTCGTTTAAGAAGGTAAAGGTATCCTTTTTCATGGTATTATCATAAACATATCCTATCATCTGCCTAATTACCCCAGAGCCTTTGTTTATTTCACCTACCTCTTCCTTTCTCCACAGCATAACTGCATGTCTCCTTTGAACTTCTTAAAGTTGTCAATATCTTCTTCTGGTCTCTGCTCAAGTTATTTCTGCTTTAAGAAGCCTGCATTCATTTTCTATTGCTGTGTTAAGAACGACCACAAACAAAGTAGTTTAAAATACCACCCATTTATTATCTCACAACCTCTGCAGATTACATGTCCAATCACAGCTCACATGGGTTCTTGGTTCAAGGTCTCACAAGACCGAAGTCACGGTGTCACCAGGTCTCATCTATTTCTGGAGCTTGAGGTTCTCAAGCTCACAAGGGTGTGGGCATAATTACTTCCTTGCATTTGTAGGACGAAGGTCCTTATTTTCTTGCTGACCATCATCCAGGAGCCTCTCTCAGATGCTAAAGGCTGCCTGCCCTTTCCTGACACATGGCCCTTGCTACAACATAGCAGTTTTCTTCTCAAGGCCAACAGGGGAGCATCCATTGCAGCTTGGAATCTCTGAATTGTTCCATCTCTGACCTCTAAACCCTTTTTGAAAAAGGGTCACCTGATTAGTTCAGGCCCACCCACACTCAAGGAGAAGGGCATGTGCACCACGGGATGAGAATCTTGGGGGCCATCTCAGGAGTGTACCTACACACCTTCCTTATCCTTTTTGAAATTCTTAAATAATTTTCCGTGAGTTCTGTTGCCATCTACTCCATGTAAACAGTCAACTGTATTTTGCCTCATATTATATTTGAGCGGTTGCTGGACTAGTTACTTCAACTTCCAGAGCCAGGAGAATGCCTTTCTATTTTTTTAAATATATATTTGTATCCCCATCCTGTTGCTGGGGAGACTAGAAGCTTAAAAGGTGCTGACATTTTTTTTGTTTACTTTTTCATCTTGTCTTGAAATTTGCCATACATATGTTCTTTGTTGCCATGCTAATGATACACAGAGCAATGACCTTGCAATGAAAGAATGCTCAAAGGCCTCAGGAGAACCCACCGGAATTCCATGCCACATGATATCTCTGTGGAGGCAGTCAGTGCAGCCCTGTAGATGGGAGATACTGAATTTTGGAGCCTCACGGTAACTGGAGAAACAGTCTTATTTGTGAACAGGAATAAACTCTGCTTAAAAAAAAATCTTATTCACTTTCAGTTAATGCCTAGCACAAGCTTAACTAAAGCTTAGGTTCGCTCTGATAGGTGATCTACCTTTGAACTCAGTTCCTGTTTTTCTTTTGGAGACTGGGTTTCAAAGGAGAGCAACTTGGTAAGCCTCAAGTCAACTTCCAAATATTTTATCTCTTGGGATTAACCTTGCAAAGAAGGTGCAGTGTGTTTGGAAAACAAATGCATAGCAAATGCCTTTTGAAGAAATCCATGTCCACCCAACTAACTGAGCTTGACAGGTTCTAAGAGATGATTAAGCATACAAACTACTTTCCACGCAGTGAGTCGAGCTTAGAGTTTCTCCTTTGTTAACACTACCTCTGGCGATTGCACAGCAAGATCACTCAATAACTTCTGATGTTGAGTTTGGGGAAAAAAAGTTCTATTCCTGTTTATTTTGTTCACATTTGCTGTAAGAGGCAGATTGTCAAGACAGAGCCATTAAATCTATGTGGGTGCATGGTCTTGTCCTGGTCGGGTCCAAACTCAACCCACCCACATTGTATATACAGACTGGTGTTTAAAGTTGGAAGATGGCTGTGTATATCCAGGGCAGACAGACGTATTGTGTATATAGAGAAAATGTATACAATAGACTGCATTTCAATGTATACACTGAGAAATACACATTAGACATGATTGTCGCTTGGAAGAGCAGGGCTGAGAGTGGGAGGCAGAAAATACTTGGTGGATAAAAATCTGTCAACAATTCTACCTACACTTAATAGTTTTATTATCTCCCCAGAGCTCCTTACAAGAATCTAGACAATCAGAGACAGTTTGTGATCTGCTCCTGGTTGGTCCTAGTTGTAATGTTCGCTTAGTTCAGAATCCCAGACTACATACCACCCAGGCACATGATTACGCGTGTTGAGTAAACATGTTGATGGATTAGTTGGCTATGGAGAGAGGTGGATGGACCATCATTCCTTCCCATGAAGACTTGATTAGATTCATAGGACGTTAGAAATAACCCTAGAGAGTGTCTCTCATTTTGCAAATAAGAAAACAACTGCGATTCAGAGAAACTAAAAATAGCTTGTGTAAGGTCCAACCAGAGAATAGCCTGGGACCCAGCTCTTCTGATTCCTAGTTTGTACTGATATTCTTCCGTGATCACGCACACAGAAAAGACCTTAGAACCTACACGCTCACTTAGGCCTTAGGATACTCGCTGTTTATTGAATGGCTGCTGAGTGTGGGGCCATGTGCTCAGCATGTAGAAAGTAACCAACAAAGAAACAAAAGGCTTGACTTGCTTCACATGGAGAAGCAATTTTCATGGGCTTAAAGAGGTTTCTCCTACTCTCTGGTGTTGCCAGAAATACTGCTCCATTCCTTAGCTTAAAATGCAGGAATCTACTAACAATCACCTTCAACCTACCCATTTACCCTCAGGATGAATGATTTTACCAGATTCTCTTCTGATGTAGAAGGGGAAGTCAGGGAATGTCTGGGAGTTGGAGACAGAGGAGAGGCATGGAAAAAAAAAAAAAGAAATGTTGTTGTGAGGATGGGATTGAAGGACAATTTTTACTGAATCAGTTTTTCCAGGGTTTTAACCTAATAGTGAAAACTGTATTGTATGGATTTCCCTGGGGTGTGGAAACGAGAAGGAAAATGCTGTAAAAGTTTGCAAAAATGGCCCCAGTTTTGCATCCCTTGAATATGGGCTGGTTTAATGACTTTTTTGGCCAACAGAATGTGGCAGAAGAAATGCTGTGCTGGTTTGAGCTCAAGCCTGCGAAGGTTTTCATTCTTCTACAAACACAGCTAGCCTTCTAGAGGATGAGAGGTGATATGGAGCAGAGACAAGCCATCCCAGCTGAAACGTCTTAGATGATCCAAGTAATTGCCAACTGTTATGAGTTGAGTCATGTTCCACCCAAAATGTATATGATGAAGTTCTGACCCCCAGAACCTCAGAAAGAAATTGTGTTTGGAGATCTCTCTTTAAAGAGGTAATCCAATAAAATGAAGTCTTTAGGTTGGGCCCTAATCCAGTATGACTGGTGTCCTTATAGGAAGAGGACATTTAGACACAGACATTTGTATGTAGAAGCAAGACCATGTGAAGATACAGGGAAAAGATGGCCATCTACAAGTGAAGGGGAGGGGCCTCAGAAGATATCAACCCTGCTGACACTTTGATATCAGACTTCTAGCCTCCAGAGTTGTGAGAAAATACATTTCTGTTGCTTACACCACCCAGTCTGGGGTACTTTGTTATGGCAACCCTAGCAAACTAATACACCAGCCTAGAAGCTGACCATAGGTACACATGCACGTTTCACCAACATCAGCCAAGCCTGGCTCAGGTTAGCAGAACCAATGACCACTGAACTCATCCCAACCCCAATTACCCATCTGGAGAAATGTGATGTAAACAGGTGGTGTTCTGTTAGGTTTCTTAAGTTCAGAGTGGTTTTTCACACAGCAGCAGACAAGTGACAAAATTTTTAAGAGCCCACCAGACATCCTGCTGAAATGCATGCATGTTGATTTGGCCCGGAGAACTCATGGCATTTCCCCCCTTGACCCACGTGGGGATGGGAGTGTGTGTAAAAGCCTTTTGTTAGAACAGAGTGTGCTCTGTATTGTTTGTGCCCACCAATCTTCTCACCCCAAACACCCACACCTTCAGCAAGAACAATTATTACTGCTGCTCTGTTGTTCTCTGTCCTTCTCAATTGTGCGCCGTCATCTAGTAGAAACAGCTCCTCAACCAGGAGTCACAGCTTATTTGAATTGTGCCAGAGCCACCGTTGGAGGCCAGGGTATTTACTATCCATAAGTGCACTAGGAAGAGTGGCATGACACCGTGGCGCAGGAAAGAAAGGCCACACACATTGGCACTAAACGCTTCTGGGTTGGATTTCTCGTTCTGCCAAGTTATGTGTCTTTTGGGAAGCTCTTCAAGCTAATATTTCCTTATGTATACAATGTGGATAATAATAATAATAATGATGATGATGATGATGATGATGATGATAATAATAAGTAATTCCAAGGTTGATGTTACAGTAAATACACATGATTTCAAATAGCCCAAATTTCTTTATATAGTAGACAGCCAATAAATGTCAGTTTTCTCTCTTCTCTATTCTACTACTGTTTGAGGCTCAGGTTCATTTATTTGTTAATGTTTGTTTAGTGCTAACAAGTGTGAGGCATTATCTTAGGTTCTAATAAGACAGTGCTGAGCCAGACAGATAATGTTTCTACTCTGATGGGACTGCATTGTATTGGGGATATGAAGGAGTTGAACTTCCTTCTTTTCTTTCTCTTTCTTCTTTCCTTCCTTTCTTCTTTCTTTCCTTCCTTCCCTTCCTTCCTTCCTTCCTTCCTTCCTTCCTTCCTTCCTTCCTTCCTTCCTTCCTTCCTTCCTTCCTTCCTTCCTTCCTTCCTTCCTTCCTTCCTCTCTCTCTCTTTCTTATCTATCTATCTATCTATCTATCTATCTATCTATCTATCTATCTATCTATCTATCTATCTATCTATCTTATATCATCATGTATTGATCAATTGTGGAGGGCTCACAGTGTAGTGGAGGCTCTGCAATCATTCCATTATCTTTAATCAGAGCAGTTTCTCTTTTATTTGTTTTAGAAATGGAGGTTTGATTTGAACAAAGGGTTCTCTAGTTGGAAGAAGTTTGCAACCCACTCCACTGGTTCATTTGTTATCAGGGAATTCCATGTTTTTCCTCACAAATGACTTTACAAGTTAACTCAATCTTACTACTTTAACATAAAGATGTTACAAAGATATATAACATATAAAAGGAAAAATGTAAAAATATGGCACATATCTCCTTAGAATATGTTGGGTATTACGTACGTGAAACATAATGCACACTTTTCTCACTGGTTTCAAATTCTCAGCCTCTCAGAAGCACTTGATAACTTGACAAGCCCGCTGTTTGAAATGCTCCCAGGCACCCCCAACACTGAATTCTTTCTGCTTTTTGGATCATTTTCTTACCAGTTTCCTTAACCTACTCATGTTCTTTGTTTTCTTTACTCTAAATCAAAATGATTCCATTTTCATGGTCTCAATGATCTCCTTGCATGTGCCCGGGGACCCCTGATTTGACATCTCTAAACCCACTTCCCCCCAGAGAATAAAACATTTCAGCTTGTTAAGGGGCAGACGTGACTTCCCAGAGGTTCCAGAGACTTCAAAACACATGCCTAGCCCTGGGCAGTTTGGCTCAGTGGTTAGAGTGTCAGCCCACAGACTGAAGGGTTGTGGGTTTGATTCCAGTCAAGGGCCTGTACCTGGGTTGCAGTTTAATCCCCGGCCTGGTTGGGGTCATGAGGGAGGTGACCAATTGATGTGTCTCTCTCGAGTCAATGTTTCTCTTTCTCTCTTCTTTGATTCCACTCTCTCTAAAAAAACAACAACAAAAAAACTCATGTCTAAATCCTGACTAACATACTATAAGAAAACAAGACTATAAAACAATATTCCTTGTGAACATAGGTGCAAAAATTTTAAGCAAAATTTAGTAAATGGCATCTTATGGTATAATAAAAAGGTAATATACCATGGTTATGATTTTTATCCTAGGAATGCAGGGTTGACTTAACATTTACACAATCATTTCAATCAGTACAGAAACAGTATTTGGCAAAATCTACCATCTATTTCTCACAAAAACTTAGGCAAACTAGGAGTAAAGGAAACTTCCCAATGTGATAAAACACCTCTATAAAAACCCTATTGCAAACATCATAATTATGAAAGACTGAATACTTTCCCCCTAACATCAGGAGCAAACCAGAGATGTCTCTATTCAACACTGTCCTGGAGATTGTAGACTGTGCATTTAGGCATGAAACAGAAATAAAAATTAAAAAACAAAATTGTCTTTTTTCACAGACGACGTGATTATCTACGTACTAATTCAATGGAATCTATAAACAAGGTATTAGAACTAATAAGTGAGCTTATCAAAGTTGCAGGATACAAAGCAATATACAACAATCAATTGTATTTCTATATGCTAGCAAAGCACAATTAGAAGTTAAAATTAAAAATCAACTTTTACAATAGCATAAAAATACAAAGCACTTAAGAATAAATCTGACAAAAATGTGAAAGAACTGCACATTGAAAACTATAAAATATTGCTGTAATAAAGACCTATATAAATGGTGATATATACCTTGTTAGAAGATACAATATTGTTAAGAAATAATACTTCTAAAGATATTATATAGATTGACTATAATAAAAAAAAATTCTGACTCATATGTCCTTAGAAGCAGCTTCTCCTCTTGCCTTTCTGAGCTTCAGTGTGATGTGATAAGCTGGTTAGTCACCCAGTTTAGAACCTCAGGGTCCTCATCAACTACACCCGCTCCTTCATCCCTAACCTCCAATAGTTTTAGGATCTGTTGATTGAGTCCCACAAATTATAATTTATTTTTATTACTCTGGTTCAGAACCTAATTTTCTCTCACTTGGATTGTTAAAACTGTCTCCCAACTGGATTCCCTACTTTTATTACTGGCCTTCAAAATTATTATATCTATTGCTTTTGAAGCATTTTTCCTAAAGTAGAGCTTTGAGTACGTCAGGTGCCCATTGGGAAATCTTTATGGCTTCCCACTACCTATAAAATAAATTCCAGATTTCTGAGCCTGTTGCCCTCCTGACCAACTTGCCACCTTCCTTACTTTCTATACCCTCTAATTCAGAACCCACCTTGTTTTTAAAACATCATTTTTCTTTTCTTTTTTTATCTTAATGCTTATCTTCACCTTTCCCCATTTGTCTGTGTTCTACTCCTCTCCCCTTGAACAGTTTAGGTATTTTTTTTAGGGAGAAAGGTGAGTATCAAACAGTTGTTGCCCTATACACCACAGACTGGGAGAAAATATTCATTCTACCCTTATCTGGCAAAGGACTTGTTTGTATCCAGATGAACTTTTAAACTTCATTAAAAGAAAGTAAGCATCCCAATATAAAAATGGCTGAAAAGTTTCACTGACATGAGAATGTGTACAAATGGCCAATAATCACATAAACACATGCTCAACATTATTAAAGCTGCAGCACGATGCATACTATATTCCAAACAGAATAGCTAAAATGAAAACTGACAACCCCAAGTGTTGACGAGGCTCTGGAGCAATGGGAGCTCTCCTCAGACATTGCTGGTGGGAACTTAAAAGGATACGATGACTTGGGAAATAGTTTGGCAGCTTCTCGTTAAGTTAAACATATATTTAACATATGGCCCAATAATTCCATTCTGAGCCATTTTACTCAAAATAAATAAGAACTTTATGCCCTTACTGGACCTTATACCTAAATAGTCATAGCAGCTTTATATACAATAGCCCCAAATCAAAAACAACATGAATGTACATCAAATAGTGAATGGATACACCGATTGTAATATATTTTTCAAATGGGAATTTAACTAAACATTAAAGCAATGAACTATTGATCTATGCAACAACATGGATAAATCTTAAACTTACTATGCTGACTGAAAGGAACCAGATATAAAAGACACATTTGGTATGATTCCATTTATACAATAGAAAGTTCTAGAACAGTCACGAGTAATGTATAGTGAAAGAAACAGATCTGTGGTTACCTGGGTCTGGGAAAGGCTGGGACTAACTACAAATGAACATGAGGGAACATTCTGGGCTGATGGAATTGTTCTACATCCTTTTTGGGGATGGTAGTTGCATGAGGGTATACATTTGTCAAAGATCATTGAACTGCATTTTATCGCATATAAATTGTACTTTAATAAAATTGATTATTAAGTGAAAATATTGTTGTGCTTAAGTTATGGCATTTGCTTATAGAGGACCCTTTAGGCCTTCGCTTAGTGGTTCTCAACCTTCCTAATCCACGACCCTTTAATGCAGTTCCTCATGTTGTGGTGACCCCCAACCATAAAATTACTTTCGTTGCTACTTCATAACTGTAATTTTGCTACTGTTATGTCTCAGGCGACCCCCCATGAAAGAGTCGTTCGACCCCCAAAGGGGTTGAGACCCACAGGTTGAGAACCGCTGGCTTAGACGCTATTTTAGGTAAACTGGAAAAGTATGTATTACATAATTTCCTAGCCCTGATGAGATAAACGGCAAGAGTGCCTAGATTTGAGGGCTCTCCCATTTAATGACTCCAGACAGATTATTTAACTTCCCTGTGCCTTAATTTTCTCTTTTGTTGAATACAGGGATAAGAATACTATCAGCCTCATGGGATTGTCATAAGAATTAAATGTATTAATATATGTAACATACTTAATACAATGTTTGGTAAATAGTAAACACTAGCTGTGTTATTTTTTCCTTTTGTGGTGTACTCTTCTCAAAATGTTTGCGTATGCTGACTTCAGTTTGAGCCTTGCTATCGTTAGGTACTGTTCCTGTGATCGTACGTCACGTGAAGGCAAGGGACATGTTTTCCTCCTGATGTCTCCCAGAG
Source organism: Tadarida brasiliensis (assembly GCA_030848825.1). NCBI lineage: Eukaryota > Metazoa > Chordata > Mammalia > Chiroptera > Molossidae > Tadarida > Tadarida brasiliensis. The sequence goes on from CM061275.1 coordinate 33,347,323, forward strand.
TCTACCACAGCCTTTTGGACAGCTTGTGGAAATTTTATTCTACTGGTGTCATATGCCCAAATAATCATCGCAGGAACTAATAACTCGTGACTGTGTATTGTATGTGAATACTATCACTTGATCTTCAAAGCAAGAGAGGCGTCGTTGTTATTCCACTTCAGAAATGAGGATGCTAGAATCGGAGAGGTTAAATGACTTACCCAAGGCCACATGACTAGGGAGAGAGGCGAAATTTTAATGCTCTCTCAGGGCTTGGTAGTTTTATACGACCCTTTGCTTCTATGTTAAGAAGCCTGATATGGCTTTATTTTGTGTCTTCTTAGGTCTGTTTTTTATGTTTTTGGTTTTTTTCCTCTCTGTTCTCTCTAACTTCGTTTTAATGCCACTTTTCACATTGTCCGTGTACCTGAGACTAGTAGAATCTCCCACTGCCTCCTTCCTGCATCTGATCACTTCCATTTTACAGCAACTGTTGAGGGCCAAGAAATTATGTAATTCACTTTGCTTCAATTTTATCTAAAACAACAGTAAATAGGCCTGAGGGAGGGCAAAGGGAGTTTTCACCTATATAACATTTTTTAATTCTAGGGCAGGAACTTTTCTGTAAACTTTAAAAAAAATTGAGTTATAATAGAGTCAATTGCACAATTCATAGATGCAGAGCTCCACGAATTTTTACAAAGTAAATATTCATGCAGCTACCCCTTAGATCAAAATATAGATCATTGCCAGCAGCCCAGAATCCTCCTTTGTTTTGGGCAGGGATATTTTGACACATATTATGATTCAGAGTTCTTCTTTGCTGATGCCTGTGTTCCAGATGGTTGCACTTCTGAATAAGTAAGTTAATGTTATTCACTGATTTTAATAGTCTTATCTTTCAACTATACCGTATACCCCTGCGGTACACAGATAATAGAGCAAGGCCTTAGATTTCTCCTCGTGCTGAGAAGCATGCTGCACAGTGGTCGGGGTGGAGGGGATGGAGGGTTATGGGTTTGATGACTCCGTGTTCCCAGAAATGGTTCTTTTCTGCAGAACCAGCTCACTCAGGGCAGCGTCGCCCCAAGCCCCAGACTGCACAATCTGTTTGCTGATTTCTGCATCTCCCAAAGAGGGCTTCTGGCCACACTGTTTCCCAATCTCCAAAGCATCCCTGAAAGCATCTCACCTTTCTGTGTGGGTATCATCTCACCTGCTCCTGCCCTGTGACTTTTTCTTTCATGTTCACTATGTCCCTTTGATCTGCTGAAAATGTCCTTCTCTATGCTTCTGATTAAAATAAAATTAAATCAGGGGAGTAGGGCAAGGGAGGTTGGGACTGGAGCAAGACTGTGTTGCCTGAGGCCCTAGCTAGGCTGTCTTCCAGCAACGGAGAGGCTGCTCTGTCCAGTGGGCCTTTGGAGACGCAGCCCCAGGAAAGGAGTGGCCGATGAACACCGAGAAAGCCCCAGCTCCCAGTCCGGCCGCGGCCAGCCATCCTGGCTACATTTAGAAGACTAACTGCCAAGTCTATAGGACCTGAGAAAGAGGAGAGGAGCTGAGGGGGCTTTAGGAGAACTTTTATTACCTGTAGATAACAGCACCGAGGCTTCTTTCTTTGCTTCCCCCCCCCCCCCCCGCCCCCATCTGATATTAGGTGATGAGGCAAGACGCTCTCAGCAGAATCAGGTGTGTCTTACGTCAACCATTGCTAACTCAGAGGTTAACCTGAGAGACCTAAGTGGAAAAACCTTTCTTATAAATTCAAACCTCAGCCCCTGAAGATTATTAGCTCAAGGGAGGGGGCAGATCTTCATGTGGGAGGGGCTGCAGGCCAAGTGCTGCCCGCATGGTCTTGCCTGGGGTCCTCTTGCTTTGGGATCTCCCAGGATGTTGGTCCAGTTGGATGTCTTGCTCTGCCTTTCTTCTTTGGCCCAAGCTAGGCCCGGATGCTTTCCGTGGGGCCCCAGGCAAGATGGGCCTCTGGAAAGGCCAAGAGTGCAAGAGCCTGGGGAGTACAGGACATATTTTAATACTCCAGCTCAGGGCCCATTCCTGCAGCTACCACATCCTGTAGCTCCATGGGCTGCAGCTTCTACCCTCTATCCCCAAAGGTCCTGCAAACCTCACATGGCCCTTTGCCTGGGATTTGTATTTCTTTTTTTTTTCTTTATTGATTTTAGAGAGAGAGGAAGGGAAAAGGAAAGAGAGAGAGAAACATGGATGAGCGAGAACATCAATTGGCTGCCTCCTGCATGCCCCCCACTGGGGATTGGGCCCACAACCTGGGCGTGTGCCCTGACTGGGAATTGAACCAGCAACCTCTTGGTGCGTGCGTCTATACTCAACTGCTGAGCCACACCGGCTAGGAGTGGGATTCATATTTCTTATGTAGTAGTCTGTATCTGCACGATGGGTTTGCTGAGGAGTGAGGATGAAATGCTTTCCCTTCTGTAACCTCTGCTGTGTGCCAGGCACTCTGTAAAGTGACATGCAATCTTTTATTTCCCCTTTCCAGCAACCACATGTGACGGGTGTTATGAAGCCCATTTTACAGGTGAAAAGACTAGGGTTCAAACAGATGAATGAACTAGCTCAAGGCCATGTGAATTAGTGAGTATTGGAGTCACGATTTGAACCCAGGTTTTACAATGCCCTACCTTAGCCTTCTCTCTTCAACACTATCACACCTTCAAGGTCAAACCTGAGAAAAGACCTTTCTGTTGTGTTACAGGACTCTCAACTCAGCTCTAGTCTCTAGACTGAGACAGGACTCTCTTTTCTTCTGGAAATTGCCTCCAGAGGGACCTGGACCCATGTGACAGGCGTATAATTTTGCCCATAGGTGCCTACAGTATATCACATTATTATGCGTTATCATACTCCAGCATTAATAAAATAACTACACAAATTAAATAATGGGGGGGTTAGTACTTCACAGAGTGATTTTATGTTTTACAAAAGGCTTCAACATAAGATTCTTTTATTGAGTAAACACAGCAGTGCATTTCAAGTATCGACTGATTTGCATACAATCACTCAGGAACCCATCTACTCTGAATGAATAATTCATTATACTAGTAAGAGCAGCTACCACTATTGACTACCTACTATGTACCTCGTAATTTATACACACATTTTCATTTAGTCATCAAAACTTGGCAAAAAGCTCTTATCTTTCCCATTTTAAAATGGGAGTCAATTGTGGCACTTTCTTACACTGACGGAGGTAGGGAGGAGAGGAGGATGACCCCTGTGGCTGAGTTTAGGGGCCATAAGGACATTTCTATACAGCAAGTGACCTTGCCACCTTATCATGAGCCCGAAAACACATTTCTCTTTCTTTTTTTGAATGAGGCACCAAACTTCAAATACTTGCCAATCTCTGATAAAATCTCTTAGTATTTGAACCTATTTCTTCTTTTGCTTTCACTAAACTGTTCTCCAAAGTCACCAAGCCCCCTTCAAACCCCACTTCCTCTTTAGTTGAGTCCTCCGGATGTACCTTATCTATCGCTCGCTCTCTCTAGCCCCCTCAGTATTCTTGGGCAAGTAAATTCAGTTGGCTCCACAAATACTCCTTGATGGTTTAGTCCTTGCTGGTCCCTTAGAATATAATGAGGAAAGAGTAAGACTGTCTCAGGCCTTCAGGGATCTTATATTCAGTTGGAGGTGTCATGAGTTAAATAATTAATTATACAGTTATTTAGTAATTTCAAATTATGACAAATTTTACCATGGAGAAATACAGTAAAAAAAAAAAAAAAAAAAGAGTACAATCTCAATTCATTTTGTACCTATGGAATACCTGGGTCTGTGCAATGTACTTGATGTATTTTAGCCTACTTCATTTTCTCAGTAATCCTTTGAGGTGGGTCCTACTGTCATCTGCATACAGTAGATCAGTAAACCAAAGCACAGAGAGGTGAAGCAACTGTTCAAAGCCCTGTGACTAGAGAGTGGTGGAGCCAGGATTTGGTTTCAAGAAATGTGGTTCCAGAGCCTAGTTTATTAATGAAAACAGTGTAAGAAATAAATATGGAGAGTATTGACCCCAGGAAGCGATGTTTCAGTGGACATTGGAATGGAGGAAGGGGGCTGATGGGAGAGCACGTCTGACCTTGCCTGCACGCATGACCTATCCTCCCTGACCACGCGAGAGCCTGCTCCACACTCTGCACCTCCCTCTTGTACATTTCCAAAATGTTCCTCTCGCTGGCACAGTTTCCAAGCCTATGAAAATTCTGTGTCTTAAAAGCAAACAAACAAAAGGCAGAAGCAACAGCAGCTGCGTCCTGCGTCTCTCTCTGTTCCTTCCTCTCTGTCCCTCCTTCACAGCCAAGTTCCAGCAGGACTGCTCCACCTGCTCTTCCCACCTGCTCAGCCCTCCTTCATCCCCCCACATCCTGTGTCCTGTGACCAGGCTCTGACTCCATCTTACTCCCGAGGACGGACTCCCGCAAACCTCACCTGGGACCTCCTCATTTCCAAACCCAATACTCTTCACTTCTCAACTGTTTAACCTTTGTGTGGCAGGAGACATTGTCCCCATGCCCTTCTTTCTGAAGTCCTGCCCTCACCGGGCTATGGAGATGGCATTTTGGGGGGATTTTCTTAACCATCTTGACATTTTCTTCTCCATTGTAGTGGTATGTTTATCTTTTGTGTTCTTTCTTCATCTACTCCTTAAACACTGGTATTCCTTAGGTTCTTACTTGACATGAAAAATGCATCCATTTCCAGGTTTCCACCTGTTTTCTGTGTCTTGGTTTCTCACACACCTGTGTCTCCAGCCTGGCTCTTCAGTCTGAGCCTCAGGCATATGTTCCAGATATCACTACCTGGATGCCTCACAGGTCCTTCCAGTTCATCATGTCCCAAACTGACCAAGTGACCTTTCCTCCCAGAGTGGGTTGTTCCTTTTTAGTTCCCTTTGGAATAGATCACTCCACTCTCTGTTCATGAAGCTGGAAATCTAGGCCTCGTCATGTTATCATTCTGCTCTTTACCATATCACTATCTAAATGGACTTCTGTAGACCCTGCCTCCAGCCTCTCTCTTCTCTCCCGACGTTCTAAGTAGTTCTTGCCCTGGTTCAGGCTGTTATTCTCTTATCTGGTCTTTTGCGATAGACCCCGATGGTCTCCCTGCCTTCAGTTTTCTCCCCTCCCCCCCACCTCATCCATCACATACTCTGCTCCTTCCAGGGTGATTTTTCTGAAGTGCAAACCATGTCATTCCCATGCTGAAAACTCCAAAAATAGCTGCTACAGAATGAGGTTCAAACTCCTCAGCATATCATATGTAGCCTTTTATGCTCTAGCCTCCACTTTCCCTCAGCATGGTCCCCTTACCTTGTGCCAAACTCCCTGCAGTTCTCAGAACAGGCTGGATTCTTTTATATCCCTGGGCCTCTGCTCACACTGCTCCCTCTGCCTATTGAACGCTTCTTCAACCTAGAGTCTGGTCCTCTCCCTTTTTCCTACACAGGCTTCTATTTTAGCATTTGCAACACTTTATATTTTGCATGTATTTGTTTGTCAACCTCCTTTAGTCCCATTCACTAGGGGCAGGGTCTCCCAACCCAGTTCCCAGTGCCTCACACAGTGCTTGATGTGTGGCAGCTGCTTTTAAAATATTTATTGAATGAACGAATGAATGAATGAATGAATGAACATATCTTGAATGAGTATGGATGAGATAATTTCTCCACATTACAACAGGCACTCTGATGTCAGAAATAGGAGACTGTGACTTTTGGTTAATTAATGAACCTCTCTGACATGTGTTGTCTCATCAATAAAATTTGGATTTGTATCAGCTTCAAGGCTGAGAGATAGGGTAGATAGTATATTGAGGTGTCTCTAAGATTTAGCACACTTTTAGTATGCTGTTCACTAAAAGCATTTAAATATTGAACAGTGTTTACTGTTCAGGATGTATTTGTTCAGATTCCTCTCCCTGCCTGAAAGTGTTTTTATAAAATGCATTTAAATACTATTGGGATTTATTGAGTGTTAGTTCTATTATGTGCTAAGCTGTGAAGTGCCTTAAAAAGGTAATTGTTGTCTTATTCTGACAACAATGCATTGAGGAGGTATTTCATTATCCCCATTTTACAGGTAAAGAGATTGAGGCCCAGGGTAACTAGCTAGTAGATGATGGAGCCAGGATTCAAACTCAGTGATTTTTCACTATGATTGACCTCTGATTTAACCCCTACTCTATGCTATCTAAATTCTGAAATTGTGGTTGGAGAGCTGAGTTTCATTTCATTATGATGTAGGTCAGGGTTGGCAGACTTTTTCTGGAGAGGGTTCGATGGTAAATAATTTGTGCTTTGCTGTTACATACTCTTCTTTTTCTTCTTCTCCTTCTTCTTCTCCTTCTCCTCCTCCTCCTCCTCCTTCTTCTTCTTCTTGTTTTTGAGGGGTATCTTGTTTTTGTTTTACTTTCTATAATCTTTTAAAAATGTAAAAACCATTTTAGCTCATGGACCATGCATAAAGAAGTCCATTGGTTTTGTCCTCAGTAGGGTTTGCCTTTCTTTCACCTGAGCATACCAAGTCAGGACAGTTTTTCCATTAGACCATTGAAACAATATATGGAATGAACTAATGTTTAACAATTCTTCTTAGATAAAGATCAAGTAATGTAATTCCACAGCAAAGAGATTGACAGTCTCAGCCTACAAGGGTTCCATTAAATGCTGACCAGGCAGACCAAAAATGTCAACTATCCGCTCTGTGAACAGTTCTGTTTTATAGGATGTCTGATACTGTAGGGAGCAAACATCTTAGCTTTCCTGTTCTGATCTCAATAATTTACATCACAGCTCTCCCCTAAAAGATCTGTGATACAGCAGAGGAGAAGACTTAAGCTCTTGACTGTCTGTTCTTAAGTCTAAATCAACAAATTAAGAGTTTATTCAATACCTCCTCCCTGACCTCTAGTGTTATATCTGGGACAAAAGCTCCCTGGAGAAATTATAAATTTACAGAGAGGAGAAAAAACACCCAGTGATTCTAACCTTTTGGGGTGAGCGATCTCTCTGAGTATTGAAAAACCCTGTAGGATCCTATGCTCTGAAAAGTGCCTGAGCAAATATACCCAACAGTTGGCATTCATTTTCAGGGGGTTCTTACTCTCCCATAAGTCTAACCACAGGCTCAGTTTAAAAGTCCTGTTTAAAACAATTGGAGAAAAATGGCATGCTTAAGTCTGTGGTGTTGATTGAAGAGTCAGAACTCTCCGGAACCTGGGACCATTCTGGAGGCATGTGTTCTCAAGCTGCTCGCCACCTGTTTCTGGGCCAACACCATCACTCAGTCACCAGTAAAAAAGATCCCTTTCCTTGGCACTTCTGTCTGTGTCATTCAGGCTGATGAGAGACCGAGCATGGTGCCCTAGAGGCTTGCTCCCTTCGGTCCTCTGCTCCTTATCTCTGTGTGGCATGTTTTCCGCCTAGCGTGTCTAATGGGAGGTCATGGTTCCCTAGCTCGGCAGTTCCCTCTGAATGTTTTACCACAAGTGGAGGACAGCCCTCTGGGAAGAGGGAAACACAAGCTGTCTCCTCAGACTCCTGCTCAATGGAGCATGTGTTCAAAATAAATTTTATTCTCCCTTCAAAAATGTGACCTTCGAAATGCACCTGCCTGATTTGTTGAGAGAGGTAAAGCTGGCAGAACTGAGATGTGGGTAAAAGGATGCTGTAGGACCCAGAGTGGGTACCTGGGGGCTGTCACGGGTTATGCCTAGCATCAAGGAAGTGGTAGGAGAGGTGGCTGTGACCTTTGGCTCTTGCAGAGGCAATAGTGTTCTCCAAGTATTAGAACCTGGAACCTTAGAACGTGACCTTATTTGGAAAGAGGGTCTTTACAGATGTATTGGTTAAGGATCTCAAGATGAAATCATCTTGGAATTTGAGTGTCCCCTTAATCCAATGACTTCTGTCTTCCTGCCTGAATTCCTACCAGAGTTTTAGAAATTCTGACAACTTTGTGAAGAGGACCGCGGAAGTTCTTATAGGAAGAGAAGCAGGCACAGAGAGAGGGAAGGTGGCCATGTGAAGACAGAGGCAGAGACTGGAGTGATGCTGCCACAAGCCAAGAAACACCTGGAGTCACCAGATGCCAGAAGAGGCAGGGAGTGATTCTTCTTCAGAGCCTTCATGGGGAGCATGGCCTGGTGACACCTTGATCTCTGACTTCTGGCCTCCAGAGCAGTGAAAGAATGGATTTCTATTGTTTTAAGCCACCTAGTTTGTGGGTCTTTGTTATAGCAGTCCTAGGAAACCAATGCAGCTGACTTCTAGTTGCTATAGATGGCTGATGGGCCAAACTCTTTGTGGATGGAGATCCTGATTCCTGGTGGACCCTGAGTGATTCCCATGAAAAAATGATGGTGATCCTGAAGCCTCTGATTTGAGGGGTCTGAATTTCTTGGATGTGCTAATTTATTGAAAGTTTCAGCAAATCACTTGAACTTTTTGTGTGTTGGTATCTGTAGTCTGACATGGAGCCAAATCTTCTCTACTTCTGCCTTCCAGCCTGAGTTCCTACCAGAATTTCAGAAATTCTGACAACTTTGTGAAGAGGACCATTCATTGCCATCTGAACTTACCTCACTCTTTTCTTTCCTATTTCAATGTCTTTGCTCAAAATTTCTGCTTCATTTGGGATAATCCTTCCCATATTCATCATATCAAAAACATTAAATCCACAATGAATAGAAGACTTATCTGTGTGTCTGTCTTATCTCCTTTAGTAAGCCATATGTTACTTGAGTTAAGGATCATTCATGCCCACTCCATAGCCAACACTGAGTACAGTATTATGTAAGTCCTCATTTGTAATTCATGTCACACATTATCCAATATAAAGAAATAGTTTAAATCCAATGCAAATGCTAAGGTTAATGTGCTCATTTTGGTATTTTTAAATGGCAAAGAGCCATGTTTTTCCTCAAGAGATTTTTCTCTTCAGTCTCTTCTGAAATGTCCTTGAGTTTGGTTAACATTACAGAAGATCTGTAGCATGTTATTGGGGGTACAAGTAAGGCTGAGTAGTTAGATCCACTGGGTTTGCTTCCTTGCTTCACCATCTACTCATGAATCTAAGGGTACAACTAATGCTTGATATGCAAGGATTCAGAGATTATGACACCCACCTCACTGAGTGTTTAGAGAATGTACAATCCCTGTCAGCGAGATGGTAGCCTTTAGATGTTAGCTCTCTCTATGCTACCATCTTTTTTTTTCTTTTATTGATTTTAGAGAGAGAGGAAGGGAGAGGGAGAGAAAGACAGAAACATCGATGAGAGAGAACATCGATTGGCCGCCTCCTGCATGGCCCCCCACTGGGGATTGGGCCCATAACCTGGGCGTGTGCCCTGACCGGGAATTGAACCGGCAATCTCCTGGTGCATGGGTCAATGCTCAACTACTGAGCCACACCGGCAGGGCTACTATCATCTTTTTTATTGACTCTTTTTTTTGTTTCAAGATGGCAGACTGACATATATTCAATGTAAAATATTTCTTAATATCTAGGAATAGTAATAGTAAAGACAAATATAGTTCCTACCACATGCCTGGCAATGCACTAAGTGCCTACATGTACTCATTCATAGAGAGGTGATATTGTCCTTCCCACTGAGTAGGTGAGAGGAAGCTGAGTCATGGAGAGGTTAAGTAGCTTACCCAGGTCATCTCAGTTAGTTAGAAGTAATGTCAGGACTTAAATCCAGGCAGTCTGGCTCTAGAGTCTGAAATTTTAATCACCACACATATTGCATTCAAGTTATTGAAATAAACAAGAAAAGAAACACATGGACCTCCTGAGTGGCCCAGTTGGAACCAAGTCTGTTTTTTAAAAATTTTAATCAGTGGCAGAATTTTAATAGCTGACCTCACTAAGTCTTTTTTATCTATACTGAGGGCAATGGCAAAAATTCAAATTAATTTAGCAGTGGTCAAAATTTCCTTCTCTTTAGGACTCCTCTAGAAAAACAGGTAGTCAAGAATAATGTTAACTGCAAAGATTTTGGTAGTAGTACTGACTGTGAAACCTCTTATTACTAACTCTAGGATTTAGGACAGGTAAACTCTCTCAGCCTCAGAGTCCTCTCTGGTAAACTCCTCTGAGGGTTACTGAGAGGATCAGCTGAGACAATGTACATAATCTGCCTGGCAATAGCAACACCTGATACATGGTTTTCACCATTATGAAAACCAGCTATTCAGTGGTTCCAAGTCTATTGTTAGGATATCCTGGTGTACCACACTCACTTGTGAAGTATATAATTCCTTTAAAATAATAATAAAAATACAAACATTTGTAATTGACAAATCCTTGGTTTTCTATAGATTAAAGTACAATAAAGGTTATCTCTTCATCATTGTCACTCTTGCTTGCATTTTTACTTGGTTTCTTGAGGAGAGAGAAAGGGGTAAAGTTAATTGGTAAGAAGGGAATTGTGCACAACCTAGATATATGCAGGGACATGTCAGATGTCAAGTGGAAGGTAGAAGAAAAATAAGTTGAAGCCCCCAACTACTCATCTGCTTCCCCACCTTAACTGATAAATAATCTACCTGTGAGCTAAGGTCAACTGGGAGAGCCGAAGATTAATCTAGATGCAGTATGCTAAGCAGTGTTTATGGAAGGAGTAAAAATGTCTTATTCTTATTTTCAAATATATATGTCTATACATACACACACACACACACACACACACACCTCTCTCTCTCTCTCTCTCTCTCTCTCTCTCTCTCTCTCTCTCTCCATACACACACACACACACACATAGACATGTGTATATACACATGCTGTTGGAATTAATCAAATATAAAGTCATTTTAATACCTAATTAAATTCATAGTAACTGGGGGCCATCAGAAGGCTGCAGCCTAGTACCCAGGGGGTCTCTGGGAGCAAAGCCTACTCTAGACACAGCTGACAAATTTATTTGGGGAGTGGGCTCCTGTGGAATTCCAGGGTAGGCTCTCTATTTCAGAAATGAGTAGTGTTGCGTCTACAGGAAGCAAGAAGTTATTTCTCACAGCTGGGCAGATCAAAGGCGGTCAGAAAAAATGTATGATTATCCTTCTCCCAGCATCCTACATGGTGGTTGTCCATCCTCTGCATATATATCTTTAGTGATATCAGTCCCTTTAGGGGTGAAGTGGGGTCACAGTCCACTTAAGGAAACATCGACCTGTTTTGTTTTTTTTTTGTATTAGATATGGAGTCCCCAGGGGGTGTGGCCACGTGACCCAAATGGCTTTTGGAAGGAGGCAGGGTTATGATGTCAAAGTGCAGCTTTGTAAAGCTCCAAACTTAGAACCTAATTATTTTTGCAGAAGCTTTTAATTGCATATTTTAATATAAATAAAATTGTTATATAGGGAGAGTGTATGTGTGTGTGTGTGTGTGTGTGTGTGTGAGAGAGAGAGGGAGACAGAGACAGAGAGAGACAGAGAGACAGAGAGAGAGACAGAGAGAATCAGATAGACTAGAGAGGAGAAAAATTTCTTCTTAAGTGTTGAACAATATGACATTTCTTCAAGACATGGGACCTAGATATAAAAGTTTCTTTTCAACTCCACATTTCTGGAATTATCTCTTTCCTTGTTGTTGGTTTTTATGATTTTTTAAAATCTGAAAATCATTATGCAAGTACTCTGTGTCAGGCACTGGGCTAAGTGATTGATATATACTATAACTCCTAATCCTTCCGAAGAGGTGGTATCATCCCCATTTCAGGTGAGGAAATGAGGCTCAAATTCATTAAATGACTTTCTCAAGGTCATTGATTTATACGAGGCTGAGCAAAAGGCAAACCATGTTGGGACTGATTGGAAAGCCCTGTGCATAGCCCCTAGCACATTTCCTTCTTTCTGTACGTCTCTTCACTTATTAGAGCTGAGAAGCTCGAATTAGAATCTTAGAATTACTGCTCAAACCTTCCTTCCAAATTGTGGGTAATGAGATCACAAATTTTACTTCCAACTTAACACAGATGTGCAAAAGAATAAAATATGATATTTTACTTTTGTCTGTAATTAACTTGGTCTTTCTCCTAAACTTCCACTTAATGGAAAAATAAATTAACTAAGTATTCAGTCTGATATAACTTTAGTCCAATTTTAAAAGTTAAAAAGTCAAATAATGCCTTCAGGTAATGCTTAATTTCTCTTTAGGAGAAAACGAAACCTGATATCTCATAAAGCCTCTCTTTGGCATCTGGGCATCTGGAGGAGGACTGCATGACTTGGTGTTGAGCAGATGTATTAGTCAGGGCAAATAATGCTAGCTTCCATAACAGCGGTTCTCAACCTTCCTAGTGCCGCGACCATTTAATACAGTTCCTCATGTTGTGGCGACCCCCAACCATAAAATTATTTTCGTTGCTACTTCATAACTGTAATCTTGCTACTGTTATGTCTTAGGCGACCCCTGTGAAAGGGTCGTTCGACCCCAAAGTGGTCGCGACCCACAGGTTGAGAACCGCTGTTCTATAACAACCCTTCCCCCCCAATCTCAGTGACTTAATACAAAGACTGTTTATTTATCTTTCATGTCACAATTTGATGTGGGAAGGGTAGCTTTTCTCCAAGTGGTGATTTAATAATCCAGGCTCCTTTTGTTTATTTTTTTCCTTCAAAACATTTTCCTCTCTCTCCCTCCGGTACATGACCTTAGTGCTTTTCTGGGAATGAGAATGCGTGAAGGACTTGTGCATGGTACACATTAATACTGCTCACTTTCCGTTCACTGGAACCTGATTACAAGGTCTCAGTCTAACTGCAAAGCAGGTTGGTAAACGTTGTTTTCCTATGTGCTTGAGAAGAGGAAACAAGATTGGTGTGATCAAGCCAGGATCTGTTACAATGAAGAATTGCTCCCCAGCCCTCCTACTAGTGCCAGCTGCCAGCTCCCTGGTCTGCCTAGTCACTGGGTTGACGTGCCTCGTCTGATTCTGGTGCCGAAGTGGGTGGCTGATGAAAATCAGCATCATGTGTCTCTGCTCAGCCAACAATTCCAGTGACGCTCCCTGCTGACTTGGCCTCAGGTTGGCTCCTACCAGCATTTTCATACTGAATCCCATGTCTCTGGTCAGCCTGCTGGCCAGACGTTTTACTCCTAGGCCCTACTGTGGGATAATCTGGCATTGCCATAGGGGACCCGGTGACTCTCATCTCAGGGGTCATACTACCCAGGAACTCCCAGTCAACCTGAACTCAGGGCTGCCCTCTGCTTGACAACACTCTGGGGATTATCTTGGCTGAGGCCCAGGTTGGTGGGAACCTGCCCATTAGCAAGATTCTTTCCAGAGTGCCAAAAAGTAACAGAATGAATGACTCCTCTTATTAGCACTTCTGTTGACTTATCTAATTTACGTCCTCCTTCTCTGCACCTAAATCCAGAGAGGGGGCGAGTGATAACTATGCATTCTCTGTGCTTCATCCCTTACTTTCACCATACCCAGGATCAACAAGGGGTGGGCTGTTCTTCCTCCTCCCCCACGGAACAGGCCTTCACACCACAGAAAAACAGCTATAATTGAGTCCAGGTGTTGATTGAGACCAGGTGTTGATGTGCGAAAGGAGATAAAGATATTTGGATAATCCTTTCTCAAGACAATAGCCTGACTTGCCAGCCATCGCACAGCAATCTAGATTTTGACTTTCAAAAGTGAATGCAACCTCCGTTTTTTTCCCTTTACACTCATTCTCTAACAATTTCTCATCTTTCCCAGGCAGGCAGATGCTTAGTGCGGAGAGCAAGGGAATGTGTCCTCAGACAAAAGAGAAGCCTCATTTAATTGAAAATGCCTCTGTTTAATGGGCCAGGATGCATTCATCTAAAAATATTTATTGATTATGTACTGAACACTGTTCTAGGTAAATGGGGATTCAGTAGTCAACAAAGCAGACTGCCCTTGAGAAGCCTGTATTCAAGCAGAGTGGAGGGACATAGAAAGAAATGCTAAGTAAGTGAATATATAGATTATGCTAAGTCGTGATAGGTGCCAAGGGGAAAAAGTGCAGCAGAAAAGGAATATGCCAAGCGAAGTAAAATGCCAGGTGAGATGAACAGGGAAGGCCTTACTGAGAGAAGGGGGCTTTGGAGTCAAGACCTGAAGGAAGTGAGTGAGCTCTGTAGGTTTTTGGAAAAAGAACATTCCAGGACTGTAAGTGCAAAGATCCCAAGTGAAAGTCTTCCTGGCTCCCTGGAAGAATACAAGGAGGCCAGTAGCTGGAGCAGTAAGAGGGGGGGAGTGGGAGGAAATGACACCAGAGAGTCATGGGGGTGAACAGAAGACGTTGAGTGTTTCTCCTTTACTCTAAGTGAGATGAGGAGCTATTAGGGATTCAGAGTGATGTGATGGGACCTCCGTTTAATCAGAACTGCTGTGATGCAGCATCGTCATTCCAGTTAGAGCTAGAGTGGCCCGTCCACCTCTGTCTGAATGCTCACAGTGGCAGGGAAGGTGTTCCTTCGTGTGGAAGTCCATAGAGGTTGGACAGGCATCACGGTCAGGAGAATCTTCTCTCCTATTCAGTTTGTACAGGACAGAGGCTGGCAAACTGCTGCCTGCGAGCTGTCTCTGCACCGCCGGGTTTTGTAAGTAGAGGTTAATTGGAACATAGCCAGGCTTCTTTTGTTGCTGTATTGTCTCTGGTTGCTTTCGAGCTACGAAGCAGAGTTGAGTGGCCGTGACAGAAACCGTATCGTCTACAGAGCCTGAAATATTCATTAACTGGGCCTTTTAAGAAAATATTTGTGGGTTCTTATTATGGGAAACAATGACTAGAAAAACAACTAGGAAAGAGAAACGAAGGCCCATGAGCTATGGGGATAAAATAGATTTGCAACTAAAATATGTCAAAATGATGCAAGTTTATTTATACAGAATAGATGCTGTAGAATAAAAAGAAAATAGGAATTTAGTTGCAATACAACTTCCTGGAAGTTTGGAGATTAGGGGATGTCAGGAGTGAATTTAGGAAGATTGCTGTACTGTTAAGAACACCGGCGGCAGAGTTTACCGGTTAAATACCCGCTTGCCTCACTAGAGAGCCTAGTGGATCACAAGCTAGGTTGAAAAATTCCATCAAGTGGATGTATCTGCATTTGACCTCATTTGATAATTGCTTTGCCTTTATTTTAAGTGTCTTGCTTAAGTATGTGCTGATTTAGTCTAAGGGATCAGGAACGCCTTTCCATTTTCAGCTTCTGTATATTAATGTCAGATAATAGCTAGTAATAGCCTTAGTCCTTTTATAAGTGTGTTTAATTTTATAAAAATAATGGGGGCTTTCTTCTTCTCGCAGACCCTGTTCCCTGCTTTATTCCTTTCTGCTTCACAACCCTCGCTCAGCTTAAGGCAGCCTCTTTCTGCTGAGGTAGGACTGCCAGGCACCTGGTACACAGCTCTCAGCTCACTTCTCATCGGAGCCCTCTGCAAAGCAGCTGCCTGGCCTCCTAAGTGCCTGGCTTCACCAGTTTAATTGGTTCCACTCAATGCATGCATAGTCACCAAGACATTTTCCAAATTACTTATAATTAATGCTCTAGTCATTACAAATGAGTTGTCTCAGGCCAACTCTAATTCCCTATTCAATGGCCCGAGCAGGCAGCACGGAGCTGAGGTCACAGGCACACAGTCACCCTAGAGAAGGAAGCTATTGCCCAGAGTCATGTCTGTGGCTGCTAATGAAGTCATGTTGGTGAATAGTTTGGCATATATGGAAGTTCCTTAAAGTATCTTTTGTAATTTTTGCATAGATGAGGACTTCACAAGATACTATACACCTCAGGGCCATTAGCACTGTTCAAGGAATATGCACTCTCACTGCAATGGCTCATATGTCCTTAGCTTCTCTTAGCTTCTCGAAAGTTAACACTATCACCCAACCACCCAAGCACGTAAGGAGTGCCTTTGCCAAGGCTGGACCAGGTCCATGCAATGACTTTGTAGAACTGTTTTAGCCCTGTGAAAGTTGAGGCTGCAGGGCTATCTCTGGCTTTGACTAACCAACTTTGCAGAGGCTATAGTGATACCATTCAAGGGTCTCCTGTCTAGAGCTGAGGGGAGTGAGAAATAGAGTGTTTTCTTTCTTCAAGAGGCATATGTCAGTGTCAGGGGAATTGGTTCCTGCTTCCTGTTCGCCCCTCCTGGCCATACCTGGTCTATACACCTATAGGTTGCTAGGAGTTGGAGTTCAAGTGTAGACTCGAGTCCTATGAGTATTTATGTTCTTACCTTCTAAGATAAATAGACTAGTCAGGCAGAGAGGCATATAAAATTTTCAGGGTTGTAGCCTAGTTCACACAACCCAGTGTGAGGGACTAAATCTGGCCCATGGCACACTCAATACTCAATTCTGAAGCTACCAGCTAGGATGAAATCCTGTTGTGTCATTGTGTTAGTCAATTCTCCAGAGAAACAGAACCAATAGGATGGATGGATGGATAGATAGATAGATAGATAGATAGATAGATAGATAGATAGATAGACAGATAGATGAAAGAGGTGTATTATGAGTGATATGATCACATAATAATGGAGACTGAGCAGTTCCACTATCTGGTGTTTGCAAGCTGGAGGTCCAGGATAGCTGGTAGTGTTGATTTAGTCTAAGCTTGAAGACCTGAGAACCAGCATCATGGTAGCAGCAGGGTTTGCTGAAGCAGTCGGCTTGCACCCTGAGCGATGTTCTAGAGGAGATGCTATGTGCACTATAGCTAAGAGATCCCCATGCCTCCAGGCATTGGGATGTCTACCCAGGGTGATTGGTACTGTCACAGTAGGGGGCTGGAAGAAGGGGTTCTAAGCTGTGATGGTTAATTTTATGCATTAACTTGAATGGGTCACGTGGAGCCCAGACATTTGGCCAAACATTACTGTGGATATATCTAGGAGGGTGTTTCTGGATAAGATTAACATTTGAATTGGTAGACTGAGTAAAGCAGATTGTCCTCTCTCACGTGGGCCTCATCGTAACAGTTGAAGACCTAAAATAGAGCAAAAAGGCTGAGTAAGAGGGAACTTCCCCTGACCGACTATTTGAGCTGGGACATTGGTCTCTTCAGCCTTCAGACTTGGATGGAAACATTGGCTTTTCTTGGGTCTTGAGCCAGCTGGCTGTTGGACTGGAACTTACACCATCAGCTCCCCTGGTTCTCAGGCCTTCAGACTCAGACTGGAGTTACACTGTTGGCCCTCCTAGGCTTCCAGCTTGCCAACTGCAGATACTGGGACTTCTCAGCCTCCAAAACTGTGTAAGCCAACTCCTTAAAATAAGTCTCTCTCTCTCTCTCTCTCTCTCTCTCTCTCTCTCTCGGTCCTGCTTCTCTGGAGAATCTTGATTAATACATTCAAGAAGAAGACATTAGTCTCTCATTAGTCTTGACTTTTCAAATTCCATGGTGTGGTGTGTTCTCAGCTCTGAAGAGTTTGGAGTGTGTCTCTTTTCATCCTCTGCCTGGCCTGGCAGTCAGAAAGTCTCTGTTGTAGAGGCGGGGCAGGTTAAGAGGACAGGAAGTCTTCCATTCTCTGGTTCCCCAGCCTGTCCAGGCCACTTCTAAGTCTTTGGAGCCTTCTCTCTTTGGGCTTCTTCCAGGGGAACTCGACGGCTTTCATTCCTAGGGCACAGCAGTTCATCTGGAAAACGAGGCTGTATTTTGTGGTGTCACAGATCTCCACCTCCACAGACTTGCACCAACAAAGGGGAAGAATTATCGCCCTTCACTTTTTCTCTTCCGTCTCTTATCAAAAGATTTCGGCATTAACTAGAGATTTTTCCTTAAAGATTTTCACTGTGTACCAACTGCAGTGAATGAAGCTAAAGGAAACAAAAGCATCCAGGTGCAGGAGGACCATTGCCTACTCAGTCAGCTCTGGTTCTTCCTGCTGAGTCAAACTGGCTTGTTTTTGGTCCCAATAACGCCCACACACAGGTATACCCAGGGATGGATGTGTCTGTACGTGTCAAAAAGATGTGGTTTTTATCCACAGATCAAAATCCTTTGTATTTATACATTCTTTCATCTTAGCCTGACGTGCTCTCCTGTATCTGCTTTATCTCATTTATCTACCTCCAGCCCATGAATTCAGAAGCAGTAGGATGACCCCCTCATTTGGAGTATGACGAAATTTAGGATTAGGTGGGTTAAATGATTTGTTGTTTGTCATACTTGGCAGAAACTGAATTAGAGCTTGGTTCCTTTATCTCTTTCTTCTGGGTCTGTCCTCCCTCCCTCCTAGCCTTCCTTCCTCCATCCTTCCTCCTTTCCTTCCATCTTTCTCCCTTTCCGATTTCATCAGATGTTTGTAGGGAATCTGGAGGTACTCTCTTAGGTGCTGGGGATACAGGGATGAGGAGAACACAGCTCCTGCCTCTCAGGAGGCGTTCTCAGTGCAGCAGGAAACACACATGTTAACACATCAGGAGAAGGCACTTTGGGAAGTAACAGCAGACATTTGAACATGGCACTGTGGGACATCTTAGATGGGGGAGGCTGAATCCTCCTGGGGGCTTTACAGACAATTTTCTCTGGACGTAATCTTTGAGTTGAGGATGGAAGGAGGTATAGGAGTTTTATAGATGAAAGAAAAGATGCGGGCAGTTTGTGCAAAGGTCATCCTGTGGTCAGAGAAGCCCCAGGCTGTCAGCACTGTTGAAGCACAGAGAGCTCTCTTCTGAGTCGCTGATGCAGATTTGCGACAGGAAACACAAACCCTCTGACCGAGCTTGGCCTGTTCCTGAGACCACAAGGACAGTGTCCAGGCAGTGTGTCTTAAACACTGCCTGACGTGGATGAATCCCGCCTGCCTTACCAGCCTTTGATGGCTGTTTCTCTTTCTTCAACAATGAAAAGCGCCGCGTCAGTCTAATGACTGTCATATTACCTCCCATTAACTTCATTATTGGACACTAACTGTTTCTAGTAATAATTCATTCGCTAGTAATGACTTGGTGTCCGATTCCCAGATAATTACTGTCACAAACGTGATCAGACGGGTGCTCTGGGTTGCTTTCTCCATCTGGGATTGGGGCACAAATCAACTGAGAGTCCATAGCTTGTAGGATTTGCTGGGATTCGACGGAGGAAAGCCACCTCATGAGTGACAGAGACAGAGATTTCCACTGGGGATTCTAGAAACCCAACATAGATTTTTCACTGCTCTTGGGCTTCTGGACAGCCATGGTGGGTCTGTGTGTGTGTGTGTGTGTGTATGCGCGCGCGCGTGCGCGCAAATGATGTGCAAAGCCATGCTTAGTGAAAACATCAGGCCCCTCTCTCACTTTCGGAACAGTAATTGTTATCTGGCCAGAAGCTTCTTTGGATTAAATTTTATAAGTAACAGCATGCAGAGGCCTGAACTCCAAATTTCTCAAATCCCACTCTAATTATCCACATGTATTTGTGAGCACAGATACGGTGCTTGTTCGGAAGGCCAAGAAGGGGGTTTCTGAAATTGTGTGCGGTTGTGGGTAATGTTAGAAAGAGGAATGGAATCTGTCATAGAATTAATGGGCCAAGCTGATGTGAAAATTACAGTGTAGAGGGAAGGAACCAGAATGAAACTGGGAAAGAAGAGAAGATGAACAGAGGTCAATGAGGGAAACTCTCCATGGGCCAGAGACCTCAGGTCAGCCTGCTGAGCCTTCCACCAGCACAGTTGGGAAAGATGACTTCTAACAGAAGAAAACCCTCCAGATCCTATAGGCTGAGAAAGTTAGGTCTGTCCAGAAACAACGAGTATAACTCTTCTTCATGCACAATTTCACTTTGATGAGACCAGACAGTGCTCTTGAAGTTGCCTGAACAAATAAATAGTTACCAAGGTTTTCCCCTGCACACTATTTTTTGACCTCAGTTTCACAAAACTGAGTTGATCAATGGCCTCCATTCATGACACAATTTTAATATCAGCCTCTGTTATTCTGTTTTTTTTTCTTTTTCTGCTCTTTTTCCTCTCTTTAGGTCTCTACTCTTCCTTCTATAGGCACCAACTCTTGTGTCATACATATTTTTGATGACTTTATTGACCACTATCTTAACAAATCACCATAAACATGGAGTCTTTAAATAACACAAACGTCTTATCTTACAGTTTCTGTAGGTCAGAAGCCCAGTAGACTTGGCTGGGTTCTCTGCTAAGGATCTTATGAGATCGTCCTTATCTGAGGGACCTAGGGAAAACCTCCTTCTTAGCTCATTCAGGTAGTCAGTTGCATAAAATTCCTTGGGGGCTGCTGGTGGGAGTCATTCTTTGCATCTAGAAACCACCCACCTCCCTTGGCCTGTAGCCCTCTGCATTTTCAAAGCTAGCAATGGTGTCCTGGATCGTCTCTGTGCTTAGATTTTATCCTCTTAGAATCTCTCCAACTTCCTCTTCTGCCTTCCTCTCTGCTTTTAAGGGGTCCTTGATTCATCCCAACACTCAGGATAATCTCCCTATTTTAAGATCAAATGGTAAGCAACCTTAATTATGTCTGTAAAGTCCCTTTTGCCATACAAATGAACATATTCACAGTTCTGATAAAATCTTTTTACCAGATTTAGGGGGTAAAATCTTCTTGGAGGTCATAATTTTGCCTAGCATTATGCCCAATTTTTGTTTACTTATTTATAGGAATAAACAGGCAAAGAATTAAAAATGGTGTTGCTTGTGCATACGAAATAAATGAGAGACACAGTTTTATGCTATATAGCTTACTTTTCTTTACTTAAAATAATATTTTGAAATCTGTCCTGTTCATCGTTTTTGACCAACGTGTAACATTCTGTCATACGTATATGTTAAATTTAGTACATTTTTAGTTATCCTTTTCTCTAGCTATGAATACTGACAAACAGAGCTGCAGTGAGTAGCTGTGTCTGTGTCTCATCGCTGACCCATGCGAAGGTTTTTATGCAGCCAGGAGTGGGATTGCTAGGAAATAGGGTGAAGCAGACCTAAATCCACCAAGGGTTTGCACACGGCATTCTAGAATGACTGTACTCATTGGACTTACCATTAGCAGAGCATGAATGTCTCATTTCCCCACATCCTTGACAGCTGAATAGTAAATCTTGGCTCTGTCACTTTTTTACTATGTAACCTTTGGGTAAGATACTTAACATCTCTTTCCTTCTGTTTCCTCAACTGTAAAAGGAAGTGATACCAGCACCTTCCTCATAGGGTTTTGTGAGGATTAAATGAGTTTTGCTCAAAATGGGACCTGACATAGAGTAGTTGCTATCATTATTATTACTCGGTTATTTCATTTTCAAATATTTTACAATATAATAGATGTAAAGTACCATTTTTTGTTTTGATATCTTTTATTATTAAGGAGGCAGAACACAGCTTCCTATACTTATGAGCTGTCCAGATTTCCCTTTCCCATTTTGTGACTTGTCTAATGTATCTTTAATGAATAATGTTTTCTAGTGTCTCATGGCCTATGTTTATTCCCACAAATATTTTAACCAAGTTCCCCAATATGTCTAATATTTAAATGTGTTTACATAATGTGAGCTCTGCAGGGTGGTTCTGCCCATAGAAGAGAGTCACTGACAAATAACAGCTCTTGTTACGCATTGGTGTGTCTGATAAGCATCCGTACCCTGCAATCGTACCCTAGAGCTAGTTTTGTTTATTCCCCGTTGATGGTTAGTCCCACTTCTTAGAGAATATCACTGCCATTAGGATTGTGGATGTGGTTCTGGTCTGGTGTGTCCCATTTTCCTCAATCTGTACCTTAGGGGAAACAAGCTTCACCATCAATTGATCCCAAAGAGAAAAATACTGGAGGGGTGAGAATTTGACTCTAACTCCATCTCGGCCACCAGAAAAACAACTGAGGCATGGGTAAGCCACACAGCCATTTTCGTGTAGGGCAAGGAGCATTGCAGATCGGCGGGTCCATCTGCATAGGGACAGATGGAACTTTCTCATATGTGGAGAAAAAATGACTCATAACTTAAAAACAAAGGGGTTTAATTGAATAAAGCATTTTATGAAGTTGGAACTTGGTAAATTCAAACGCCATTAAAATGATGAAACCATTTCACATTTGAGCTCAGTTGATTGTTATTCTTTATTTCTTAACCTTGCTAATTAAAAAGGTTGTTGAAATATTATTCTGAAAAATTGCAAATAGGCTATAATCTCTGTGTGGTTATTGACATACCCAAAGGATAGAATATTCTTATTGTTGTTCAGCATTCTTTTTTTATAAAGTTTTAAAGTTATTGTTTATTGCTTTGAAAATCTTTAATTAAAAATGACCACATGGCTCAGTAGGCAAACTCCCTAGAGGCTGGGCCCTTAGGTGAAATTGGATGACGTTGAAGCAGAAAACAGGATGTGGTCTGCTGGGATGGGGAGTCAGTTTCTCTAGTTTAAAAAGACCAGAATAATAATAATAAAAAATATCTATTATGTTCAAGAATGAAGAGAATGCTGTTAAACCAATTGGCATTTGGAGCCAGAGTTTTAGCTGATCCTGGGTAATTGATAAAGAGGATCTCTCCTTAGTGAGTATGGATGCACAACTCTCTGCTTGCAGTTTGGATAGTCAACAACAGAATTGTTTTAAC
Organism: Tadarida brasiliensis; assembly: GCA_030848825.1. Taxonomy (NCBI): domain Eukaryota; kingdom Metazoa; phylum Chordata; class Mammalia; order Chiroptera; family Molossidae; genus Tadarida; species Tadarida brasiliensis. The sequence continues at coordinate 33,369,909 of CM061275.1, forward strand.
TATTGTTGTTTCCAAACTCATGGTGTATAAGAAGTTTCCCTCCTAGACTATAGTATCTGGGGGAAAAACATCTGTATCCATTAATCTATGTACACATCTATTAAAATAACCAAGTGCCATGGAGTGGTGGGCTTTTTCTCATCTCATCCCCCAATGCCAGTGAGTTATGGAAAGGTTAGACTGTTTTCACCTACACAGAGAGGAAAGGCATCTGCAGCAGGCCCCCCGCAGATTCCCCTGAAAACTTCTGTCCACGAGCAACTAGCTGGGCTGGTGAGTTGTCGTAGCAACTAACATAAGTGCAGTAACTGTGGGAGTGGGTTTTATAATCTGTGGTGGCTTTTACAATTAATTGGTGCAACACCTTGAATTCAGGAGCCTTTTCCTGATTGGGCAACGTGATCATTTCTGCTCTGGTTAGGTGTTTGCCTATCTATCTTGAATGATTTCCTTATATCATCATTTTGCTCACATTTCCCAGAGGCGTTCTTCTAAGCAAATGTAGCAAAATGTAGAAAGAGGAAACTTCTATCTTGTTTGCCATAAATCCAGCTCTAGGTACTATACGTGCTGGAGTGGGGTCACTGCTGTTCCTCAGAAGGCTCCAGTTGACCGACTGTGGGTGGCAAGCCACAACCCAACAAAGGGAGTGTTCATGAATTACAACCAAGAACCATAATGACAACTAACACTAAGAATTACAAATGTTTGTGAACATTGTGCTAAATCCTTTAAAGGCATCACCTTGCTTCTTCCTCTCAATGATCCTTTGAGGTAGAGGTTCTGATCATTATTTCCACTTCACAATGAAGACGTTGTGATGTGGGGAGGATCACTAACTTGCCCTTGAACCCAATTTTGTGTGATTCCGGAGCCCAAGCTATTAACCATCACTATATTAACGGCCACCCCAGCTGGGTTTAGGTTTTGATCCCTTACTATGTGTAAAGTGCTGTGAGAGATATAAGAGGGATAGTCCATGTCTATAACGAGAGTCAAGACAGTAGTTAAGACTGTAAGGACATCTCTGTGGGCTAGAGTTATCAGGAAGGTCATTATAGAGTAGGTAGAGCTAGAAAAATAGGAGAGCATTTGGGCCTACCTTTTAGGGAAGAGGATGCTTTCAAAATAGAAAGAAAAACTACCCTCTCTCTTTTCTAGACTTAATGGAAAATATAAGAAAAAGACAAGAGAGAGTCATGTAATTGAATATCTTCTGATTCATAGCTAGGGTCATGTTATGAAGTCTATGACAATCCTTGCTTTCTCAAGAAAAGTTGTTATCCCAGGAGACAGAAAAAGATCTGTGCTGGAAAGAGTTGCCCCAAAGACCTCGTTCTACAACCTGGTATAATGAAGCTAGTCAGATACTAAGGCTCTTATTACTTTTCAACCCTTGGGAGGATTCCAAAAAATGGAAGCTGTTTTGGTAGACCCATGAAGTATTAATGAAATTTTGTCTAGAAGGGAATACACTCAGATGCAAGGATCAAGTAGAACGTGGGTCACAGATAGGACTATAGCTCTCTTCTCCTGAATAAATAGGTGTTATCATGGAAAGACGAGCTTTCCCTTGATGGTGGTGTCCTCTGGTCCATGGCCTGGCCTTCTCCATCCTGAATTATTGGGTGACATAACATGCACTCCAGCAGAACACATTATTATTATTCAGAAGCGAGTGACTTGAAATTGAAATTCTCACACGGTTGTGAACTCCAGCAGCGTTAAAAATAAATCCCTTTATCTGTTCTACATTCCTGAGCTGCTACTCTTTTCCATGGGAGCCCCCTTCAAAAGATGTGTGGACCGCACGTTGAACAAGATCGAATGTGACTTTGCAGAAATAGAATGCCTGGTCTCTTCTCTTTCCCTTTCCATTCGACAATGCAAGATAAATTCACTCCACGGGAACCTTTTGTGGGCTGTGCTGCTCAGGCAATTTGCAGTTTGCTGGGGGAAAGGCAGCTCACGCTACATTTATCACCCCCTGCCACTGGCTACAATTCAACCCACTTCGAACCACTGAGCAGAGGTGCTGATGGGGGCTCTGGTATTAGAATTCCACATCATAATAGAAGTGCAGGGAAGCAAAAGACAAATGCATCAGGACCACTCCAGTTCTTCACTAAGGGAGGGGTCAAATGTATGATACTGGGCGATGGGAACCAAAGATGAGTGTTTTGCAATAATAAAAAATATGGTTGCTTTTCTCCCCCTCTTTTGTATTTTTCCTCCTGGTGATCCTGGCTCACACAGTGAGTTTTGTATTGTTATCAGAATCATCAACTCATATGATGAGCGGTAGCCTCAATTTCACTGTACAATCGCTACACAACTCAAAGTAGCTAAACAAATCAATAATAAAAGGACATGACCTGCCTTCCTTTTCTTCTACTTTACCCAGGAGTTTGTTCTCTAAATAAACAAACAACAGGAACAACAGAAAATGGGTACAGCTGGGTGGCTGGGTGGGGGTAATGCATTAGTCAAGAGAGGTTAGATTATGCTGCAGAAACGAACAAGCCCCCAAACCAAAGCGTAGTTCTCATAAAAGTTAGAGGAGGAATCTGCTTCACAGGGCTGGGCAGGGACCCAGGCTGATGGCAACTTTGTTCCTGCACCATCTAGAACACACGGACTTGTCAATGATTCTGGCAGAAGGAGAGTAAACTAAAGCCGCTCCCACCTACAATGAAATTATTTGACTCAGAAGTGAAATACATCCCTTTCATTCATAGTCTATTGGCCAGAACCTGTCACATGGTCTGCCTAACTGCAAATGGTTAAGGGAGCATCATCCTTTTGTATGCCCTGAAAGAGAGGAGAATTGGTAACGGGAGAACCCTAAACATCTCCATTACTGTTGTATTATTTCTCTACTATTGGTTGGCTTAGTGACGTAGAGCTAAATGAAATGATAGTGGTTTTTCAAATTTCAATAAACCTAGTATACTTACCACTTCGTTTTATTTCCAGGTACAATGATATTCACAAACAGTCCAAGAGCCATAAAATATTGGCACAAAAGCTAAATCAAACCCCTGACTGAGAGGACAAGAAAACTGAGACCTAGAGAGGTTATGAGTTGCCCGTAGTCTCACCATTATTAGCAGAGCCAGGTTGATTCCCAGGCTAGTACTCCTTCCTCGATGTCAAGTCCTTTCTGTTGTATCCCTTATGTGACATCAGGAGGCTGTGTGGCTCAAGTCTGACCAACAATAAAATGAGACACTGCGAATCAATGACAGCGGACCGTGGATGATTCAGTATTTTCAGTGTTAACACCCAAGGTATTCATGACTCTGTTTAGAACTAATATACATTAATATTACTCATCCCTTTCTCTACCTGTTGTTATTTTTGACTTGTTCATCATAACCCTCACCTCAGGCTCATATTTGGTCCTAGGGTGCTGTGTTCATCCATGGCAGTGCTTCCTAATGTTCTGATATCATGGCACACTTAGAAAATGTCAATGCTGGACAGTCTAGTGGAATAAAACCACTGAGGCTGCACAGTCCCTGAGACAACTGCTTCAGGTCCCAGTCTGGCCACCTTGCGGAGTGGACACACCATAACCCAATCAGAATGTGTGTGTTGGGAAGCCCTGGCAGTCAGAGAAGAGCGTTGAGCTGGACAGACGTTGATTTTCAGACTGGTTGGATTTGGGTTAGAACTCTGTCCCTATGTATCTGTGCCAATTTAAATACTTTAGAAAGGGTGGTGGTTAGAAGTGATTGTTTAAGAGGAAAAAGGTCATCTTACCTTGACCCCACTTGATCAGGGAAGGCTTCTTGGAGACTCAGATTTCAGCAATGTATAGGGAGAAGGAGTGGATATCCACACCAAGTTAGAATTCGTAGACAAGCTCATAACCCTGAATTGCTATTTGGAGCCATTCTGGAGGTATAATGAAGCCATTTTAAATAAGGGATATTTTCAGCATAAAATGCTTAACAGATCAAATGCCTCTGGGCTTCTGCAGGTTTCAGAGGAGTCGGCATTGGAAAGCCACATTGATGAAACGCTGCTGACAGGCAAATGCTCCCTTTCGCCACGAGGTGAGCAGCTCGCGGGGTTTAACTTAGGTGAGAACTCTTTGGTGGTTGGCTTAGGTAATGAGCATCTGCTGGGAAGACCTTGTGAGCATTATTTGTGCCAGTGTCTGTGCAAAAAATATCTCTTCCCTGTGTGATGTAGGGTTTGAAAGGAAAATGGCATCCCATTGGAGAAAAAGGGTTTGATCACTGTCTAGCCCTCTCTTTTCAGTCCTTTATAATTCTTTTCTATGTCACTGTTTGACATCTATCATTATAATGCTGCCAGACAGTTTCCTCCCTCCCTTTCTACTACATGGAGGTCTCTTTGTTAAAAACAGGGATGCTAATGTTTCAACTGTGAGCGTGTGTGTGTGTGTGTGTGTGTGTGTGTGTGTGTGTATTGAGTATGGACACACTTGTCTGTGGAACATGGACAGAAGGCTGGAATTTCATTCTAACATATTCACTGACTCTCTGCTCAGCAACCCAAATTTTGTGAAGTAGACAGAAGTAGGTCAGGATGGGAATTGTCCTATCTCAGCATATTACAAGGTGGGTGTGACAAGTGAGTGAGCTGTCAGTTCAGAGATAGAATTAGGAAAAACCAGAGATGGGTAGGGTGACCATATAATTTATCATCTACACCACAATACTTATGGGAATGAAAGGGGGTGCTATTAATAATTACGCTGAGACAATGCGTGTGAAGTGGGACTGCTCCAGGCAATCCGCGTCTGGGGATGGGCTAGGTGTCAAAATGCCAGGAGAGGAACAACCACATAATAACACCTCATCTTTCCATTGGAAGGAGTCAGGAGCATGACCCATGTTACCTGCGAGAATAACAATGAAAAAATGTAAAATCTGAATGGGTGGATGAGAGAACCAAGACCTTCTGTGGTTAAGGCAGACTTCACGGTACACAAGAGCTGATGGGAATTGTGCTTGGAGAGTGTGAGCCGAGTGGACCTGGAGCTGAAGGCCTGTGACTGCCTCCCTTCCCCTGTGGAAATCTTTTTGTCCATCGGAAAGGCAGAGTTCCTCACACTTGACATTTGTCAGGAACAGCAATCCACATTAGACAGAAGCCTAGCATTACCATGTGTCAGGCTGAAGGGCGAAGAGAGCAGGGGATTTCTAGTAGAAGACTGTCAATAATGGATGGGGGCATTCCATTGGGGGGACACCCCCATCTTCCCTTCTGATTTGTATTCAACACACAATAGAGTGAAAAATGAAAACTCAAGAATGCCTATAAGTGAGATCTTTTAGTTTAAAATCCTAGGAACACTGGGCTTTTAGAGGAAAGCACACAGAAATCAGCAGATCTCAGATATATTCACTCATTCCCTCACTTACTTTTTCATTGAGTACCCCCCAATAGCTAGGCACCGTCCCTGAAACAAGGGATTCAGAGATAAATGAAACATGGTCTCTGCCTTGAAGGAACACTCATTCTAGTAGAAAAATTGTAAGAAATTACACTATAATAATAAAGTGTGGAAATCAGAAGGGATAGTGTGTGAAGGAGAGTCAGGAAAGTGACCTTTTGGGCTCACGCTTAGAAGGCAAAGGCATGGTGTTGAAGTTTGACAGGTAGATAAGGTAAAGAAAAAAAATCCAGGCAGAGGAAGTAGGTGAAAAAAGGAACTGCGCAGTAACAAGGACCTAGAGTGTTTGGGAAAGAGAGAAAAGCGTAGCTAGCCAGAAGGGCCCCATGCAGGGAGAGGAAGAGTGAGTGACAGAAAATGAAACCTGGGCGGCGTTGGGCTGCTGGGTCCAGATGTCGAAGTGCGATGAGTGCAAAGGAGGAGAAACTCTAAAGACCCGAGAGGAGAAAGGAAGGGTAGAGGGAATGAACAATCCACAGAAAAAGAGGACACAGAGAAGAAACACAGAGACACAGTTACCAATGGGGAGAGAGGAGCAAAATTCTCAAAAGAACAGTTATGAGATCTCATAGACACACAGTCTGACTTCCCATAACTGCCTTTCTGAGCCCGAGCTGTGGCTGAGACTCCTGTTTACAGGGCCTCCGGGATTCGGCACAGATGTGGGGTAATGACACCACAAAGCCTTCCCATAAAGGGACAGACCCAGCCTACATCTTGCCTCAAAGAAGCATCTATGGGTAGACAAACCAGAGTGCTTTCTTTTTGTTTTTGTTTTTTAAATCCTCATCTAGGGATATGTTTACTGATTTTTAGAGAGAGGAAGGGAGGGAGATAGAGAAAGAGAAAGAGAGAGAGAGAGAGAAGATAGATTGATTGGTTGCCTCCTGTATGCACCCCAACTGGGGATCAATACATCTGGGTATGTGCCCTGATTGGGAATTGAACCCGAAACCTTTTGGTCTACAGGATGAAGCTCCAACCAGCTGGGCCACCCAGCCAGGATCTTTCTTTGTTCTTTAAACTCTACTCTTCAAAACAAAGAAAGGGGCCTAGTGCATGGGGAGGGCAAACTGGGCTCTGAGGCCGAGGCTCTGCTGAGAGCCCAGGGCTCACCCCTTGGCAAGTTCTCCGGCCAGGAATGAGGGGGCAGTCAAGAAAAACGCTGGTGCTTTACTAAAATGCCCAGCTATCTGCTGGCACAGGTTAGCCTGAACTAAGGTCACTTTTATGTTAGAAAAACGTGAGCCCCTCGATGTTGGGCCGTGTGTTTAATAAGAAACAATCATACGCACTGTGGTTCTGCTCGCTAGTTGTCTCACCAGGCTGGCTCCCAGGCGATCCAGATAAAGATGGGAACTTGGCTCCGAAGCCTCGCTCACCCCCGTTATTATGGCCATGAAATACACAAACCCAGATCATCAAACAAACACGCAGACACAAGGGTATATTTCTTATTTATTCATGTTGCAATTCTGCTTCTTTGGGGAAAGTGGAGATGACTGTTCTCAGCGTAGGAGCATGTGACAGTGCTAAAGGCCACTGGGAACTCCAGCCAGCTCCTTCAGGCCCTATCCAGGCCAGCGGGGGCTGAGAATGCCAGCAGGGAGGGTGGGGCCAGAACCCTGCAGCCCTTACTTTTGTCGTTTCTTATCCATAGAAACTTATAACATTAAAAATGGGGCTCCTGCTGCTCTCAGGTGTATGACTTCTACCTCGTGCTTGTCCTTCATTATCAGGGTAGGGACAAATGTCCCATTCATTTGTTCAATAAATATCTATTAAACAGTGATCCTGTCCCATGGACTGTACAAAAAAAGAGCGCCAAGTTCTATCTATTCTAATGTACGATATAAGCAATGAAGGATGAAAAGACAAAATAATTACAGATTGAGTTATACTGCTTAACATTTTTATATACTGATCCCTATAAAATTATTAATATTTGACCATTTTTGATTACCCCCCCATTGTAATTTCATAGCTTCAACCTAGTATTAAGTCAGTTAATCTTCACAAGAACCCTAGGTGGTAGGTAGTATTATGACCATTTAATCAATGGGGAGTGGAAGCAGGCAGAATTAAGTAGGTTGCTCAAGTTCATGGAGCAAGTTTGTGACACAATCTAAATTCAAGTCCAGGCAACTTGGCTTCAGGTTTGTGCTCTTCCCTGTTATGTTATGTACACAGGATGAGGAGAGAGAGGACTAGAGAAGGCCGTTTAGAATACATAGTGAGGAAAGACCTCGCAGAGGAAGATATTTGAGCCGAGAGCTGAGGGATGAGAATGATCCACCCATGAAATGACCTTGAGGAATCCAATGATCATTTGTCAAACACTCTCAGACCTACAAAGATATCTCCTAATTTTCTTATGCCAGCAATGTAGACCAGATCCCCCAAGGTGTGTCCTTCCTAGTGGACTACCTCTGGGCCCACGGCCCCTCGTGCATCCCTCTTTGGAAGGAGTAGGACCTGGGAACTGGCCTGACTTACAGCCCTTCACTGCTGGTCTCTGTGACCTGGGGCAGTTCTAAGGGTCCCTTCCTCCTGAAACCTTCATGTACGCAAGGCAGCAAACCCTGGTGGTAACCTAGGCCTTGCAGTCCTCCTTCAGTTGTGCATATCTTCTGTAGAAAACCACCTCCTCAAAGGCTCACAACCCCTGTGGGTGTGAACTTGTCACCGTAGCCTTATGGACTGAACTACTCTCAATGCCTGGACTCTTTCTTTGCATCCTTGACTCCATTTCCCCCCAAGCTCTGCAACTGTCTCCACTGAGGTTCCCAAAGTGGCCATGGTAGTGTATCGGGAGCAAAGAAGTCCTCAAAACTTTATTTCCACAGCTGGTCTTATGTCTCTCTTCCTCTTCACCGAGTTCTGCCAAGGTTATGAGAGCCTGTCCTAGAACAAGAAGGACTTAACCATCTCACAGCATCTTACGATGGGTTTAGCATTGGACCATTTTCCCTGTTACTCTGGCTGAGGATATGATGCCCAGTACTAATTCTGACACTTACTTTTCCTCATCCACCTGCCCCTCCCCACAGCACACCTGTTCCAAGGAACAGACTCTTGGCTTTATCTTGAGCCTAATTACAGTTCTGTGAACAGTATTGGAAACAATAGTTTTATTTTGATCCTCATCCAAATTTCTCTCCAGCTTGATTTTAATTCTACCAAGTTTTTATCGAGGATGGGGAGCCTGCCCTTGAATGGCTGTCCTGTGGCTGGGGGGCTTCTTTCTATTGCTGAAGGTTGGATGCAACCACCTACAACTCTTCACTTACTACTGGGATCTGAGGCTACTTAATCATATCCCCTCCTCCCTCATTATTCATTGCTTGAGTGAGCCAGAAGTAAAGAAGTAACAGATTGTCTGACGTTGGTGGCTAGATGTGAACTTCAAGTAAAGATGATTTCTAGCTGGTCATATGGTAAGCAAACCCATAAGGAGCATGGTGTCACAAACTTTGAGAAACAAGTGCTATGATGACTCTGAGCACACACCTTGGTGCCACACAGATCTAGGTGTGAAACCTGAATCATTAGTTTAGGACTTACGCATATTTAAACAAATTTAACCACTCTGTCTTTCAAACCATCTTTCCATAAAATAAGCACAATTTCAGTAAAAGCTTTGTGCGTATCAAGTGGTTGTGAGCTCTAAAGATAACGCAGTTAAAGGCTTCTGCTTTTGGACAGCATGGAATCTACAAAAAAGCTACTAGAACTCGTAAGTGAATTTAGCAAGACTGTAGGACAGAAGATCAATATATAAAGACCAATTATATTTTATATACTAGAATGAGTAAATGGAAATTGAAATTAACTCACAGAACCATTTAAAATTGCATCAGAAATATGAAATACTCATATACGAAAGATGTGAAAAATATGTACAATAAAACTATAGAGACATATAATTTATCATGGGTCAAAAGAATCAATATTCCTAAGATATCAATGTTCCTAAATTGATTTATAGTTTTAGTGCAATCTCAATAAAAATTCTAGCAGACTTATTTATTTATTTTATTTTTTTGTAGAAGTTGATGAGCTGATCCTAAAATTCACTGGAAATGCAAAAAAAAAAAAAAAAAAAAAACTACATAGCCAAAACAACTTAAAAATAACAAAGCTGGAGGGTGAACACTATCTGATTTCAAGGCTAGTAAAGCTATAGTAATCAAGACAGGATGCTATTGGTATAAAGATAGACAAATATGTCGATGGAAAATAAGAGTCTACAGATTGACTCACATATCTGGACAACGTATTTGACAATGCTAAAAATGCAGTTCAGTGGAGAAAGGATAGTCTTTCAACAAATGTTGCTGACCAATTGAATATCTATATAAAAAAATAACTTTAATCTATACCTTACACAGTTAACTGAAATGGATCATGGACCAAAATGTAAAACCTAAACTATAAAATGTCTGAAAGGAAACATACTATTAAATATTTGTAATCTCAGACTAGGCAAAAGTTATAGAGATAATATACTAAAAGCATAATCTATAAATAAACATATTGATTAATTGGACTTCATGAAAATTACAACTTCTGCTTTTCCAAACATACTGTTAAGCACATGAAAAGACAAATCAGACTGGGAGAAAATATTTGCAAAGCATATATTTGATACAGGATATATATGTAGAATACATGCATATGTCTAGAACATGCATAGAACCCTTAAATCTCAATAATATATCAACAAAGTTAAAACTCTTGTTTTTAAAAGTATACTATCATGAAAGTGAAAAGACAACCCACATGATGAAAGGAAAATTTTGGAAATTATACATTGGGTGAAGAACTTGTACCTAGAATATATAAAGAACACTTACAACTCAATAATAAAAAAGCAAATCATCAAAAATAGGCAAAGGATGTGCTGGATATTACTCCAAAGAGAATATACAATGGCCAATAAGCACATGAAAAGAGGCTCAACATCATTAGCCATCAGAGAAATGCAAATCAATGCCACAATAAGTTGCCACATAATACCCACGAAGACGGCTATAATAAAACAGAAAACAAGTCTCTTTGAGGATGTGGACATTAGAACCCTCACACACTGCTGATTGGAATATAAAATGGTACATACTTTTGGAAAATAGCCTGTTAATTTCTAAGAAAGGTGAAACACAGAATTACCATATAGCCTAGCACTTCTTCTCCTGGGTATATACAAGAAAAATAAAAAGTCATACTGGAAACACCCAGTCTTCCTTCCTGTGTCTCCTTTACTTTTACACAGAAGACTTCGTTTTTGACACTTCTGGTCAGCAAATGTGACCACACCAAGCAATTCTCCATTGCACCAATTGGTTGTCCTATAATTCAGCTCAATTCTGACACTATCTGCCTAGAGATAGCATCAGATCCTACAAGTCAAAGACTCAGTCTCACAAGACTGTTTCCATCCACTTCAGATGCCCATCGCAAGTAGCAGGTGCCCAGGTTACCGAGAACTTTTGTTCAACGTGCATACAAATCTGAGCTTCCCATGATCTTTTCTCTCTTTGGGTTCAATTAGTTTGCTAGAGAGGTTCACAGAATTCAGGGAGATATGTTTGCTAAAGGATGCAATAAAGGATACAGATGAACAACTAGAGGAGGATATGCATAGGGCGAGGTCTGGGAGGGTCCCAGATGCAGGAGCCTCTGTCCCTGTGGGTTAGGTTGTGTCACCCTCTCAGTTCGTGGTTGTGTTCACAGACCTAGCTGGGAGCTCACTGAGCCTGGTCCCATTGAGATGACATGGAGGCTTCCTCACGTAGGCATGGTCAATTATTAACTTCAGTTCCAGTCCCTCTTCCCTCTCTAGAAAATAGAGAGTGGAGCTGAAAATTCCAAGCTTCTGATCGTGACTAGCCCCCACCCAGGAGCCCACCCAGAGTCACCGCTTCAGAACAAAAGATGCTTCTAGTGCTCTTATCACTTGGGAATTCACAAGGGTTTCAGGAGCTCTGTGCCAGGACCTGAGAGCAGAGACAAATATAAATATATTTCTGATTGTATTACTCACAATAATCCACACAAAAACTTGTATACTAATATACATAGCAGCATTATTCATAGTCAACAAAAAATAAAATTCTAAGTGTCTATCAATTGATACACGAATACAGAAAACATGGTATGGCCGTACAATAGAAGATTATTTGGCAGTAAAATGAAATAAAGTACTGATATATGCACCAACGTGAATGAACCCTGAAAACATTGTGCTACGTGAAAGAAACCAGACACAGAAGACTACTTAGTAGATGATCTAGTTGATATGAAATGTCCAGAACAGGCAAACCTATAGAGATGGAAAGTAGATTCATGGCTGGGGGTGGGGGGCCGGGGGAGGAGGATGGGGGAATGGGGACGGACTAATGGGTATGAGATTGCTTTTGAAGTGATGGTACTGCTGTTAGAGTTGACTACGGTGATGATTTCAAAATCTGTGGCATCTAAAAACCACTAACTGCACACTTTAAATGGGTGGACTTTTTAGTATATAAATTATATCTCAACAAAGCCGTCATACCCTCAGAAGAGGGAGTGGGGGGGGAGGAAAGAGATAAACCACGGAACTTATATGCATATACGCATAACCGATGGACATGGACAACAAAGCTGGGGACGGGGTAGGGGGGATGGGAAGGAGGGTGTCAGTGGGGAAAAAAGGAGAAACATCTGTAACAAAAATAAATTAAAATAAAAAAAGAATCAAAGTTGAGGAAAAGGGATGGGCTCTCAAAAGGGAGGCAGGTCTTTAAAGCATAATGGAGATGTTCCGTATCTCGATTGTGTGGGTAGATACTTGGATGTCTGTGTTTTTCAAACCCCATTGAAATGTATTTAAAATCATCCTCAATGCAGTTGATTTAAACAAAACTCAATAATAAGGGAAAAAACCTAATTAAAAAATGGACAAAAGATTTGAACAGGCACTCACCACAGATGATACACAGATGGCAAATAAGCGTATGAAAATATATTCAACATCATTAGTCATTAAAGAAATGCAAATGAAAACCACAATACTATGGCGCTACCTGTTAGAGTAGCCAGACTTAAATTGATTGACTCAGTGTCGACAAGCATGTGTTGGACCTGGAACTCTCAGGCACTGCTGGTGCAAATGTAACATGGTGCAAACATTTTGCAAAATGCTCAGCAGTTTCTTAAACGTTCAACATACATACACCTGATTGTGTTATTCCACTCCTAGGTGTTTACGCAACAGAAACGAAAACACATGCTCGTACAAAGTCTTGTACATAAATAACGGCAGCAGTTTGATTTGTAATAGTGCAAAACTGGAAACGATCCAAGTGCCCATCAACAGGTGAACGGATAAACCAATTGTGGTATGTAATACTCAGCAATATTTTGGAATGAACTATGGAGTATAAACTGGATGATTCCATTTATTTGAACATGTTAGGGAATGCAAACAAATCTAGAGCAACAGAAAGCAGATCAGTGGTTGTCTGGGGTGGGGGTAGAGCATGGAGGGAGGACACAGGACATTTGGACAGGTGACGGGTATGTTCATGATCTTGATTAGGGTGATAATTTCATTGGTCTATAAGTATGTCAAACCTTATCAAATGGTGTACTTTCAATATGTGCAGTTTATTGGATGTCAATTATACCTCAATAAAGCTAAAACAAAGATAATCCACTTAAATTCCTGGCTTGCAGTAAGAGTCTGTTTTCTCTAATTGCTCCTTGGCCTCATTCACTGAAATTGTAGGCAGGAACTGTCTCCTGCCCTGGCCTGGATAGGCCCCTGGAACCCAGCTCCAGCTCTCAGGGCTGCCCAGGCCTCTCCCAAAAGACATTCGTTAGAGAAAGGAGGTCAGCAACGCCCTCTCTCTGTGCTCTCCAAGAAAGGCTAGTTTCTTCAGTCCATCATGCTTCTTTGCTCACACTAGGTCCTCTTGGTGTCTTGGCTTTAACAATTCTTTTTTTTTAATTTTCTTATGGCTGCCAACATAAGTCAAATCATCTAACTCAAATTAATTCTATCAATACTCCTTTCGATACGGAGTCGATGTAAGACACATGGCAGATACGTGCGAGAAAGAGCCTATGTCCAAAAGGACCTCACAGCCTAGGAGGCTTGGGGGCTAACGTGGGACATCGATGACTTCTCGAAGGGCAGAATGGGCCTGGTGTGTGTGAGGCCTGCAGACACGCTGACGAGAACATTTTTCTTCCACTGCGAAGAAGGCTGAAGATCCAGTCAGTGGAAGAAGGGGAAGTGTTTCCCTGCTGCCTGCCTCGCCTGCTGCCCCTGCTGGGAGCCATGCAGAGCTTTGCACCAGCGCATGACTTGGGGGGTCTGGTAATTTCTATCCTTGCCTGTCCTGCTATCTGCCACTTCCAGAGATGCACTAGCTGAGCCTGTAGATATGACTTACAGAGAGCTCTAAAGACAACTTTCATCTGTGTGTTTGCATGCAGCTCCGTGTGTGGGCTACTCAACAGGCATTCCGATTTAGGGGGAGAAGCCTGCGCATCTCGGAAGGGAGCAGATACTGCATAATCAGCAGCGATTTCGAAGGAAAAGAGAAGGAGAGGAAAAACAGGCCCCGTGTCCAACAGCAGGGGGTTTTGTGCGACTGCTGTCCCCTTTCTGGGGCTCCTGCATGCTTCTGTGTCTCCAGAAAGTGCACCAGAAGCCACAGACACCTTTCTGATGACTTGAAGTACGAAAGGAGCAGCCTGAAGAGGTGGGGGTGATGGGGGGAATCGAAGCTGCCAAAGTCAGCCTCTGCCGTGGAAGGGATGGCGTTGTTAGCAGATGAGGCAGAATAGGCCTTCGGAGACGTTCCCGAGCCCACAGCCAGGAAACAAAGGCGCAGCGGCAGAGTGTGAAGATCAAGGTCCTCGGAGTCTGAGGACTGGGACCATCACTCAGAGCGAGATTCTGCTCTGCTGCTCCTGATCTTGGAAACGCTGTGTGCTCACGGGCAGCCTCCTGTTATCAGTCGTCAAATAGGGGTACTGATAACAGCGGCTGTCTTCTCAGAGTTGTTTTTAAGGATTCAGTGACATGATATGTAAAGTGATGAACCGGGGAATACACGCATACACACAAAAAAAGCTAAATGTTCAGGTGCTTTTAACTATAGGAGGCAAGGTACTTGGTAGAAAAGGAAATTTTTCACTGCCAAAGATATCTCCTTGCATTCGAGACTGGTGGTCAAGTCAAGGTGGTAAATGATCAGAGCGGTGGCCTCACTTACAATGAATGGGGCATCCTTCAGGCCCAAACCACAGCTAACTGACAGCCCATCCGTGAGGGCTGCCTCTCCTTCCTACTTCGTCCCAGTGAAAAGAAATGCTTGCTGGCTTGGGAAGAAGGGCTTGATCTCAAGCAAAAGCAAAAACAAAAACCACACCACTTCCAGGTACACAAAATGGCTGTGTTCACCACTCCTCTCTGGGTCACCAGTCATCTCTGAGATGTCTGGGTACCATGGTCTCTTTAGCCAGGAGTTGGGGGTGGTGTACAGTCAATGTCACTTGGACACCATGCTGCTCTAGTCAGGAGGTGGAACCTTTTCCTTCAGTGCCAAAGAAACTGTCTCTTCACAGGACCCTGACTGTTTTATTAGGAGGTCATGCACCTTTGCACACAGACAACAGTTATTAAATTATTCTCTCCCCACTCCAAGAATCGTGACAAGGCTTAGTCCCTGAAAAATCCCTCCTTGAGTGAGAAGGGGGAAATCTCAGTGGTATCTTGTGAGCTGATATCGTCTCCGACTTCCCAGGGAGTCTCTAACTCCAGATACGCTGACAAATTATTAGTGACCCCGATCTCTCTCCTGTGGTCACTGCTCACTGCTTCTGTCCCTGCCCGGTGCCCCTTCCAGCCTCGGCCACCATCACCTGTCCTCTGGATGTCTATTGAGTGTGATATGGTCATTTTCACCGTTTCTGGTAGTGCTCTGAGGGTACTTCCTGGACAATGGCTCGTTTTGGACATATTTTTTTCCCTTTCGTTGAAAATCGGAGGCAGAGAACCACAAATATGGTTAGGTGGAAGGGGGCCGAGGGTTGCAGGTCTCTCCGTGGCAGGGTGCTCATACTCATCTCTACTTCAGTTTATGTTAATTAATGAACAGATGTTAAAGTGTCTAGGTTAGTACCTGGCACAACATTGTATCCATGCTTGCTGTCCTCCTCCTCATCATCGCTATGATAACATAAAACACAGAACCACAACACATGTGTGACATAAGCGATTTCATGGACTGTGCTGTTTCATGCTCCAGTGTTTCCAAAGCTCACCACTGTTCCCTTATTGAATACGCGCCATTGGATTATTGGGGTGGCTTAGACAGGACCTCTAGTGTAGACAGGGCCCCTTGGGCTATGTAGGGAGCATGGACTCTCCCATCCTTTCTAGATGCAATGCTTTGAGAGTATGCCCAGGAACACTCCCAGCATGCCAGGCGCATGGGAACTACCTAGCACATGTTATCGGACCGACATCCTAGTTTGTGCTCTGCATGGAGGAAGTGGACTTGGAAGCCAGAGCCCTGGGCCCCATCAAGCATCCCTGCTCTGACGCCCAGGGGAGCCCCTTCTCTCAGCCACACTGGGGCTTCTTCGCTTGCTGCTCACGCCCCTGGAGGCAGTGAGAGTACTGCACCCACGTCAGCAAAGGGACTGTGCCATTCTCCTCTACTTTCTGATCCTGCCCCCAATCTAGGTGGTTATTGTTTCCCTCCCTCAGCTGGTTTTCTCTCTGCTTGGTAAGCAGCTTGTGCTAATACTCTTTTGTTTTACAGATAATGATCACGATGACAACAATCTTTCTCTCTTGTACAGTGTTTCAGAGTTTTCAGATCACTTCCTCTGCCGTTCTCTTAGTTTTTCCTCTAAACAACTGGGGTGGGTGGGCAGGAATGTGCCGCGATCATCCCCATTTTACCGGCCAGGATGTGCCACTCAGGGATGCTCCAGCTTTGCTAAGCTCAGATAGCTGGTGCGTGGCAGAACCAGAACTAGAACCCAAGGCCATAGCTTCGGGCCCTTGGTGTTTTCACTTCTGCATAGGATTTCCTGGGGATGAGTGACAGGTGTGGGAGCACGGAGCTGGGAATGAGTGCGTCCTAGGGTGATGAGCAAAGGCTATTGTGGCCACACCAGCTGAGGCACATGAAGGAGAAAGTCAGCATTGTCAGGCTGAAAATGGCTTGAGTTAGGAATCCAGAAATGATAATTTAAATAACTGAGGAGTATAGCAAACATCCGGTAAGAACTCCATTAGTTGGATGAACAAAGGGATGCGTAGTATCAAAGGGAAATACATTCTTTAGCTTCTCGCTGAGGGCTTGCACAGATGCTTCCAATTGATTCGCTCCCTCTAGGTAGAGGAACTGTAACCTGGAGCAGTGGTTCTCCAGGACAGCAATTTTGACCCCCAGGGGACCTTAGATAGTGTCTGGAGACTGACTGGGTTGTCACAACTGGGGAGGGCATGCTGCTGGCATCCAGGGGGTAGAGACAGGTGATGCTGTTAAACATCCCCCAGTGCACAGGACGGCCCCCGCACCCCAACAAAGATTACCCAGTCCCAAATGTCAGTGGTGCCAAGGCCGAGGAATTCTGCCCTAGAAGAATAAACATTTCCATTCATGCCCTAATTGCAGGATAGAGACCATCTTGGCATTAACCTTTTTTTTTTTTTTTTTTTTTTTTTTTTTTTGTGGGTCTATGACTATTGGGTAAGGGAGTTCTTAAGGGAAAGAGAAGGACTTCAAGAATTGTATTTGAGTCCGGCTGGTGTTGCTGTGGTTGAGCGTCGACCCATGCACCAAGAGGTCGCCAGTTCGGTTCCTAGTCAGGACACTTGCCCAGGTTTTGGGCCAAATCCCCAGTGGGGAGCATGCAGGAGGGGGCCAATTGATGTTTTCTCTCATCGATGTTTCTATCTCTCTCTCCGTCTCCCTTCCTCTGTTTCTAAAATCAATAAAGGAAAAAATAAATAAAAAAAAAAAAGAATTGTATTTGATTTCGAAACCAAGCACTGTCTCAGCCCAATGCTCGTCTGCTCTCTGCAAAATTGACCCTCCCCTCCTGTGTGGATAAGAAAGAAGGAGTGGTATAAGGGCCAAATGATGCTTCATAGGCATACACTCCCAAGAGCTGGCAAAGTAAGATCTGAAGTGTTGATAATTAATCTACACAGGTCTTGACAATGGAGAGCTCTGTTGAGAGTTGAAAAGATCAAGAAAGAATTGATTGGTGATGGGGGAGGGGGGACAACAACCACGGTGTGAAGGGATGGGCGCTCCACAGGATGTCACGGCTGGAGGAAGGCTTAGAGATCTGTCACACTGTGTGTCCACATGGGCGAACTGGAGTTCCACAGTTTGCACTGATAACGGCGTGGTGGGACCCAACCCGGTAATTCAGTTATTGAGGTGAAACAACAAACACCCCAAAAGATACTTCAGTGTCATCTCAGTTTGTACAGGCTAGCTCTGATGGGGGTATTTCTTTAGTTGCCTCTGGCAGGGAGAAGTCTGAGAAATGCTGCTCTGTGAGACATGGGTCCTTTAGTACAATGTGGACAGAATGAAACGAACGCTCCTGCTAAAAATGTGCACACCGTTTTACCCTTTCTTCACGTAAGCCCTTGCTCACCTTCGATTCTCTATACAGGTAGTCCTTTTGTCTGGATGCGTCTTATCCTTTTCCGATCACCCTTTTGTTAGCAGCCCATCCCCCCTTCTATCGTCTTTCCCGACTCACCCTCTGTCCACATGCTCGTGCACATGCGTGTACACACGCCCCATACACGCTGCATGTGTGTGCTTCATCCACACCTCTGCAGTACCATCACCTGTATCACGTTGGATTTTGTGAAAACCAACGAGCAGCACCTCCTCATTCCCCTACTGGTACAGAATCGATGGAGAAGTAAGACAGCTGTCAAACAGATGGAAATAAAAATATAGGCTTTGTCGGTAAAAGGGACGAGAGAATATGGCTGAGCTCTGCAGCCATAACTGAACTTCCTCCAGTGCTCAACTCCGCCTCCCAGTCCCGGGCAGTCAGAAACGCGCCGGGGGAGTAAGGTGATGGGAAGAAAGCAAGTGGCCCCCCAGTTTTAGTTCCTGTAGATTGGTCATTTTTTCCTCTGTGGGGACTAAATATTTCGGAGTTGACGTGCAAAGATGCAGCCTGTCTCCTCCGTTAGATTGCGGGCAACCTGGGGGTAGGAACACCATATGGTCTATCTTGGTTTTCTCAGCTCCAAGCTTAGTGTCTGGTACATAGCAGGTCTGTTAAATAAATCATATGAGACACATTTTATGTCTCTTTCTTCTGCCTCATTTCATGTCTTTTAAACACAAGTTTGCTGCTCTGATCCACTTCCCACCCCAGCCAGCCTCCATCCCACACCACACGTTATACCAATCAATTTCACAGTGCCCCGTGGGGTAGTGTTCCTCCCTCTTTCACAGCGCAGAGACATGGATCTCAGAGCTCCTTTGTAATCTGTTTATGAATCAGGTCAGCCAGCAAGCGCGTGGTAAAGCCAGGTTCAGTGTGTGGGCCTCCTTAGCCCTCATGGGCTGCTCCCTGCTTTCTGTATCCTCTCCTGAATTCTTAGCCATTCCTGATCAAGGCAGAGTTTTGATAGACTTAATTTTTAATCTAGTGAGTTTTTAGGCTCAAGACTTAACTGAGTTCAATGGCCCAATTACCTAGAATCCCATCTGCCCAAACGAAGCGGGATATCTCTGCTCAGAGAGCCCTGTCTAGTACCCGTCGGAGCCCAGTCCCATCAGCCAGGGCCCCTTTCTCAAGTTTCCACCTATCCACCTTCCGGTCAGGAGGCCTGTTGTGAATTCAGTCCTGGTAGACAAACGTGTCTCAAGGACGTATTCCCAAGCCGTGACCGCCTGTCCAGCTTCACCTATAATCTTGACTAGTGTGTTCTGCCTACAGGGCCAGGACCTCATTGTCCTCTCCTGGCATTGTCCTCTCCGTGAGCTCGCCAAATTCTTAGATGCTATTTCCAGCTTTCTCAGGGGTCACTTCAGGGTTAGCACCTGGTACACAGAGTCCTGGAACCAGCATCTGCCTGTCCTCATAGGCAGGGCTCCGGTGAGATCCAGCCCGCCCTGCTCGTCTTTTCTTCTGTCATCTCCTTGCACCAGGAGGAAAGCATCATGTCTTGAAACTAGGACCCACCATTCGTTAGGCAGGTGGTGACAAGTAGATTTCATTAATTATCCCCGCTTTTAAAAAATGAAGACCTGAGACGTACAAAGGCTCAGAGGCCTGTCCAAGGTCACACAGGCCTGACAACCTGGGAGGGAAATGAGGGCTTGGAAGACGCTGATCATTGTATCTCTGAATACTTAGTTCTGCATCTTCACTGTTCAGCCAGACTCTCCCCTCCGGCCTCCATGGACCCCCTCGTGCCTCTTTAATCAGAAAAACATAAAACGAGAGGAAAGAGAGAATAAAGAAAAGATGAAACTCTTTCTCAATTCAGCATAGCTCTAATCTGACATGACAAGGCCAAGTCCATCTTTTCCCTGTGCCAATTACTCAAAGGGCATCGATGCCATGGTACCATTAAAGTAATAGCAAAGACAGATGATAGGACATTGTAGATCAATGTGCTAAGTGTTGTTCAACTTGTCCAATGAAATAAAGCATTGGATCATTAACCTTACCAATGTCAATGTGTTGTCACCATCAAATTTAGCTAAATGAATGTCCACGGCCCTCATTAGAGTGCACTTTGAGGCCACTAATGTATTAATACCTTATTGGCAGTTAAGGAAAGGAGAGGTTCTCCAGGGCAAAACAAAGGATTTGGACAGATGCTAAAAATACCTGATGGAGAAGGCACAGTGGCAGATACAAATGCAGAGATGTGGAGTGGGTCAGTGACTGAGAGGAGGTGGAAGGGTGGAGAACGGGATGTCCGGAGCTGTGTGAACACTTTCGTCCCTGCGAGGCAGGTCTGCAGTACACAGGAATTTACGGTGAACGGGAGTGAACACTGCAACTTCCCGTTTTCTTTTCTTTCAGGATATCTGTCTAGTTTAGAAGAGGTGCGTTAACTCATTATTTTTGACCTGAGTCCAGCTCCAAACCTCAATGAAATGAGAGCGGGTCTATAAAGAAGGCAGTGAGTAGGTGCAGTGCCGCTGGATGGCTGGTCTAGGAAACCTCTGCTCCCTGCTCTGACCACCCTGCCTCATTGCCCTGGGGTGGTGAGGACCCATGGAGGAGCCTTGGCTCCTTGGCTACGGCTGGCTTCTTGGCGTGAAGGCAAGGGCAGTGGGTTGGAATTTGAGACCTGAATTCTGCTCTCAGTTCCTCTCCTGTTGGCAAGGATTCTGTCTGCTAGGCAATTCCAATGTCTGGGTCTCAGTTTCTCCATTTGTAAAACAAGGAGCTTGGGGACTACAGACAGTTTTCTTTCCAGAGTCTTAGGCTCCTATGGGGTGATTTAGGGGACACAAGGAAAACAAAGGCAGGGAGAAGCAGGAATCTCACTCCTTCCCCTCATCTATCCAGAGCAGTTCAACTTGCATGCATCATGCATTAGGCTTCTGCATCGTACTTCATTGGAAAAATAAACCTCATTGCTAAACAAGACACAATAAACAAACAAACACATTTGAAACAAAAACCCTGGACCATAGAATCCTCAATATTTAATAATTTTTAACACCAAAATGTATGAGTTAAAAAGTGACAAATTCGGTCCATCATTTAGTCTTTGTATCTACCAACTGCCATTCAGACTAATTTTCCCCCCTAACAAGTGCTGTGATTATCCTGGCACCATGTAGAAATAACTTCATTGTCTCCCCTGTCAGCACAGGCATGAATGCCTCATGGATGGATGATAAGCGCCAGAGTGGGGTGAGCGCATCTGAAAAGGAGCCAAGCCCAGTGGGTGGGAAGAGGAGGCGTCCTCTATGGGGACAGGAGAATGGTGGCTAAGGAGGCAGAGATGCTGATGCAGACAGGGGAGGGGAGACACTAGGCAGCCAGCATGGTGGCAATGCACATTTTATAGCCAAATAGGATTTTGATTGTCCAGTAATTTCTGAGAACTATTTGCCCAGCTGCTCCAAGTTCTGCATTACTGGCTGAAGCCGGGTGCTTTTTTTTTTTTTTTGTCTCCATAATGTGTACTGAATATCCCATCTATCAAAAGCTTCTGCTTTGACTGATTCTTACTCTTACTCATTCTCCAAACTGCCCACAAATGTTTCCCAGAACCCACAGAAACTTCTGTATATAGAAGTTTACATTTTTGTTTCCCGAGGAGCTCTTCCCTGCAAAGGGTCCTTCAGTTGGGCCAACATTCTCAATAGCTGCTCTGGAGTCCTCTCCTTGGTTACCTGAGCCCATTTGGAAATTTCCAAGTCAATCCCTACAAGAAAGGCTTGCACAGAAATTACACGAATGAATAACATGGAGTTACAAATGAAACTCTACTTATTTTCATGTGTTTTCTTAGAAAGTGAAGGGAGTATCCCTTGAGTCAGGAATAATTCTTTTAAAGAACATTCTTTTACTTGACTGTGAACTGATTGGAGGCAGGAGCTGTTATCTTTATATTTCATTATTAATCTTATTATTATTATTGCTATTATTTATTTCTACTAGTGTTTCCCAAACTTCTCTGATGTTATGAATTCCTGGGGGTACTTGAAAAATATATATATATTCCTAGGCCCCTTCCCTAGGGTTTAAATCAACAGATATAGAATGGTTTTCCGGGAATCTGTAATTAACCAAGAAAAGTACTTCAGTGATTCTTATGATAACAGAACTTTGAAAAACACTGATCTATAAAATCAAGTGCCCAGCCCAGGGCTTGGCACCAAGAGCCTCTGCAAATGTTTGCAAAGAGTCAAGGACCTCCAGGATGCAGGAGTAATGACCCAGACCCAGGGATAGCCTAATGAGGAAAAGAGGGACATGTGGATAAAGCCCAGGCAATCATCTGTGTTTTCCGAGAGCCCAGCTCTGGGTTAGAGACTGAGCGTATCTCATAGAATTTCCCCACCACCTCCAACCCATCGACATCCCCAATCTAGCCACGTGGAGTCTGGATCTGCAGTAAGCAGATGGTCAGTTTATTCAACAGGCATAAATTTAGACCCCTGTCCTCCCCTCAAAATAGTCTTCTTCAGAGAAACAAGCTGTAGACCCCAAGTAGGTATCCAGACTGCTATCCATTCTAGGTTGTAATTGGTGTCTGTGCTCCCCTGCTGCCTCCTGCTCCCTTTGCTCTTCTGTAGGACTGGAATCCCTTTCTTGTCCTCCCTGGACCCAGAGTGGACTGTACCCTGATGAACGTTTCTGCTTCACGAAGCAGTAAGACTGTCTGGGACTGGGCTCTGTTCACTTTTTAGGAACACCTTTCGGCAGTGACTTCTCTTCACTCTCCTGTTTCTCCAGATTGTCGATGAATTGTCTGGCTTGAGCTTTTTTGCAAAAATGTCCCCTTGCCCTTGTCATGCTTCCTGGATCCATGAGACTTTGCATAATTTGATGATATCTGATTGGATACTGTGCACTGGGCTGAGGATACAACAGGGAACAGCATGCATCCTCCTTAGCTTAGAATCAGAGAGAGAGAAAAAAAAAAGACCAGAAAACCAACACTGGCTAATCAATGCAAAAAGTGCTAGGTTAAGATTAGGCAAGAATGCTGTGGGAGCTCACAGAAGGGCCTTGCCTTAACCCTGAGTGTATCAGGGACGGTCTGGAGGGGGTGCGCCTTGACCTGCATCGTACGGAGTCAGCCAGTCAAAGGAGGAAGCCGCATGGGCATTCCAGGAGGAGGTAGCTGCATTGCAGAAGCAAATCTTTTGATAGCTAGACTCCCTACATTAGTTGAATACCCTGGTCTTGGGCCTTATTGCATCTGGGATCAGGAGTCAGGAAACTATATTTTACTTTTCTCGTTTTAATTATGACCCTGGAAAAGTCACTTTTTTTCTTGGAGTCTCAGGATTATCTTCCGTAGAGAGTTTGGAGAAAATGACCTTTAAAATCTCATCTATTTATTCTACTCTGAATCTTCCTGTAGTACACGCTTTGTCACTTAGCATAATGAATTGTTCTGCCCTCCATGGAGCGTGTGTGTGTAAGTATTTGTGGGTTCACACAGATACTCATGCATGCATGCGTTGGTAAGGCCTATACAGCTGCCTTTGCTGTGGAATTAAACACTATGATAGGGAGAAGGCACATCCGTTTTTTTTTAATCGGGACATAATACAGTATATAACACGCGCGTGCCTGTGTACACACACACGTCTTGTTTTAGTGGACCGCCCAAGACGGGTAGGGGGAGCGGAGGGTGGGGGAAGGAGACCAGAACATGGGGCTGTCACAGCCTATGGCTTATAAATGGCTTGAGCTGCAATTAAAAAAGGCAGAGGCCAAAGGTTACTCCCTGGCATTTCACTCAGGGTGGATAATTTTAGAGGACGATGTGTCTCAGCTTGTTGAGATATTCCTGGAGACTTGCAACAGCTTACGTCTGGCCAGCCTGAAATAAAAATCAAAGAGGCTGACACATTCAAAGGCGCTAGAGAAAAGCAGCACATTGGCAGACGTTAAATGGAGGAAAAAAAAAAAACACAAAAAACTCAGCTTGATTGACGCGGCTCCTGGATCCTTATTTCTTGATTAATAGTAGAGATTGGATAATTTTTAAATTATTATTATTCCCAGAGAGCGTACATGATATCAGGTAGTCTTAAGCAGTTCTGTCACTGGGAAGGTTAAATACTCTCTGTACTAGATAATTACCTAATCACCATTACTTTTACATTAATTCTGCCCAGAATTCATTAGGACTGGGTTGGGTTATTAAAGCTTGTGAGGAATGACATGAAAAGCACCCTGTTGTTTGCACTGATTCAGCAGCGAATAAAATACCTTACTACACCAACCTTATCCAAAACAGCCTGGAAGAGATTTTCTCACCAGCCAGCATGTCAAACTGGCTCCCAGATTCACCATTGTGTGTCCACCAGTCAGAAGTGCAAACAGAAATGCAAACGAGCCCCTATCTCGGGAGGTCTGAGGCCAGGAGGGAAGTAACCTGCCGGAGAGAAAAGTGAAAGCAATTAAAGAAGGGGTGGTCCCTCTCCAGAGGGTCCCAGGCGCTTCTGGAAAAGCTGCTGTTTCCCCCACAAACCCTCTTCATGGTCCGCTGCTAGCGGGTCCCTCAAGTGAACACATCCATTAGCTTTGTCCTTTCGGCAAACTGTTTGCTGAATCAGTCAGCGCAGCCGAGTGAAGCCAGACGCCCCTCGCGTGGCCTTGGCCAAGACAGGGATTCATGGGAGCTGTGAAGGGGGACAAGTAAAATGCAGCCACAAAGGTAAGCTTGGCTCTCACAAAAGCTGCCCTTGGCTGAGATTACAATGAACGATTACCCCTAGTGTGGGTAAGGGAGCAGGAAAACAGGGAAACTCATACTCAGCTAGGGGTTATGTAAATTCGTATAAGCTTTCCGGAGGGCAGTCTGGCAAAATGTGTTAAACAACCTTAACAAGGTTCATATCTTTTGATTGCATATTTGTACCTTTGGAAATGCATAATGATATGCGCCTAAAATATCAAAATATTCGTAATAAACCTACACGTTGAATCATACAGATTTGATTAGGTCAAGTGTGGTTTATTTATATATGATTCTTGGCATTTAAGAAATTAAACTGTATACTATGTATTGATTTCAGAAAATGATTCTGATCTATCTTTAATTTTTTTCTTAAAGGAGGCTGCAACCCAGCCGGTGTGGCTCAGTGGATTGAATGTGGTCCCATGCACCAAGAGGTCACAGATTCAATTCCTGGTCAGGGCACACGCCCAGGTTTCAGGCTTGATCCCCAGTAGGGGGCGTGCAGGAGGCAGCCAATTGATGTTTCTCACACTGAGGTTTCTATCTCTCTCTCCCCCTCTCCCTTCCTCTCTCTCTAAAAAAATCAATAAAAGCTTAATAAAAAATAATACAAATAAAAAAGGAGGCTGCAAAAAGGTAAAATATAATAACTTTTTATTATAAAATTCATATATTAATAGGCTCTACAAAAGCATGGGAAGACATAAGTCATGTCGTTAACAATGATGATGGGTGGTAGATGCTGGGTAATATTTATTTTCTTGATTTTTTTTCTTCTTTTTAAGGGGTTTGCAAGTTTTCTGCAATCAATACACATTAAATTTTTTCCTTCCCCAAGGATATTTTTTCCATTTATTTTCAGACAGAGTGGGAGGGAGAGAAAGAAACACCGATGTGAGAGAGACACATCAATTGGTTGCCTCCTACACGACCCCGACTAGGGCCAGGGACTGAACTGCAACCAAGGTGCGTACATGCCTTTGACTGGAATCGAACCCGCGACTCTTTGGTCCAAGGGCCAACACTTCAACCACTGAGCCAAACTGACCAGGGCCACATAACCTTTTTAACTACAAAATACACACCACATTTTACACTTGTCTTCGGGTTTTAAGCTTAGAATGCCCATCAAATGCCTGCATAATCTCATAGAATATCTGAAAGAGTTAAACATAGTCTAAATTATTTAGACAATATCCAGATCCTCTCAACAACAGCAAGTCTAGTGTTCTGAAGACCCTGCTTGCATGCGCCCATTTTAGAAGTGGGTCAGAAGGGGTTCAAGGGCTTCTCGTCACAGAAAAAAATGCAATCATAGATGATTAGAGCTCATTTGCCTTCCACTTGGGGAAGCTGTCCGGGGGAGAGGCCATGACAGAGGCTAGGGAACTGGGGTTCTAGTCCTCACCCCGACTCTCAGTGGGCTTGGGTTTCCTCGTTTGTTCAAGTGGGCTTGAACAATCTGGACCACATGCTTTCCCTGATTTTCCCAGGTCTAAAATTTTAGGATGCTGTGGGTTAAACCCACACTGAGAGCCGCTGCTCAGCCGGTTCAAAGTCAGCTTCACTTTGCGTTGTCTCAAAACCAAATCCTTCCAGGAAACACGTAGTTACAAGGCATCTTTTGAATTGAGACCTGATTTCCTCAGAGAATCAAGATCTTGTATTGAATTACTTCCATTCCCTGAACCAACCCGTCTACTCTCCTCCCACTTTGGTTTCAACGTAGAGATCGTACTTTAAGTAGAAAACAAACTTGGAATATTTCTAGTTCTACTGAACATTGAATTCATACAGTCTCTGAATCGCATCACAGTCTTCTTTGTCATTATAGAAGACACTAAGTTTCTGACCCAAGGCCACATTTTCTGGGCTTGGCTGTGTGAGGGGGTGATGTGGGAAGTGCTGTACACAGGGACCATGGATGATGGACAGCCAAATTTAGGGTAAAATGCCGCTAATCTGGAAAAGTGGAAAAAGAAATGCATCTGAAACCTTAAGTCTCTGAGCAGCTGTATTAACTGATTCTGGAAATGCCTGCCTATGGGCTTAATATGTGGGATAACAAACACCTATTTTTAGTGAAGTTTTCTATTCCTTGAAATCCAAAGCATCTTAATTGACCTCTGCCTTTCTAACGACATGGGGAAGATAGTTATGGCCAAAATATCTTAAAAGGCTTCCTGTTAGAAGTGTTATTCTACCAGGAATAAGAACATACTCCAGAGCTGCGGTTCTTCAACAGTGTGGGATTGTGCATAACAGGCAACTGAAAATGCAGATTTAGGTCCAGGTGTACATGAGAATTTGGTGCAAAGGGGACCGCAAACAATAATGATTTGAAGTACACCATCTGGAACGACACTGCCTAGTTTTGAATCCTGGCCCAGCCAATTATTAGCTGTGTCAACACAGAAAAGTTTGTTACGTTTTCCAAGCTTTAGTCACTTCTTCTATAAAACAGGAGTAACAATATCTGTGACATAGTGCTGTGAGGGTTAAGTGTGAGGATCGTCATATATCATGGAAAATGCCAAATTTTACAGTACTTGATCCATCATAAAAGGTGTACTGGTACCAGTTACACACCATTTCCGAAATCTTCTTCATCTGCCTCTTATTCCAGACCCAGGCTGTTCTATGGATAGCCACTAGCCACATGTAGCCGTACTCATTTAAGTTTAAAATAATTGAAATGAAACAAAAATGAACGATTCAGTTCCTCAGTTTCACTAGGGCCATATGTGTCTAGTGGCTACCACTTTGGACAGGGCAGATACAGACTATTTCTATCATTGCAGAAAGTACTAAGTCTTAGACCACGCTGTTCACGAGCTTTCTGCAAAAACCAGTAGCATGCATTGCAAGATCTGACCAGCTTCATGAATGTGAAATCAGATAGCACTTATCTCTGGTGCCCACTGGAGGCATTTTCTGCTGTGGGACATCATGTGGAATGCAGGTGAGAATGTGTTCCGCTCTCACACACGCCCGGCCTGAAATTGCAGGGCAGTTAATATTCATGGAGCCACCCTCCACCAGTAAGAAATGGCAGTCAAAGTCAAGGGGGAATTGCTTCTCCCCTACATTCCTAGTATATTTAGTATGATTCCTAGAATATTTAGTAAAGTTTCTCCAAAGATACAGAGGAATTAGGCAACAGTGGCCCATAGGGGTGGCCGATTTAAAAGCACATTCATGTATTAACTTTCCCTCCTGCCAGTTCTCAATTCCCACGTAGGAATTGCTGTAATCCTGGGATCACATTTCCAAATGCACACAAGCTTTTGTCTTAGGTTCCGTGCTCAGGGAACCAAAGTTGAAACGGAAAGGATACAACCAAATGTGAGCTCTTATCTCTATTGCTAAGTAGCAAAAGAAAGGACAGAATAATTCGTAAGTGGTATTTAAATATTAGAAATGAAAATGTAAATAAAACCTACCAAAATTATAAAGTAATAGAAAAAAATATCAGAATACTTTTCATAAACTTGGCTTATGGAAAGACTCCTAAACAGTGATTTTTTTTTTTAAACGTTGATCATACTCTGACCAGTGACCAAACCCGAAACCCAGGCATGTGCCCTGACCTGGAATTGAACCCGCAAACTTTAGGTGCATGGGATGATGTTCCAACCACCTGAGCCATCCGGCCAGGGCATAAACAGTGATTTAAAAATAAATAAGAAAAAATATAGATGGGAATAATTTAACTAAATTTTTATAATTTGTACAGGGCAGGAGATACCACAAACAAAATAAAAAACAAAAATCTAAGAAAAGAATTTAAGACTATTATAGAGCCCTGGCTGGTGTGGTTCAATTGGTTGGGTGTTGTCCCGTGCACCAAAAGGCTGCAGGTTCGATTCCTGATCAGGGCACATGCCTGGGTTGGGCTTGATCCCCAGTAGGGGGCGTGCAGGAGGCAGCCAATCAATGTTTTGCTCTCACATTGATGTTTCTTTCTCCCTCTTCCTTCCCCTCTCTCTAAAAATCAATAAAAATATATTTTTTGAAAATATTCTAAAAAAAGTCTATTATAGAAGTTGGACTAATTTCTCCATTATGAAGATATTGTCTAAAATTTATAAACCAGTAAGAAAACAAAACAAAAACAAACAAAAAAACAATATAAAAGCAATCCAGCACTCTAACTGGCACATTATGGGTGTTTTATAAAATTTGTTGGATGAATAAATAACTCCATGGACTAATGGGCAAACTATTAAAAAACTCATTCACTGAATAAAAAAATCAAATGGATTATAAACATATTATGTTAGGTTTCACTAGAGATCAGAGAAATATCTATTAAACAAGATATAATTTTGTTTTTACCCATCAGATTGGCAGAAATATAAAGGATTGATGATACTCAGTGTTACTGAAAATGTGTGTGTGGGTGGAGGCATTGCTACACTCTTGGTGGGTGTAAAAAGAAATATAATTTTATGTAGAACAATTTTTCAATATCTATCAAAATTTAAGATGTATGTACCCTTTGACCCAGAAATTATACTTCTAGGAACCCATTCTAAAAGAATGCAAAAGTAAGTATACAAAAGTATATGGGCTATGATATAAGACTTTTTATTACAGTACTTGTTTGGCACATCAGAAAATTAAAAATGACCTTACGCTCATCATTTGGGAAATGGTAAATTGTACCACAATGAAACTCTGGGATATTAAGTAGCCATTTGGAAATAAAGTAGATTCAAAAGTATGTCCATTGTTAAGGGTTTAATTGTGTCCTCCCAAAAATATATGTTGAAGTCCTAACCCCTAGCACCTCAGAATGTGGCCTTATTTAGAGATAGAGTTTTTTTAGTGGCAATTAATGTAAAATGAGGTCATTAGGACTGGCCCTAATCCAATATGACTGGTGTCCTTATTTAAAAAAAAAAGGGAAATTTGTACACGAGATAGGCTTATAGGGAAGAGGATGCAAAGATACACAGGGAGATGAGAGTCATGTAAGTGAATTCATATGTCTACATGAGCCAAGGAGAACCAAGTTTGGTTGGCGAACACCAGAAGCTAAAGGTAGCAAGAAGGACTCTCTCCTAGAGCCATCAGAGAGGGTGTGGCCCTGTGGACATCTTGACTTTGGACTCCTACCCCCAGAATTGTGAGAGAATACATTTCTGTTGTTTACCCAGTTTTTAGTACAAATTAATGAGGGTTTGACTTAAAACCTTTTGCCTTTATGAGGGTGCAGAAACTAGACAAATTCAGCAGAAACCATACTTGGAATTTTGATCTTTTCCTTGGCTAGTGATACAATACTTTCTTTCGATGACAGACAGCAGCAGAGATGATTTTTCCCAACTGCAGGCTAATTTAAGTGTTCTGAGCTATGATGTTCGATAGGTTAGGCGTATTACATGCATTTTTGATTTAACAATATTTTCAACTTCCAATGGGTTTATCATATTGTAGCAACCCTAAAAAACAAATACATCCATGATCTCTCATGAAGCAAATACGGAGTTGCTGTATTTATTCTCATGTGCTCATGTGTACATAAAAAGCTTCTGGAAGTATATCCACATGGCAATTTAACAAGACTACCCCTGAGGTGGGGACCCGTTGGGCTGGGCCGTTATGGAAATGATTTGCTTTTCTTCTTCACAAATTTTCTATTTCATTCCCCCTCAATGAATATGTATTACTTTTGTAAATATCTTCCCCTTCCCCCCAAAATCCAAGTCCCTTGAACAATGAGGAGACTTTTTCTGGAGGTGAAGGAAAGACACGAGCCAGAGAAGGAGGAACGTGGTCCTGGAGGAACGTGGCCCTGGGGGTGAAATGTGGGGTTCCAATGCCTGCCCAGCGGGGTCTCTTCAGAGGAAGAGCTAGTTCCTGCTGACAACTCTGAATGCCTGGAAGCCACCGAGAAGGAGAATTGGAATCTCAGCACGAGGAGAGGGGACACCCTCTTCTTTCCCATGGGAGGTGGGCGCCTCCTTTCTCAAGCTCCAGCGGGCAGGTCGCGTCCTCCCTGGCCCTCTCCGCTGAGCACAGCCGTAGGACTGCAGCTGGCACTATGTTCAATGCGTTCCCAGGCTTGTTTCTGAATATCTCATTGGTCAGCAGGGCTTGGTGCTGTGGCTGGTGGCCACGGAGTCACGTGACGTCTCATCTCCTCCCGCCACCTTCTTCGCCTCTGAGGGGCCTCTTCGGGGACAAGGCAGTGGGGGCCTGGCGGGGGCAGGAGAGGAACACACGAGGACAGGGACAGGCGTTTCTGATGGCAGGTGGAAGGGAAGCTGAGTCAGTGGGCCAGAGAGGCAACCCTGTAAACTCAGTAAAGGTTTTTGTGACTCTCCAGGCAACTCTGTTTTGTCCCCCTCTTCTCTTCCTGCTCCCAGTGTCCTCACCCCTGGCTCCACAGAGCTTAGTGCTTTTCCATTTTCCTCCCTCTTCCTTTCAAACCCAGACAGAGCTTTATCTCACCGAGATAGTGAGATAATCGCTGATAATCACTAGCTAAGTAACCTTTCTCTCTGCAGCAGCAAAGGCTGGAATTAAACTTCAGATGCTGAAGGGATAAATCCCTCAGGTGATGAAGGAGGATTTTAAGGTCTATAAGAGGCTCCCCAGTAATGTCTGACACAATAATATATCTAGCCCTAGCCCACCGCTGATGATAAGGAAGAAAAATAACTGCACAGTAAGGTATATATTTATATATATCTATTTAGAGAGATATGATATATATTATATACAATATCTATATATTATATCTATATATTCTGTGTGTGTGTGTGTGTGTGTGTGTGTGTATAGAATTTACCTCGACAGGATTATAGGATTATATATAATCCTTTTCACAGCCTGCTGAAGTAAATTATATTTGGTTCCCCGTATTACACGTGGGGAGACTGAGTCAAAGAAGTTAAGCAACTTGTCAGGTGTGACAGACTTGGAGCTTGAACCCTGGTCATCTGGCTGTGGGTCTGGGAGCTCTCAGTGCTGTGGTCACGTGTGTCTGAAGTGCTGACCTCCTGGAGTCATGAGTGAGTGTCGCTGGTGTGTCTTCAGGGCCACGGTATAGGATGTGAGTCAGAGACACATTCGGAATAGACAGAATCAAGCAGTTCCCTCACTAGCCGGCAGGAAGACCCATGGCAAAGGTCTCATTAGACTATTGCATATGCCAGTGCAGTGCTGTAGAGACATGACTTGCTTGAGGCTAAGTGGAATCCCAGTAGCAGGTGGAATGGAATTAGGTCTCTGGGGACTAAGAGACACCTGTCTCTCCTTTGGCCCGGTTCCATTTGGAATTTGACATCCAGGAAAACATGACTTTGCCCCATGGAGAATCAGCATATCTGCACACCCTACCCCACTCCCACTCAAATTTGCACTTCATGGCTGGACAGGACAAAGCCCGTGACCTTCGTCCCCGTTCCCAGGACCTACTGCCTTTGACGATTTCAGCCCATGGTCTCCCGTTATCACGGTGTTCCAGGACATCTAATGCCTCCTAAATGCCGGTGGGTGGAGTTTTTACAAGTTAAATATTTTTGCAAGTTAAATATTTTTACAATTTTCAACCCTGTGGCAAGGGGATCAAACAGCACAGTTGCAAAGGAAAGCTGAACAAGGCTTTTTGACTCTGAAAGGTATTTGCCTGTATTAAAATGTTTCATTGTCCTCCGTCCTCTCCATAAGAGACTTTCCAGGCAGCCGGAATGAGGCTTATGGATGAGATTGATATTTAAGACGCTGGCAAAGCATGACCTTCGGCTTCCCGATAAGCAGCAAGGACAAACTGCAGCACGGGGGACTTGGGACTTTCATTCCCACCGATTGCTCCCCTCTAGCCCATTATGCCTGAGAAATGCAGCGGGCTCACCCCTGGTATTCAAGGGTGCCTCTGAATCACAGACCCATAGAAGGTTGGAGCTGGAGATCACCTAGTGAGTCCAACGCCTCATCTCACAGATGAGGGCCTTTCTTCAGGTGCATGTGCCTGGCAGGGTTGGCTGCCCTGCCCTCGCCTGCTCTCTCCAGCAAACAGAGCGGCCAGGCTGGCGTTCCCGTGCCTGATGGTGTTGCTAACAGTGGGCTACATGGACGAGGAGAGTGTCAGCAGACATGGCACACCTGGGTTCCGGTAATGCCGAATGTGGACTAATTGCTTTCTACTGTGTAAGTGAAGGGGAGAATGCCGCCCATGGTGGGGTGCATAGCCTCGAGAAGTTTCTTTATGAGGGCAGGGAAGGAGATCTTTTTGTTTGTACTGCTCACCTCTGTCTTGTCTGGCAGAGAAATCCTGACGTTCTCCACATTCCTCCCAACCCAATGAGAAGGTCACTGTCTCTCTGGTTCTCTGACTTCCCCCGACTAGCTGGGAACATGATATTGGCAGCAAATTGTTACTGGGCACTTACCATGGACCGGGTCCCCGTCTCAGGGCTCTGCATGTGTTAGTTTACTAAATACTCGCAAAACTCCTACAAGGTACAGGTGAGGATGAGCCCCATTTCATAGACGAGAAAACTGAGGGGAGGAGAGATGAAGTAACTTACCTTAGGGCGCACAGCAATGTCACAGAAGTCCCGAAGACAAGGCAAGATGCCGACTGTCTCAGAGCCTCCATTTTCACATCTGTGAAATAGACATGACATCAGTGACAATGATTATGAGAGTGATGGAAACATGTACCTTGCAGAGCTGTTGTTAAGTTTAAAGTTATTGTGTAGGGTCTGAGGCTGATGGATGCTTAATTAATGATTAACCCTCTTTTTTTTTTTTTTAAATCCTCACCCAAGGATATTTTCCCATTTTTACTTTTTCAGATAGAAGTGGGAGGGAGAGAGAGAGAGAAACATCAATGTGAGAGACACATCAGTTGGTTGCCTCCCGCACGACCTGATCATGGCTGGGGACTGAACTGCAACCGAGGTACATGCCCTTGACCAGAATCGAACCTGTGACTCTTTGGTCTGCAGGCCAACGCTCTAACCGCTGAGCCAAACTGGCCAGGGCCAATGGCAACCCTCTTTGAGAGGCCACCGCCTTTTCCCTTGCTTGTGGTTTCCAGATCGGTGTGTTTGCAGTCATGTAACCCCTCTATTCTCTTCCTACTCACTCAGTAACTGAAGCACACAGGAAGTAACTTGTCCAAGGTCACCCAGCTGGCAAGTGGGGAGCTAGGATTTCCACCCAGCCAGCCTGGCTTCAGAGCCCACACACTTTGCTGCTTCACCATGCTAACCCCTCCGAAGACAAAGTACACATGCTATCAACTGTCTTCTCTCTTTGGCAGCAAGAAGACCGAAACCACCAGCTCTTTGGAAGAGGCAGCATGACTCAGAGCTGATGACTCACCATTCTTTCTTTGATCTTGTTTTATATCCCTACACGGTGGCTAACTCCAGAAATGGGAGGCTTAGGAGACCGAGCCCGCTCGTTCCCAGTTTGACCAGAAGTCTTCATTTATACCCATTTTCCTTGTGTGACTATTAGTAGCTCCCTGTTTCACTCTCGACAGTGCCTGAGGTTGGAGATGAACTATATGGCTGTTCTATGCATAAGACATGGAGGATGGTTAGGCAGTGGAGAGGCACAGGTCATAGGCAGGGTTGCTGGCATTCTTCAAGGCACATTCTCTTTTTGAGGGGTCAGCTAGTTGGTGCCACAAGAAACTAAGACCACATGACTTCTTGGGGTATAGGCTTCTTGGTCTTTGGCTTGGCTGTACTATCTTTGTTCTGGATTTGAATGAATCTCACTAATGCATTTCGAGGACCATCAGATCTCTAAATGACAGCTTAACAGCAGGCAATTGTCCCATCCTCCTCGACATGGCCAGGAGCAGCCCCCACAGGCCACCTGTTGTGGGTGACAGGGGTAGAAAACCTGAAGCAAGGAATGACCTGCGTGCTGGGGTCCTGGAGTTAAATTTACTGGCATAATTGCCAGATGTAATTTCCCCGCACCTCTTTCTGCTAAGTGCTCTGTAAGAGCAAAGCACTTAGTAAATCTAAAAAGGTAACAGCGCAAAAGTGCTTACAAATAAGAATTATGGAAAATCAGAAGCCAAACGCTCACAACAGCAATTTTATTTTCTTTAATCAGAAACAGAGTCAGAGCCATGCAGGCGGGGCGAAGCCTTTCAGGCAAATGATAACATACGCTGTTCATATAGTGTGAGATTCAATCCATCATTTTAGAAATTATTTTATGACAGGGCAGTTTCATTAAAAAATAGTCTTTGTTCCAATATTCCACACTGGTACCCCAAGGGAAGCAAGGTAAAGGGTAATAATAGAACTGATGGGAATTAACTTGATGGCATTAACCCACCAGGCTGAGAGAGCAAGAGGCATAAATTGGTAGACAGGGAATTCAACTACCAATCGGCCCGTGCCAATTGTGCTTGGTGGCTGTTTCTCCTGGTTTTCATTTCAGGGAAGGGAGTTAGTCACACAGAAGATGGCATCTGACCTCAGCCATAATGATGGCAGAAAGAAACAAAGCCCAGGCTTTCCGGAACCGTAGGCGATCCCACAGGAAGACTTTGAGTTTCTTAGAAACAGAGCCTGGAGGAGCCAGTCATCTATCAAAGTGATTGTGCTTCGTGGGCTCCACATCAGTCACCTCCTGGGGCAGAACATCAAGCACTGTTGGGCACACATTTTTTCATGTCTCACCATCACAGCTGGAATTTGTAACATTGGGTTTATGAGAGGCTGTGTTTGGGAAAACAGCAGATCAGACGTCTTCGCAAACCACACATCACCCATATAAACATGCCTAGTCCAGTGTGTAGAATACAAGGGCACAAAAAATGTGAGCCCCGGTTTCCTCTCCCCTTCCCACCATGTCTCTGGAATATCAA
Source organism: Tadarida brasiliensis (assembly GCA_030848825.1). Classification (NCBI taxonomy): domain Eukaryota; kingdom Metazoa; phylum Chordata; class Mammalia; order Chiroptera; family Molossidae; genus Tadarida; species Tadarida brasiliensis. The sequence continues at coordinate 33,405,642 of CM061275.1, forward strand.
GATAATGGAAGAGGCCCAGAGACAAGACTTTTGGGGCTCTCTGGAATCCAGTCCCTCTCTCCAACTCTATACAAGTTTACAATGAACTCACACGACTTGGGAAACTCATGTCTTCTCATAATGACATTTTTTTCCCGACTCATTTCTCTGTTTTTAGCAGAATCCACGTGTGTCTCTCGGGTTCCTGCTAGTAAGGTCATGGCCACAGCGAGATGTAGATGCTTTAAGATGGAACTGACCTGAGAGGCCTCTACTGGGCTCTTAGATGACAAGCGCTTCCTTCCCAGCTAAGTATTTCCTGCCCTGGATAACTCTTCTGTTGCTAAATCCAACAGGCATCCCGGAAGAAGGAATGAGTCCCAGAGAATGCACCGTGTTCTCACCACCTAACATGCTTCCTTTATCACACACTGTGGCTTCCTCAAATGCAACTTTAAAGCCAGGAAATCTCTTTTCCTTGCTAGTTGGGGATTCCTTTCCCTCTTTCATTCCCAAAGCCTCAGCTGGCAGTAAATGTCTCCAGCAGCCAATAACACACGAGAGCTCATGATGTACAGTCTACAGGTTGTGCGGCTGTTGGCTGTCTACTCAACCCCCAGAGATGGGCGGGCTGCTTCCAGAGAAGAGGGTGCTGCTGACCCCATCTTCAGTGAGGTGACCCTTCCTGTCTCCATCCCCCAGGGAGAAATGCATTAAAAAGCCAGTGTGTGGCAGAGTCCATTAAGGAGAGAGTGCCATTTGCCTACCATCCCTTCTCTCTACATCATCACAATTGGTTAGTTTGATAATGCTTTATATCCTTTACACATTGTCAGGTAAGATACATTGCAAATGTATGTGGCTTAACAAATACATGGTAAATAAGCATTTTTCCTCTCCTTCCTATCGATAAAAGATTCTGTGGAAAGTTGAAGGTGGAAAGAAAGCAGCTTTGTAAAAATGATAGATATGGTATAAAACTCCATAGCTTACACATCTAACTTGCCGAGTTTTAATGGGGCTGTCATCACTGGACTGTTAGCTTAACTTATGAAAATCAAGAAAATGCCTTTTTGCTGCTTCATAAATCCTGATAAACAATAGTCCGACAACAGAAAACAAGCTCTGATTTTGGAATGATTCCTTTTCGTGTATCACCAGTAATGAAGTATGAAGGAAATCGAAGACTTATTGCTTACAGATATTAGCACAGACCCAGATGGCTCAATTTTTTTTTAACCATAATAGATAATTCTTGAATTATGTGCCTAACAAAGACAAATTCTAAAACTAACGGAAGGCATTTATTATATTAACAAGTGTGTTTTCAATTCCTTCAAAACAGACTGTAATTTAATCTCGGCTTTAGAGACAGATTGGAAATGTTAACTGTCTGCTTTTCAGAAGTGATTCTGTAAGGAGAAGGGTACTCACCATCAGCTGAGCTGTGCAACGGGAGGAAAGGATGTTTATCTTAACAGCACAGAAAGGGAGAAATTGTGGATTTTTTTTTCCATTTTCTTTTTCATTTTTAAAATATAGAACAGATTTTATATATATCCCAGTTCTTCCCCAGGGCAACTTCTGCCCTGCTGAACATGACATATTCCACTGTGAGCAAGAATAATGATCTGATGGTGATGGGACCTTTCGTAGTGTTCTGTGCTTATAAATGGAAACCTGAGACCTGCCCAGAAGTGTCCACAGTTGTATCTGTTACTCCAGGGACTCAGGGGGGGATGTGGCTAGGGTCAGGACTGGAGGTTTGAGATTTTGGAGGATTACCCCCATTAATAATTATCGTGTAAAGAATGGTTGAAATGGTGGAAGGTTTGGAAACTATGCCACGTGAGACATAATAGAAGGACACGAGGCTATTTGACTTGGAGAAGAGAGACACTCTCAGGTGGGGGGACGTGGGGAGAAGAAGTCCGTGGAAAGAGTTTGTCTCACCTGGAAGGGGCATGTGGCTCCAGAAGGCACTCCAAGACCAAAGTCTACATTTCACCAGAGAAAATACTCTAAGTAATGTCCCAAGTCACCTTCCAGAGAAGAGAGCATCCAGGCTGCCACGTTCTACTGAAGGTTCAGGGAATTGTGTCTGGGTGGGGAATGGGGAGGACGGGGTCCACGGAGCTGTGAAAGATGGGGGTGAATCTGGAAGTGAAAGTGGGGCAGACAGGAGTGAGCAGAAGATGGAATCAGAAGGTAGCAGGACTAAGCCAAGGACTTCAGAAAGAATCAAGAGACCCCAACTGGAAGCGTTCTTTTGTGTTGAATGCAACTTGGGGGCTTTTCACAGAACAGCTATAACCTCACCTATAAGTTGGAAGGGAACAGTTAGGGCGTTAAGCCCATTAGGGTGAGGAAGGACTTGCTAATAGTTAGAACTGCCAAAGGAGATAATTAATGGTCTTGTGAAGAAGTGATGTCTCCATATCTGCTCCTGTTCACCTGGAAGCCACAAGCCTGGGGTGCCAGGCTTGGATGGAGACACCTGTCTGGGTGGCCTCTGAGGTCCTGCCAGTTCCAAGTTGGTATAAAAACGTCTTCCTTACCACCAACATTTATTCATTTAGCACCTCTTCATTAAGCATGTGTTATGTTCTAGCCAAAGTGCTAGGTCTTGGAGACACGGGGATCAGCACACAGGTGTAAACACCACTCCATGGACGGTCCTGCTTAGTGGAGCAGAGAGAGAGTGAGCGATAGTTACAGGTGCTGGTTGTTATGAAGAAGTGCAGATGCTACAGAATGGAATAGGTGTATCATCTGAATGGAGAGGGCAGACTATGTGGATGAGGTGATTTTAAGACTGACCTAGAATGTGAGTAGGAGTTAGTTAAGGAAAGGGAGTAGGAGAGATTGGGGTTGGGGGGAGAGAGGAAGGAGAACAGTGGGGAAACATTGAGGAAAGAAATGGCAGATCTCATCCATGGAATTACTCTATAGCTTTGATATCTGGACAAAGTAAATTATAGTGCTCAGGGAGAACCTTATGAACTTATCTGCACAGCTGAATTATTGGCAATGCTATGGTAAATGTTGAGGTGAGGAGGGCAGAAAAGGAATGCATACATTTTGGTGTGGATTAGAGTGATCTGGAGGGACTGAAAAATGGGGATTATCTCTTGAAGGCAGAGTTTTATTGAATAAAGCAGTGGAGTTTTGGGGGGTCGTTAGAGAAGAATAGCTTGAGCTGGGCACTGGTAGGAGACATTCAGAGGTGGCATAGCACAAAAAAGCAACAGAGAGGTAAGAAGCCCTCCTCTCTGTGCTCAGCCAGTAAGAAGATGCCAAGACTGGATTTCCTCCTTCAAGGTTCTCTCCAGAGCGTAACTCTGTCCTGGGTGCCTTTCAGGCATGAAGACCCCTAGTTTGGTCAATCTGCCCTCATGCTCTTACTCAAGGAGATTCTACAGTACAAATGAATTGGGGATTTTAGGAGAGAAAACCCCCATGCATTTTGAGGTCTTGCAGAGTTTTTCACGTACATTTGAAGAGAGTTTGGTTATCTTTGTTCTATAGAGAGGACTTGAGATTCAGAGATGGGAAATGACGTACCCAAGGTCACGGCTACATTCTGTGACAGAGCCCCTACACTCCTGGTCTAATGATTCTTACCCTGACATATAGCTCCCATTGCTGGTGCATTAGAAGAGATGGGTCCTTTCCAGGAAAGAGTCTCTGAAGTGGAAATAAGTAAAGCAGAGAAACAGATTAGAGGAGATTTCTCTCCAGCGCAGCCATATGCCCTTGGAGAGGGTAACGAGGATTTTTCTGAGCGAAGGAAAAGCAAGTGCCCACCCGTAACAATACTTCAGAATGGTTGATAAGCATGTGCTCTTCTATTCTAGGTCTTTTCTTTTATTCTTCCCCTTTTCTTCATTGCATTGCTTGGAGTTGAAACTGGCTGAATCAGCACTGAATCATTTAGCAGGAAATGATGAAAACTGTCATTTTCCTCTGTCTGCACAGTAACACACAGCGGAGAGAGCCGAAGAGACAGAGGGGCTGCCTGACAATGCCTCTGGCCTCAAACTGGATGGTGGGTGGGAAGAGCCCACGGCCTAATCAGCAGTCATTCCCTGGGGTGGGCCAGGGAGTGTCAATGTGAGGTTGTTCCTGCAGCAAGGACACCTCTCTGACAGACACACAGAAACAGCCCTGGTGATGTGAGGAGGCAACGGATCCAATGGGGAATCTTGCACCAGGAAACAGACACCCTGATGATGTTGTGACCTGGGACCCTTCTGGCGCCCACAGTAGCTATACGAAGGAGTGCCAGCCAAGAGGGCTTCCTTGATAGGCAGGGGCTTCCCTTGGTTCCAACTTATAACAGGTAACTTTGCTAAGATGCTGTTCCATGACCCCATTCAGGGGACAGATGCAAGATGTTTTCACCATTAGCTCCTTTTTAAATGCACTCAGCATCTGTCATAAAAAACATGGCTCTGTAATGGTTAGCATGCGACTTTCCCTTTGAGCCTCAGTTTCACTTTTGTAAAATAGAGAAGTTAGTACCTACAGCTATAGCATCATTGGGCTGAATAATGACATAATGAATGTGATAGCACTTTTGGGAAGTGCACATCATTAAATTATTCAGACTCCGGAGTCTCTGGGGCACTTTAGAGCCCTTATTTTAGCACTCATCACAAGCAAGCAAACATACAACTCTCCTCCTCCTCTTCGTCCCCAGCTTAATGGTTTTAATGCAACTGTGGACATAACCACTGACCTATGTGCTCTAATTTGGGAGGGAGATTAATGGGAATGAGACAGTCCCCCTAAATCCTGAATTGCTTCTGCTTTCTTTTGAGCTAAGACACTCTATAGCTATGACTGTGTATCATTTGGTATCCAAAAGAAAAGTAAGCAACATTGTTAATCATCCACATGTTTCTAAAAGTCCAGATTTTTGGCATCATTCATATAAACAACTTAGAAACAATGACTCAGAAGTGAGGGAGGAAAGAGCAATGGAAATCGGGTTTGCTTTTTTTTTTTTTTTTTTAAATTGAACAGCAGATGTATAGTCAAAGTAACCCCTAAGAAAAAGTGACATCATGTTAGAGAACATGGCAGGCCAGTGGAAATTCTGGGCGCTCAATGGGCAATTTTGCAACTGAAAGATTTTTCTGAAGTGAAGCTACATTCATTCACGATGATCACTCCAGGGGGTTTCTGCCCATCCAATTTTCTGTCTCATTCATAATTTAACAAATCTTTACCCAATTTCTACGACTTAAAAGTGTTTTTAAAAGATCATTTTAGAAATGATCTTTGAGGAAAAGGAATAGAAGCAAAGGCCAGCTGGGATGCTAGTGTTGATAAACTCCGATGATGACTTGAGTTAGGTTTGTGGCAGTAGGAATTGAATGGGAACATCTATTTTTCACTAACAAATAGATTAGCATGACTTCCCATAAATGAGCTACATGGAGATGGAGAGAGAGAGAGAGAGAGAGAGAGAGAGAGAGAAGGAGAGGGAGAGAGAACCAAAGGTGTCTATGGCTTGGGTAGATGGAGGTATCATTTATTCAGATGGGGGAGACCAGGGAAGAAGTTTTGGTAGATAAAGCAGAATCAAGAGCTCTATTCTGACCTTCCTATATTGGACATTCCTGTAAGCCACTCAAGGGGAGATACCAAGTACGCAGTTGGGTATATAAGTTTGGAGCACCATTGGGAGAAAAGTCATGCCTAGTCAGCATTTAGATATCTACATCTAGGGAAGTGGATGGGACACTTAGGAAATGAGTGTTGATATAGAAGGAGACCCAGGTCTGTCATTCCAACATTTAGAAGATGGGCAGAGAAAGGGAAACCAGGAAAGGAGTGGAGAAGAAATGGCTAGTGCGGTAGAACGAAAATCAAAGGAGTGATGTCATGGAAAGGGGGTTGCTCTAAATAATTGCTAAGGTTCTTTTTAGTGCAAACACTCTGTGATTCTTGCTGCTCTTTGCATTACATTTTCTTGTCTTGATTGCACAGGCTGATAAGTCCAGGAACTTGGACTCGTGCCTGCTTCTGGAAAGGGGCCCCAGGCTGTACACAGTAACAAATTATCTGCTTATCACAGTTGACATTCTACCATTATACTTTATTATTTCTTGCTATTTTAAAAAAAAATTGGGGAAGCTCTCTGCAGCCTTTGATCTAGATGCTCAAGTTCCAAAACCACTCCACCAATTCGTCTGCTTCCTTCCTACCTTTCTGCACTGGCCTCCCTCCCATCTCCACCCCATGAGTCTCTATTCACTTCATCTGGTTTATCTGCTGATAGTTCTCAAGGTTCAGTTGTTTCTCCATTGCTATTTGCCATTTATCTGATTCTAAACCTGACATTATATCTTGCTGTGATATACAGTTGTCTGACTATTGTTTATCCAGTGTAAGTATATTATTCTGCACCAGCCCCCACCCCCTTCCAAGTCAGGGACTGTGTTTATAACATCACAAAATCTGATGTCTGCAAATCATCTCCATAACCGCAGAGATAAGACAGAATTCATTTACTACCCATGTTACCCTCACTTGGGGAGAATTTGGTTCAAATTACTTTGCCCTTGGATGATATTTCCCTTTAATTTTAAATGTGTTCTCTCTCTCTCTCTCTCTCTCTCTCTCTCTCTCTCACACACACACACACACACACACACACACACACACACACATCTTCCTTGGACTCAGGCATTTCATTCCACCCCACTGCTTGCTTCCCTGATTGGAAGACCATTTGTGCTGATGGTGGGCATAGTGTGAATATTTTATTTTTGTGATTTGTTCAGCAAGGTCTATTTGAAATGAAGACAGAATGCCAGCTAAAGTCCCCGTGTGTGAAGAACATCGTGTTCAGCCTTTTACTCTCAAGGCAAATTATTTGCTTAAGTAAGGGTTTCTTCCTTGATTACAGCTCTTATTATTGAGATCATGTCTGAATTTCCCAGGTGTGTGTTGAATCTCACAGTCTTGCCCTGTACTTCTCAGAACTAGTCTCAGAAAATACATTCGCATGTGTTCCCAGAGACAGTCCTTACCTAGACAAGTGGCCCTGGGAATATAGGGTGAAACAGAAACACGCTAATTATTTTCCTGGCTGAGGCCATTGGCTGGCTGTTCACTGTGATAGATACATCTATTAGGTATCACAGTGTTTGTTTTAGGAGATTGCCTCTCTTGATTGGCAAGATCCTAGAGGAGAATAAAGTGAATAGGTGAAAATGGAATACGTTATATTTGATTCATTCATCTCAGAAACACATGTCGAGTCCCTGTGATGTGCCAAGCAAAGTGCTAAGCACAGGGATTCCAAGATGAACAAGAAAAGTACAGTCAGTCTTCAAGGAACTCTGTGTAGTCAGAGAGACATGTAGACAAGCGATTATGACATGCTGATAAGCTCTCTGACAGAAGTCTCTACAAAACGCTATGGGAGCCTCGGAGTTGGAATTACAAATTGCCAAGGGGTACTGGGGACAGTGAGACAAAGAACAAGCCTGTGAATGACTGGGAATGTGTTAGATAGAGAAGGTGGGACACTGGGAGTGTGTTAGATAGAGAAGGCATAGATGGCTCTGGAGTGTGGAGAAATGCCAAATGGTATTGTGCAACCAGCAGACATGTGAGTGAGGGCCTAGGGAGTGGAGAGTCCTCCTGGAAAGACAGATGGGGGTGCTGACACTATCACAGCGCCTCCTACATGAAGGTCAGAGGTCAAGTTCAGGGTGCCTTCTGGTAAGACAAGGGCAGGGGAAATTGTGGATCCTCTAAAGGGGCAGCAGCAAAATATAGTGCACCCATAGAATTCAGCCACTCCTTACACAGCCTTCTGATTTTCTCTTCTTTGAAAGTTTTCCAGCTGGTTCTCAGCTCAGACTTCCCCTCCTGGCTTTCCCATCCCCACTTGGCTGCCACAGATTTGGAGACTTAACAATGGATTTGGTTATTGACTTTGCTCCACAGCATCCCTGTGCTGCTGAGGTGACCCCTGCCTTTTGTAATGAACTAATCTCTGCTGATCTACTCATGTCCTCTCTGGTGTCCCCTCCTAGTCATTTGCCCCAGCTAAGCAGTGACCAGCTATGACAGTGCTGGGTATCCTTCCAGAAACCGAGAATCAGATCGGACAGGCCAAGGCCTCTGTTAATAGGGCCTATTGATATCTACTCAAAAAAAGGAAATGGGATGTGGTTGATTTAACTTCCTCAAAGATCATATTATTCTAGGCTGAGGAGAAGTGGGGGGAGGTGAGGTGGTAATAGGAACTACATCTCAAGGGCAAGGTGTGTGTATGCGTTACCATGGACAAACAGCCCGGGACGGGGGCTGTTCTAGACTATGGGGGTTTAAAAATTACTAGATGTGAATGGAATTGGGAAATTAAGTGGAATTATCGTTAGTGGCATGAAAGAGACGCACAAGGTAGGAAAACAGTAGGTTTGATGAATTATGATGCTTAGTTTTGTTTGTTTGTTTGTTTGTTGTTCTCGGTCATTCCTTCCCCTCCCTCCTACCCACAGTCATAGCAAACACATCAGGAGTGCAGGGAGGGGGTGGGCAGAACGACACTATCACTGTCTCTGGAGCCCAAAGCATGTGAGAAATGTTAAACCAGCAATTTGCTCCCAGAGACAGAAACAGCTGTGGGGTGACATTGCAATAGTAGGGGCTGGGGGCTGAACTTGAGACAGTGGGGTTACGAGGTACCAAGATGACGGGGAGGGCATTAGGTGTTTCTCCACAGAAATGGTTAGAAGAGGACAGAAAACCACTGTCGGGAACAGAGTAAATATAGTCCTGCTTGTGCTCAGGGGATGGGTCTATTTTTGTTCCTTTTAAATAATTTTAACTAAAAGTTTTATGTGAAAACACTATTACTATTTATTTTCACATAATTGCAACCACAGAATACTTTGTATTATGGGTTCTTTTTAAATCTAATTATTTTATTTTTACTTAACTCTACGGCATTAGCATTTCCCACAATTCTATCTGGTCTTCACAGGTTTTAATGCCAATGTAGTACCCTAATATGTTGTTGATTTGTTAATGTAGTGATATATCTGGGATTAACTCTGTATGTCCCTTTCTGGGCTAATATTTTACTATTCTGTGGTCTTCTTTAATTCCGCCATTCTATCCAATTAGTCAGACTTTTCTTTCTTGGATATTCTTACACCGTCCCTTACAATCACCCTGACAACCACCAGTGGAATGTCATTACGCCTCATTTCTGCTCACCCGTAGAGGACATGTGAGATGGTGCTGAAGGTCTTCCTGTCGGGCTAGAAATCAAATTTCCAGTTTTTGTCACTTACTGGTTTGAGGACCCTATGACTTGGACAAGTTACCCAGTTTTGTGAGTCTTGATTTCCTCTTCTGGAAACTGTTCGGATATAACATATATAGTTATAACATATATAGTTATATTGAAGTAAACATACTTGTCAAGTGTTGGCTACAGAACAGGAGTCTGGAGACTGATCACGGGGGACCCATGGGGAGATCTTTCTTTGAACTTCCTGCTGCACACAGCACTTCCCACATCCTGCCTTGTAGTCGAAGTTACCTCACAGGAATACGTTGAGTCTTCTTCCATTCAACTGAAAGCACATTGCGGGCAGGGACTTATTTACTCCTGAATTCTCTCCAGCGGTGCAGAGGGCTTCACACAACCCACGCTTGCTGGTGGTTCACGTAGCTCTCTGCTGAGCACCTGCTGTCAGGCCCGCGCTGCAGCCTTGCTATAGGGCGAAGGTGGGTGGAGGGTCCGGGCAGAGGCAGTGGGGGAGGCCGGGCGGTCAGGCCTTGCTCAGCTCCGGAATCGGGCCCCTCTGGCCAGTGGCTAACAGGTTCCGGAAAGGTGGCCGCCCGCTGCTCCACCTGTAGGGAAGGCCATTCACCAAGGAAGCACCTGGCAATGCTGGGACCCAGCTCCGTGTGACCAGAAGCAGCGTGGACACCCAGCAGGGATATTCAAGGTGTATTGCACGCTGTGACAATTCTAGAGACCAGGTGCACCAAAGATGCACAGGCCGGTGAGAAGGGGCGAAGCGAGGGGAAGAGGGGACCCACTCACAAACACCCGATTTCTCCGCGTCACACAAAACATCTGCCTTTCACAAGGGCACAGATACAGGGACGGGGCGTGCGGAGAGAGGGGAGCTGCATCAGCTAATTGGTCTCGACCCTAAATCATGAAAGACCTGGGATCACGCTGCTCAGAATGAACCCAGAAGGCTGTCGGTGTGGTGGTGGGACGAAGGCGGGGCCACGGCAGGGGGGAAGAGCCCGTTTTTTAAGTAAATTTATACTATTATGAGACCTGTCGCGGGTGAGTAATAAAAATGGCGATGCCAAGTTAAGCCTTGTGTTATCCTGTTTGCTCAGATGCTGCTGATGCCAGCTGTAGCTAGCAGAAAGTACTTTTCAATTTATTTTTATGACTCTTCTCTAAAAGCATTCCATTAAAGGGATATTACCCTGCACGAAGTTTTGAGGCGCCAATGGCAGTCTATTTGCTTGTTGTGCTGCAAAGGAATAAACCATTATCTGGGGGACCCATTACTTCGGTTTTGTCTTTCTCACACTCCAGTTAAGGGTCAAATGTGGACTCTGCTTTCTGCTCTTACATCGAGTGTCCCTCCCCCACCACGTTGGGCGGAATCTCCACCACATTTCAGTCCGGTCTGATGATCGAAACAGCTGAGTCTCAAGTTTGCAGCGAGCTCAGATCCTCTCCACCACCCCGTCGGCGAGAAGACTGCGGCAGCCACGCTTTGTATGGGGAGGGACAGCTGAGCCAGGCGGGGAGGTGTCTCCCAGCTTCCCCAGCTTGATTGCTTGGTTCCTTTGGCAACACATTCCACAGAGGCTGTGATGTGCAAACATGGGCACTGTCTCCTTCTCTCTCGCAAACAAAATGGATCTAGAGGGGAAACACGTCCCAGTGGCTGAGAGTCCGGGTTTTGGGGTTGTGTGGCCCAGATCTGAAATCTAGCCCCGCGGTGTGGTATCTCTTCTCTTAGGCAAGTTGCTTAACCTCTGAGCCTCTTAGTTACAAAGTGGACATACGATGCTTCTCACCTTACAGGGTTTTTATTTTTATTTTTTTGAGGGTTAAATAAAATAATAGATGTAAGAGCTTAAAGCAGTGCCTGTCCCATAGTAAATGCGATGTATGTAATTATTAGTCGTTTTATGACGAATATCACCGAGATCGGAATGGCTCTAAAGGGAGACTGGATTCCTGGCTCTGATTTCGCTGCTAACGTGCCATATCACCTTACACTCATCACTTAACTTCTCCGGGGTAATAATTCAAGCCATTTTCTCATTCATGGAGGGATAGGAAGACCCGCAAAAGGCAAAAGTCGTGCTATGTACGTGGCCTTAGGACTATTTATGATGTTTTACTAACCCAGACGAATAAGGCACTAACTCATGGAGTCAGCATGGTTCTGAATGTCCACGCACGTTTTGAAGAGCTTTGGTTGGGGCATACTTTTCCTGGTATTGTAGATTTTTATTTAAGTAGTAGGATCCCAGAGTCGGAAAAGAGCTTAGAAGCCGTGGACTTTTTATTTTTAGGTCGGAATTCCTTCTGCACCTGCAGTTTGTGGCTGGCCAGAGCCTCTGCTACCATCAGCCCTGTGATGATGGGTTCACTGTCTTGTGGGCTCATCTTTCCCACCTCTAAATGACAGAATGCTCACCTCTGCAGTCCTCTGAAGTCTTCCTCGTTGTAGCTTTCATACAAGGGTGTTGATTCTGCCCCATGAACCTTCACAGAACAAGTGTTACTCCTTTCCACGTGACAGCTCCCCGGGTATTTGCAGACAGTAGTTCGTACATCTTTTCTGTTCCTGGCTAAGTTCCTCCAGACAGTCCTTAGATGCCACAAGGTCCAGGCCCTTGGTCACTCCAGCTCCACTGGCTGGAGTGTGCCCTTGTAGACACCACCCTTAATACAACGTTGCCCCTGAAATTGACCACAAAATTTCGATTCTTTCTGAGACTCTTTGATTAGGATGCCATCCTTCAATCACTGGGACGAAAGATGGTTCTCTCTTTTTGATTGACAACCTTGGTTAAGTCACTGATGCTCAGAGACCACATTTCCCATTCTGTTTAGCGGGAGCAAAAAACTGACCTGATGCAGTCTTATAGTTATGTGTGAGCCTCCAACCTGAATGGGTACTTGTAGGTTTGAAACAGCATCAAGAGGAATGATTGGGTTTAATTTTACCACTATTGGGCTTATATAGTCTGCTACAACCCCTGTTTCTCTCCCGTCAGTACTGCAATTAACCTGCATGTTACTCCACAGTTATAACTCTATGGTTTTCATTAATTTGGTTAATTTTCCTGTCATTGCAGTTTATAGAAATATTTCAGAATCTTGATTTTGCTAGCCAGTTTACGGGCCGCCACACCCTGCTTTGTGTTATCTATCCACACATTTCAGAAGCTGGGCTTCAGTGGCTTTGCCTAAATGATGGATAAGATATTGAAAATTTCCCCTCATGGGAACTCCTCTGTTAGCTCCTCTCCACCCACAGCATACACAGCTAAAAATAACACTGCCTCCTCCTTTTCTCTCTCGTGGTATTAAATATATTTCTCTCACAGAAGCAATCTCTCTATTGTTTGAAAGATATTTGGGCAAATACCTTTTTTTCTCCTATAGATGATAAATTTCCTGAGGACTGAGAATGTCTTGCATTCACCGTCGTAGCTGCCGAAGGCAATGACTCCGCCTTGTACACAGTACGCAATCACTTGTAAGGCAAGAAGACAGAACCAAGGGCAGAGGTTTCGATATCCCCCAAAGAATGCTACTTACTTGTTATACCAGTATCAAACTCTTATATATGTAGCTTATTTGATTAATACCCAAGGATAGTATAATGATTATTATCTTCTATTAAGCCTAAAACTGTCAAGAGCCTGAGAAATTACCCTACTTGCAGGCTAATGAGTCAACCTGCCGTGTTGTATAGGAGTGTGTGTGAGTATATATATACTAACAGGGTATGTATACACACATTGACAGAAATCCAGACCTCTGTACTACAGAGCATATCACTTATTACTCACAGAGCATTTTAGCACTGATTCCCTGTGTCCCAGTCAACCTCAGGATGATGTGACAAGGGCCTGATGTTACCTGTGCACACAGGAAAGTTTGTACCTGTGATATTGTGACTATATATGACTTCTGTCACAAAGCTCCTAAAACCCTTGGAATTTCCTAGGTGATGAGAATGATAAAGGTGTTTCTTATAATGTTAATGAAATGATATTGGGGCCTCACCTAACCACAGAGACTTTGCCAGGAGAACTGGTCATGTGATCAGAGGGTTGAAATGTTCAGTCCCATTGCCTCCATCTCTGGCAGGGGAGAAGGGCTGGAGGTTGAATCTATTGCTAAAGGCCAGCGATTTCCTCAGTCATTCCTATGTAATGAAGCCTCCATAAAATCCCTAAAGGACAGGGTTTGGAGAGCTTCTGGGCTGGTGTACACATGCAGGTTGGGGAAAGTGGTGCACCTGCAGAGGGCATGGACACCCTGTGCCCTTCCCCACACCTCGCCCTATGCGTCTCTTCCATCTCACCATTCCTGAGTTAGTTTTTCATAATAATGCAGTAATCTAGTGAGCAAATGTTTCTCTGCATTCTGTGAGCTGCTCTAGCAAATGATTCAAACTTCAGGAGAGGGCTGTTGGAGCCTCCAATCTATAGCTGGTTGGTTAGAAGCCCAGGTGACAACTGTAAGATAGGGTATGTGTTAAAACAGCTGTAACTGATGAGGGCTTACTATGCAAGACCAACCCCCAATGGATTTACGGCTTAGAATTAGCAGACATCTGCTCAATCCAACGTGAAGACTAATTTCACCTTAACCCCTAGCCTCATTATATGCTCATTGTAATACATTAGCATACAAAACGACACATCTGAGCCACCATGATCAAAAATTCCAGTAAAAGGTCACAAAATGGTGGGGGAGGGGGGAGCTCTTCAAGAAGTCTCCACTCCTTTTCTGGAAAAATCCTGAATATTCTTCCCCCTTATTGAATGTTCTACCCCTCCATTAAATGAGCCTCAATAAAAGAAGTAAATCCTAGGGAAGGCTGCTCTGCCTGTGGGGTAGCCTTCTCTCTGTCCCCCTTCTTCACTAATAAGTGCTTTCACTTTAAATTCTATGCTGGCTCATTTTAAAATTCTTCCCTGCATGAAGCCAAGAACCCCCAGTGGAATGTCTGCATCACCAGGACTAGGATTGCCATCTAAAGTGTGTGCTTGGGGGACAATAGAACTGAGACCTTAACCTATAGCATGTGACTCTGTCTCCAGGTAGATGGTATCAGAGTTGGATTGAACTGCAGGCTACCTAGATGGTGCTACAGAGGACTGGTTGATGTGGGGAAACCCCTCCAACAGTAAAGTTGGGTGCAGAACCCTTAGTTCCACAGAAGAAGAACCCCAAAGTTATGAGACTTGGGGCTTATACAGGATGTCCAATACATTTGCACCCATCCTAACCCTCTGAGAGAGAGAGACAGAGACAGATACACACACACACACAGAGAGACAGAGAGAGACAGAGGCTGAGAGAGACAGAGAGACAGAGAGAGACAGAGAGAGAGAGAGACAGAGAGAGACAGAGAGAGAGAGACAGAGAGACAGAGAGAGAGAGAGAAAGAGAGAGATCCTCTCCAAGGAGAAGAGAATTAGCTATCAACTTCACTACTCTTAGGATGTAAGAAAACAGCAAAACAGCTCTGCGGGAGATGAGTCTCTGAATCTCTTTGGGCAATACACTATCTCTAACGGAATGTTTATCATAGAATCATCCTTTTAATCCAGGTTGCAGTACTTTTGTTCCGAAAGCCTGGACCATGCAGAAAGGTGAAAACACTTACGGAGAGTTGTCTCCCAATATCTTCTTCAAAGAGACCACCTTCAGTGGCCATATACTTACTTGCTCTAAAAATATTATCGATGTTCAGAATCTTTTGTGTTCCTGTTTGGGGGTGGCCTTCAGACCTGCTGTTACATTCTTTTTACTTTGGTAGAGGTAAATTCTTTTGCTTGGAGGGAATCACCAGCAGTAATTTTTGAAGCCACCAAAATAATAATTTTGAGCCAGAGGGTAAATAAAGCAGTCAAGTTGAGTAATATAAAAATATAGGTAAAAAATAATGAATAAGAATTTGTCAAAAATTATGATTGACTGTAAACACATACATTTTGAAAAAAAGAACATCATGATATTATCACTGTATAGTACTATCTTGTAATATCTCCAGTGCCTTGCCCAGCATTATATTTGGTAGGTGTTGTGGAAGAAGCAAAAGAAACAGTATTACTGGGTCTGTAGGACTATTACAATCTAATTGGGAATGTTATAGTATAACAGAGAAGATGAAAATAAATCTATGCATGAAATAGGAATATGTAACATAATATAGAATATGTAGGTTTGGAGACAGTCAGCATAAAGAAGTTATCAGGGTCAGTTTTATATTTAATAGGAAAGAAAATATAATTGGGGACTGGAAATGGCACTGTGCAGAAGAAATCCAAGTTGGGCACCTTTCCTGTTTGCCAAGAGAATGAAGGAAGCCTTCTTTTTTTTTTCTTTCACTCTGGGCATTACTTTTTCCAAAGTTTCAGGATAGATTTGCATTCCTACTTTGCCCTAGATCTTCATGTCCACACCCCAGAAGAAGCTATTGCTGAGACAGGTGAAACATGGGAAATTTGGCCTGAGATTAAATGAAGGTTGAAATAAGCAGAGGTAGGGGTGATGAGAGGGTCATAAGAGAACAGAGTGAACCATGAGAAAAAGCAAACCGAAGGAATCAGAGAACTTGAGGGGATGACTTCCTCAGCCAGTACAGGGCGGGGCAAAAGTAGGTTTACAGTTGTTCGTATGGAAAACAATACCATAGTTAATAAATGATAACAGAAGAATAAAGTCTGTTTCGAGTACACACAACTGTAAACCTACTTTTGCCCCACCCTGTAGATGGTGCTTCCTTGTTCAGATCCAAATGGAAGACTACTTACAGTCATTGTTGTCCAATACAAGTTAGGAACGCATGGAGCAAATTGTTCCTCCCCAGACCTTTCAATTCCTTCATGCCCGGCTGGGCTTTTGTTGTTGTTGTCGTCGTGGTTGTTGTTTTGTCTGCATGACCGTTACTCTATTTCAGCTTCATATTTTTATGTGATTTTCCCCCAAAGCCCTGACTGCCTTCTTCAAAACAAGCTCACACAATGGGAAAAGCAGTCTGGAGATTCATCTCCTTTGGACTGTAAAGATGACAAATCTCTCTTAACTCTTTGGTTAGAAAATACAATTAAGTGGACTGGAGTGGACTCTCTCCCGAGAAAATTGGCTGGATTGAGATGTGAGTATCCTAGAAGCTGAACCAATAAAAATCAATCATTCCCAGCCCCTGGGGAAATGACACTGGGGGGGAAAAGTTTGCTTTGATATCTCTGTGCTGTGGATAAAATGTGTGTGATTCTTACCCAATCAATAGAAATCTCTAAAATGAAAGATTGAAGCCGTCAAGAGGTGTAACATCTCCCAGATGAGAAATGTTTGTGA
This sequence comes from Tadarida brasiliensis, assembly GCA_030848825.1. Classification (NCBI taxonomy): domain Eukaryota; kingdom Metazoa; phylum Chordata; class Mammalia; order Chiroptera; family Molossidae; genus Tadarida; species Tadarida brasiliensis. Next base: position 33,422,251 of record CM061275.1, read on the forward strand.
GAATTGTCTCCACTCAATGCCAGTCCTCTCCCTCAGCTTCCATCCAAGTGTTTGCATAGCTTGAGAGCACTGTGTGTTGTCTTTTGCTCAAAAAAAAAGAAGGTTCAAGGAATCTCCAAGTCTGTATGAGACACTGCGAAAATGACACAACACGTAGCTGACCTACAGGATCCTAAGGCAGGAAGGGGGCTGCAGAGTGATGCAGCCATTCCTTGCTCTTATCTTCACCTAGAAGACTTGATCTTATCCTGTGCCTAAATACTTCCAGAAAACAAGACTGCACACGCCCAGAAGCACTCAGTGCTGGGATGAAGAACTCGCACCACCAAGAAAGGTGCTCTTATTTTCAGTTGTGCTATTTAATTCCTTAATTCCAATTATAAGTGCCTTTTCCTCTGATGTCATGCTGGGACCAGAGGTGGCTATGTGCTGTACTGAAGGTGACATTTCTTGGGGGAATAAATTAATGAATTTGCTACCAAATTTATGAAATCATTGTGTTAATCCTTGTGTCTTTGTTTTAATAAGGTGGGTCGTAGCATAAAAATCAGCAGCCACACACTTGTAACTTTTTTTCCCCAATGCTGACCTTTTGTAAATGATTAGTGGGACTGTCCTTTGCGTGAATTATAGCTAGATCTTCCCCACCTCCTCAGGACACACCCAACACAGAGTGGGAGAACTTGCATCCAACTTCCAACTTTATGTTGGCCAACTACTTTTTTAAAAATTGTGGTCAAACATGCATAACATAAAATTTACCATTTTAACCATTTAAAACAGTTTTCTATTATATTTATTATGTAGTTGTTTTCTATTATCACTTTAACTGTTTTTTAAGTGTACAGTTCCGGAGAACTAAGTATATTCACATTGCTGGGCAAGCATCACCACCATCCATCTCTAGAACTTTTTAAATTTCCCAAATACAAACTCTGTACCCACTAAACATTAATTTTCCATTCCTTGTCCCCCAGTCTCTAGAAGCCACCATTCTATTGTCTATCTCTATGATTTTGACTACTCTAGGGACCTCATATAGCTGGACTCACACTATATCCTCTGGTATCTGGTTTATTTCACTTAGCATAATGTCTTCAAGGTTCATCCATGTTATAGCATGAGACAGAGTTTTAGTCTCTTTTCAAGGCTGAATAGTATTCCATTTTACACATATGCACCACATTTTGGTTATTTATTCATCTGTTGGTGAAAATTTGGGTTGTTTCCTCCTTTTGGCTATTGTGAATTATTCTGCTATAAACACTGGTATACAAATACGTTCGAGTTCGTGCTTGCAATTCTTTTGGGTATATACTCAGAAGTGGAATTCCTAAATCATATGGTAATTCTATGTTTAGCATTTTTGAGGAACTGCCATACTGTTTTCCACAGTGGCTGTAACATTTACATTCTCACCAGCAACGCACAAGGGTTCCAAATTCTTCACACACTCACCAATACTTGTTACTTTCTGTGTTTTTTTTTTTTTTGTCATTTGTTTGTTTTGATAATGGCCATCCTAATGGCCAACTACCCTTTTATTTACTGGAAATCACAAAATCCTGTGGCTTTCTCCTCCTACTTCCCCTCCCCCATCTATTTCTTAGAGAAATCATATTTTCTTGGTCAGGTCCATGCAAATGATCCCTGATTTACCTTTCCAGCCTTATGCCTTTACCTTCTAACATTGTTTTCATCTTAGAGAGAGGAAGGGAGGGGGAGATAGATAGACGGGGCGGGGGGGAGAGAGAGAGAGAGAGATGTGAGAGAGAAACATCAACTGGTTTCGATTGAACCTGCAACCTGGGTATGTACTCTGACTGGGAATTGAACACACCACGTTTTGGTGTATAGGACGATGCTCCAACCAACTGAGCCACGCCATCTGGGGCTACCTTGGAACATTGTTAAGGAGCATCTCTTTCTACCCGATTAGCTAGTTTTCTTTCTACCCCATTTTTCCAAATTTTCTTTCCACACTGCTTTTGTGATGTTCTGTTACCGTCTTCACATGCTCAAAACCGACCTCATTATTCCGGCACCATCCCTTACTTACCATCTATAGGACTTTAGGCAAACGATTTACCCTAAGCCTCAGCTTTCTTGATTGTAAAAGAAAATAATGCCTAAAGCACAGGGTTTTTGTGAAGATTAAATTAGGTAGGGTCTGTAGAATACGTGATACAGTGATTGGCACATTGTGATATTTTGATAAATGATAGCTGTTATTGTTAACTTTTCTCCTAACGGAATATCTATCTATATATTTTTTTTACATTGATGATACTAGCATTCTCTAAGTGATTTAGACTATATGCCTCAGAGTAAACCTTTTTATCCTACTCTATATCCACCCAAAGGTTTATATCAATCACCATTTTCAAAATTTCTTGCTTCATAATAACCTTTTAATGGATTGATGCTTTGGCAAAAGTTTGCTGGATCCCTGAGGTATGGACTCCAGCCCCTTCCTTCCTTAGTCTATCCTGCACTTCACTAACAGAGTCATTTTCTAAAGTAGTCTTTTCAACTGATCGTTCATGTTTTCAAAAATGTTTATTGACCCCTTCTAACCTTTATTCCCTGGAAGCCATGCCCAGGTTCTCTCTCTCTTTAATCACAGCAGCGGCTTCTGTGTGAATTCTCCAGTCTTAAGGAAGGAGTTAGATTCTCCCGTTCTTCCCCCACTGCCACCTCCCATTCAGATTTAGTGAATTCTGAATTCGTTTCCTATCGCTTGATTCGATAGGAAACGAATTCAGATTCGTTTCCTATCTACTACTCAGTGACTATCTGACTCTGATCTTTCTCCTGGCTTTGTTAAACCATCATCTTAAGTGACTGGCTTGTTGCTTTTGCATCACCAAATCTGGGACTCCAGGGGAATTCACTATTCATGTAAACTCCAGTTATCTTTGGAAATCTAGTTCACCTGTGGTTTCTGTGTGGCTCCCAGGCTCCCTGCCCCTTGGAGAGGAATCCTTGGCCTTGAAGAAGTGAAAATGGTTTCCATTCCCTACCTGACTGCACCATTCCCTACCCGACTGCACTCTCTTTCCAAGCAGGCCTTAAAGCAGTGGTGCCCTGTTCTTTTTCACAGAGCTCTGATTTAACAACACGGTAGGAGAGAGAAGTTGTGTAGCATCCTGTAAAGAACAGTGTCTCCGTGGCCAGGTGGATCTGTTATAGGCAGTTAGACAAGCAGAGCAAGAACAATGAGCCAGGTGCCGAAACTCAGCAGGGAAGAAAGCTCTGGATGCCAAGCAAGGGGCAAAACTGGGAAAACAAGGACCTTGCTCCCTGGGTAATCATTCCTCCCCTAGCCTATTGATGGTCATGTGGTTTAGACCCCCTGACCTTTTCTTCCCTGAAGATAACATCTAGGGCCTCACCTGCATTTCAGCTCCAGGCCCAGAAAAGCAGCAAAACCCAGACAAGTAAGGCTGTGGCTGCCTCAGAACCAGCTGCAGTGACTAATGATCCCGCCCTGGTGCCAACCAATCAGTAGAGACCACAACCCTGAAAGAGTACACCTGGAAAGTGGATGAATATTCCATTGAGATGCTCCCCTGAGACCTCCCCTAAGATTCCCACCTGCAAGAGAGAGAGAAATACCCTCAACACAAAGGATCCAGCATGCACTCTCCCCAAGGGGAGTGCACTCCTGCCATTCCCCTACCCCCTTCTTCCCTCTAAGGGACCCCATGAAACTTACAACCAGAGGAGCAATGGGCAGTGGCAGCTCATCCTAGGCTAACCCCCTGAACCTGCCTCCAAGGCCCCCTTTTCTCTGACTTCCCAGTGAGCCAGAGCAGCCCAGCCTAGGCTCTCCCGTTGCTTCTTCTACATCCTTCCTTGTTTCTCTGTCCTAAGTGTGTTTTTGCTGCGGCCAATACATTCTTGCTTGCTTTGCTGTACTTTGTCTTTTGACTGAAATCTTCCCTCCAAGAAGACAAGAACCAAGGTCTCGTCGTCTCACCAGTAACAGATCTGGGCTCTAATCCTGGTTCTACTACTCAGTGACTATCTGACTCTGGGCAAGTAACTTAAAATTTGTGTCCCTTCGATTCTCTTTCAGTAAAATAAGAGCAGGATACAAACCTTTTAGAGTTGTCAGAATACAAGAAATAAAAAGAAATCATCCATTGGTTATTGGGAATAGAAAGTGTTCACCGAAATGATGTTGTTGCTGACATTGTTATTTGATTTGAGTTTTCCTTCTAGGTCTTTGCGATTGGCATGGTTGAGGAGCACAAGAATGGCAAAATAATGTGAGTGATATGAACCTTGTGATGGCTGAATCTGTCCTTTCCTTCCAGCTTTCCCTTTGTGATGGAACCCAGTTCATGCCTGAGCTAACTCGAGAGAGGAAGCCCTCCAGCACAGGCAGGCAGTGTTGTTCTCATGGGGATATTTAGCCTGTCTTCCACTATTACATTTTCTGCCATGCCTAGTGTATTCTAAGTTTATCCAAAGCTGAAATACAGCCTGTGCCCTTGCATGGTGAACCTCACTATATGTTTTTCTACATGACTAATAATTTATACTTTGGCTGGGTTGATTGCAGTTTGCTTACTTTTATCTTTGGGGGAAAAAAATGAAGACATCATTGACTGGCTACAAAGCCACTTGATTGAATACTTAAAGACTTGACAATGGCTCCAGTCAGCATGCTGGGGTCTGGAAGGTTAAGTATATATTCTATTTTACCTGGGGATGTCATCCCATGCAACTTGAGCCAGTACTCATTTCTTCTTTGCTCAGTGAGTGCTGAACCCTCACTGTTGGTAGTAGCTTTTGGTACTTCCTTGCATGATTTGTTCTACTGTCTATGTGTTTCTCATTGAATTACTTTTGCTTATAGGGCCCCAAATCATTATAGGCTCAATGAAGACAGTAAAAGTCATACTCCTTTATCCCTGAAAGACCCAGGGTAGTCTAGACACTTAAATTTCATTCCTTTGAACTATATTGAGGGCCTACTATGTGCTAGAGACTGAGGATGTGATGGTGAGTGATACAGAGAAGCTTACATTTTAGTAGACACAGACTAAATGATTCTTCAATTTGTAATTGAGAGGGAGTTGTCCATTCACCTCAGGGCAGGGTTGGGGGAGACACAGAGCTTTCAGGCTCAACACACATGGAAGCATCTTGAAGCCTGACTTTTGCAAACTCAGCCTGAGCCCATGGCTTGACTTATTGTTATAAATGGGCTTGGTGATTCTCTTGTCTTATCATATTTGAAAAGCTTTTCTCTCCCAGCTTCATTATATTTCATCACTCATAAAATATATGTGAAAATCAATGACATTAGATCACTGTGTCTTAGTCTTAAGAATTTTCTCTGTCTCCCTAATGATGTAGTGAATCAGAAAATAATTAAAAATCATTTAGGTTGCAACCTCCTTTTCTCTCCTTCCACCCCACCTCCCCCCTGCTTGCAAGGCACAGTGAGATTTATGTCTCCTCCTGCACCCTGATTGCTCTAGATAACTCAGGGCCACCTTCTTGCATGGGAACCCTGCCAGAACCCTGTGCACCCAGCCTTGCCTGGGCTCTCCATGAGACAGTGCATGGGTGCACAGAGGCTAGCACTATGAATAAGCTTCCACCTTTGGGATCATTGCTTATTTTTCCTAACAGTAAGCAACAACCACAAAAAACCACAGATGACATTTTTATAGCAATTTACCATTTGCAGGATGCTTGCTCATCCATTATCTCATTTGATGCTCACAAAAGCCTTGTGACAAAGATATTACTCTTATCCTGCTAAATATCAGCAAACCATGGCTTAGATAAAGCTGGGGATGCTTTCAAGGTCATTCTTCTTATGAGAGGGTAGAAATAGGATTATAGTCCTAGGGCCATTTCCTTTATGTCAACCTTGCCTTCTCTGCAGAGAGAGGAGGGTGGCAGGAGACAGGGAGGTGAGGCAAGGTTAAGAGAAGTAGGATAGATTTTAGTTAAATTTGGTAGACTTTTACCCATTTGTGGACAATTAGTAGGATTTTACTGCATCACCCGGTCCTTTGTTCTGCATGAGCCAGGTGACAATATGAGTTAAGATATCTACATCCATGTAAAATTGGCTTAAGCAATACGAAATGTATTGCCTCACATATATCTATAGTTAAGACTAATTTCAAGGTCCTCTTCTGACATCTCATTGACTCATATTAGGTGACAGGCATCAACAACCACTGGCTGAAGTGGGGCTCAGATAACCTTGGGACAGCTCAGACCCATACCTGGAGCTGGAAATGGGGTCAATGTCCCTGAAAGCACTTGGCCTGTGTGTTTGGATTGAAGGTTGATTTCTATGCTAAATTTCCATCAAATATTCAGTACAGAAGACTCAGTAATTACTGATTTCAGCCACAGGAGCAGGGCTGTTCATCAGTATACATTAATGATTCCCAACCTTGGCCACACAAAAAGGTCACCTGGGGAGACTTAAAAAACAGTGATGCCTAGGTCCACCCCCTAGATATTCTAATTTGATTGGTCTGGGATGAGCCTGACAATGGGATTTTTATTTTTATTTAAAAAAAAATTTTTTTTTCCTTTATTGATTTTAGAGAGAGAGGAAGGGAGAGGGAGAGAGAGATAGAAACATCGATGAGAGAGAACATTGATTGGCCGCCTCCTGCATGCCCCCCACTGGGGATCAGGCCCACAACCTGGGCATGTGTCCTGACCAGGAATCGAACCAGCAACTTCTCGGTGCATGGGTCGATGCTCAACCACTGAGCCACACCGGCTGGACAACATTGGGATTTTTAAAAGCTTCCCAGATTATTCTAATGTGAGGTCAAGCTTGAGGATAGTTCATACAGATCTTTGCTACTCAAAGTGTGGTTCATAGACGAGCAGCACTGGCATCATGGAAATTTGCAAGAAATGCAGAATCTCGGGCTCCACTCTGGAACTACTGAATCAGAATGTGAATAGTAACAAGCTTCCCAAGTGGTTCACTTGTGCACTAAAGTATTGGTGATAAAGTCCAACGCCTGTTCCTGACTCGTGGCTTTACTCTGGTTCTTAAGTTCAGTTGGAGAGTCTTTGTTTAATGATCTCATTGGTGGGTAGTCTCCAAATATCTGATCTACTCCCTAGTTTTCCCCAAAGGGGACCTTATACATCGGTGATTATTGATGATGTGTGTGATTTGGAATCACTTGAGGATTTTACTCTAACTTTACATTCCTGGTCCCCACTGTAGAACAAGTGGAATGGACTCTCCGGGGATGGGTTTGAAACACGTATACCCTAGGCAAAAACCGTCTTTGGATTCAGATGGCTCTTGTAGAGTGGAATGTGAGAAAACATGGTGTTTTCCGAAAATGAAAACCAGAGGGAAATAAGCCAGTTGGGGATTTAAGAATAATATAACAGAGAGTGTTCTAACTGAACTCATATCTAGATGCTTACTCGTTAGTCTGCCCGTTGACCTGACCACAGAAGGGTCCCAGCAAAGAGGAGAGATCAGAGGCCCCAGGCCCTGGAGGCTGACCAGAAGTGGGGTGGTGGGGATGATGGATGGGGTGCTGGTGCCATAGATAGTTGCTGCCTCTGCCCATCCTGTAGCTTCCCACTGTAATAAATCCTGGAGGGGACATCAATACATTCTTGATAGCAGAGAGAAGTCACTCTTTAATGTGGGCCTGATAATGTCACTGAGCCCGGTCTTCCTAAATTTAAATGATTAGTAGTGACCAGGCTCACTCCTGTTTGATGCATCACTTAACCTGGTAATCGGGAAATCTATTCCACTTGCCTACTTAGATGGATGATGTCACGTTACACGGAGGCTTTCCCCATAATGGGGAGAGACCATGCTAGGATGCATTGGTCTTAAGCATTTTGGCCTCCGTCTCCCGTCATGAATTTGATTAATATCACAGGCTTTATGGGCACGTCTCAGAATTGCTGAATCTGGCATCTCCAGGAGAACTATGTTTAGAGAGCATTGAGATGTTACTAATGGAACATGCACTGGACGATTCTATTCATTTTCCGACTTCTGGACTTAGTAAGAGTAGCCTTTTCTAAGAAAGAAAAACCTGTGGATTTTGGTGGGGCCCTATCAAGCAGGCAAAACATAGGACCTATTCCCTAAGGTAGAGCTTCCCACCTAGGTCTACCTGTTGTGCTAGTGAGGGAATCCCTAACTAGCAGACACGGACCTCTGTATAGGCACTGGGGTGTTTTCTGGTGAAGCTCAAAGCTGGTTGTTACCACAGGTCCCGCCCCTTCTTATGCAGCTCCCTAACCCACGGGGAATACACAGAGCATTGTCAACCTTCCTCTTCCCTCCTGCCCCAGTGAGAGATCCCACTGCTCCATACCCTTGCCTCTCTCCAGGGGACTCCAAGGGATGTCAAATAACTAAATATATATATATAGAGAGAGAGAGCCTTTTTTTTTCAAGACAATTTAGGGGACCCTTTGTTAGGAAATATTTGTGGGAGTCACTGCAGACACAAGGCCAAGGTTGGAGATAGATAGAGGGAAGGAAGTTAAGTTAAAAATGATGAAAATGTGTCTGTCTGGTGTGGCTCGGTGGTTGAGGGTCGACCCATACACCAAGAGGTTGCCGGTTTGATTCCTAGTCAGGGCACATGCCCAGGTTGTGGGCCCGATCCCTAGTGGGGGGCATGCAGGAGGAGGCCTGTCAATGTTCTCTCTCATCGATGTTTCTATCTCTCTCTCTCTCTCTCCTTTCCTCTCTCTCTAAAATCAATAAAGAAAAAATATATTTTTTTAAATGATGAAAATCGAAGAAGGAATAGAGAAAAGTGCCCTGAAAGTGGAATGATGAAGAGCAGAAATAATAGTCTCAAAGATAAGAAAATGCCCAAACTACCATGGTGGGTAGGGGGAGGAAGATGGAATTTGGGATGCAATTCTGCTTAAAGAAATATTCGTTGATCACGAACTATGTGTCAGGCCCTGTACCAGGAGCTGAGGATACAGCACCGAATAAGCCTGTGTCTTGCCTTTAAGGACACACATTCTAAAGGAGAAACAGCCATCGAACCAAGAGTTGCAAGGCAGGAGGACAAATGCAACTGCACAGTAGCTGCGGGATACAGAGAGGAGAGGAAAGGCTTCTTCGAGAAGGTGATCTCTGAGTTGAATTCTGGCTTATGATCAGTTCTCTAAGCAGACTTGTAGGCATGGAATGAGAGGCCATGGAGCATCTACCTAAAAGAATAACTCTGTAAACAAACACTATCCTCTTGAATTAGTTTCTCTCTCAGAGTTGCGACAGATTTAAGACAGGATGGCTACCTCTCTGTCTTAACGGATGTTTTCCTCCAGACCGGCACTTTGGGATGGACTTGATCTCATTATGTTGTTTATATAATGCTGAAAACTCGTGCACACCTTGCTGCCCGTGTTTCTAGTAAGGCATTCACACTCGGCTCATACTGGGCTCTCTGACGGGCAGGTGAACCCGTACCCAGGCATCACAGCTTGGAGTCTCATGGATCCCCATGCCCTGAATCTGCACGTGACATGTATGGATAGTAATTCTAAAACTGGAGGCAACTTGGAGGCGTCCACCGACATGGGCTAAGATTTTGTTCTCTGCCTACAAACAGGCTATCTCTTGGGCCACTCGATCATCAGCTCATCTCTCTGCTGGCTTTTAAAAAGTCATTTGTGTACCAACGGTGGACACTGCCCCCTGAAGGTGCCACTGCTCCCCCCGCTCTGCTCCCAGCCCCGTCCTGGGGTGGGGAGGCCTCGGTCTGGAGAAGCGCTCAGCTCTTTGGGCGACACAAAGCATCAATTCTGGGTTGTGGAGCGGCACAATTCTCCGAGCAAGGGCAACCCCGCTGAGATCTCAGCACTGTAGATTGAGGTGAACGAGGTGTCATGTCATAATGGAAACCACTGAAAAATACATGGAGGAGAGAAAGATATATTCCCAGGCTGGAGGAAGATTGAAGGGTTAGAACCCAGGAAAAATATCATTTGAGAGGGGAAGGGTTTCCTTGGCTCCATGAATAAATCATCGACTAGACAGGGACCCCTCTCTTTTCCTTTCTCTCTTTTGACGCCAGCAAATTGCCCCTGATCTGGAGAGGCTGTAGGAAGCGCCCCGCAGCAGAGCCGGGCTCACGCTGCAGACAGATGAGGCAGCCATGTTACCTTTTCATGAAGATGTTTATTGAGCTCTGCCCTGTTCCGGTCGAATGTGTCTTTGCGTGTGGCAGTCCATTTCTCCACTTGTGCAAAGCATCGAGCAAGTCAGATCCAGCCGTTCCTCCTTTGAACACTCAATTTTACTTGCAGACTGACCCAGCCTTAACCAAGGAGATAGGTGTCTTATTGATTTTTTTTTTTTAATCTTATGTTCTGGAAGCAAACTGCATCTTAGGACAGCCTCTATGCAGATGCTGGGGTGTGGAAGTTCCTGTTCATGACCCAGGAGACCAGAGATCTGTCATGCCACGTCAGTGCCATCAAGACCAGCAGGAGCAGAGTTCCAACCTGCTGAGAGAGCCAACCGTCTTTCTCATCCTCTCCCTTAGGTAATGTCACTGTTTGTCATTAGGCACGACACTCTGTCTTTGGAAGATTATGTAAATTGAAACATCGTTTTAGTCAACAAATGTTTACAATGCATTTTTAATACTGTGTAACAAATGTGTTTGTATCCCTCTTTGTCTTGATATATCTGGCTTATTATTCCGTATCTGCGGGAATTACTGGTTACATATTTTCCCAGCCACTGAAATACAGCCCACCACGTCCATGAACAGTCCTACATTTCTCTTCCTGGAAGAGACTGCAGCCTTGTGTTTCTGCCGTTGTTGAGCTTCCGTGGAAAAGAACCCTGTCTGAGTTCAAGATATAGGAATGTTTCCTTCTGACAATGTCCGGTGCTCCCTTTCTATCTTGAACCCCGAGGTCAGTTGTGCAGGGGACTTACTGCCACAGAGGCTAGCCAGAATAGCCATTGCCTTTGAAGCCTCTGGGTCATTTGAGATATGACCCTATACCCCGTGAGGGCATAAATCCTATTTAATTATTGCATTAACCTAGTACAGAATATACAGCCCAACAATCAAGCTGACATGCCATTTTCATAAACCTACCACAAACGAAGCCACTGGAACTTACATAACTAACATTTTTCTATTAAAACAAATTCTATACTTGAGTATATTTAGGCTGGGTCTGTCCCAGAGCACAGTCCACAGGGTCTGTGCTAATGAAGCTTTTGAGATGACCCTGTTTTGTGGTCAGCAAGATGAGAGAGCAAATACATTCTTTCTGGGTATGGTTTACAATGCCCAAGAGCTATTCATAATTGCTTTTGATGAAAGCCCCTTTGAGGGTTAAAAATGGGTGTGCTGGCCCATCTGAACGGGTTGGGACCTGAACGGGTTTGCTCTCTGTCCCTCAGGAGCTCACTGACAGGAAGGACTGGGGGCGTGTCACAGCCAGGGCTGCTGGGTATGGTTGTTCACGTTGCACTCTGCATTTCAAGACGTGCCGTTTATTTTATATAGCCTTTGTTATAAATGATGCCCCCTGGAGTTGTGTAATAGACAACACGCATGGCATTCATGACAGTCTTAGGTGATAGTTTCTTCCCCCAATAAATGCAAATGCCATAGCTCGTTCAGCTCGACGACAGGTACTTCTCCTCCGACTTTTAGCATTAGCATATTCTATTTGCTGTCATCTGAGGTTCTAGTCAGGTGCCCCAAACTGACAGGCTTTGGGCTAGATCCATCCCATAGACCTGTGTTCCTTGGCCCACAAACAGTTTTAAAAAAACAAAAACCTAGTTGCCCATACTTTAACATTAGGAGATTTTATATAGAAACTCTAGTTTCCAGCTTCCCTTGAACAGTCAGATCTGGCAACATGTCATCAGTGGGACCACTATCAGAGCTGAGGCTCTGCTGTTCCCTGAAAAAGTCACACTGTCACCCCAACATGCCCTCTATCTCACTGCTGGCCTGTTCACGAACCCACACTATTTGTCCGTCTCCTGCAGCTGTGACCCCTGTACGATTTACCCCAAAAGGGGTCCTCCTCATTCTAGTCTTGGAACAATTCCTTCTCATGGTTGTGGAGCAAACGCAACATTTCTTTTAGCAGCGTTCTCTGTCTTCAGGATTCCAAGAATTTTTACTTGCATTTGCACGACTGTGATGGAAGAAACTGGCCTAGACCTACTGCTAATCAAATTTCAGCAAGCACAGCCTCTGGGAAGCCTGCTAGACTCCAGTACACATTGGCCGCCACATCTCAGCACCGCCGCTGGTCTATAGAACAGCCTTCCCTGGGGCTTGTCCCTCCCCTCAAAGCCTCTATTATCATCAGCTTCTTTTCTGGGTGGAGCGGGGTGTTCGTCTCCAAAATGAGACTGAGTGGCACCCCCATGGAGAATGGTGCTCTGAGGAGGAAAACCAGCAATATCGTACCTTCTGCTTTAATGAGTTTATCTTTGTGTGTCCTCTTCAGAAAATGAAATACCCGTACCCTCAGTCCCTCCCCGTGTTGGCTTTGCAGCCCTCCTCTCCCCCTGCTCTGGCCTCATTAAATTACGTTTTCATTGATAACCTTTGGCCAGACCCATCTTCAGGAAGACTCTAATGCATGTTAATAAGCCAGACTTTAAAGGCAGCAGGGATCTCCAGGCCCATGGTCCCTTTCATGCCTCGGCAGCTTCTATGGCGAAAGGATGACACGGCTTTTATCAAGGCTCTGGCTGCATTCATATCTCATGACATAGACTTTTTTTTAAAGCAGAATTTCAAAGCGTCTTCTTTATCACAATATCTTTAGTCTTCCTTAACAGTTCATATGGATATTTTCTCAGAAGTTATATAATCAAAGCCATAAAGTCATTTGTACATTTATATAATTTTTTTTTTATCTTCAGGGACTTGCACAGTTGGGAGAATTGCGTCTTTAAAAGCAATTGCTGATATAAAGACCAACTTCAAATCAGCCTTGACCTTTTGCTCAACAGCTCCTCCTGCTACAGAACACATTCAAATAGCTATTTAGATATCGGTGGGGAGAAAAATCCATTGAATTTCCTAGTTAAGGGGGTTGGTTGTTTCTACAGAAAGGTGGGGTGCTGCGTGGGGGTCTGGGCTTGACTTTTTGCAGACTGCAGTCTAATTGAGGTGCCAAGCCATCGTGCCTGCGGGATGGCACAGGCAGCTGCCAAACCCTTTTGGTTTTCTCAGCTCCGGCTGAGGGGCTGGCTTGGAACAAAGTGCCCACAGGTGTATAAATATGCCTGGGCATGAAAAGAGGACAATTTCACGAGCTCATTAGACCCGGTATTGCTGGGAAATGGGGTGGTGTGATGCACAGACGTTCCTGCGTCCTCCGGATCCAGGCATCCCACTCCCAGCCTCCCACCTAGAAACATCCCACTACACGCTTCCTCTCTCTGCTGTCGAGAACGTGTAATTCAGCAAACTGTTCGCTGAGTTCTTGCTGTGAACCTGGCACCATGATCTGCACTTTTACGTATCTCATTGTATGCCTTATACTCGGCGAGGCAGCTGTCTTTATCTATACTGTCTGCTAATGAGCAAGCTGAGATTCAGAATGGTGCAGAAACGTCCCCACCATTGGCCAGCTTGGGAATGGCAGACGAGACTGTAACCAGGTCTCTGCTGAGTCCAGTCTTCTTCCCACCAGATCATGTCTTGTCCACTTGGGAAATTAACAGGTATTCTCTCATGAGCAGCCTGTGTTGTGGATTATTAGAATCTCTTTGGATCAGCTATTTTCTGGGCTGCCCTTTGCCAGAAAACCCTTACTGACATACCCACCAGTCAACAACCTAAGAAGTGTTTATCAAGTGCCTAGAAGGGTGGCCGGTTTCCTAGTTGCCACAGAATACGGCGCTGTGATCACCACAGCATGCTGGGTTTGTTGCCATCACTTGCACAGACCGCTCACAGTTCCTCTAGCAACATCACACAAGTCCTAGATACTGATTGGTCCATGATTCTGTTTCTTTTTTGCTAGTTAATTGTCATTGATTAGATAAAGCTTTCTTCCACTTACTGTTTTTCAAGCTATGCTCTTCACATACATTATTTTATTTAGTGCTCACACAACTTCAGAGGAAAGCATTTTTTTTCCACCTCCATTGTACGGAGCAAAAAACTCAGAGAGGATAATTACCCAGAGTAAGCAGTGGTGACCCCCCATTGGTCATCAGCCTTGCCAAGAACATGCTTTTCCCAGATTCCAGGATTTGCTATGGACCTTTCATCTACCTTAGACCTCGGGCTTGCGGCATGAACCAATGATCCTTAGATTTTGATGCATGCTAGAATCACCCTGGAAGGTGGAGCTTTAAAAAAACTTAATGCTCAGATTATACCTCTTAGTCCATTTGGGCTGCTGTAAAATATATACCATCAAGTGGGTGGTTTTAACAACAGAAATGTATTTCTCATAGTACTGGAGGCTGAGAAGTCCTAGACCAAGGTGCTGGTAGGTTTAGTGTCTGGTAAGGACCCAGGTCCCAGTTTGCAAATGTCTTCTCCTTGTATCCTCACATGGCAGAAAGAGAGAGCAAGCAAGCTCTCTCCTGTCCCTTCTTACAAGGGCACTAATCTCATCACAAGGGCTCTACCCTTATGACCTAATTCTCTTCCCAAAGTCTCATCTCCAAATATAATTACCTTGGGGATCAGGGTTTCAACATGAGTTGGGGGGAGGGTACAACATTCAGCCCACAGCATACCCCCTATGGATCAAATGTCTGGAGATGGGAGCCAGAAATCAGTATTTTTAAAAGATCCCCAGTTGATTCCAATGTGTGGCAAACTTTGGGAACCACTGCCCTTACCTGTAGAACCCTAAGTCAGTTTGGACAGCTGTGGACCCGTGCACACATCTTCAAAGGAGCTGGCCACCAGGGGCAGAAGAACTGTATTGAATCTAGGAGGCATCCCTCCAATTGGAGAGCAAGCTAACGAATTCATCAGAAGTTCCCAAGCACTTACTGTCTGTCAAAGCATTAGCATTCTACTAGAGGTGACTCTAACTCCATCAGGCAGAGCCCAGAGGTGTAAGCAACAGCTGTCTGCCAAACAGAACCGCCCTGCAGTGGGTCTTTGCGGCCGCTGGGGGCGCATATATGAAGAGGCAGGTGCATTCACGCATTCTTGACAGCCACCGGCTCTGCCCCCCATATACTCCAAATTCTCCCCTCTTTCACTGACTGTCACCATATGGCCTTTGCTACTGATTTATACATCAAACCCTTCATTAACGGATGGAAAAGATCCTCGTGGTAATTTCCTTCCATCAACTCTCCTTCCTCATAAGTTCCCAAATAATTTCACAAAGTGTGGCTTTTTGGTTAAGTTGCTAATGAAGCAAGCGCTAATTAACATTAGGGATGTCCTTCATACACACTCTTAGAGAATGGCAAGATCTTAAAAAGCTCCACCGTCATTAAATTAGTAAATTATTATTGCGGCAGACCATGTGAACGCTAACTTTTGATTGAAAAATTATCGTCGTGGGTTGATACGTTGTGTTTATCTTCTGCTAATTGAACGCTACCTTGCATTTAATAACCGTAAATTGCCTTCCCTCGAAATAGATCTAAGGGCTTTTAACACTTGTTAACTCTTAGCAGCTCTGAGAGTAATGGGAAAGCATAGGGAGGAGAAAAGGAGGCTTTGAAGGAGGAGCGGGACCCAGCTGGGCACCGTCAGCCCCCAGAGCTGCCAGAGAAGCCACTAAATGGTCAAGCTTTTGGTTCTGGGTTAGATGCACCCAAGAAATTCAGAAAAGGGTAGTGGTGGCCTCAAAAGCACAGGGATAAATCCTGCTTGGATTAGAGAACAAATAAGAGGGTGCAGGGAGCTGCCAGGCATCAGAGTGGCTCTTGTCAGTGTCTCCTCTGGGGCTGCTGTCACTTAGGCAGTGACAGGGAATTGACTGGTAAGAGCCAGGCTGGTGGCCGCCGCATTGTGTCCAGCAGGAGATGGTTGATTATTGCTGGGATGGGCCTGGGATCAGAGCGGAGTTTTCTGATGGGAGAGGAGTTCAGAATGAAAATGTTAGTCTTTACCAGGCCAAAACAGATTTGATGTTTAATCTTTAATGCAGTCCCTGGCTGCCTTGGCTGACGCCCACCTGTCCCCGTTGGCTCCTTTTGCTGCCATGGTTGCCATTTCTAGCACAGCCTACCCACTCCCTTCCGCTGCGCCTGTGTGTCTCCTCTGCTGCAAGCGTCGCCCGAATCAGCTGCTGACTCTGGCCCTGTGTCATTCTCACATACTTTCGGTTTGCTAAAGAAATGGCCATGCTTCCTTCAGACATCAGCTGATGATGACGATGATGATGATGATGATGCTAACGGCCATATTTATTCAGCGCTGAGATGTGACCAGGCATGTGCTATAAGCCTTTACACATATTTTCTCATTTAGTTCTTGCTATTAACCTATGAGTTATCACTGCCATTTGGCCAAGGTCACACAGAGAATGAGAGGAACCACTGAAGTCGGGCTGCCTGATAGAAAATAACCTGCATTTAAGGACTATTTTATACAGACACTTTGCACTGAAAGATGCAATTTCTCTCTGCTCTAGCCTACCCTCGGCCGGATAATTCTCCTTCCTTATCGTTGTTACCACCATCATCAAACGCGTGCTGATCTCAATAAAGGACGCAAAGCTTTAAGATAGGGAGATGCAAAAAAATGCATGGCAAAATCACAGGGCTCAGGAGATGAGAGAGAGAGAGAGAGAGAGAGAGAGAGAGAGAGAGAGAGAGAGAGAGGGAATGACTATTACATTAAAAAAACTAAAAGCCATATACTTTGACCCCACAATTCCATTTCTGGGAATCTTTCTAAAAGAAACATTGCAAACTGCAGCCTGGATTTTATGTGCAAAGATTATTATCTAATCATATTTATGATAGTGAAAACCTGGGAACACTCTAAATGTTCTACCATAAGATAAAGGTTAAACCAGTATTTCCCAAACTTATGTAGAACGTGAGTCCTATGAAATGCTCGTTTTAAAAAAAAAGAATGGTTGTTAATACATTTGAAAATTACTATTTGCTATATTCCCTCTTTGAAGAGTCAAAATCCATATTGTGACTCTTCAAAGATTTAGAATCTGGAAGAAAAGAAATTATTTTAATTTACTTTAGCCATAGAATTAGACTTGGGAAATACCAGGTGGAAATGAGATTTGAATATTCATATGTTGGAATATTACGCAGCCATTAACAATCATGTTTTCAAGGGATATTCAATAATGTGGGTTTGTGCTCATTATATCCTGCTAAGGGATAAAAATAGAATGCAAAATTACATGCAGTCTTATTTCAGACGTGTAGGGGGGAGAGGAAACATGTATTTCATATATATATATATATATATATATATATATATATATATATATATGTAAGAAAGGATTTAAGGATCAACCCAAATGCTAACTATGGTTATTTCCACTAAGTACACCTATGGCTAACTTTAAAATTTTCCTGCCTTTCTATACTTTATAATGAGAAAAAATATTTGCTTTTAGAAACATATTGATAGTGACGTACAGAAATGCATGGGCATATGTGCTAAGGGGTCTAGCTGAGTTGGTTCAGATCGCAAACATTAGAGTTCAGAGCAGTGTGAGAAATGACACACGGATATTTCAGCCACGTCTCCTCCGTGTCTTCATGAACTCCACCGTGAGCCAAGCCAAGCTGTGTGCTCCTCACTCTGTCTTCTCACTTCCCACCTCTGGGTCATGGCGCAAAGCCACCTTTTGCCCAGCTTTTACTTGCACATGTCTCCAGCTTTCCCCCAATGTCTCATGCCTCCTCTCCTCACAAATTCTTGTGTTGCTTTTACATTTTATCTTTTTTAATGTTTTTATTGATTTTTTAGAAAGAGAGAGGAAGGGAGAGAGAGTTAGAAACATCGAAGTGAGAGAGAAACATCGATTGGCTGCTTCCTGCATGCCATCTACTGGGGATCAGCCCACAACCAGGGCATGTGCCCTGACCAGGAATCCAACCAGGACCTCTCAGTCCATGGGACGATGCTCAATCCACTGAGCCACACTGGCCAGGCCATTTTACCTTTTTTATGATGGCCAATGTACACTATCCACCTCCTCACTCAACTTTAAAGCATCTGGAGGGCAGGAATCACACGTTGCACGTTGTGGTAAAACCGCAGGCTCAGAGCCTACATCAGAGGTACTCAGTATCTGTCTTGAAAAGCGATGTGCTTGGAAGCTGTAACTGAGTGAGCTTTGAAGGAAGAGTAGGACTTAGGCGGAGACGGTGTTTCCGGAGGGGGGGTGGCATGAGCAGGACCTTGCGGTAGGAACCTGCACGTTATATCTGGGGAGTTGTGAGCACACATGTTAGGTGGCTGAAGGTGTTCCTCACCCTGTCGTGGAGATCAAGTTGGAGACAAGGAAGAGAGGACAGGTTTTCCATGAAATGTCTTGGGCAAGCCAAGTAGGCTGACTCCTCCATTACAAAACATCCCAACATTTGAATCACCTGCTGCGCTTTCTAGAAAGGGACAGCTTTAGGCCCCTCCCCTGGAAACTGTGATTGGGTGCGTGGGTGGGGGCGCTGCTGCTCTGTCGGTCACGATCACAGGAGAGTCTTCCGTGGGGGCCTGAGCACCACACCTGGAGAAGCTTGGCTCTAATGGCAATGGGAGGGGAGAGGGATGCTGCGTGGAGACCTTGTTCTCAGAGGGATGGCAGAGGACACTCCAGCGGGGGGACAGGCCAGCTTAGACCCCCGGTTTTTCCTCTCAGCTTCCGCCAATCCCCGCTGGAGCACTCCTCTCCAAACCAGGCCGCGTGGAGGCACCATGCCCTGCCTTGAACAGCAGGGCTACGCTCCGAGCAGAGAACATCGGTCACGTGGAGTTGGTTGTCTCCCTCAGTCTCGCTTTGGGTGATTCGGCATACCCGGTGATGCTTGCGGAGAATTTGCGCCAGTTTCAATTGAAAGAAGAAAAAAACTCAAGGGATTCTCGAGGTAAATATCCTCCATTTCACTTACTGCAGAATTCCTACCATCTGTTTTCCCAAGACAGTTGTTCACGACATCCTGGACACATCTGTGCCTTTGGGACCTGTACAGACCGGACAGAGACCTGGAAGGGCAGGACTTCCCTGTGCCTCTTCCAGGAAGCGAGGCAGGTATGGGGGAGGGGGACGGGGAACAGGTCGAGGGCGGAATGCTTCGATCCAGGTGAAGGGACAGAGGCAGGTGTCCAGAGGAGAGCAACTCAGGGAATCTGGTTGGGTCGGAAAGACAAACACATTCAAATGACTAGAATTTGAAAAGCATCTAAGGTGTCCCTGTGAAATGGGAGGAGTTCCTGGTTACTGTTGTTAGCTAATAGATATCCGCGATGCGGTTTGATTAGCCCGGGCAGTCCTCACAACAGCTTTCTCAGGTAGGACATATTACTACCATTCCGTGCAGACAAGGCCATGAGGCTCCGAGTGGCCGTTAGACCTGCCCCCAGTGCATCAGCTAGGATTCCGAGTGGACACTGGGGGCAGGTGGTGGGTAGAAAAGGCGGGGCGGTTAGAGAACCCTTTAACCAAGACCCAGTGATCTGTGGAGATGATCATTTTACTTGGAACCGTAATGCTTTATGCTCAACCATCATCCAGGAGCTGAGCGAAGAGGACAAGCTCAAAACTGCGAAGATGTAGCTTAAATGGCAAACTCCTCAGCCCATCAGGAGTGAGGTTCATTTTCATGGCAGTCCCCTATTTGCAGAGACGCTTGCCTTCTGCTCCCCACTCAGGTTCTCCTTAGATTGGAGGGGAGGGAGAGAGGAAGAAAGGGAAGCTCTCTGCTTTCGAGTGAACCTGAGATCGCAATGGAGTGTCCTAAACTGCCTTGTGTTGCTGTTGAGTGGCCTCCCAATGACATAGTTTTCCCCTCTCCCTCCATTATTGAATACCGAGTTAGGTAAACCCTAAGCACAGTGGAAGACATAAAGATGGATGAAAAATAGTCCCTGCCTCCTGAAGAGTCCCAACCAGGGAGGCAAATAGGCAGGTACCGTCATTGCAGCGCAATGCAATGGGCATTGTGATGCTGTAAGATCCCACACCTCAGACAGGGAAGCAGGGTCTCAGAGGAGGTGGCCACTGGGTTGGGTCTTGAATGACAGCAGATAAGATTGACAGAAGAGCACTTTCTGCAGAAGGAATGGCACACAGAAGCAATGAGGTTTCTGAGATAGCAAGAAGTTAGACGCAACTGACTTTTAAAAATATTTTGCATAAGCCAAATGTGCAGTTTGTTATCTGGGACATACTAGTTACTTGACACCCAGCAGCTGCTCCAGTGGTTATGGGGCTGACTTAGAGCCGACTTGGAGCAGGTCACATGGAGTTTGGCCCCTATTTTTATGGAGACAAGTGAGGGTCATTGAATACCTTTCCTTTGGCTTCATGATTTCACTTGGGAGTTTCATGATCACCTTTGCTTATTTGGATGCTCAACGGCAAAGCCAAGAATGGCCTTTCAAGGGTGTGCTTGGCATAGAAAGGCCAGCCGAGAGGCTGTGATAACTCTTTGGGAATGAGTGATCAGGGCCGAGAGACAGAGGGCAGATTTGAGAAAACGTTAGGAAACGGAATTAACAGGACTCACTGGCTGATTGGACAGGGCGTAAAGGAGAGCAGTCAAGGACAACTCTCAGATATTTCAGAAGCTGGGGCTCCCGTAATCTGAGATCAGGAGAACGCACTGTCCTGTTCGTGGAGAGAGACTTGCCTGAGCAAGCAAGGGAAAGAAATAAGCCAGGAACTCCTGGCTGTGCTCTTGTGTGCACCGCCTCCGCTGGCTGGAACGCTGTGTTCATGCATACGCTCTCCTTGACACTCTCCACGCCTTGGTCTCAGCAGG
The DNA here is from genome assembly GCA_030848825.1 of Tadarida brasiliensis. Classification (NCBI taxonomy): domain Eukaryota; kingdom Metazoa; phylum Chordata; class Mammalia; order Chiroptera; family Molossidae; genus Tadarida; species Tadarida brasiliensis. Next base: position 33,443,198 of record CM061275.1, read on the forward strand.
ACCACCCACGGGAGAGCCGAGCAAGCAGAGGAGGGAAGCTGGGTGAACAGGACACAGAATCCCAGACAGCAGCTGGTCTATAGTCCAGCTTTGCCCTGGGCTTGATCTAAGGTGCCACCTGCCTCCATTTACCCTGTGCCCCAATTCCATTCTGACATCATCTCCTAGTCACCATTGACCTTTCCCCTCAGACCAGGGTGGGGAGAGGCAGGAGAACGGAGGTACACCATCTACAGGAAACAACAAACCATAAAAGTGATTTTGTACATTAAGTGACAGCTTGGCTGGGGCTACCTAAATTACATTCCCAGGGGACACTGAGAGTCCACTTGAGGCTGCCGATTAACTGTGATGTTCACATTGTTCTCCCCCTGAGTGAGCATGACTGACAGCCTGAGCAGAATGGCTACACGGGCCCTGGTGAAGGAGCTGAGCACAGGGTCATGGGCTCAACCTGGCACACAGGAGCACGTTAACAGACGCATGCCCACGCGGGCCAGGGAGGACAGGGTCTGCAGAAGGGGCCAGGTGCTTTATTCTTGAAGCCTATTTGGGAGAGAGGAATCGGAAGTAGAGGACAGAATGGGAAGCCCTTGGAAGTTTCTGTGCCTGTGCATGAATCCTAACAGAGCTTGGGGTTTGGAGGGAACTTAGAGACAATCTAGTTGAATTCCTTCATTGCACAGAGGTCAGAAGTTTGTAATTGTTAGAATAGGACACAAACCCAGGCTTTCTGACTCCAGTGTCCTTAGACTACAAGTACTCTGCTTCCTTCCCAGACTCGGGAGGTGGAGAGTTGAGCAACAGTCTGGTTGATTTCTTCAGAATCATTGTCCAACCCAAATAACAGCCTTCCAGTCCCTCAGAGAAAATGATTCTCCTGTGATAGCAGACTCTCACTCCCCAGCCTTCTGAACCTAGTTTCTCTGCTGGGAATCACTGAGATTATAGTCATTATCAGAGGACCAAGCAAAAACATGGAAAAGGGGAGTCTTTTCTCTTAGTCATTCATTCTTACATTCTCCCAACTAGAAATTCTCTCCCTATCAAATGTCAGGGCCCCAAACAGGTGAGCAACTGCTCACATCTTCCAACTCATTCCCAGGCAATAGCCCATAGGTAGCCTGTTCTTCCTCATACCTCATTCACTCAGATTCACCTTTTCAGGCTTTCTTTTCTCTGAGATAATTGTCACTGTGGAAAGAGAGTGATAACTAATACCCGCCAAGGTGTTAATGATGACCGATGATAGCAGTAACTTTCAAAATTTTTTAAACAAATTTTTATTCAAAGATCAAAATATGCTCATGGCAAAAAAAAAGGGGGGGGGAGATGATAGTACAGAAGAGAATATAGTAGCCCTGGCCTGTTTGGCTCAGCGGTTAGAGCGTTGGCCTGCGGACCTGGGAGTCCTGGGTTCGGTTCCCGCCAAGGGCACGTACCTCGGTCGCAGTTTGTCCCCAGCCCCGGTTGGGTCATGTGGGTGGCAACCACTCGATGTGTCTGTCTCACATCGATGTTTCTCTCTCTCTTCCTTCCTCTCTCCCTCCTGCTCTGTCTGAAGATAAATGCAAAAAAAAAAAAAAAAAAAAAAAAAAAGTCCTCAGGTGAGGATAAAAAACAACAACGAAAAAGAAGAGAATACAGTAAAATGTTAAACATACACCCCAAACTCCAAGTCCAGATACCAGGTAAAATGTTATGAACCTTTCCCAAAGTATTCATGCATGCACAATGTATAAGTATATATTTTATAAATTTTGTAAAATGTTTTTATTGATTTTTTTTAGACAGAGAGGAAGGGAGAGGGAGAGAGAGAGAAACATTGATGAGAGAGAAGCATCAACATGGATCGGCTGCCTCCTGCATGCCCTCTACCAGGGATCAAGCTCTTGGTGCATGGGTCGACACTCAACCACTGAGCCACCCTGGCCGGGCATAAGTATACGTTATAAACATATTTAGAACTAGCCCATAATTATCTCCTGACTTTTTAATTTAGTGATGTATCCGAATGTGTTTCCGCATCAGAACATATTGGTCTCTCATCTTTCTAACAGTGTCCTCGACATTTCATTGTATGGACGTAGTATAATTTAGGATGATGGACATTTAAGCTGTTTCCACTTTTTTGCACTCTTACACATGATCTTTAACATTCTGAAGGTAAAACGCCTTTTCTGTAAATGCTCTACATGGAATGCCTAAATTTCTCAGGGGAAACTAAAAGTTCCTCTGATAAAGCTGGTGGGATTGGTGGACTGGAGCCTTTGGTGCGTCTTGCCCCCTCTGGCGGGCCTGGGAAAATGTTCAGAGGAACTGTGAGGGGTCCTGGGAACTCAGTGTGAAAACCTTTGCTGTAATTATGTACTTTGGCAATGGTATTTATTTACATTTAAAACAAGTTTTCCAACGAAGGAATTGCTAACGGTAGAGTTTGAAGCAGTACATCAAGCTGTTGTTGCAGCTGACTTTGAGTGATGGTGCCTTTCCTTATGCTGCTTGAATCAAATTATCCCCTAAACAGATTGGCCCTTTAGATAATTCTCCAATTCCTGTTTCCAGACCACATCAGGGACACTCAGTTCACCAGCAGGGGACCGAATGGAAAAGACCCTGAGTGGGAACAGGGCATCAGGGCTCATCCCTCTGCCTCTCCATGCTGATGGCATGTCTTCTTCTAGCCTCTGTTGCAAGGTGTTTAAATGGCCAGAAAACTCTTGCTCTTCTACCAGTAATCATAGCTAATATAAGCAAACTTAAAAAAATGTTTTTATTGATTTTTTTAGAGACACAGGAAGGGAGAGAGAGGTAGAAACATTGATGTGAGAGAGAAACATCTATTGACTGCCTCCTGCACGCCCCCTACTGGGGATCGAGCCCACAAGCTGGGCATGTGCCCTGACCAGGAATCGAACTGGGACCTCTCAGTCCATGGGACAACACTCAATCCACTGAGCCACTCCAGAGGAGCTAGGTAAACTTTTTTGTATTCTAGTCCATGGCATACAGATAAAAAGAGAGATTCTTATTTTCTGTCTTGATCATTTGAAGAATAAGAATTTAGGAGGGAAAGTTAATTTGGAGATGAAAAGAAAGATAATGAATTAGACTTTACATATATCGTATTCTTAAGAGGATTTTTTGGTGTAGTTCTCAGATTCAGGAGCAAGAACATAACCAGAGCAAAAGAAGCAGGAATCATGAAGCACTCAATACATAAATGAATACATAAATGTCTACCTGAATGAGTGGATGAGAGCAAGAGAAAAATGGCGTCAGATTATTCAATAAAATAGTCATTATTTTTCTTCAGCTTAGAAAAAAAAATCATGTACATTTGGCCCATTATTTTTTCTGAAGCCAACACTATCCCACCCAGAGTGGCTTCGTTCCCTAATAGTCAAGCGCATGGGGGATTTGTCTTGTTTTCTGAGGCTCAGACCCCTAGCAATGCACTAACTCAATGCTTGGACCTGAGACTTCCTCTGATTAACTTTCTGATTGACTTGGTTCCTCTAGTCCTTGCTTTTGTCTGTCTCTTTACATTCAATTTTTCTCAAGAGTAGTCCTCTTTTGGGTTTTCTGAGACCCAGTTTCCAACATGGAGGGGGGCTGTTCCCCACACCAATAAGCAATTCGTAGATATGAGCAGAGTGTTCAAACATTCAACTCAATTATGACCCTACCTACCATGGGCTCATAGCATGAGATGCCACAGGTTAAGAGCTCAGTCCTACAAGACTTCACTCCCCTCTTCAGATTTCAGTCCAAAGTCCAGGTTGTCACCAACTGGCTATAAATCAGAGGTTCCCATGACCCCCTCCTTGGTTTTGATTGATTGGCTTGAGTGGCTCGTAGAACCCAGCAAACATTGTACTTACGCAGATCACTGGTGTCATGTGCAAGGATATTGCAAAGAAACCGTCAGCTAGAGGACAGGCATAGAGCAAGATGTGGGGAAGGGACACAGAGTCCCGCGTTCTCTCCAGACATACCCTGCACCTCCACGTGTTCACCAACCTGGAGGCTCTGCCACCCCTGTCTTCTTGGGTTTTTTAAGGAGGCTTCATTACACAGTTATGATTGATTAATTCGTTGGTCATTGGCTGTTGATTCAACCCCAGAGGTCAGAGGTGGGACTGAAAGTTCCAACCCTCTAATTACATGGTTGAGGTTCCTGGTGACCAGCCCCCACCCTTAGGAGCTTTCCCCAAATCACCTCACTAATGCAATAAAAGGTACTTTTTATCACTCTCAACACTTAGGAAATTCCAAGGATGTTGAGACCTGTGAGCCAGGAACTGTGTATGAAGACCAAATATATATGAAAAATATATTTCGGTCATCTGAATGACCAAATATATGATTTCTTATAAATCATAGTGTCACAGGTCCTCAAATCATTCACATTGGAATCAACTAAAGAACTTATTAAAAATGTCCTGCCTTAGGTGTGATCATTCAAAAACTCCATTTTGGATTACACTTCATGTAATTCTTACACACATTAGAATTTAGGAACGACTATTCCAAACAATTGGGGACTGAAATCCTTATCCCTTTCTCAGACTCAGGACCCTTTAAGGGTCCCCTTGCTGGCATCCTGTCTATCCACCTGCTAGCTGGGATCCCCATAGACAGCCATTGTTTCCGGTAGAGAGTGCTATCTACTGACTCTTCCAGACCTCTGAGACCAGGAGCTTGGTGTGTCTCTCCTCCTGGGGCCGGTTCCACCCCATTTAGCTTTAGGTTCTGACGTTTGTTCAGTTGGCCCATTTCCCATCCTGCTGATTCAGGACTTTTTAAAAAACAATACGCCAGTCAACATGTGTTAAGTGATTATTATGTTATTATCTCATTTAATCATAACAACCTCACTAAGTTAGGTATTATTATTATTTTTTTAATGTGGATATATCCTCAGAAGGGTTAGCATATGGCCTCTGATTTGCTGAAAACAGCATGTGACACAGTGATTTTCTTGCTGTGTGTCCCCAAATGGTCCCATCCATTCCTTCATCATCAAAACGGCTGCTTAACGTTGATTTGGGGCTAGCTCACTAAACATACTTTTAGAGAGGTTTTTTTATAGATAGATAACCAGTGCTGGTCTGAGCAAGAGGCTGGCGTCTATGAAATCTGAAATGGGTTTTGGACTAATGAGGACTCCCAGGTCAGGATGTTGAGGAAATCAAAGCAAGCAGGGCAGCAGGCAGGCAGCTGGAAGGGTCCTGAGTTACAGGACTCTGAGCCCTGCCCAGAATTCAAGAAGTCAGTTCTTGCGATGGAAATGGAGGCCCAAAGCAGCACAGATTCCAAGTTCCACAGAAACCTAGTTAGTCACAGTCGGGATAAGTGCTTACACCAGGGATATGCCACCAGGGCAGCAGTGCGTGGTGATGGAGCTTCAGAAATGTGGGTGGTCAGACTTGAGGTTCGAGGATGCAGCCAAACTGACACCAAGGAAAATTGAATGGGGCGCTGCAGCATGAGGGGCTAGGGCTCCCTAAATCTCTACTGCGGCCAGCATTTGGGGTGGGGCGTTGAGGGGATGGAGAAGTAGCCTCAGCTATGGGGAGCCGGAGGCGCTTCAAGGACTTGGACCCAAGCAGCCTGGGTCAGGTGCTTTGTAAAAATCCACAGCAATTTCTTGACTTGCTGGGATTTAAAACCCAAATCAATTTGTATTAGATTAGCTGTTTGTCAATGTAAGGCCAGGCTTTCAGGCTCCACCAGTTTTAGGTAAATTGAATTGGCAATTCAGTATCCTTTTCAGGTCGGAGGGTCACATGGCTGACTCCAGGAAGAACAAAAAAGACAAACAAAAAAACACACAGATCAGACAAGCAGGTAATGGAGTCAGAGGGCCGTGCCTTCCGAGGTGTGGGCCAACAGCTCCTTCAGGGGGGGCCCCCAGAGGCCCCCTTGTCCAGCCCCCTGCTTCCAGAAAGGACACACTCCGAGAGATCCACACAGCTGGGACGTTCAGCTGTGTTTACAGTTCACGGGAGGAGGGCTGCCCCTTGATGCTGATTCAGAACCTTCTTGTGAGAACAACGATTGTCAACATTAGTGAGCACTTTCACTGTGTGGGTGGTGTGCTACGCTCTGTGACAGATATCTGTCCCACAGCATCACTGTGCACGCGGTGGGTACACTGTTATCTCTATTACAGAGGAAGGAAGCAGAGGTCGGAGAGGATACGTGCATTACCCAAGTTCACTGCCCGGCTGGTAAGTGGTGATGCAGAATCTGAGAACTGTTTCTTTTGAGGCCAGCCACTTAGCCACATCGCTCTGAAGTTCAGATGTGGAATCTCCTTTTGTATCCCTGCTAGAGACTTTTTCCCTAAACCCATCTTTGCCTCTCATCCCGTCTTTCCAGAGATCTGGGTTGTTTGGGGTTTCTTTATTTTGTCTAGAAAATAATACCTGTTACTTGGTTTAAGATTATTTTAACTAAGGCAAGCAAGTATTTCCTAAACAGAATCTTTCTCTTAAAACATTGCTGCATCTCATCCCCAAATCCAGGGAAAACTGGCTGAATGAATTGGAGGCCTTTGAGCAAAAGTTTCTCTACGTGCCCGGCCAGTGTGGCTCAGTGGTTGAGCATCGACCCATGCACCAAGAGGTCACTGGTTCAATTCTGGTCAGGGCACATGCCCAGGTTGTGGGCCAAATCCCTGGTGGGAGGCATGCAGGAGGCGGCCAATCGATGTTCTCTCTCATGGATGTTTCTATCTCTCTTTCTCGCTCCCTTCCTCTCTCTAAAATCAATAAAGAAAAAAATTATTAAAAAAATTAAAAAATTTCTCTACGTTAAAGAAGAGTGTGGGTACATAATCCAATGCCTCTTTCCTCTCTTTCACACCATCCCAAATGCTCGGGGAAGCAGGAATTCAGCACCCTGTGAATCCATAGCCTTCTCCTTTCCACACATGACTGCCTCTGGGCCCATCACCCATCAGGGACATCTCTGCCTCTATCATCAATTATTATTTCTCAGGCACCCACTGGGTGCCTGGCACATCAGAGAAGAAATGAATTGACTTTGCTGTCAACAATCACCCTACAAACAGCCAAATAATTTTGATGTTCTTCAAACATATTATAATTAAAAAATTACATGCTGGGAGAAAAATTATAAGCATTTAATCAGAAGAGAGGGTCAAGCCGATGCAATTAGGGAGGAGAGCTGTGCTGTCTTTTATCCACAGAGCCCGTTTCATCACGATCCTGGTGGAAGCAATTGGATTTGAGGCTAAGATGTTTCCATCCAGTTACTTCTGAATCGAGAAAATGCGATTTCATTTGGTTTGTTCAGGAGCGTCTTCCACCTCAGTGCCCTCTCTGAGGTCACCTTCCTGTGGCAGTCCATCGCCACGGCCATGGCTCGTCACTGCAGACCTCGAGCCAGTTGTGGCCTAATACGAAAATGCATTTAAGAAACCATTAGCCCCAGTGAAAAAATTACAAATGCAGGGGTAAGGGAAAGCTCCCAGGTGGCAACCGCTGAAGTATTTGCCCGAGAGGAGATCAGTTGGTAAGCTGAAGTGTTTCTGAGAGAGCTGAATCATTCAGTGAGTCAGAAAATTGCCCGGGTCTTGGAGCCATGACTGAGAGACCACGGAAAACCAAAAAGAAAAGAAAAGAAAAGAAAAGCATTTGTGAGTTTTCTTACTGCGCCCCCCCCCCTTTTTGTTTTTGTTTTTAATCCTCACCTGAGGATATAGAGAGAGAAAGAAACATCAATGTGATACAGAACTTACATGCATGTATGCATGACCAATGGACATGGACAACAGGGCTGGGGATGGGGCGGGGGTGGGGTGGGGAGGAGGGTGTCAATGGGGGAAAAAGGAGAAATATCTGTAACAAAAACAAATTAATTAAAAAAAAACTTTAACATGTAGAAAATGAAAAAATATATATATCGATGTGAGAGAGACATACCAATTGGTTGCCTCTCGACTGGGACCGGGGACCCAACCGGGACCGGGGACCCAACTGCAACCAAGGTACATGCCCTTGGCCGGAATTGAACCCATGACTCTTTGGTCCCCGGGCCAACGCTCCCACCACTGAGCCAAGCCAGCCAGGGCTGTTACTGCCCCTTTTACAGAGCTCTCTGGGCTGACTGTCTAGGGACCAGGTGGGTAATCACAGGTGTTCAGAGAGGTCTGCTTCCTTCTCTCTGGTTCAAGCCAAACACCTCTTCCGTAGGTCACGGGGACGGAGAGAAACGTAGCTGGCTGCTTTCTCCTGGCAGAGGGAGCCCAGCTCCTCCACCTAGAGACAGAAAGGGGGGTGGATGGGAAAATCACACTTTTCCTACCTGTCCTGACACAAAGAGGTGCCTTGTGGTCCTCCGTCAGTATAGCATAGGCAGCAGGATGGGAAGGAAAAGCCCTGGATGGGAGTTAGGGGTCTTGAGTTCTGATCACCAAGAACTGTCTCAATTCCTAGAATTTGGCAATATGTGATATATAATAGTGATACTTTAGTAAAGGCAATCCCAAGCCCTTTGGATTTTATGATGCTTTATGACTTCAAACACTCTTTCGTCCTTACTCTTATTTGAGCCTTATCGAAACCGTGAGGTGGTTAGGCATGCTGTAACTTAAAAGGGAGGAAAGTGATAGGTGTTAATTATCACTCTGCAAACGGTGGACAAAGAAAGAGCTGGGACGGTAAGTGACTTGCTCACTGTTACCCAGGCAGAGAAGAACTCAAACAAATCAGACCCAACTGCTCTTTCCCAAACCCTGATGTATTTTTAGAGGCTGATACCTGCCCTAAATTACCCTTGTGAGACTCAAACTAAAAAATGCTTTTGAAATGCTTTCAAGAATGTAAACCCCCTGTATAGTGTAAGTTTCTACGGTCCCTGAGAATGCTCTATTTCCTATTTAGTTGGGTTCAGTAGGAACCGGTGGAATAAATTCCTATCTCCACGAGGCATCTGGTTCTTTTTTCTGAAAGCAAATGCTAAAAACAAGGCATCATCTAAAGATGAATGCACAGAGAAAAAATACAATAAAAATGACAAATAGATATAGGACAAAGATGTAAATACAACACAAAAGCAAATTGCTGCTGCCCTCCTCCTAACAGAGAGGAAATGCTGAACACCAGAGAGGAGAGGTGGGAAGGATGGAGACAGATGCCAGAGACAGGGATGGAATCTCAGACGACACTCCAGATTCGCACGGCTGATATTAAACACAACAGTTAGAGAGATGATGAGCTGGAACTGTTGACAGCTGAAGGCAACCTCTCCGAGGATTATGTTTGACAGCACAGAGAAGTCTGGCCCAGGGATGAGCATCCGAGGAACACACAGGGAGTCCGTGTGTGTTTATGTGTGTATGTGTGAGCTACTGTTTGCATATGCGTGTTTGTGTGTGTGTGTGTGTGTGTGTGTGTGAGTGTGTGTGTGTGTGAGTTGCTCTTCTATAAATTCATTTATCCATCCAGTTATTCATAGTTCTTTATCCTTTCATCATTGCCTTCCATGTGCTGGGCACTGGGCTAGGTCCTGGGGATACAAAAATTAAAGACAAGGGTCTCTCCCTTCCAGAAGCTCTAGTCTAGTAAAGGAAAAAAAGAAATAAACAAGTGCACTGCATATATATGCGCTGAAAGATAGATAAAGGCAAGGTAATATGGGTGCTCACAGAAAGGCCATCAAAGCCACGTTGGGGTGAGAGCAGGGCAGGGGAGAGAGAGGAGAGGGAGCCAGGAAATTATCCTGTGAAGAGCTTAGATTACACACTGGTTACCTGCAGTATCCAGGGGCTTGCTTTCTGAATCACTGCTATCACCCAAGAGCATCAATGGAGAGGTCTCTCCAACTCACGTGATGCTGATGGCCTCTTGCTTCTTGAGTAGAAACCTTTCCTCCCCTTTTTGCCCCCACCCCATAGAATTCTGCTTCACCAGCAAATCAAAATAATTTTATTATTATTGATAATTTTAATAATCAGAAGATTGTTACTGTTTTCTCCTTTAACTACTGCCCATTAACTCAAAGGTCTTTTAAAAAAAATTTTATTGACTGTATTGAGGTGAGATTGATTAATAAAATTATATAGGCTTCAGGTGTACAAGTCTATAATACATCATCTTTTATTGTATTGTGTGTTCACCATCTGAAGTCAAGTCTTTTTCGGTCACCATTTACCCCCTTACACCCTTTTTTACCTCACCCACCTCTCTTTCTCTCCGATAATCACCGTACTGTTGTCTGTGTCTATTCTTTATTTTTTTTCTTTTTTGCTTAATCCCTATACATTTTTCACCCAGACCTCCAATAGCCCTCCCCTCTAACAGCTGTCAGTCTGTTTTCTGTATCTATGAGTCTGTTTCTATTTTGTTTGTTAGTTTATTTTGTCCATTAGATTGCACAGGTAAGTGAAATCACATAGTATTTGTCTTTCTCTGACTGGCTTATTTCACTTAGCATAATACTCTCCCAGGTCCATCCATGCTGTCGCAAAAGGTAAAATTTCCTTCTTTTTTATGGTCGAGTAGTATTAAATCAAAGGTCTTCTTTTTAAAAATCTTTTTAAATTTAAATTTTTTAAAATTTATTTTTTAATCTTTATTGTTGAGAGTATTACACATGTCCCTCCTTTTCCCCCCCATTGGCCCCCTCCACCAAGTTCCCACCCTGCCCTAGGTTTTCACTAACCTATTGTCTGTGTTCATGAGTAATGCATATATGCATATATGCATTTGGTTAATCTCTTCCCACCCCTCTTCCTGCTGAGATCCCTGTCTGTTCCATGTTTCCATGCCTCTGGTTCTATTTTATTCATTAGTTTATTTTGTTCATTAGATTCCACATATAAGTGAAATCATGTGATATTTGTCTTTCTCTGACTGGCTTATTTTGCTTAACATAATACTCTCCAGGTCCCTCCATGCTATCTCAAAGGATAATAGATCTTTCTTTTGTAGAGCTGCATAGTATTCTATTGTGTAAATGTACCACAGCTTTTTTATCCACTCTTTGGTGAAGTGTCTATTCAGGTCCTCTGCCCATTTTTTAATTGAATTGTTTGTCTTCCTTTTGTTGAGTTGTATGAGTACTTTATATATTTTGGAAATTAACCCCTTATCAGATGTATCATTAATAAATATGTTCTCCCATGCAGTGGATTCCCTTTTCATTTTGATGCTGGTTTCTTTTGCTGTGCAGAAGCTTTTTAGTTGGATGTAGTTCTATTTGTTTATTTTTTCCTTTGATTTGATATCAGTGAAAATTATGCTATGTGAGATATCTGAGATTTTGCTGCCTAGAGTTTTTTCTAGGATTCTTATGGTTTTACAACTTACATTTAAGTCTTTTATCCATTTTGAGCTTATTCATGTGTATGGTGTAAGTTGGTGGTCTAATTTTATTTATTTATTTATTTTTGCATGGACCTGTCCAATTTTCCCAACACCATTTATTGAATAGACTATCTTTACTCCATTGTATTCTCTTGCCTCCTTTGTCAAATACTAATTCAGCATAATGGCCTGGGTCAATTTCTGGGTTTTCTGCTTTGTCCCATTGATCTATATTCCTGTTCTTGTGCCAGTACCAGGCTGTAGTATAACGTGATATCTGGTATTGTGATCCCTCCAACTTTATTTTTCTTTTTCAAAATTGCTGCAGCTATTCAGGGTCTTTTTTGGTTCCATATAAATTTTTGGAGATTTGTTCTAGATCTGTGAAATATGCTGTTGGTACTTTACTACAGATTGCATTGTATCTATAGATTGCTTTGGATAGTATGGATATTTCAATGATGTTAAATCTCCCAATCTATGAACACGGTATCTTCCTCCATCTCTTTTTTCAACATCCTGTAGTTTTCTGAGTACAAGTCTTTTACCTCCTTGGTAAATTTATTCCCAAGTATCTTATTTTCTTGTTGCAATGGTAAAAGGGATTTTTTTTTTTTTTTTTTTTAGTTTTTCTTTCAGAGAGATCATTATTGGTGTATAAAAATGCCATTGATTTCTGGATGTTAATTTTGTATCCTGCTACTTTGCTGGATTAATTTATCAACTCTAGTAGCTTTTTTGGTAGATTCAGTGGGGTTTTCTCTGTATGATATCATGTCATATGTGAATAATGACAGTTTTACTTCTTCCTTTCCAATTTGTAAGTCATTTAGGACATTGCAAAGCCATGAGACCTATTGAATCTGAGTTGAGATACAAAAGAAAAAATAAAGTCTTTTTAAGAAGAATATTTTTATATAGATTTTTAAAGCAGGTATTCAAATTATTGGGGCTAAACTGTCATCCAAGTACATTTTAATGGAGTCATTTGTTCCCTACTTGTCACAAATCAGAGGAAACTCGACATTTGTTTTACTTAAAGCTCTACTTCATTGTGTTGCTCCTTCAAATGATCCTCAGTTTCCCTTAAAGCATTTTCCAGATTTAGCAGGACCCCCATGGTTATGCACAGATGAATCAACTTTCCATAGTCTCCTGTTTCTGTGTACAGGAAGTCAAATACGAGGACTCACAAATAACTTTCCATGATGAGTACATAAGTTGGTGGACGTATTCAAATAAGGTTGAATTAATAAGCTTGAAGATACAGCTAAAGAAATCGGCACAGTGATTCACAGAGAGATAAAGGGATGAAAAATATGAAGGAGAGATATAAGGAATAATTAACATAGTATAAAATCTGTGTATCAGAAATTCCAAAAAGAAAGAATGGTGGAGATGAAATAACCAGAGAGAAGTTTCCAGACCTGAATAAATATGGGACTTTGTAGATCAAAGTAGAATTCGGAAATCAAAGTGAATAAATTAAATAGCACATATTGAGGCACACTGTGTAAGGGAATTTCAGAACATAAAGAAAAAAACTCTTCAAACAAAGCAATAAAAATATTAGGTTATCTACAGAGAAATAATAATGATATGGATAACAATATCTATCAACAATAAAAGATGCTTGAACACAATGAAATAGTGTCTTCAACCCTGGCCAGTTTGGCTCAGCAGTTAGAGTGTCAACCTGAGGACCGAAGGGTCATGGGCTTGATTCCTGGTCAAGGGCACGTACCTGGGTTGCAGGTTCGATCCCCAGCCCTGATCTGGGTGGTGCGGGAGGCAACACATTTATGTGTCTCTCACATTGATGTTTCTCTCTCTCTCTCTCCCTCCCTTTCTCCCTTTCTTCCTTCACTCCTTTCTTCTTTCCTTTTCTTCCTTCCTTCCTAACCATGAGAAAGCTTTAATAACAAATTTCACTTCTTTCATAGATACAGAGTTTTTCAGAATATGGATTTCTTCTTGCTGAGCTTCAGTAACCTGTATCTTTCAAGAAATTTGTACATTTCATCTATGATGTTAACTTTATTGGCATTGAGGTGTTCATAATATTGCCTAGGGTTAGCATGGTGCATCTTTCTCCTTTCTTCTACTCTGTACATACGATATCATCACTTTAAAAGTGCATTTCTATAAGCTTAGAGTTGGCTCTTGGTTTTTTATAATCCTATCTAACAACCTGCCTTTGAATTGCTGTTTTTACACTATTTAAATTTTATGTAATTATTAATATACTTAGAGCTAAACCAATTATTTTATTAATCTTAAAAATTTGTTGCATTTATTCTTTATTTTTTCTTTTCTTTTCCTGCCTTCATTAGGATTTAGGTTTTTTATTCTATTTTATCTTTTTTGTTGGTTTCTTAAATAAAACAGCTTTGCTACTTTGCTACAGTGTTCACAATATGATGTTTAATTTGTCACAGTCTACCTTCAAGTAATATCATACTTCTTCATATATAGTGTAAGAATCTTACAATAGTTTACTTCCATTTCTTCCTTTCTGACTTTTATACTATTGTTGTCATACATTTTACATATGGAATAAACTTCATATGCATTATTTTATTTTATCTTTTAAGGAAGCTTAAGGAATAAGGAACAATTTTATATATGTATTCTTTGGCTACCATTCTGATACTCTTCATTCTTTTGTATAGATCCATATTTCTATCTGATTTCATTTTCTCTTTGTATGAATGACTTTCTCTAGCATTTCTTATAATGTAGGCTTGCTGGTGATTAATTCTTTCAGTTTTTTAAATTTCTGTGACAGTTTTTATTTTCTCTGCATTTTGAAAGATATTTTCTGCCCTGGCCAGTTTGGCTCAGTGGTTACAGCATCAGCCCGCGGACCAGAGAGTCCCGGGTTCGGTTCCCGCTAAGGGCACGTACCTCGGTTGCAGTTTGTCCCCGGCCCTGGTTGGGGTCATGTGGGTGGCAACCACTTGATGTGTCTCTCTCGCATCGATGTTTCTCTTTCTCTCGTCCTCCCTCTCTCCCTCCAGCTCTGTCTGAAGATAAATGCAAAAGTGTCCTCTGGTGAGGATAAAAAAAAAAAAAAGAAAAGAAATATTTTCTGTGATCATGGGCTTCTTGGATAGTGACCTTTTTATTTGAGCACTTTTCAGATGTTGTCCCACTGTCTTCTTGCTTGCATTGTTAATGATGAGGATTCGGCTGTTATCCTTATCTTATTTTTTTCTCCATACAGCATGCGTCTTTTTTGCCTCCCATGGCTACTTTTGAGATTGTTCTCATTATTAATGGTTTAGGGAAATTTCACTTTGATGTGCTATAGTGTTATTTTCTTCATGTGCTTTGTGCTTGGGGTTTCTTGAGATTCTTGGATCCTTGGATTTATAGTTTTCATCAAATTTGGCAAATTTTTAGCTATCACTTATTTAAATATTATTTGAGCAAACTGTTCTTCCATCTCTCTTTTCTCCTTTAGGGACACCAATTACACATATATTAGGCGGTTAATGCTCATATTAGTTTTCTGATGCTCTGTTCACTGTTAGACTTTATTGCCTTTTCTCTGCTTTCTATTTTGGATAGTTGCTATTACTATGTAAAATTCACTAATTATTTCTACAATTTCTAACTTACCATTAATCTAATGCAATGTATTTTTTATTTCACAAATTGTATTTTTTATCTACAGAAGTTCAATATAATTTTTTTACACTTTCCATGATTCCACTTAACTTTTTGAACATATGGAATATAGTTATAATTGTTTTAATGTATTTCTTTCCTAATTCTAACATTTGTGTCATGTTTTCAGTTGGTTTTCGTTGGACTGGTTCTTCTTCTCTTTTGGATTGCATTTACTGTTTCTTATGCTTAGTGATTTTTTTTTCTTGGATGCCAGGTGCTATGAATTTTACCTTGGGTCCTAGATATTTTTACACTCATAAAAATAGTCTTTAGTTTTGTTCTTGAATACATTAAGTTACCTTGAAACAATTTTGTGTTTCGGGGTCTTGCTTTCAATCTTTGTCAGGAGGGACCACAGCAGTGCTTGGTCTGGCACTAATTATTTTCCACCATTAAAGAAAGATCCTTTATCATACTCTACCCAAAGACCCAAGAATTTGAAAATTTTCCAGTTCAATTGGTCATGTTTCCTTCTAATTTTTTCTGGGTAGGTCTTTCTCCAGCCTCAGGTATTTTTCTCACATTCTGGCACATATCAGTATTCAGCTGGATACTCAAGAGGAACCCTCTAAGATCTGTGGAGTTCTTTTTATTTGGTCTAGTTTCCTCCTTTTTAGTATTCTGTACTGTGAACTCTAGCCACCTTCTTCTCCTCTGACTTGTGGCTGTGTTTGTTTTAATCAGTCTATCAAACTCTCCTTGAGTTTTTTCTCCCTACACCAAGTCCTGGAACTCTCAAGTCAGTAAGCTGGACAAATTTATCACTTAATTTGTTTTCTATCTATCAGGGATAACCATTCCTCATTACCTGCAGTGTAGTGGTTTGAGAATCATTGCTTCTTTTTTTTTTTCTTCTTTTTTTTCAGAAAGAAAGGTAAATCCAGTTATTATTACTCCATCTTGGTTGGAAGTAGAATTTCTTGTATAATAATATTAATACATTTAAAAACAAGCAATAAGACTCTGCTTAAGGAAAGCATCTAGGAAGTTGTTTGGAAAATGAGGGTTTGTTTGTTAGTTTGTTTTGTTTTTTAAGGAGTGCAATAACCATTCTGTCACTGAACTTTTCCAAAAAAATTTTTAAAAATTAAAATATAAATAAGAATAGACTGTAAGAAAAATAAGTATTATTTAGAATAGGGTCATTACATAAAAATTAAAAAGCAATATACCAAGAAATATAAAATTCAGAAATTGCTGTGATAGAGTGTAAGTCCTACAATACACTAAATTTAAAAAAAAAAACTATTAAAAAGAATATCCTCACAGAATCACCCAAAATATTGGTACGTAATCTGGGAATTTGAGGATAGAGAGAGATGTTTGAGGATCAAAGAATTAGTATTAAGAATATACAAATAATTTGTGTAATTGATATTAAAACCATATAGGCACAGGATTTAGCAGACGTTTCAGGAAAGAAGAAACCCAAATGGCCCATAAATGTGAAAATATCCTCAGTTTCACATTAATTAAGGAAATATAAATTAGAGCACCAGTGATTCCATGGTGTATCTAGAATATTTGACACGTGAAACATATGATTTTTTTTTTATCCTCACCCAAGGAAATTTTTCCATTTTTGTTCAGATAGAGTGGGAAGGAGAGAGAGGAACAGAGAGAGAGAGAAACATCGATGTGAAAAGGACACATTGAGTGGCTGCCTCCTGCATGACCCCAACCAGGGCCGGAGACGAATTGCAACCAAGGTACGTGCCCTTGGCCAGAATTGAACCCGCGAATCATTCGTCCACGGGCCGACGCTCTAACCGCTGAGCAAAACTGGCCAGGGCAAACATATGATTTTTATTTTATTTTTTATCCTCACCCAAGGACATTTTTGCATTTATCTTCAGATGATAAAGCGGGAGGGAGAGAGGGAGGAAGAGAGAGAGAAACATCAATGTGAGAGAGAGACATCAACTGGTTGCCACCCACACGACCCCATCAGGGGCTGGGGACGAACTGCAACCGAGGTACGTGCCCTTAGCAGGAACTGAAACTGGGACTCTTTGGTCCGAGGCCGATGCTCTAGAACTGCTGAGCCAAACCGGCCAGGTCACCATATGATTTTTTAATCCCCTCCCTCTGTACAACATAATTATTTTCGGTGATAATCATGAAATAATGTTGTATGTGATGTTGAAGGCACTATACATTTCAAAATAGAGATAGATGTTGATTTATTGTCCCTTCTTTGTTTTTCTTCTATTGTTATTTGTTGAACTTGACACATTCAATGCCATTTTATGTTAATTCCCCACTTCAAATTTCTTTACAAAATTCAGAATAATTATGAATAAATAGTGCTGTCATTATTTCTAGTTCTTTCATGTTCCTGCCAGACTATAAAAGCACTACTATTTAGTCTATACTTTTATATATGCCTAATATTTTGAACTTTGGTAACAGTCTGATATAATACTATTTAATGTACATGATGGTATAATAAATTACTTTTAATAAAACCTATTTTTATTAATCCATATTTTAGTTTTAAAACAGTTAACAATTAAATGAATAAATTTTAATGTTAAGAAATTGTTCAAATTCAGCCTGGCCAATGTGGCTCAGTGGTTGAGTATCGACCCACACACCAAGAGGTCACCGGTTCGATTCCCGGTCAGGGCACATGCCCAGGTTGTGGGTCAGATCCCCAGTGGGGGGCATGCAGGAGGCGGCCAGTCAATGTTCTCTCTCATTGATGCTTCTATTTCTCCCTTTCCCTTCCTCTCTCTCTAAAATCAATAAAGAAAAAAAAGAAGATATTGTTCAAATTCAGTAAGTCATCCCACGTATGAACTAAAATTTGCACTTACCAAGCAAAAATATTAGACCTCATAGTTTACACTGTTTCATTGTTTTAAATATTAAACACAAATAAATACTCCAAGTGGTCACATAGAATAACAAAACTGAAATTATTCAAATTCTTTCTCTTTGCTTTTTCTGTTACTGTGCTATCCCTGTTTATTTCAAATATACTGTTTAAACATGAAAATGTGTCACACCACAGGGGCTGGAGATATGGTTTGTGCAGAAGCCAGTGCAAACATTCAGGTCATTATAAACCCACTCTTGGAATGAAGACGGGTAGCTGAATCCATGTGTATTCAGGACCAAAAGTATACCTAGACTTTTCTAATTTAACTTTCATGCAAAATATAATGTTTATTAAAGAGACAAAATTAAGAATGTGCCAATTCAAAGCTTACATAATACATCACTAAATTTAAACAATAATTGCCCCCGGGGGTAGGCTTTCTCACCTGGAAAATAGGGTAGATGTTGGCAGTTCATTGGACATGATCCAAAGCTGATGCTTGAATGTACGTGGATACCAGGAGTTAGGTAGATGGATTGTCTCTCTGAGAAGAGTAGTTTCCCAGCCAGAAGGGAAAGGCATAGCTGGTCGTCGGGCAGTGGTGTCGGTGAGCACATGGCCGAGATGAGAGAATGAATGAGGCTGCACTGGCAGAGATAGCTGCAATGTAATTAGTGCATCTAAAAAGCTATTTAGGCATCTAGTTATATGACATCTCCAGATGGGGGAGACCAGCATTCTGACTCTGAAGAACACATATTTTAAGCAGATTAAGAAAGGAAATTTTTTAAATGTAGGAAGGTATAATTAACCCGAGGACCCTGGCTGAAGCAAGATACTGCTGAGGGGAATGACTTAAAGAAACTCCAAACACATTAGACATATGGTTGAAGAAACAAGTCAGCCTCGTCTCCATGGGATTATTGCTCTGTGAATAAATTTCAATTTGTGGTGCAACAAAGCACTGTGGAGACGATGTCCAAGACAGGCGCATGCTTTTGCAGGTGAAGACTTAATAAAAGCACTACCAGTATGTGTATGCATGGAAAAAAGCGATTTCTTTGCTTTACGATAGTTGAAAATAATCCTTTCCATTTAGATACTAGGGACAGCTGCCGGAGTGAGCTTTGTGTGAGTACCAGTCGCAGACTTCTGTTGGAGTTCTACTGCTGGGGTGTGGAAAATACAGAGTAAAGGGAACCTTTTCCTGGAGAGTTTGGGGACCATGAGATTCAAGGGGTAGGCCTGGGCATGGAATAGAAGACACAGCCAGGACAGCTAGGAACCAGACAGGCTCATGTGTAGGACCATGTAGGAGAACTTAAAGGTTGGAGCACAGTGAGAGGTATTGGAAGCAGAGCAACGAAATGGACACCAGGAAGCAGGAAGCCAACTGGGTAGCCATTGGACACCTGGGTCCAAGAATATGAACACAGCTGAGTTCAGTGAAGCCCTCTTAGAGATGAAGATATCTGAGCTGAGATACAACTGGCCAAGGCCAAGAGCATTTCAGAGATGGCAGCCAATGAGGAAGATCAAATGCGCTGTCATGAATGAAAATACCTAGAACAGGACTTGACATAATGAAGGGGATTAATGCATAGACAAGGGCCAGGTCATCAAGGAGATGGGCCATTGTGTTGGCACAGGCCCCCTGGTCAGAGTGGCTACACTGTGACTGCTGCTCCCAAGCCAGGGGCTGGCTGATACTGGTTCCGGGCGTATATGTGGCATGGCCCTGGCAGGAGAGGAGCACTCCAGAGAGACTCCTCTGCGACCTCTGGTCAGGGACTGTCCACAGCCAGTAAGAGACCACTCTCTGGAGTGTTGAACTTCAAATCCAATCTTTAAATAACTCTTCAACATGTAAGAAAGTGTTCTGGGGGGAGAAATGTTGGCAGAGAAAGAGGGGTGGAGGTGAAGAAGAGAGAGACAGGAAAAGCATCTTTGAGATCATATTGAATAAAGAATGGAATTCAGATAAGTAAATTTCTATCAAAAACCATTTGAGAAACATGATGTGAATTGGCCATGTCTTGTTTTGTTTCTTGTTCAATAGAAAAGTTGATCAGATCACTGCCTCTGTCTAATCGAAAATAGGATGTACACCTGAGAGAAAGGAACAGCCTGCTGGTGAGTGAAATGTTTTAAAATGGGGGTTCGATTTCATTAGTTTGCTTTGTGGTGTTCAGGACGAGCCTACACCTTTTCCCTACAGTGGCCAGGGCTCTCCTCGGCTACCCTGGCATGACTAATATTTGAGGTTAAGTCTGGTCTGTAGAATTCTAACCTGGTTTCACATTGGCAATTTTAAGACTTCCAGGCAAATGAATACTCATGTGCACGCAGGGGTTAGATATGCACACGAGTGCTCCAGAAATGAAGGTTAAAGCATCGCAGGATTGATGTTTGTAACCTAAAAGTCAAGGGTATTCAAAGCTAAGCCCGGAAGAGCTGTGGTGAGTCACTGGGGCTGCACGTGGGAGAGATAGGAATACAAAGTAGCACTTTCAGCTGAAGCGACCTGGGAAACATTTATGCTGGAATGAGATGATCCCAGCTGATTCTCTCCAAGCATCCCAACAAATAGGAGATACATTCACCCAAATGGAGACTTGCTCTAGAAGTAGCAGGTAGCTGGATGCAGGAAGTTGCCACTGGAGATCATTTTTCAGTCTCATAATTCAGGATATTGGCAAGAATAGACAGTGATATTTTTTTCTTCTGTTTTCTAGAAATGCTTTTCTTTTTAAACAAAGCCTCTATTTATCAGAACTTCAGATCACACATGGCAGTCAATTGAAGCTGTTTAGGGCATTTACAGTAATTGATCTGCTATAAGTTCTTCACAAGTGGATTGCACTACACATATATATGAATTTTTCAAAGCATTCAAAAGCCATTAGGATGTTCCCAACTCCTATCTGATCATCTGAGGGCCACTGACTGGATATGATGATCATCAGAAATTAGTTAGGCTAGCAGCAGGGGGAATTTTGATTAGAAATTTAAAAAAAAGTTCCTCTGAATGAGGGCTGCATGTCCTGGTAGCAGTTGTCCAGGAAGGCTGAGCGAACTTCATCATCATATGATATATACATACACTAGACTACAATCCAGCATAATAAGGGTCAAACTACTGCCACATTTTGAATCAGGAAAGTTTCACATGTACTAGATATATCACATATAGTCATTATATCATTTAAGTCTCACAAAACCAAATGACGGTTTTATTTTATTTTATTTATTTATTTTTTCCTTTATTGATTTTAGAGAGAGAGGAAGGGAGAGGGAGAGAGAGATAGAAACATTGATGAGAGAGAACATCAGTTGGCCACCTCCTGCATGCCCCCCACTAGGGATCAGGCCCCCAACCTGGGCATGTGTCCTGACCGGGAATCAAACTGGCGACCTCTTGGTGCATGGGTTGACACTCAACCACTGAGCCACACTGGCCGGACCCAAATGATGATTTTAATATTCTTCACTTTGCGATTGGGAAACTGAGGCTAAACAGTTCAGTGTTTTGCCCAGGGTAGCACAATAAAAGCCAGAATTATGATATGAACCCAAGTCCAAGTCCAAAACCCATGTGCTCGCATCCCCACGCACTATGCCACGTTGCCTCTCTAAACGGATGTCTGTTTCCCAGCAAAGTTTAGGGTAGGGCTGCTGGAGGCTGGGGCATGCAAGATAAACAGTTTTGATCCTATCTCCTGTGAATTTGTAGGTCTTTCTGGATTGTGATGTGGGTGTTTTTGTTGGATGAAAGTATTCAGACAAAAGCAGATAGGTGCTCTTTGAAAACAGAGGTGGAGAGATGGAGAAGCTGGGCAGGTGGAGAACAGGTAAAGCAATGGCACATCTAAGTGAGTGTGTATTTGAGTGGCAAGAAAAAGAACATAAAGAAGGCTTTCATCCAGATAGACTCATCTCCAGGGAGAGCAGTGAGCGCTCGGGGGGAAAGTCAGCTACAGGCAGTATGGGGGGTACAAGTGACCTTGTTTTTTCCAGTATTTAGTTTAAACCACTCTTGGCCACCTTTTCTGGACTATTTCGAACTCCCCAGGTAAGAGTTCTTGTCTTCCCCACTCAGAATCAATGCTATAGCCCTGGTGTTAACACTGGCATTGTTGATTCTAACTCATTTAATTGAGGATCAGAGAGTATACGTAATCACCCTCTGTTACAATGTATATGATGTCAGAGCCTAAGGTTTAACCACTACATTATAATAGTGGCTTCCTCTGTAGTGAAGAGCTGACTGTGGTAAAAGACTAACTCCTTACAAGGGCTAAGTAAAATCTTTCTCTCTGCCTTGGCATCTCTGTCTTTAAAAAACAACTAATTTAAAAAAAAGAAGCATGAAACTCAAAACAAACCATAGACTTAGATATATAACATAAAACTATAAAACTTCTAGGAAACACAGGAGAAAATCTTTGTGACCTTGGGTCAAAGATTCATTAGATATTGCATCAAACGTATGATCTACGGCCCTGGCCCGTGTGGCTCAGCTGGTTGGAGCATCATCCTGTACACCAAGAGGTGGCGAGTTTGATTCCCAGCCAGGGTACATACCCAGGCTGCGGGTTTAGTCCTGGGTTGGGGCAGGTGCAGAGGCAACCGATCCATGTTTCTCTCTTCACATCGATGTTTCTCTCTCTCCTTTCCTCTCTCCCTCAAAGCAATAAATAAAAGCATCATCTATGAAAGAAAACATTGATAAATTGAACCTTACAAAAATTGAATACTTCTGTTCTTCATGAGATACTGTGAAAAGAATGAAAACATAAGTCACAGGATAGGAAAACAATATTTGCAAAACAAATGTTTTTGAATCCAGAATATATAAAAGTTTTCCAAACTCAATAATAAGGAAACAAACTATCTAATAAAAAAATGGGTAAATGCTTTTAAAACTTTACCGAGAAGCTATGCAGATGGCAAATAAGCAGATGAGATGATTATCATTAGTCATTAGGGAAAATAAAATTAAAGCCACAGCTGAACAATACACAACTATATAATAATTGAAACCTAAACTGGGGGGTGAGGGGGGCTGACTATTCCAGGTGCTAGTGAGGAAGAGGAACTGGACGTCACCTGCATCACTGGTGGGAATGCAAACTGATACACTTATTGCTGACAACAGTATCGCAACTTCTTATGAAGTGAACACACACTTCCTGTAGGACCCAGCAAGCCCACTCTTAGGCACTTACCTAGGAAAAATGAAAACTTAGGATAATGCAAACACTTGTATATGAACATTTATAGCAGCTTTATTCTTAACCCCCTCAAACTTGAAATGAGCCCAACGCCCTTTAACTGGTGAATAAACTACGATATATACATGCACTAGACTACACTCCAGCACAATAAGGGTCAAACTACTGCCACATACAACATGGATGAATCTCAAGTGCATCGTGCTAGGAGAAAGGAGTCAAAATGTCAAAGCTACATGTGATGTAATTCTAATGATTTGACATTCTGGGGAAGGCAGACCTAGAGGGACAGAGAACAGATCCGTGCTTGGTGGGCCTGAGGTGGGGTGAGGCATTGGCTGCAGAAGGGCATGGAGGATGTTTCGTTCTTATGAAAATGTTCGTTATCTTGATTGCGGCGGTGGTCCCACAACTGTCAGACAGTAGAACAATAGACAAAAAGTGAATTTCACCTCCATATGAGAAAAAAAAGGAGGAGGAGGAGGAACAACAGCGGAAGCAGCATGAGACAGGAAGGGTTCAGAGCACAACGAGACGTTATCACAGGTTAGATTTGGAGACAGTCTGGGTGGTGGATCAGCCAGCATCCCACATGTAGGAAGCAGGCTTCTTCTCACCAGGATTTCCCTTTGTCTCACCCTCAAAATCTTTTTTTTTTAAATATGTTTTTATTTAGAGAGAGAGGAAGGGAGAAAGAGATAGAAACATCAATGTGAGAGAGAAACATCGATTGGCTGCCTCCTGCACGCCCCCTACTGGGGATCAAGCCTGCAACCTGGGCATGTGCCCTCACTGGGAATGGAACTGGGACCTCTCAGTTCATGGGACATCTCAATCCACGGAGCCACACCGGCCGGGCTCACCCCCAAAATCTTAATTCATTTAGGTTGCCAATAAAGGGAATTCCGGAGAAAATGCAGAAAGCAGTCAAGCTCATGCAAGGCATTGGTGCTCCACTCCCTGAATTAATGTGGAGGGGGAGCTCCAGCCTCACTGACATTTGCTTTAGAGGTAGAACTGGGGTTTCTAGGACCTGCATTGGCAAGAGGAAGAAATAAATGTCCACGGGCCTGGCCTAATTGATTCCCTATAACTTAAAGCAATAACCTCTAAATGATCCATCCTCTATGCTAGGCAAATTCCATTTCTTTTTCTTTTATAGCTTTTGCCTTTTCTGGTTAAAGGACACTTGGAATTTTTCACTTCCCTGTTACTGTGTGGGAAGGGGACCGAGAGAGGAGACAATTCTCAGTCTTGCTGGTGGGTGAGGTAAACAGACAGGGAGACATATCTGCAGCTACTGGGAAGGGCGCAGGCTCATAGGAGATGAAGGGACCCCATGGGTGGTAGATGACAATGGGGCATGTGCTTTGGAGCTGGAGGAGGACGTGGCCTCGGGTCTAGAGTAATGTGGCCGGAGGATCAAAGGTTTGCTAAGGTACTCTAAGGTAAAATTCCTGGATGTCCCTGTCTATGACACCATGTGTCATCCGTGGGAGGAAAAATCACACTTTCAAAGAGGCAGCGCCAGTAGCTAAAAGTTGTGTCTCTGCAGTCAGAAAGATGTGAATTCAAGTCCTGGCCTTATTGCTTCCACGCTGCCTAACTGCTCTGAGCCCTGGTTTCCTCTCTGCTCCATGGGGACACAAAGCATGCACACTGTAGAGCCGTTGAGGGGGTAGACTTTATGAGTACAGAGGTCTTACCTCACTGTACTGGGCACACGGCCGGGCTCAATAGTATTCCAAATATATATATATATATATATTTAAATTTTTTTTTCTTTATTGATTATTTAGAGAGAGAGGAAGGGGGAGGGAGAGAGAGATAGAAACATCAATGAGAGAGAACATTGATTGGCCGCCTCCTGCATGCCCCCCACTGGGGATCGGGCCCACAACCTGGGCATGTGCCCTGACCAGGAATCGAACTGGCGACCTCTTGGTGCATGGGTCAATGCTCAACCACTGAGCCATACCAGCCAGGCTGTCCCAAGAAACTTCTAAAGGCCGAAGGGACTGGCTTCTCTAAGTCTTCTGAGAGGTCAGGATGGCCTGTAACACAGTGAATGGCCACTGTGATTCTCTTGGTGGCTGCAGGGAGCAGGAAGGTTGGAGGTGAGTTAGGAAAATAAGACTCCAGGGCCCCAGTTCCCAAACCCTGTACCGCAGTGCTGCAGAGCGCTGCAGAAACCTCACAGACATGCCCAAGAGATTTCTGCATTTCCGGGCAGACACAGTGATTCTCAACATCTATGAGCCACTGCAAAGAGATAGCTTACGGGAGTCTGCAGTTCCAGCATTTTTAGTTTCTTTAGATCATATTTAGTAACTAAGTACCTAATAAATAAATCTGTTCGGTATTTCTTTTGGCGTATGGGGACTGTGAAAACACTTACTCAGATGTTAAGGGAGCCCGGAGTAGCAGAAGCTTAAGAACCTCGGCTCTCAAGTGTCCTAAAGATGCTGCAGTCCCTAGAGGCTGATAGCGGTACCTGGCCCAGTGCCTTGGAACAGCTAAGTCTGAGTAAGCTAGGGCACCATAGCGTGTTACAGGTGGGAGAGATCTTTGAAACCATCTGGGTAGCACTTTCATTTTACAAGTAGGCAGCCTGAGACCTTGAGAGGACTCGCCCAATCCTATTTTTCCTGTGTCTGGATTGTAGGGAGGCGTAGAGAAGAGCAGATGTGTGTGAAGGGGGCAGTAGTGGGAGGTATAATCTCTAAGGAGTCGAGCAGCTGACTGGATAAGAAGGAGGTACATTGACCAGTGAGAACCAAAGGCTTGCTTCCTGCCCTCCACCATGTGGGTGGGTGGGTAACAGACAGAGCATAGCTGCAGGGAGCTTTAAGGATGTCTTAACAGAGACACTCCTGGAGTCTCCACAGGAGCTAGAGGAAGGCAAGGCGGCGGCAGGAATCTGGCACGTGGATACGACGTGGCTGTGTTCCAGCATCCGGCTCCAAGGGGCTCTCGCCTTGTTTGTTCCTCAGGGGTAGGCTGGAACATTCGTATTGCGAGAAATCATCTCTATCTAAATTAAATCTCCACCAGTCTCAAAAAAGCAGGGCTTGGATCTGGGAGGGGAGTGGTTTGGGCTTTGTATTCCTGCGTGCTTAGCATCAAGGCAGTATCAACATCATCAGCGCCTCCCTGAACACGAGTGAGAAAGGGGAGTTGAGTGGGGTGCCAGCCAAAGAATTCAGGGCCTGGGAACGGGTGGTCCAGCTCAGGTGTGGAGGCTCTGCGATTCACCTACATGTTATAAGATGGGCTACCTACCTTTCAGACAATCCTCAATAATATCTTAAAGGATTCTAGAGGTCCACTGAGCTCAGGCTGGTTATCTGTTTGCAAGATACAAAGCAACATCCAGATACATGACTAATGAAAGGAGCCATGTAGAGCTCTATCTAGCTACCTAGAGAGATGGGTGCATGGGAAAAAAGCACTTAGGGAGGTTCAGGGATTACAGGAAACAGTGCTGGATTAGGAGCTAGGCATTCTGGGTGTTAGTCCTTTCTGGCTGCTAATCAGCTGTGTGACCTCTGGTAACTCCTTTTGCTTTTCTAGGCGTCAGCTCCCCGTCTGCCCACACAGGCTGCTGAGAGGCCAGGGTGTCGTAATAAATGCAACCCTTTATCAAGTGTTTTCTAAGTTCCAAAACTGTTTTAAACACCATGCATAGTTTATCTCACTTAACCCTCACAATCCCTGTCTGAAGTAGAGATTAATATAGTCTATAACCAAAGGTATAGATGAAGAAACCGAGGTCACCTTGATGTAGGTGAGTTCATAGTGCGGGCAGATTTGGGAGCCTTGAGCCTTCAGAAGATTTTGACTTAGTAGATCTGGGGTTGGGTCCATGCATTTGCAGGTTTAATAAGTACCTGGGCAGTTTTGATATGCATGGTCCATGAACTTCAGTTTGAAAAATGCTTCCCTAAGCCCCCTTGCCCCCCTTCCACTGTAGAGACCAAAAGTAGCATGCACATATGAGGGAAGGTGTTGATAAGAGGCACCTCAGAGACCAGAAATGGCCAAATGCAAGTTGTCAGAGGAGCCTTAAAGGAACGAGTGGTCTCTGACTCTTGCAGGGCACCCCGGCAGCCTGCAAACTGTGAGTTAAATCTAAACTGACAGCCAGGTGGTTGGGTAATTCTGAACAGGAAGGTAGTAGAAGACTGTGTTGGGTGAAGACTGGGCCTATTATCCCTACCAACTCTGTAGCATTAACCATGCCTTCTTACATGGGCACAGCATTCTAGAACTTTTGCCTATGATATTCAGTCTTTTTACAAAAACTTTATAAAATTCATATGATTTTCCTTTTCTGTATACCCGAAAACAGAAGCTCAGAAAAGTCTCTTGCCTAACCTCAGAGGTCTCACAGCTGGTAAGTGGCAGCTGTGGTCTGGTAGCCTGATCTCTCTTCATTAGGTCAAGTGCTTTTTCAGGACCTCATGGTGGTTGACCAGTGACCCAGTGGGTACCCAACACCACCACAGGCACAGCGGACAGCAGAAGACATGAAGACTGCATCCTTGACCTTGAAGGGTTTACAATTGTGTCAGATGATCAGAGTAACACAGCTAGAGAATATCATCCAGTGGTAGGGCTGACTCAAAGAGAAAAGAAAAAGCTCAGCCATTACCTTGCATAACAGGGTATGTGTCTATGTCTGTGGCTCAGAAACAACACACAAATGTGTGGGCTGCACCACACCCAAAGGCAATATTTCCCTAGGCCACTCCTCTGCTTGTGGTCCTTCCATGGACGCTCCTACTTGTAGGATCAAGCCCAGCACCCACTCCTCTCTCTAGCCTCATCTTGTGCCATACTGCCCATCTCTTGCTGCTGCTTCCCTAGAATACGTCTCCCCTGCCACGCACCTGCCACCTCCATCTCCTCTCACTGGGGATCTCTTACCCCCCTCTAGGTCTTGACTTAACCTTCCTTCCTCAGAGAGTCCTTTATTGCCTCCTCACTTTATTGGATGCCCACATAGCATCCTGGGCTTTTTCTTTGAATCACTCATTGCAGATCTAATTGGCATTTAATATTTATCTTTTCTACTATAGTATAAGCTCCATGGGTCAGATACTATACCTATTACATTCACCACTATACCCCAGTACCCAGTGAGCAGCACATAGTAGGGATTCAAATATCCCAGTGCACCAATAAATGAACTAATAAATAGATGGAGAGGTGGATAGTTTAAAAATAGAATGAGTGATAGAAACTGTGGGATCCGTATTTCACGGTGGCAGGCCAGTATACCATGCTCATTTCAGTTCAGCGGAGTTTTATTGGCGCTGTGCTAGGTGAGGAACAGAAGGATGAATAAGATACGGTGTCTTACAGTCATGCTAAGCAAAAGGAGAGGTACAAACAAAAGACAGCAGCAGACGTCGCTTCCTTTCAGAAAACTGCTCTATATCACTTTCCCAGAGATGACAGCCCAGAGCTCTGTCCCCATGGTTAAGACTTTTTTCCTATGGCTTTCGGGATAGAAGGGGAAAAGGAAGATGAGGTCCTAAGACAGGGTGTGGAGGGTGGCAAAGCCTCCAAAGCCAGAGGACATCGCCATGATACTCGGTACCTGGTGGTCATGCACCAGCAGCATTAGCACCACCTGGGAACTTGGAAGTGCACATTCTCAGGCCCCTCCCTAGATCGGCCAAGTTAGAGACAGTGGTGCTGGGGCTGGCTGGTAGAAGCTTGAGAGCAGATTGTGCCTCTCTTCTCAATTTCACAGTAGCTTGCAACTGACTATTTTAGGAGTATTTACACCATAGAAATTGGCAAATGCAAATCACACCTTTTCTTCCAAAGGGTTGTTAAACAGTTATCAGAGCACCATTTGACCCAGAAATCCATGTTTTAACAAGCTCTCCAGGGGATTCTGATACTTCTAGTTCTCCCTCTCCCATGCAAAGTCATTCAAAATTCAGGTTTGTGCATTGATGAACCTGCGCTTGGATGGCTCCAGGGATTGTTTGTCCCTGGTTGTGACAAGAGTATCAGCAAGGGAACAACTGTTCCTTCCCCAGATCCCATCCCCCCATGCAGCCGGAGGAGACTGAGGATGTGGAGTGACTGGAGAATTGCTATTTTGGTCTCCACACCCAGCATTGTTGAAAAAAGGGCTGATTTGCAAACAAAGATCTCAGAGCTGTGAACCTCAGCAGGCTAAAAACAGCCCCATTCTGATTACAAGCAAATGGAGACTTCTTTTTTGTGACAGAATTCAGAGACACTCTGGATGACAGTGATGTACTGAAATAGCCAAATCCAGATTTCTGCCTGTATCAGCACAGTACGCATCACACACCTGCATGTGGTCCCTCAGATACACTCACAGCATTAAGGGGGAAAGAGGAACACAGAAGTAAACAGAGCTGCTCGATCAGTTACATCTCCCAGCACTGTGGAGGGCGCACGTAAGGGGGGAAAGTGAAAAGGGGTTTATATTTTTGAAGAAATAATGCTTCACAGGTTTCATCTGATGTGTTAGCCACTGCACCAGGTGTATCGGCTAACGAACCAGGTAGTTCCCCTAATGAGTCAAACAGATCACCTGCTGAAACACTTCCAAGACTAATGCATTCCTCTGCTACGTTCCATCTTCTGAAGGCAAGAGTTAACCTGGGCCCTAGTCCAGCCCCAACCAAGGATTTCAGGAAATTGGTTGACCACGTGTAAGGAACTTTTCATTCACTTGCTGCTATAAATAATATTTTGTTACCAAGAATTGAAAAGGGTGTCAGTTTCATTGATTTTTTTGTGTTTTAGCACCTGGAGCTTAGCTAAACCTTGACAAATGTTTTTTAAATATATGAATAGGAAAGTTGGATAGATGAATGAAAGTGTGAACAAAGGTTTTCAAAATAGGGGCTTGTAGATTTTACTTTTATTTGCAAGGCTTAGATTTTCCCTTGAGGCCAACACTACCTTGCCTCTCTTAAAGAACTACAGAAGTTTGCCTGGCCGGTGTGGCTCAGTGTTTGAGTGTCAACCCATGCACCAAGAGGTCACCGGTTCAATTCCCGGTCAGGGCACATGCCCAGGTTGTGGGCCCGATCCCCAGTGGGGGGCATGCAGGAGGCGAACAAATATCTCTCATCGATGTTTCTATCTCTCTCTCCCTTTCCCTTCCTCTCTCTCTAACATCAATAAAGAAAAGAAAAAAGAACTACAGAAGTTTGATGCTGACTTTCTCACTTCTGTGGAACTATTACGGTCACTGCTTTTTCTAACATCTTCATTCACTACTGTTGATATATGAGGCCGAGGATTTGAAATGCACAGGGCACTGGCTTTCCATTTTTGTCCCAGAGGAGACAACGATGGAAGGTCACGGAGCTGGGGAGGTGCTCTTGCTCCTTCAGTGACATGAGCCATCCAGGCCACGTTGCTTTCAGTTGTGAAAAGAGGTCCATAGTGCACCTCCCCACCCCAGGGGCAGACTTGGCCTCCACAATTCTCCCCGAGATGCCTAAAATATCCTCATCTCTCATAGGAACTTGGGAGACCAGGGCTCCTACTGAGCACAGACTCTGTGCCGGACATACTATATGCTCTCGTAAATTAGCTCATTTAATCCTCTGAACAACCTTGTGTGAAAGAAAGATTTTATTAACCCATTTTGCAGAGGAGGAAATGGGGAGGCGGTTAAGTAACTTGCTCAAGATCACAGAGTTCAGCCGCGATGGAACTAGCATTTGAACACAGTCTGGTTTCAGGCTCTTTGGACTTTTCCAAATTTCTCTTTGGCCCTTGAGAATTCCAAATGGAGCAAAGACCAAAACCAATACACATAGGTGTGTATGTAAGGATGTGAGAAAGCGAAACTTGAATGCTTTGCTAAGCATCAGAAAAGACATGTCACTGTGGCCTAAGCAGCAAGAGAGGAGGGGTTGCTAGGGGTTGCCAACAAATGATGCCGATTCCCAAGTTCATGGGTGCCCGCTGATAGGCCAAGGGTCCACCTGTTGTTGGGCTTTCCTCCTTGCTTTATGCCAACTGTGAGCAATCTTCCTAGCTACCTGATGGCTGCAAATCCCGTTATAATTACTACTAGTAGCAGCTAACATTTACTGAGTACTCAGCTCTGTCAAGAACTCTGCTTCAACTTCTTTGATTAGTGATTTCATTGTGTATCTGTTACCATCCTTTTACTTGAACAGCTCTGTCTTTGTATTTGATGTGGGTTTCTTCTGAGTAGCATATGTTTGGATCTTTTGTATCCAAAGACAATTTCTGTCTTTCAATGGAGGTTTTAGACTTTCCACATTCAATGTAAATATAAAATAATTACGTTTAAATGTGCCGTCTTGCTAGTTGTTTTCTGTTTGTCCATTCGTTGTTGCTGCCCCTACCCTCTATTTTTCTAATTTTGAATTGAGTAATTTTTATAATTCCATTTTATTTCCACTCTGGGCTGCTTTTTTTCCAATCCTCACCTGAGGACATTTTTTTTTCCTTCTATTTATCTTTAGGTAGAGTGGGAGAGAGGGAGAGAGAGAGAGAAACATCGATGTGAGAGGGACACATTGACTGGTTGCCTTCCCGCACAACCCCGACCAGGGCCAGGGATGAACCGCAACCAAAGTATGTGCCCCAAGGTATGTGCCCTTGGCTGGAATCAAACCTAGACTCTTTGGTTCACAGGCCAATGCTCCAACCACTGAGCCAAACCAGCCAGGGCTTGGCTTCTTAATTATACCTATTTTTTTAATTGAGTGCTTGCTTAAGAAGATGCAATGTATCTTTACAATGTATCTTCTGACAGTCTAATATTGCACCCCTTCACATAGAGTTAAGAACTTTTTAAGTCTTCCAGTTTCTCTCTGCAATCCTTTGTCCTATTGTTTTCATTTAGTTTGTTTTAATATATAACCCGTGAAAAGACACTATTTTTGCTTTAGACCATCAATTTTAAAGGGACTGAAATAACAAAAATATGGTCTCTCACCTTTACTTTTATTTTTACCATTTCTGAAACTCTTCATTTATTTGTGCAGATCCACATTTTCCGTGTGATATCATGATCCTTCCGTGGAAGGAATTCTTTTAAATTTCTTGTAGCACAGTTCTGCTTTCAATGCATTCTCTCTGCTTCTGTTTGCCTTGAAAAGTCTATTTTGCATTCATTACTAAAAGATGTTTTTGCCGGATATATAATTCTTCACTGATTGTTTTGCTTAGTTGTTCAATTCATTACTGAGAAAATGATAACATTTTTAATGATTGTGAACTTCTCTATTTCTGTTTAATCCTGCCACATTTTCACTTCATGCATTTGCAAGATTTGTTATTAGGTACACACATATTTAAGATGACTGTGTCTTCTACTAAATTGACCCCGTATATATTTGAAAGTTGCTGAGCAAGTAGATTCCAAAAGTTCTCATCACAGGAAAAAAGATTTTGTAACTATGTGAGGAGATGGATGTTAATGAAACTTACTGTGGTGACCATTTCACAATATATGTATGTTAAGTCATTATACTATATACACATTAAACTTATACAATGCTATATGTCAATTATATGTCAATTAAACTGAAAAAAACTTAAAAATTGACCCTGTAAATTGACCCTTTTATATTTAGAAAATATTTTTATCTATCTTAGTAATCTCTTTAACTTAAAACTTAATCTGATTACTATTAGTATAATGACACCAGCTTTCATATGCTTAGTATTTGCATGGTATATTATGTAGCTTTTTATTGATGTGTAATAATATTACCAAACACTTAGGGACTTAGGACAAAAACACATTGATTTTTCACTTTCTGTGCGTCCAGAGTCTGGGCATGGCTTAGAATAGTTCTCTGCAAAGATACAATGACTATTATTGGCCAGGGCTGTACTCTCATCTCAAGGCTTGACTGAGGAAGGACCCACTTCCAAACTCATGTGGTTATTGGCAGAATTCAGTTACTGATGTTGTGAGGACTGAGGGACTCACTTTTAAGTGGGCTGTTTACAGAAGACTGCTCTTAATTCCTAACAGATTGCTTGCTGAAAGCTGCTCTCGGTGTTTTGTGATACATGCCTCCCCAGTATGTCCACTTGCTTCATCAGCTCAAGCAGCGAGAGAGTCTCCTAGCAAAATAAGTATTACAATTCTATGCAATCTACTCATGGGAGTGGCATTCATCACGATTGCCAAATTCTGTTGGTTAGAAGCAAGTCACTAGATCTGCCAGCAATAAAGGGGAAGGGCTTAAACACGAGTGTAAATATTTAGAGCAGGGATCATGAGAGCCACCTTATAGTTTGTCCATCACAAATGGTATCTATATTTTGCATCTTTTTACTTTTAACCTGCATCTCTGTTTAAAGTTTACTACTTATAAATGGCATATGGTTTGCTTTTTGCCTTATTACAATCTGGCAATCTCTACCTTTAATTAAGGTGTTTAGTCCATTTAAATGTAATCATTGACATGTTTGTATTTGTCAACTGTGTGCTTTTATGTTATTTTTTTTCCTTTGAAGTCATTAAATTTTAAAAAGCTTTTATTGAATTTATTGGGGTGCCACTGGTTAATAAAATTATATAGGTTTCAAGTGTACAGTTCTAGAGTACATCATGTATATATTGTATTGGGTGTTCACCACCCCAAGTCAAGTCTCCCTCCATCACCATTTATCTCCCATTTACCCTCTTCTACCTCCCCACTCACCCTTTCCCTATGGTAATCACCATACTGTTGTCTGTGTCTATGAGTTTTATTTTCTTTGCCTATTCTCTTTACCTTTTTCACCCAGTCTCCCAACCCCCTGCCCCCCGACAGCTGTCAGTCTATTCTCTGTATTTATAAGTCTGTTTCTATATTGTTTGTTAGTTTATTTTATTCATTCGATTACACATATAGGTAAACTCATATGGTACTTGTCTTTCTCTGGCTTATTTCACTTAGCATAATACTCTCCAAGTCCATCCATGCTGTTTCTAAAGGTAATTTCCTTCTTTTTACAGCTGGGTAGTGTTCTATTGCGTAAATGTACCATAGCTTTTTTATCCACTCATCTTCCGATGAGTACTTGGGCTGCTTCGAAATCTTGACTATTCTAAATAATGCTGCAGTGAACACAGGGGTGCATATATTCTTTCAAATTATGTTTTGGGTTTCTTAGGATATATTCCCAGAAGTGGAATCACTGGATCGTGAGGCAGTTTCATTTTTAATTTTTGAAAGTAAACTCCATACTGCTTTCCACAGTGGCTGCACCAGTCTGCATTCCCACCAATAGTGCATGATGGTGCCCTTTTCTCCGCATCCTCGCCATCGCTTGTTATTTATTGATTTATTGATGATAGCCATTCTGACAGGTGTGAGGTGATATCTCATTGTAGTTTTAATTTGCATTTCTCTGATGATGAGTGACATTGAGCATCTTTTCATATGCTATTGGCCATCTCTATGTCCTCTTTGGAGAAGTGGCCAGCATTATCTTAATTTCAACTGTGTTTTTAAAATGTATTCCATGTGCTTTTTATTATTCAATTATCTAGTTCCCACTTTTTTGTAAATAAAGTGTTTTATAGTATTCCATTTTATCCCCTCTATTAACTTTTATATTATGCCTCTTTGTATTGTTTGTGTATATAAATATATGGTTACATAAGAAATTATCTTTTAATGCAGCAGAGTCTATCTTTAAAAAATATTCTACT
Source organism: Tadarida brasiliensis (assembly GCA_030848825.1). NCBI lineage: Eukaryota > Metazoa > Chordata > Mammalia > Chiroptera > Molossidae > Tadarida > Tadarida brasiliensis. The sequence continues at coordinate 33,477,968 of CM061275.1, forward strand.
ACTTTTTAAACAATGTAAAAACACTGGAACAACATACTTCCAATTAGATCTCTCTGCCTTTCGTGTTCCCTTTGTCATATATTTCACTTTTACATGGATTAAAATTCTATAATATATTGTTGTATTTTTACTTTAATCAGCCAACCATCTAACTTACTGTTATATTCACCTTTTCTAGTGTTCTTTATTCCTTCTTGAAGAACAAGGCTTTCATCTGGTGTCATTTTCCTTCAGCTTGAACTGTTCTTTAACATTATTTTTCATCATGCATATCTACTAAAACCAAATTATCTAAACATTTTTCTGTTGGAACCTGTCTTTATTTTACCTATACAGGGGTGGGCAAAAGTGGGTTTACGTTGTGAGCGCACTGTGCCATGGAGTTAATAAAGCTATTATAATCATCTTCACCTGCATGCCTTTTTCCATATGAACAACTGAAAACCTACTTTGCCCACCCCTGTATTTCTGAAGGCTATTTTCTGCGGGTATGGAATTCTAGGTTGATAGTTTTATTTTATTTTTATTTCAGTCCTCTAAAATGTTATTCCACTGTCTTTTGGTCTGCATTATTTCAGATGAGAGGGCAGCTGTCACTCTCATAATTGTTCTTCCATATGATTTTGGTGTCTTTTTATTTTGTCTGCTTTTGAAAAGTGTTTAAATGTGGTTTTCTTTGTATTTATTCTGCTTAGGTTCATTAAGCTACTTAAAATTACTTTTTTTTTTTTCTCTTTCATTCATTGTGGAAATTGTCAGTCTGCAAACATTTCTTCTGCCTCATTCTTTCTCTCTTTTCCTTCTGGGGCTCCAATCACACAAATGCAAGTTCATTTTATAATGTTCCACAGAGATCCCATCTTCTGTTCTTTTTTTTTTTTTTTTTGCACTCTTTTTTTTTTTTCCTCTTTGTATTTCATTTTGGATAATTTTTATTGACCTGTTATCAAGTTCACTGATTCTTTTCTCTTGTCTTGTTGATAACCCATTGAAAAAGTTTCTCCATATGTTCCATTACATTCTCAATCCTAGAATTTCCATTTGACCTTCTTCTTTCATAGAAAGTAGACATGTCCCTGCTGAATTCCCCCCTCTGTACTTTCATGCTGTCCTCCTTTTCCATAAAATTGTGTAATCTATTGGTCATAGTGATTTTAAAGTTTCTGTCTTGTAATTTCAATATCTGGACCATCTCTGCGACTGTTTCTATGGACTCCTTACTCTCTTCATATTTGGTTATATATTCTTGCTTTCTGTGCATTTCATAACGTTATTTTTAAATTTTAAATTTTGAAATAATTTAAAACTTATAGAGTTGCAGTGTACCCGTCACCCAGATTTCCCTAATGTTAACATCTTAAGTAACCATAGAGTACAATGATCAAAACTAATTAACATTGATACAATGCTATTCATTGAACTATAGTTTTTACTCAGGTTTCCCCAGTTTTTCTACTAATATTGTTTTTCTGTTCCAGGATCCAATACCACAGAGTTTAGTTGTCATGTCTCTTACTCTCCTCCAATCTGAGAAACTTCCTAAGTCTTTCACAACTTTGATATTTTGTCGCATGGTTTTTGGTTGAATGTCAAATGTTGTGGATAAAAATACGGTGGAAGTTGAAGTAAACAATGTTTACTTCAGTAATAGGACATCTTTTTCTGTGAGGCTTCTGGTTTGTGGTGTTGAGTAAATCTAGTTCGTAGCTGAGCTGAATCAGGGTTTGATTGTTACTCCCATTAGATTCAGTTTATCACGACTTCAGATGATTTGAGGATAGAATTAGAATCTTCCCTTCAGCAAGGCTTGAGATGTAAATTCCTGGAAGTTTTGTCTCAATTCTTCTGTTCTTTAGGTTTCAGCAGATTTCACATGTGTGCATTACAAGAAAATTTTCACAGCTCCCCCCCGCCCCCATTATCCCCAATGTTCTGCATGAGCCTTAACAAAAGACAATGGAAAAAAGAGTTAGTGACTGGGTTCAGACTTTTATTTCTAGGGTTCCTACATATTCTAAACCATCATTCCTATCTGATTTTGACTCTTACAAATTCATTGAAATTTTAGCTATTTTCTTCTTACATGATTCTATGGTGGTTTCCTTCTTCCATTATTCTATAAAGATGAAAACCATCATGGGTCTATTCTCTCCTAGGAGGATTATAAAATTTTCAAAATTTTAGTTCATTTTTTTTCTTTCTTTTGTGTGTGCATGAGCTCATCTTTAGTTCTTTGTTTGATTTAGAAATTATGATTTTTTTAGGTTATCAAGCTTGTTCTTATTGTTAGAGTGATAGCAATATTTCTACATATTATATAGAAGTTGAAGTCAACCTTTTTTGTTTTAAGGCTCTGAATTATTTTTTAAATATGTTTTTATTGAATTTCTAGAGAGAGAGAAACATCAGTGTGAGAGAGATACATCAATTGGCTGTCTCCTGCATGCCCCCCACTGGGGATCAAGCCTGCAACCCGGGCATGTGCCCTGACTGGGAATCAAATCGGGACCTCTCAGTCCATGGGACAACTCTCAATCTACTGAGCCACACCAGCCAGGTGGCTCTGAATTCTTTAACCTCATTATTTATTACCTAGAATATCTTGAATAACGCATTGAAGGTTTATACTTTTTGGTCATCTATATCTTTAACTCCTTTATCCACAAACCTAATTTCTCCTCTTTATCATGTCAACAGAATCAATTATTTTACAAGTTTCCATAAGATATCAACTCACATCAAACTTTTAATAGAACTTCACTAATATTTTAAGTGGTTATTGAAAGAGGATCATTTTATAGAACTTTGTTCTTTTACTGTCTTTCCTTTTCCATTCTCCTTGGAGCCTCTCTCTGTCCTTCACCTCCTTCCTCTTGACCTCACCATTGTGATGACCTATTTTCTTTCTATTATGCTGAAAAAAAATCTACATTAGCTCACATTCTCACACTTGCATCCTAAGGTATTCAGTAAAACAAAATATGTTCCGTAGAACAGGATCTATCTTCTTAATTAAGCAGTTGGGTTTATAATTACAAAACCTTGTTTTATTATAAAAGGAAAGGATGTATGGCATAAGGGATTGGATTATATAATCAATACAATAAATCATAGAGATGGGGCAAGGAAAGATGAGAGTTGAAAAGAAAACCAATATTTTCTGCATGCCTACTACATATTTCATGATAATGACAATAATAATATCCCTGAATATTTATTTAATGTTTGTTCTTTTCCAGGCACTCTACCTAGCATTTACATAAATTATGTAATTTAATTCTACCTATGAGATTTTATAGATGAGGAAAACAAGGCTTGGAAAGGTTAGGAGACTTGTTCAAAGTCATCCACTGAGTAATTGGTAGAGTATTGAGCAAGAATTGAGCTGTGGATGGTCTGACTCAAGGACCTCAGTGCTCATCACTATACAAAATGCCAAGCACTTTGTATACCCTTTCGCAATTCTAATGACCCTGTAAGGTAGGTATTTTACCTTCTCATTTTACAATTGAGAAAGCTCAGAGATGGTGAAACGGATTTTCCTTTGGCCATACATCCAGTAAGTGGCAGGGAGCCAGGATGAATGTGAGACCTAGTTATGTGTAACTCTGAGGTTCTGCTCTTTCCACAGTACCCTGGACACTCCAGCTGGGTGGCACTGCCTAGCCAGGAAGGAAACAGTTCACCAGGAGATTGTGCCGTGAAAACTCAGAGATTCTGGGCTAGAACCCAATTCTATGGCTTCCTTGGTTCTGCAATTTTAATTCCCTTCCAAACAGCAGTTTCTCCCCTGGATCTCAAAGCCGGCTGGCAGTTCTCACTTTCTTGTGTCTCCCTCGAGACAGATCATTTGTCAACAGTGGCCTTGGCCGCAGGTGCAGAGAGCAGGAGACAGGAGACGTAAGAGCACTGACTAAGTCAATACCAGGCGTGTTTAGGCTAATGTAATCCTGAACCAGACCAGTGCCTGTGGACTCAGCGGCTGAGTCTGCAGCAGTGGTAGGTGGAGAAACACATGCATCTTGACTGGAGTCAGCACAACATCTGGCGAATCTGGCCCATTGCTTCATAATTAATCTTGCTGTTGAATCTAATGACACGATGGGACGGCGGAATTGAGTGATTTGATTGGACACATTTTGATAGTTTAATTTTCAATAACACATGGTCAGAGCTTGTTCGCATAATTACTAAATGGATTAATATGCCAATATCTCTGACCAGCTGGAAGGGAAAGATTTCGGCCTTCAAAGATCTTTGACGGGCCTTTAAATGAAAGTTGATGTTCTGGAGAGAATAGAGGTGCAGGCCTCCTGAGACTCTAAAGTCAGATCAGGGCTAGTGATGAAGGCCCTGGAAACAGCGATTTCATCATTACCCTGAAAAATAGACCCTTCCTGAGCTGGTGGCCTGTGTAACCTCAGTTTGTTTGCAGAGACACTGTTCCATGAGTTTCAAGACTGGTGGGAAAGCTGTCTTCCCTTTCTACGGTGTCTGAAGTCACTAGTACTATGCTCATAACAGAAAAGCCCCACAAATGAATCAACAAGTTCACAGAACATGGAACGGCACCAACTGTCCCCTGAGCCCTGTGGTCTCTCCGTCCGGCTGAGTGTCTCAGACACAATCTAGTTGCAGCTGTCCACAGGAAGGGAAGGGCGAACGCTAAGGGTCTCCACACTTATAATCCTCAGTCTGTGCACAGGAGCCAGGAAGCTGATGTTATTTTCCCTTGTGACAAAAAGAGGAAAAAGGTTTGTCACTGAGAGGTTTCAGGACCAGAAACAATGTAGGTGCAGTGAGACAGAAAAGCAGTAAGTGGCCCTGGCCTGTTTGGCTCAGCAGGCCTATGGACCAAAGAGTTTTGAGTTCAATTCTTGGTCAAGGGCACATACCTTGGTTTCGGATTTGATCCCTAGCCCCGATCAGGGTTGTGCAGGAGGCAACCAAGTGATGTGTCTCTCTCACATTGTTGTTTCTCCCTCCCTCCCTCCCTTCCTCCCTCCGTCTCACTCTATCTAAAAAAGAAAAAGAAAAGCAAGTCAGTGGACTCTGCAGCTACATGGCCTGGGTTCATGATCAATAGGAATAAGTTATTTAACAATGATGAGCCTCAGTCTTCTCATCTATAAAATGGGATGTTTATAGTACCTATGTCATTTTTAAGGCCCATAAAATGCTTAGAGCAGCAAGTGACACACAAAACACCTTAATAAATGTTAAGCAGGTTAAAGAGACATGACCGAGGAGAGCTACGGACTATTTTGGTTTAGAGACGGGGGGAAGGTAACAGGAGGTGAGGGTGATGTATTTTGGGGGGGTGGGGAGAGGTGGGGGAGATAGGGGTGGTATGCATGTGTGAGCAGGGATTTATTTCAGAGAAGCTGGGGGATTTTTGCCTATTTGCCATTTTTCAGGGTCATGTAATTAGCACTCGAGTCCCTCTGATTTTAGTTGGATCATCTGTTCATTGATAGTTCTGGTCAGTGGATCTCACTAGGGCAAGGAGAGATGGTGGACTGTTTCAGGATAAAAGCTGGATCTTATTCATCTAACCAGTGACTGAGACATAGCATGATATCAATGACTTTTTGTTGTATGAATGAGACTTCCTAGTTGTCCATTACCCCCTGGCTTTACTCCCCTTCTCTTTACATTGGAGGGAGGAGCCAGCCCCAGCTGTTGCCTAATGAATGACCATCATATATTTACACAAATAGACATGCCCATCACTGTTGGGCATGATCTGCAGGCCTGGACCCTCCCTGCACCCCCAGGAAAAAAGGATGAATGTGAACAACCCAGACTCAGGGAAAAAAGATTCTTGCTTTGACTGGGTGGTACTTGCTGGCATCATGCGGGAGAGTGGGGATGTCTCAGAGCATGTGGCCTCACTGGGGGTCCATGGAAAGGGCTGAAGACAGATAGTCTTCTCCCACCTCGGTCAAGCTGTCTGCAGAAGATAAAAATGTTTCTCTTTGCCTTTTGCTTCTTGACCCTCAGGGCTAGAACTCTCAGCACTCAGAGTGTGGTGGACACTAGAAAAGGCTTTCAGGGGAAAATAGCAAAAAAGTGGAAACAAGATCAGATGGAAAATGAGGCTACCAAAAATGAAAGATACACACCACCCACTCCTGCCTGCAGCCTCCCATGCCTTCCTGCCCCCTCCCGCTGGCCTCCCCCTGCTCTTGCTTTCTCACATACGCTTCAGAAATCAGGGACTGTCATCAAGGCCATTAGCAACATCTATTCTGGGGATGTACGTACAAAGATTAGACCTAGTAGTTACTGCTGACTGACAAGTGAAACGTTTTAGCTGTCACTGGGTGGGGACGTGACAGAGGCTGGAGAAAGTCTGCTCCTGTTCTTCCATTTGTTAATTTTTTAAAAAATGTTTTAAGTGAATTTGGTGTTTGGGGAAAGGGATGTGATTGGCAGCCCCTGGGGGGCTCCTCCTTCGAAAGAAATGGTACTGAAGTGGGGGCTGTCTCGTAAGAACCACTTATTGTCTGCCAGGTCTTTCATTCCTGCATCACCAGTTCAAGGCCTTGGCAGCCATATAATAATAATAACAATCATGATTGGGAGAATGATATCCTGTGTCTGCCTCTGAGGTTATCACGCTGCGTGGGTTATCTACCCCCGGGGAAAGGATTGTTTTGTGAATTTCCATCTATCTCTGAGAAGAGGGCAAAGTCATTTTCTTTCCCTGGCAGGAAATTCAATCCAATTGAACAAAACATGTATTGATTTATTGAGCACCTACTATGTGAAAGGCTCTCCCCCATGCTAAGTCAATGGAGGGTTCCCTCCAAGCCATGGAGATGTGGCCACAAACCTAGAGAATGTGTAGGAAGGAAGGAAAATGGAGAAAGGTGTTGAACGGCAGTATAGGGTAGTGTTGGACTTTAGAGTCGATAGAGTCCTGAGTTTGAATCCCACCTTGCCAGTTATCAGACATGCAATGTGGAATACATTATTTCCCCCAAGCCTTGGTCTCCTCAACTAGGAATGGGCATTGTAGTAGCTGGTTGGTAAAGATAATATATAATCAGCATCTGCAGAGAGTCATTGCTCAGGAACTGTGCTTCTGCTGTTGTGTATACCGTTTGCCAGTGCCAGTTCACCCAGAGAGTTGGCTAGGGAATCCAGCCTTTGGCTCAAAGGAGTGTCCCTGTCCTGCAGCTTTGGGAGGTCTCTAAGTGCTGCCCGCCACACATGTGGGTGAGTGACCCTGTCTCTGAGGTCCTCCTCCTCTGCTCCATGAAATATTCAGGGTCGATGCTATCTGCTGACAGAGTCATTAACTCTGCCTCACGCTCCTCTCGCCACAGAGAGGAGGAGGCGATTCATTAATATTTATTCATCTTGATTTGCTTTGTTTTCCTTTAAAAAAAAAAACCCATTTCAGGATTTATGGGATAATTTTGTAGACTGCTTCACTCATGCTCTGTGGATCTGGGCAGCCTACATTGCCTGAAACTAAATCCCGCCAGGGGTGTAGTGGGTCAGAGATATTACATGTCCAGCCAGTCTCTGTTTCATCAGGTCCCTTTGCAAAGGCATTTAGGAACATCTTTGGCCCTTTGCATCATGAGCCTCCATGGTTCTCTCGCTGTAGCTGCGAAAACCAACTTGTCCTTAGCCCCACACTCTCCCAAAGTTTTCTCCTGGGCACCAGAGTCCCTGACAAACAGTCACAGCAGTCCCTTTGCTCATAGAAGACACACGCCATACGCAGACTCCTTCGGTTCTGCTGGCTTCCAGGAGCTGAGGCATTTGTGCCGGAATTGGGGATGCTGGACCTGCAGAGACCAGTTCCTGTTGCGCCCCTCCTGCAAACAGCATTCGAGCAGCCAGATGGACAAGCACACGAAGAGATGGGTTCCAGCCCTCAGCTAGCGCTTTCCTCTCGCCTGCAGACTGGAGAGCTCCAGGACCTCGGAATCAGCCCGACCTCTCTGCAAGGCCAGCCCCGTGCACGGCAGCCATGGGGCACATCCCCTAAGAGCGAGGCCCCCCTTTCCTGGTGCAGCTTCTCTCTTCCCAAAGCGCTGCCTCTGTGGTGGCACCGTGTCTGGCTCTGACGCTCTGTGCAGCATCTTAAGTCAGATGAGAAAGAGTCGGCTCTGGGGGAGGGAGAGCACATCCAGCATTGACTGGACAGGTGTTTTCCCACCAAGTTCTGCACGTGCCTGCGCGCTGCGGAGTGCTGCCCCCGCACGGAGCCGGGTGGGGATCACCGCAGGGACGCTAAAGGGAAGTCTGTGGGCACATACAGAACGACGGAAGATCTGGTGCTTCCAGAGCAGTTATGGGGGGAGAATGCTGCTGAAGAAAATAGAACCTGAAAATGTGCCCCTGGCACGTGACTGCTTTTTTCTCTGCTCCGAGGTGGGAAAGGGAGACACTCTGCTCTGTGTTTCATTGAGGGTTTTGAAAGGGGAGGCAAACTGACAGACAGGCGGAGGAGACTCCACCAGACACAGGACGCTTGGAGTTCAGGAAGAGAAAATGATTCCAAATGGGCAATGATTCCAGAGGCTGCAGAATTTTTGTAAAAAAACGCGTTCTGGGGAGTTTGCAGTCTAGCACTCCGCTGCCTCTCACTGGAGGGGCGGCTGGGAAGGGGGGCTGGGTGCAGGGGGTGCCACGTGGGAGCCAGGTGAGGATGGCAATGGGACTGTGCTTCCCCCAGCGGGAATTCTTAGAGCTGGGGGCACACAGGAGGGAGACCCCGATGTCTGTTTTATAATTCTGTATTCCATCACCAAGTCCTGATGAAATATCCCCCCCCCCCCCCCGCATCAAATACCCTGTGAGCAATAGACAAGGGCACCGTGTACTTCTCATCTTAAGGAAACTTTCTGGCTAGTGGTAGTACCGTTATCTAAGTAAGACTACAGATGGGGTAGAAGGTGAGCTGGGCAGACAATGAGGAAGGCTTCACAGAGACGGTGGGGCTTGGTTTGGGCCGTGGAGGGTAGGTAGAACTTAGAGAGGCAGGAAAACACCGCCAAAGAAAGAAACAGCTTGTGCTAAGGCGTCCAGGCAAGGACGGCGGGCCAATTCATCAGACAGGAAGCCCAGGCTGCCGGAAGGGCTGGGGGATGGAATGACACATTGTGGGGGGAAAGTTGTCGGGAGGTCCTATGGCCTGAAGAAGTGCTTCCTGAGATCCCCATCTGGCACAGAGGAAGAAGAGGAATTCTACGTTTAGATAAGCTGCAGCCTTCTTTCTGAGATCCACAGTTCCTCTCTGCATTGTCAGGGCTCTGAGAAGTCCTGCCACAAGGGAACCTTTTCACTTCATTTATTCTAGAATTTTTAAAACATCATGCAGGTTTTTTTTAAAAAACATATCTATCGCCAAACCTGGACACTGGTGTCCAATGACACACACTGGGAGACACAGCCCAGAAGCCAGGGCGTCTGGGTGGGGATGGGGTCTGAGACGAAGCACAGGCTGAGCTCTGCCAATTCTCTAGGACACCTTTGCCCTCTGCTGCTTTGGAAGCCTCGGTGCCCTGCAAGGCTTGCCTGAGACTCCTTTGCAAGCCCTTTCCGACCAGGTCAACCCCCCAAACATTTCTCTCCATAGCAACACTTTGCTTTTAGTCTCTCATCATCTAGTCTTGCTTAAAATTGCCTTAAATGTGTTCTATAATGGCCTTGGACTTTGAGATCAGATCAACTCTGTTCTTTGCACTTACTAGCTGATGACAATGGTCCAATCACTTAACCTCATTGAGCTAGCCAGTGGATTGTTCTGGAGGCAGAGCAGAGAACGTGATAGGTCTACAAAGTCTCCCTACCGAGCAAGCTGGCTGCCCTGTGCCACCAAGGACTGCAAGGACAGGTGGCTTCCGCCTGAGACCACAGGAGCTAGGAGGCTGCTGAAAGTCTTAGCTAAGGGGCCACACGATGAAACGGCTGTGGATAGACATGTCTAGTAGGAGTGGCGGGATGGGTTGGGGGAGTGAGGGACAACTCTTAAGGCTGGAACCCATGCGTGTCATTATAAAAGCATGTCCTTTACTAGCGTACTCGCCACTCTTTCTCAGGGTCCCCAGCTGAACAAAGTTGGGAGCTCAATGCTATAGGGAGAGACCTTAGGGTCCAACCAAACCTGTGCACTGATCTTTCTAAAGTGGAGGCAGGAGGGGCCCAGGGCCTGCAAGGACTCACCTCCCTGCCCCCGGAAGGCAAGGCAATTACAGTGCAGCTGTGCCTGACTACACAGGCTTGGGAAGTGTGACTCTGTCATGACAAGAGCCCCGGCTCCCCAGGGGCTGATGCTTCAAGATCCAGCACAGATTGGTGCTGTCTGGGCTCTCGCACATCATCAACTTAGGGAGTGATTGACATCAACTTGGGGAATGATTGACAGGGACTGAAGGGCAGGCATGCCTGCCTGTCTTGGCATGCCCTGCCCCACCTCCCCAGCCCCCTTTCTATCTTGCTGCCCACCCCTACTCCATCTGAGGGGCTACCGGTATATGGGCCACCTAGGTGGTGGTGGTGTATGTCTCTTTCCGCTGGAGCTCCTGCATATTCTATCTCTTTCTTCCTCTGATTTTATCTTATTGGCTTTCAAATTAAAAAACAACACACATTGACTGAGCACTTGCTTTCACTTGTCACTCTGCTAGATGCTTTATATATTTAGCAAGTGCTTATGTAGCGTTTGCAATATTCCGGAAAATTTTCTGAATACTTTTCAAATATGAATTAACTCCTCTGTACAATGCTTGAAGTATTAGTACTGTTATTTCCATTTTACAGGTAAAGAAACTGAGGTGCAGGAGGTTAAGTAAATTGCCAATGTCACTTATCCCAGGGACCTGGCTTCGCAGCGTATGCTTTCAACTGCTCTTCGGTTTTTATATATGTAGCATTTTATCGTTCGCATATTAGCACAGGTATTTTTACAGTTAGGGAAACTGCAGCCCAGAGAAATGATGACTTGCCCAGGTCACAAAGCAGTGAAGTCATCCATTTGAACCCAGATCTTTTCACTTCAAGTCCAGGGCTAATTCCCCTCCCTGAGGCTGGTGTTCTTCTCCACGGCCCCCTTCTCCCACAGCCCTGTGTCTGAGAGGCAGGTTGTGTGATGAACGGCGGGTCCTGGGGGAGGAGGTTTGCCGCCCCAGAAGTCACCACGTCTAGAACGGAACTGCGCTTCTCAGCCCGAGAGATTGGGAGAGAAGGGGCAGTCAAGGCAGGCCAGCCGATGGGGGGGGCGGGGGCACAGGACCAGGACTCTGGTGTGCTGAGGTTTCCTGATTGGCACTGAGAACTGTGAGGTCTCTGGCCGGGACAGCTCTCTCCATCAGGCTGGGAGGGCAGAGTTGAGACAGGCCTGGAGGCTGCAGGAGAGAATCTGGGAGTCTGTCCGTGCTCCCACTTCAATACACATGTGAATCTCCTGCTCTTCTTAACGCAGATTCCGGTTCCGTGTGTCTGGAGGAAGGCCTGGCGTTCTGCATTTCTAATGAGCTCGCCGATGCTGTCGGCATTGCTGGCCCAGCGACCACGCTGACCAGGTCTTCGGGACAGTGTTGTCTATGGGTTTCAGGCCTGTATTTGTGGAAGGTAAGAGGTTGTGGTTTCCAGAGGTCTTGACTGGTACCACCTCCTGTTCATTCTGGGAGGGTGGGGAGGAAGGTTAGGGATGGGGTCTGAGACGAAGCACAGGCTGAGCTCTGCCAGTTCTCTAGGACACCTTTGCCCTCTGCTCCATTTGAAGCCTCGGTGCCCTGCAAGGCTTGCCTGAGACTCCCCTTCGCAAGCCCTTTCTGACCAGGTCAAGCCCCCGGACATCTCTCCATGGCAACACTTTGCTTTTAATCTCTCATCATCTATTCTTGCTTAAAATTGCCTTCAGTTTGTTCTGTGACGGCCTCATACACATGTCCTTCCTCTCCTGCTGCTCTGCCCGGGCGCCTGCTTCTCTATCCTCAAGCCGAGTGCATCGCCTGGTGTCTAGGATGTGCTCCAAAATATTAAGTAAACGAATTAATGAATGAAGTGAGACCTCTTTCAATCACTTTCAAAATCTGCATTTCTATGGCAACTCCCTGAGAGGGATGTTTAGCGATCACTTCAAGTGTTAGGTAAATATTTTTAATCTGCCTCATATTTCAGAGGTCTGTCTCAGGGGCCTAAATATTGGGGAAAGAAAGCAGAATGGGCTGGCTGGAGAAACTTCGTGGGGGGTGGGGGCAGAGAGCAGCAAAGGAGGCGTGTGGATTTACCCAGTTCATCAGGAGGATGAAAAGTAAGACCAGTTCCTCGGCCAGACCAGAGCCCGCAGCCCGCTCTCCCCTGGGCTTCTCACGGGTCATATTACAGCCTCCACAAATTCCATCATCTCCTGCTCACACGCCCCTTTTATTCCCAGCCCGTGATCTCAGATTCCCAATAGCCTGTATCAAATCCATGAAAATGTCCTCCTCCTGTCCCCCGAGGGGGATTTCACTAGGGGGAAATTGGTGAGCTCATAAGCTTTCTTGCTGCTGAATCCATCGCCTGAGGCAAACGCTGGAGATCACAGGGCCATAGATGCTGGCCAGGTAGCTGCTCACAGCCGGGCCAGTGCTCAGAATGCGATGCGCAAATTGCATTCTGTTTGCTTGCTGTCCCTGGCAGTGTTTCTCCAGGACTCCTGGGGACTTAGGTGACTCTGGCTCTGCACCCATGAAGGAGACTCAGACCTTACTCTGTTTTATTTTATTTTCAAAGACCACCAGTGTGAGCGGGTTAGGCTTTCTTAGACTCTCCTCCTTTTTCTGCTGGTCCTGTCATCTCCCCCCAGAGAAGAGGCGGGGCATCTGAAGGAAGGTTGGACATTCTACACATTTGTCAGACTTACAGTTCCAGTTTTGGCCAAGGGGTCAGTGCTGCGCTGGACATTAGGAAAATCTGGGGTCTCCTGAGAGTGAAGGGGTTTGGGGAATGATCGTCACCCCTTTCAGGGCTGACACTTGGTGGCAAGAAATGCTCCATGTCCTATTCTAAAGCACAGAACCTGGAAAATGCACGTCCCATCTCTGACCTTCCTTGTGACATTGCAGACCCCTGCCCCTTCCCTCACTCTGCAGCTGGCCAGCTTCCCCCTGCCAGCCCGCCCGAAGTGGATCCCTTTCTGTAGATACTTCTGAGCTCATGTGTGGCTTTTGAAACAGCCTCCTTGCATTCATCTCCTTCCAGATTTCCAGCCTGATGAAGGCTCAGATAAAGAGTTCCAGAGAACAGATGGGAGGCTGTCATTACATGTTACTGATACACAAAGCTGCTTCAGCTCCACGCATGGCAATGTGCTCACCCGAACTCGTAATTCTTCCTCTGTTCCCCAGCCTGAGCCAGGAGCTCGGCCCGTTTTGGCGAGGAGTGAATGTGTGAGCTTTCTGGGGGCATTTATATAGAACATGCTAGGATTGATGATGAACTAGGGAACAGAATCTTTCTTCTTTTATTGGGGGAGAAAATTCTATTTCTCTCCAATTCCCTTGCAAAAACTGAAATCAGAAAGTGAATATTTCGCCAGCCCAACTGGGTGCCACTGCAGTTGGTTCCTGTGGGAACCTTCCAGAGATGGGCTTCTTTGTGTGGTCGGAGAGCTCCCTGATGACCACAGGAGGTACTTGGTAGAGTGTTCTAGTAGCTCCAACAAAGCCACAGGCCTGTAAAAATAAAAGAGAGTCATGAGGATCTTACAGCTCAACTTCTGTTTCACCCAGGAATGCAGACTTTGGCTACGGACGACAAATGACTAGGCAATGACTACTTCGTGGAAAACTGGGAATTGAACTCGGGTCTAGTTCAATGCTTGTTCGGAAAAGGACAAAGGCCCCAGATTATACAGGAAGGGATGGTTTTTCAGAGGTAAGGAATGAGGAGGGCTTTTTTACAGATTTTACATGAAGGCCCAGAATTTGTCTTCAAGCCCAGCATGGTTTAATAATCTCACAGTAGGATAAGATATCAGTTACCTCCTAAAAAATCCAGTTCTTTTAATAAAAATTTACTTTGCCTCTCTTCAAGTGGTCTGACGGTAGAGGGGGAAAAAATAGAATTGTTTTTCCTGAAGCTTCATTCTTGTATGGAACTTGGTCCTAAGACCTTGGAAACCTTGGTAGAAATAATAAGCTTGAAATCCCCGCTGGAAGGCTGGCCCGAGTCTGGGTGTTTCCTCTCCCTCTCCTGCGAGTAGAGACTTGCACATGCAGTGTTCCAGGAAATCCAGCTCCTGGCGGGGAAATCTGCAACTCAAGCACTCATCTGCGCGTCGACGATGGAGAAGTGTCTGTCGGAAGGAGCTAGATTGCTCTCCACGAGCTAGTAAGTGAGAGGGTTAGTAATGTTTTAAAGGGTAAAGGTAAAAGTTTGCAAAAGGCAGAAACTCTGGAAATTGTGTTGCTTGCATGACCTTTGTTCTATTGAGTATAGATAAGGTTTATCTGGATTGTCCACAAGGCAATGGATAACCCAGCAGATGCTGGAGAAGATACCAGACCAGCCCTACTGCAAGGTGGACAATGGGCTGGATAAAGCACATTAGCAGGAACTGCTGGAAGCCGAAAGTAGGGGTATATAACCGACGCCCCAACCCTAATTCAAGGCTGAATCCTTCTCGGCTCAGCCCGCCTGCACCCAGGCGTATGCAATAAAGCCATTTTGCTCTACACTGGCCTTGCGTTGTGGATGTGATCTCCCGCCGGCTCAGACCTTTTAGTAAGGAGTTCGTCTGCGTGGTAGGCAGAGCTGAAGCTCCTTAGACTCTCGGCTTTGAAGGAATGTTTCTTTCCTCAGTACGAATTTAGACTGAGCTCTGCCCACACACCATTGCTTGTTGTTGTCTGTGTTCCCCTTTGAAGTGATGCTCGAGGAGATGGAGAGCGCGGGCTTGGGAGACAGCTCAACGCAGCTGCGGGCAGCATCCTCACCCGGGGCTGGAGACCCGACCGTCCACAGGCAGTGATTGGGAACTGGAACATTCAGGCTGCGCTGTTTGGGTGTTCATCCACCACAGCAGGACAAGAAATGGAACAGACTAAACTTTAAGAAAAAACGGAGGATGAAGGGCAGCGGGTAAAATAGATAAAAGGCTATTGCAGATTTTCAGGCCCTCGGGGAGGAGGGCCTGGGGTGGGCAGGACTGAATGCCACACATGATTACCAGGGCAGAGACGATTTCCAGGGAAGAAAAGTCTGGATTTGGTGGCAGACAACATTTAGGGGATTAAGGAAAGGGAGTAATTGATGCTATCTCCAAGAGTTTGAGCCTGCTTTACTATGGATCTGTCGTACCTTCAACTGAATAAGGGAACTTCGTGAAGGGGACCTTTTGGGGTCTGCCTCTCAGCAGCAATAGAAACCCTCCTTCCAAACACACAGTAGTCACTCCAGTAGGTTGTCACGCCCCCCTCCAAACTCATGAAGGCAAGTATTAGCTGATTCACTGTCTCAGGGGTCTTCTATTCTATCCTATGAGCTTACCTGTGATTTCCTAAGGAATTTTACAATTTTTGTAAAGTAACCATGCAGAGACAAAGTATGCAGACTGGTGTGTAGAGGAGAAAATGCAATAAGGAGGTAAGAGCCGACATCCGCTATGCCAAAAGCAAGGGAAAGGAGACACACTTCTCTCTATGAAGTAGATATCTTCTTGATAAATTTCCATACATTGATTTTTTTAAAGATTGAAACCTTTCTCCCCATTATTCTTATTTTCCTCTCCAATCAATGGATGCGTCTCAGTTTGATTTTCTATAATCAGTGCCCTACCATAAGCATTTTATGGCAATTTAAAGACCTGTAAATAAACATTTAGGTGCACCCAGGGGAATGGGTGCTTGAAGGTAGTCTTTGACAATGCCTGTGATCAACTTTTCACAGGTTCCCACTTTCGAGTAAACAAGTCTTTCTACACTGAGCTATCCCTCAAGCGGAGGACTGAGCCCTGTGGAGCCCCTGCTCAGCCCCAGGCTCAGGAACAAGGCTGGTCAGCTCTGCCCCCACGGCTCCTTGACAACAATGGACTCTCTTCTCACCGGGCACTGATCAACCTCTGGGAACAAGGAACTCATAGCCATCAGCCAGTGTCAGGAGTCACTCCGTTCTCCCTTTGACCTTGTCTTTCAAAAGCTGATCCTTATTAACCACCAGGATGGGGTGGGGAGGAGCTGAGACGACCCTCCGTAGCAGGGTGACCTCGGAGTTGTGTCTGCACTGAGACAATGTAACCCCCGAGGTTCGGGGCCGTGAGGGTAGTGATTTAACAAATCATATGTTTAAACAATGTGATGGCGCACTGCTGTTTGCGGGGGTCTTTGAAGCACATTTCTAAATAATGGGGGACATAATGAACACCTCTCACAAATGCATTGAAATGACACATGCATTAGGAAGTGGCAGTGGTGGGGGCACCCCTATTCCTGCATAATGCATCTTTTTTCCCTGTTCTTTCATCCTTTCAATCCAGGCTTCAAAAAATGGTCACTGGGTACTTTGTAAATAGAAGGAAAAAGGTAGCTGATTGCCCATCACCAGCCTTTCAGAGAGCTCAAGCTGATGCCCTGACACAGGGAGGAGGGGTGGTGGGCAGCCCAGAGCCTTCCTGCTCCCACACCTCAAAGCTCCCCATCCCTGGATGCGTCCCCTTACCGGAAGCATTGCTCTCTGCAGAGCAGGTGGCGCAGCGAGCTGCTCGTGGGCAGCGACATTCAGGCACATACTTGTCACCCAGATTGTGTCGTAGGGAAAATATGAGCCGGGAGAGAATGGAGCACGGGATTGGCAAGATTTGATTCACATTAATCAATGAATTGAGGCTAAGGAAGGGAATAATCTCACAGTGTTGGGGTGCTGTGGGCCCCTGGCTGCTGAAACCTTGTGTACTTCTCTTTCCAATTCAGTGACAAGGAAAAGGGGAAGAGAGCTAGAATAAGGAAAACTGACTGGAACCGGCCTTAACCGAGAGGGCGCTGACTCTGATTTCCAGGAGACCCTGAACCCCTATACCCTGATGACAATACATCAGCACGCTAAATGGCACACCTGCCGCAGGCCATGACAGAGCCCTCCAGGACCACATCGGGGGGAAAAGGGATGTGCACCAGTTCTGGGAAGAGACGCCCATTCCTCAAAAACCAGTGCATGTGCCTCACCCTCATTGTGTTGCTCCTGTAATAATCCCCCCACAGACTTGTCGGGAAGGAGAAGTTGATGTGTGAGTGAGACTCCTGTTTCTGGATTTCCTGGCCATTGACTTAAAGCTTCTGCTGCTGAATGCTCAGCTTTGGTTTGTTTTGGGCTTGGTGACAAGGAACAGAGAAAGGACCCTTGGGAGGTCATAGGGTCCATCCAGGGAGCCTAGACGATCAAAACTGGTAATAACAGGATGAACTCCCGGTCCTTATACAGTAATAAAGCTCTCTCTACCACCCCGCTGCCTTCACTGCTCACAGTTCGCAAGTCATTCCCAGCATCACTGGGCTGCTGGGGACGACACAGGCACCTGCTGGTCCCTCCGCCAGCAGGTCCACCCCACTCTCCCCGTATATCCCAGACATCTCCGCTCTGCCCTGAACTTACCTCCCCTGGGCAGGACCACCTGAGGACTTCCGTTGGCCCTAAGCAATATGGTCTCTGCGGGTGTTTCTTCAAAAAAAATAATGATACATTCTCTTTTACAACTGCGTTGCTATAAAGTCTAAATTCAGTTATATATTCATTACAATTATATTCATCTCTTCTTCTGATTTTCAAAGAAGTTAAATTTTTTTCCACGGGCTCCTGAAAGTCGCGTGGGCCCTGGCATGAGCCTCCTGGGCCTAATGGGTAGGTCGGCCCTGCCTCGAAGAGGCCTGTCCTGGTTGCCTCGCCGGTTAGGCAGCCTTTCTCTGTTGTCCCCAGAACTCCCCTCTGAGACTGCCCCACCACTAAATGGGGTGATACCTGAGAAGGGGAACTGGGCTTTATTTACTGTGGATCCCACACACATCACAGGCCTACCCAACACATGGCATTCTCCGTTCGCGTGGACCTGGGTGACCGAGGAAGACAAGGTTGGGGGCTGCTGTCCTGGGGGTCGGCCACAGCACAGACGGTGCACGTGGGGTGAGTGGGTGGGAAGGTTTTGTAGATTTACCTGGCCTGTTCCGTCCATTTGCCGAAGACCTGCCGGCCCACAGGTGGTGACAGAGGCTGGCGTCAAGCTGCCTGGGGTCCAGTGGGCAGGAAGGCTCAGCGGATGTGGCTTCAGCGCCCCGAAGGAGGCCCCCTGTTTGAACACAGCACAGCTCCCCGCCTGTGAGGAACGGCTCTGTGTGCTCCCAGAAAACATGGGAATGGAAACAACACAATAAATAAACTTGAGTGATTTCATAAGTACAGTTTGGGGTCAGTTTGGCCGGAGGGGAGAATTTAATTGCAAAGCTCCTCTGTCTTCACCGCCTGAGGCTAGAAATGGGAGCAGAAAGGCCCTCAAATGTCGATTATAAGCAGGAACTGACTGTTGAGGGTGTAGGAAGGCCTGCCGAGGACTGATGTTAAAATGATGGGGATGAAGGCACTTTAGGTGAGTGCTTTGAATTTAGATTTCCACTTTGAATGGCCCTGAACCGAAGGTGAGTGATGATCTGCGTTGCATTTCAAAATTTGCTCTTACAAAAATTAAAAGCCCAATAGGGTATTGTGCTCACAACCTCCTAGAATATCACTTGGTATAAAAGAAAAAGAAGTTTAAGATAAGGCCCCCTTCGTCAAATAGCTTGCAATCCAAACTGAGCCAGACAGGTCATGTGTGACTCTCTCACTGGAGAGGGCAGAGCAGAGTCAAAAACCTGGGCGACATCGCAAGGGACAAAAAGCAGGTGAGCAGGTGAAGAGAGAGAGTCCAGGCCCTGCTGCACCAGTGGGCTGGTGGCGGATCCTCTTCCCCAGCTGACCTCACCTGAGGATGTAAAGCTGGGACTGTCCAAGGGGTGATTCCTTAATCTGTACCTCAAGGACTTGTCTCATTTCTGAGCCCCAAATCCATTTCAGTCAAACATTGGGGTGGGATGTTCATAAAAGGCCTTACATTCTGTCACCTAGACAGACCCCATTTCTCTCCCACTCCTACTGATGTCCCTGTAGCTATTAATGGCACCATTGTTGTTCAATCAGAATCAACATTTCAGAATTTTCCAAGACTCCATCCCTTTGCTTGTGCTCTGGTGTCATTGGCACTGTGGCCTCACAGATTCTTTGCTCGCGGTCTCACTGAGGTCAGATCCTGCCTTGTCTTTTCTCCTCACGGACCACCCCCTCAGTTCATCCTCTATTACCTTTTTATGGACCACTGACATATTCTCCTAATTGCTTTTTCTTAGAATTATTTCAACGTATGTACTGACATCGGAATGCTTTTACCAACACTGTCCTGCCCCCACTGTCTCCGGACGCCTTCCATTGTCTCCTAAATAAAGAGTCTTCACTCAGCCATTCTAGAGAAGCGGTTGAGAAGAAAGGGTTCTGGTGTCACACGGACCTAGTCTGAGCCCTGGTTCTCTCATTTAGTAACTGTATGACATTTGCTGAGTTAACTCTGCAACCCTGATCATTGAAACATGGGTGACAATTGTATATACATCACGGTGTCGTGGGAAAGTCATAGACACCAAGCACCTAGCACAGTGCCTGCCACCAAGAAGTGCTGAGGGAGGGGACTGTGATTACGAGCAATCATGGTATTTTTGTTTCTCATCAGTCTGACTATTTCTATCTTTAAAAAAGATCTCTTATCCTTTGAGACGACATGGACGGACCTCGAGAGTATTATCCTAAGCGAAACAAGCCAAGCAGAGAAAGACAAATATCACATGATCTCCCTTATTTCTGGAATATAATGAACATAACAGTCTGAGGAACAGGGTAGACCCAGAGATGTGGAAGTAGGGTACAGACTGACAACCCTCAGAAGAGGGGGGCAGGGAGGGAAGAGATAAACCACAGAACTTATATGCATGTACGCATAACTGATGGACATGGACAACAAAGCTGGGGATGGGGCGGGGGGATGGGGAGGAGGGTGTCAATGGGGAAAAAAGGAGAAACATCTGTAACAAAAATAAATTAATAAAAAAATTAAAAAAAAAAAGAGCGGGCATTAATTTCCCTATGCTCGCCTCTGTGCCTAACGAGGGGGCTTCTTCAACTGGCTCTTGCGAAGTTCTCCTGCCATGGGCCTGGCATCCAGGATGGGGGTAAAGATTCAGTCTCAACTGCCCCCTGAGCACCCCCTGCCCGTGCCCACCCATGTTTCCCCAGCCACAGACTCCGGCTGCTTCTTCAGAACCTGAGCAGCTCTGGGTCTTTCTTCAGCACCTGAGCCCTAACCGATGGGCTGCTCCTGAAAAGCTTCTTTACTAGTGACATGGGGTTTTCTCTGCTCCAACAGGAGGGACCATCCAGACTGGAGACACTGCCACCTGCCAAATTCTGACTATGAGGCAACAAATTAAAACAGTCAAGGCCACGGACACGGCACTCAGATACACGTAGGTCCCATTTCTGATTCCAGGGTGATCTTGGGCAATTTATTTAGCCTCTTACTTCCTTGTCTATAAAATAAGGATAGTTATATTGTCTAGTCCTGTATTCCTCTTAAAGTAGTGCCTACTGCCTGGCTGGCGTGGCTCAGTGGTTGAGCATCGACCCATGCACCAAGAGGTCGCCGGTTCGATTCCTAGTCAGGACACATGCCCAGGTTGTGGGCCGGATCCCCAGTGGGGGGCATGTAGGAGGCGGCCAATTGATGTTCTCTCTCATCGATGTTTCTATCTCTCTCTCTCTCTCTCTAAAATCAATAAAGAAAAAAAAATTTTTTTAAATAAAATAAAATAAAGTAGTGCCTGTTAAACATACAGGACGTTTATTTAGGAATGTGATCCTAGGCAGAAGGAACGCGTGACACAGGGAGCAAAGCCGGGCAGAGGAGTCAACGAGTTTGGAGTTGGATACTGCGCAAGAGGTTGGTGCGCAATCCTACTGGAATTACATTTGGGGTTACAAAATCCAAATCAGAACCGGCTGCCCAGGGGAATAACAGGAGAAGCATTTATCTATCACTTTTGGTTACTGTTGGTCAAGGGCAACCCCATTGGGTGTAAACTACTGGCACTTCCAGATCAGACTAATGAATGCCAAGCTGGGATTCAGAGAAGCTCTGGGCAAGAAGTGAGAGGTGCACGGTGACGCTGATTGCAGTGTTGTCAGGCTGTGCCTGGGCAGAGCTGGGGCAGACTGGTCCTGCAGAGGGAGCTGGAGTAAGAGATGGACCCCGAAGATGCTCCTGTACACATACCTATGTCCCAGAGGTGTCCCTTTACACGAGAGAGAGAACATATATATATTATATATATATATATTTACATATATATTAATATATATATAATATATATATTTACATATATACATTATATATATATATATATATAATATAGTTGAGTTCCCTCAAGCACATAATAAACCTGCTTGCCTCAAAACATTCCCATGTTTTTTTTATCAAATTAGAATAAAATTCAAAGTCCCTGAACTTGGCCACCAAGTCTCTACATGACCTGGCCCTGGGCTACCTTGCTGACTTCATTTCCCCATTCTCACCTTGGCTGATTCCTCTCCAGCTACACCGTGCATGCTGGGCCAGGCTCTACTATGCACTGTCTGAAACAAAACACTCTGAGCTCTTTTTTGGCCTCAGGGCCTTTGCACTTTCCATTGCCTCTGCCTAGAATGTTCTTTCCTCAGATATTTGCATAGATTCCCCTTTCCTTTATTGAAGGCTCTGTTCAAATATCACCCCATCAAAAAGAGCACCCCTAGCTATGATTACACTGTATCTCTTCACCATTGCCCATACCATTCATTATTCCTAAAATTATATTATATGTAATGTATTTATTATTTATATCCATTTTCAGGATATATACTCTCTAAAGAAAAGAACTTTGTCTATTTTTTTCACTGCCCCATGTCCAATGCCTAGAACAATATCTGGTACATAGTAAGTAACCAACAAATGTTTGTTACATGAATGAAAAAACAAATAAATGAATGAGTCGTAAGTACTACCATCCCCTTATATAGCATGTGGACAAATGACCATGGTCTCCTGACCCTGCAGGGGCCAGTTCCTTAGGCACTCATCCTTCCCCTCCGCCTGCAGACCCAGCCCTGACAAACTTGCTCCCTGTGCTCCTGAAGACCTATAATACCTTTCAGCAGATTTGGTTGAATTATAACAGGTGCTGCAAATAGAAGCCATTTTCCATCTTGCTGTGCCACACGTACAAGTTTTCCTTTAGAGACAAAGTTAATTTGAAACAGTACATCCCTTCATGCTTCTGGGCAAAAGGGACTATTATTTCATTTGCATATGAAAATATGTAATAACCTAAGCAGAACCAAACGGTGCTACCGGCACCCTGGAGCTCAGTGATTCTCACACGTGTTTCAGTGAATGTATGAGTTTAGGTTCATGTGCACGCAAAAGCACACACACACCTGCTCAGCTCTCCTCAGCCTCAGTTGCCCTCACCTATCAGTTTCCCTTTGTCCTCTCTGGCCTGTCAATACACCATAGCTTTTAAAACAAACATTTTATGAGATGTTGAGTGATATGACACTGAATTTGTGGAGTGGTCTTGTCTTTAGAAAGTTGATGTGAATTTCTGAGTACTGGGGCACATAACATTCATTCCAAGGTCATCTTCTCCTTTCAGCTCAGGGGCTGAGGGGGTGCTATGGTCTGAATGTTTGTGTGCCGCCCCAATTTATATGTTGAAATCTTGACCTGCAAAGATGATGGTATTATTAGGAGGTGTGGACTTTGGGAGGTGATTAGGTCATGAGAGTGGAGGCTTCATAAATGGCATTAGTGCCCAAATAAAACAGGCTCCAGAGAAAGCCTTAGCCCCTCCTAACATGTGAGGACACAGCAAAAAGGCACTGACGATGAACCAGGAAGAGGGCTCTTGCCAGACCATGTTGGTGCCTTGATATTGGACTTTCCAGCCTATAGAAATGTGAGAAACAAAAGTTTTTGTTTACAAGCTGTTATGGCAGCCAAAAGAACTGAGACAGGGGCTTCTTTCTCATTCTGTTGGCCAGTTACTCCCAAGTTTTATTTATTCTGGATCACGATGTGAGGACTCAACAAGAAAATTCTGCTTATTTTTAATATTTAAAGTATAATGACCTGGGGAATGGGTTTTAATTTTCTATATTCCTATACTCTCCCTCCATCCAATCTGCCTTGGAGGACTTGTTTAATCTTTGGGGTTGATAATTGTGGAAGTGATAGGAGGCAGTGGTGGTGGAGTTGGAGGTGGAGGTGAAGTTGGTGGTGGTAGTGGTAGAGACAGATGTTGGAGATGGTGGTTGAGGTGATGGTGGTGAAGTTGACAGTGGTGGCGGAGGTGAAGTTGGTGATGGTAGTGGTAGAGACAGATGTTGGAGATGGTGGTTGAGGTGATGGTGGTGGAGTTGACAGTGGTGGTGGAGGTGAAGTTGGCGGTGGTAGTGGTAGAGACAGATGTTGGAGATGGTGGTTGAGGTGATGGTGGTGAAGTTGACAGTGGTGGCGGAGGTGAAGTTGGTGATGGTAGTGGTAGAGACAGATGTTGGAGATGGTGGTTGAGGTGATGGTAGTGAAGTTGACAGTGGTGGTAGAGGTGAAGTTGGTGATGGTAGTGGTAGAGACAGATGTTGGAGATGGTGGCTGAGGTGATGGTGGTGAAAGTGAGGGAGTTGACAGTGGTGGTGGAGGTGGAGGTGGTGGTGAAGACAGACATTCAAGGAAGGTGTTGTCAACATGTTCAAAATGGAAACAACAAAAATATTCTTTTACCTTGTCTGAGATATAGGATATTACCGACGAAAAAATAGCTGTCCCTTCTATATCAACTTGGAATTTTCTGAATATCAAGATTTTATTATTCTAGTAATCAATTAGTTACTTCACCCTAACACTTGCCTACTCTTTCTTTATATGATGTTATATTTAAGAAATACTATTTGGAAATGTGACATTTTGATAAGCAATTGTAGTTTTCATAGGGTTTCTGTTTTCTGTTTGTATTATAAACAATGCAGGATCATTTTAGAAAATTTGAAAAAACAGAAGATTCTGAAGAAGAAAATAAATAAATAAACAGGCAGGCAGAACTACTCAGAGATCACTACCATTTACGTGTTGCTGCATTTTCCCCATCAGCTCATGTTCCCTCCTTCCTTTCTTTCTTCCTGTTTTCTGTCATGTTTCTAGCTTTGTATTATTACATTGAAAATTACATATCATATTTACATAAAAATCATCGATATAAAGCAAGTTTATATAGTGACATTTTCTCATGCCACTAAGAATTCCTTCAAAATGTTCTTAAGGTATGAATAACATTACATCACAAGGATATCCCATAATGTATTTATAAGGTTGAGTACTGAGGTTATTTCCAATTTATTTTTCTTATAGAAAGGTCATTTTCCCCAGGGCCATCTGAGAGTCTTACTCAGGCAGACACACATATTTCTCCAGCCGGGTTTATGCACACAATTATGCACATGCGATCAGAGGGGGTGAAAATGGAAAGCAGAATCACTGCCTTTGGGGAATTTTCACCCAGTTCAGGAGAGAGATTGAAATGAAGTCACAACATTTATAAACTAACATACCATCAAGTGAGAACTACTGTGCGGTGGAGCCATAGTATAAAGCTGGCACCAGGGAAGGATAAAGATCACAGTTGGTGGCTAACACTTGGACATCTAGGAGAGATGTCAGGGATCATGGTTTATCCCACAAATATCCAAGGCCAGGCACAAGCTGCAGTGTAATTTACTATGACAGTATATGTGTAGAGGAAGGTATATTTTTAAGCTAAATTTTGAAGGGCAATGAGGGGCATGAATTAGCAGAGAGGAAGGGAGAAAACATATTAAATCAGGGGCATGATACACTAAAGTTATTAAAGAAAATCATATGCAGGGCTTGAGAAGCCAATAAGCTTGGCTACAGTAAAGGAGGCTGTGAGGAACAAGGAGGCGGGGGACTGGTGAGGCAGGAGGCTGGTTGGGGGTGGGGGGCGGGGACCAGAAGCACTGTAGACTCTTGAGATGGGAGATGGTGTGACAAAAACATGGCAGCTGTGCTGGATGTATTGGAGTTGACAGACCCTGGAGACAGGGACATCTGCGTGGAAGGTGCTGAATTAAATCAGCCGTGAGCTGACAAGGGCTGGATGTAGAATGGTGGCCGTGGAGCTAAAATAGAAAGGGAAAACAAGAGAAACATTTTAGCAGAAGAGGTGGCTCTGTGTGTAACGAACTGGTTAGGTAATAGAAGTGAAAGAAAGAACACTTAAAATGGGTTCCATTGGGTTGAACCTAGGGGACAGAGCCCAGTTGGTTGGAGGAGGTGAGAAGACTCATTCCTTTGCCTGTCCTTCTGCCACCAGAGTCCCCTACATCTCACAGGCTCCATGACCCCGTGATGGAGAAGATGGGATGGCTGTGCAAACCACCGTTAGGTGCTGGCGAAAATCCTCACAGGACAGCCAGATATTTTAGATCTTCAGCACACACATTCTTATTTTGACTTGCCTGTCTGCTCTTCCTAGGACAGAAAGTCGAAACTCACTTGTTGTTGTTGTTGACTGTGACTGCTCGTGTTCCTGACCTTCACTTTCTTTGGTCTACTGGGCCCTGAACCCACTTCTGATTTTTTGGGCTGCTAGGTGACAAGTCTGGTGCTCCTGAACCAGGACAGTGGCTGAGGTGGGATTGATTTGATGGCAGCACATTCACAGGACGAGCTCAAACCTCCTCCTCCCAAAGCTCACTGATGATGATGATGATGATTTTAGCACTATTATCATTCCTAATTATCATTTTATTGAGAAAAGTTTACATTCCCAGCTCCTATATGCATTCATTTTCATTTTCAGTGGTAATATTATTATTCTCTCTATTTTACAGAATGGCAAAAGTGATTCAGGGAAGTTACGTATTTACAGTATTCATCTGAGGTCACACATGGTATGAGTTGGAGCTGGGAATTGATAGTAAATTTGCCTGATAACAAAGTCTTGTTTTTCTGTTTTTTGTTTGTTTGTTTTAATTACATCACAGGGCCTTTAAAAGTTGATCAAGTCTGTACTGGAAAAAGTAGTAGGGACCCCAAGATGTTGTTAACTTAGCTAAGCAGCTGTCAACAGTTCATCTCAAGAATACTGTTCTTTGGTGCCCCATTCGGAAGTCCTGGAACTGGGAGGCACTATGAACACAGGCTGAAAACTTTAGAATCTGTCCCTCCCTTTCCTGTGGCAGAACCAGGAATCAGACATTGATCTCCAAATCTAAATGGCTTAGCATTTTTATAGTGGCTTTCTTTTGTTCCACGTGCTACACCAGCTAATTGCTTTAGGAAATCTTGACTAAACCCTGCATTTTCACCACCTCTAGTATTTAACTAGCCTCCTTTCTGATGTGCAAAATTGAGATCACTTGGAATCTTCAACGCACAAGGTCTAGAGTCAGAATGGTTTCATGGAATGCCCAAGCAGGAGGTGAGTCCTGAGAGGGGCCAACACCAGAAGCTCTCCCTCAGGTCTCCATTATTAATGAAATGTGTGTTGTCATGGTGATGGGAGAGCAGGTGCAATTGGGACAAGACTTGAGAAAATATTGTAACACCAGGAGCTATAAAATCTATGTGACAGTGTGTATCTTGTGATAAGCTTGGGACATCACATCACCCTCTCTCATGACATGTCTCAGACATTATAAGGTCAACACAATATCCTAGGATTATTTGAACCAGATGGCTCTCTACTTCTCCTTCACTGGCTTGGACCCTAAGAGGCCACAGTTAGGGCAAGGGGTTCTGATACCTATTATTGGTAATAGCAAAAATCTATGTAAATTATCTACAAAATCCAAATAGGAGGCACAGTGAAGAATCCTAGGTTGGGAATATTTGTGTCGATACACCCTTTTCTACAATGTGCTCTTATAGCCTCTTTGTTGCCCTCGCTACAGAGAAAAAGGAAAGAGTAGACATACTAAGTATATATAGACATAGATCACAGGATTTAGTTGGATAACTATATGCCTTGGTTTGCTCAAGATAGGCCTGATATACCTGTTGTCCTGGTATAACTGTTAAGAGTGACTTCTTTCACGAAAACATCTTTCAGTCCAGAATTGGAGTCTGTGTGCTTACCACTGTTGAGCTGGTGTTGTGGTTATGGGATGTGCCTGGGAAGGTTTGGTGCGTCAGCAAGAAAGGATGCTGTTAGAGGCCCTTCGTGAGTGTGCAGTGCTCATGGCAAGGTGAAGTCAAGTGGCCAGAAGGAAATAACCAGTGGCTCCAATTCTCCATGACTCTAGGGACCCAGGAAGCCACAACCACACAGAAGCTGAAGACAATTTTAAAAGATGGTAATGATTCCAGGGAATGGGAGCTTGGAAAAAGGCCATTACCAGTAGAAGAGAAAACATAGGCAAATGCATGGTGGTTAGAACATTTGGAAATATTAATGTCTATTTACTTTGCCTTTAGAATAGGATATCGATATAAGATGTACTAGGGGTTGACTTTAGAAATGTATGCTATGGCCAGAGCATGGAAGACCTTGAATGAAAGGTAAGAACTTAAAATTTATTTCAATGCCTTTTGGGGAACCATTTAAGGTATTTTAAGGAAAGGAAAGATGAGAGTTGCATCTTTGGAGGATTAATCACAACAGGAAGATACAGACAGTAACTAGATGACTATTGAAAATTGCTCCTGAGATAATAAGATAAAAATAGTTTTAAATGTTTTTACTATTAAATAGAAAGTTAAAAAAAAAAGAATAAACAAATGAAGCCATCAACTCAACAGCTTAGAAACAAACAAAATGAGAAGGAAAAATGAACGATAAAGAAGAAAATCAATAAATATAAGATAAACAGTAAATTTGTAAACATATTCAAGAGATAGTCTTTTGAGAAAAATAAATTGAAATTTTTTTTTACATTTATAACTAAGAAATAAAAATACAAGTATACAAAATGTGCAATGAGAAGAAAGATATAAGTGTAAAAGACATTTTAAAATCCACAAACCAAACTACACTTGTCAATGGTAATAAATTTGAAATTTTTAATGAAATTGTTGTTATGCTGGAGAAAGTACATACACTAAATTTGGTTTAAACTAAAAGAAAGCCTAATAACTCACCTTAAGAATTCTCCCCTACCCCCCAAAAATCAGTTGTAGATTATTTTATAGTTGTCTTCTGTCAATTTTTCAAGCAACAATTTCCATAGTGTACAATTGATTATTCTGCCTAGGAAAACATAGAAATCTTCTGAATTCATTTTAAGAAGCAAGCATTACCATGATACTAAAACTTGACACAGTGCCACCCCCACAAAACGAAACAGAGCAGAATACTGGCAGGGCAATCTGAATTATAAATATTGATGCAGAAACCCAAAACAAAAGATCAGCAAATCACATTCATAAGTATATTAAAAAAGTATGATATCATATTAAAAAGTACAATTTATCTCAAGATTGAAACACAAGTCAAGGGCTTAAGCCTTAATAGACCTCATTTGAATTAATAAGGAAGTCCCTAAAATCTCAGTAGAAAAATGGGGAGGATATGAATGGACAATTCACACGCAAAATAAAAATGGCTAATAAGCATATGAAAAAGTATTAACCCTGTTAGTTATCAAAGAAATGCAAATGAGGCATCACTTTTTGTAAATCAAATTAGCAAAGCTTAAAAATAAATAATAGTAACACTAATGCCAATAAACATGAAAATATGTTCAACCTCATTAAATCAGGAAAATGCAAATTAAAACCACAATGAAATGCCATTTTACACCCACTAGCTTGGCAAAAATGTAAAACTCCAGCAACCCTCAGTGTTTGGGAGGAGGTTTAGCAATTAGGGCCTCTGCAGCTGGGACAGGACAGGGCAACTTGCAAAACAAGGTACTGTTTTCTAGAAATACTGAAGATGTGCACACCATTTGATACAGCAGTCCCACCCCAGGGTGTATACCCTCAACTAGAGGTTGGCAAATGTTTTCACCTGCACACCTGAAAGAATTCTGAACAGCTACGCACAGCGCGCGCAATTTTAAATTGCCGTCGAAACTTTTCACTGGCAACAGATAAAATGTTCTGTGTGCTGACTTTAAGTTAAAAAAAATATGATCACGTTCTTTAACAGTTTAAAATGTTAATAATTTCTTTTTTCTCCTTAGACCTGTATTTTTTATTCCATGTCTCCCTAAATAACTTTATCCAAATTCAATATAGTTTTATGCTTGAAATACCTTCATTGATCACCCTACTATACATCTTTAGAGCAGAAACACATGCATAGGTTGAATTTTTCAGAGATTTTCTATGTGACCATAAGGTTCTAAGTATCAAAAATTTCTTCTGGAATGAGTTATTATTATAGTTAGTGGTAATACACAATTGATTGACACAACATAGATAAATTACAAATTTTGTTAGATAATTACGAATTATGAAACTGAAATTATATTGGAAATGTATATTTTATTGACATGGAGATTTTTTTTCCAATTAGTTTCATACATCTAAGGATAAATCTTATTTACAGCTTGAATGAGACAGGCTATAGCATCAATTTTATTCCTATTCACTGTTTTTGTAGATACAAGTGTTACGAATCCTTGTTCTTATAAATAAACAGGGGGATAGAAGGAGTTTTGTTTAAAAATGTGACTCAATTCTCTGAATTCATATCCAGCTATATGCCAAATATCGCCTAGTGATTTATGATCGATAGTTTTATCATCGGAAACTATTCTTAATAGTCTAGCAGTTGAAAACTTGTGTTTTTAGATGACAAAGTATTGGAATGCATCTGACTTACAAAATGATTTGTTATCCATTCATTAAAGTCATTTGCTTTCTCAACATCACCATAAAATTTTACAATGTCCCTTTGTTTGTCATCCTGAGGTTTTTTATACTCTAATTTAATGCACCAATATAAGAATCTGGATGAGTGAGGGGTATGCTTTTCTTTTTTAAAGTGGGAGAAGAGCTGTTAAATATGAGAGGCTAGGAAGGATTGGTTTAAGGAAAATTTATGAACAGGAATTGCTGGTTTGTAAACTGATTCCCTGAAAACTGTCTATGCCCACGTGCCTTTCGAAGCCGCCTGTCTCCCCAGGGCCACACAAACTCCAGTTTTCAAATCATTGCCTGGGAGAAACAGCCCCCAAGGATGGGAGCAGGAGGCACAGGGAAGAACTTCACAGCAGCATGGTTCATAAAGAGACCCAAACTAGAAACACCCAAATATCTGTCAACAGGAGAGAGGACAAGCCCTTATACTTTCATACAATAAAATACTATATAGCAGGGAAATGAATGAGGAAAAAAGCAAGTTGCTGAAAATACATACAGTAGCGTATTTAGAAAGTTCAAGACCAAGTTAAATTACATTGCAGATGATTTAGTTTATGTACATACATGGCAAAATGATATCTATATTTAAAAAAAAAAAAAGCTGAACCTGGCTAGTGTGGCTCAGTGGTTGAATATTGACCCATGCACCAAGAGGTCGCCAGTTCATTTCCTGGTCAGGGCACATGCCCAGGTTGTGGGCCCGATCCCCAGTGGGAGGCATGCAGGAGGCAGCCAATTGATGTTCTCTCTTGTCGATGTTTCTCTCTCTCTCTCCCTCTCCCTTCCTCTCTCTCTAAAAATCAATAAAGAAAAAAAATTAAAAAGGTGATATAATTTCTTGGAGATGGGGAGGCCATGGGGTATGTGGGGAAGTGTACAGGGAGCTTTATACTCTTGTTTATATTCCTTTTGTTAAACTGGGAGGTAGGTTTTAACATGTTTCTTTATGCTTTAAAAGTCTCATAAATTACTTTAAAATTGTGTGAATATTTGATAATTTCAAAAAATAATATAGCCCTTTGTATGTATGTAATTGTTTAAAATTTTAAATGAAAAATAAAGTGTGCACTAGTCCATGTTTGAGGTGGTTTTAGTGAAACAAATATTTTTTTTTGCACTGTTTCTAAAAATAAGAATGGCTAGTGTACTTCTGGAAAGCAATTTAGAACTATTTATAAAGAGTTTTAAACTGTTCATACTTGGTGATTCAATAATACTACTTCTATAAATATATCTTAAAAATCATTAGAAATGTTATCAAAGATTAATATTAAATGGTATTTATCACAGTACTATTTGTAATAGAGAAAACATGGAAATAATATAAGCAGGCAATAATAGGAGAGTGTTTGAATATATTGTGGCAAAGCAATCTGATAGCTCATTCAGCCATTAAATTATATTTTAAAATATATCTAATTATCAGCATAGCCCCAAAGCTCATGCTTTATTAAAGGAATAAAATTGAAAACCTGTATGTACGTCATGATTCCAGTTATTATTGTACGTGTGTGTGTGTGAGTGTGCAGTTGCTTTGCTTTTATATTACACAACAAATGAGACCAAGGAATGCCACTTCTCGGTGTCTTTCTGAGCCTGCTGTGTCATCCCCGACCTAATGAAGAGGAAATCCACTCTCGGTGAATTCTCTCTTTGACCCTCTCTAGCATGTCGCTTCTCTGTTCAGGGAGCCTGACTTACTCTGAGGCTGGGAGTGTGCGAAGCCCCTATGTTGCTGGACTGTCACAGTGCAGGTGGTACATGCAGGAAAGAGTCAGGCCGTTTGAAAGGGAGTCCTCACTGTCTAATTTCACAATCATCATTAATAAATAATGGATCTTCTCCTTGCTCAGAATGACTTTCCTTGCCTACTGCTATCCACATTCTACCCAATTTCCAGGTCCTTATCTCCCCACTCCTCCTCTGTGAACCTGTCTAGCCCTCAGGACCCCTCCCCCACTCTTATCTGCAGCTGCCCCATATCAATTTTATAATTATACTCCTTATACCAGTGTTCACAGATCACTTCCATTTATCTGTACTAATAATCTGTTCTCTTTCTTAAGGAAAAAAACAGTACTTTTAGTCTTAGATTTACCCAGATACTTAATATAGGGTTACACACTCAATGTTGGCCACCACTTAGTGGTTAATTGATTAATTGACTGAATGATACGTTAAACCTAGCTTTCATGTGACTTTGGCATTAGATCTAAAATTCAGATCCTTAAACATTTGCTTTCCGTTCTCCATTCTAAAACGGCATCATCTCTTCCATCAGAGTTCGGGCTAAAGACAGCTCAGGTACTGAGGAGGGAAAATATAAAGCAGAGGGAGCCCAGCTGGTGCGGCTCAGTTGGTTGAGCATCGTCTCATGCACCAAGAGGTCATCAGCACACGCCCGGGTGCAGGCTCGATCCTCAGGAGAGCGCGTGCAGGAGGCAGCTGATAGATGTTTCTCTCTCATCGATGTTTCTATCTCTCTCTCCCTCTCCCTTCCTCTCTCTCTAAATCAATAAAAATATACTTAAAAAAAAAAAAAAAAGCAGAGGGAGTTAGGTCCTTTGATGTGTTTGCTACATAGAGACCTAAAGAAAAATGCAAATGTTCCCTTCAACTAAGAGAAGCTTATCAATATTAAGAAGAAGTACATGGAAAAGAAGAAAGAGAGAAGAAAAATATACCACACTTAACAAGAGGATAATTTAGCTTGTTGACAAGCACTTAGGAGTCTGGTTCATGAAAAATTACTCACACAATTACATAGCAGGTTTCTCTGGGCTTTTGTGCATGGATCATGGTATTGATTTCATGTAAATTATCACATTTTATTGGGTGTCTGGCTGTGGAAGGATGGGGTAGAGACGGAGGGGCAGTTGAGAGAAAATCAAAGAGGGTGGGGGAAGAGAAGCTGGTTGCTGCGATGTCCAGCCACCGGAGCGCACACACACGGCCTGGTAAGCAATGGAAGTCGTTTCCTTCTGCCTTCTCTTCTCAAGGGTGGCTCCAGAGAGACATTGCCAAATAGAGCCTTTTCTTTTCCAGTTTTGGTTGGGATTGAATTATTGGAAGGGACAAGAGAGGAGGATTGTGGACATACCTTGGGGATAAAAATAACTTGATTTTCGTTGAAAAAACAACCTGTCTTCAGCCATGGTAACAGTGTGATAGGGACTTTTTGGCTAAGAAAATTCTACCCGTTTCTTTGCCAGCTGGCCTGTTGTGGTATGTTTCCAGACGTGATGAAGTTTGTTTTTCAAATTAAAACACACACACACAGAATTAGTTTGTCTCTAAGAGCTAACAGAGAGGAACATCTAGGAGAGCTCAGGGTGAGAGAATGAGGCGACGATAGCAGGCACGGTTAAGATTTATTGGGTGTTCCCCATTTGCCACGCACCGCTGTAAGCACTTTACATATTTTCATTCCCGTAATTCTCATACCAAGCCTGTGAGCTAAGGAGTCACCCAATGAGGAACTGTTAGTGTTCGGCGTTACGAAGCGTGGGGGCCTCAGCGCTCACTTCTGTTCATATGTCTCTTGGGTGCGGAAGGTTGCTCATGGCCCTGATCACAGGCGAGAAGGCAGGACATCAGCACGGGGTGAGGATTGCCGACAGCTGGGGTTGAGGAGGAACTGAGGATGGTACTGAAGAGTGAGAGTCCCCAAAGGAACCAAAGATAGAGTGAGAAAGGAAGCATCATATCCAGAAGTCATGGGCCAAGACTGTGCCCATGGTCCCAGACTGTGCTGAGACTCAGAGTGGGACAGCCCAGCAGAGCAGGGGACGGAGCTTGGCGGGGCACAGGTGGAACTCTGGAGAACACTGGGGGCCTCAGTACTGAGCACCAGGCCCAGGGGTGCTGCGTCATCACTTACACGTCTAACCACTGACACTGAATGATTCCAGCTACTCTCAGCTGATGGAATCCAACATTCTGGCCCCTAGCTGAGATCATTCTGGGACTCTTTAAGTCTCTAGTTACAGGAAAAATAAAACAGGACATAAGAGAGGGGTACTCTTTTCTTAAGTCTGGTGGTTATCTCTTCAGAGAGGGTGCCTGCTTGTCTGAGATGGGACGGTTGCTCAGAATAAAGGAAGAATTGTTTCTCTTTCCTCGACAACCACTGCTATATGGCTACCGGCTCTCTATTTAAACAATTTTTTTTTCTTCATTGATTTTTAGAGAGAGATAGAAACATTGATGAGAGAAAACATGGATTGGCCACCTCCTGCATGCCCCCCACTGGGGATCAGGCCCACAACCTGGGCATGTGCCCTGACCGGGAATCGAACCGGCAACCTCTTGGTGCATGGGTCGATGTTCAACCACTGAGCCACACCGGCTGGGCTCCCTATTTCATTTTGGGAATAAGTTGTCAAAATCAGAGCTACACTCTTTTCCCTTTACCTGTATTTGCCAATGCTTCCCCTCCCACTGGGCCCCCAGGGCAGTTATTTCCTTAGGACTTGTTAATCGGCAGCGTTTTGAAGATGGGCTAACTCGGCAGCCAGTCCAAGTCGGTTCCCCTGCACTCTCTGGCTGGGGAAGCAGGAGCTGGCTTGATGGAGCTGCTGCAGGCTTCCTTCGGGCTTTGAACAAATTGCTCCAATATAAGAAGTCACCACTCTGCTTCCCAGTGTCATTAAGGAGCCCCATGTGAAGGAACGATATTAGTTTTCACTTAGAGAGCCGAGGCCACCAACAACTGGAGAAAAGAAAACTGAAATGTGTAAACGGGCCAATTTGGTGACCCAATTGGGAACCCAGACATTCTGCCTCCTGCCAAGCTCCCTTGGACTTATAGGATACAGAAGCAGACCGAGAAGAGACTCCCAGGGCTTGGCAAGAAGACTAGATCAAAGCATTTGTTCATTCTATTAAGGAGAGAAAGAAAAAGGCACAGTTTTCATTTCTTTCTTTCAAAACCAATTCTTCTACCTCATGGGCATGAGGACGATGTAGCGCTATCTTCTGCTTAGAAAGCTGGAAAGTATCCCAGCAGGGAAAGGTCACGTTTTATGTTAGAAAATTCTAACCAATAATCAGCCTTTCACCTCAGTGATATTGGTTGTATTTAAAACTTAATAAATATTAATTACAATCATTTCATTTTACAGATCTAACTCGCCTGAGTCCTTTTTCAATCTGCAAAAATAAAAAAAGGCCATTTTTATTTTATAAGAAATCCTGTACTATGAGCTGGCTTTCCATGTATTTTGTGTTTTCTTTCTAATTCTGAAGTTACAACAAAATTTGGCTACATTTTCATATCTACCTGAATTGGTTTCTTTTTGCCACGGATAATGAAAGAAGGCAGATCTGATAGGGAAGCAGAGCGTATGCAAAGAATGGGATTCTGCCCAGAGCTAATAATATCTTCTTTCATGTCAGAAGAAAAGAAAAAAAAAAAAAAACATACTAGCCAACATTTCATCCTCCATTGTCCACCCTTGAACTCCCTTCCTCCTTCCCAGAGTCCTCAGCCTTATTATATCGTGATGCATGGGGAATGACCTCCTCTAACTGACATTTGTTTTTCATCCTGTCCAGCCCCCATTCTCTTTTCTTCTGATTATAAAACCGTAATTTACATGAGGAAACCCCCTTAGCTCCTGTCATTGGAGTGGTGGCATCAGGAACAGGCAAATGACCCAGGCTTGCTTGGACAGAGTGTCAAATGCCCTCACCGTATTGACGGGCTCGGGGACAGATGGGTGAACTGGCCCCAGCCGGCCAGCACAACCCCTATTTGTCGGCCGTGATGAATAATAGTTCACAGATGGGCACACAACTTGTTAGGGTTTTGTCTAGGCCAGAGAAATGGGCTCGTGAAAGAATGCACAAGTTAGAGAAGAGAGAAAAGGAAGGAAATGGATTCCGTCTGTCCCCATAGCCAGGAAAGGGCCGAGTACCAGGTGGTACAGGGCCACAGAAGACAGGCGAGTTGCCCTTTGAATGGAAGGGGCCGTGTTTGAAGTCGCACGCATGCAGGGGTTGGTGGCCGTGAGGAGTTTCGGTTTGCTGGTTCTTCAGCAGACAGTCTGGCCAGGCACCTGGGGGGGTCCTCATCATGTCTTCTTCAGCCGATGAGATATGCTGGGGAAAGGAGTTTCACCTGAAAGGGTTGAAAGAACTGAAAGAGGCTAAACAGTGGGGAAAGGGCCCAGCCCTGACCTGTTTCACTGGTTGTGAAACCGGACAACGCATGGGTCCGGCCGCCTGTCACTCCTGAGCCCGTGAAGCAGAGACCAGGTGGAATCCCCAAGACTGCCGGCAGTATGGGGAGCAGTGGGTCACCCGCGAGATCTGCTCTGCCCCCCTCGCTTGCCAGCTGCTTTCAAGGGTAGAGAAACAATGACCACTTGAGAAAAGGTAGTTAGGCAAAAGGGGGAAAAATGGATAAAATGGTTAAAGGCAAGGGGGGGGGATGTGAATCGGGGGCTGCAGGGACTGGTGGCCAGTGAGTCAGAGTCACTGGTCCCGTGTTCGGGTAATCGGGTTGTTAATCTTCCCATGATGTTTGGCAGTCCCCCTTGTCCTCAGATTAGGAGAATGGACAGCATTCCCAAGGTAAACTCCCCAGGCGCACCCTCCCAGCCAGGTCAGAGTGGGCTTTTCTTTCATCAGAACAAACCAGAATCAACGATGGAAAGGATGATTAACATTTTCCTCACTATGGCTGGTGCCTCACTATGATTAGTCTTCTTACTCTTCTCATATTTTCTATCAGTTCTCATATTCCCTCCTGCCCCTTTCAGTTGGTTGGAAAGGCGGTGTGAAGGTGCCGACACCAGCCAGCCACCTTCGTGTTTAATTACCGGGTGCTTCGTCAATTGTGGAAAAAATCACAACAAAAAGCAAAGTCCTGTCTTCTGTCCTTACACAACTAGGCTAGTTCAACAAAAATAAATCCCAGGATAGTCATTTGGAAGAGGGTTCTCTCTGATAGGTTCAGACCTCACAGAGGTCTTGCCTGGGATAAAGCCAACGTGAGGAGAGCGAGCTGTGTGAACGTGGGTAACCTCGTTCTGATGAGCCCCTCGCCCAACCGTGCTATGAACCAACCTTACCTCTGAAAGTTCCAGATGCTAGTCAGGAAATTCCCTCTTTACCTGCCAGTTTGAGTTGAGTTTTTGTCACTTGCAGATATTAACACAGAACTCTCTTCCAAAATATGATTAATGTATTCAATAAGCATTCATTTTGGTAGCTCTTATTTTCAATGTATTACACTTGACTATTTGGGAATTTTAACAAGGTCTGGCTTATTAAGTTGTTTAATATGTATTTAGGGAAATAAGATATGAGACAACCAGAGTATATAGGGCAAAAAATCATAGGCATAAACATATGAGTAAGTGTCTTGATAAATGTGCTGAGAGAACTCCAACTCAGAGAACACGGAAGGGGAGAATCGATCTGGAAAAGCTTCCTCTGGGCAAGGAGGTTTGAATTAGACTCCTAAGGAAGTATGGAATTTGGACTGGTGAATGGTAAGAGGAAATCATTCACGTGAGAGAAACAGCATTGGTGGGTACCTGGGAAATGGAAGGGTGAGGTGAACGAAACGTTGTATGAAGGCAAATATGGCTGGAGAGACAAAGGACACCATCGGGTCTAGGGAAGAGAGAGCTTTACATTTGGACGTGACCCAGTGGGTGACGAGGACGCTGTAGTGATCTTTCGCAGAGCCTTGTGCCAATCACGTAGAAATCGGAATGGGAAATGGGAGACAGCTGCACAGAAGCCAAAACAAGGAATCTGTTGCACAGATCGAGGGATGCATTGATAAGGCTATGTTGGCTGAGCGATTGGTGAGCAAGAGAAACTCTGAGACTGGCAGTCCTGAGGGACTGGTGAGAAATGCTGGAAGAGGAAAATAAAGTGGTGATGTCATGGTTTTAATAAATTTAGGATGTGAAAAAATAAAGGATGAAAAATCAGTTTGAAAGGAAAATGTATTAGGCTTGATGTTAGACCGTAAATTTGGGGGCAAATTTCAGTTAAAAACAGTTGTGTATGTAGCTGGAAATGTGGAAGAAAACCACAGGTGAAGGGTTAGGTTTAAGGTGTAAATGGAGATTTGAGGATTACTGTCATGGTATCTTTGGCCAAAGTCCTCGGAGGGGAAGATTCTCTAAGGAAATTATTACGGGCAAAAAGGAGCCCAGAGTAAGCCTTGACTCTCAGGGGTGCACACAGGCAGGACTGAGAAGAAGAAAGAGAAAGTGGTAACCAGATTTGAGTTGGAGGAAGGAAGGTTAAATATTACAGGATTTCTAAAAGTTGCAGTGAAATTCCTGTCAAGATAGAGGAGACTAAGGTGCGATTACACACCAAAGGGATGCCTAGAAGTGGGAGAGGGCGAATAAAATCTGTGAGATAGGATTAACTTACTGTGAAAAATGCTTTTCCTTGGGAGAACTGTTACACATGTATGCAGGAAAGAATTTATATGGGCAAAAAAAAGAAACCAAAAATCAGTTTGATGGCATAGGACACTGTGCTTAAAATACATTCCCGCCAAAGAGAATCTATACTTATAAGTTTGCAGACATGTATGGACACAGATGCATCAGGAGGGTGTCTGTGTGGTGAACAGAGGGGAAGTGATGCCATAAAAGCAATCTAGACAGAATTATTCTGCATAAATGACAGCGCGTGTGGCTGGTTGCCATTGCAGCACAATGTGTGTTGAAAACCAAATCAAATTTTCATTTCAATTTTCTTATCTCTGATCTCACAAGAAACACACTGAGAAACCTGCATTTCCCACTCAAACACACCCGAGACATCCACGGAGACTTCTGAGGAGAAACAGAGTTTGTCTGAGCTTAGACCCTCAAAGGTAGTGCTGTGGTTTCTGAAGAGAGAGATCGGCACAGAAGTTGATCTTAGACATTCATTGAAGGATGACTTCACAGGATCTTCGAAGGGGAAAAACATCTAGACACATATTCACATGCACCGCCTTCTCATGCACACATGGAGGGAGTCAAGTTTAATAAGATCCAGACTGATTTGATTTCACAAATATATCTGTGCTTTTAAAATAATGCATGCTGGCGTTAGTTCAACCCTTCATATAGCATCCAAAGCCAGCCAGCCCATCTTCCATATGCATCTGTTTGGCTCCCCTAAAATAGAGTCCTTCAGTCTCCTACAATAGAAGGGTGAAGCTAAAGCTATGGGATACAGTTTCCTGCAGCTTGGAAAAAATTATCCAGTTAGAAAGTGGTTGAGTTCCCTGTCTTCCTCAGTGTGGCCTGTCCCGGCAGCCCTGTCTCAAGGAGGCCAGTTAAAGGGACACATTGCTTTCCATTGATTTAGGTACAGTCATTCTTTGAGCCAAAACCAGAGCAGATATGATTCTGAGACCCTGGGGTGTGCTAAGAGGACTTCTGGATTCCAGCCCACACTTTACAAGAAAGAATCTTAATGCTTTTTGTGCCCCCTTCCTGCCAAGACTCAACTAAATGAAAATGGGCCTTAAGAAATAAGCTAGAAGGAAAGAGAGAGAGAGAGAGAGAGAGAGAGAGAGAGAGAGAGAGAGAGAGAGAGAAGACAAGTGAGAAAAATAGGAAGGGAGAGAACTGAGGGATGAAAAGAAGGAAATAAAAAAGGGAAAGAGGGAAGGAAAGAAGGAAGTCAAGGAGAAGGGAAGGATTTCCTGAGACAGACAGAGAGAAACAGAGAGCCTGAAACTGAGGGTCATGGAGGAAGGGGGAGGAGAGGTTGTCTGGAGTCGCTCATCTGAACAACATCAGACATCCCACAGGCAGCCACACTGGTGGCCCAATCCATCATTCACATCTCAGGCTCCCATGATCGATGGGCAAGTCAGTCATCTGACCATCCTTGTAACATCAGAATCATTATGAACCAAACACCAGAGACCAACGCACTGAACTGCATTAACTGTGTGCACCAGAGGGAAGGAATGCTGAGCCACAGGCCCCACTGGCAGCACCTCAGGGCTGTGCCCTCAGGTTTGGGTCTGGTCGCTTTGAGGGGGTCTCCAAAAAGTCCTAAGACAAATCAGGTTCTTCTAAAAAATTTTTTTTCTTTATTAATTTTTAGAAAGAGAGGAAGGGAGAGGGAGAGAGAGACAGAAACATCAATGAGAGAGAACATCAATTGGCTGCCTCCTGCATGCCCCCCCACTGGGGATCAGGCTCACAACCTGGGCATGTGTCCTGACCAGGAATCAAACCGGCGACCTCTTGGTGCATGGGTCGATGCTCAACCACAGAGCCACACCGGCCGGACCAAATTGGGTTCTTAAGAGATGGCTTTTGTCTAGTCATGCTGAAGAGTGACTTCAGTGACTTCCCATGGTAGGTCAAGTCAAGACTAGAACTTACATCATGACTTCATGCCTTTCCTTCATCTGTCCCCAGTGACCTCCAAATTGCAGATCTAATAGGCACTAATCAGGTTTTATCTGTCTTGCATTTGATGCTGCCAATCATTCTCTCTGAGGAACTTTGCTTTCTTTAGCTTTAGGAAAGCATGCACTCCTGGTTCTCTTCATTATAGTGACCAATGGTCCTGGTTTTCCCAGGCCTGTGGGGTTTCTGGAACTCAGAACTTTTAGTGCTAAGATCGGAAAGTGCCAGACAACCTGGTACAAGTCACCCTATCCCACCTCACCAATCTTCTCTGCCCAGCACCCAGCCTTTGGAAATGAAGTTCCATCCTCCTCTCCTTAGACAACACATTTTCTGGTGTATCTTATTCACTGGGTACCCAACTCTTCCTCTGAATTGATGTGTAGAAATACCTTAGATTCAGTGGTCCCTCACAGGGTCACATCTTTGTGTGATATTTTCACATTTGCTGTTTTCCCCAATGCCTTTCTTAGTTGTCCTGTTTATTTTTTCAGGTCTGACTTAAGTTTGATCTTCTCCATATACAATAATTCTCTACCTAATGTCATCAATGTTACCAGGGACTAATTGATATAAATAAACAAGACTTCAGTTTCTATGACATCTAATCAACATCATTACAAAACAACCTTGAATAAAACAACATTATTCAAGGACCTACTGTGGTGTCCTGGTTTCTCAGGCCATTTCTGGTTTCTCTTTACAAGGAAATGCTTTCATAGAGACTACCCTACATACCCTAACACTTAATTACGCCGTGTCCTAAAATGTTGTCTTATTTGGTACACAGATCATGTAAGTCTTTGAAATGGTGGTGTTAGAGACAAATAGATCTGGGTTTTGAGTCCCAGGTTGACCAATAATTGCCTAACACTTATTGGGCACTTCCTATGGGGAGTCAATATCTCCACGGTGCCTCATTTACAGTTAGTGTACCACCTCACGCTTCATTGTCCAGATGAGGAAGATGTGACTCAGAGACGTCGAAGAACGTGGCTGTGGAAGCAGTAGGTCAGGTTACACTTTAGCTGTCTGAGCCAGACCATGCTCTTAGTTCCTCCTTGTTGGTTTCAGTAAAAGCAAGATTAAATACGCTGTGACCATGTTCAAGAATATCTCCTAATACTATACTCCATACAACTAGTGACTGAATCGTTCCATAAATTCTCTTATTCTCTCATAATCTTCCCAGAATGTTTGAACAAAAGCCCCTCCAGCCTTGAGAGACACCAGGTCCATTAAAGCTTGGTGCTAATGTATCTTCCATCACTCCTGCCCTGTTCCACACTCCCAAATTATCCCCTTGGCCTCAAACCATGTGTACCCAGCCCCTGCTCCTGCCCCCAGTAAACATTTTATCTTCACAAGCAGCTGGAAAGAGAGGGGTGCGCTAGCAGCACGCTCGGTCAATCCTGTTTAAATATTGATCACAAACATCGTTAAAATAAAAGTCTATCGACTCAGCTGGTGACTTTGCAGCTTCAACACTTTGCAGAATGCAATTTTCCATGTGCGGCGACTCCAAGCAACTTGCTTGAGTTATGATGTTAATAAGTGAGGCACTCCTTCGGGAGAGCTC
Organism: Tadarida brasiliensis; assembly: GCA_030848825.1. Taxonomy (NCBI): domain Eukaryota; kingdom Metazoa; phylum Chordata; class Mammalia; order Chiroptera; family Molossidae; genus Tadarida; species Tadarida brasiliensis. The sequence goes on from CM061275.1 coordinate 33,519,945, forward strand.
TGGTGTCCTGGAGACAGCTGCAGAAAGGAGCCGGCCCTTCCCTTTGAAGCAATTACAAAGTCCTTCCCCTTTTATTCCCCTACAGGTTGGTGTTCCGGATGCTAGCTCTTCACCTTGGGAAGCTGAGTTGGCATGCTTCCAGGAGTTGGAAGTGTGTGTCTTTTGTGGCCTTGAAGGCACACGGGTAACGTGTTGGGAAGGAGGTGGTAAGGGGTCTGGATGAACTGGACTGAGTCTGTCCCCCTGCAGCAGTAGTCTTCAAATGGTAGCATCTCTCGGAACTGCCTGGAGGATCTGTGAAAACAAGGACTGATGGGGGCCCACACGCAGGGTTTCTGATTCAGTAAATCGGGGCTGGGGCTCAGGAATTTGCACTTCTGACCATTTCCCAGGTGATAGTGATGCTGCTGGTTCGGGACTACACTTTGAGGACAGTACCATCGTCCACACCTGTGCAAAGACAGCACCTGGTCGCGCAACCAGCATGCTCTCAGGGGCTTAGCCTCAGAATTTTCAGCTTAGAGCTCATCATCTAGCCCAGTGGTTTTCAAACTATTTTAATGAAACTCCTTAAAAATCCCGTGTGGAGGTCCAAGATTAAAGGGATGGACAGCTGTGCCTGGGGGAACTAGGAGCAGAAGGCTCCCAGCAGAGCCCTGTGGCCCCGAGGGGCCTGGCGTGCTTCAAATGCCCTTATTTTACAAACGAGGCCACTGAGACCCCAGAGGAAGACGTGACTCATCTGTGAAGAGCCAGGACTGGAGCCTAAATGTCTCTTTCTCCCAGAACAGCAACTACCGCTCCTAGGAGGATGGTGACAGTGGATGAAGGTACCATCGAGGGGGACATTCATCTAGTGATCACTGTTGTGAGAGAATCTGTCTTTCACACTCACTGGGTGGAAGAAAGGGTGTTCAGGGCCTGAGCTTCTGAAAGCCTGTCCGAGTGGCCTGGCTGTGGGAATGACATCTGTTGCAAGAGTGTGTCCAGCTTTCCCTTGACTCTGAACTCTAGACAGAGACTAAACGGTAAAGATGGGTTGGTAAGAAAGCAGGTGTATCGTACTCAGAGCACATAGTCCTAAAGGACAGAGATGTGACAATAGACAGAGTCTAACAAAGAACATTGTATGTTGGTCTGCTTTTCCAACCTTCCTAGGTAGAAATCTAGGTAATTAGGCAGATTGTCTGGGAGTGTTGAAAAGGAGGAAACACAGAACCAGAGGAATTCAACAGAGAAGCCAAGAGGAGAGACTGTCCATCTCCTTTTCTCACTCTGGTCTGTTCCCCTTTCCCAACCCCTTGGAGTCCTGGCAAACCCGGGGATCCCAAGTGCATTCAGCTAGTTGCCTTCCAGGTTCCCAATATGAAGAGTAAATAGGATCTCATGCATGACAGTTTTTCTCTAAAATGCGACATGAAGACAATAGAAGGGTCCCCATTAACTGGCTGAACATGGAAACAGTCACAAGGAACTTTCGAAACGGTTTCAGTCCCTCCGGTGCCAGATGGCACTGAGTTGGGGACTCAGATGGAGGCTTCATGTCCATGTGCTCTGGGAAGCAAAGCTAGCTGTTTATGGAGCTCACTCCCATGTGCAGAGAGGGATGAGCTCTGCGAATGAATTTCCATTATCTACTTTGGATGGAGGTCTGCATAGGAAAACAACTCTATATGCCCCCCACATCCCAATCCAAAGCCTATCCATTTTGTTCCCATCCTGTTCTCATTCTGCAGCCAACTGTTACACTGCTGGAAATTTGCAGGAGTCCTGCAGTGTGTTGATGGGGCCTTTCGTGGCTCGTTTTCCCACAGCATCGAAAGGACCCACTACTTCTCACTTAACTCTGAAGATAAACAGAAAGCACTGAGGCCTCAGGAGGTCTGGTTGGGATACACTGTCCCAAATGCTCTTTCAGAGTTCGGGGACCTTCTTTAAAGCAGCTGACATGCTGAACTCAGCCCTCTAGGACTGGAAATTCCATTCCACTTGAATGCAACATTTATGTTGCTGCTATGTGACCCCTGAGAGGGAATACATAATAATTAAAAGACTATCTCTTTCAGGAAGTCAGAACATGCAGGTAAGGATCTTGAGAAAACCTTTAGTCTGAACAGGGTTGAGTCTGAATTGTCTTCACACATGCCAGGCATATTCTTGCTTCAGGGCCTTTGCACTCATTTTCATTTTGGAACAATTTCCCTCCAAGTCCATATATATTACTCCCTTTTTTCATTAAAATCTCTGTTCAAATGTCAATGCCCCAGAAAGTCCTTCCCTAACCATCCTTTCCAAACTGGTGCCTCATCATTGCTCTCCACAGTACAGTGTCTATAATGATTTGATTTTCCCATTTTATTTTCCTCATAGCACCTGACATCCTATTTTGGTGTTTTTTTTTTTAATTCTTTCTAGACTGTCTCTTAGGGATATTTAAGTTCCATCAAGGCAGGGTTTGCTTGCTTTCTTCTCTACTACATTCTGAGGGCCTCAGTGGTGATTTGCACTTGGTGGATGTTCAGTCGAGGTTTGTTGAGTGAATGAATTCTAGAGTTGTTGCTGTTAGACACCTTCAGAGAAAAATAACCTACCTTTGTAAACCGGCAAGTGCCATATGGATGCATGTTATTACCAATGTATTAGTCTCCACAGCCAAGCCCTCCGTGTTGGAAAGTATTCTCCATTAACTTAAAATCTTCCACCGAAAATTAGGTTTATTGTTTAATACAACAAACCGAGAGTGGCTTTTTTAGTCACCTTCAAAGAAACAAAAGCACACCCCCGTTTTCTTACAAGAGTGGGCGTATTTGCCAGCATTCCTATCAGCGTGGAGGGAGAGAGAAGGGAGCCAGACTTTCCCGAACATGCCCGGAATTACCAGTCCCAGCAAAGTTCTAATTCCATTGTGTCTGATTATCAGTTAGACACCATGTGGCCCATTTTCCATTGTGCCTAATTCATTATGTCATGGCAGTGATCTAATTCCATTTGTGTATTACCAAGTGATCCTATTTACTCAGAATTTTCCAGGGAGGATTTCATGTGAGCTTCTCACAGCTCTGAGAAAAGAACTGTTATAGTCCTTTTTTAAAAAAATATTTTTTTCTTTATTGATTTTAGAGAGAGAGGAAGGGAGAGGAAGAGAGAGATAGAAACAATGATGAGAGAGAACATCAATTGGCTGCCTCCTGCATGCTCCCCACTAGGGATCAGGCCCACAACCTGGGCATGTGCCTTGACGGGGAATCGAACTGGCGACCTCTTGGTACATGGGTCGATGCTCAACCACTGAGCCACACCGGCCGGGCTGTTATTGTCTTTCAGACTCAGATGGCTTAAGCGAGTTGTCCCAGGTCGCCAAACATCGACAGCTAGAAACAGAACCAGTCCCTGGAACCAGGTAGGCTTCAGACTCAGCCACAATTCCACTGGTTTTAACTCAGGCCCCGATTCCAGTGTGCCTTCTTCTCAGCCACGCTGCCTCCTCTGGAGAACGTGATTTTCCTCTACATTTCCTACCTGGACACTCATCTCCTAAATTCCTGAGCCTTTTTGTAGCTGCCTTGGGCATGAGGAACCAAGGAAACATCTTTGTCTCCTCGTAGCAGCCTCTGCAGCTGAGTTCCAAAAGTCCAGAAGGAGAAAAGCATCCAGAAATGAATCAGAGAGCATTAACAGACTGTGCTTGTTAATAGTCTAACAACAAACAGTAAATCCTCCTTTTAGCTCAGATGCGCAAGCTGGCCCAGCAGGGCTGATGCCTGGGGGGAATGGCAGGCAGAGAGCAGTGGTCCTGAGAAGAAAATCAGACACAGCCTCAGAGAACCCAACAGTGACAAGGAGTCCTCTCCCGCACAGGTGCCCTTCCAGCCCTGTGTGCCCCCTGCGGGGAGAGAGGGAATTCACCGGGTGAGGAGCACGGGCTGCATCTCAGCTCTGCTGGGTGCAAAGCTGCTGCCCTGTAACCAACTGCCTGGCTCAGGGCTCGTGGCCGGGGAGCAGGTCGGGGGCCCCAGCCCTTCCAGGCAGCTGCCGCTTTCCCGGTGGGTGATGTTCCTGTTAGGAAATGGTCTATCTGGTGATACCTCACACAGCCAGCGTGGGGCTGGTGTTCTGCCCCTGGTCTCCAATGTTAATCAGGCAGGTGACGCTGGGCGACAGCTCAGACCCCAGAAGGGACTCACAGGATTCCAGTAGGGGGCAAGTGATGGACCGAGGAGACTGTCTGATGAAGGTAAACTCCACAACGTGGAAAGGAAGTGAACACCATGTCTTTTGAATGAGAATCAGTGATTAAGACCTTCTGAAGCCCTCTCATGTCCCAGGAAGATGTACTACAACTATGGGGGATGCAGATACGGACGTCCCACGGCCCTGCCCTCGGGGAGCTGAAACACCAGGTGGAGAGGGAACGTAAAACCACCTGTAATGACACAGAACGGAACTGAGTGCTGAATGGAATTGGCAATGAGTGTCAAACACGTTCGGTAAGCGGACATTTGACGACTGCTCAGAGAAGGGGCGCTTCATTGCGAGACACACCCGAGCTGCGCACCTCGAATCAGCATCGATGACGTTTGACTAGAGGCAGGGAGGTGAGAGCATTCAGGGGAGGGGAAGACAAAATAAGGAGACAAACAGAATCCGTTATAGATATTTCTCTGGCTCTTCAGAGTTTACAATGAACTTTGTATACTTAGCTCTATAGCTAAATTCGAGATAAGCTAGTTTGAGGGAATGAGAAGTCTACGGCTCACAGTTTAGGGAAAAACCACCACCTACTATCAGTTCATAGGGATCAGAGCTGGGGCAAGAATCCAGGTGTATGCCTTTTCTTTTAGAATCCAGGGAACTTGCAAGGCTTTTTTTTTCCTTCTTCTTTAAAAAATATATTTTTAAATTGATTTTTAGAGAAAGGAAGGGAGAGGGAGAGAGAAATAGAAACATCAATGAGAGAGAACATCGACTGGCCACCTCCTGCATGCCCCCTACTGGGGATTTGGCCCTCAACCTGGGCATGTGCCCTGACCGGGAATCGAACAGGCAACCTCTTGGTGCATGGGTCGACGCTCAAACACCGAGCCACACCGGCTGGGCAGCAAGCCTTTTTGACTACAACCCAGAGCAAGAAATACATTTTACATCTTGACCCAGTGCACACATGATAGTGTTTCAGAAAACAGTGCTTATCACTGGTGATATGTTCCCAGAGCTATCTTATTCTATATCAGACAGTTTCAGTTACATAACAGACAACCCCAAAACTTAATGGCTTAGAGCAACAGCCATTTATTTTGCTCACAATTTTGTTGGGTAATTTTTTTAGATCAGTGCTTCTCAACTGGGGGTAATTTTGCCCCACGGGGGGACATGTAGGCACATCTGAAGATACGTTTGTTTTTATAACTGAGGCGATGGTGTCATTGCATGTAGTGGGTGGAAGCCAGGCAGGCTGCTCAACATCCCCCAATGAATAGAGAAGCCCCCAAACAAAGAATCATCTGGCCCCAAATGTCAATAATGCCAAGGTTAAGAAACCCTGTTCTGGACTGGGCTAGGCTCAGCTGATGTCAGCAGGGCATACTGATGTCAGCTGGCTCTGGGGGTAGGATGGTTCTGGATGGGCTTCCCTCACACACCTGGGAGTCAGTTTTCAGTCTGGGGTACAGATCATTGAGTCCTGCACCTTTCTTCTTCCATAGGCTGGTCCAGGTTCATTCACATTGGTGATGGTCTCAGAGCTCCCAACAGCAGCAAGAGGGGGAAGGTCTCAATGCTGAAGTATTTTTGAAGTCCCTGCTTGCTATTGTTCCGTTAGCCAATGAGTCACACTGAGGCAAGAAGACATTGAGGGCCACGACTGCAGCAATCTACCACAATTTCATGAAATGAAAATGCTGGTCATGGCTTACTAAATGTATCTCGTGAACTCCCTGCAACTGAATGATACTAGTTCATACCAAGTCCTTTGCAAGCTATTTAATGGGATTGTTCTTTTATTCCCAGAATATTGGACAACATCATATACATAATAATTTTGTGAATGGGCATGAGAAATTGGGGATGCCCATCAAGAAACATGTCTGAAGAGAAGTTTGGCTGGTTGAAGTGGAGCCAGGGTTTGGCACCTCTAAAATGCTAAGCAAGGAAATATTTTGTATTCAAACACTAGGGTCAAGACTGAAACGACCAGATTCTCCATCAGGCCCACATCTCCAGATTTGTGGGATCTCTCGTAACTACCTTTCCCTTCTAGCTGCTTCATTCATTATTTACTACGTTGAAACTCCTAAGTCTTCCCTACCTAATAGGAGAGAAAGGAGGTTGTATGCTATAGTGCTTAAAGATGGTTGGGAGAAAAATTCATGGGACAAGAAGTTGTGAGCCTGTCAATTTTCTGGAAGGCAAGTTTTGCTTCTTCTTGGGGAAAACATGAAAATCACATGGGCATGAAATCAAAGAATGCTTTTTTATTACAAGTCCAGAAAAGTTGGTTTTGGGTTAATGGAATTAAGATGTACTTTGCTGCCATTGGGAAGTCGAGAGACTCTTGGACGGTGAGAGGTGGGAAAAGCAGTCTGCTGCATTCCAGTCCGTTCTGATCTGCTGGGAACTGTAGGACAGTCTACCATCCCTCTCCGGGCCTCAGTTTCCTCCTCTGTAAAGTGAAGTGGTGGGACTGAATGAGCACAAAGTTCCTTTCCAGAGGGGAAGTTTAGATAGCCTGTGCACCTGTGCTTTTTATGCCTTCGAGAACTTCTGACCCATCTCCTCCCTGACTGCATTCTTTCAGGCACCGTCTGTCCTGCCTGGAGAGCTGAAGGAACTCTTGATGTCAATCACAAGGTGACAGGATGGGAGCCTTCCTGTCTGTCCCCTGCAGGAAACTGCAGGCAGAACATTATTCCAGATCTTTACACCAGATCCCCCTCCATACAACATCTGACAGGGGAGGCCTCGCTTCCCTTCTGGCTCCCACATGTCACAGAACCGGTTGCCTCATGATTCAATCCCCCATTCCCATTAAAGTTAACCATCCCCTCGAAAATGAATGCACAGTTAACAAAGTGATAAGTTGACGCTTAAACTTTAAGCAGATTGCTTTCAGCTAATCTCAGTTAAGTGGCAGACGAGATCATAGGCACTCTCAGCTCTGTAGAAGCCCCAGCGCCCAGGAACATGAGTGGGCTCCTCGGGGAAAATTCTTGAAATGTTTCTTTTTCCAGAAGCTTCAGTGGAGCAGGCGTGGGGTGGGGGCAGGAAAGAAGGAGACGAAGAGTGAATATCCTGCTACACTGAGCACAAAGTTAGCTGGGTAGCCTTAGGGACGTCACTTAACCACTCTGAGAGTCAACATCCTTATCAGTAAATGGGGATAAGATAAACAGCTCTGTTGCAGACTCTCCTTAAGAAGTAGCGAGCATGTGAGTCCAGGGATTTACCCAATCCTTGGACATCTGAGGCTCTCTGTAATACGGGGCGAGGAGTGCTGGAATTTGCCCAGTCCCCCTTTATCATCAGTGGAGATCTCAGAGGAGCCCCCCCCACAACTGCTACTGCAGAGCTTTCTACGTGGATATTAACCCAAGAGGAGGCAGAGGCTTATTTACACTTTGGGCAAGGGGGGTGGGGGTAAGGGTTGAATTGTTTAGTTGTCCTGAAATACTTTTTGAATATACCAATTGTCATCATTTTGTGCTTGAGAAAAGGCAGAACAACTGTGTTCTTGTTTCTTTCAAATTACCAAAACAGAAGGGCACTTTCTCATCATCCCAAACCAAAACTCTGTGCCAATTAAAAAACAACAACCCCCCTTCTCCCCTCCCTCCAAACACTGGCAACCTCCACCACACTTTCTGTTTCTACGAACTTGACTACTGTAGGTACCACACACAAGTAGAGTTGTGCAATAATTGTCCTTTGGAGTCTGGTTTATTTCACTTGGCATTATGTCCTCACAGTTTCTCCGTGTTGCAGCCTGTCAGAATGTCCTTGCTTTTCAAGGATGAATAATATTCCCCTGGATGTAGATACCACCTTTTTTCTATCTACTCACCCGTTGATAGACACTTGGGGTGTCTCCACGTTTTGGTAACATGGTGAATAATGTTACTATAAATACTGTATGCAAATACCTGTTTGAATCTCTGCTTTCAATTCTTTTGGGTCTATACCCAGAAGTGAAACTGCTGAATGATATGATAATTTTATGTTTCATTTTTTGAGGAACAACCATATTGTTTTCCGCAGCGGCTGCTTCATTTTCCATTCCCACCAGCAACGTGCCATCATATCACTGTGAAGTCGCATTTTCCTCGTTACTACGATAAAAAGCAAGTACTACACTTAAATCAATGTGAAACTGGAAGTAGGAGAGGCAGTGTTCAATCTGATTTCAAGGTTTATAGATCCCATTTGTAAGTCATTGTGTTCATTTAAGAATGAAATACAAATCTTTTTTCTTCCAATTAATGTTTATTCTTTCTTTCAAATGGCTAGTATATTGTTAGGACATTACTATTATTATATATTTCACCTACTTTTAGGTAGCCATATATTTAACAACCATTTAACCAATGGAACAACTAGGTATTGCCTTTGGCCTAGGGGCACCCTAAAATCAATGACCGAGACACTAAGGGTGCCATAAAATGAGAAAGTCTAAAAATGTCCAGCCCAGGGGGTGACTGTAAGGACAGAGTTTTAGCAACCCCAGTGCCTTCTTCACTCTTCTCTCTGTGGTTTCTCAGGAGGTGCTGCCAGAATCTTCCAGAATAGAAGCGGTTTCTTTCCCATTTCTTTCACTTCTCCCAAAGTGGTACAAAATGGAGTGATGGGTCACCTGACCTCAAATCGGGGTTGGGTAACTCAGTGTTTTTTGTTTATTAATTAGGTTGTATGAGTTAATAGTAATTACCAAATCAGCGAAGAGCACGGGCAAGTGCACCTTACAAACATGCCATCTCTGAGTTAGTAACAGTAGCTGTAAGTATCTCAAGGGCTCGAACTTGCTCAGAAACAATATCTGTCTCCCCAAAATGAAGAATCAAATTAAACTGATACAATGTAATTCAGAAGACACTTCTTCTGTGATCTTCTGTGATCCTTGGTCTTTCGGCAGAGATGGTTGTTTCTTCAACTGTGGTCTCACAGATTTTGCTCATACTCCTTTAAATTCATACATTTCCCCGACTGCATTTTGTTTATTTGTCTATGGTTATTTATTTCTTTTTCCTCTAGAATGTAAACTCCTGAGGACAGAGATTTTAACTTACCGTTGAGGGCCTAGTTCCAGCAAGTATTAGTTTAATTACTCGAAAGGTGGGGGGAGGGGAGACAGTAAAAAGTTAGTAATTTAAGACCTAGGAATTCCACTTTTTAATTTCATCACAAGGAAATGAGAGTAAACACGTAAAAGTTTTATGAACAAAGATGTTCTTAGCAGCATGGTTTCTAATCCAAAAAAATTGTACATAACTTTGAATGTTTAACCATAGGGAGATGTTTAATTAAGCTACTATACATCTGTTTAATGACCAGGAGACCATTAAAATAATGTTTACAAATACTGTAGCATAAGAAGAAAATGTTTATGTTAATAGACAAGTTTTAAAAAGGAAGACTCAAAATTGTGCATACAATATGATCTCAATTTTTAAAAAACAACAACAACACAGTATTTAGAAAGAAAAAAAAAAAAACGGGAGAAAATAGATTGACTATTCTAATAACTATTACCTCTGAATAACTAATACATTTCTCCCACTCTTGTTATGTTTTCCATGACTTGTCTAAGCGTGACCTTGACTTATGCTGGGCCCCCCCCCCCCCCCCCCCCCGGGAATGCCTTTGTTTTTCCTTTGTATTTGTGGACAGCTGATTCTCAGGCCAGCACAAATCCTGGCTTTTCCGTGATGTCTTTCCATCTACTTCTCTGACCTCCTATAGCTTTCATACAATAACATTTTGAGCTTAAAAAAAGTGGTCTGCATCTGGAGGCAGAGTGCCCAAATTGGCATCTTGATCCTACCAACTGTCCCCTGAGTGACTTGTATAAATTATTCTCTCCGTGCTTCAGTTTCATTAGCTATAAAATAGAGTCTTCTCTTGTATCTAGAGATAAGCTTCTTAGAGGCAGAGACCACGTCTTATCCTAAGACTTCGCTATATAGAAAATACAAACATGAAGTTTGTTTAATTACCTGCGATTTACGTAGGGAACATTGTACCATTGGCAGTAAACAGAGTCATGGACACAAACTACTTTGCAATAAAGTAGATCAGTAGTAATTGTTACTGACTGCACTCGGTGTGGTCTTATATTTTAAAGGCTATTATGTTTTATTTACCTATTATAACTCATAATAGAATTCGAGAAAGGCTCTCATTTGTTTACTTGCTGGACAAACTTTCCATTGAATTCACATCGTGTAACAGACCCTGTTCCAGAGACTGGAGATAGAAGTGGAACAAAACAGTTTTTGCTTTCAAGGAACTTTTTTTTTTTTTTTCAAAATTTTTTTTCCTTTATTGATTTTTAGAGAAAGAGGAAGGGAGAGGGAGAGAGAGACAGAAACATCGATGAGAGAGAACACTGATTGGCTGCCTCCTGCATGCCCCCACTGGGGATCAGGCCCACAAGCTGGGCATGTGCCCTGACAGGGAATCGAACCAGCGACCTCTTGCTTGCAAGGGTCGATGCTCAACCACTGAGCCACACCAGCTGGGCATTTCAAGAAACTTTTATAATTTGGTGGCTGTGGTGGCGGTGAGTACAGACCAGGCAACATCATCACAGCACAGTGGACATGGTAGGACCATGTGTAAGGTGCCTCGGAAGCAGACGGGTAAGAAGCTGGGTGAGTCCTGAGAGTAGCAGGAAAGAGCAAAACCTACCCAGAGGAAGAAGTGAAGCTGGAGCTGAGTCTCAGAGAATGACGGGGGATTATCCAGGTGGGCTGGGTTTGAAAATGCCATGCCAGAAAAAGAGAACGGCACGTTCAAGGGCCTGCCATTTATTTGACCTCGGGCACTCTGTTTTGGGGAGACCAATGTTATTTTTTATTGAGACAGAGCCATTGAGCTATTTAATGGTAGTGGTACTGACCCAGGAGAAAGAGGCTCAGAGATTGTATATATGTAAGGTCGATTCTCATTGTCAAACGGGAGGTAATTGAAAATGTGTGGAATGTAAGGGACAATGTAAAGTGAAGTGAAAAGGGAGCCCGCAGAGGGGGGCACGTGTGCCAAGGTGGAGGAGGGAGCTGAGAGGTGAGCGTGCGCCCTGTGCTGAGACTGACGCTGTGGAGGACAGCGTGACCCACCTGAAGGGCCCGCGACTGAGGAGGTGAGCTTGAGTACCACTCGAAGGGGCCTGAAGCTGGAGAGGTGACCGTGTGTACCATGCTAAGGGGGCCTGAATCCATCCTCACAATGAGAACAAACCTGGGAAGAATTTTTTTAAAAATATTTTTTATTGATTTTTAGAGAGAGGGGAAGGGAATGGGAGCGAGAGAGAAACATTGATGTGAGAGCAAAACAGCCATCGACTGCCTCCTGCACAGCCCCTAGTGGGGATCCAGCCTGCAACCCGGCACGTGCCCTGACTGGGAATCTAACCAGCAACCTTCCCGTGCACAGGATGACGCCCAACCCACTGAGCCACATCGGCCAGGGCTGGGACAAATGTTATTTTATTGTATTTATTTTTTACATAGAGTGGGAGGGAGGGAGGGAGAGAGAGACACACACACACATATCAATTGGTTAGGGGCCAGGAATGAGCCTGCAATCGAGGTACGTGCTCTTGACTGGGAACCGAACCCGAGACTCTTCGGTCCTTCGGCCTACGCTCTAACTGCTGAGTCAAACTGTCCAGGGCAGACGAATTTTAAAAAGCAGCTGACCTCATTGGGTCCTTTTTTGAAGGAGTAGGTTGGAGACAGGGAGGCATTGCAGTGTAAAGGCAGAGGCAGCATGTAGATGGTGGAAACTGATTTGAGGAAAAGCAGAGTCAAGGTCAACAGAAGGGTAATAGATCCAGGGAGGGAAGTGTCTGAAATTTTCCCAAATATGTGGCTTGTGAGAGCAAGTGAAGGGGTGACGTTCAGCGAGACAGACGTGCAGGGTGATGTGTCTGCTTTAGAAGGAAAAGGAAAAGCATGACTTGGAGTGTAGTCTCTTTTTATTATTAATTGTTTAAATTACGATTTACATTCAATATTATTTTGTATTTGTTTCAGGTGTACAACATAGTTGTTAGACAATCATATACTTTATTTCCAGTACCCAGCTGGCACCATACACAGTTATTACAATATTATTGACCATATTTCCTAAGCTGTACGTACATCCCTATAACTATTCTGTACTCCTTAATCTCTTCACTTTTTCCCCCTGTCCCCCAAACCCCTACCCTCTGGCAACCATCAGTCTTTTCTCTATACTTATGAGTCTGTTTCTGTTTTGTTTGCTCATTTCTGTTGTTCTTGAGATTCCGCATAGAAGTGAAATCATAGGGTATTTGTCTTTCTCTGAGTTATTTCACTGAGAATAATACCCTCTAGTTCCATCCGTGCTGTCACAAATGATATGATTTTATTCTTTTTTATGGCCAAGTAATAGTGCATTGTATATATATGTACCACATCTTTTTTATCCACGTGTCTGCTGATGGGCACTTGAGTTGCTTCCATAGCTTAGCTATTGTAAATAATGCTGCAATGAATGTACATTCTTTCAAACTAGTGTTTCGGGATTCTTAGGGTGTATTCCCAGAATGCAGTCTCGAGCTTGAGTTTTTGTGCGATATCCAGGCAGAGCTACATAGTAGACAGCTAGGTATTTGGGGTTTAGAGCTCAGGAGAGATATCCAACACATACTTCAGAGAGCTAATGAGAAAATCAAACTTTAAAAATTGAAGTAGGAAACAAAAATCACACACAAAAAGTAGAGGAAGCAAAAATTCTAACAATTATTGAGGTTCAACTTGGAGTTAATTCAGCTTGAAGTTTCCTGGAAGTCTGGACCAAATGGAAGCTGTTTTTCTGTCCACATTGTGTTTCCATTTGTCAGAGTTGATGAAAAATATGAGTTTGCTCCATATCAGAAAATTTGGGAAAATGGCAGAGGGCTAACATCACTCTGTGCAGGAAAAAGCCGGGAACTACAATTTAAGGACTCTGAGTTTTTACACTTTTGGCACTGAAAACATTTCCCATTAAGAGAACAAATATTTGGCCCTGTCAGAAGCCATAGAGAAACATATCAATATGTTGTTTCGATATTTGTGAGGATTTGATATTATAGAAATAAAAGCAATTCCTTAAAAAAAAAAGTCTTATCAAATAGCCCTCGGAGTAACCCTTATGATTCTCAGAAGATTGGTTGGCTCAACCTAGTGGAGTTTTATCTGGGACCCAGTATGAAGCGCTCAGGTCCACGCACCGTGTCCTCCCCCTTTTCAGACATCCCTTCCACGCTTGATGCTGGGTACCATAGCCACAACTGAACTTACACACCAAGAAGTGTTCCGTGGAAAAAACACTTGGCCCAGATCTCTGCCATCACTTGGTTGGGTATACTTGTTAAAGAGATTTGAACATCTCAACCCCTGCAAATTATGATATTCCCCTTATCCTCATCTGGGTGGGGATGAGCGTTCCCCCAAAGAAGACGGCTCATCTTTAGCGTTGCTTAGTTTTTCTAACATGGTTTGCTTTGAGCTCAAGACAAATTAAATAAAAGAATCAGGAATTTCTGCAAATTTTATTGAGACCTTATTACATAGAGCCCAGCTTTGACGCCATCTGTTTACTGAGTTCCAGCTACCAGGCCGATGCACGGGACCGCCAGGGAATCAGTATCCCAAAGCTGCTATAACAAACACCTCAGAATGGGTGGTTTGAACAACAGAACGTAACGTCTCACAGTTCTGGAGGCTAGAAGTCCTAGATCAACCTGTCGACAGGGTCAGTTCCTTCTGTGGCTATAAGGGAGCATCTGTTCAATGCCTCTTCCCTCGTTTCCGGTGGTTGGCTGGCCATCTCTTATTGTGTATATATCACCCTGATATCTGCCTCCATCTTCCCGTGGTATCTTACCAAGTGTCTATCTCCCCCTGTGCCTGTCTCTGTGTCCAAAGTTCCCCCTTTTTATAAGGACACCAGTCATATTGGATCGGGGCCCATTCTCATGACCTCGTTTTAACTTGATTACCTGTACAAAGACCCCTATTTCCAAACAAGGTTATATTTGAAGTACTGGAGTTAGGGATTCAACATATCTTTGGGGGCGGGACACAATTGAACCCCTACCAAGTGATCTGCACTTTCTAAGGCAGGGAGGGTTTCCAAACTTGGATGTGCATTCGGCTCCCCCGAGGACAGGTTCTCGGGCTGCATCCTCTTGGCGGCCAGGGCAGCCTGACCCTTCTCTTTTCTTCACATTGCGATGCTTCATACAGCAGCCAAGAAGAGATTGCATCATTTCTTATTTTCCTATGGAGAAACATTTCCCAAAGCGTGCTCTGCCACTTCAGTCATGCAAGGCACTCTGCAGTGAGATGCCACAGTCCGTTTAGTACCGGAAAGTAGTCACACATTCCACAGTGACAACAACCGCAACTCTTACACTTTATCGCTGGTTTTTTAACTGGAGAATCTCACTTACATCCCGTGGAATTAATATCTACAGAGAATATTCTGGGGAATGCTAGTTTAATGTGCTACCATTTACAAAACATATTCACAGTTATTATCTCATTGGATTCTCAAAACAGGCTCTGGTGGAGGCGGAGGGGTTGTCCTGGTTTTACTGAGACACCACAGCGTATAGAGGCCCGGTCACTGGCCTGGAGCAGTGGCCAGAAGCGACAATGATAGATCGTGCAGCTACCCCTCTTGAGTTGCAATCCAGTGCTATTTCCCTGGCACTAAGTTTCTCAAGATTGGAACAATGGTACGTAATCTCTCCCTCAACTGCTACCACAGTTGAATTCAAGGTGATGCTTTGACCTTTCCTGAGAAGCAACGCATCCATTTCTGGGCAAGGGTGAGGAGGAGAGGGCGGAGAGCAGGGAGCAGCCCACACCCAGAGCCCCCGCCTCCTGCTGCCTGCCCCCCCTCCCTCCTCCTTACTGTGTATTCAGCGGTTGTTGCGATCTCCCCTCGTTTCCCTTCGCCCTTTTGGGAGATCTTCTAGAGGCTTTCTACATAACCTGCCTTCAAACTCAGCACCCAGTCTCCCTACTGCAATGCCAGCCCACCCTCTCCGACCCCCACCCCACTTCTTTAAGAGACCCTACTTTATTGGTTCCTGAGATGCTAGTGACATCTAGCACTTGGGACACACCTTTCATCGCTGGGATGCTGTCTGTTGCCATAGAAATGTGTCCTAAAGGCGTCTCCAGGTTTCTGGAACATGCCTTGTGGGGACCACAAAAGCTCTCCGGCACTAATGGGGCTGGCTAGTCCCCGATCCATGATTCCCTGACCTATGAGTGGGGAGACGCTCCGTCTCTCCGCCTAGAGCCCACACAGGGGCTGCTCAAAGGCAGGGCGAGGGACAGATGCCCCGTGTGTACGGCGGAAAGGCGATTTCCCTGGAAGAACATCTGTGGGTGCTCTACTGCTGACGTTGCTTGAGGGACGATTCTCAGTCATTTAGGGAGTGAGAGGAGAGTTCCTGTAGCAGAACTTGTTGTGAGGGTAGACTGTGCTACAGGACCGCGAGAATGATGCATGAACTTACATGTATGCAGAGGTGGAGCCCACATTGGACCATGGTGAGAAAGACGTGGCTGACCTTGGAACGACCTCAGCATCATCCCTGGGGGCATTCAGCAGTAAGACATTCTGGGGAAGGATGGGGAGCTGGGGCTGAGCCTGATGGCAGGTGGTGAGATGCCCAGTGGGGAGAAGCGAATACTGCGAAATTCAGTCTCCAAAGGGGTCTGTGCACGCAAGGCCATTTGCAGCCGTGCCAGACTGAAGGATGTCCTGGGAAGCGGCAATGTGGGGCTGTAGCGCTGCCGCCAGTGAACAAGATCCAGCGTCTGTTTGCAGTTGTCAGAGATTCATCTGTTAACGGGAGGCCTCCAGGCACTGCCTGGGGTCCCTGGGAAAGGGATCGGGGTGATTAGGGACCGCCTGCTGCCCCCTGCTCTGCCTCCTTTCTGATAATTTGTGCCTTGTTTTCATTCTGTATTACTTACCCTGGAGAGCAGGCTTTCAGGACCTCGGCACTATTGATATTTGAGCTGGGAATTCCTCGTGGGGGGTCTGTCCTCTGCAGGGCAGGATGGTTAGCAGAACCCTTGGCCTCTACCTACTGGATGACAGTAGCCCCTCCAACCAAGTTGTGTCAACCAAACAATGTCCCCAGACTTTGCAGATGTTCCCTGGGGGAGGGGAAGAATACCCCCACCATCACCACCACCCTAGTTGAGAGCTACTGCTCCAGAAAAAAAGAACTTCACGGGAGCTGGAAGGACCTGACCAGAGCTAGGCCCTGAGCAAAGAGGCTGGGGTGGGGGGATGCATCCCCGTCCTGATGGGAAATGGTGTCAGAGAGGAGACCGAGGCTCTCACAGCTCAGTCAATACAAGTAACGTCTGTTCAGGAGGGATTCATGGGACCCTAGCTTGGGGCACAGCTGGTAGGTAGAGCCTGTAGGGCTGGGTCGCTCCGGGCACACTCCGTACCGAGCCCACAACACTGTGTTTCCTAGGCCTTTTCCAGCACCAAGTTTCTATATGTCTCATCCACTTCTGAAAACGCCCCTGCCTTTCCCACGGTGGCCCCCGTGGCACGTGTGACCTGTTTGGTTTTCTCAGGGGCACTTTTGGGGAGGGCAAAAAGTGCTTCTGGTTTGGGGAGCATTTCACTCCTGGTCTGACCCCACGAAAAAAGACTAAAACAAACAGATGGGCTGCTGTCCTCCTGAAATGTGGCTGACGGTTTCCCTCCGGAGTTGCTGGCCTCCCCCTTTCCGGCTGCCTTCACTTCGAAAGGTCATTTTTAACATTGTCCTCAGTTTGGAGGATCTGTTTCCCATTTTCTTACCAATCTCCCCTCCCGTCCACATCTCTCTCTGTGTTGGTAATCCCTCCTAAGCACCATCCCCGTGGGGCCCCAGCAGCCCCCACAGCCTTGGATCTCTCCTCTGATTCTGACAGAGGAGCTGCCCAGGGGTGGGTACCCCGAGAGTGAGGCAGGTTGAAGACTTTATCTGCTCTTTGCAGCTGCATCTTTTGTGAGTTGCATTCTCTGGCTCGTCAATACTGTTTCCCATTAAATTAAATAGCTTATTGACTGGCGTGCCACATGGCAATGGGGTTGATGGGATTCACCGAGACTCCTCACTCCTCCTGCCCTCCCCCCAACAATCACAGGTCACTGCTCAGTAAATCAGCTGGTAATGGAGTTTGAACTCTCAGAATCAGCTCGGTGTACCCTTTTTATTTGTTTTTAATTTGTATCAATGGTAATTCTGTCTGTTTCAATTTATGTCATGGTACAGGCTGAAGAACTGAGAAAGTGTCCTTTTTCATCCCATTAACCACAGAGGGGGCAACATCCTTTTTTGGCTTTTAAAAAAAATTTTTTTTTCTTTATTGATTTTTAGAGAGAGAGGAAGGCAGAGAGAGAGAGATAGAAACATCGATGAAAAAGAACATTGATTGGCCGCCTCCTGCATGCCCTGCACTGGGGATCGGGCCCACAACCTGGGCATGTGCCCTGACCGGGAATCGAACTGGCGACCTCTTGGTGCATGGGTCAATGCTCAACCACTGAGCCACATGGGCCAGGCAGCTTTTTTTTTTTTTAATTTAATGGCCTGCTTCAGTGGGCAGAAAATGTTCCTTTTTCAAGGAAGGCCCCCCTTTGATGGGGCTCACCTAAGTACCTCCCATCCCCAGGGGGCTGAGCACTGAACTTGTCTTCCCCAGGGCATACCCCTTGTACTTCTTCGTCCAGATGAACGGGAAATGAGCACAGTCTGGAAGTGTCTGGAGGGAGAAGCTGCACCCATACGCCCAGGACCCTGTGGCCGGCAAGCTCCCTCCTGCCATGCTGGTTTTTCTAGCTGGTGCTTCTCTCGTCTGGCTCTGCCAGGTCATTAGTCTGCAGTTGAACGGCGTTTACAGCTGATTACTGTCAGGCCATCGTCATTAAGCACAGAGAGTTGCTGCAGTGCCCTTTACCTTCCTCTGGTGGTTCTCTTTTGTTCCCTCTGACCCTGTAAGAAATACAGAGATACAGAAGTACACTTAAAAAGCATGTAAGAACGGTTGAAATGGGATGGAGAAGGTACACCCACTGGATTCCCCAAGATGGGGTGGCCAGTGCTGGGAACCGTTTCGGGCTCTGACAGGTAAACAGGCTTGACTTGGCTGCTCCCAAGAGACAGGTGGGTCCATGTGACATGCGAAGGGTCACATATTGAGTCTGTGGGTTTCTGAAAGAAGTAGGGCAAAGGGCAGGAGAGGGTCAGCAGTGAGAAGAGAGGAAGCAGAGTAGAAGGCTGTCTGAACTGTGACCCCACTTCTGCCTCCTGTGTGATCCCACAAATCTTCAAAGTGTTTTTAAAAGGTGACATTGAGCTCCAAGCAAGAGATAAAGCCACGAATGGCTGTTCAGGATGCAGAGGGCCAGGAGGAATTCAACCTTTGAACCAGAGGATCTGAGGTGTAATTACCCGGAGCTTGCAAGAGACTGAAGACTCAGCTGGGGTGACATTGGGATTACTTTGCCAGTTTGCAGAGACCAAGATTCTGCTCCCACATGAGTCTCTGTGTCCTGTGGACTCTGTGGCTCCTCTGTCCTTTTTTTTTTTTTTTTTTTTTAATTCTCACCTGAGGACATGCTGATTGATTTTAGAGCCAGAGGAAGGGAGAGAGAGAAAGAGACCACATTGATGTAAGAGAGAAATCTTTTGGTGTATGGGACGATGCTCCAACCAACTGAACCACACTGGCCGGGGCTGGCTCCCCTGTCTTCGGGTGACCTGTCCTAAGCCCCGGAAGGCCAACACCACTTCTGTGCCCTCAGGTCCCTCCTGTCCCTCCTATTCATAGGATCTTCATACTCTGTCTTATCTCTCAAGTGCTGGAAACTGGTTCTAAATGTCCATGATGCGTAGGGGGGAAGGTGTATATGGGAAATCTCTGTACCTTCCTCTCAATGGTGCTGTGAACTACTCTAAAACAACGAAAAAAGACTTACAAAAACTTCTATGCTGCCTCAGCCAAGGACAAACTTTCAATTGTTTCATTTTAAAATCCAAACTCTCTTCTGAGCCGACCCTCTCCACTGTCTCCTGGTCTAAGGGGTGCCTCTTGTAAAATGCATTTGCTGGTTTGTGGCAAGTGACACCCCATTAATCCTGAAAGTTAATTATTTAATTAGAGCTAGTTCTTTTGGCCCCAAGTTATCGGTTCCTGCCATCTCTGGTCTGTTTATGAAAATGTATTCAGGGGGCCAGCCTCCTACCATGTACCCATTTCATGGATCTGACAACAAGCATGACTGATTGGATGATGGGATTTAGAGGTCGATTTCTGGGTAGACAGAGAGAGAATTCCGGACAGAGGAACCTTCCCACAGAAGAATATCTCAGTGTAGTAGAAAGTAATATATGGAGAGAGCTTACAAAATGCTGGGCTCTGTACACACACTCTTTTGTTTGCTCCAACTCCTAGAATCCTAGGAAGCTGACCTGATGACAATCTCCCTTTCCTCATCTGTAAAATGGGCATAATAATAGTGTTTCCCTAACTGGGTGCTTTTGAAGATCAAATTGAATATAGCACCTGTGATAAGGATTTGTAAGTCAGGCATTTGGCAGATGTTCATGGACACTATTATTATCCTTCAACTCACACCCCACCGGCAAGTGGACCTTTCAGGTCTCTGTGTAGTTTGCTGCCTCCCTTGGACCGAAACTATTCAGTCCCGCAGCCAGAGCTGTGAATCTGATTACATGTCATTGTTTTGCTTTTAGGCACCCACATGCCTTTTCTACATTAAAGAGAGGTGTAATAAGGCAGGGATTTCTCTCCTAGCTCAAAGCCTGGAGCCCAGTGTCACTTCTGAAGGGACGGTTTCACCGGTCCTTGGGCCAGCTAGCTGGATGCCCCTCGGTAGAACTGAGCCTTCCCTCCAGCTGGTGAGGTCTGCCGTGTTGGAAGTGGCACGTGTCTGCCCATTTGATGCTCTTGCATCCGACTCCTGAAAGCCTCTAGCTGCTTAATGGATTCATTTAAGTGATAATATGAGCCGATCGTCTGTCAGGTTGTTAAAATGGTGATAACATATTGCACTAGCAGAACATTATCTACAGTAACTGCATTATAATGGTTAGGGAATGTCGACAGAACTCCATATGATATTCCCATAAACACCAAATGAATTCAGAGTGACGAGGCTATTCATTCCAAGTGTGGTCAAGGCAAGAGGTAACACTTCATCTTCCAGGCCCTGGTTTCCCAAACATGGCAAAAGGAGACGGACACGTGCAAATAAGTGCACATGCTTCTCTGATTCATAACGACTCTGGAAACACACTTACCCAGCCTCGGGGGAGTGTGTGAGCTTGCAGAATGCCCTCCTGCAAGGAACAGAGTCAATGAGCGGGAACAGAGGAGGCAAGGCTTTGGGGCGCAGAGAGCACAGGAGCCATGGGTTCTATCTGTGAGGCCAGGTTCTACTTCACTTGCCTAGAGAATTAAAGGGGTGGTGGGCTGCACCGTCAAGCAATGAGGCACCCTGTAAGAACACTCCAAAAACAATGGCTAAACCAGTGAAATGCATCTTTGTCCTCTCCAGCCCTCTTTGGTGTGTTAGGATCTTCCCAATACTCAACTCTACCCCCTCTGCTCAGATGTTCCAGTCTTTAAGTGTTATTCCTCCTCGGGCATTTGCATTTTGGAAGAAGGTACAGTAGCAGCAGAGGACTTCTTTAGAAAATGCAGATGTGACTTTTAGCTTTGAACTTCAAGCTGGCAGTAATAATAGTTACGTTCCATTCAGCACTTACTATGAGCCAAGCAGTAAACTTGCATTATTTATAAATCTCAGGAACCTCTGCAAGGCAGGGTTTACAATTCCCATTTTAGAGATAAATAACTGCGGCTCAGTTATATCATGGGCAAGAAGGGACAGAGCTAGCATTTACATACAGTTTGGCAAAGCTCTGTATTTGGGCTGGTTTGCCCAGTCGATTGCCTGACATCTCTGTTGCCTGAGTCTGTTTCCTTATTTGTTAAGTTCTACAATGGTGCGCCTGCCCTGGCAGGTGTGGCGCAGTTGGTTGAGCACAGCCCCATGCACTGAGAGGTCCCGGTTCGATTCCTGGTCAGGGCACATGCCAGGGTTACAGGCTCCATCCCCAGTGGGGGGCGTGCAGGAGGCAGCTGACTGATGTTTCTCTCTTTCCCTCTTCCTTCCTCTCTCTAAAATTAACAAAAACATATATTTTTTTTAATTTAATTTTTTTAATCCTCGTGGGAGGACATTTTTGCATTTATCTTCAGATAGAGTGGGAGGGAGAGAGGGGGAAGAGAGAGAGAGAAACATCAATGTGAGAGAGATACATCAACTGGTTGCCACCCACACGACCCCAACCGGGGCGAGAACAAACTGCAACCGAAGTACGTGCCCTTAGCGGGAACCGAACCCGGGACTCTCCGGTCCGCAGGCCGACCCTGTAACCGCTGAGCCAAACTGGCCAGGGCAACAAAAACATATTTAAAAAATAAAATAACATGGTGTGCCTACCTTATGAGGCTATTATGAAGGTCACTTGAGACAACACAGGGGAATACCCTCCGTAAAATGCAAACCACTATGTCGATGTCTGTGAGCACCTGTGCCAAGTGCAAAGACGGGGTCTTGGGATCAAGTGTCTTATTGAACAGCGTCTGTCCCTCAGTAAATGACTTTATATCTTCACAGGCGTCAGCCCCTTCTTCTTCCTATACAAAGGGGATTCGAGCACTGGAATCTTACTGTCCGCCTACTGTGTTCCTCGGTGCACAGGGTCCAGCACATCTCAGCAGCTGGTCGTTTAAGGGGAAACAGACCGTGTACACAGACGGCGACACTTCGGAGCGCTCTCACAGAGGCAGGTAAGGTGTGTTCGAAGCACCTGTGAGTCCAAGCACCTCGTCCCAAACAACATCATTACAAGGTGACAGGCAGACAGTGCTTGATCAAAACAAAGGGCATGAGGGATGTCGCAAAGGCATCGTGTGCCCGAGCCCTTGGTACACTGAAGCGCTAAACACGTGGAGGGAGGCGATGATTCACCCACAGAACCGCTTTCTGAGGAATTCCTGTGCGGGCAGGGGGGTATGTTTTTGGGGAAAATCTTCCTGGTGACTCCTCCGTGAGACATTTGGGAGGTTGCCTGGTCCCCTGGCCCTGCTGTAAGCCCTGTTAGTCAGCATCAGTCCCTCTTCTCTTTATTATAACCTCCCACCATTAGAAAGGGCAGAGAACTGTGACCTGAATTGCTTGTAAGCCCGGGGCTTTCCCATCACCTGGAGCGCTGAGCCCCAGGGGACACCCCAAGGCCAGAAGGAATAGCCTGTGTGCTTTGAGAAAGTGAGGAGCTTGGGAGCTCTGAAATCCTGATCCCTTGGCCCCAGGAAAGCCTGAGGCGGGGGGGGGGGGATTTCTGCCAGTCCCTCGACACTGCCATTCTCCCAGCTGACCCCGCTGTGATTTGGGGTCAAGGCTATTGCTTTTCACAGCTTACGAAGGAAAAACTTAGCAAAAAAAAGTAATGCATCCCTTCGTTAAACAAAACATTTTGTCACAAAAGAGCACCCATTTTGTGGTTTTGTGTCCATGCAGTATCCAGAATAGGCAACTCCATGAAGAGAGAAAGTCGCTCAGCAGTTGCTTAGGGCCAGGCAGCAAGCGGGGTGCAGGATGGGGGAGGATGAGGAGGGACTGTTAATGGGCATAAGGTTCTTTCCTGGGGTGATGGCTGCAAAACCTGTAAATATACGAAAACCATTCAATTGTACAATTTAAGTTGGTAAGTTATATTTTATGTGAATTATATCTCAATAAAGCTGTAAAAACAAAACAAAACAAACAAACAGAAAAACCACAGAAATGCCAAGGTTTTATCTGGAAAGGCACAGTCAGGAGTCGGTGGTGCGGGAAATCTGCACAGGATGCTGGGCCCTGGCCTTCCAAGTACCAGGTCCCATTAGGGTCCTGTCACTGTCTCCACCTGCCATCACGGTGACAGATCCCCAAGGAAAGCTGATGCTTTCCCAGGACAGATCCTGGCTGTTCGCTCCTCTTCTGTCTGCTGCCTAGTTTGCCCCAGCCCAAGGCACATCTTTCTTTCTTTCTTCTTTATTGATTTTGGAGAGAGAAGAAGGGAGAGAGAGAGATAGAAACATCGATGAGAGGGACCATCAATAGAAACATCGATGAGAGGGAGCATCAATTGGTCGCCTCCTGCATATCCCCCACTAGGGATTGGGCCCACAACCTGGGCATGTGCCCTGACCAGGAATTGAACCGGTGACCTCTGGTGCATGGGTCGACGCTCAACCGCTGAGCCACACCAGCCAGGCAAGGCACATTTTTCTTAATAAGATAATTAAAGATATTATATCGAAGTTAAAAACACTCAGTGTGTAGGGCGGGGGGATCGGGAGTTACTGTTTAGCAGGTCAGGATTTCCATTTTGCAGGAGGAAAAAGTTCTGGGCATGGATGGTGGTGATGGCTGCATACCACTTTACAACTAAAAATGGTTAACATGGTCAATTTTATGTTGTGTGTATTTTAACACAATTTTTAAAAAGACTATTATCACATAATTTAAAATGGTCTCCAAAATGTTATCAGAAGTAAAAGAGTAATGAAAGGGGGAATTCCTTGCAGGGATAATAAAAAAAAAAGTAAGCAAGGGATCATAGCGTAGTTAAATGACAACGCTGCCTCTTCGGGGAACCTTGAAATGATACCCCTGCCCATAAAAAGGCTTCTTCTTCCTGTCCACCTCCTGGATCCTTGAGAGGAGCTCTGTGCCATGTTCTACTGTCTGTTTGATGGAACATATTCCATGCAAGTTCCTTTGGAAAAATGTATTCCTAAATCCCAATCACAGTGGAAAAGGAGATTGGAATTGTCATGTTATACCTTCCCCAGCTCACACTTTCAGACCTGACACACTGCTCTCATCTGGCCCAGATGTTTTTTCCTTTCCAATTAAAGTTATGAGCAACACCCGCCCCAAACATCTTCCGTGTTCTCAGGTTCATCCACCCAGTTGTCCAAACCAGAAACCGCAAGGTTATCTTTGACATTTGCACGGCCTCTTCATAAATCATCCCAAGCCCCTTCATTCTCAATCCAAGGTCTCTCGTGCGTATGGCTGCTCCCTTCTGTCCCCTCTGCCTCCAACCCAGGCCAAGGCACTGTTATCACTGATCTAGCCTCCTCCCACGGCTTGGCTAAGGGGTGTCCTCACTTCCGCCCCACCCCAGCTTTGTTCTTGGAGCAACAGCCAGAGTCATCCTTTCAGAGATTAAATCAGATTAAGTCACTCCTGTGCTAAAGCTTCACGGGCTAGCAGTCCCAGCTCGGACAACCTGCCTCCGGTGTCTGCAGACCTCTGCACCACCCACACCGCCCGCCTGCCTCCGTCCTTCACGTCACCTCTTCCTGCCTCACCAGGTTTAGTGGCCTTTTTCAGTTCTTTAAAAGCCCCAAGCTCTTTTCTCGGCTGATTCCTATTCACTCTTCCGTTCTCAGCTTAAATACCACTTAAGCAGGGAGCCCATTAATTAATTCATTTACTACATATTCATTCATTCAGTAGATGTACATCCAGCACATACTTTCAGGGCTACACACTGTACTCATCTTTGAACTTCTCTCCCATGTAATTAAGACCTCCTATTATATTCTCCTCTGGCACCTTGTTCTTTTTCTGCATAGTACTTAACACAAGTTTTCATAATACATTTATTTGTTTAATTTGTTTAATGTCTTTATTCCTACAATGCACTAAGTCTTTGAGAACAGAGACTATTAACACACCACTGTATTGCTCCCGCAAATTATAGTTATTTGATAAATATTTGCTGAATGAATGAATGAATATTTTAATAGAGGTCCTTTTTTTTCTGATAGCATGTGGCCTGTGGAAGGTTTATTGCTTTTTAGCTCTTCCTGACTTACTCCACATCATGGAGTAACAGCACATGTTACTGAGGGTGGCTAAGTGAGAGAAAGACTCACCAAATTTCTCCCAGTGAGAATCAGCATTGGTTAGCAAGTGACAATAACAACGGCTAACATTTGTATGATGTTTTACAGATGGCAAAACATTTTCCACATGCATTATCATCTTCGGTTTAATCAAGACAACCCAACCCTTGGCTGTCTTGATTAAATTAAATTAAGAAAGGAAGCCCTGGCTGGTTCGGCTCAGTGGTTAGAGCGTCGGCCCTCAGACCAGAGAGTCTCGGGTTCGGTTCTGGTCAAGGGCACCTACCTCGGTTGCGATTTGTCCCCAGCCCTGGTTGGGGTCGTGCAGGAGGCAACAAGTCGATGTGTCCCTTTCACGTGGATGTTTCTCTCTCTCTTTCTTTCTCTCTCTCTCTCTCTCTCTCTCTCTCTCCCCCTCCCATTCTATCTGAACAAAATGGAAAAATGTCCTCGGGTAAGGATTAAAAAAAAAAAGAGGAAAAACTTAAGGATAAAAGGGAGCAGGCTGTTAGAATATTTAGAGTCTATTAGTAAAAGATTGCTGAGTTAGAAAAAGAAGGGACACACTTCAATGTGGTCGCTCCTTTCTAGTCCGGAGGGCACTTCGTGGGTTCACAGACACAGAGGGCCGTCGTGTAAGGTCTTTGTGTCTGTGCATCCTGCGGGTTAGGTCACATGGTGCCGTGCGTGTGACCTGACGGACTTCACCCTGGTTTTCCATCACAATGAGCAGTCCTCCCCAAATCTCAAGGACAACCTAGCACCCCTGCAAGCAGAAGCTGGGGTGCAGGACAACCTTGGTTGACGCTTAGAAGGAGAGGGCGTTTTCCTGTATTGAGTGCCCTACCTCTGCTAGAGTAGCCACATTTGAGGAGGATGCTAAAATTGACCTATCCCCTCTCTTCTTCTCTCCCTTCCTTCCTCCCTTTTTTCTTCTAAAAGTTTTTTTAAGAAAACCTATACTGTGTATAAAGTGTGCCTTTCCAAGAGCAGGGACCATGATCCTCATGAGAAGCAGACAGGAAGTTGACAACGGTACCTGTACAAATGATAATGCCCAGGCGTAAGGAGAAGATACTCCCAAATGCATGTCTCTTTACATTTTAGCAACTGTTTTACTCTACAGAGTCAAGGTTCCGTGTCCTGTACTCTGGGCAGCAAAGTTCTGATACGTTTACTTTTATCAATGCAGGATGGCATTTTCAAGGGTTCCGCCTGGCATTCTCAACCTTCTCCTCTTCTTGGTATGATTCTCTGGTGTCATGATCAGCAGAAGGCCAGCCTGAGGGGTGCATGCCCCAGGGAGGCAGAGGAGGGTGAAATGACAGAGAAGATACATATATCCCCTTGAATGCACTCCAGCGTAGCTGTCATGGAGTTGGCCAAGATCAGGCCCGTATCATGTGTGGATAAGAGACCAGCTTGCAACAGCAGAGGCTGCGGGTGGAGAGACCAGATGCTGCAGTGTGTTGGCCCTGCTCCACCAGCTGGAGCCATGATTTTTGGCAAGTCACTCTCTCCCCTCACCCCTAGAGTGAGAGAGGTTTGGTCTGATAGTCCCTAGAGTTGTTTGCTCTAACATTCTATGATCGTAAATTTCATTTACTTCTTCCACAAGACATCAAAAAATGAGGACATAGTCGATGTCAGAGGCTAGAGGG
This sequence comes from Tadarida brasiliensis, assembly GCA_030848825.1. Lineage (NCBI taxonomy): Eukaryota > Metazoa > Chordata > Mammalia > Chiroptera > Molossidae > Tadarida > Tadarida brasiliensis. The sequence continues at coordinate 33,546,850 of CM061275.1, forward strand.
AAATAGGATAAAATAAAAGAAGAAAAGGTCTCCACTGATTTGGGCACGTGGTGAATGGTATGGTTGGGGCGAAAGAACGTACTGAGTCGAAGAATGAATAGAAAGTAAGTGGAAACAGGTTGTAAAGGAGAAAAGGACGCAGCAGTAAGTAGCCAGAGCTCAGATGAGTCTGGTGAAATTAGGGAAAAGAGAAACAATAAAAATATAAAATATACCTCTTGTAACATATATATGTAAAAGCAGTAGAAGTGGTCATATGTTATTTAGCTTGTAGGTTACTTTTTGGTTCTTAGAAAAATATCCACCAGTATTGAATACAAAATGGGCTTCCTAAGTGTTTCTGTTTTTGTTTTGGGATGACCTGCTGATGGAAGAGGGGGATGAATGAATTGTACTCGACGGAAGGATGACAGAGTCTTTCTTCTTATTCCCCAAGTTCTAGCCTTCAAGAAATAGAAAGTTCCTGGACATGGGGGATGGGAGGAGATTTAGGGGAAAGAGCGTGGCATTGGAGTGTGACAGACCTGAGTTTTTCAACAAAGCCACAGGAACGTTGACCCATGCACCAAGAGGTCGCCGGTTTGATTCCCGGTCAGGGCACATGCCCAAATTGTGGGCCCAATCCCCAGCAGGGGGCATGCAGGAGGCAGCCGGTTGATGTTCTCTCTCATCGATGTTTCTATCTCTCTCCCTCTCCCTTCTGCTCTCTCTAAAATCAATAAAGAAAAGAAATTTTTTAAATTAAATCTAATGTTTTAAAAACATGTGTTCAACACATATTGAGGGGAATGCTGACGAAGGGGAAGGTTAAGGAGGAGGGCTGCTAGAGACTGGGGCTGTAAATGGAGCAATATTTACTCCGACTGTCGTCATCCAAGGAAGTTCATCAGGTTCCTGGGAAGCTTTGCCTTCTCCCTCAAATGATTTTTCAAAGTCTTCTGTTCCAGTAGTCTGCCTGACTACTGGAACAAATTTGTATATGTGTATGTATGTGTGTGTGTGTGTGTGTGTGTGTATATATATATATCCCCATATATAACCTGGAAGTAAAAAAAAATAATACACTCGGTTCGGTTCTCATTATGTATAGTGGTTATGTTCTATAAAGTTGTCAGAGACCCTGAATTAGGGAAGAGTGAACCCTTTCTCCTAGGGAAATAGAAGGTTAGGTTCCTGTTAGCCTCGGTCATGACATTTTCACCAACTAATGAATATGTAACCGTTACGGTGTGCATTTCTGTTGAAAGGTACCTTATTTACTATGTATAGGTGATTCGTTAACATTAAACTGACAGCCAAGAGCACTGTAACTCATGCCTGAACCCAGCCCATCTAACACACGTGTTTGCTCCATACGGCACATTCTTGTGCTTTGGAAAGTCAGACAGGACTTGAGCGCTGCGCTTGAGGCTGTTTTAAACGGTGAGATCATCAACAAAAAGCACCAAAATGTGGAAAATGTGGCACTACCTAGACCACGAAAAGGACACTATTTACAACATGAGAGCTGAAACGAGAAGGTCGCCTCATTCGACCTTGTCTGAGAATGTGCACGGTGGGCGACTTGAACCTTTCGTCCTTCTGCGCATGTCCTGTGACCGCGAGCACTGATGTGGGGTGACAGGTGAACTTGTGCTAGTAGGTGAATTCACACATACAGAATCCCTGGATAATAAAGGTCAACTGTATATGTATGTATGTGTGATTGGTACTGGGCAAGTTCCCTAATCTCTTTAAGCCTAACTATAACATAAGATGAATAATATTTCATTATAGTGCTGTTGTGAGGCTTAAATAAATAACCCATGAAAAACATCTGCAGAATACACAGTACCCTTTCTGAGACACCATGGAAGGAAGACATTACCCTTTCCCCTTCGATCCCCTTTTTCTTCATGTGGGAGCCTCATTTTTTCAACAGACTGTCCATGGTGAGCAGCTCTAATTTTTTTATTTTTTTAAACTTATCTTTATTGTTGAAAGTATTACAGATGCCCCCCCCCCCCCCCGTTTCCCTTATTGACCCCCTCCTGCCCGGCCCCTGCACCCCTTCTGCCTTCCCCACACTATTGTCTGTGTCCATTGGTTATGCGTAGAAGTTCTTTGGTTTATTCCTCACCCCCCCCCTCGCCTTTGAGGTTCCTCAGTCTAACAATCAATTTGTACTTCTTAATCCCTTCACCTTTCCCCCTCATTCCCCCAACCCCCCTCCCATCTGGCAACAATAAAAAGTTCTCTGTATCTATGAGTCTGTTTCTGTTCTGCTTGTTCGTTTTGTTTGTAGATTCAATTGTAGCAGCTCTAACTTTTAATCTGCTCAGAACATTTCCCCTTGTCTTAAAATTGTACTGGAAAACCATTAGGTTGATTTTCAGTCATGACAGCTAATATGTCTCCTATTGCAAATGTCAAGTAGTCAATGCTGGCTTCGGCTGCTCAGATCTTCTCTTTCACATTTTGCACTTGAAGGTGAAATCCATGCCTAGCAAAGCAGCCCTTTTGTATCCAGGCCAGATGCATCTGAGACCAGAATGCCTTTGCTTTCTCTCCTGTTTTTATATTTTGTTTTGTTTCTCTTCTCTGCCTGATCAATACCTTCCCATCTAAAGAAGCAAAACATTCTCTCTGTTCTGTTCCCCTTGCTGCTGATTCTCTGACTCAAGGGGGTGGGGGTGGGCACGGGGGAAAGAGAGACAGAGTCTATATTTAACCACAAAGATAATTCTTTCTCCTTGACACGTCCAGCAGCCCCAGAGAGAATTTGACATTTGAGGGGACTGAGTTGCAGGAGTATTTCTTATTTATCTGGCTACTGGAACAGGAGGGATTGGGAGCAGCGAGTGAGCTGCAGGGGTGAGAATGAGTCAGGGATTTGGGGGAGGGAACATAGAACAAGTCAAGACGAAGTAGTTATTTATCAACACTGATAGAAGGGCAGAGAGCAAGAGTTCTGAACCAGCTTCCCTAAATACTACACTAAATTGCCTCCAGGAAGATTATACAGCTTGGAGTGGGGACAGGTGGCAGGATGGGGGGAGTGCTGGTGGTCCCAGCTGCTTAAATACTCCGCCTCCCAGATTAGCTCTTCTCAAACTTTGATGTGCATATGAATCACCTCTGGTACTTGTTAAAATGAAGATTCTGGTTCAGTAGGTCTGGGGCACTTCCCAAGATTTGCATTTCTGGCGAGTTTCCAAAGGAGGCTGATACTTCTGGTCTTTGGATCACACGTTGAGTAGCAAGGCTCTAATAAAGGGTTTGGGGAGAGCACCAGCAAAGAAAAACAAGGGAAGGTGTTTGGACAGCCAACTCCTCTTCTCCCCTGTTAATCTATAGCCCTCTCTGTTTTCAAAACCTCCTTTTGCATTTACCTCGCTCTGTCCCCGCCCCCCCTCCCCCCTCCCCCCCTCCCCGCCCCAGTCTATACTCAAAGCACTTGGAGACCAGGGACTGAGTTGCGTTGATCTTTGCATGTAAGGCTTTGCCCAGAATAGGCACTTTATAAATATTAAAGTTGTACTTCAAAACATCCCTCTTCCACTGTGAAGTTTTGCCAGATCATTCCAGCCCCACAGCACTTATTATCTGTATCCGTCATTTGGCAATTAATCTTATACAGTCTTATGACAGTTTTTGTATTGTTGTACTGGACTGTTATGTATCTTTTGAATTGCTATTTATTTTTTAGCCCCTTTATGTATTGACTCTGCAGCTAGATTGTAAATAAATTCTTCGAGTTGTGGGACTGTATTATCATTTATTCATCAATCATTTAGTTGGTACCTACTTTGTGTAAGGCAGTGTGCTAGGGTCTTGATACACAAAGACAAATAAGGTGGGGTCACCGAGGAACAGAACCGAGCAGTGAGAAGAGCTCAGAGCCAGAGAGAATCAGGCTTGAATACTAGACCCACTACTTTCTAGCTCTGTGACCACAGACAAAATACTGAACACACTCCAGCCTTGACCTTTGCAGCTGTAAAATAGGTGAAAACCATCATTCTTGCAGAATTGTAATGAGTTTGGCTGAAATGATATATAAACAATATCTGTGATGAGTAGTGTGTGTGCATTCAGGAAAAAAAAAAAATCCTTGCTTTTCAAAAAGTCACCACCAAATAGTTTAGAAAAACAATGAGTACCTGCCCTGGTCTGGTGGCTCAGTTAGTTGGAGCATCATCCATCCTGTGCACCAAAAGGTTGCAGGTTCAATTCCCAGTCAGAGTACATACCTAGATTACAAGTTTGATCCCCAGTTGGGGCGAGTACAAGAGGCAACCGACTGATGCTTCTCTCTCCTTCTCTCTCCCTTTCTCTCTCTCTAAAAACCAATAAAAACATAACCTTGGGCAAGGATTAAAAAAAATTTTAAAAAGCAAAACAGTAAGTACACAAATAGCCAAAGCACAAGAGACCATATTAGTAGAGTCCCTCTTGGTAATTCTTACAGGGTGTAGCAGAAAAGGGCTTAATAAATGCGTGTTGTTTGATCAAAGGCAAAAATTGCACCGTCTATTCCGGCCAGTGTGGCTCAGTGGATTGAGCATTGTCCCACGCACTGAGAGGTGACGGTTCAATTCTTGGTCAGGGCACATGCCCAGGTTGCAGGCTGGATCCCCAGTAGGGGGCGTGTGGGAGGCAGCCGATAGATGTATCTCTCACATGGATGTTTCTATCTCTTTCTCCCTCTCTAAAAAATCAATAAAAATATATTTTTAAAAAATTGCACCTTCTACCACAAAGGTGTTTGATCAAGTTAAGTGAATCCAATCCAATCCATTAATTTTAATCCAACTGACTTTTATTGACTCTTCCTATGACCGAGCCACACACTTGGCTCTATAAGGGTATAAAGATCTCTCAGAGGCAGTCTTTACCTTCATGGGGCTCGTAAGATGAGCTTTGCTTCCAAAACAAGGTAAGTAAAGCATGTACAGCATAAGCAGGAGCTGGATGTACTCATGAAAAACTAAGCTGAAAAGAGTAAAGAACTATCCATTCTGATGATGGTGGGAAGGAAGAGGGGGCATTTGACCAAAAGGAGGATCTGGGCTGCAGTGCAGAAGATGAGGGGCCAGTTAGGATAGATTGGAAGAAGGTTAGAGTTGGCAGAAGGCAACCTACATGTATTCCTGTTGCTGTGAAATGGTAGACTAGATGACAACACACCAAGGGTCTTGGGGCTCCCCAGCCATGGCCTCATGTGCTCTGACACCCTCACTATGAAGGGTAATCCCTCCTTTGGTCCAGGTGAGGAACCTGAAGAGGAGTCAGGAAGCAGCTGCCCACATAAAGGTAAGGCAGTGTGGATGTCTGGTATACCTGCTGGCCAGCCTGGAGACTGGGTTGGGTCTACGGCTTACTCCACTTTGAAATAACTAAAGGAAGAAGATCCAGAGAGCCCAAGAGCACAGAGTTTGTCTGTCTTCCTGGCCAGATTATTTTCCTTTGTTTTCTACTTAGACTAAGACCAAATATTTCTTCCGCCCTAGTCTTCATGTATTTCCAAGACAGCATTGGAAATTTGAATTGACTAACTATGGACTCTAGTTTTGGTCAATCCAGGATTTCTGGTAGTGGCAGCTACCGGAGTCAGTGAGTACAGAGTGATTGACAATATAAGTCTGTCTGACTCTGTGGTGCTCAGTTCTTAGCCTCTAACTGACCCTTGGTCCTTTAATCATGCCTTCAGAATCCACTGAAGTAAACTTGGGTCTGACTTATCACCAGTGTTCTTGCCCTGTCGAGGGATGTCACCCAGAGCCGCTTTTGATGGCTTCAGAGTGCCTTTAATGGTCCCGCCTGTCTTTGAGAAGCTTTGAGGAATATTCTTCGATCCAGAAAAGTCATTCAGAGAGGTTTTGTTTAATTTGATCTAAATGAGAAATACTTTTCAGAGCTTTGTAGCCTTCTCCAGACATATCAAGAAACTAACATATTTCATGTTCACTTCTATCACCCAGCAAACAAGCATGGAACACCAAACCACAAAGCACAGCTAATGGATTTTCACCAACATGCGTCAGCCTTTGATGTAGTTTTTACATTTGCTTTTAATTTGTATTGATCTCCCCCTGCTTCTTCAATCTTCCAGCACCTTCAGGTGACAGAACGTTGCAGCGACGCCCTGGTCCCAGGTGATCTGAGGAAGGAAGGGTGCATGCCTCTATCTTGACACTTGAACCCAGTCTTCTACAACTTGATGGCAGAATCTGAAAAAGGAAAAGATATGTGTGTTTAGAGCTGGGAGAGAGGGTGGGGAAGGCTAAGAGGAGGCTGTATTTCCTCGTGATAACTCAGCACAGCAGTAAAGAATCTGTCTTTCCTTTCATGTGACAACAGCCTCCAGAGAAGAAGGCTGGGTAAGTGGTTAGAAACATAAAAATTAGAGTTAGGGAAGCTTTCTGATTAAAATGGGCAGCCAGGTGACCTGAGTGTGGCATCAGCTGAAAAATTCATATCCAGTACCAGGCCTATTACAGACCAAGGGTAGAAATTAACCTCGCTTAGCACAGTGATTAAGCGGCTGTCAATTGAGGCCTTTTCCACAAGTGCTAAAAACTTACTGATTTTCCTTTGCTTTAATTGGATTAAAATGAAGGCAACTCAAGGGTTCAGGGGAAAGAAAGCTGAGCAGAAACCTCACTCTCCAGGGTCTTCAGACTCTGGCCACTGTGCTGTTCCAGGTGGGAGGTGCCAGGTATCTCGGAGGCCTGGACCCAGGAAGCTGGATATCTGACTTTCATTACTGGAGGCTCACTCTGCCAGTGGGTCTGAAATGGACCTACTTCAGATGCTATTGACCACCAGAGCCAGAAAAAGAAGTGAAGTGTGTCCTTCAGCTTACAGGCAGTTTTAACCTCTTGTTCTCTTAAGACATTAAGAACCTCTGGCTGGTGATGAGCACCTGACTATGTTTGTCTTCCTGATATCATTGCAATTAACCTAGTCATGAATAACAAGAAAGGAGCAAAGGGAAGGCCAAATTATGGGCATGTCATTTGCCAGGAAGCTGCAGTTTAACACTTCCTAGGGAGCCACCAGTCTATTCCTGCAGATCACTGGGGGAAGGGGCTGGACAGGGGGAGAACAAACGAATGTCCAGTAAAGTCTAGGTGACATAGAAACAGTACTTGTCTGTCAGTCACACCTGGGAACAGGTCATTGGCCTGAGTAGGCGTGGCCACTGCAAGCATTAGAAGACCTGAGATTTTTAATCTTCTAAACAGAGGAGTTCGCTCTCTTGCTCTCTTCGCTCCTGGCTCTCTTGGTCTCTCCCACACTCCCACTCTCCTGGGTTCTCCCATTTGGCCCACAGCCATGTGGACCCCACACAGTGGACTAATAGACTGCAACTAGCCTGATGCAGTACCGGACCCAGTTCCAACATGGAACGAAAGCTCTGGACTCTGACTCTGCTTCTAGCTTTACTGAAGGGATGTAAATCCATAGAAATAAAGCTTTCTACCATATCTCATCCTCCCATGGGGGCCTCTGGAAATGCTTATTCCAATGGTACCCCAAGAACCCCACTCCTACTAGCAATGGAGAAAGATCACCCACAGTTTTCTCCGATAGCATTCAGGCCTTCTAATGTATCTCTCTTGTTTCTGGGAAAGGTCTTGCTCTCATTAGCCTGAGCTGGGTACAAAGAATAGGTAAATGATGAGGGTGATGGCCTTGGGGTGATTCCTGAAGAGGACACCCAGGGCCAATGCCAGCCTATACGGGTTTGGGCAAAAGTAAGTTTACATTTGTTTGTATGGAAAATAATAAAATAATTAATAAATAATGGTACAAGAATACATTCTGTGTTTCTCATACTCACAACTGTAAACCTACTTTTGCTCACCCTGTGTAGTATCTTTGGGGGACTCAGAAAAAGGTGGCCCTCTGGGTGAACATAGTTGCTTGTCCTTGCCTCTTGACGACAAGAGAGAACATTTCTGCAGAGAAGAGAGTGGCCCTTCGTGGGAATGAAAGCTGGGTAGGGGGACTCCAACACGGCCCTGATGGTGCATAGCCTGATCATCAGAATGCGGGCTGGGCGTCAGCCATCTGTCCCCATCACAGCTGGGTGCGCCAGGGGAGGGCCCAATCTGCATAACCTGAGTGGTGACCCTGGTGACCCTCTGGGAACAAAAAAAGCAGAGTGAGACACCTCTAGGCACCAGGGCAATCAGTGGAGGATAAGAAACCCCTTACTTTTGTAGAAACATCTTAGCAGAGTCCATAGGATGTTGCTGGTTCTGGGCTTGGCTAAGTAAATATTGGTTAATTAGGGACATGGGGCTCTTAAACTAAAGCAGAGCCAAAGCCACAGACCAGGAAGAGGTGCTGAGGGAAAGAAATGCTTTCTGCTTCCAGATATGTGTCCTGATCAGCATGGACTCACCTTCCCTGTGGGCTGGCTCTCCAGCCTTCCCTGCACTCTCTGAGGCCATATATTCACAAAGACAGTCATAACGTCCCTCCAACCTTTGCCACAGATGGAGTTGGGACAGGCTCTCACACACTGACAAAGGGGCACACCCAGGTCTATGTGTCATACTCTCCCTGATTTTGGAAGTTGTGTGATTCTTTTATGTCTCTGTTCCTGGCCATCATGAACTTGAAACAGGTTTGGGAGGAGGTCGCGGGAAGAAAAATGATTTCAGCCAATGACTTGATTGAGAGGAATTTCAGAGCCAGACAGTGATCACCATGCAAGAAAAAAAAAAATCTGTTGGATCTGTTGGGAGTAACCCGAAAGCAATTCTAGACACTCGCACACTATCTATATATAGATTCAGAGAACATGTTCTTTCTTCTCTCTCTTCCTATCAATGCTCCATTGCAGAAATAGAAACTAATTGCTTTCTTCTTCCTAAATATTTTTATTCCTGAATACTGCCTCTTCTTTAATACCCTAAAAAAAGTTATTGCCACGTCAATAGGTTTCAGCCAGCACAATCAGGAGCCTTTTCTGGGTTTTGTTAAATATTTACAATGGACCCCACACTCCTGAGCACCAGTTAAAAATGTAAAACTGTTGTCCACCCCTGTCCACCCCCATCCATCTGCACGCCTTCTTCTCCTTTTTCCTCTGGGAGTACAGGTCTTAGCAGGGATCCAGATTCTGGGAGGGTCCCTTCTGACCCTTCCTCAGAGCACACCCATAGGTTTGACCCCATTCACCTGGGTGGGCTCTGGACTTCCGTGGAACCGTGCCGCCACTCTGCCATTTTGACTGGGCTGCCAGCTCTCCGATGGCCAGGCTCACAGGTGTCCGTTATTCCAGGGAAGAAGGACGCTTTGGGGAGACGCTCCAGCCCTCCCTCGGAACCAGGAGAGCCCTCCTCCCTCCCTCTGCTCCTTATCCCAGGGGCCAGGAGGAATAATGAAGTTTGCCTGTAGTCCTGGATTCCGCTGAGGATGCGTGAGGCTGGGACCAGGGTGTCTGTGCCGTCTTCCAGGGAGGGCTATGCTGGCCCCCTGAGCGCTCGGCTTGGAGATGACAGAAACTTTCTTTTCTCTTTTTGTTATCAGTAAATGAACGAAGCAGATCCGCTGCCAAGGTGACACAGAGAGACAAGATGGATACTGACAAGGTGCCTGAATGTATATTTTTCTGAGCTATGATGAATTATTTTTCAACCGTCAGTATTCTGACCACCGTCCCACGTTGAGACTTTTATTATCTGTAGCTCAATTTCATGGAGCCGATTTGGTTTTCTTTTCCAATCGTAAGAGTCTTTTCAAAACAATCAGCCTCACTCTCTGGTGGTGCCTTTGTTTTGTCCCTTATCCTGAGAGGAAGTTTCTTTCTTTTTTTTCTTTTTTAATATTTTTTTCTTTACTGATTTTAGAGAGAGGGAAGGAGAGAGAGAAACATTGATGAGAGAGAACATCGATTGGCTGCCTCCTGCATGTCCCCTACTGGAGATTGGGCTCACAGCCTGGGCATGTGCCCTGACCGGGAATCGAACTGGTGACCCCCTGGTGCATGAGCTGATGCTCAGCACTGAGCTACACTGGCTGGGCTGGGAGGAAGTTTCTTGAGGACTGATGTCATATAGTTCTGGGTGGAAAAATATCACTCATTTTCTCCAAAAAGTCTTCTTTTCACCCTACTTGTTTCCAAAGAAGTAGACCTTTTTTATTATGAGAATAATTAAAAAATAAAAGACAATATTTATTGCATGCTTACACTGCAACAGTCACCTTCCATTTGTCTCCACACATGATGGCTTTTATGCATCACAATAGCCCCGTGAGGGAAGTGCTAATGTTAGCTTCTTATGACAGAGAAACACATGCAGACTCAGAGAGGTGTAGGAAATAACTGGCTCAATATTGTAAGTTCGTAAGTGGCAGAGTCAGGATTTGAACTCAGTTCTTTGTGGCTGGAGAGGATGAGTTCTTAACCACAACACAACGCTAATGCTGAAGACACAACCTCCGTTTTCACACCTCCTTTTACGTAACATTCCTCAACTCCCTGGATACTGAAGGTGGTTGACACAGAAGAGGACAGAAGGGAACCTGTTTGTATGACCTACTTATGTGTTTGCTTTGCTCAGAATTAGTGAGGGGGAATTATGAGCGAACATGGGGACGAGGAGAGCACACCACACAGCTGAGGGTGAGGTACTGATGCTCCTCCCCCCAAACCTGGGATCCCTCCTGCTTGGGTTCTATTTGGGGGGGGGGGAGTGTAATAGTTATACCCCTACTGCCTGCAGACTGTCTAGTTAAGATGGGAATTTAATAAAATCTCCAAGTGGCTTTATTGGCTGCACATTCTCGCTGAGGGTTTATCAAGAGAAAGAAGCTTTACTCTACACAAAGATACTCAGCCTCATTGGGTCTGTGGCTGTGATCAGTTCGTTATGAGTTGTCACCTGGAATCAAAAACTGAATTATCAAGGTGTCAGTGAATAGAGTACATCTGAGATTCTACTAAATAGCCAAGAATATTTCATCAGTTTCTACAGAGAGGACTTCTCCTTCCCTCCACTTCCCCTTCCTGGCCTCGTTTACTCACATTCTCTCAAGTTACAGCCTGGAACTTGCTTACCTGTCTCTGTTCCATCAGCTTATTGAAGGTGGCGCTTGAACTGCCTGGTACCAGTTATCCCATCATCTGCTGTGGAGTTTGGTCAATGGGTACACAGACATGCAAGAGAGAAGAGGTATAAAACTACCTATCAACTCTAAGCGACCTGCCTCAAATGGTACCTCCCTCCACCTGCATCATCTAGTCTCATTGCCCCCACTCACCCATCCATGTATTCACCCAACATTTATTCAGTTCAACAAACATATATTGAACACCTAATATAGGCCAGGCACCTCACTAGGCACAGCAAGATTTAAAAAATGCTCTCAACATGCTCAGAATCCAGTGGCGCTGGCCAGCGATAGAACACGTGCTGTCGTTCAGTGTGGTTAGGGGAGTGGACAGCAGTGTGGGGGCTCCTGGTGGGCAGCTGGAAGTGTCCCTGTGGCACCCCAGGTAGAAGGAATTGTCTGTGCAAAGGCTTGCAAAGATGTGAGAGAGCCAACATGTGAGGGCAGAAACTCCCCATTCTTCGTGACTTCAGATGCCCCCTTGTACTGGTACCCGGCATCCCAGTGCGTCATGAACTCTTCCCCGAGTCCTGGAGGTGGACGTTGATTTGTTTAAGTCGGTTCCAGTCCCCAGTGCCAGTGATCCGCCAAGGCATGAACACGGGATGCTGTCCTGGCGGAGACAGGGAAGTGTGCTGGGGCTTCTGGGGACATGTTCCTCACTTGTAAAAAGAATCCCTGAAACATGTCCCTTTTTGCCTTTGAACTTTGTGTGAGGATGGGATGCTTAGAGTTTCTGAAGCTGTCTTTAAAATATGAGAGGGGAGGCCAAGGAAATGGCAGAGGTGCTGACAGAGCCCTGGTATTGAGCTGCTAAATGTCCCAACCCTGGGGCCACTTCCTTGATATGGGAGATAATAAGTGTCCTTCTTAATAAACAGCTTTTCATTGTTTTTCTGTCACTTGCAGCCGACAGAACCTGACCTGATGGAGCAGGTGTGAGAAATCAGACATATACCCCTGCTCGTATCTTACGGTCTTTGCTCTACACTTCCTGCTCCCATAGATGCCTTTTTACCAAGCCCATGTGTTAAACTCCCACACACCCAGTGAGACCCACCTCAAATATCACCTGCCCCCACCCAAACCAGTATGCTGCTCCCTCCCATCCAACTTCATCTCCATGTTAGGAGGCCATGACACATTCTTCCTTGCACCATAGTTATTTCTCTGCTTGCCTTTTTCCTACTACTAGATTGGAAGTTCTCCGAGGATAGAGACTATGTCTCTTCTTTGCAAACCCTGAAGTGCTTCCTCAGTGTCTGGCCTCAGGGGGTGCTCAATCACTGCTTGATAAAGTGAATGGCCAATGGGTACCCATAGACGCAAGGGATGGGGGTCTAGAAAAAGGTGAGATATAAACAAAGGAGAAGCTATAATCTGGTCAAATATAAAGTTACGCAGAGAAAGCCTAAGGCCTGGGAACCTGTGATTTAGGGCGTGCCAAGTTTAGAGAGCCAGGTAGCCTGGAACCTCAGGTTAGGGCCAGCAGCACCAGGTTGGGTGGAAGTCGACAGCTGGGGATGAGGGACTCAGAAGCTAAAAAATAACAAGCACAGAAATAAACTTATACACAGAAATGTACAACTCACCACAAATAATGTATTTGCACCTTAACAACGTAGGAAAGACAGCCTGACTCTGAAATCAGGGATGGTCAGTGTGACAGGTACCTAACAGGTGATTTTTCTGGTAAAGGACTGATCACTCACTGCCAGGTTCCTCTCAGCCAGGCCTCGGGAGCTATAACACCACCTCACAGCTGCTGCCTGGACCTCAGAACAGCTCCTGGTTGATGCTAGAGTGGCTTTGGAAATCCCCGAATGCGTGGGAGCTGCAAAGAAAGTGGTCAAACATATTTGCAGCTGAGCACAGTTCAGAGTTCTTTGTGTCATTCCAGGCTGCAGGGGAGAGGGCCAGACACGCCACAGGGGTAGGTCTGGAAGGTGCCGCTTCTAAGATCTGAGCTGGAAGTGCCCAGATGAGGAAGTGAGGGCTTTGAGTTTTATTGTGGGTGGACAATGAGAAAGCACAACTTCTTGTGGCCAGGACTTGAATCAAATATTGCTGCTGAGCAGGGTGAATTCTGGGTTCAGACAAGCAGGCCCAATTAGGTGTTCTTCCCCCCCGGGCCAGGATGGCAGAGGTTACTCCTGGATGGCTGGGCTCTGGGCGAGGAGAGGGCTGTCCCAGAGGATGGCGAGGGGCCCTGACGCTCTGGGCAGCTGGGTCCCTAGGCATGGTTCAGGCTTCAGGCCACCGTGGATATTTAGCTGTGGGTTTACATCGCTTCTTCAAACAAGAATAAGGTGAATGGCTTGATGTTTGGATCTGTGTGCTCCATATAAAACTTAGACCAACCGCACTGGCTCGCAAACCTAGACCATTAGGAAATCAGACAGCTGGTCTAACGAGAGGCAGCTTGAGCCGAATGAAGGGCACTCCTTTAAGTTCTTTTCCGTGGAACTGGGCATGCAGAGGATGCGAGACAAAGACGTGTGGGGGTGCTGGGGAGTGGGAAGGAGGGGAGCTTGAGTGGGACCATGAAATAAGCATCTTATGGGCGCAGTTACGGGGGTAAAAGCAGCCTATGAGAGGAGCTATTTGGAGGGGCAAGGGCAAGGTTTCTGAACATGGCAACCAAAAAAATGCAGCCTAAGAATTATGAGACGTTCTGATGTGTGTCTCATATTGGAGTCACGGGCTGTCCAAATGGCTACAGAGTATCAGCACACCACTAAGGCCACCCAGCACGACTGAACTTGATTCATACCTATGAGACAAAACGTTCTCCTCTTCTATAGAAGTCCACGCTGCGCTTCACCTCAGTTGAGGTACTGGGCAGCTGGGCCCCTCCCTGTGGTCCAGGAGGTGCAGAGCCTGTGGTCGATGTGTCACCGTGGCCCAGGCCCCTGGATGGAGCATGATGGCTGTGAGGTTGATGTTGCCTGCACTCACTCTTGCTTTGCAAGCCTAGGACGCACAGTCAGGAACCACAGAAACACAAAGTGAAATTTCTGGAAGGGATTTGAGGGCTCATTCAGTCCAGGGCCTTCACTTTACAGCTAAAGAAGATGGAGTCCAGGAAAGACCAGGGGCAGGCTCATCACAGGGCTACATATGAACAGTTAGACTAGAACTTGACTGTCTTGACTTCAAGTCCAGTGGTCTTTATAAAATGAGGGAGGCTGTGACAGAATTTTTTTTTTTTATTTAGGAAAGCACAAAGTCATTATTTTCTATGTGCAATCCTTTCCTGTGTTCCTCCATCAGGTCTGTCTACCTGTAAGTCCATCAGTCCACCAAAGACACAGACATATTCCATAAACAGCCAAATACATCATGGAAAGGGCCAGCATCAGCAGTGAGTCCCGCGAGAGGCCCAATCTGAGTGTTCACATGGAAGATGGACACCCCTTAGCCGTCTTGCACAATTCCAAGTGGCTCTGCCCACAAGCTGAGTCTCCACTTTCTTCTGAGAGGATGCATGTAAATTACCCTGGTCACAAATTCATCCATGTGAACATGTGAAGCCCCTGCGCTACTTCACAGAGGTAGGACCATGCTTCTCAGGAAGGAAGAGATGGAAAGGGGGGAGAGAAAGAAGGAAAAGGAAGGAGGAAATGGCAGAAGTAAACAAGGAGGATGTCAATGAGCTCTGGTCTGTGTACCAGAATAAAAAGGACCCAGTCCAGCCCACTGGACAAAATGTCTCAGTATGTACTAACATCCATGGGCATCACCTGAAACCGAGGGTCCTTAGGACTTGGATTAAATTTAGCTGTAAATCCTAGTTTTAGAAATCATATTTCTCATATATATATATATATATCCCTTACCTTCAGATAATCAGCAACCCTGAGGCAGCAGAAGACAGCAGCCCGGACCTGACTAATGGTCACAAGGTCCAGACCTCCGCAGGCTAAAGATAACATCTCGACCTAAGTTGTGTTTCAGTTCCTGAGCCCTAAGGTGGAATGACCCCTGGCTACTTTTCCCTGAGACCAGACAGAGGGACACTAGACAGACCTCAGAGCTGTCCTCAAGGCCTGAAGAAATGATTCATTACCCTAACGTCACCTCCAACCAATCAGCTCCCAGGACAGCCTCGAACTCCTTCCCCGCGGTGCCTTGTGACTTTGCCCTATATAATCTGTAACCTACACGCCATCGGCCTTTTGAGCGTTAGCTTCCCGTTCTCCTGGGTGGCACCATTTATAATAAAATAGCTGATATTTCTCCACTGCAATTGTCGGTGTTTCGTGTTTGGCTCTCCTAGCGCCGGGTGGATGAACTCTTTCTGCCTGATAACACTCCCACCCCACAAGGACATATGTACTATCTCCATTGAGGGAGGAAATGGGGGCCCAGCGAATTTAACTTCTTTTTCTAAGGTATCCTAGTTATTAAACCGTGAATGCAGGATTTGAGCCCGTATCTGCCTCCTACAGAGTCTACGGTATTTCCATAGTATGGAAATGATGGGCATGATAGAAAAACATGGCCTTTAGAGAGACTGATAAATATTTTAACTGAATTTATTAGACTAAGTATTAGCATTCCTTAGAGATCAGTCACCCTAAGAAGTCTGCTATGATGGGTAACTGTAGGTCACCCCATATCATAAGCATTCTTTAGTTATTCATTTATTCAACAAATATTGTTAAAATCCATGTTGAGTCCAAGGTTTTCTGCCAGTTGTTGTGTAAACACACATGCTTATACACATCTGTGTGTGCCAGACACACGCCACTGTTCTCGCTCCATCCCCAGTGGACCTCTGTCATGGCCGAGGTCCCTGAACATTGATCTTCGTAAAACCTTTGCTTGTTCTTTTTTCACAATATGGTTTTATTGATTTTAGAGAGAGAGAGAGAGAAGGAGAAAGGGAGAGAGTAAAAGAGAAACATTGATGGGCTGCCTCCTGCATGCTCCCCACTGGGGATTCAGCCCACAACCTGGCCACGTGCCCTGACTAGGAATCAAACCAGTGACCTCTCGGTGCATGGGACAACACTCAACCAACTGAGCCACAGCGCTAGGGCCATAAAACCTTTTCAAGTTGATGCTCAAAGAGTGCTGTGCTAACAGCTAATAGGAAGTAGCCTGAAGGGCTTTCAAGACCCTGGAGTGAAGTCAATTTAAAGGAGACTGACTCTGAAAGCAGGTGGCACCACCACCTTCCTAAGGACCCCTAGCATTGCCTGGTGTATCCCTGGGAGCAACTCTCTTAGCTCTCATTATCTACAAATAAGGGCGATTTATTTCTCCCTCAAACTGTCTTATAACTTCAAAGCCACTCTCGGAGGCCGCAACACTAGTTGGTGGGTTAAAGCTACAATCTGGACTGTCCAGCTGTTAGTCAGCACTATGCCTGGGGAGGACAGGAGGAAGAAGATCAGGCAGCCAGGGAGCCGGAATGCCAGGAGGAGTAGGTGGGGGTGGCGAGGGCAGCGCTGTCCAGTCCTGCTTTGTGCCTCGAGAAAGGCAGAAGACACGGCCATTGTGTTTGCTCAATGGCTTTGCTTCGGTTTTGTTCTTTTCCCACACTGACAGCACGTGGACGGGGGCTTGCCTCATTGTTTGGGTTCTCTCTTCTCTCTGAGTTGTCACAGCAGCCATCTACAGAGAGACAGACAAGGAACAGTTTGTTTAAGAAAAAGAACATTCTTTTGTTTCCTGTCTGGTTTCCCGAAGCTAGGAAACAGCCCTCACAAAGAAGGATTTTTAAAGAAATGCTACCTAATTCAGAGATAGGTCAGTCCATTTATCTGTGGCCCCATCAACTTAATGATCCAGATTTCTTTCCAGTGCATCTTGCCCACCACCAAGGAGAGCCACCTAAAACCTAGGTTCTAGAAAACCGAGGATAGACACCCTAATAAGATGGACTTCTGCCCAGTACACCATAATTTATTAATTGATGATAATGGGTGGAAACTTGGGTTGTTTATAGCAGAGTTTTCTGAGCTTTTATTGATGCTGCTAATTCTTGGCAGCCAGGAGGGAGAGTTGGCAGGTTCAGTAATCCAAATAGAGGCACCACGAAAATCTATTCTCAGAACAGCACCAAAAAAGCAAATAATTTGTGATACTCAGAAGCACTGGTGAATATTCAGCTCGTTGAGAGTTTAGGTTCAGGTTATTTCACAAACAAATCATCATAGAAGACTCGTTTAAAGAGAGAGAAAGTGGAGAATGAAGAAAGGTGTTGCTAACAGTGCTTGCCCGGCCCTGGGGCGACACTGCATCTATGCGCCCCCAAGAGAGAATAGATGGCATTAGATGGTGAGAGTAGGTCAATTAAAGCGGAAGACATTTTGTAATTGGGATGTCACATCAGATTTACCAGACAGTGTCCATTTGGTGTCACTCACTATATGGAGTTGTAAACTTAAAAAATTAGGAACTAAATTATTGAGATAGAACTTGACATATTGGTAATGGCAACCATCCAAACTGGTGGTTCATTGGTGGTTGCCACACCTACTGGTGAAGCTGGGGATTGCATCTCATCACAGACGTTTTTTCATTTACGGGCAGACTTTGTTTTGAGGCTCTTCATTTTATTTCGCTTCATAAATGTATTTTTTACAAATTGAAAACCCTCCATCAGCAAAAAGGTAACAATTTGCTTTGTTATCATAGTCATTTTATTATGGTGGTCTGGAGCCAAACCTGCAATGTATGTGTAGTCAATATATTCATTTAATATTTATTAAGCAACTATTATATGCCCAACTTTAATCGAGGCATCAGGATACAATGGTAAATAAAGATCAACACATTTTTCTGTTCTAATGGAATCTATTGAGGAGAGACAATCAGATAATAACCAAATAAATAAGATTATTTTAGATAATAGTAAATGATATGAAAATAATAAAACTTGGTAAGACCATGAAAAATAGCTGTGGGGTTGAGTGTAAGACCTCTTTACCTAGAATAGTTAGGGTAGGCCTGACAAATTAGCTGAGGCCAAAATAAGAAAAGGTGAGCCATATAGAAACCTACAGGAACAATGTTTCATAAACTTGGGACATTAAGTAACTTTTAATTTTTTCTCATTTTTAATTGAGTATAATTGATGCACAATAAACTTTTATTAAAAGTTTACAATTTAAGTTTTGTTTAAAAATCTTTTAAATTGAATTTTAAAGACAGAGGAAAGGAGAGGGAGAGAAAGTGAGCAAAACTGATTGGCTGCCTTCTGCACACCCCCTACTAGAGATCGAGCCCACAACCTGGGCATGTGCCCTGACTGGGAATCGAACCGGCAACATTTTGGTGCATAGGACGATGCCCAACTAACAGATACACATTAGCCAGGGCTACAGTTTAAGTTCTGATGTAAGTACATACTTATGAGATCATCACCATAATCAAAATAATGAAGATATCTGCCATCTCCAAAGTTTCCTCATGTTCCTTATGCCACCTCTTTGCCCCCTGGCACCCCCTACCCCAGTTCCCAGGCATCCACTGATCTGCTGTCCCTATAGATTGGTTTGCATTTTCTAGAATTTTATAAAATGGAATCGTACATTCTGCATTGTTGCTGTTGTTATCCTGACTTCTTTCACTTAACACAGTTATTTTGAGACTCATCGGTATGTTGCATGTATCAATAGTCCCTTCCTCTTAATTGCTGAGTAACATTCCATTGTATTGATACACCACAGTTTGTTTAGCTAGAGCTGTTTGATGGACATTAGGGTTGTTTCTAGTTTTGGACTGGTACAAATAAAGCTGCTATGAGGATTCTTCTAAAAGTCTTTGTGTGGACACATGCTTTCATTGGTCTTGGATAAACACGCAGAAGTGAAATGGCCGAATCTTACAGTCGATACATGACTCACTTTGTACGGAACTGCCAAACTGTTTCCCAGCGTGATTGCGCCACTTTTTGCGCCCACAGCAGTGTGTGAGAGTCCCAGTGGCTCCAGCACGTGGCATGGTCACTCTCTTAGTTTCAGCCATTCTAACAGGCACGCGAGGGTTTCTCATCTTTTAGCAGGCTTACGTCTTGCTCTGAAGTCTTGAAATAATTGTTTGCCTCTAAGAATTCATTAGCTTTTCCAGGCTATTTTAAATAAATAAATAATAGGTAGGTAGACAGATAAATAGATGGATAGAGCAAATTTGAGTGCCTATCATGTGCCAGGCATGACTCTAGGCACTAAGAGTAGAGCATTGAATAAGACGGACTCTTCATGGAGTTTTCATTCAGGTGAGGCGGACGACGAACACTGCAATGTAATATAAGGTGTGCATAGGTACTACGAAGGAAAGGAAAGCAATGGATGGTGACCAATAGTGAAGGAATGGAGCAAGGTTGGAGCAACATTCTAAGATGACCTCAAATTGTCACACTGCTACCGTTACTACATTGCTAGGTCCTCCAGGGCCCTTCACAGCACTTTTCTCTGCCACATTTGTGCCATTGGTTATGCTGAAAACATGTGTGCTAATTAATTATTCTTATTTCTATGTCCCCTTCCCCAAGGATAGAGATCCTCCCATCTGTTATTCTTGTTCACCGCTGAATTCCCCACACAGAGCTCAGGGCCAGGAACACAGTAGGTATGTGTTTAAGAAATATTAATTAGACAAATGAACGGAGGGTGGGAGGAATGGGCGCTATGCAGGAAGAATGAGGTGCACAGGGAGAGCTCAGCGAGTGCCAGCACTGGGGCCAGAATCCAGACTTGTGGCCACAGCCAGCGGAGGCCTCTTCTGCCAGCTTCCTGCTCCTGGCAGACACCTGTGCCACAGCTCACCCAGACTTTTGTCTCCATCCTGTTTGGCACTGATGGGATGCAGATGCTCTCCCAGATATCCTTGTCTCCACCGGCGGATTACCTGGTTCCAGGTCAAATCAATGGCTCCAAATCCCTCTGGCTGTGGCTTTGCCTTGGCATTTACCACATGGTGCCCAATGAGTGATGTGAGAGTCTTCCTCCTTCCCTAGGCTGAGAGCTTCTTGCGAGTCGGGGGAAGCCAGTCTGACCAACTTTGTGACTCTCTTGGCCCCATTTCAGGATGAGGTAGGTACACAGGAACTCAGTAAGTATTTATGGCAGTAAATTGAATCCTAAATTCCTCTCCATGATTCAAGATGTCAGTGAAATACCCTTTGCCACTCCAGAAGGCAGAACGAGGGGGAATAGTCCGCATTCCTGATGCATGAGTGACTACAGTTAGACTTAAGGAAACTTTTTTCCTTTTGTGGTCGTCTATGTTGTTAAGATAAACTCCCACACACAATTTAATACTTGACAGTTTTGGAAAACAGGAGAAATTTTCATTCTGAAATGCTTTTGAAATGGTTCAAGGAAGAGACAGGGACATGGATGAGATGACCTTTAAAAGTTGTTTGAAATGTGTTCAAATGTGTCCCTTGGTCTTATCTGCAGGCAGCATCCTCCATGAGCTCAAGTTTCCGTCCCATGGAGCTGCCCGGGCCACTGGAGTCCACTGAGGCTTCCCTCGAGAATTGCAGAGCCTGTCCCAAAGTTTACAGCCGCTCCGGAGCCCGGGAACGGTGGCCCTTGCGTGGCAGGGAGAGCGCAGCCAGGGGACAGGCCGTTCTGCAAACCAGAGTCCCCTTGAGGATCCAGGTAAAGCCTCCATCCAAGACATTTTGCCTCCATCACAACCTGCGCTACGCGGTGTGAGGAAGGTTTATGGCGGCCTTGCCCTGGAGCTATAAAGTTTATTCCTGCGCATTAACTGATCCATTGTCCCTTGCCCCACTGCCTCTTCCATCTTCTCTGGTAGACCTGTCAGGATCCCCTTTCAAACACAGACCCAAGCGTGATGGGACAGCGCTGTGGGGCGGCCCTATCAGCACCTTAATATAGGCAGCGATGTGGTTTCCACGGCACCCTGGCGGGTCTTACATTACTCATTATGTGCGGCTCTGCGAGGATCTAAGGAATCTCACACTCTGCTCTGCACGGACTCCAAGGCTGCTATCAGCGAACTCTAGTAGGATCATTGCAGGCAAAAGGAAGCATCTCCGCATCGGGTGGCAAGTTAGGGGAATGGGGATTGTGTCTGTGTTCCTCGCCAGGTTATCACCTTGGAATCCGTGGGGAAATATTTTCATGCAATGGGGGAATAAGATAGGGAAAATATGGTGGCAATATTGTAATCTATAAAATGGGGATAATAACACCATCTTTTTCATTTTCCTTTTCTTTTTTTTTTTTTTTTTTCAGGACCAAAAAAGACAAGGCAGACAACGAGCTCAACACAGAGACTGACACCTAGAAACAAACAGTAAATGTCCCATCGGATTACTATCTGCTATAGCTTACCAGCTTTCTGGGGAGTCAGTTGGGCATGTATGGAGAAAGAGGGGCTGAAAGGGTAAAAATAAGACAAGTGGGAACACAATTCTCGCTGAGAGGCTGTGTAGAGTATCAAAGAAAGTGCCAACATTGAGTGCTAGGTGAGCCTGATATGCTGTGGGAATGAAAGGTGTATCAAGAGTCCCCCACAAAGGGGACACAACACATATTGGTTCTTTTCACCCCACTGACTTGTTTCTCAACAGGAAATCCTTTCTGTCCAAAAGGACTTTACAATTCATTCATAACTAGGTTCAAATCCCACCCTTAGAGATCATTTTTTAATTGTGACCATCCTGGTTTCCAGTCCCAGGTGTTTGTGAAGCATGTGGTCCTGTGTGTGTGACTTAACCATACGGAGCCTTAGATTCCTCTTCTAATGAAGTGAGGACGTTAACATCTATACCAGAGGGTTATTAACATGATCACATGACATAACACACAAGGAGTGCTTAGTATACAGTGGCACCCAATGAATGACATCATTGGTAGGTGCCCATAAACACAACTTAATTGCAGGAGTTACACCTGAAACAATTATATTAGCTAGAATGTATGTAATTTTTACTAACAAAGAAAAAAAAATTAATTGCTTCATCCAAAATGTTGATGAGTGAGTTCTGAAGGAAAGCATATGTGTCCCTCCCAGTGGAAGAATGCTAGGGAGAGAGTTTAGCTTCTTTGTCTTCGTTCCTGAAAATCTCTGTCATTGCCTCTCGTGATGACATGAAAAAACATTCCTACCAGCTGACTGCAATGCTACAGCTTCTCTTTGGCTTGCTCAGAGCTTCTTACTGAACTCTCTGGGGGAGGTACCACACCCCACTTCACACAGGTGGTACCCACTCTGGCTGAAGTTCTTCCCTCAGCAATACCAACCTCACCCAGGAAGGGCTTAGGGCAGGGGTTTACTTCTCCTGAGATGTGAGCCTCGGGCCTCACTGGACTGGTACTTACAATGCCTCTATTTGGAATATCGAAAAACCTGAAGCTCACAGGTTACAAATGAATTGATTCAAACTCTAATGAGGAAATAACACAGAAAGACAGTGAATTTCAGGCTGTTTTCAAACTGCAAAGGATTTTTTTTTTAAGTTATGAAAGCATTTTGTGTTTATTGTTCTAAGACAAATGATACAGTTCAATATAGGAGTAGCTGGAGGGTCTAGCCGCGGCGTGAAATGCGTGTGGCAACCACTAGCCCCCACAGACCTTGCCTTACCCTGAAGAACCACTATAATTGCAAAAGCTATCTTTATTGTCTTTCTGCTGAATGTGAGGCTTTAATTACTTAATCACTTAGAAGTAAAATCTGCGTGGCATCCTGGCCTTCACAGACCAAGAAGGCTTCTTAAAACCTGGCAGAAGGAGCAGGGGTTCAACCTAGTTTTCATATTTTCACCAGCTCCCCCAGAACCCCAAGTGCTGTTCAGCCCCTTCGCTTGACTCCAATCCCTCCATGTAGGCCACAGAATGTTCCCTTTATCCTGCTTGAAGAGTCTGCCTTTGCTTTTGTCCATGTGCCTGCCCAGCTGGCTAGCTAGGCATCAACCTGGACTAATCTCCCCGGACTCCACACCTCGCCTGCTCCCTCTGGGCTGGCCTGCCGTGCTGAAGTCTGCACTTGGTTTTCTTACCTGGAGTCATGGTAGCCACGTGTCCTTTCTGCTTTACTAACTGCTCCCCTGATTCTGATGTCAACAGTCTCCAGGTCCATCCTTCTTCCCTGGTCCTGGATGCCGGCCCTTCCTGAGCAACCCAGAAATGCCTGTGTTGAATTTCCCAACACTCCTGTTTAAGCATCTCAAAGATTTTGTCATTATTTCATGCCCTCCCATTACCCATAAGAAGAGACTACAAGGAGGGTGAACAGTATAACAAGAGCATTATCTCCATTTTTTAGATAGCTAGACTAAATTCCAAAATAATGAGGCACATAGGTCAATTAAATCAAGACAACTCCCACTTTCCCTGACACTCATCCCTGCTCTCTTGTCTGCCAACATTCTCAAGATGTAACAAGATGATCTTGCTACAGCACAGGAGGTGAGATGCGAAGCAGAGAAAATAACCTGCCAACTTTGTGCCCATCACAGGCCCTGTGACATGACCTATTAGGAACAGAAACAATTCTGTTTCTATGTAACAAAGGCTCTCATGGGGAGAGTCACTGTATTCATTTCCTAGAATGGAGGTAATGAAGTAGCACAAACTGGGTGGCGTAGAACAACATAAACTTGTCTCACGGTTCTAAAGGCGAAAAGTTCAACATCAGGGTGCCAGCAGGACTGTGCTCCCTCAGAAACCTGTAGGTAAATCCTTCCTCACCTCTTTCTAGCTTCTGGTGTGGCCTGCAATGTTTGGTTACCCTTGGCTTGTAGAGGCGTCACTATAATCCTCTGTCTTTGCAAGGTGTTTCCCCTGTGTCTCTGTCTTCACCTGGCTGTTTTCTTATAAGGACACCAGTCATATTGAGTTAGGATCCCACCCTACTCCAATACAACCCTATCATAACTAATTACATCTGCAGTGGCCCTATTTCCAAATAAGATCAGATTTTGTGTTATTAGGACTTGAGACTTGGATGTCTCTTTTTGGATGACAGAATTTAACCCCTAAAAATTGCTCATGTATTCTCTTTTGGGGAAAGGGAGGTGGTCCAAAGGCATCAGGACCACAGAACATAGAAGGATAAACTCTTTTCAAATATGTTTATGAGGTTCCAATCAAGAAGCATATGTTCTGTGTTTTGGTCCTCTTCCTCCCAAGGCAAGAAAGGCCCATCGGCATCAACTTCCTCTTAAGGGCCTGGCAGACTCTGATGGTAGCGAGGTCTCCCCAGTTTGTACCATAAAGTGGGATGTGCAGGCATTTCCATTGTTCATTTGCTTCTGGGCAAAACCTTGCATTCAGACTCTTCTTGACACCTAACTCACCTAATTCACTCTCAAAATGTTTGAGATCTAGAGGCCAAGACCTGGGTTTAGTTCTTGGGCCTCTGACTATTTCAAAATATAACTGAGAGCATGCCAAAGATTCATAGAACCTAAGAGTTGAAAGGAAATTTGAGGTAATATCATCTATCTTTTTCCTCAGGGCAAAAAAAAAAAAATACTTCTATTGCTTTCCTGACAGTGGTCTTCCAGCTATTGTTTGATCATTTCAAAGACACAGGAATTACTACATCACAGAGCACTCTATTTCTTTGTAGGTCAGTTTAATTATTAGAAAATTCCTCCTGATGCTGAGTCAAACTCTAACCCCTGATTTCAGAAATCCTTTGGCTAATCCTAGCTCTAAATTCCAGTGCATGTTTTTCAAACAGTGACCCATTCAGCTCTAGAATTTCTGGGGAGCCCCTCACCTCTGTCTTTGACAAGGAAGAGAGTGCTTGCCCTCTCTCCCAGTACATTCCTGCTTTAATTCAAGCACCTCTCTCTCTCAGGCTCTCTCCTTCTTTTTCTTATTTCATTTATTTATATTTCAGTGTTAGATTTTTGTTTTCTAGGGGTTTAAATCTAAAAGAAAAAAAAATAGTTTATAAGAACTATTTTGCTTATTTAAGAAATGGTTCAAGCATTTGAAAGTAGACATTATTTCATTTCCCCAATCCCTTCTTCTCTCCTTTAGAATAAACGTCCCTGGTGACTTCAACAGGGACTGCAATTTGATTTCCTAACCCTTCAGATTCTCCAACCTGTATAAAAACATGCTTCTCTGTGCCATCGGATCGCAGTGCAATGAACGTGGTGACACTTGAACTGGAAGGTGGTGCAGAAATTATATAATTGATGTTCTCATTTGCCTGTAGTACTGAATTGAAGGCCATGACCTCTTTGGGTCACTTCTTGTCTAAAAAGTCTATGATATTGAATCTCGGTTGTCTAAGAAGTGATTAAAGGGAAGTATTTCCTGGTGAGGAAGGTTTTCCTTAATTTGAGCCTTATCTCATCTTGCCCATCACAGGGTTGCTAGGAGTGATATTTTTCACTGATCACAAATATGCATCTCTATTCTTGCCAGTCTACTCCAGACACACAACATGCTTGTCCTTCAATCCGTGAGTGCAATGTGCTTTACCCCTCAGCTAGTCCTGACTGTGTCTAGCAGGTTGCAGGCATTGAAGGCAAGCATTCTGTTACCACATGCCCTAGCACAATGCTTGTCTCTACAGTAGCAGGGGATCTAACATGTGTGTTGAAGGAATGAATGATGCATTCTTCTACATTGTTTCATTTGTGTTATTCTTGGCTTCTGGTCTACCTCTACCCCTATCTCAAAATAGCAGAGCCCTTGGGGAATGCTGAGCACTGGAGAGTAACAGAATAAATAGCGTTGATTGATGATCAGAGCGTGAGTGGATCCAGCAGTGCCATGTCAGTCCAGGGTCCATATGCATGAGCATGTACTTATTTTTTTAAACATAGGCGTTGACTCACCATAGTACTTTGATCCAGTTTCCTTCAGCTCTGTTCCTTAGTCCATGCTCAGGTCATGGAAATACAACACATAGATGTGACAGCATGCACATTTTTTATGAGCTCTGGTGACTTGAGTTGCACCTTGAAATTTTAGAAATGAAGGTTTGTCTAATGATTTTTAATTAATTTTAATTACTTACATTTTGAATGGAGGTTTAGCATTCAGATCGCTCTGGGACACCTGCCAATTTCCTCATTACACACTCATTCCCCTAACACTGTTTGGTAATTAAAAGCTTTAAAGCAACTCCCCAAAATATTCAATGTAATGGGAAGCCCTTGGGAGGCAGAGTGGATTATAGCATGGGGTATGGATAATATAGCTCATTGTACCTAAATTTATGAAAAGGTATTTTCAGCTGGGGAGCATACTCCTTTTGACAATGAGGCAGAATTCTGTCTCCTTTCAACCTTGCCCTTATACAGTGTCCTAACCCTAATTCAGCCCTAATTGATGCCTATAATGATGGGATAATCAAAGCAATAGTCCCAAAAGGATTGGATGGTATTTCTCTAAATGGTTGAAATGTCATTTAATTTTTTTAAAAAATGTATTGGAGATAAATCAGAGGGGAGAAAAAAGTGAAAGAGAATTAAGTGTTACGAATTTAGTCAAGACATAAGAAAGCACTTTTTGGTTTTAGATGGTAAGACATACACTGGCATAGCTTTCCAAGCAAGGTTGAGAACTCCCTGGGGGCAGAGGCCACACATTTCTGAAAGCACATTGACTTGTACACAAGACCAGTTCGATTCCAAACACTGAGACTTTTCAGCTGTGGGATGAGAGACAATCGCTGGGCTCCCAAGAATTCAGTTTTCACTTCTATAACCGTTCACTGGTCAGGGTGAATATTTTATACAACATTTGACACATATTGAATGTTCAAAATTATTCATCTCCTCTGTCTTAGATGGTCCAGGCTATTGTAACAAAAATGCTGTAGACTGTGCGGCTTATAAGCAACAGATGTTTATTTCTATCAGTTCTGGAGACAGTAAATCTGAGATCATGGCACTAGCAGATTCGGTGTCTGGCGAGAGCCTGCCTCCTAGCCTATCGATGGCTGTCTTCTGGCTGTGTCATCGCATGACAGAAGGGGTGAGAAAGTCCTGTGAGGTCTCCATTATAAGGGCACTAATCTCATTCATGAGGGCTCCACCTTCATGATCTAATCACCTCCCAGAGGACCCGTCCCCAAATACCATTGTACTGGGGATTAGGTTTCAACATATGAATTGGAGGGGGGTGGCACAAACAGTCTCCAGCACCTTCATTCCTTTATTTTATTTTTTAAAACTATGAACAGCCCTTACTTGTTTCAGATCATATAGGGACAGCTGTGTTTGGAGTCAGGATTAGATAAAATGATTCCTGAAATTATTTTGAGTTCCGAAATATTATAAAGCTGTGATAAATGAACAGGCATCATTTCTGTCTCCATTCCACCCTGTCTCCACCGCTTCTGTCTCCACTGTAGAGAAAATCAGAATAGGGAAGAGTTATATCTGCTGGAAACAGCGTGACAAGCTCAAGTCCATAGGCAATAACCTAAACACCTGGTTTCCTGAGCTCCTAAGAATATGGACAAATCGTGTTCGGGGTGCTGGTACCCGTGCCTAGCCAGAACCAGCTGCCCGGTCTTGGACTCACCAGGCTTGTGCAAGGCTCGGCAGATGCAGAACTATTTGCAAATTCCAACCGCTGCTCAGAGACTCAGCTTAATATCAGAGGTGAAATGGGAGAGAGGCCAGATTGCAGTATTTCATGGAAGATACGGCTCACAGGGAATTGGTGTATGTCTGAGATACAGCCACTCACATTTATTCAAAGGATTTAGTGACTGCTTTTTGAGGCAGCAGCTGCATTTACTCTAAATCCAGATGTTTATCAAAGATATTTACTGGTCATCATATAAGCTATTTCCACGTCTCTGTCTTTCTCTGCCCACTTCTTAACTAGTCACTCCCCCGCCCCCCTTGGTGAATAACTAGGATTTGCAATTGGAAGTCCTCTGTCAGACGTTTTGAAGTGGAAATTAGTTTAGGTGATTTCAAATTAAGTATCAAGGAAAAGAAATTTTAAGAATTATAGGAGTTCACCAAAGTCAAGGGTGTTTGATCTTAGCAGGCCTCTTTTCCTGGACCAACTCTTTTTAATAGATTAAAGTAGAGATGATGAACAGTACCGCCCAGGGATGTTGGAAGCGAAGGTGAAATCGGCAGAGGTGAGTCAAGTGGGAAGTTGCCTATCTCTTTGCTGTCCACAGTCTGTGCATAATTCATAACGCAGTGATTATATACAATCTCTTATTCATGAACTTTTAAACAGACTGGTTATGACTATTGGCCCATTGGAAGAAGACTCCCTCTGTATTCTCCCTTCTCTCCCAGAATCAAGGACGCAATGAGAGGCACTGACATTCTCAGATCCTTAAAGACGAAAGCCATCATTTCCTTCCAAGTCCTTAGCTTTAAACCCTCACTAAGCTGTTGCGTATCCACTTTTGAAAAGACCTTTTATACCGAAATAGACTCTACTGTCAGCAGATGTTAATGCAAGTGTCACTCCTGGGGGTGGAGGGCTGAGGGAGGAAGGTGTGAAGAGAGGGAGCAGAAATACTCTGGGTAGAAGGGAAGGATACATGAAAGCAGCGAAATCTATTTTCTCCCTCATGACAGTTGAAATTTAAAAAATGAGCAGGGTTTGGGGGTGGGTTCCACACTAAATTTCAGTTCTCTTCTCCCTTTCGTCTCCTGTCTCCTATGTCCTCATCCACATCAGAAGATGGTCTAAGTGCCTAGAATCGTTAAGAGGAATCACAATTGATACTTGAAGTGAGGGCTTAGAGTACTCCTGAGTGTTCTTGTGTTTCCCATGCAGCCAGAGTGAGCGGAGAGCCAAGTGCCAGTGGGAGGGGGCGGCAGAGGGGCCGGGAGGGCAAGACAGCGTGGGAGGAATTCCTGGAGCAGGGTCACGGTCACCAGGGGCTCCGCACAGGCGGGCAGGGAGGCCACGGAGCTGACCGCCCTTCTCTGCCCGATAGTCTAGAAAGTCAGCACACTCCTTGGGTCGCCCGGATCAAATTCACTCTAAGTTATTCTGCTCAAAGGTCCAGCCCAGACACATGCTTGTGCCCAATGCTTTCGTGTAAGAGCTACAAAGATGCCATTCCTGTCTTTACAGTTTAGCAGATTTTTATGAGTGTTCTCTCTCCGACAGCCATTTCGTGCTTCTCTGACTCAGGCCTGGGAGGCGGCAGAAGCCAGTTCTCAGCACCTCTGCGGGGAGAACTGAGCTCCCCCGAAATCCAGAGCCAGTTTCCAGCTTTGGCTCTGCCCTCCGTGGGGCCTGCAGTCTCCGCCCACGGACACTGCCTCTCCCTAGCCCCAGGGATAAACCTTTCTTTCTTCACCTACTGAATCTGTTCTTTCTTTCTCACTTAAATCAATTTTGTTTTTAATGTAGCAAGAGGCATTTTAAACGAGTGAGGCGCGGATGAGCCAGAGTTGTGGCTTCTGTGCCTTGGTGAGTGAAATGGGCTTAGAGAACCTTCCAGATGTTCCGTTCAGGTAGTTACCCCGGTGCCTCACCAGGGGCAAAAACAATAGACACTGAGCTCACGGGGAAGACAATGCAGAGCCGTGTTCCCGGAATCCCCAGCACACTGCCTTCCCTTCCCTTCCAGCTCCTGAGGGACTGGGGGAGCCGGTATGAAAAAGCCTTTCATGGAGTGAGAAGCCAAGAAAGCAAAACAACTGCAAGTGTCCTGGAGACACCAGGAACTGGAGTGTGACACTCCGCTGGTTACGTGATTGGGGCAGCAGGGCCCCTCCTGACTCCCTTTGCTCCGGTCCCTTGGGGAGTAGAGTTCGAGCCCCAGCCCTCCTGACCTCAGCATCCCACCTCAGGGCCGGATCTGAGCTTTGCCTCGAAGCAAAGTGAGAAGTAATCATCACCAGTCTGCCTGCCCCTAAACCCGACAGAAGTTCTTTTGAGTGTCTTCTCTTCCTCTGTCCTGAAGTATGATGCGTGGAAATAGCCCTGAGTTTGGAATGGGTGGTCCCGGAGACTAGTCCTGGCTCAACTTATTTCTAGCCATAACTTCTTTTCCCCTCTGTAAAATGGGTTCACTGTAATCCTTACATCACAGGGCTATTGAAAGGATCAAGTGACATAAATATGTGTGTTTTATAAGAGACCCTATAATTCCATGGTGACTATTCCTTACTGGCCTGGACACTTTCAGAGAAAGGCAGATTAAAATGATGAGAAAGGGGGAGAGGTCCAAACCAAAGAGTGAACGGATAATAATGTAACAAAGTGTGTTTTCTTATTTTTAGTATCACCCAGCCACAGGTTA
Organism: Tadarida brasiliensis; assembly: GCA_030848825.1. Taxonomy (NCBI): domain Eukaryota; kingdom Metazoa; phylum Chordata; class Mammalia; order Chiroptera; family Molossidae; genus Tadarida; species Tadarida brasiliensis. The sequence goes on from CM061275.1 coordinate 33,577,162, forward strand.
CATATAACATCATAAACGTGAGTCCGTGTGTTTCTTGTCTCATCGCGCTTTCTGTGTTCATTCTTTTCCTCTAACGTTAGCCTACACAGCTCGCTAGAGGAAAATTAAATCCAAGGGAAGGATAGGTAATTGTGATTTTGCACAATAGGAGGTGCTTGGGTGTGTATGGGTTAACCAGGGTTCTACATGGAGTGGACAAAAATGGGGGCTCTGTGGTTGAAGCCCCCAAGTACTCTCCTCCCCACTGATGATGTGTTTGTCCTTGTCTGAGAAGTGGCCTGTCTCTCAGGGACTCTTGAGTCTCTCCTATGACCTCTGGCTTTATTGGCTTTAGCTTGGCAAATGGACTTAACCAGTTGAATTTCTGGATGTGTCTGAACAATCTGAATCCAATGTCTCAGAGCTCTTTGCTCATCGTGGTCCTATCTGCTTCTCCCCAGAACCCGAATTCAATTTCCTCTCTCAACATCTCTACCCCTAGGCTAACAAATCAATCTTTCCTTCTGATTGGGCTCAACTTGATTTGGTGGTGTTGACACCATTAACCTTGTCAGAGCTGTTCAGTAGAAAGCTTTGCTTTCTTTCCTTGACAGGCTCTGAGAGTCTTTCTTTATTTCTCTCTAAAGGTACAAACTTTCCCAGAGTCTCAGAGGTGTCCTATCATCTACAAAATAATCTAAGAAAATCTAACCAAGGCTGATGTGAAAGTATATGGTCACGTTTTCTAACAGTACCCACAGGTCCGCACTCGTTTCTTCACACACAAAAGGTGGGGTCACATGGCAGCAGCAGCCCTCACATCCTGCTGCAGCCCAGCATTTCCAGACTAGTAGACATGGCTCAGTAGAGTAGTGGTTCTTAGGAAGAACGAATCGGTGGTAAAGAAATAAGCCATGACCCTTTCTGGGTTAAACCAGAGTCTTGGGGAGGAAGGAGAGGTGTGCTAATTATAAATAGGATCCTTCAGTGGGAACTCAAGCCTGGTTCAGGCTAAACTCATGAACTGACATCGGGCTTACTTCTTCAGATTCGGAACTGGAGTCACCGTTCCGTGGCTCCCATCATCAGCGTTGGAGCCATAGTTTTGCTGTATTTGTACTTGGATTCAGCCTTGTCTCCAAAACCAGAGCACAGACTGATGCTCTTGCCCTAGTGACATGAGTCTATATTGTTTCAGAGAGCCTCGGTCTCTTTCAGTCACTGCTTTGGGTTTAACAGTGTCTCTCTTCACCCCTCCCCCCACTTCTGCCATCCCCTCCTCCCAAATTCAAGTCTACCCAGAACCTCGGACTTTATTTGGAAATATGTAGGGTATTTACAGATGTAATAAGTTAAATTAAAAAGAATTCATACTGGATTAGGGTGGATACCAATCCAATGACTCATATCTTTATAAGAAGAGAAAACAGTGACACAGAGACCTGCGGGAAGGACACCATGTGATGATGGACGCAGAGGTTAGGTAGCTGCAAGCCAAGGAATTCCAAGGGTTGCCAGCAACCCCCAGGAGCTGGGAGAGGCATGAAACAGATTCTCCCTCGGAGCTTCCAGAAGGAACCAAGCTTGCTCATACACAGACTTCAGACTTTTAGCCTCCAGAAAGTTAAAGAACAAATGTCCACTGTCTTAAGCCACCCAGTGTGTGGTGCGTTGTTATGGCAGCCCTATAAAACTAATATAGTAGACCAATCAACAATTTCCCTTTCTCTTTTCAATGTCCCATCCGTCCTCTGAGGCCATCCAGGACAGGAGCACTGATTCCCAAAACCACCCTGTGACGGAGACCGGCCTGCTAGCTCCAGCAAGGTGATCAAGGTCCTCTGAGCTCATCCCTCACCATCTGTCCTCCCTGCTGACAAGAAATGATCTCTCTGGATCTCGAAATATGCCTGCTGTGCACTCTCCAACGTTCTAGAGCAGCTCATCAAAACCGTGCTCCCTTCACCAGCACCATCTGATGACCTGGATCCCCACTGGCTGCCTCAGGCGCCCACATCATCCAACAGTGACGCACCTGGCTGCACAATGCCAGCCCCGCCCTGCGCTGGGGAGGGGTCTGTTCTAGGTCTGATCCCAATCCTCTACCCCCTTTCAGTCGGATAAACTTTTGTTTCTGGCTGTGTTACCAGGTGAGGAAGGTAAGTCAGTGTTCGAATTCTCTGCAGCCTTCTCCCTCCCTCGGAAAGTATTGTTTGACTCTTGCTCCCTCCTCCCTTCCATTTTATTGACTGTGCAGTGAGCGGAGCCCCTCTATCTGCTGGGCACTTGGCACCATCTCTTAAATGTGCTGGCAGAAGATTCCGTCTTCCTGTGGGAAGCCTCTTTTGTTCTTTCATCCTTTTGACTTTCTTCTTTTTTTCCTTTTTCCTTCTTCTAGAATGAAAACAAAGGAATTTTAAATGAGCCAATTCCTTGCTTACAAAAATGGTCTTATCCATATCTTGGTGAGTAATTAGTAGCATCAGAATCCTTGCCTGAATACTTTTTTTTTTTTTTTTGCCTCTCATCCACCTCTTAACTCACACATCCTGAAAGTTATAATCTCCCAAATCAGAGTAAGGAGGCACTTCAGCTGTTTTTTGATGCACAGAAAATGAGGGAGGGAGAGAAAGACACACAGGCACGTGCTCATCAATCACAGTTAGGACTAGGAGACACGAGCAGCTACAAGAAGCCAGCCCGGGTTGGTGCCATATGTTTCTGCAAAGGACAGATGCAGGGAACAAAGATACACTATCTGTGACATTGTCTCAGCGAGGAAGGGAAATCCTGACTTCGGGGATGTGTGACTGTGGAGAATGTGGCTTAGTATTTATGGAGTGTGTTCATTTGTACTTAGCGGCATGTGAAATCATAAAATTGTAGAGCTACAGGACCTCTCACCTTAGAGATGAGAAAATAGAGCCCAGAGAGGTTATCCACTCCATGAGCCACGAGCGGTGAAGTATGGCCTCTCACATCTAGAAACGCACTTAGTATGCTGAATCTGAGGCCATGAATCCCTGAAATGCAAGCAACCTTCAGGAGGTTGCTACTTGGTCAACATCAATAGCTGGGTCTTAGGTCACTAGGGTCACTCACTAACTGGCTTCCAGGTTTCTTAATGATGTGTTCAATTTCAAAGTCTGCCCTGGTCCCACGCCTAGTGCACCACGAAATGGATGGCTGTTTCCCTCTTGTCCTTCTTTGTCTTTATGTCCTGAGATAATGACTATGGTATGCGTGTATAATGAAGGAAGGTTTTACCGATGATTTAGGATTACCAGAAACCACGCAACGGTCTTTGCATGACTTCGCAAATAGTGTCAAATCACCTCTCAGTTACTTTTGGATTATTTTGTTGTTTACCATTTTTCTGCAAAGGATTTCAGGTGTGCTTCAGCTCACAACAACCACCCCCTGATTCTTGGCCAAAGGGCTGTTCTTGGGCCCTAGAACCTTCTTTGTTTGTGCAGAGAACCAGAAGTGATGGAGAATTTACATCTCTCAGGGGGCAGCCCTTAAAGACTGATGGGTTTGAGGATATAAATGATCCAACTATCCCACTTTGGGAGACTCCAGGTTTGTGACTAACTCTATCTGCTGTGCTCCCTTGTGGGACTGAGCTACAGTTTCTTTCATAGAACTTTGCTTCTTGTTTGGCTTTCTTCCCTTCCTAGGTCCCACTTCCCTGTACCCCTACCAGAGTAGCTTGGGGTCACCTTCACCATAATAAATAAGTCTCTCTCACATATATCATCATCTTGGGGTCTGCTTCTAGGGATCAGAACCTAAAACCCATGAGGTAAAATTTCACAGACAAGAAACAAGAATCTCAGACTGATGGCACCAGATTGCTGAGTTCAGGCGCTTGGCCCCTATAGTAGTTTAACCCTCTAGTGCTCCTGCTTTCCTGGCTGAGGTTCTGGGTGTGGCCAATCTTGTTAACCCACCCTTCTGCTTGCATATTTTGGGCTAAAATCCCCTGTCACAATTTTTTTTTTTTCAGATAATTCTAGCACGTCCACTAGAAACTTACTATCTTTTTACTCAATTCTCTGTAGCTTTTTTCTTGAGTCCTGACCCACTATGCTCACTGATGAATGATTTAGACTCCAAATGGAACATCTTGAACCCATATATATGTAGACCCTAGAGTGAGATCCTTTGCCCTTGTTACTCAGTGTGTGGTCTGTGGGCCAATGGCATGGACATCACCTGGGAGCTTGTTACAATGGCCAAATCTCAGTCCTCACCCGACATATTGGAACAGAATGTGCATTTTAACAAGATCCGTTGAGTGACCTGTATGCCTTAGACACAGTGCTCACACTCCCATGAACTCAGTGATCTGGATTCTAGGCCAGTCCCTCAGTTCACCACCCTCCCTGGTATGAGCTCCTACCATTCCATTTGGCCCGAACCATTTGTGTTTGTGTCCATTCATTTGATTTGCTAATCTTTCTTAAAGCTAAGGAATTCTGCCTCTCTTCTTACATCAATCTCCCTCTGAATTAATTTAAAGTGATTTTTCCTGGATGAAAATGGACTCTCACCTTGGGTGGGAACACAGTGGCTATTGGCCTGAAAGACAGACGAGCTGCCTATACTCTTAACACAGAGATTACAGCCTGCAGGACAGATTAACATGGAAGGCTTAAGATGAGTCCTGACTTCCTGCTTGAATGAAAAATGCCTGGGTGGCTTGACTAGAAGGATGTGTCCTGAGGAAGGAGTCACAGTCATGAGTACTTCACTGTCATATTATTTATGAAAAGTGGTTCCTTGGGATTTGGCTGCATTGAGGGTGGTCAGAGATTGCTACACTCAGCTGTCCTCTGTTAGAGCTCTGAAGAGACACCTGGTTGGAAACCCAAGCCTTCTTTGTGGGAAAGGGAGAGAAATTGGTGGGAAATAAATGGAAGTAGTGAGGAGGTTGCTCCATTGGTTTATTTTGTAATCTTTATAGACAGTTTTATTAAAAAGCCTTCTAGCCATAATAGGGCTGTGAGTGATATTTGTTGAACAAGAAAATAATTGGTAGATTGCTAGTTCGGTGTGCCAGGCTTAAGCTGTTGCAGCTACAAGGAAATCTGAAAGTGTGGAGATACCCCAGATATTTCTAATGGAAAAATACCAATAAACATGGCTTCTTTCCATAGTCGGCCCCTCCTTTGACACCACTAGAAATTCAGCATGGCTGTGGTTGTCTGGGTCTCCTTCCTACTCATTCAGTGTTTCATCAATTCACAGGATGTTCTTAACTCTGCCTTTTTCAGCCCCAACCTGGTGAAAGGGAGAGACTTCCACTGTTTATCAAAGAGAATATTAAAAAAAAAACAAAAACAAAAACTAGAAAAAATGACCACGTGGGTAAGTTGATTAACTTCCACTGTGCAATGTATACGCTTTGAGGTGGTTGTCTAGAGCAGGACTGAGCAGAACCTATAAAGGGCCAGAAAATAAATATAGGTTTCATGGGTGATATGGTCTCTGTTGCAATTACTCAGGTCTCTCTAATTGAAGACAGAAAGTAGCCATAGACAAAATAAAAATGAATGGAAGTAGCTGTTTTTTTAATTTACAGAAACAGGTGGAGGGTGAATTCTACCCAAGCCCTAGTCTGGCGAGACACCGTGATCCTCTTCATCACCATGTTCATCCTGCTCCAGCTCACTTGACTCCTTGAGAATGTGACAGTAGTTTTCTAATTAGTCTTTTTCTTCTTCCATTTTTGCCTCATTCCCCAGAGCCAAGTGAACTTTGAAACCTAAGTTAAAAGAAGTCCCTTCAGTAGGTGTTCATTTCACAGAGCTTTGCATTCTCCAATCTCACCTCCACTCCATTCCCCATCTTCATCTCTGGTGGCCACACAATTTGTGTCTTTGTTAACATTGCCTTTCCTTCGGTCCCTCAAACACACCCATTTTTTCCTACTTCAGGGCTGCTGTATGTGGCATCTTACCTGAAATAACGTCCATCCTATGCTGTCTGGATAACGCTGCTTTGCTTTCAGATTCTAGATTTAGCCTTATGTCCCCAAACTAACTCCCAGCCTAAGTGGGTCTTCCTTATTATTCTTTCTCATGGCAGCCTTTTTTCTCCCCAAGGTATTTTGTGCAATTTGTAATTATAAGTACATTTGAGTTTATTTGTGTATTGCCTGTCTTCATGGGCAAGAGTGAACTCTGTGACAACAGACATTGTGCGGTTAGCCACTGTGTACCGAAAGCCTAGACCAGAGTCTCCACAGAGCAGGCACAGACTCCAGATTTTTTGAGAAATGAATATAGGGTGAATGTATAAATTGAATGATAATTTGTGGTGATAAAGAGGCTGTCTGGGTGAAAACAGAGCAGGTATGAGGACAACACCAGAACGATCATATTTTGGGGAAACAATGAGCCAACAAGAGGAGCCAAGTGAAGGCTGAAATAGGATCTGGGTGAGAACAAAGGAGTTAGCAAGGAGCCGGCACAGTTGAGGGAATGGAGGAGCCCTAAAGACATAATTTCAGACCAGATTTCTCTGTTTATGTTTGTGTCAGCACAAAATAGGGTACTTTATAAGTCCCAATATAAATTCAGCAAATGCAAAGGTGATTGATTAAAGAGTAGAACATCATAGAGGGTTTTGAGTTTTTAAAATTCAAAAACTCATATTAAGTCAGGAGATATTCTACTTGGTTAAAGACTAAAGAGACTGAAAAACCAGAGAAGAAAAGAATGTAACTTATTCCTTATTATAGAGGGTAGTAAAGATAAAAAGTTTGGGTTAGTGGGAATGTGGTAGAAAATGGCATGGAAGAGAGAATTAATTTTATCCCCATACTCTTTTCCCCCTTCTTCCTTTTAGTAATAGAATTTCAAAGTTTTACTTGGTAATATGAATTCCCTGCTGGAAACTACATTTCTCTGCCTCCCTTGCAGCTAGATATGCACATGTTACTAATTTTGGGCCAATATAATGAGGATGGAAGTGCTGTATTTAGCATTGAATCCAGGACTTTATAATGTAACACCATTTCCCTTCACTCTTTTTTGCCCCAGCTCTGTTGTTGATTGTGGTGACATCTAGAGTAGCCACCTTAGACCCCAACATAGAAGCCTCATGTTGAGAATGGAAGTACTGAGCAGCCAGCCTAGGTTCCTACATGACTTTTATGGCACAGTTTCCTGTCTACCCTGTACCACTTACTTAATTTTTTCCTTATTTGGCTCAATGAATTTTAAGATTAGAGAAGATTGTCCTATTACATAACTAAAACAGCATAGTAGAACCAGGGAGAAGTACATCTCTCAGGAACCACATAACAAAACATCCGAGGCTAGGAAGGACTAAACTTGTGGTATGAAGACAGTGGGGTCTTTACCCAGTTCTAAATTTATCTATCAAATTGGACAATGTAGTCATACTAAAGGGATGTGGTTAGCAGGCCTATAAATTAGCAGACCGTACCACAGTAGGCAGACTCTAAACATCTAACTAAAATTAATTCATCTCATAAATGATTCATTCCTTTGATGGATATGAAAAGGTTGAGGCTGGGCAGAGGATGTGAAAAGACAGAAAAAAAAAAAAAAAGATAGTTTCTTCAGTGACTGTGATCATTGATTGCCTAGTTTTTCTAGGTTACCGTGTACTGTGTGTGCTAGCTGCCCATGTAGATTATGAATTTCTTGAGGGAGCACTTAGGTCACGTTTATCTTTGTTTTCCATGGCATAGAATTCAGTGCTCCACACGTGATTAGCACTCAGCAAAACATTTTTGGTTGAATGGTTAACTCTGTTATTTACTTCTGTTATAAACAATCCCTTGTTTCCTGAGCTAGCCTCAACCCCCTTCTAACCAAACTATGCCTACATGGTGACCTCAAAAATAACAGAAGCAAACAGGAAGCCCTGGAATTTCCCTGCAAGCTAAGAGTCGAACTCAAATATGGGTATGAATTTGGAAACTGATAACCTTCAACGTTTCAGAAATATGACAAAATTGAATTCATCTCAGTATCTTCTCCACATTGTCTCCTTAGAAGAGGGAGAAAACAATGTCAGGGTAGGTGAGATGAGACCTAGAGAAGGAGAAATAGAAAGAGACCAAGAGGCAGGCAAAGAAACAACACATTCCAGTTCCCCGAGCTATCAACACCTTTCACCACACATCAAATTCTTTTACAATTTTTCCTCTTAAATTGCAATCCAAAACACACTGAAGATATGATATCATTTTCCCTGATAACTGGACCGTCCAAGTTAATGACTTTCCTTCCTTCTAGCAGGGAAACAATTTAGTTTTGCTTAATGTAATAATCTATTGTAGTCCTTTTCTGTTCACCACTCTGACCCGAGGCCCAGTTCCAGAGTTCTGTGTCTGCCATCCAGACACACATGGGAGCATTATAATTGGTATTATTCTACTTTGTGAATTGTGGAGAAACAGCTCACCCCTGACTGACTGGTGACCTCCCAATGACAATACCCAGCAGCTGCCAGCAGACAAATCTGGAGAGTATGGCAAAAAGAGGTATGTGCCTGAGAGGGAAATAGAGAAAACTGCCTCATGTTCAAATGTGCCTACCTAGATGTTCTCTGGTCTGGGGGCAGAATGGGAAATGCGAGTACCCTGGTTCTGTCATCTACCTGAGTTACAACTGGGGTCTGGGACCCTCTTACCCTCTAGTGATCTGTTCTTCTACCCAGAGGGAATTTAAAGCAGGCCTGGACTAGCAATGGTGGCCCTGTCAGCCTTGAAACAGTTTGGAGAGAGACCACTTTGCTAAGTGGGACTGGGCAGCTCTGTGAAAGAGCAGTGGGAGCTCCTGACAGAGACGCTTCCTGAAACCAGAGGCAGCCATCCGCTCATGAGTGCTGACTCAGGCGAAGGCTCACTGTCTGCACCAATGTAGTTGACGAATGGGAGCCAGGCTAATTTGGTGCTGTTTGTTTCCCATTTCCAAGCCCTCATTAAAATAATCTGCTCTGATTGTCTAGGGAGGTTATTTTTTGCGCTTCCTTTCCCTTCACTGTATCAGTGCAATTTCAGAGGCAGCAGATTTCTGATGGAGGGGTCCAGACAGCTCGGGAGAAGTGGGGGAGGAGAGGAGGAGATCCTTCACCCCTGGGAGCCAGCCAGACCTCTTAGCAGCCAGTGAGGTGGGAGTACCAGGCCCTCCACTGTCCCCTGCACTAGGTCCCTAAAAAGCATTCAATTCCTGGTGTTAAGGAGTCCACCTTCCTGGAGAATTCCTTTGGTCAGCAAGTGAAAACAAAGAGAAATCACAATTCTGGGTATTATAATTGGAAAAGTATTTTCCAGGGAGAGAATATAAAAAGTTCAAAATAGATTTCAGAATTTGGATTCTCTCAGGCACCACTCACAGCATGTATCTGACGTGACACACAGAATGACTACTTAATCGATGTTTGCTGAGCACCTGCTATGTAACAGGCACTGTTATAAAGTGACGGGGATACAGAGATGAGTAGAACATGGTCCCTATCTTTCTGTACGTCTGACTGCTTTCTCTCTCATCTGCCTGCATGTGCTCGGAGAGCGTGTCCAGCGAGGTTCCCCCGCCCCAACCAGATTGCTCAGGACCAAAGTGTCCGCCTTCACCAGCTCCTGCTGAAATCCAGTAACATGATTTTTTTCTGGTTTCTATAATAGCACAAGAATGCCTTACTTTTTCTACTATTTATTATAATTCATCATGATTCTGATTGTTGAATTTATTATTTACTTTTTATTGCTAGAAATTGCCACCCACTAGGTGTCAGGTGGTGTAAACACAAACTTCAACAAGATACAGTCACTGCCTTCAAGGAATCCACACAAAAACACGGTGAACAGCACCTTTAGTTTCTGAGCTCATTGAAAGAGTTCTTTGCATTCAGGGTAGAGAGGAATGAATTCTCCTCCTCTCCCAACATCCTTTATCTTTGTTCTAGTGTCTGCACTGCACTGATGTGCCTCCTTCTGCCTTCCCCACCCACCAGCTTCCTCTATCCCAGAGCAGAGATGCCTCTTGCATGCAAGCATAGCTGCACAGTCTTCAGGCACTTCGTGTTTCCACAATCAACATGTTTTCAAGTCTTGGAAAAGGCTTTTAATCGGCTAAAATGCTGACTGCCATAACAACTGGCTAATGAACCATCTGGTGGCATATGCAATATTTATTTATGAATTAAACTGCCATGCACTATGAAGTCTAGTTTCCTCTTAAGGACGGCATGGGGCCCATCTTTGGAGAATGCGAGTTCTCTGCAGGGGCTTGCTTAATGGGTCTCCGAAAAGGCAAGAGGGAAGCCACAGAGGGAAATGACTCTCCATTCCGGGGCAGGTATACATTTGTGTCGAGTAGAGAAAACAGTGGTCGTGGGCCATGGACAGAGAACCCCAAGGAGGAGAGGATGGGACACTTTATTCTGCACTTTAATGCCAAAGGAACTTTCAACAGTAATTTACAAACCACAGGAATTGTTCTTCCTGAATAAATGCCCCTCTCTTCTAGTTGTGATGATCAGATCAGAATTTGGAGACACTAAATAGATGGGAAACAGTTATAGTCACTTAGGGTAAGAATCTACCAGCTGATCTTAAAGCTTTTATTTCCAAGCTGGTAGCAGTTACTCTGACTTTCCAACCCAGGGGCTTATTTTAGGGGGTCAAAGTCCCCCTGAGTATCTCATTAGAGCTATGGGCCATTCCTAGAAAAATTCATATGCACATCTTCACACAAAATTTAATTACCTATACCAGTTTGTCTATCCCCCAATTTCTGGATTTGGAAATGTCGGGTTCCCGGGTCACTGCTATGCGTGTTTTCCGTGTCCACGGGCAATAGAGTGATCAGGTCAGCACCTTTGTTTTCACAGCCTCCAGAGGACATGTCCGGAGATGGAGTCAGCCAATATCAATCTAGTGCCATGGCTGGGTCAGAGGAAGCAGCCCGTAAAGATTAGTGGTGAAGGTTGAGGGGGGTGCAGTGGATAATATTTATTTTCTTCCCCTGATCTTTCAGCTCATTGAAGGACAGAGGAGAGACAGGTACACAGAGACCAAAACGTCAGCTTTATCCTGTAGTATAGAATTATTGAAAACGGTAACGCAGGCTTCCTAAGACTGAAACTGAGAATTAAATAGACTTTCCTCCTAGACTTAGCCTGTTCTGGAAAGAGACTGGCCTTCCCTCTCAGGGAGGCCCCTGTAATGCGCACCTTGAGGCAGAGAGAGTCCAAAGAGAAGGGACAGAGAAGGGACCGAGCAGGATTGTGTTGATGCTCTCACCCCAAACGAAAGGAACAGCAGAAGTGGAGAAGTACTGTGTCCTTGCAGTCGGTCTCTTTTTTCCAATTTCTCTCCCCTCTCTGGAAAAATCGAAAGCGATTTCTCCTTACAAACAGTTCGGTAACTTCTCCTTTCGTCGTTCTCAGAGCCTAGAAGTTGGGCGGCCATAGCGATGCGGGAAGGAGTGTAGGCTTTGGAGGCAGACAGACCTGAACTCAAACTCTAGCGGGACCTCTGACCAGCACTGTGACCTTGAATAACTAGCTTCTCCCAGCCCTGGCTCCTTTGGGAGCAAAATCTTGTGCAGACAAAATCTAAATATTTTTGTTTGTAGAAGGAACTAAAACGATCACTTATCTTCTGTCTCTGTTCAAGGTGAGCTTTTGTGTGTGTGGCAGTAATGGCAGGAGGGAGAGGACACACTTAAAAACAAAGCATTTGCAAGGGGGAAGATGATGTCCAGATGGTGTGGCTCAGTGGTTGAGCATTGACCCATGCACCAAGAGGTCGCTGGTTTGGTTCCCGGTCAGGGCACATGCCCAGGTTGTGGGCCAAATCCCCAGTGGGGGGCATGCAGGAGGCAGCCAATCGATGTTCTCTCTCATCGATGTTTCTATCGCTCTCTCCTTCTCTCTCTAAAATCAATAAAGGGAAAAAAAAAAAGAAAGAAAGGGGGAAGATGTAAACAGTCAATGCAATATGCAATATGGGGAAGAACCCTAACCCCTAACAGGATCTGACTGTGAGGAAAAGCCAGAGCAAGAGACTTGGAAGCTGACCAAAGAGATTCTTATACAAAACATTAGAAAAAGTGATTGAGTTTTGGGAAAAAAAAAAAAAAAAGCACACACAGGTATACAAAAAACCAACCAAATAAACAAAACCCCACAGAAATCAGCACATCGAGGAGATGGCCGCAGACCAGGCGGCCAGCAGGGTCTCTCCCTTTCGTGCTGAGGCAATTTTTGACTGTGTGTGAGTTTTGGAATTTGTTTGTTTATTGGTTTCTAGTTTGGATTCCTAGGCACCACTTGAAAAAATATAAACAGAAAGGAAAAAATCATATACTTGGTGGCTGGTTTAAAATTATCCTCCAAGCCTCCACCAAAGTGGACAGCAAAGGATTCCGATCTCGTCAGACTCTTCTCTCCCAGGCTCTGTTCTTCTCTCTCTCTTCCTCCTTTTTTCTTTCCTTATTTCTTCCCCTCTTTCTTGCTCTCTCCCTACACACACACACACACACACACACACACACACACTCTAGCAATAATTAAAGAGAAGAAACACGCAAGTAAGAAGTCCCCTGTCTGTCCCAGGGGACCAGCCTCTTGCCCTGTGTAAACTCTCTCTTTGCCATCATCCAAAGTCTCTTTCTCAGCCCCTGGAGAACCACACACCACATCTGCTAACTTCCAGTGGAGACAATAAAGACATATAATTTCTTAAAGATAATCCTGGGCGTTTGTACATGCCAATCAGTGGAGAGAAATTGCTCCATGAATCGAAGGGGATGAGGCCTCCGTTTGATGGAAGCAGATATATTTTTAGTTTGTGTTGGAGGAAGGGTAATGAAGGGGGTAACCAGAAGAGAATGGAGGAAGCCCAACCCCATTTAATTAAATCTCCATGAATATGCAAAAGAGAACTAATTGCCCTCTTCAAAAACTAATCATTCTGAAATTTACAAGCTGAATTACAAATCTAACACATTTATTTTTTCTCTTTTATTATATTTGTAAGCATTATTCCTCCTGCAAAGAAAATCAAATCCTATTTTTGATCAGTTGCCGCCATCTCCCCTCTTTGTGCTCCTGACCCGGTTTCCCTCCCCATTCGCTGAGCGGTGCAGCCTTGCCATGTGTATTAATTGCCCTGTGAAATGCACTTGAAGTCATTAGAATTCCCCATTCAAAACTATTATCTTGTGCCATTATGCCTTTGCATTATATTTATTTAAATGTGCCTCTTCTGAATTAGCTCATTTTTAACAGCTAGCCATGCCTGAAATATTGTTTCCATCCAAGCTGCTCTCATATCATTTTTCTCTCCCCTATGGAAGAGACGTCTGCGCTCCAGCCTCCCTTCCTGACAAGGGGAGCAGCTTTGTCAGAAGGCAGAAGCTGCTTCTGTAACAGGCTCTGGTGAGAAAGGTCCCCAGGCTTGGCCTGTTTTTCGATGAGGGAACCCAGGGTCTGGATTAGGTAGAGCCTCCTGGGAACGGGTTGCCTGCTCCCTGTTGGACCTGATCTCCATCTACTCTAGGGCATTGGAGTGAAGTGAAACCCAGAGTTTCTAGTGCCTTCTTTGCCTTGTGCTCTGAACAGTCCAACGGTGATGCCAGTTGTCACCGGCAACTACCCAAGAGCCGTGCGACGTCCACATGGTCATTCTGCCCTGGGGCAGAGAGGACTCAGATGGCTGCTGACATTTCCTCACAGATCTGAGTTTCTCAGGGCTGCTAAGGAAATTCTGATATCACTTCTTTGACACTGAACTTTCTCTACTAAGACCTACATTGATGTACCATGCATCATTCTCTTCACTTATTTACTAGAGAATTCCCATCTTAATTTCATTCAGAGCAGAAAATACACTTGACTCCATACGCTGGGCTTAGGATTTATTATCCTCATAAGTTCCTATCCTAGATAAAATCCCACCAGATTGCTTTCGCTGCGAGGCTCCCCGTGCTGCCCCCGTACGAGTCACAATGCTATCGACACAGCACTTCCCTAAGTGTGGTGTCACACACGTCTCATTATAGTCTTATTATGCTCTCAGGAGGAAATTGAACTAAAGCGACTTGACCATAGTCGCACAGTTAGTGAGTAGTGGAGAATGGATTTGACTTGAGGTTCATTCTGGATCCTTTATTCTTCCAACAACACCCAGCTGTCAACAGTGGAAATAAAATCAATACGTTGGCACCAACACCCACAGAGACGATCCAAGAAAGACATTATGGACTCGGTTGCCCAGAAGTTTGACTTGGGGATGAGGAGAGGTGCTGAACGATACAAGGGGTAGGACAAACAGTTCTTCGTCTGTGAAAACAGGAAGTTCAGACTTCCGCACTTTTAGAGCTTCTTGAAAAGCTTCAGTTAGGTAAGTGGCACAAGCCTTTGTGAACCATAAGGGAAGGGAGAACGCAGAGGTGTTTACCATGTTGTTCCCTGATGAATTTCAAGTATCTAGCACGATGCCTAGCACATAATACATTCTTTAAAATGAGTAAAAGACCTTGGGTTGAATGAGTGTGTGACATTATGGCAGCCCACATTATTATTGTCAATGTTCTTGGAGGTATCCTTGCTGCCATTGTCATCAGCAAAGCATTGGACACGTGAGCTGCAGGGTCTCAAAATCTGAGTGTCTCGGTCTACCTGCCAGCGCCACTGTCTGTGATGCATCTCTGAGCATCTCTCCCCGAAGCGTGGTGACGAGATTCAGCAGAGGAAAGAGCTCTGTCATTACTGTGGGGTATTTAAGACTGTGGAGGAGGTAGGACCCGCACAAAAAAATAAATGAAGAAACCTTTTGGTCTTTTGTTAACCCTTGAGATCTCCTCCTCCAGTCTGTCTGCGTAGACAGGGGAGCATTCCAAGAAGAAGAAGAAGTGACTGGGAATTAAGAAGTGCAGAAAATGGAATGAAATTCCGCACTGAGAAAGGGGCTACACATACCATGTGAGCTCTTGCATAAGCTCTGGCTTCATGATGGGGCTCCAGAGGGGATTCTCGGCCCTGACGGGTTATGAGCAAGCTGAGGCGTGAGAAGATGGGGTTGAGGATATGCCACACGTTGCAGTCAGTTTACCTTGTAACCCCAATACTAACCCACTACGGATCTAGGCTACTTCCATCTCTGGCTTGGATTTCTTCGTTTTTGCTGGGGGGGTAACAGAAAAGAAAGCAGCATTTTCAAGGGTTATATCCAGCCTCGCTTCCTCTTCAGAACTCGTCTGACACAATCTGCAGCCTCCTCCCTGGGTCACGTGAAGAACTGCAAGTCCACAGCACAGTGCTCAGCAGAGAGGCCCTGTGGGGGCTGTGAGGTCTGCGCTCCCATCTAGCTTGAATCTTGGAGACCTTCCTGCCAGCCCTATCCCTTAGGAACATAGGGATGACTTTTTCCCTCATAAATATATTTTTCCTCTAACGAGTCCCAGCCAGAAAGAAGCAAACACATCCCTAGCTCGCTGTGTTAGCCCACAGGCCATGACCTCCATTAACAATGTCCTCTTTCTAAAACAACCAAACCACACAAGATTGCTTCTCTTTCAGAGAATGGCCCGTGATTGCACAAGCTTCTAAACGCTGCCCTTGAATGTCCGAGTTCCGGGACACAGTGGGATGGGAGGAAAACCTGAGTGGGCTGGACTGAGAGCAGGTGGCGGGGGAGTAGGTGAGACTAGAGACCTCCCCCACCTGTGAGACACGGGGCCCTCTGGAGAGGAAGTGGCTGAGTGAGTAGGTGGGATAGACCATATAATTTTTAAACTTTTCAAAGACTTTTTTTTCCTGTTCCTGCCAGATGACCCAATTCATTAATTCATTTTTTTTCCCCTGAAGAATATTGAATATTTAAACCGGGGACCTGAGATGTGCCCAGGGATTTCATAGCGGGGTTATATCCGGCTTAATTTCCTTTTACAAGGACTCTTTTGACACAACCAGCAGTCTCTTCCGTATTCCCGGAAGGTCCCTTTGTTCACTGCCACCTGGACACAGCGGCCCCTCCCCCGCAGTCCATGTCAAGCCTGCCTTGCTCCTGCTGGCCGACTGTTTGATTTGTTCATTTGTTGAGGGGAGATTTGGAGATGAATTTGCAGGTGGAAGAAACTCTTCTATCTCAAAAACTTGATATATAATCGTTTCAAACACTGACCCAATCCTTGTGCAAGGGCTGGGGTGGAAGACCGATGATGGACCTCTCTCTTTTAAGTCTCTACGTTTTCATATATTTTCCTGGGTTTTGGTAGATGGGTGATTTCAAGTGGGAAGGTATGTAAGGAAAGCCTGGGTTTAAGCTCCTAATCCATCTATCACTTTCGCTGAAAAACCTAAATTATGACTGATCATCTTATTGTTAAAATAGAGATAATGATGATCTCAAAATTCACAAGGCTGATGTAAGAATTCAATGTGATAATATTTGTAAAAGTGTTTTATATGACACTATAAACGTAAGACATATTATTCGTGCTGACTGGAGGCAGATGTCTTGATAGAAAATCTCTGGAGGTTGCTCCCACTATAAACATTCTACGATTCTTCCGCCCATTTAGCCTGAGATGAAATAAATGGCTCCAGCTGCTATCCTTACTGACTGGCCTATTTAGCTGTAGGCTGCTGATCACGACAGCGGCCACTAGGTGGCGTCTCCTTTTACAATCTCTCCCCACTTTCCCAGGCGAATCTGGATCCTCACAGAAGCAAAAAGCACTGGAGAGGGGTTTAGTCCACACTAGGAAACTTGGGGTACGGTCTCCTCCTCTTCCGTGGTAACAGAAGTCTTTCGGGAGGATCAGAAGGACTCAAATTTAAGAAACATGCATGAATTAAACACATCACCCTTCTTGCTTGTTCCCACTTCGAAGAAATAATATAAGCGGATTTTCATCCTTGTCCATTGTAATCTGTGCAGAAAAACTGTTGAACCGTTCTGACGGGTCTGGGAGGAAAACACCAGTGGATTTATCTGAACTCCTTGGGAAAGAGAGAAGTATGAGCGAAATTACCTACAAAGACCCCCCTGACCCCCGCTTTCCCCCCCCCCGTAACCAGAAATGATCCAACCTTACCACCAGCCACAGGTGCCTTCACAGCCCTCCGCTAGCCTGAGTCCAGAACAAGCAATTTAGTAAAAAGGCCATTGAGCTCCAGGACTCTTCCCTCAAAGTTAGACAGCAGAAGACTTCAGTTAGACAGTAGGAACACCGGGTTGGGAAAGGGATCCTGAGGGTTCAGTCCAGGGGAGCCACACACCAGCTGCGCAATCTCAAGTACTTTGTCTTCTCTGTATCTATTTCCTTATCTGTCACATAACATATTTGAGTAAGGAGATTGTTGGAGTCCCTTTCAGAAGTGAAAACTCCGAGAAATCACAGTGGTACCTCAGATAGTAGCTGACATTGAAGCTGACATTGACATTCGTCTGCTTGTTGCTTGGTTGTTGCACTTGACAAGGACTCTTGTCAATTTAAGAAGCATGCATCCATTCATTCTTTTTTTTTTTTTCCCCTGCCTGTGTCTTCCTTCTTTTTTTTCTTTTTTCCATCATCATTTATCCCCCCTAAACCCTCTTCCACCTCCACCCTCCTCCCTGCAATCACCACCATGTCCACGAGTTCTTTAAACCACGCTCTTTCCCAAGCAGTTCAGATACAGCTGCCACTTTGCTCCTCCCAGACCCCTCAGAATGGTTCATGGTTTTTCTGGACAGATTACAATGGACTGTGATTAAAAAAAAAAAAAAAAAAAATCTACTCAAGTTCTTATCATTACTGAGAAGTAATTAAGAGCAAACAAGAAAGTGGTGTTTTAATTGAGGCATGTCTCTTAAATGCCAGAACCCTTTCGTCCTTGTTAGTCTTTGCACTTGCTCTCTGATCTCCTTGGAAGCAGAGGCTAAGATGTCAGCCTATCTTTCTTCCTCCCCTAACATCCGTAGAGACACTAACTCAAGACTCTGTACTCTATGGTTACTTAGTAAATACAATTGACTAACAGACACCAATTAGAGAAAATTGGCTTCATCTAGATAAAAGTTCTGGTATATTCCTGTTTATCAAAACATTAATATAATAATAATAGTAGCTAGTATTTACTGAACATTAGGAGTTAAGTAAAATAAGGACATAGATATTTGTCTGCTTGCTAATTGCTATATTCCAGAGCCTAGAATAATGTTTGGGATAGAGAAAGCAGTCGATAAATATTTGTTTAATAAATAAACAAACGAATACTTACCACGGGCTTTGTTTTACAGATGGTCTTGAGAGGTGTTAGCATTCTTTCCGTCCACGTTAGGGATGAGAGAATTGAAGCCACACAACATAAGTAACCTGCCAAGTTTTCACAGCTACAATGGGCAACACTGGGATTTGTACCAGCATTTCTGGTGCTAAAATCTACCTTAAACATAAAGCTAAATACTCTCTGAAAACACTTTATTTCCTTTGATAACTCATCTGAGGCAAGAATATATACTTGTTGTATGGTCCATTAATAGAACTTTTTTCTCAAGAGAAAAGAGAAGGAAAGATGCTCCCCTGGGTTCCCCAAATCCAGATATTGAAGAGGTCAAACCTTTCATTTCCCTAGGAAGGAGGGCTCAGCACGAGTCAGTTTGCAAGTTTGTACACTAGGTGGCGAAAAGCAGATCAGCATGTGTCTCATTAAGGACTTGTACTAGGATTAATCATGGGTTAAGTGCCTCTATGTGTTGGATAAAGGATGGAGAGGGGAACACGGGAGACCTACAGAAGAGAAAAAAACTTTGGCTTCTTACAAGAAGGGCATTGCAGATGGTCTAAGAATGGGAGGACCTGGACATAATTAGTTTTTTTTCCTCTACCATTCATGTATTTGTTCTCCAGTATTTGTTGAACATCTACTTTATGTCATCAGCTAATTCTCAGTGCTGAGGATACAGCAGGGAGCAAGACAATGGCCCAACCTTTCATGGGCCTTGCCTGCTGTTGGGACCCCATGGGTCCCAAACAAATGCCCATCTTTCTCTTAGCTCTGCTCACCAAGGTCAGGGAGTCCTCCTGGGATCTTCACAAACCCGAAAATGCAAGAGCATGGATTCAGTCCTCCCCTTTTAATGATTTTCAATACATTAAAATAACTCCCATAAATTATATACATCTTGATTTTATTCTAGTTCTTCCTTTTTGTTTTCTAATCATTCACAGGATGGAAAAAATAGACCCCATGAAGCCCAAATGGTCAAACAAAATCAGATATTCTTAGATTAGCTTTTTTGCGTGTTTTGATCATTCTTATGTCATTGTTGGTAGATATGGGGTAAAATCTATTAAATATGACCACTATGTATAAATAGGTTAAACTAATTAAGTTTTTTTCCTCTTAAATTTTTTTATCTTTGTTGTTGAAAGTATTACAGATGTCCTACCTTTTTCCCCCATTGACCCTTCCTCCCAGCTCCCACCACCCCCCTAACCCACCCCTAGGCCTTCCCCATACTACTGTCTGTGTCCATTGGTTATGCAAATATGCATATAAGTTCTTTGGTTTATCTCTTCCCACCTCCCCTCCCCCCTTCCCTCTGAGGTTTGTCAGTCTGTTCCCTGTTCTCATGTCTCTGGATCTATTTTGTTCGTCAGTTTATTTTCTTAGAAAATCTTTTATTAAAATTAACTTGCACACAAGAGGAACAATTATGTGCTCATTTCCAGAACTATTAAAAAAAAAAAAAAACTTTAAATCTGATGCTGATAGAGACCTTAAAGATGATGGATTTTAACTTTAACTTTCCTATTTTACAAATGAGTCTACTGAAGCCTAGAAAAGGAATGAGGCTACTTTATCAAGGTCGCAGAGACAGTTTGAGTAATAGGCCTATATCTTAGGTCCCTTATTACCTAATCCAGGATGACACAATTGCAAGGCCCCCAGTGGAGATGCAAAGACCAGGCTGAAACTTTCCAGGAAGAAAGCTGTGCAAATGTTCCCCATAGATGGGGTACTGACTATATGCTTTGCCATAGCTTAAATTGATCTTTCCATGAAATCTGTTAGCATGCTCATGGCTTCCCATCCAGCAGGACTGCAGGAACCCAAGTAGGTCAGTAGCTATTCACCAGCCTCATTACCACATGCCTGGACCTTCAGCACCACCTCCAGGAGGGTCCCCCAGCCCCCAGCCTCTGCACTCTTAATTAATTAAAGAAATTAATCTCAAAAGTCCACAATCTAGTCATTCTTCTTCTTCACACCTATAAAGATATCATGTTTCTCTCAGATCAAATCCAGCCTTCAGAATCTGACATCAAGGACTGACTATGTCATGTACCAGACACCATGCTCGATATTTGAATGTTACTTCTAACTTGCCCCCAAGCCCTGGGAGTTCAGTACAGTGGCTATGAGTGCTGTTTGTCCAGTACCTCCCATTCTTTCCCTTCTGAACACAGTAGAAGATTGGACTTTCCTGACCCCCTTGAAATGAAACATGCTTGATTTGAGAGGGAGAGCCAGCACCTGACTTGCAGAGTACTCCTTCCCTTTGATCTAGGATGTGGATGAAGCATCAGAGGAAAAGACACCTTTTCTAGCTGCAGGGATTCGCCGGACTGTTTGTTACTGTGGTATAACCTAACCCGTCCTGACTGATACAGCTGCTCTTACTAACTTCCTTTTACAAAGCAGGACAGTGATGCTCAGAAAGGCACTATAGTTTGCCCGAGATTTTTACATCTAGAAATGAATAGAGTAAGGATTCAACTTCAAGCCCCAGTGTCTGATTTCAAAGCTTGTGATCTTTCCACCACATGGAGAAGTCTGCCCATGCACCTTGGGACTCATAATTGACTTCTCTGCCTTCCATCACGGAGGTTTCCAATAATATTTATTAAAATATTTATTTTTTGTCTTTTCTAAATACCACTTTGATCATGTTTTTCACTGACTCATAAAGCTCCAAGAGCTCCCTTGCCTCTAGAATTAAGGGAAGAGCAAGAGGAAGTATAAAGTAAGATCCTTCCTCTGGAACAACTGCGTGCTGCTGCCGCTGGGATGCTGACATCACACCCACGGTGCACGACCAGGTGAGCCAAGGAAAGCGACGACACAGGACTCCAGATTCCCTGCCTTCTGGCTCCAGGGATCCTGTGGGTGGACCAGATCTTTCGGAACCATTTATTTTCTATGCCCAGACTCACTCTTCAGAATGTATTAGGCTAAGCTATCTCCACCTCATTGTAAGGTAGATCCATTCTGGAACTTTCTCAGCTACCTTGATGACTATAAGAATGCTTCTCTCCTTTCCAGTTTTCATGAGACCAGGGATGGCCCCCGCTCTCGCCTGCAAAGGACTTCCGAGAAAGACAGGACAGATCCAGGTGGAGGGATTGCATCGCCGCGCCACCTGCCCCAGGACAGGCTCTGCCTTCCCCCGCACCTGCGTGCTCCCTCGAACTATTTCTCGGCATTGATATTTACAGAAAAAATAATAAACATAATCTACATTGACGCACGTATTGATCCCCAGGTTTCACTGACATTTACGAATAAGTGATGGATTGCCTTTTTTGTGAGGCTGGCTGAGCTGACCTACGTGGCCTGTACGTAATTTACTTTTGATTAAAGGAGTGCTTCAACATCGAGATTCTGCTTGGGAGCATGAGGCGGGATCGATACGTTTATGACACAAACTTTCAAACAATGTACTCTGAGCGAGAAGTCTCTGCAGTCAATTCAGCTCAGAGGTAGTGGGGGCTGGGAGAAAGGCGAGGAAAGGCTCAGTAGTTCTGAGCGTTTGCATGGAGCACCGTCCAGAGTCTGGAAACACCGCGGCTCTGCTTTGATAGCGTGGGGCCTTTGCCATTGTTCAGGAAGACTGTTAGAAGGAATTTTAAGGGCCCGAGATCTTTCCCAAGCACCCCTAGAAGAATAGAAGAAAGGGTGTCTGCAGTTGATTAGAAAGAGCAAGCCTTCTGGAAAAACTAGGAATTTTCTTATCCAATTTTTGAATATTTTTTCCATCCTCCTGAGGCAAAATTTATTCTGCAGACTCTATTGTTTGTTCTCAAACACTTGCAGTCGCATGCCTTCGTGGGCCACATGCTGCACCACCCCTCATTGCCCCGGATCGGGCCTGTGTTAGTAACTTTGGCTCCTGTCCCTTCCCGGCAGGCACACCATGACACCATTCTTGCTGGAGGTACAGTGCTTTCTGATGGTTTTTCTGAGCATCCTGGCCCTAAAGTACATCTTGCTTTCTTCCTGATCCAATCACTGGTTAGCTATCCAATAAAGCTAAAGTATATGAAACACATACTATCTTAGTCCATTCGGGCTGATAAAACAAAACACCATAGACTGGGTGACTTATAAACAATATGTATTCGTTGCCCTGACTGGTTTGGCTCAGCGGTTAGAGCGTCAGCCCGCGGACCAGAGAGACCTTGGTTCGGTTCCCGCTAAGGGCATGTGCCTCAGTTGCAGTTTGTCCCTGGCCCCGATTGGGGTCGTGTGGGTGGCAATCAGTCGATGTGTCTCTCTCACATCGATGTTTCTCTCTCTCTCTTCCTCCCTCTCTCCCTCCTGCTCTATCTGAAGATAAATACAAAAATGTCCTTGGGTGAGGATAAAAAATAAATAAAATTTAAAAATTAATAACAAAATAAAAAACAATATGTATTCCTCACAGTTGTAGACCCTGACAAGTCCAAGGTCATGGTGCCAACAGATCTGGTGTCTGGTAAAGGCCCTCTGCCAGGTAGCAGACGGCTGACGTCTCTCTGTGACCTCACATGGCAGAAGGGGAGAGAGCTCCCTGGGGTCTCTTTTACAGGAGCACTAATCCCACTCATGAGGACTCCACCCTCATGACACAAGCAACTCCCAAAGGCCGCACCTCCTAAGACCCTCACGCTGATTAGGTTTTCAGATCATAGCATACACCTGCATCTCATTGACTGCTCACAAAAGCCTCGGAGGGAATAATGTCATGATCTCCAGTTTCAAGATGAGAAAGGAGGCTTTGAAAGGTACAATCACTGGCTCAGGGCATCATGGCTGATGACTGGGAGACACTGTGTTCAAGCAGGGTATCTTATCTCCAGGTTTTTTTGCTCTACCATTTTACCTGCTGTCACTTCCTTAGTTATAGAATAAGCTCCATGAAGACAGGAGCCATGTTTTACAAAACATTGTTGCCCTAGTGCCTAAAAATTAGAAATACACACTCCATTAATGTATGTTAGTGTGCCTGACATTCAAGGGAGTCCTGGACCACCAAGTACAGTTGTATCAGATTCTACCTTGTACCTGGCTGAGAGGGCAAGAGGAACAAGGGGTGGGAGAAGGCAAACACCCAGCTCACACTCTACTCCCCAAGCAGAGCCTCCGAGCTTGTGGTCGTATCCTCCTGGAAGAAGGGACAGCTTTTTCAAATCTGTGCAATGATGTCACACAAGTGAATGGTGACCTTGATGGAGCCTCGGGGAATTCAGACCATTGGGGAGCCTGAGGGTGAACCACTGTGTAGTTACTAGAAGGATTAAGGTCCCAGCTTGGCATGTCAGGGTAGGCAATGGGGCATAAAGCAGAAGACAAGCAGCTGTAGTGACTTTGTCACAAAAGAAATGCTCTCCAAGCCCAGATTCAACAGAGGTTTCCTGTCTCATTTTTCCACTCTTAGTTCCCCATATTTTTTCATTCTTCCCTTTGTGTTCTTCATGGTTGAGCCCATACCCAAATCTTCTATCTCTGCTTGAATCTTCTCTTTCTTCCTTTCTCTCTCCAACAAATATTTATCAAACCTATGCTATGCATCAGGCAATAAATACTAAATACTAGAATAGAATAGAATACTGGGCATAGAACACGAAAAAAGACAGATCTGGTCCCTGTCTTCTTGGAGCTCGTAATCTAGTTGGTGGGGTGGGGTAAGGTGGACATTAAACAATTAGTTATAATGCAAATATGCTTTTCAGGATAATAGCAACCAATACTCCCCATTTACTGAGGGATTACCATGCATCAGGAATTTTGGTGAGCACCTTCAATGCATTATCTCATTAGCCTTTTATGAATTATGCATTATCTCCTTTCTTTAAGTACTTTACTCCAGAAATCCCATGTTATATAATGAGAAGATGAGAGGTAGTTCAAACATTTCTTCCTATCAAATGCTCCACTCACAATCACTTGGATATTTTATATATTTTTCTGTACTTGCTAGAATTTTAACACCAATATACCTCCCTTCTTCTCGTCTATCTCCAAAGAGAAACCTGAGAAACATTAGCTTCCAAGTCACTTTAATGTCCAAAAGTCACAGCTTTTTTTTTCTTTATTGACTTTAGAGAGAGAAGAAGGGAGAGGGAGAGAGAGATAGAAATATTGATGAGAGAGAACATCGATTGGCCACCTCCTGCATGCCCCCCACTGGAGATTTGGCCCACAACCTGGCATGTGTCCTGACCAGGAATCGAACTGGGGACCTCTTGGTGCAAGCATCGATGCTCAACCACTGAGCCACACGGGCTGGGCCAAAGTCACAGCTTTTTATCTCATGCTTCTGCATAGCTTTCCCCAGCTTGTCCCCTTAGGTGCTGTAGCCACTGATGACCCTTCTCCAGGATGCTGAACCCCCATCCTACATAGCCCTCACTGTGTATGACACATGTAGATTATTCCTTAAGGAATAACCCCCAGTCCCTGCTCATCAAAACAAAGCCGTCCTTCCCCAGCATTCTGTACATACTGTTGCCGCAATAGCTGTCATTAAAGTAGAATTTAGACTTCCATTATCATGGTTTATGATTTTTTTCTTGCAGCTTCCATATGGAAATATCATTCCTTTGGGCTGAGCAAGAGAATGGAGACAGGCAGACACTGTATTTGAACACAATGTGTCAACATAATGCGGAAACTATTGCCGTTTACATGTTATGGCCCTTGCACTGCTCCACTGCCCACCTTAATGGAAAACTGGTGCAGGATGACTCTCCGTATGACAGTGTAGGAAGACTCACCTGAAGGAGGTCCCAATGCAGGAGAATTAGAGAACTAACATGTCTGGAATGTATATTATGTATCAGATCCTGTGCTGGGGACTTTATATTTGTTATCTTTTTCACTTACACCAACACTTGAGAGATAATATTATTGTTCCTATTTTTAAAGTTGGAAAACTGAGTCTCAGTGAGGTTAAGTAGTGTGTCCAAGATCCTTTGGTTACCTAGGGAAAGGGCCAGGATTCAGAATCAGGCCTAAAACGCTCTGAAGCTTCACCCCACCCCCAACCATTGTGCACTGATTTATAGAAGACAGCAGGAGAGGATGGGACTCATGATCTGGGCTTCATTGACCTGATCTATGGGTCTCAAAATGCGGGGCGCCTGTCCCTCTTAGCATCCATCACCTGCAGACTTGCTGCAAATGCAAATTCTTGATCCTTACTCCAGACTACCTGCAGCTGAACCTCCAGGAGGTGGAGCCCAGCCATCCAATTGTATGAGGTCCTCCGAGTAGGCTCAAGTTTGAGAATCACTGGCCTGTCTCTGTCTTTGAATCCAAATGCGTGTTAATCACATTTTATTTGCATATCAAGCGGGAACAGGAAAATTCCTCTGTTTGGGAATTGGAACAAGGTGAGCAGAAATTTGAGATGTTGAAAGAGACCACACCTGGGGGTAAAGAACAGTGGCTCCCACCGTCAAGAATCAGGAAACTGGGAGAGGCGGGATCTAAGGAAGGTTAGGGTCCACCATCAAGAGTTTTGGTAGTTTTCATAGAATAAGGGGCATAGCACTATGGAAAGCTAGTCAGAACCCTGAACCCTATGGGATTCTCAAACTCAGAAAAGTGACTAGGTTTCCTTCCCATCACCCAATTTTTGGTTTTTTGTCCTTAAATTTTAAACAAAGTTATCTTTTAAATGCCAGCCTCATCTTTCCCCTAAAGGGAGTCAAGGGGAAAAGGTTTGCCTACTTTTGGGACTGGGTGTTGATAGTAAATATGAGATCCCCCAGGGCCTGGAAAGAGGGTGGTTGACTAGAAGGGGGGAGCCCCTGGGATTCTGCTTCTTTTCACATGGAGCTTCTTCTCACTAGATATCTCTCTTCCAGTTTGTCTGTGTGATGAATGTGTGCACGTGCGTGTGTGTGTGTGTGTGTGTGTGTGCATTTTGCATGGTGAGCTTGGGGAGGTGAGTACTATTTATCTTCATATTGGAGCTGATTCCTTAGAGGCTGATCTGACGCCACTGAGAACAAGGACAAAGACCCAGGCAAGCCAACCTTTTGGGGTCTGGGCTACAGTAAACCCATCCATGTGGGCAGCACCACCTCATATTTAACAAGCAGACATCTGATTAAAACCATATTAAATGTAGCTTTGAAATCAGAAACACACATAAACAAACTCTCAAGGTCCCTCCCATTCTCGAAGCCTTGAAGGCATAACAGTTCACACAAAGGCACGCAGATTTAAGGGCGTATATAATGTGTTAGAGAGCCAGGCAGCCTGTCCCTGATCTGTTACTTGGAGAACTTTCTTACTGGATTGTCTTTTTAAAGATACAGGCGAGATTTTATCAGTCCTTCCCCAGAAATCTTTAATGGTTTCACCATTTGCAGAGTGAAGTCCAAAATAGTCAACACGACACACACCCTTAATAACCTGATCCTGGGTCCTACCTTATGCTGCACCCACACAGGAGAAATACCCTGACCGTTCCCCAGAAACTCTCTCTTTCCCCCTTTCTACTGAAATGCTCTTCATTTGTCAGGGCCCGCCTGAAATGTCGCCCCTGTTACGTGGTTCCTTTCTGGTCTCTCCCAGGCAGAGAAAGTTGCTCTACCACCCCATTGCCACTAGTGTTGCTTGATGTGACCCCCAGTTCAGCTCCTTCCTAACTTTTAAGTAGGAAGGTCACTGAACTTGGTTGGTACTCATATTGGCTCCTTTGCATTACTTTTTGAATTAAAAAATTATAAATTATAGTTTATGTGCAATATTATTTTGTATTAGCTTCAAGTGTACAGCATAATGGTTAGACAACCCACTGAACGGGAGAACATGTTCACCAATGATCATCTGATAAGGGGATAATATCCAAAATTTATAAAGAACTCATACAATTCAACACATACACAAACACCCCAAACAGTCCAATTAAAAAATAGGCAAAAGCCCTGGCAGGTTTGGCTCAGCGGTAGAGCGCCGGCCTGCGAATCAATGAGTCATGGGTTCAATTCTGGCCAAGAGCACGTACCTCGGTTGTAGTTTGTCCCTGGCCCTGGCCGGGTCGTGCGGGAGGCAACCAGTCGATGTGTCCCTCTCATGTCGATGTTTCCCTCTCTCTCCCTCTCTCTCGCACTCTATCTGAAGATACATAGAAAAATATCCTCGGGTGAGGATTAAAAAAAAAAATGGGCAAAGGACCTAAATAGACACTTCTCCAAAGAGGACATACAGATGGCCAAAAGACATATGAAAAGATGATCAATGTCACTAATCATCAGACAAATGCAAATTAGAACCACAATGAGATATCACCTCACACCTGTCAGAATGGCTATCATCAATAAATCAACAAACAACAAATGTTGGTGAGGATGTGGAGAAAAGCATACGGTTATCCTTTGTATTATTGCTACCTCAGTATGTTGTGCAGATTAAATGAGACAATACTATATGTAACACACCTAACAGTGTAGTTCAACTTTCCTTCCTCCCCGTTTCCTGTGCCCTGACAGCACTGTTTCATCCTGGCCATTAGTTTGACTAACTCTTGGCCTGGGTATCATCTCTTCAAAACTGAGAGTTTCTGGATGGCGTCGCTCATCCGAGTCAGCATCATTCCCCAGAATGCATTGCACCATTCCTGGCATTGAGAGTGGTGTTCAAGAGATGCTTGCTGAATTTGTATGTATATGAACTCGAGATCCACAAAATGATGTTGACTTTCTTGACTCACATGCTGATTGACTGAACTGCCCCAACACAACTTGCCCCGTGATGATGGGCAGAGCGAGGGGTCACCTGTAGGCAACTGTTGTTCCTCTTTCTGCTCTGTCTCCATGAGTGCATGCTCCATCTCTCCTTCTTGGCTATGCGTCGCTGCTTTGTGGCTATGCTCAGCCTGTGACCTGCTCTGCATATGAAACACCACTCCTGAGCAGAAGCATCAAATGCCCTTGGGTAATTGGTCTCGGACCCTCCCACCATGACAGCAGTGTCCCAGACAGAGGCCACTCCTCCAGTTTGGCTTCTGAATGCAAAGGTAGGTGAAGCTGAGACCAGCCAACTCTGAGCAACCCCCAGCCCTCATGTCACATGAAAATGAGAGAAAGGCTGCTGTGATGAGCCCCTTCCACCCGGCATGTCACTGCAGCAAAAACGAACTAGTCCACACCCCCAAGTCCCCATCTGCAGGCTTGGCGGCGGTCCCAGGCATTCACGCTTCCCAGGCCCTGCCTTCGGATTCTCTGTTCTCTGAGACTTGCTTTTATGTAGCTCTCCACCTAAATGGCAGCATGTACTGTAACTAAATGCGGCCATAAAGAGGGAAAAGTTATAATGTTGTTTCAGAAAATTGTTGTTCTCATTACCTACCTTATTGCCATATGTTCTCATCTAAAACACTACAATATGGGGAATTATGGTGACACGAAGATGAAGCGATGTTCTGGCTAACGATAACCCCCCAAATATTTATTCTGGTTCCCTCGCCGGCCATGCCCACATGCAGAGCCAATGCCAGCTTCCTCAATTAGAAGTCCAGAGCATAAAGAGAATGAGGAGGAGGCTGTTTGCATTTCTGAAGCCTGACAAGGAAAGATTAAAATCTTTTATGAGTTCTCCCCATCATCTGTGGAATATGGCACGCCCATATTTCATTTTCTCAGGAAAAAATAGTGCTTGCATTATTTGGAGAAAATCATTACGAATGCAACTAGTCAGCAGCCGTGGTGGGCCCTGTTACATTACCATTTCTGAGTTATGTTTTGTACTTGGCTTTCTCCGCATCCTTTTTCATCTTTTTTTTTTTTTTTTTTTTGAGATTGTGCATAAGGAGAGGATAAAATGCAACTGCTCCAGCACTGCATGTGCCCCAGACACGGTACCGCAGAGAAGCATGTCCTGCCATGCACAGGTCACTGGGAAATGTAAACGGCGGCCTCCTGGGGTGAGGCACCAGCCATCAGAACATTCATTAAATTGCAGCCGGATCCCCTCACCCTCTTTCCCTACAAATACCCCCTCACCCCAAATCTGGGGAATCTCTCAGGGCAAAAATGTCAAACCAAACTGAGTTTTCACATGGTTTCTTCCTATTCCCTTAAGGGAACAACTGCCTTTTGGTGACATCTGTGTCATAGACACAGGGTAACAAGGATCAGAGCCCATATATCGGAGGGAAAGCACCGTGGCATTGTATGACAAGCAAGTATGAAAGTAGGGGCCCTGGAGCCACACAGAACTTGCTTGAAATGCCAGTTCTTCCACTAATGGCTGAGTAACCTGGAGAGAACTAGAGAACCTCTCTGAACCTCAGTTACTGCATCTGTAAAATGGAGCAATGATTGGGAAAAAAGTAACTTGTGAAGGTTAGTGAGTGTATGTAACTAACTAGGCATCATAGGCATTCAGTAAGTGTTATGTGCTGAAATACTTTCTAACGTTGCTTCATATGAAGGGGTTCTTGTTTGGGTATTGTTGTTTTTAAACAAAGAGAACAGCACTCTGTTATCTCAGAGATCTTTGTGCTAAATCC
This sequence comes from Tadarida brasiliensis, assembly GCA_030848825.1. Lineage (NCBI taxonomy): Eukaryota > Metazoa > Chordata > Mammalia > Chiroptera > Molossidae > Tadarida > Tadarida brasiliensis. The sequence continues at coordinate 33,606,908 of CM061275.1, forward strand.
ATTCCTGGCACTGACCACAGGGTAATGTAATTATGAACCTACCTGCCTCTTCTTTCAATGGCTATTCCCAAGAAGGCAGAAACTGTGTTGTTGTGGACCACGGTAGCTCTGGTGCCCAGTTAGCAGTATCTAGAACATAGCAGTCAGTCAGTAAATGATTTGTGAGTGAATGAATGAATTAATTAATGGACTTGCCCAATGTACTTTCCTAGGTAGTGTTGGAGCTGAAGCTTGAAACCAAGTGGGCCTGATGGCAAAATCCATGCTGTTTCCACTACAGCTCCCTGTGCCTGTCCCTCATTGCCCAAAAGCCTTATGGAGAACAGAAAGGGGCCAGGTTGCATGTCCAAAAGGCATTGGGTCTATGTCCTTGTGTGTTTAACCATACTATCCTCAAAGATCGCCAAAAAATCAAGTGTGTTACAAACACATGGCACCTGTGATCTGAGTAGTTTTTGCTTCATCAGTTCCTGAATGCCCATGAGGAGTTCTGATGGAAGTTATCTTTAGCTTCCTCCTTTTAAATCTAAGTTCTCTTGTCCAAATCAGATTCAGAGATGTTTTGCCCAAAATCACATATACTCTGTTATTCAAACTCAAAGGGCTCATGCACAAATTTTGTGTTTCTTCTGTTATACCATATAGCACGGGGTGACAGTATTATATAGAGACCAGTTTGTATAGGTGGCAGTCAAGAAGAATTTTGGACTCACAGCTTACTAGAGTTGGAAGAGAACTTACAGTTCATGAGACCCAGCTACCTCATTTTGCAAATTGGGGAATAGAAGCCCAGAGAGGGGAAGAAAGCTTCATAAAGTCTCACAGCTGTGACTCCCAGTGTAGGACATTTTCTACCATATGAATGCATTTCTTGATTTTGGAGCTTATTACTCACATTCAAGATGGTCTTCTATTCTGTTCTTTATTGAAATCAATAACTTCCAGAATCTTCTGGAGAAGGCAGACAGATAACCCCTCTTTACCTACTGAAAATCTTTAACATTTAAACAATAGTCTATAAAGTTTGTATGCCAGGATTCAGCAAAATCGATCTTATGCTTAGGCACAGGCAAAGGGCAAATCTTTCTCACTACCTCAGCATGTTTTGCAAATAAGAATAGGGGGAGTTTGACATAATTTTTCCTTATGCTTTGAAGATGGACTTGCGCACTCCTTACATTTCACTCTTGGCTGCCTACCAGGCTCCCCATTCTTCTCTCTTGCCAGAAACTCAACTCCTGATGGGCTTTACTTTCAGCTTCTAGCTCAGTGGCTGGCTGTCCATAACAAAATCCCGGTTGACATTGATGCCAATGAATGGATGGATGGAGGGTTACAAGTCATTGGGTTCCACCTCTGCATCCTGGAAGCCCAGTAGCAGGTGTTTTTCTGCCTCTTTTCAATGTCACCAAAGGCAATGAAAGCATTTGCAGCCAGAGTTTCTCTGCTAATTTGAAGGGCATCCAGGTCATCTCTTCTTGAATCAACTTGGCGTCTGCTGGGCTGATGGGAGCGACTTCACTTTATGGCAGGTAAGGTCAGCATCTGAAACTGCCAAAAAAAATAAGCCCTGATGAGGTGGAGAAGTCATCCATGTGCAGGTCTATGATAGATGTTTTAAATATTCTAAGCATGTCAGTTTCAGTAGTTCCCACTCGGACAAATGTAACTCAGAGTTGCTTCAGAGTCTCCCAGCCAGACCCAAGTCACCCTGGGTATAATTTATACACATGCACTGGACTGCCCGTGCCAAGTGCATTGGCATGTCTGGTTTATGTGCTCTAGTCATGAGGACCTCAATACAGTTTTAATTAAAAAACAATTGATAGTGCTGAAGCTATAAATCCTTTTTTGCTGAAGGGAAAATTACTACGAGTTTCCGTCTTGTAGAAGGGAGGTAGAAATATTCTTGGCCAATGAACACTTCTTTTAAAATTCCTTCATCTCTATGTAACTGTTTCGAGACTTCATGGTTGTTTTCTAAGGGTAATACTGTGAACTTACTGCCAAGGCCGGCCCTATGTTGGGCACCAAAAAGTTTCAACTGGTTTTCTCACACGGTTGAAGATCTACTTAGAACATGATGGAGGGGAAGAAAAACTCATGTAGGAACCTGAATACTGGAACCTATGGGAAATACTGCAGTCACTCATGCCCTCCCATTACTGGACATACACATCCATACCTTAGGTCTTGTGTCTTAGAAGTAACATCCACTAGAACGAATGGAGTATATATCTCTGACACACCGATTTTGGAGCTTATCCTACGTAACTTGCTTTAACTGATAAAATGTGGATGGGAGTTAAAGTGTTTACGTTCTGGGCTGAGGTCTCAAGAAGCATCATATTTTTCTGTTTATCTTCCTGCACTCCTATGTGCCGCTATAAGAAGAAAAAAATGCCCCTGGCAGCTGCTGGTTTAAAGGTGAGAGACACCTGGAGTACACCTGGACTCACCTAGAAGCTTGGAGTCAAACCCAGTAGAGCTCAGCTAGATCAGCCTAGACACAACTGACCCACAGGCCTGTAGGCAAAAAATACATTCTTGTTGTTTTAAGCCACTGAGTTATTGGAATGGTTTGTTATACAGCAAAAACTGAGTAATGCAGACCTTATCCCAACCCTATCGATCTCAATAACTTACTAATCCCAATCAAGTCCCTTCTGCCCTAGGTTTCAGTTTTCTCCTGTGTAAAATGTGAGGGTAAGCCAGATGATCTCTAAAATGTCTTCAAGGTTTCTTCAAATTCTAGAACTTAGTGTCAGCAGTGGGTGGCAGGAATTCCTAGGAAAACCTCGCATCAACGGATGCTGTTGGTTACTAGGGAGAACTGAACCAGAGAATGGATTTTTGTTTATTGTTTTTATTTGTTCTTCCTCTAGGGGTGGGATTAATTAAATGTGAGAGTACAAATGCTACAATTTACAGTTTATCATAATTGATGTCTCTTCCACTAACTCACGATCTGAACAAAGGCATCTACCATGTCGGTTATTAATTCCTCCTGAGTGAATTGCTGTACTTAATAGAAATATTGTTTTATACAACTAGAAATTCATGAACAATGTATAATATGTTGGTAGTTAAAAGAATACATCATGTTTGGTCAAAATAAGTCATTCCCACTTATGAGGACAATAATAATTCCCATTTTGAGTTCTTATTAATGATTAGGAAATGTTCTAAACAATTACATATATTATGTTAATTAATTCGCAAATAGTTTTGTGAAGACAATATTATTTTCACAGATGATGTAACTGAAATACCAAAGTTAAAATACCTTGTCTTAAATGACCATCTTGTAAAAGTTAAAACCAGAGATTTGAACCCAGGCCTATCTGACTCCAGACTGAAGCCTGTGTATCAGGTGTTGTTATCAGCCTCAGACCCTCAGACCACTGTTAGGTGCAAGACAGTTACCTCTGTGAGGTAGCTGTGCCTTTCACTGTAACACCATAGGGGGCTGACTTCTGATTCTACAGTCCTTTCGTAGCTTCTAAATATTTTTTCAAATATAAGTGATGAGTATAAATTTCACATCATAAACTCTTGTGAGAAAAATTAAATTTTCTTTCTTTGAACTGACCTTAATATGTTAAAGTCTCATTTCCACCTGATAAAATAAAAAAAATCCCAAATTTGGGCATCTTTGTATGATCTCACAAAATTAGAATGAAACATTTGGTATAAATTTAGCCTTGCTGTGGCTCGGTTGAGCGTCGACCCATGCACCAAGAGGTCACCGGTTCAATTCCCAGTCAGGGCACATGCCCAGGTTGTGGGCCAAATCCCCAGTGGGTGGCATGCAGGAGGCAGCCAATTGATGTTCTCTCTCATCGGTGTTTCCATCTTTCCCTACCTTTCCCTTCCTTTCTCTCTAAAATCAATAAAGAAAAATATATTAGCCTTATTAAGAGTCCATCCCTTATTGAAAAAAAAAATTTTTTTTAAAGCCTGGCAGGTGTGGCTCAGTGGTTGAACATCAACCCATGCAATAAGAGGTCACTGGTTCCATTCTGGGTCAGGGCACATGCCCAGGTTGTGGGCCCAATCCCTAGTGGGGGGCATGCAGGAGGCAACCAATCAATGTTCTCTCTCATCGAAGTTTCTATCTGTCTCCCTCTCTCTTCCTCTCTATCTAAAAAGTCAATAAGGAAAAAAAAAAAGAGTCCATCCCTTATGTCCCTTTCTACCAATAGACCATCTAATATTAGGAAAGGGGCAGAGCTTACGAGCATACAGGGGTAATGAGGTAAGAATCAAGAAGAGACATCAGATCTACCACTCACTGCCCTCCACCCTCTGCTGGCATATGATGCTACTTATCCCAACCCTATCTTTGGTCATTAGCTTGGTTCCCCAGTGCATCTACTGCTGTTTCCCATGATCCTGCTGTGCCCTCTCATCATCAAAACTCACTGGTACTCTGTGTCTCAATCCTGGCCATCACGCCCCTTCATGTCTACCAGGTGTCTCTCAAGCATTCCCACTCCGTTCTAGGGAGCTCAGAGAATTCTATAGGCTCCATTTTGCGACTCCTAAAAAAACTTGAAAAGCTATTTCAGATCAACTTTGTTAGACATTTCCTGCCACCCCTTGGTGCTGGCATGTGGCAATTCTTCCCTGACTCTTAGTATGTCACCAACATAAGGAAGCCTAGCTCCTCTCTAGTCTGAGACCCTCATCTTTCAGGATATGGCCCAGTGGGAGCTGGCAGAACACTGGGCCCTTGTCAACTATCATCCCCTGATCCTCCTGCCCCCTGCCCCCCAAGACTTCCATCTTTATCTTGTCCACAAGATTGCATACAATGGCTCTTCTGTTCTTTTCCCAGTCTCTTGCTGTGGTCTGCACTTTACGCCATGATTCCTTCGGGGCTTTACCTCTGATACTCAAAACGGCCTGGCTCTCATAAAGCAGCGACGACAATTCAAAAAATCAATTTAGAAACTCAAAAAGCCCAGCATTTAAACTGTTATTTTTCCTCTTTGTATTACTGTTCTAATGATCTTAATCTCCCCTGGGGCAAAGGGTGCCTCTGCTTTAATCGACGGTGAGTCCCAGAGTGCTTTGTGGAGGGAGGAGGGCACAGGAGGTGGGGAGACTCTTGGGTAATATCTCAAAGCGTCATCGGACTATACAGGGATGCAGAGGCTAGTGAGTGCCATCAACACTGAACTACAGAGGCTTCTCATTCATCCAATAAATATCTGCTAAGTACTGCTTGCTGTCCTAGGAACTGCACAAACAGCAATAAACAGGGGAGAGAAGTCTGCTGCTTTCATGAAGCTTTTGCATTCTAGTTGCGGGGACAGACAATGAACAAGCAAACAAATGCACGAGGTAATTACATATAGTAACAACTACTATGAGAAAAGAACACACTGTTGATAGAGAGAGTGGGGCAAGAGGTGGAGCAGCTTCTTTAGCTGGATTGGGTACAGAGGGTCTGTCTTGATATTAACAATTGAGTTGAAACCTCAGTGATGACAAGGAGCCAGCAATGAAAAAAAATCTGAGGCCCAACACGCCAGGGGAAAAGCATAGAGGTGCATAAGCCCATAGCTGGGGAAGAGTTGAGGATAGGAAGAAAATCACAAACAGGAAGAGGCAGTGGTGATGAGTGTGAGAGGGAGTTAGGGGCCTGAGAATGGTCTTGCCAGCCACACAGGAGAGTTCAAATTTTATTCCAAATGAGGTACTCATTTAAAAATTATAAGCAAAAAAACTACATAACAAATTTACTTTTTAAAATATATTTTTAAAAGTTTTTATTGATTTTTTTAAAAGAGAGACCAAGGGGGAGAGAGAGAGAAACATCAATGTGAGAGAGAGACATGGATCGGCTGCCTCCTGCACGCCCCCTACTGGGGATCGAGCCCACAACCCGGCCATGTGCCCTGACCGGGAATCGAACTGGGACCTCTCAGTCCATGGGAAGATGCTCAGTTCACTGAGCCACACTGGCTGGGCCCAATTTGCTTTTTAAAATTGTTATGTCAGCTGGGTAAAGAATAGTCTAGAGAGGCAAACGTGGAAGCAGGGCAACGGCACTGAGGATTACTCATGGCAAAAGCCACGTTCACGACCAGCTGTCCTTGCAGGCAGTGTTCCACATGTCATTGGCTACAGGGAAGTCTAAAGCTCCTGCTCAAATAGCCTTACGATAAAGGTCAGCAGGATGTAGATAACTGAACCTCAGCGTTTTCTGCTCCTCCTTTCTATCCAGCGGGAGCCTTTTGAAGGGAACCTAGTGACTGTGTGCTCTGTAGACAGCACTTAGAGACCACCATAAATCTAATTATTTTCTCTTTCCTAAACTGAAGATCTCCAAGGTTGGAGGGCCCGGGAGAGGCTCTTCTCTCCTAGCTTCATTGTTTCCTCTACAGCATTTATCCTAGTGCGAGGGACATACCAGGCAATCAAAACACGTTTGTTGATTCAGGGATTGATTGATTTCAGAGGGACTTGAGTGCAATTGTAAATGTCCTTTGAGGATCCTGCATCCCACTGGAATAAAACACTTTGTTTTATTCAGTTCTTTCCCAATATGCAAATGTGCAGGTGTCTTGATGGCATATAGATAACACATTACAAATACACACTCACACTTGCACACCAAAGAAATGACTGCTCTCATGGAAGACACAATTAGAGGAAGATTGTGTTTGAGGAATCTGTTGGGGTTTAATGTGAGAATGATTGCGTGCGTTCCTTAGCTTCTGGCGGCCTCCTTCTGCAGGGCACTCTTCCCGCAGGCTCAGTGAAGCGGGATGTGTTTAACGTAGACAGCCTGCTTAGAACTAGAAAGACTCCAGGAGGGGCCAGGACATTTCTGAGTTCTAGCCCTGTGATTCCTAGCTATGTACCCCAAAGCAAGTCACTTAAGCAAATCAAACTTCAGTTTCCTGATCTGTAAAAATGCAACAAAAATATTTACCTTGAGTAACCTTTAAGATTGGAATAAAGCATCAAAATCATGTAAATGGAGATTTGCAAACTGTAGAGTGATATGTGTGAGTAACAGGAAGCTAGTTTCACCGCAGCCTAGTCATAGCCTAACAGTCCAGCCCTGCAAAGCTGGAAAAAAAATATGTGTGTCAATGTTCTTAAATTGTGGAATCAGATCACTGGGTCCATTTCAAATTGCTATAAAAAGCATATAATTAACTTTCAGCATATTACATTCCTTGACTATTCAGCAACAGCTGTCTCCACAGTTCGAAGGTATGTGCATTTTCCTCTTATTTTATGCCCTTTTTCTTCTTAATAATTGGATATCCCCATCTCTACCATCCAGGAATGTGTTGATGCTTTCAATACTGTTTATGAAGATGTAAGAAGTCACTTTTGTTCCTTATTCATGTTTTCCTATTTTTATGTATATTTAACCTTTTTATTTACTGCAATGTTTTTAAATATAAAAATCATGTGTAAATGCCCCAGGCCCATATATCAAGATATAATTGGCATATTATATTTTGAAAATTAAAGATATTAAATAAAAAAACAAAAATAATGTCTACCATTGACTATTGTCACCATGTAAAAGTAGGGCCTTTCAAAATAAAGATTAGCTAAATTTCACTTTATGGAAAATGTCTTCTTCTGATTTTTTTAAACTGTTTTAATTAATATTTTGAAATTTATTTTTATATAAGAAGTACCTTCTCCACAGTTTAGCTCTTAAAGGATAAAAGAGCATATAGTCAAAATTCTTCCCACTTTGATTCCTTAGTTGCTTGGCTCCCTTCCCCACAGTCAATTATCAGTTTCTTACTAATACTTGTGGAGATTCAATACACACAAATGTTTGTGTGTACGTGTGTGTGTTAGCTTTTACTGCACAAATGGTGGCACGTCATATATACTACCCTTCGCCTCACTTTTTTCACTTAACACATTTTAGAGATTGCTCTATATCAGCCCATAAAGAGTTTCTTGTTCTTGTTTCTGGCTACATGGCCTTCCATTGTATGGATGTTCCATATGTTTGCAATTGGTTTTCTACTGATAGACATTTAGGATGTTACTTCTCATTTATTACTGCAAATAACCACCAGTGAGTGGTCTGTAGTCACCATTTTACTCACGTGCAAGTACATTGTATATTTCTATTACATTTCCAGCAGTGAAACTACAAGGTGTAAAGCTATGTGGGAGTCGGCCAATTGATGTTCTCTCTCATCGATGTTTCTATCTCTCTCCTTCTGCTTCCTCTCTTTCTAACATCAATAAAGGAAAAAAAATAAAAATAACTAACTAAATAAATAAATAAAAGTATGTTCCATAGTGCCAAAGTGCCCTTAATAGATACGGCCTTCGTTTACACTCTCCCCAAGCATGAGAGTCTGCTTCCCACACTTCCATCAGGACCGTGGGTCTGCCACTCTTCTATCTGTGGCAGTATAACAGGTGGAAAGGGTATTTCTTTGTAGTTGTATTTCCATTTCTCTCAACGTGAATGAAGTGAGCACCTCAGTAGCCAGTTATATATATTTTTCTCTTGAACTGCATATTCATGTCTTTTATGCAGTTTTTTTCTTTTGGGATTTTGGTCTTTTCTGTTACTGATTTATATGAACTCTTTATATATCAAGTAAACTGGACTCTGTCTATGGTAAGATTTCAAAGTTTATCATAAAACTTTTGATTGCATGTGGTGTTTTAGCTATAAATATTCTTTTTTCCTAATTTACTGTAGTTTAATGTATCCATCTTTCCTTTCAGCGCCTGAGATTTGTGACATAGTTAGAAAGACCTTCAGCGCTCTGAGATTATAAAATAATTTGGGGGGGAGGGTTCTTCTAACACTTTTACAGTTTTATTTTTTACCCTTACATCTTTGATCTATTTTTTAAACTTATCCTGGTGTGATACTTGAAGTATGAATTCAACTTAAATTTTTTCCAGATAGCGAACCGGTTTCCCAACAAAATTAATTGAATAATCCATCTTTCCTCACTGATATGAGATGGAAATTTATCATATACTAAACTTGTATAAATCTTCAGGTCTATTTCTAGACTTGCACTTCTATCCCGTTGCCTGCCAGTTAATTCACATACCAGAACCAAACATTTAATTATTGCAACTTGGTAATGTGATTTAGTACCTGGTAGGGCCAGTCTTTCTCCTTCGGATTTTTTCATTTACTTCTTTGTCTATTTTTCCATTTGAATTTCAGAATCAACTTGTTTGCTTCCACAAATCTTACTGACTTTTTAAAAAAAAATTAGGATCATGTTAAATCTATAAATTGAGCTCTGGAATAAAGTTGATGATCTTATGTTTTTGAATTCTTTTATCCCCAAATATGGTATGCCTAACAATTTATTACTAGGGATTTTGCATTTTTAAAATCAGTTGTCAGTGGTGTCTTTTCTTCTATAGGAGCTTTAACACATTGTTGCTTTTACATAAGAACGATTTTATTTTCTTCCCTTTCACCCCCATTAGATTCACCTATTTGTAATAGACTGTAGTTATGTCATATGCATATGATGATAACTTAAAATTTTCTAAGTTGTGTGCCTCTAATTTCTGCCTCTTGTATAACGGCATTCATTGTGCTTCCAGAAGATGTTGGAGAACAGTGGTGATGAGAACGTTTTTGTTCTGTTCCCAACTCTAATGTTTTCTGACTGCAAATGGTCCTAGTATTTCCTTTCAAGCAAGATGCTGGCTTTGCTGTTGAGATGTGTTTTATTACATTAAAGAAATTCCTCCTATTTCTGTTTCATCAACTTTTCCTTTCATTTTGTAAAAGTAAATGTAAAGTGCCTTTTTCCAGTATCTATGGAGAAGTCTATCCAATATTCTCCTTTGTTCCATAAAAATGATGAAATGTATTTTCTAAGGAACATCTTTGTCTTCCTGGACCAAACCTCACTTTGTCAGAGTGGTTTATACCCTTAATGTGTTTAGGATTTTTGCATCGATATTGGCACATGGGATTCATCTATAGTTATATTTTTCTGTTCCATCCTTATCACGTTTTGATTATAAAGTTTTGTAAAAAGATTATTCTCAGTGTTTGTAAGCTTCCTCTGGCCACTGGCATCACCCTATCCATGCTCTGAAGTGGTTTAAAGAAGCTTAATTCTGTTCTCCAAAGTTTCAGTACAGTTTCTGAAAACGGATTCTCTGCCTTTGGGGTGTGAGAAAGAGGTATGTCAATATTTTTCCTGTGTTATGCGTAGTAACTGGTCTGTTTAATGTTTTTTCTAGTATATTTTGTAATGTAATTCCCATTTCACCCATGTTTTTAACTTTATTTCTATGAAATGTTGCTTAGTAATTTCCTTTCATTTCCTTTATATCTTCAGTGCTCTTATCATATCTTATTTTGCATACTTCTGCTTTCTCCCTTTTTCTTGTTTAGATGAGCCAACAGCTTAAATGTTTTATTTCATTGTGAAATCAGCATTTGAATTTATTTGTTCTCCTTCTGGTTTCACCTTCTTTGCTGGGACCATTTTGCCTACGGTTTTTTATTGTGTACTGTTGGAGAGTGGTTCACCCCTGCTGTCCTGGGTTCTTGTACTGTGAGTGTGTGTGTGTGTGTGTGTGTGTGTGAGTGTGTGTGTGAGTGTGTGTTTGTATGTGAGTGTGAATGTGTATGTGAGTGTGTGTGAGTGTGTGTGTGAGTTTGTATGTGAGTGTGAATGTGTATGAGAGTGTATGTGTGTGTGTGAGTGTGTGTGTGTGAGTGTATGTGAGTGTGAATGTGTATGTGAGTGTGTGTGAGTGTGTGTGTGAGTGTTTGTATGTGAGTATAAATGTGTATGTGAGTGTGTGTGTGTAAGAGTGTGTGTGTGTGAGTGTGAGTGTGTGTGTGAGTGTGTATGTCTGAGTATGTGTATGTCTGAGTATGTGTGTGTGTGTGTGTCCTTGTTTTACAGAGATGGATGCTTTAAGTTTGTTTGTGCCTTTTTTTTTATTTGGGTAAGATATTTGACTATAATTTCCAGATTCTCTACTGGCTCCTTTTGGATTATTCATCTTGAAAGAATTTATTTTTTCCCAAAAATCCAGCTATTTGCTAGAGGTTTATGTTGGGAGAAGTCAGGGCCATGTCCCAGGATAGCACGTTTTTTAATGACTAGGGCCTTATACGTGACTTCTTTAGCCTTGATTTCTCTCCAGCCAAAGGATCAACAGAGGTGTGTGGGATGCAGCTGACCCCTCTATGTGCTTCCTTGTGCAGCCTCCTTGTCTCTCCCTGGGGCCGGACGTGGTGGGGTTGCAAGCTAGGAGCGTGGGCCCTGTTGCCTAGAGGGACTTAGGCTGCGCCTCCGATCTCAACGCCTCACTGATGAAGCATAGTTCCAGGCTCCGTGTGGATGTGGAGCCACTGCGTCCCCTTTCGGCGTCCTTGGATCCCCTCCGCTCTGGGCAGCATTGCCACACAGTGTGTGGTTTCAGATGACGGCAGTCACCTTGCTTTACCCAAAATGGTGTGTGTGCTTTTATTTACCATTCTGATTGTTTTGCGATAATTTCCAAGAAGAAAATGAGAAAATGCTAGTTTATGTTCAAACAGGAAGTGCTCTTTTTAATACCTTACACAATAATATATCATTCTCTTTATCTTTAAGGTAAAAAATCATTGACATGGTTTTTAATGAACACTAACTAGTCAATATGCATAAATAACTTACACTCCAGATTTATATTCTGTATTGTTTTCCATTTGGTGTCTGTCCCAGCATTTGACATACAACCCCTCAATAGATAAGTGTTGAATTAATGAATGTGGTTTACCAGATATACTCGGCAACTGCCTTAAACCAGGGGTTAAACGTAAATGTGCTGTCTGGCCAGAATAGCATTTGTTGGGAAGAGTTTGCGCTCTGCAGGTTGCCCTCGTCTTCCCTACACCCTACTGTTTTCGCCTGGCTACTTTACACACACACTTTATCTTCTTGGCCTCCAAAGTTGTTTGAAATTAGGACCTCTGCAAATATTTAATTAAATATGTCAGATCATGTTATCTGGACATTCTTTTTTTTTTTTTTTTTTTCTTTTTAAAGTGTTATCACACATACACAATCTAGAGATTAACAAAGTTAGAGCTGGCCTGGAGTAAAGACTAGAAGCAAGCTTGAGAGGTCATTTAATCCAGTCACACTCTCAAAGGAAGACAGTGCCCTTGGGACTAAGTTTTGGTTGACCACAATTGAGTTTGGAAGAGAGAGAATTCGCAAGTTGAAATAGGTTCACCTGGCACATGGCCTTACAGAGATGTGTTGGCTGGAAGAGGCTGACTGGTTGGGTACCAAGGCACCTTGTTTCCACGGTGAAATCTACCATGTTCTGGCCCGGAGTCCTACAAGTTCTGGAACTCAGATTTGTCAGCACGACTTTTTGATAGGATTTGGAGATACGAGTTTATGCTAAAAGCAGGCCAACAGGCTTCTAGCCCTTGGTGTCTCCTCTTAGGAACTGCTCAGTCTTTCAGCCTGTGTGGATTAAAAAGCCACAGGGGAAAGTGGGGAACATTAGCACTCTAAAGGATATTTTAAATAATCTATTCCCGTCTCTTTATTTTATGAAACCGACAGTAGATTTCCGGTGAAAAAATGTTACCCAAGGTCACAGAACTGGCCAACTGCTCTTCCTTAGGTATACACTGCCTGACTTGACCGATTCCACCGATCTTTATACTTATGTGCCAGATATGATTAGGGGTTGTGAGTCACAGAAAAATGAGACAAGGTTCTGCTGTGCAGAACTTTAAGGGTAATAGAAAAAAACAACAACAATAATTTCAATTTAATATTTAAATGTTTTAGGTGGCACAAAATTTAGGGACGTATTTTTCTTGAGGATATAGTGTTTTCTTAACCTTTGATCACAAAGAGACAAAGAACATTCTTTTTAATTTTATTCGATTTAAAAAATCATGGAGACAAAGTAGTAGGGTGGTTGTCAGAAACTGGGGGGAAGGGGAGAAGGAGGAGTTATTATTTAATGGCTATCAAGTTTCAGTTTTGTAAGATGGAAAGAGTTTTGGAGATGGATGGTGTCCATGGTTGCACAACAATATGAACGTACTTCGTGCCACTGACCTGTACACTTAAAAATGGTTAAAATGATACATTTTATGATATGCGTATTTTACCACAATAAAAATCTTTTGAACAATGCTTCACTCTTATTGCCCTGCCCACCAAATACAGTGGCAAGAAATGCACAGGACGTGTCTGCTGCTGACAGCGCCCTTCAATAGTGTGAACAATGCTGGGTCCCTGGATTTGTGTGTCTCCATCAGCCACCATCAAGTGTCTGCGGGGACAGCTGGGTGGCTGCTGCCACAGGCCAAGGGAAGGCCTTCTGACTCCCGGCGCAGAGTCGAGGGTCCCTGGTGGTGTTCAGTAACAACTAAATTTTGCCTTAGTAGGGACATACAAGGTTGCCCAGATTGTGTACAGAAACAAATGGAGAAGAACAAAATAATTGGGATTTTATACCAGGACCCTTCAAACAGCCAACTTGTCAGCCGTTAACTGTTCTCTCCTTCCTTACAGAAGCATGGTCTTTTTGGAAGTGCTCTTGAACTAGACAATAGACAGTGTGTTCATCCTATTTGCTTCCCATAAGAAGGAAAACAGTCCTCACATAATGTGGGGAAAAAATGTACCCCTCTATAGCCCCAGCCCCAGCCCCAGAGATTGTCCCAAGTTTCCTAAAACAAAAAAGCTATGCACATAGGAACTATCAGCAGAGGTGGGACACTGAACTTCACAACAGCCATCCAGGGGATTTTTGATCTGGGATCTAACAAGAGAAAGACTCTGTGCCATGACTGGTGAGGAGGCATATTTGCCAGAGAAAAGAGTATGAAGGAGACAAAGGCATAAAGAGGATGGCATAGGAGGGGCTCCCAGTCAACACCCTCATTTTAAAGATGGGGAAAGTGAAACATAAAAATATGTTTAGGAGATGTCCCAAATCAGAGGCGAGTGAGTAACAAGGTAAATGGAGAGTCCAGAGCCTCTAAGTTCCAGGCCTGTTGGGCTCCTTCTTAGCACCCCTGTCTCTGGTTTCCCAGCTCTAAAAGGCTGAGACACTGGGCCTTGGGAAGACGGACACTCAAAAGATTGTGCCTACGATGTTCTTTTATGTTTTGAAGTACTTTATTTTACTCGACTACTAGCATTTAAAACACCCTTGCTGTAGAAAGGCAGCTTGTTTGTTCTTTTTTTTTCCTCTCCAAGTTTGATTAGAGCCAGAGAAAGTGCTGAATTTCCAATATGCAAATGAAATTAAAGGCCACCCAGGGATGGAGCGCCACAGGAATGCTTTATTGACTACTGCAAATTTACCCAAATAACAACTTTTTTTTTTTTTTAAATAAAGAAATTGAGTTGCAATCGCCTTCATTCTTCGCCTTAGGAGTCACATGGTCCTCACCTCTGATTGCCCGTCATCGTCAGAAAGGTGTGTTGTGCATTATTTATGGATGGGCTATCACTTGAAGGTGGCGACACCAAGAAACTGGAATTAGATTATTCACACAATGTGCAGATATTAGTCATGTGCCCTCTAAGGGCTTCCTTTTGGGGAGTGTAAGCAAGGAGTAGAATTTAATTTTCTTGGCTAGTATTAACGGAAAATATACAAATATATATAAAATATTCTATGCTCTTTCTATAGTAATTTCTGGAGTGTTTGTGCAACTCTAGCCTTTTCTGTCCAGGAAATCTAAACTTGTGAGGGCTTCTGGGACATCAGTTGACATTAGGGAGATTGTGTTTTTAGAGGACAGGAAATTAGGGGGCTCAGAAGAGTTGTAGGGTAACCTTGGGGTCCTGCCTTTACTGAGGAAGACTAGAAACTTCTAAACAAATAACAGACGTATTAAGCCCCTTTGTATGGTGTCTCAATGTGCTGAAGTCATCCCTATGTAAATTTAAAACTTCGATGTAATTAGGATTCTATTAAGTAATCTATAGTCTTTCTTCAGAACACTTAATTAATTAATAACTAAATATGTATCTGTGTGGTTTGTTTAATAGCTATCTCCCTCACCAGACTTAGTGCCACGTGGGCAAGGGTCAGTCTTGCTTTCTTTAGTACTTACTGCTGATATACAGTGGGTGCCAAACAGTTGTATGCTGAACGAGTGAACCCATTATTCATTTCTTAGTGTTCAAATAACTTCGTGAAATTCAATCATCTTCTTCCTCGGGAGAGCGAAAATGGTCTGGGGCACAGAGGGTATTTTTTCTATATCACATATGGAGAAACAAGCTTAGTAACGATTATACTTGTCATCAAGAAGAGTTTGACTATAATTTCAAGTGTGTTTTCCCAGCTTTGTAATTTCCTAAGACAACTTAGAAGTCCCACAGGTTCATGTTTGAGGCATTGGCAAGAAATGCCAACCTTGCCCTTGCTGATGTCTTTGGAAATCCTCTCGTCAACTTTCAAGGCCACTACCCTTTGCGCTGGAGCGATGCTGATTCTGGGAGGCCCTCTCATGCCATTACTACCCTCGTTTGGAGTATCGACGTGGCACAAGAGTTGTGCATTTACTAGGTGCTAGCTTTTAAAAGTTTACGGAGCTGGGCTCCTCTACAGCTTTCCAGGAAGACATTTGTGGTTTTAAGCACCTACCCTGGAATCATCAGGCAACAAATTTGCTTGGATATTTCTTTCATTGTGTCTCAGTGGAGATGAAATACAGTCACTTGCTGGGGAGAAAACTACAATAAAGGGAGAGTGAAATCTCCCTAAGTGCTCCCTAAAAACAAGAAAATCTGATATGCAGCCTGTGTGCTGATATAATTATGAGCCTTCTAGCTCTGAGCTGTAACAGATGGGAGTTTTTTCTCTCTCTTTGGTGATCAGGTGAATGGTTTCCCCAGGGATGAGTGGGGAGAGCTGCTGAGTTGGCAGAGTTGGCGCCAAGCAGCTGGCTGCTGACAGGATGATAGGCAGAGATTGGCACTGGGGGGGGGGGCTGATAACAGGGGTGGGAGGGTGGAAAGTAAAAAGTGTCCCCCTTTCTTAGCCATCCATAAAGCTGGGATTTGAAACAATTCATTCTGAATAGTGAATGGAGTATCCAAGAGATGCCAAAGAGGAGAATCCATTCAGTCATTTCTTCATTCAACAACCACTTATTAAGTCCCTGATGTGTAGCAGCTATTGTGCTGGCTGCCAAGATATGAAGTCGATGGAGAAATGGATTGTTTCTACCCTCAGGAGGCTCCCAGCTTAGTGAGAGAGAATACTGGGTGGGGCGGGGGGGAGCTTGATACAGTGTTATTGTAAGCAGGAAAGTCTTCATAGTGGTGGTGACAAGATAAATATTATAAAAATCAGTACATGATTACTATCAAGATGTAAAAACTGTGAGAAAAGAGAAAGCATGATTTGGGCAGCGAATGCAGCAGGAACAAAGAGGACCTTTCTAGTCCCACTTGTCCTAACTCTCTCTTCACCCTCCACGGGACCCCTGCTGGAGTCAGACCATTTGTCCGCAGCTCCCTTATAAAGCATCACTGCTTCCCGTCTCTGGTCTTTGCTCATGGTGATCTTCTTACCGGGGTTTCTCCCATGAGTGCTCCTGAAACTGGAGGGCTTAGACTACACTAAACAATTTGAATCTTATCACGAAGGCCTTGGAGAACCATTAAGAAATTTTAAAGCAGAACAGTTACATGATCAGATGTGGTTTGTTGCTTTTTTTTTTTTTTTTTAGAAAGTTCACTTTGTTGTTTTGGAAAATGACCCATTAAGAGAAAGATGCAATCTTCCAGCTAGAGGTTTTGAGGGCCTGAGCTAGAGCAGCAACAGTAGTCAGAGAGAGGAGACTGGGTACAGAAAATGTTAAGCAGAGGAAGAAAATACAGTACCTGATCAGCTATGAGAAGATTTGTTTTGTGTTTTTCTTGGTCAGGTAAATGCGCAAAACATCATCGTATCATTGAGAGAAAGTTAAGAAGCAGAACTTTGGAAGAGATTATTGATTCATTCTGAGCTGGTGATGTTGGTTTGGAAATCGGTGTTTAAGGTGCACCTTTGACATCCGAATGAAAATATTAGGGAGTCCTGTAAAAGAGATTTGGAACTCAAGAGACAGAGGTCAGGGCTTTGTCAGTCAGAATGAACTCGGCTATGATGTGGTAAAAATAAAAATCTCAGTGACTTCAAACAACAAAGGTTAATTTCTTACTCAATCATCTATTGTAGGGCAGCAAGGGTCCTTTGCTCATTGTAGTCACTCAAAGGCCCAAGCTGAGAGAGCAGCAACCTTTTCAAATGCCGTCGGCTATTGAACCAGAGGGGAAAGAGAGGACTGGAAGGTCTTGCCCTGGCAATTAAATGTTTGACCAGGAAGTGACACATGGCACTTCTGCAAAGAACTATTCAATGGCTACACCCAACCAGAGAGAGCCAGGAGTGTATTCCTCCTGGAGGGAGGGGGAGCGGGAAATAGTTGGCACTGGCAGTAATGACTATCACAGGGCCAGAAAGGAAGATGTGGGAATGGTCAGCATACAGGCAGCAGTAAAGCAGTGACACCAGATAATGCAGAAAAAACTACATTGAGCTTGAAAGGAAGGGGGCTACCTATGTGATCCTAGGAAAGTACCTACATTTAGGCTACTTTGTATAGAGGAGATCAAGTCACTAATAGAGGATGAGAAGAAATTATAAAAAAAAAAAAAAAGTATCAGGAAAACAAGAGGAGACAAAGAGGAGAAAACTTCAACAAGGGGGTGAAAACCCAGGACAGCCATTTCAATAGTAACTGACTGAATCTTCCTTTCAGGCAGTAGGTAGGCTGTCCTGATAGGGTGATAAATGCATTATCTTTTCCATTTTTTAAAAAATTAAAGTATGAGGCAGGCCAGGAGGCACAAGATAATATAATACAATTTCTGAAAAATGAAAAGATCATTAATGTAGAAGAATGCATACTGTATTAGACTTCCAACTGTGTGACCTTGGGAAGTCACTTAACCTTTCTGAGCAGGAAATTTTGCATCAGTGAAATGGATGCTTGCTCAGTATACCTCATGGGGTTGCTATGGCAAAAGACTGAAGTAATGTCTACAAGTACAATACATATCTTAAATACAAGAAATGAAAAAAGACAGAGTAGAGAAGATGACAACATAAGACTTAGCATGTACCAGTCACTGGCAGACATTGGCTGCCCAGCCCAAAAAACAAGTTGAGCTTGAAGGACAATAGTTGTGATTCAAGGAAACTCCTACTGAATCTATTGCCACATCAATATTACACAGTAAGAACTACAAAACTCTTAGGTGCATAATGACAAACATTTATCTTAGCTCATGAAACCAAGGATCTGATGGATGTTTTTCTGCTCTGGTTGAGGTTAGGCTAATTTTGACTTGGCTTAGTCATGTGTCTGCAGTTGGCTGGCAGGTCATCTAGGGGTTGGCTGGTGTCAGATGGCCTCATGTGAAAAAACTCTCCTCTAAATGGTCTTTCATCTCTAGCAGGCTAGCCTGGGCTTGTTCACAGGTGTCCAGGAGAATGCCTTCTGAAACTTAGGCACATATTGATATACCCATCACTTTTGCTGCATTGTATATTGTTCGGAGCAAATCATAAGACCAAACCCAAACTCAAGAATTAGGAAAATTGGCTTTACTTGTCAATAGTAAATTTGGTCCATTTTTGTAATTAGAACATTAAGTCCTCACTTAATATTGTTGATAAGTTCTGTGACTTTAAGTAAAATGACATATAATGAAACCATTTTACCGTAGGCTAATTGATATAAACAAGAGGTAAGTTCCTATGGCATCTTATCGACATTATAAGAAAATGACATTAAACAAAACAACATTATTTGAGGACCTACTGTATACCACAGCCTTTCCCTAATAGTCTATAAGCAAGATAAGAAATTTGTTAAGTTGAGGAGAAAAGCTATAGAAATGGAAGGGCCCCCCTGAGGTTAAAGCCAAGAGCCACAAGAGCAGTGGACTGGGAGCCACATACAGGCCGAAGAACTGGGCCTAATCAAGGAACTGTCCCCACCTTAAGAGTGAGGGAAACCAGAAATATTTGCTCTGCACTATTTCAGAACTGCTATGGACCAGTGCTGGGCTATTTGCCTTCTGTCATTTCCCTTTTTGAATGGAAGTGTTTGTAAAAAGTATCCTATTCCTATTTACCACCTATCTTTGGTGTTTTGGGGACAGATAAATTTTATTTTTTATTTCATAGGGTCGGAACTACAGAAGCTGCATCCAGACTGGATGACAATCACAAGATCCTGGATTTCCAGTGTGATACCATGACTATATGAGACTTGTGGAGGTCTTGAGAGAGACTGATACTTGATAGAGATTGTGGGAAGGATATAAATAATCATGACAGATTGCAAAACTGCCTGAAATTTTCATCCCTTCATGAATTCATGTCCTCTGCACTGTGACTCTTTCGATCAGTAGGTGGAAACTATTTCCCACACTTTGAATCTGGGCTTTCCCACCCACCCCCCTTTTTAACTTGCTTTGGCCGGGAGACTACACAAAGGTGATATTGGACCATTTCTAAGACTAAAGTTCAAGAGGCTTTGCCTACATCCACTCTCCCTCAGGATTCCTGCCTACACTGGAAAAAGCCTCACTGGAATAATGAAAGACATGTAGTTCAGTCATTTCCATCACTCATCTGACAACCATGTATGTGAGAGGTCCTCCTAGTCTAGCCTGTTCACAGCTTACCCACCAGGTAGGTAATCAAAGATGCATGAGCAAACCTAGCTGAGATGAGCAAAACCTGGGGAAGACCAGCAAGATTATCCAGCTGAAATGGAAACCGATGAGAAATAATAGATGCTTAAATGTTTAAACTACTGAGGGGTGTGTGTGTGTGTGTGTGTGTGTGTGTATGTGTATGTGTTTGTGTGTGTGTGTGTTGCTCAGCAATATCTAATTGATACACCTTTAATTTATTCCTTATAATTTGGAAAATTGTTGTTCTCAGTAACAGAGCATCACACCTGTAGAGTAAGGAAACACAGAAAATCGAAAACAAAATCTGGCCATCAGCTCTGTTGTCTCCACATGTTAGCACAGTTTTATGGATATTTCTTTTGAAATAAGCCTAGGTTTGCATCATTCCTTCAAGCCATTGTTTTGCCACCCCCACCTCTCTTCTATTTGTCTCTGTCTCTCCCAATCACTGACCATCCTTCTCCCATCAGTGTCTAGAGCAGCGGTTCTCAGACTGGGGGTTGAACAACCCTTTCACAGAGGTCGCCTAAGACATAATAGTAGCAAAATTACAGTTATGAAGTACCAACAAAAATAATTTTATGGTTGGGGTCACCACAACATCAGGAACTGTATTAAAGGGTCTCGGCATTAGGAAGGTTGAAAACCGCTGGTCTAGAGGTATGTGTAACAGAGTGAAAAGGCAAGTAAAACACCATTTACTCTGATATAGTAAAATGTGATTCTGCTTGTTTGTTTTGCTAGAGAGAGAAGGAGAGAGTGAGAAATGACTATGTAGAGAATTCTCAGGAACTAGAAGCTCCCAAACACCATACAATGGACTCTAGTGTATCAAAGCAAGGGTGATTTTATTGTTTTGGGTGCTTTTTTGTTTGTTTGTTTTGGTGTTTTTTAATTTTTTTCCTTTATTGATTTTGGAGAGAGAGAAAAGGAGAGGGAGAGAGAGATAGAAACATCGATGGGAGAGAACATTGATTGGCTGCCTCCTGCATGCCCCCCCCCCCACTGGGGATTTGGCCCACAACCTGGGCATGTGCCCTGACCGGGAATCGAACCAGCAACCTCTTGGTGCATGGGTCAATGCTCAACCACTGAGCCATGCTGGCTGGGCTGGGTGCTTGTTTTTAATGGGAAAGTCAAGAAAGAACCTTTAGAGACTCTGAAGCAAATGTTCCTTATCCTCAATGCTGCCAAGTTGGATGTTTGGAGTATGAAAATTCGAATATAGGAAGAAAACAGTGGCAGTGTCTACCTAAAAGAAGTTAGGAAGTTGGGGGGAGGGCAAGGTTGCATCAAGGAAGAGGCATGGGTCTGTGGTCTGGGGTCAAAGTTGTTAGCATTGACTCCCTTCTCACAACATGGCTTCTCTCCTCCTCCACTGGTCGTTTAACTATGGCCTGACTACTTCACCTCAGTGTCCTTTTCATAAAATAGATATATTCAATTGAGTTAAGACACTAGAATGTTGTGCTGATTAAATGAAGCAATGTATGTTAAATGTCACGACAAACCAGGGTTTCCTTTTGGCCTTAATTACCCGAAGCAGCCGGTCTCTGGGATTCAGAGATTCATATTATCTGTATAATTTCAAAAACAATGCTCACTTCATTTGAATTGAAATAAACACAGGCATCGCTAGAGAAAGCTGACATGGTTTGTTTCCCATTTTCATCAATAAGCTTGTACTCAAGATCTCTGCTGGACACAACTACAAAGTAGAAGAGTAAGATGCTCCTGTTCTCGAAAAAATAATTCATGAGGAGCCAAGACAGGAGGTCATTAAGTGGTCATTTGTTGGTACAAACCACACTTGCTGCAGGTATTCAAAGAAGGAAGAAACCAGAGTATAGCAGACCAATCAGGAAATTATGGGAATTGGGTGTAGACCTTGATCTGGAAGCATGAAAGGGGGATGGGGAGGGCGCACTGGGTACCAGTAAGACAAGGATGTGACCATGTGCTAGACATGCCATCAGGTGACTTACGTGTGTACAATACCTCATTTAGGACTCACAACAACCTGAGAAAGTGTATTATTTTCCTTGTGTGAAAGACATGAGAACATGGGTTTAGAGAGGTTGAGATATTTACCCAGTCGTGTAATAAATGATCATCCTAGATAAAAACCAAATCTCTTTGACTCCAGAGACCATGTTCTTACCACTGAACCCTCCCCACAGGCAAGAATGAACATTCTGTGTTGCAGGACAGTGAGGTGACCCACGCAGAAGCACCGAGAATATATGTTGAGGGACCCTGGAGATAACGCTGGACAGTGAAGGTGACGCTTTTATAGTTTGGGTGGGTCTGGGAAAAGCCAGAACACCTAAGAATAATTCCTTTGGAATAAAGGGTTACTGATTTATCGCAACATAACACTAGAAATAGAAATGATCAAGCCTCCATTTTCCTAGGGAAGGCCCTCATTTTGCCACTCTGGGAGGAGAAAAATTGTAAAAAAAAAAAACAAAAAAAACTTTATATCAGAGTTTTCCCCCGCCTCCTAGCTTTTCTCAATGTAACACGACCAAAATGCAGGTTCTGAAATATCCCTGGGCCCATCAGCTGACCTAACGCAGACACAATGCACTCCTTTCTGTAAGACATCCTTGCCTGGACTCCTGTAAAAAGAAGGAGGTATTTTATTGTCTGTCAGACTCTGTTAAAAGCTCTTTTCCCTTTATTCTTACAGAGTATATGCATAAAACTTCTTTTCATGAATATTTGAATAATCTCTTTTTTGGTCATTTTTTGTCTCCACTCCAGAATGGGAAGCAGAATGTGACCTGCCCAGGAAAATACTCCTAGGAGCCTCTGTCATAATATGTACATTGGACTGAGAGCCTGAGAAATTGTGATCAGCACTGGGGCTTGTGGTGCTGTATTTCCAGCCCATTTGATTGGATTCCAGAAGGAGTATCTCTATGGAAGGAAAAGGTATGAACAAAAGAGGCTGGGTGGGAAATATCTCTATTCCGGGATTCCTAATACTCCTTTATCAGTGGAAGAGCCAGGAATATAGTTAATGAGATTAAAATCCCCAAGTTATGGGGCTATGATTCCTTTACTTTCTGTGAGACAGTCAGACTGGTATAGTGCTTTAATGTTTCTTCATGCTCAGAATTTGATTATATGGCATCCTGTCATTCTCGATCCATTATCCTTATTTCTTCTCCTTTATAGCACTTATTATTACAACACATTTCATTTTGTATTTATCTGTGTATCTATTTTATGGATGCCCCATAAAATATAGGTTTAATGATAGCAGGGGCTTTACCTGTTTTGTTTACCATTAAATTCTCAGTATCTGGTACCAAGCAGGTGCTCAATTAATATTTGTTGAGTAAATAAAACTGTTCATTGAATTTATCATTTAATTTTCATTTATGGACTGACCACTGTGGTGAGACCCTGTTTTAGAAATAAAACAAAGCTCATACCTCTGTGTGAGATGCAGACACATGACCAGATATAACCTGAAAGGTACTAAGGCAGAGGAATATGTAGGATATTATGGGAGTACTGAGAAGGAGGTACAGACCAGAGGAAGTACCTGACTCAAACTTTAAAGAATGAGTAGGATTTTGATTGGGTTAGACATCAATTGACCTATCTGCATTTTCCCCCTTCCCTGAAGAGGTTTGAGGACCCCAGGGACTAGTGATGTGTGAAGAAATCAAACACATGCATTCTAGAAAGTAGAAATCAAGAAGATAAAAAAAAAGGTCTTTAAAGGGCCACCAAACAAACATGCCAGAATCAGATATTAAAGGCAAGATGGGAACACAGGAATCCAAATTGATGAGCGCAAAAACAAGATCAGGGTGAGGTGGGAAAAAGTGGCAGATATTCGATGGCCATGTAGAATGGGCATTCATGTCACAGTTTGCTTACACAGGCAGTCTGGAAGTCAGAGCTGGTCCAGCCAAGATCAGGGTCAGAGAAGACTTACTTAGAGTCCTGGGCCCTCTCTCACAAAGGCTGCATTCTGGACCCCATGTTCACCCCAACACAATTTGCTTCTTTCATCCAATATGGGTATAGGAGATCATGTGAGGGGAAATGGGAGAGAAGAGAAGAAACAGAGAAATAGAAAGAAGAGTGCAAAGAATATGAAGTAGAGGGAAGAACAATTTTTATAAAGGAACAAAGGGAAGAAAATGGAAAGTTGAAAAATAAAGGAAGCACAGGAACTTTCCAGCCCTTATTAAGTTTGAGTGCTAGTGGTTATTTAAGTGGTCCCTTTGGATGGGTAGACATATTGAGCATTTCACTTTCGGTTTGTTTGTATTTATAAACCATAAAGTCAAGCTCAGATTTCTGCCAGAAAAGCACTTTTAGAAGGCAGTGAGAACTTATCTTTCATTTTCTATAGATCAGTTTTGTAGCCTCTTGAAGTATTTATAGTTTTAATACATAACCATAAATGCCCCCTAAACAAGGAATATTGCACCTTTCGATTACTATTATTGCTTTATTGCTCATCACAGCCATAAATTAGCAACATCTTCCAGCATTACTGAAAGAGCACTGAATTAGGTTATAATACGAGTATATAAGAACCTATTAAAGCTTTGCTATTTCTTAAAAGTCTTTATAGTTTTCTAGTGTTTCAATTAAAGAACTACTTTCCTGCTCAATAAGAGCCCTCCTGTTCAAGGTAGGATAATAGTATCAGAAGAGAAAAGCAAGAGTGAAAGAAAGAAAACCGGAATATAAAACATTAAAAGTGAAATGGCTATAGAAAAGAAAAGCAGGGATTTAAGACATCCATATTATAATAATTTAAATTTCTTAACTCTTTATCAGATGCAAGCCTATGTATATAACATATACAGGGGTGGCAAAAGTTGTTTGTATAGAAAAAGATATGCAGGTTATGATTATTATAAACTCTGTTACTCACGACTGGGTATATGTATACCCAGCCCTGCATATTATCTGTATCAAGTCTACAGCTAAGCATATGTCTAGGTCTATATTTACATATTTTTGTTCTCCCAATGAGCTTTTAGTGACATCTTTGATATCTTTTACCTTTTGGTCATGTGAGTAAGAACTCCATTAAAATATCAAAGACGGCAGAAAAAACTCATTGGGAGAACAAAATATATAGATGTTGACCTAGACACAAGTTTGATGTCTAGGAGATGAGGATGATCATCATGATGATGATAAAGCACTTTAGCAATAAATGCCTCATATAATACTATTAGGATTACAAATAAAATACAATATAGAAGAAAAAAACTGGGGGGAGCCAGGAGATCTACATTAGATAATGGCTTTACTAGTGACCTTTGCAGATAATTTTACCGTTTCAACTCTGGATTTTCTTGGGCAACAACCAGTTGATAAAATTAGATAATGTGTGAGGTATTAATTTTAAATATGTACTGAGTAACAGCTAAGCATTGTGGGAAGTTCCCACCTTGATAAGGAGAAAAGCCAAATGTGCCACAAAAACGGGGTGTGTGATGTGTATGTGTTTGTGTGTGTGGGGGGGAGTGGGAGTTTAAAAACTATAGAGTTGAGAATGCAAAGAAAGCTAAACTGTAGAAAGTGATGAGTCCTTCCTAAAAGAGAAGAGATCCATAGTGACTCTCTTTCCTGGTGAATTACAGTCATGAGACTGACACTCTCATCTTAAACAATGAGAAGCTAGAAAAACCACACAATTTGTGTGTGTGTGTGTGTGTGTGTGTGTGTGTGTTTTCAAGCTCATCAGAGAGATGAAAATAGGAAGAAATTTAAATTTTAGTAAGGGGCAATCTCTTCCTGAAAGAGAAGAAACCCGTGATTGCTTTTATTTTGGCAGTGCAATGGAATGAGGAAGAATCCATAGGAAATTGGGGTAGAGGATGAACCAGACTTTTACTTTTTTCTCTTGAACCTTCACTGACTATGAGGGGAAGTGTGCCAAAAGATTAGGGCAGGACAGGAAAACTGAGAGAGATTCTCCATTTGGGCATGTAAGCAACCTTAAAACAGGAATACTGTAGCAAGGTTGTGGATGGAAAAAGATACCTGATAAAAATCTGTCCAGAGTATCTTGACCCTATAAATACGTAAGATAGCTGCCCTCCAAAGACGAGTGGCCAGGCAACTAGTGGAAATAGGTTTTCTAAGGTTTAGAGATTTTAGGGTAAAATTGGTGAACAAAGGGGGCTCCCTAGTGGCCCCAAAAAGCTGGCATCTTTCCTGAAAAAGAGACAGATATCTCATGGTTCAGAAAACTAGCAGTAGAGATGCTAAGCATAAGATGATATTTAAAGTTTTTTGAGGTCTCAGATCCCAAGCCTGGCTAAAAGTAAAGTTCTTATTCAGTCCTCAAAACATTTGAACTCAGTGGTAAACTGAATCTACTTTGCAACAAAAGCCATACCAAGCTCAACTAGAGATTAAATTAACTTAATTGCAATAAAACAGTCTGATAGAAGAATAGATATATTTGATTTAGAGTATATTATTTATTTCAATATCTACTGTTCTTTTATAAACAAGTCAGGCATACAATTTTTAAAAATGCACAAAGGGGCAAAACAATGAAACCCTTTGGTCAAGAGAGAAACATTCAAGACAAGTAGATACAGAGATGACCCAGCTATTAGATTTACCACAAAGGGACTTTTAAATAACTAAACACATATATTAATGAACTTAGGATACATTTTAGACACATGCTCAAACAAATGAAAAATTTACCAGACAAATAGATACTATGAAAAGAACCAAATGAGCCTGCAGAGGATCCCTTTATAGTGTTCAGCTGAATAATGATCAGCACATGTGTGTGAAGAAACTACCTTAAGGTGGAATCACCTGAAAGGAGCAGAGGCGCCAGTCTCCAGAGTTCACACAGAGCTTGTGTTCCCAGCATCCAGAGAGGAAAAACCTCATAAATTGTGGGACACTAGTAGAGACTAGTAGAATGGTATTCCTTTAGTAGTGAGTAAAAGTAAACTTTAGACTAAAGACTGCTTTGATCCCAATTAACAAAACTTATAAGCAAACCTTAAAACAAATTAAATAGTTTCCAAATAACTGCATCCCAGGAAAAGGTATAAGAATATTTATAAGAATTAAATAAGGTATTCAAAAAGTTAAAATGCACAATTAAAAGTCCAATTTAAAACATAGCAGTCATATGATGAAAGAAAAAAAAATGTGTTCCATAAAAAGGGGAAAAAACTAATAATAGAAATAAAGATAATACAAAAGATAAACTTAATAGACAAAAGCATTAAAACAGTTATTATAACTAAAGTTTATATGTTAAAGAAGATATAAAGATATTTATACACATTAAAGATAAGGACAATATAGAAAAATCAAGTTTCAAAAGATAAAAATATAATGTCTGAAATAAAAATACACTAGATGGCAGTAAAGTTAATTAGACTTTGCAGAAGAAAAGATTAGTGAACTTGATAACATATACAAAATGAAATATAAAGAAATAGCTTTAAAAAAGGAAATAGAGCATTAGAGGGCTGAGGACAAAATGGCATAATCTATATATAATTGGAGTCACCTAAGGAGAAGAAGGGGTGTGCAGAAAAATATTTGAAAAAATAACAGCCAAAATTTTTCCAAATTTGATTGAAATTTATAAAAACCTAAAGATCTAAGAATCTGATTGAAACACAAACAAAAAAAATCATGAAAAACGACACCAAAGTACAAAGCAATCAAATTGCTTAAAAACAGTGGTAAAGAGAAAATCTTAAAAGCAGGGAGAAGAAAAAGACATATGTACAAAATGACAAAAATAAGAATGAAATAAGCCATCTTTCCAGTAATAATGAAAGCCAGGAGACAGCGGAGCATCTTTAAAGCACTGAAAGAAAATTTTGTCAACATAGAAATGTCTGCCCAGGAAGATATATTTTAAAAATGTGAACACAAAATTTAAAAAATATATATATATATATATATATATATATATATATATATATATCAGCTCTTTGAAATAAAAAACAAACAAAACATTATCAGCAAGACCTAACTGTATTTAAGGAAAAAAGTAATAGCAACTATATGCAATTATATAACAATCTGTAGGATGCTGCAAAAGCAGTGCTGAGAGAAAAAATTTTAACACTGAATGCTTACATTAGAAAGGGGGAAAAAATGTCTCAAATCAATAATATAATCCTTACTTCAAGACACTAGAAAAATTAGAAAATAAACCCAAACCAAGTAGAGTAAAGGATAAAAAATAAAGGTAAGAACAGAAATTCATGAGGTTAGAAACTGTTGTAAGGTGTCAGCAAGATAACCAGAGATGCACAGCCGAATTGTAAAGGAGCACTTTATTACACCAGTGAGCTGTTACACCGGCGGGGTGGGGGGGTACAGCTTCCCCAAATCCTCAGCCCCAAGCCTTCTTTGTTGCCCGCTTTTAAAGGCACAAACTACAGAAAAAAGAAAAAAAAAAACTACATTCTCTTGGAGCCACTTTTGGCACCATTAAGGGGGGCTGATACAGAGAAGAGGGAGAGAAACTTGTTAGAGGTCAGGGTAACCATTAATCTCTTTTTTTTCTCATGGTTCCTCTGAGTTTCCCAAGGCCTTCATTAACACCTTATCTTTATAGTTTTCTTTGGGTTTCTCAAGGCCCTTATGTTTACAGAAAAGAAACTGCCAGGGTGTGTACGTGCAGTTACTGAGGGTCAGAATGGAGTTATTACAGAAACAACAAAAACAAAAACCCACAAATAAAACAAAAAAAAATGTTACTTTAAAAAGATCAATAAAACTGGTAAATCTCTAGCCAGACTGATTAGAAAAAAGCAAAAGAGAGAGAGAGAGAGCAGACACAAATTACCTATATCTAGAAGAGAGAGAACATCACCAGAGATCCTACAGCTATTAAAAAGACAAAGTAATATTATGAAGATCCTTTTGCCAATAAATTTGGCAATTTAAATGAAATGTACAAATTATTTGAAAATCACAAACTACCAAAGCTCATTAAAGATAAAATAGATGACCTAAATGGTCCTATATTAAAAACATTAAATTTGGAGTTAAAACCTCTCCTGCCAAGAAGACTTTAGGTCCAGATAGATTAACTAGTAAATTATATCAAACATTTTAAGGAAAATAATAACACCTATTCTGTACAAATTATTCCAGAAAGTTGAATAAAAGTAAATATTCCAACATATTCAGAATATATATTAAGAACTCTTACAACTCAATAATTTGAAGACAAAGTGCACGAATAAAAAATGGGCAAAAGATTTGAATAGACATTTCACCAAATCATGATTATGCCCATATTTGAAAAACAAGTATTTGAAAAAATCCATTATCAGTTCCTGATAAAAACTCACAGCAAATTAGGAAAAGAACTGTCACAACCTGATAAAATACATCTCTAACAAAAACCTATAGCCAATATATACATAATTGTGAAACAGTGAATTTTTTAATATCAGGAACAAGATAAAGATATCTTTATTCATCAGTATTTTTAATATTGTACTAGAGTTCCAGTTAGTGCAATAAGACAAGAAAAATAAATAAAAGACATGCAGATCAAAGAGGAAGAGACTTATTATCCTCAGCCACCTATGTAGAAAATCCTATGAAATCTATTTTTAAAAAGCTACTAGAACGAATAAGTGACATTAACCAGGTTATAGGACACCAAGTTAATATACAAAATACTTACAGTAAATATGACAAAATGTGTGTAAGAGTTACTACATTGAAAACTATAAAACATTGTTGAAAGAAATTAAATATTGAAATAATTGATATGTCATGTTCATGAATCAGAAGATTTAGTATATGTAAGATGTCAATTTCCCCCAGTACAATGTCACTTAGCAGCAGGCTTTTTTCTTTTTTTGGTAAAAATTTAAAAAATATTTCTAGAAATATACTGAAAGTTACATGGAAATGTAATAGACCTGAAATAGCAAAGCAATTACAAAAGAACAAAAACAGCTTTAAAAAAATAAGGCAAATCTGATTCAATACTTATCATAAATCTGGAGTAATTAATTCTGCATGGCTTGACAAAAACATGTTCATCATTGGAAAAGAATAAAAATTGAATAATAGACCTGCATATATGTAGCCAATTGATTTTCAACAAAGCTGTCAAAGCAATTCAATGAAGAAAAGATAATATTTTCAAAATGTGATGTTGCAGTAATTGGATAGCCATATACAAATGAGCTTTAATCCTTATCTTCCATAATATATAATAAGAAAATCATAATAGTTGATTAACCAAATGTGAAAGCTAAAAATAGTGTAAGTTCTCTAGAAGAAATCAGTACAATGTCTTAGTATTTGTGGATTTGACAAATATATATTCACTCGAAAAGCAAGAACTATAAAAAAATCAATAATTTTCAATTTATCAAAAATTAGAAGCTGCTCTTCAAAGAATGATTACCAGAATTAAAAGGCAAGCCACAGTCTGGAAGACAGTATTTCCAAACTATATACCTGACAAACAACTTATATTCAGAATATATATTAAG
The DNA here is from genome assembly GCA_030848825.1 of Tadarida brasiliensis. Classification (NCBI taxonomy): domain Eukaryota; kingdom Metazoa; phylum Chordata; class Mammalia; order Chiroptera; family Molossidae; genus Tadarida; species Tadarida brasiliensis. The sequence continues at coordinate 33,637,158 of CM061275.1, forward strand.
AACTCTTATAACTCAATAATTTGAAGACAAAATGTACGAAATAAAAAATGGGCAAAAGATTTGAATAGACATTTTACCAAAAAAGATATACAGATACAAATTACAACAAAGTGCAATATCATTAATCATTAAGAAACATAAAATTGAAAATGAGATATCTCTACATTCCTCCTAGAATGCCTAAATTTATAAGCTTGACCATACCAAGTTTTGGTGTGGTTGTGGAGCAAATAGAACTCTCAATTTATGATGAGATGTTAAATAACAGTCATTTTGAAAAAACGAAAGTTTTATAGTTTTTTAAAAAGTTAAACATATGCTACAAATAACATAGCCATTTTATTTGTAGGGAAATGAAAGTATATGTCGATCCAAAGAATTGTACATGAATTTTCATAGCAGATTCATTTGTAATATCCAAGAACTGGAATCAGCCCAAATGTCAATCAGCATGCGAATAGATAAATTATGTTATAGCAACAAAAGAATACTACTTGGCAATAAGAACACACAAACAATAAAAATAACAAAAAAGAAAAAAGTGATTTATTGATATAGGCAACAGAAGGAATGAAAATAAAAATAATTGCTCTGAGTGAAAGAAGCCAGACAAAAAAAGAGTACATACTATAATGATTTGTTTATAGAACATTTGAGAAAAATGCAAAGTAATCTATGGTAGCAAAAATCAATCCACTTGTCACTTAGGGACAAGAGTAAAGTGATAGACTATAGAGGAGCATGAAGAGAATTTGGGGGGGGTTATGGAAATGTTCATTATTTTTATTGTAATGACATCTTCACAGAAGTATGCATTTGTCAAAGTGGACGAAATGGTACAATTTAAATATGTGAAGTTTATTGAACTTCAATTATACATAAATATATTTATTATTTTATAAGAAACCTCTCAGCAAGATAGGAATACAGAAGAATTTTCTAAGTTTATAAGAATATTCTACCAAAAAAACAAAAATTATTGCTAAGATCATATTAAATGATGAATGATTGAATGCTTCCTCCTAAGCTTAAGTAAAAACAATGATATCCATTCCCACTACTTATATTCAATATCTTAGTAGGGTTTCTAGTTAATGTAAGAAGGTAAGAAAAGAAATAAAAAAGCATACATTTTGGAAAAAAGAAGTAAGACTATATTTATTCACAGATAACATGATTCTGTACATTTAAAAAATCATAAGGAATCTGATAAGAATTACTGGAATCATAGCTAATATTTTGTAAGCTGACAATGGAAAATGAGAAATTTAAGTAGTAAACATAATACCATCTGTTATAACAGTAAAATATAAAGCATTTGGGATACATTTAACAGAATATATGTAAAACCTCTGCGTTGAAGACTATAAGACGTTGCTGATAGAAATTTGAAAATACTAAAATAGATACAGATTATGAAACAAAATAGAGTGTCCGGAATAAGCACACAAATTTATGGCTAATCGGTTTTGACAAAAAGGACACGGTAATTTAGTGGAGAAATAGTACTTTTCTCACAAATAACATTGGAACAATGCTCATTCCCAAGGAAACACACAAACCTCAACCTTAACCTTTCATTGTAACCCAAAACTAATGCAAAATGAATCATAAAACGTAAAAATGAAGTTCTAAAACATATCAAAGAAAACACTAGAGTATTTTTTGTGACATAAAAATAAAGTCTTCTTAGGACACAAAAATTAAGAAACAAAAGTTGAATTGTACTTCCTCAAAATCACTTACTCTGCTCTTTCTAAGACACCGTTAAGAAATGAAGAACCTCAACCTAGGAGAATGCGCCCAACAAAGGGCTTATATTCAGAAAATATATAGACTTGTACACTTAATTATAAGAAAACAAACAAGCAACTAAGACAATGGCAAAAAAATTTCAAAAAGTGTTTCAGAAAAGGTGTATGAATGGTGAAAAAGCACATGAAAACATGCTCAAAATTATTTGTCACCTAAAATGTAAGTTAAAACCACAATGACATACTACTTCGTGCATATCAGAATGGCTGAATGATTTTTAAAAACAAACAAATCTAAGTGTTGATAAGGTTTTAGAACAACTGAAACTTCATACATTACCAGTAGAAAAGTAAAATGCTCTAATCACTTTTTAAAAATCATCAGTTTCTTAAAAAGTTACACACACATATACCACAAAATTTAGCACTTCAATTTTTAGTTATTTACCCAAAAGAACTAAACACAGGTGTCTACACAAAAGCTTGCACTCAAATGATCACAGCGGCTGTATTCCTAATAGCCCCAAACTGAAAAAACGCCAAATGTCCCCCAACGGTGGCATAAACGTGCAATGAATTTAGCAATAAAAAGGAACAAACTAGCCTCGTCCAGGTGGCTCAGTTGGTTGGAGTGTCATCCTGTACACCAAAAAGGTTGTGTAGGTTCGATTCCAGGTCAGGACACACACCGAGATTGCAGGTTCAATCCCTCATGGTCGATGGGTGCATGATCGATGTTTCTTTCCCTCTTTCTCTCTCTCTTCCCCTCTTTAAAGTCAATAAATATATCCTTGGGTGAAGGTTAAAAAAAAGGGAACAAACTATAAATACAACAATACAGATAGACGCAAAAATAATTATGCTCTCTGAAAGAACAGACAAAAAGGAGTGCATATTATATTATTTCTTTTATATGAAACTATAAAAGAGAAGCAGAGAAAATCAAGAAATTCAAGTTTATTCCTTTGACATATTAATAAATGATAAAACTCCTTGCAAGGCTTATCAAGAAAATAAAACAAAACAAAAAATCATAAATTATCATTATCAAAAGTACATCACTACAAAGCCTAAAAATTAACAGAGTAATGAGATATTAGGTACAATTTTATGCCAATAAAAACTAGATAAAATGTACAAATTCCTTGAAAAACATAAAAGTATATAAAATGGAATGGAGGATTTAAATAACCCTATGTATATTAAAATGGTTTAATTTGTAACAGAAGTATTCCCACAAAGAAAATTTCAGGCCCAGTTGTCTTCACTGGTAAATTCTATTAAGCATGTAAGAAGAAATAATACCAATCTTACATAAACTCTTTCTGAAAACACAGAAGGAATGAATACTTTCTAACTCCTTTGATGAGACCAGCATAAACCTGATATCAAAACGTGACAAATATATTACAAGGAAAGAAATAAATGTACAGACCAAATTTCCTCATGAACACAGATATAAAAATTCTTATGAAACATTAGCAAATATAATTCAGAAGTAAATGAAAAAGAGGTAAGTCTTAACTAAGTGGAGTTTATACCAGGAAGGCAAAATTGATGTAACATTAAAAAATCAATCAATGTAATTCACAATATAACAGAGTAGAGAAGGAAAACCATATGCTTTCTCAGTAGATGGAGAAAAAAATTGACAAAATTCAATATCCATTTATAATAACTCAAAGCAAACTAGGAATGAAAAGGAACTATCTCTATCTGCTAAAGCACATCTGTGAAATATCTATATCTAATAGCATTCTTAATGGCAAAATATTAAGTTGTTTTACGTGTAATCAGAAAGAACACAAGAACATACTCTCTACATTAGCCTCAAAAAACACATCAGAGACTTAGGAATAAATCTCACACAAGGTGTCTACAACCTCTACATTGAAAACTAAAAAATTATTGGAAAAAAAATTAGACATAAATAAATGGAAAAAGTATTATTGTCTATTATCCTCATATTTATCTGCAGATTCAGCATGATCTGAAGAAAAAAAGCAAGCTTTTTTGAAGAAATTGACAAACTATTTCTATAATTTATTATCTAGAAGAGCCAAACAATCATGAACAATGAGAACAAACTGTGGGACTTACTACTTGGTTACAATACTTTCTATATATTTCCAGTAAGCAAGACAGGGTGGTAGTGCCACAGAATAGATAAATAAATCAATAGAACAGGTTAGAGAGTCCAAAATATATCCACGTATGTATGGTCAATTAATTTTCAACCCAGTCACCATGCCAATTCAATAAGGGAAGAGAATGGGTTTATACTAGAAAGGCCATGTTAATTTTACATGGTGCTGGAACATCTGGTTCAAACATAATCCTCAACTCCTATCTTACTTACTGCATGCATTTGTTTTAGATGGACCCTAACACTACCTAGAACCCTAAACTGCTAGAATAAACAAAAGAGAATATCTTTGCAACCTAGTTAAAGAACTTTTTCTTCTTTATTTCTTTTATAGGACATGAAAAGAATTAACCAGAAAAGAATAGGCAAAACACAGACTGGAAAAAATATTGACAGGCAGATAGATTAGATAGATAGATAGATAGATAGATAGATAGATAGATAGATAGATAGAGGATTTGCATAAAGAATATATGAAGAACTACAAACAAACAATACGAAAACAACTCAATAAAAAGAAGGCAAAGTACTTGAACAAAGAATTTACAGAAGAAGATATGCAAATGGCCATTGATCACAAGATCGATGCCATGCAAAGGAGCTCAATATCATTAGTTATCAAGAATACACAAATTAAAACCAAAACGAAATACCATTATGTGCTTACCAGCATGTTAAAGTAAAAAATACCAGTAATTCTAAATCTTGACAAGCATGTGAAACAGCTGGAATTCTTGTTCATTGCTTGTGGCACAGTAAAATGTTACAGTCGCTTTGGGTAACTGTTTCTTTTTTTTCTAATAATGCTAAACATACTTCTATTCTGTGACTCAGCAACACATTCCTAAGATACTGATTCAAGAGGAGTTAAAACATATGTACACAAAAAGACAGGTACAATAATGCCATGCCTTATTCACAGTAGTCAAATATTGGACACAGACCAATGTTCATCAACAAGAGAAAAGATCTGAAATTGTTGTATGTTCACACAATGAATACAACTCAGCAATTAAAAAGGAGTCGGTTATTGGCAGATGCAACAATGTGAATGAATTTCTAAACATTATTTTAAGTGAAAGAAGGTAGACACAGAAGAATACACACTGTGTGAGCCCATTGTGAGAAATTCAAGAACAGACAAAACTAATTATAGTGAGGGAAATACAAATGTATTTGCCTCAGGAGCGTGGAAAATTGACTGAAAGGGGCATGAACAGTAGTATCTGTTAAATATTTAACAACAAGCTCTAGTGAGATGGGGTGAAAGTCCTGATTTGTAGAATTTGCTGATTTTCATGTTGTAAATATTCTCAATTTCAAGTTTCCTAGCTTCCAACATGACATGATTGAGTGAGGAGTTGGGAATTTCTGTGCACAATGGACCCTCACAGGGCGCTGGGAGCTGACTCCCCACACTACTGCGTGGGTATGAGGAAGCTTTCTTTGGCGATGAAAATATTTCAGATCTTCTTCTGGGATGTGGTTACAAGGTATATCAAATTATCAAAACTCCTCATATTCCTTGACATTTGAGATCTGTGCTTTTTGTATGTAAGTTACATCTCTCTCTCTCTTTTTTTTTAAGTGGTAAGTGCCATGTCCTAGGTACAGAGAAATACTTGCCCCTGGGGTTTTCCATTATAACATCCCAGTGTAACAGATAACTCCAAAACGTAGTGGCTTAAATCAATGGCATTTCTTTGCCTCAAGTTTGAGCAGGGATAGTTCGTCTCTTCTCTACTCAGCGTGAACTGAGGCTGCATGAAGGCTGGGCACTGAATCATCCTCTCTCTCAGACGTCTGGTAGGGGACGCTGGCTGTTGAGGGGAATGCTTACAGGTGACAGTACTTACAGGGGACCTTTGCATGTGGCCTGGGCTTTCCTACAACATGATGCCTGGGTTCTAAGGGTGTGCATCCAAGAGGCGGAAAGCCAAGCAGAAGCTGTTCACCTTTTCTACCCTAGCCTGGGACGGCACACTACATTGGTTCCATCACATTCCATAAGTCAGGACAGTCACAAGCCTGCCCAGGCTCAGAGATGAGGAACTGGACTCCAGCTCTTGATGGGGAATGGCTAAGTTCTAGAAGAGTTCGTAGAACTGGAAATGTTGCTGTGGCTGTTATTAAAAAGTACATTCTGTCAGAGACTCATCGGGCTTAATTCATCTCCCTCCCCCAAGACTTTTCAAAGTCTTCTCCCATTTTAGAACCGTATTCAGGTTCAAGGTCCAGGATCCTATCATCTGCACCAGATCCAGGAATAGAGGAAGCCCCTTGGCTACATTCCTGAAGAACAGTGCCTTGAGTAAAGTTTTTCTCCACTTGAAGAGATGGGAACTAAAGAGATGAATTATCTGAACCCTACACACTTAACCTAAATTGTATGACAAGAATTAAGATAACTAGAATGCATCTATCATTCATAAAGTGGGAAAACTGGAAGCACTCAATATTCATTGGTTCATGGTAAATGGGAAATCCTTGCCAATCCTTGATTAGGGCTCAGTTGTACTTCCTGGGAATGATTCACTATTGCTCTTGGCTCTGTTCTCTGGAATTCGCTTCTGCCCTCTGTGTATTCCTTCCTTTTTCTATTAGAAATAATTACTTTTGGCCTGTCGGAGTTCAAAAGTCCAGAGGCCTTCTTTTCTTTTCTTTTTTTCACACACAAATTATAGACTTCAGATTTCTCCTTTTTTTTTTTTTCATTAATGTCCAAAAATTCCTGGATGCTATCCAGGATACTGCAGATAGACTAGATAGATAGACAGATAGTCTCCTTCAATCCAATATTTTCTAGTCTTTCTTGTCTTCCACAATCTTGATACATTTTTATTTTTTTAAGTTTTATTGAAATATAATTCACATGACATACAATTCAGCCATTAAAGTGTACAATTCAATTGTTTTTAATATTTCCAAAGAGTTGTGTAATCATTCTTATAATCTACTTTTAGAACATTTCATCAACCCCTCAAAAAACCTTCACCCATTAGCACTCATTCTCCATCCCTCCTCCCCAAACCTCCCAGCTCTAGGCAACCTCTCTCTACTTCCTGTCTCTGAAGTCTTGTATTTTCTGGACATTTCATATAAATGAAATCATATAATATGTGGTCTTTTGTGCCTGGCTTCTTTCACTTAGTATATTATTTTTATAGTTCATCCACATTGTAGCATACATCAGTACTTCATTCTTTTTTGTTGCCAAATAAAATTTTATGGGATGGATATGCCACATTTTATTTATACATTCATGAAATGAAGGACATCTGGGTTCTTTCTACTTTTTGGCTGTCATGAATCATGCTGCTACGGACATTTCTGTAGACAATTTTTCTTTTTGTGGAAGTGTGTTTTTATTTTCCCAGGGTATATAACAAGGAGTAGAATTGTTGAGTCATATGGTAACTCCATGTTTAACATTTTGAGGAAGTGCCAACTTATTTTCCAAAGCAGCTACACCAATTTTACATGCCACCAGGCAATGTATGAAGGTTGAAATTTGGGCACATTGTCATCAACACATTACTGCCTGTGTTTTTGATAACCACCCTGATGGGTATGATGTGGTATCTCATTGTGATTTGGATTTGACTCTCCTTAATTACTAATGAAGTGGAGAACATTTTACGTGCTTGTTAACCATTGGTGCATCTTCATATCCTTTGCCCATTTAAAAATTGTGTTATCTTTTTATTATTGAGTCACGTAAGTTCTTTTTTAAATCTTTTTTAATTGAATTTATTGGGGTGACATTGGTTAATAAAATTATATAGGTTTCAGGTATACAATTGTATAATATATCACCTGTATATTGCACTGTGTGTTCACCATCCAAAGTCAAGTCTCCTTCCATCACCATTTATCCCCCTTTACCCTCTTCTACCTCCTCCCACCTCCCTTTCCCTCTGGGAATCAAACTATGAGGTGTTTTTCCTTCCTTTTTTTTCCTCTTAATCCCTTCACCTTTTCACCAGCTATGCAACCCCGCTCCCCTCTGATAGCTGTCAGCCTGTTCTCTATCTATGAGTCTGTTTCTATTTTGTTTGTTAGTTTATTTTATTCAATGGAGTCCACATATGAGTGAAATCATATGGTACTTGTCTTACTCTGACTGGCTTATTTCACTTAGCATAATACTCTCCAGGTCCATCCATGCTATTGCAAAGGATAAGATTTCCTTCTTTTTTATGACCAAGAAGTATTTCATTGTGTAAATGTACCACAGCCTTTTTATCCACTCATCTATATAAGTTCTTTATGAGTTCTAGATACAAGTCCCTTATCAGAAATATGACTTGCAAATATTTTATCTTGTTCTGTGAGTTGTCTTTTCACTTTCTTGATGGTATCATTTGCAGCAAGAGTATTTTTAATTTGGTGAAATCCAATGTATCTATTTGTTATTTTGTCACTCTTTTTTTTTTTTTTTTGTGTGTGTGTGTGTGTGTGTGTGTGTGTGTGTGTGTCATATCTAAGAAACCAGTGACTAAACCAAGGTCATGAAGATTTATGTTTGTTTTCTTCTAAGACTATTATATTTTTAGCTCTTACATTTAGGTCTTTGATCCATTTTGAGACAATTTTTGTGTCTGGTATATTTTTGCATACAGATATCCAGCATGTTTTAACACCATTTGTTAAGAAGACTATCTATTTCCTGTTGAACTACCTTGACACTCTTGTCACAAATCAATTGACCACAAATGTAAGGGTTTGTTTCTGGATTCTTAATTCTATTTCATTGACTTATATGTCTATCCTGTACCACTATGACATTGTCTTGATTATTGTAGCTTTGTAGTAAGTTTGAAATTGCTAAGTGTAGGTCCTTCAACATTGTCTTGTGTTTCAAGGTTATTCTTGGCCCCTTGGATTTCCATATGAATTTCAAAATAAGAGTGTTGAATTTTGCAAAATAAGACTACTTGAATTTTGATAGAAATTGCATTGAATGTGTAGGTTAATTGGTGCATATCACCATCTTAACAATAGTAAGACTTCTAATCCATGAACATGTACTGTATTTCTATTTATTGGGGTCTTTAATTTCCTTAAATGATGTTTTATAGTTTTCTAAGTGTAAAGTTTAAATATTTTTTGTTAAATTTGTTACTAGGTATCTTATTCACCTTGATGCTATTATAGTAGAATTTTAGTCTAATTTTATTGTCAGATTATTCATTGCTATTGTTTAGAAATACAATTGATTTTTGTAGATTGATCTTGTATTGTGCACTTGATTCGTTCTAAGAGTTTTGTTAATTCCTTCAGATTTTCTATATGTAATATCATGCCATCTGTAAACAGAGAGATTTATTTCTTCCTTTTTCAACTCAATGTCTCTATCCATCCATCCATCTATCTATCTATCTGTCTGTCTGTCTGTCTGTCTGTCTGTCTATCTATCTATCTATCTATCTATCTATCTATCTATCTATCTATCTATCTATCTACCTACCTACCTACCTACCTACCTACCTATCTACCTACCTACCTTATTGTCTTGGCTAGATGCCAGTACAATATTAAATAGAAGTGGTGAGAGTGGTCTTCTTTGACTTGTTCCTGATTTTAGGGAGGAAAGCATTCGATCTTTTACCCTTAAGTATGACTGTTTAGCTGTGTTTTGTTGTTGTTGTTTTTGTGGATGTCCTTTATCAGATTGAATAACTTCCATTCTATTCCTAGTTTGTTGAACTCTTTTATATTTTATGGTTCATTTAAAACATTTTATTAAGGTTTACTTCATTAAGCAAAAGTCATAGCCACACATTTTTTTGAGAAATTCTACTTTGGGCTTCCTGTAAGGCTGCTGTGAGAAAACACCTTTTTGATTCTTAGAAACTTTAATTTTTAACTGACACTCTCTGTGAGGCATGACCTTAAGATCATGGGACAACATATTTTGGGGAGTCTAAGATACCACTTTAAATATTGCTGAAGTCTATTTTTTTTTTAATCCTCATCAGAGGATATGTTTTATGTGTGTTTGTTTTTAACTGATTTTTAGAGAGAGAGGAAGGGAGAGAGACAGAGAGAAAAACATTGATTGGTTGCCTCCCATACACACCCCGACCAGGAATTGAACCTGCAACCTTTCAGAGGACTCTCCAACCCAATGAGCACCCAGCCAGGGCAAAGTTGAAGTGAGGTGTTAACACAGAGTTTCTCAGTTACAACACTAGTTTCCTCTTTAGAGGCAGCACTAGATTTGCTCTTTACTTGGAAACCATTTTTTTAATTTTAGCATCATTTGCCATTTGAAGAGGCTAGTGCTGAAAAACAGTTTTATTTTTAAACTCACTAAGTCATGGTTCCTTTATTTCTAATAGCTCTTTCTTCAGTTTGTTATTTTCTTCTTGCATTTGATTGTAAACAACTAGAAAGAGCTAGACAACACCTTTAACCCTCTGCCTCGGAATTCCCTTAGCTAAATCACACAGTTCATTAGGCAAAGTTTCTATTTCCTATGTTATCATAGGCGATAGTGTTGCTAAACTTTACGTCATTCCTAACAAGTGTCCCCTTTCCTCAAGTTTCCAATAACATTTTCAGATCTCCTCAGGGCCATCAGGCCTCAGCTAACATACTCCTCAAGGGCTGTTCAACTCCTACCCTCCCCTTGGTCCCACTTTAGGTTTTATGAGAGCTCCCCACTTCTGACAACAAAATCTGTTCTGTTCAGTATAGCTGCATAACAAGCCACTCTAAATCTCAGCAGCTTAAAAAACAATGACAGCATTTCTTCCATTCATTGAGCAAGGATCAGCAGGAGTAACTCATCTTCACCCTGTAACAGCTCAAAGAATGAGAACTAGTTATATGAAGGCTTGTTCACACGTGTGTTCAGAGTTGATGTTGACATTCATCTGAAATCTTAGCTGGTGATGTCAACCAGAATGCACACAGGCACCTGTCAATGTGGATTGGACTTCCTCACAACATGATGGCTTGGTTTCAAGGTAAAGCATATGAAAGAGAGAGAGAGAGAGAGAGAGAGAGAGAGAGAGAGAGAGAGAGAGACAAGAAGGAAGAGGAGGAGGAGAAGGAGGAGGAGAAGGAGGAGGAGGGAGAGGGAGAAAAGGGGAGAGGGAAGAGGAGGAGGGAGAGGGAGAGCTCACACTAGGCAGAAGCTCTGTTGACTGTTCTAAGATAACTTTAGAAGTCATGTTATAATGCTTCTACAACATTCCTTATGTTGACACATCACAAACCTGCCCAGGGTAAAAGGAAGGGAAATAGCCTTTACCTCTTGATGGAGAGTGGCAAAGTTCTGGAAGAGCATGTTGGAGGAAAATACTATTGTGGCCATTTTTGATAATTACAATATGCCACAGAAACTAATTGCTCTACCTTATGGAATTGTTGTGTTAAGAATATTCTTGAAAAAAGTAGAGTTGCATATAAATTGATGAGCAAGATCAAAGATATATTTATCAAATTTATTTAACATATGTGTGCATACATATTTAAAAACATGTTTCCACTTTTTTTTTTTTTTTTTTGTATGTGCTCCTAGCAGGAACCGAACCTGGGACTCTCTGGTCCGCAGGCCAATGTTCCAACCGCTGAGCCAAACCAGCCAGGGCACATTTCCACTTTTTAATGCTCAGGTTACGTATTAGTAGCTTGGCTGGGCTGAGTCCCTTTATCTTGAATTTCCTGTTTATTTATCTGTAATATGCCTCTGATTTCTGTCTCTGAGTCATTTCTATGGATCTTACAGAAGCAAGAAATTGGAGAGAGGCAAACCACTGAAACAGTAAGAGATAGTAAAGGTTTGAGGTGTTACATGAGATTGTTCAATGCATTAAGACTTCTTTACCAAAGATATAGGCCTTTGAACAAATGCCCTTGCTTGCACAGGAAGAAAGAAAAATAAGCCATGACTGATGGATGAACAAGTTTCCATGCCTCCAGTTTGACTTACTGCAAATCTTCAGGATTCATTGGCATGCATCTGCGTTACACCCTCTGCTTATGATCAGCTTTTCAAGAACTAAGTACCGGTAGGAAGGAAAGCAGTGCACAGTAACCGGTGAGCATGAATCAAGGCCACCCTGTGCTGCCTCCAGTGAACACCTGCCTAACGACCACACAGTGAGGAGGGAATAGAAATCAATCTGGTTAATGCTATTCTGGCCTCTGTCAAGGGAGGAAGAGATGGACTTATGCTTTGAAATGTAATACAAACTTGGAAATCAGGATGGTGGACAAAATAAAATACAGACGTGATTGTTTCCCTCCTCCAAGCTCCTTCAAAGAGCCAAACTCCCATTCAGCAGAGCAGGTCATTAAGGCTATATTTTCTTGTTTTTCTTTTCATAACAATATCATCAGGGTTGGTGCTATTATCACCCTTACAGAGTGATAGGCATCTCTCCCTGTGGCATGATGATTCTTGAGCACAGAAGTTGGCCCCAGACAGAATGGAGAAGCAGGAAGCAGGAAGCCATCACTCCAAGGAAGGCTCAGCAAACCTCTGGATATCAGTGATGGAGGCAGAGGCCAAGGATCAGATTCCATACGTGTCTCTTCCTACTTGTATGAGCAGAATGGTGTTGGGTGGGAAGTGAGAACATTAAATGGGAAGTCATGAGATTTGGTTTCTACTCACATCTCCACCACCAAGTCAAAGGCCTCATTTGTACATGTGTCAAATGAAGAGGTTGGTTTTCATGCTCTCTGAATAACTCCCCAGCCCTGATGTTTCCTTCTCCCACACGGTCCCAACTTTGCTCGGGTGGAGTGCAGGCCAGCTTTTGTAGATACTCCCTAGCTAAAGCAAGACTGCCCAAGGTATTGCACCATGTGCTATATACAGTTTCTACCTTTAGGGTTCTGATCTCACCACCAGAAATAGACTTCTTACAAAATAATCCTGCTAATAGCAAGCTAACATAGAATCAATGGAGCGTCATTGGCTGGCACACCTGAACAGACAGAGGAGGACTTGGATTTCCACAGCAAAATGGCTAATGCAGAAGCTGCTTGGTAAACATGTTGCTGGCTGAAAGGTCTGAGACCTGGGATATGCCTGCCTCAGAAGAGAGAGGAATATTTTGGAAAAGCAGTCCATCTGATGTAGGGCTTGGAGATCCCACTTCCACTCCAGTGCTTGCTCCGTGTTTTAGTTAAATTCCTTCCCATCCTCAGTGAGTAAAACATGTGAGGTGATAGAGAAAATAGTTGGTCAGTTCTGCTTCCTTGTTCCCAGTTGCCCTTAGCCGGCTTGTAGTCTCGGGCAGCTCACCCACCTCGCTGTGTAGTGGCTTCATGTGTAACATGGGACCGCCTTTCTCGCAGAGTAAAACATTAATTTACATTTTAAAATAAAATCTCACATGTAAAACTATTCGAAATGAGATAGTAAAATATACTGTCAAGGAACTGGAATTACTTTGGTTATTTGACGTCTCTGGAAATTCTTGGATTAGTTTGGATCAGCACTGGGTCTTTCTCAGGTAGAGATGGAGAGAGTCAAAGTCAGAGTTTTTGACTTCCAAAGCCACTCAAGCACTTAAAAATGAACTGTGTGAAGCTGGCACCACAGAGGGAACGGCAAAGGTGGGGACAACCTGCAGAGTCTAGCCTTTCTAAAAGAAATAATGAACTATTCAGTTACTATTCTGTGGACTTAAAAAAAATTGGGGGGAGGAGGAATGTTAGTTCAGCCACTGCTACTAAAAATTGCTCACCACTCAACTTGCCTGCTGCAAATTAAGCCACCAAATAATTCAGAGCTGCTACAGATGCTGGAGTCCAGAATGTTTTGAAAGCGGCAGCTGTTTTCACATCTAATCATATTTTAAAATAAAAATGAAGCATCCAGCCCAGCTCCAGAGCTGTTCTTTGAATTCTGAGCCTTTCCTTCTTCAGGGGCTTGGACGCCCCGCCTGAGCTACTTGACCGTTGTCTGTGGCTGGTTTTGAACGTTCCTCCTTTTCCTCTCGCGCTTAGAACCCAGCAAGTGAAAAGTGGTGGGCTGGGCTGGTTGGATTTCAGTAAGAGTCTCCCCGTTGCACTGAGCATGGGCACAACTCAGTTATCAAATACAGGACTGGGTTCAATGAGCAAACAAGAAAGTGTTTATTTATCAAGTACTCCAAGTACTCACTGTCTTTCCATCCCTGTGTGGAGTGTCATGGATTTTGTTGTAAGAAGTGATAAGATTTCTTTAAGAGTAGGAAGGAGTATGTCCTGGATGAATTTCTCAAAAGTCCCCTGCAGGAAGTTATGAACCTGTGTCTTTGGGTGGGCTGACCCATTTTCCTGTTTTTGATGACTTCTGTCGTTACTTACATTTTGTCTCTCTAGCTTCAGCATCTAATTTGAGCTCTCCATTTTCCTTCCCCTCTTTAACCCATTTACATTCACGTCCTGGCAGTTTCACTCGTTTGTCTTCCCCTCTTTCCTTCTCCAGTACATTCCAGTGTCCTCTCTGGTTTGCTATCTGTGAATTTCCTTCTCACACCTCTGACCAGGGGCTGCGCCCAGCCTGTCCTCAGCTCTGTCGCATCGCTGACAGTAAGGGGCCTTCCTGCTCAATCAGTTCTTTGGCAACAGCTCCCTCCTGGTAGCCAGGTCCATGGGGATGGCAGTGATACCCAAGCAGGAAGCTAAACCTCCACTCAAAGCTATCTGCTGGTGAGGATGTCCTTTGAGAAAGTAATTCAGCATTATATATCGAGACATTAAAATGACTAAAACTTTTGGCCTAGAAATTCCACAGATAACAATCTACCCTAAAATATTATTTCTCAATAGGTAATTGTTTTAGTGGTGAAAATGTCTAAATATAGTTAAATAAACTTGTAGAAATATAACATAGACTTCAATAAGTTATTCCATAAATATTTGTTATGTCCATACCTGATTTATTTCCTTTTATCCTCCTTTTTAAAAATGCTTTCAAAAAATGTATTGATTTGAGAGAGAGAGACATCAGTTTGTTGTTCCGCTTATTTATGCATTCATTGGTTGCCTCTTGTACGTGCCTTGACTGGAATCGAACCCACAACCTTGGCGTATCGGAAGACGCTTTAACCCACTGAGCTCCCTGGCCAGGGCTATCCTCCTATTGAAATACCCATGAAAAGGCTGAAAACAGACCCCCAGAAACCAATGAAATTCTTCAATAATGCCCTTCAAACTAATGTGAATTTTTTGGAGGAAATACTCCTGCCTCTATTGTGTCTGGACAAGATAGAAAAAACTCTTCCGACATGTGAAATAAATCAACCTTCAAAAAGAAATAAGAACAGGTTTCTAGCCACTTCCGCATTTACCTCTACATTGAAGGCGTGGAGTCCAAGCTACAACCAAACAGCCTGCCAGTCTCTCTCGTGCTGTAAGGAACGGACTTCTGAGATGCATAAAGATACTGCTTCCCTCAAAGTCCCTTCTCTCATCAGTACTTATATTGTTTCTGAAAGTGTTTAGAAGTCTCCAACTTCCAGCAATGCAAAATGACTGGAGATGAAAGAGGATTTTATGAGATGTGGCAGCAAAAATATATTCTCATATATGTAAGAGCTCAAAAAATATTGCACTCATCTATCCTTCCTGAAAAAGTTATTCAAAGGCATAACCCAGCTGACAAATGTATGAATCAAAGGTGCCCGACAAAGAAGTTAGAGGATAAAAGGATTGTAAGTACAATGAAGTTAGTAGAAATATTTATTTAATTATTGTAACAAAAATAAGTGCTAGAGTAAAAACTATCTGGGAAGGGTGATATGGAACAAAAAGAGTATCTAGTTTTATAATTTTATATTATGTTAGATTATATAATGGTGACTTGAAGAAAATAAAATTGTATTGAATTTCTTCTCTTACATTAAGATGAGTTAGTTTTTGTCAAACTATTAGAATGATGAGGATAAAGTGGGGGGGAAATGGTAATTCAAGAATTGGAGAATAGACACAGTTTTTAAGTAACATAATAATAAAAAATTAAAAGTGACTTTAATGACTATAAACCATACTACACTACATTTCGAGCATCATGCACCATTTACCAAAGTTGACCATATGCTATTTTTTTTTTTAAAGAATGAGATCATTCTTTTTTTTTTTTTTTTCTTTTCTTATTGGTTTTAGTGAGAGAGGAAGGGAGAGGTAGAGAGAGATAGAAACATCGATGAGAGAGAACTTCTTTTGGCTGCCTTTGCATGCCCCCCACTGGGGATCAGGCCCGCAACCTGGGCATGTGTCCTGATCGGTAATGGAACCGGTGACCTCTTGGTACCTGGGTCAATGCTCAACCACTGAGCCACCCCGGCCAGGCAACCATATGCTATTTTAAAGAGAATGCTAATAAATTCCAAAGTGCTATTATCAAAAATTCTTCTAGCATTTATTTTCTCTTTTCAGCCCCCATAATATAACTACTGATGGTATTCTAAAACTCAGTGAGCACATGTCACCTCATTTTTACACCCATTGTGATTCCCAACATCAGTAGTTTTAGAATGTTTTAGTATGGACACAGCTTTGTTAAAAAAGAATACACTTGAATATCAAGCTTCCATTTCGGATACAGAAAGCTGGAAAGAAAGTTGCTCCCAACTTAACAACAAGAAAAAGATGAATAATCAATAAAAATCACAACTTTTCTTGAATACATCTGAGAGTTGAGGTCGGGAGGCAACCAACTAATCTGAAATATAGGAAAAACAGACATCTCTTAACAGATACAGGAGGCAAGCACTGGCTTACTTAGAGCAGAGCATAGAGGGAGTTGGTGCTACCACGCAAGCAAAGACATTTCAGCTAAAAATTTCAACAGTTAGCTAAGAAGAGTTTCTAGTATAGAGCCACACACACAAAAGCAGTTTGCAACCATTTGAAGGCTCTTCTTCATTGACTTCACTGGGGATTCATTAGGAAGGTTAGGGACAGGGTATCAGAGCCAGATCAGACTTGTGAGAGGAGAGTAGCCATTGCTGCAGAAAAGGCACAGAGCCCTGTCCAAATATTTCAATCTATGGGACAAAAGACTTAAGCCCTTAGGAGAGGATGGTAAACCCTATCTTCTCCAGAGCATAGGGGAATACCAATTGTGCCTAGAGGAAGAAAATAGAAAGAGCCATCTACATCTATGGGAATGGCAGGAAACCATTCTAGGCTCAGATATTAGAGATCTTCTAACACCCAGGTAGGAAAAGATCACTTAGGAAGCTCACCAATGAAACCCAGGAGCTCTGGGTTTTTCCAAGATGAAAGCTGAACCCAAACCACAGAGAAAGTCCCTCTGGCCCCCATGGCCAGGATGTTAAGCAGTAACAAGTAACAGCTGTTGACAGCTTAGAGGGGCAAGATCATGAAGAGAGAACCTCTCTGAGGTGCAGATTCACAGGAAAATCTAAAGTTAAAGGTGATTTAAAAAAAAAAAAAGAACTGGAAAAATCTACTGGAAACTATAACCCTGCTTCTAACTACAGAGTCATCTAAGCATAAGGTTAAATGAATTTGAAGCCAATATTGTATTCACAGCAAAACCCAAATGTTGACTAGCTGAACACCTGATGACCTTGACTCAACTTCTTACACTCAAAATCTAGCAGTAAGTATGCTCATTTCCAGGCATAAATACTATTTACTTGAATTTCAACTGTTTTGTATCAATGTCTAACTTTTAACCCAAAATTATAAGAAACACAAAAAAGATACCCCCCCAAATACACAACACTGTCAAGAATCACAGTAATCAATAGAACCACATATAGATATGACTCAAATGATGAAACCATCAAACAAGGGATTTAAAATAATTCTGATTAATATGTTAAAGCTTCTAGTGGAAAAGGGGGATACATATAATCAATTTCAGCTGACATATAAGAAAAAATAAAACAAAATGCTAAAAGCAATAGTGATAAAAATCATGGTAAGAGATAAAGAATGACTTTTATAGGCTTATTAGGCCATGTGATCCCTGAGTTGTGATGATTTGACTTGAAAACACACACTCAGTAGAAACTGGCTAGGCTAGGCTGTGATGCACAGTAGGTCAGGTATATTAAATGCACTTCTTTCTGACAATATTTTCAACTTATGATGGGTTTACTGGGACAAAGCAAGTTGAGGAGCATTTGTACATTTGGCACAGCTGGGGAAAAATCATCGGCTTGAAGAGGACTACATCAAAATTGCCCAAACTGAAACATAACAACAACAAAAATATGGAGAGGGAGAGAGAGACCCAAGAGTTGTGAAATAATATCCAATGTCTGACATGCATGTAATTGGGTTCCCACAAGGAAAAGAAAGAAACAACGGAAGATAGAAGAAATATCTCAAAAGATAATGACAGAATTTTCCAAAAGTAATGACAGATATCAAATCACAGATCTTTTAAGACAGCCAGAGGGGGGGAAATGATGTATTAGATTCAAAGGGACAAAGATACGAATTACAGCAGACTTATGAGAAATTATGCAGTTTAAGTGACATCTTTAAAATGCTGTGTGTAGGAGGGGTACTGTCAACATGGCACTCTATAGCTAGTGAAAATATCTTTCAAAACTGAAAGAGAAATAAGAGTTTTTCCGGCAAACAAAAATTGAGAAAATAAATTACCAGTTGACCTGTACTACAAGAAATGTGAATTCCTTCAGGCAAAAGGAATGTAATATCAGACAGAAACTTCAATCTATACGAAGAAATAAATTCTAAAAATGAAGAATTATACGCTGAAGGAAGTGAGATTTATTACATGTAAATTATACCTCAATTGAAATAAAATACATTATTAGTGGTATTGTTAACTGTGCTTATTTGGTTAAGGTGGTGACTTCTAGGTTTCTCTACTCTTTCAGTTTCTCCATTTGTACTCAGTAAGTATCATGTGGAGAAGTATATTGAAACTATGTACATTTTCTATAGCATCATACCTTTGCCTATGAATTTGAGCATCTATTGACGATTTTTGCCTAAAACCATTTTTACTGTGGTGATTGCCAAATATTACTCTTTTAATTATATTATTTCTCTTATATTTATTAGTTAGAATTTACTGTGAGGAAAAGCTTTGCTTTCCTCTTGATCCCTTCTTTCTCTTTCCTTTCTTCCTTCACTCATTTGCTTTTGTGTGAACCCATACTCCCACATCTCATTCCATTATTGTTTGTAAGTTTTTTAATTTTGTTGCTCAGATTCCCAGATTTGTCCAGTGAGAGCCCCCTTACGCTGACTGGGCTCTTTTTTATTATTTAGGGCCTTTTGTGGTTCCATACAAATTTTAGGATTGTTTTTCTATGTCTGTGAAGAATCCCATTAGTATTTTGGTGAGAATTGTGCTGAATCTATAGATTGCTTTGGGCAGTGTGGCCATTTTAACAATATTAATTCTTCTGATCCTTTCCATTTGTATATATCTTCTTCCATTTCTTTCAGCAAAGTCTTACAGTTTTCAATGTACAGATCTTTCCCTTCTCTAGTTAAAGTTATTCCTAAGTATCTTATTATTTTGATGTCATTGTAAATAGAATCATTTTCTTTATTTCTTTTCCAGACGTTTCATCCTTAATGCATATAAATACAAATGATTTTATATGTTGATTTTGTACCTTGCAATTTCACGGATGCACTATTTTCTCAACTTTTAAAGAATAGAATTATCTTAAAATTAGATATTTAAAAAAATAACAGTACATCACTGATCCCTTCCAATAGTGTCTCTGCTATTCTTTTCTTTATGCTACAGCAAAGACATGGCTTGTTTCCCTTCTCTCTCTAAAACGGTGTGCTCTCACGCCGGGTAGTTCTCAGTCTCTACCTCCTTTCCTTCCACCCTCCCATGGGTCACTGGGAGACAGAAGTCAGTGATTTTAAATGGCCTTTCAAACTGATCCCCAGGCCTACTCCAATAGACCAAAGACAAATACATATAACATCCTGACAAGTATCTACACGTTCAGCTGCTCACCTATGTTTCTCTAAAACACTGATTCTCAGCTTTATTGAGAATTATTTGAAGGTCTTTTAAAAAATATGAGTGCTCACTCCCCGACCCTGGAATTCAAAATTAATTGTTCAGGGCAGATCCTAAACATGGGTGCCGTTTGAAAGTTGTGTGGGTGATTCCAATGTGCACTGAATACAGCTACTCTAAGGCATCATCCAAATGATACATCACCCAAACCTCCATCTACCATCGCCCAAAAACATACTGCTCTGTGCATCCATCATGTGGCGAATCTCCTCTCTCTCCCTTCCCTCCCCACATTTTCAAGGTGCCTCGTGGAAGATACGGTCTTTAATCATTGTCTTTTCGATGTCCCTCACCTCTTCTTTGGTTTCTTCAACTCACCAAACTGAAAAATGTCCACTCTCTCTCAAAGGCTATCTGTTCCCACACTCCATGCATTGAGAAGGGACAGGTGTGCTCTTTGCTCTCCAATACATCAAAAAAAAAAAAAAATCTTCCTTCTTCCTTAATTTCAGGCCATCAGACTTCACCACTTGCCCCTCTTCCTTGGCATTGTCATTTCTTATTCCTTGCGGTTCTCAGTAACTGACTCACTGTTTTTTCTCTTCATCTTGTCCTCTATTGTCATTATTGGGGATGTCAGTATCTATTTGCTGGTCTATCAGTACTCCGTCATTTTCATTCTCACCTTATTCCCCTCCCCTCCCACACACACATGCTAGTCATTCACTCCATTAGCACACTTAAAGCCAAGTCCTAGTACCCAGTGGACTTAGAAAATATAACCTTGTGTAGACGTGGAGAACCAGCTTTGTTCCTCAGTGTTTCCTGCTTGCCATGGCTTTCCATCATTAATGTTCTACCTGTTCCACCCCAAGGCCACATGTAAGAAAGATTGAGGAGACTAGGCCTGCACTGCTGTCTGGGGAGGAGGGAGCTCAGCCCTTACAAGGAAACAAGTTTCTACCCTCATGGGCCCTTGTATTTCCAAACACCACGTCGAAGTCAATGCATATAACTGGCTTCGAATGGTTCCTTTCTTTACTGAAACAGATGTGGTAGTCTCTGAAGCTCACCTCTCTATATTTCTGTACTTTCAGGTGTTTCTTCAAATGCTTCATTCTTTTCCAGTTTTCCTAATATTAATGTTCTACTGTTATTTGCTATCATTTTAGCCTATTCTTCATTAGGAAACATTAGATAAATATGGCCACTTATTCTAGAGAGAAACAAACTAAGATAACCTGTATGATTATTATTTTTTTCTTTTTTCTTTTCCCACTGAGAATTGGATGAACAGCTAGGCAGTCTTAATTTCTTAAGATTGAAGAATTTTATTTGGGAAATAGGAAAGAGGTACAATCAAAATTGTGAGATTTTGTAATATATTCACAGTGGAGCATACTGCAGCTAAAGAAGTGTTTAAAATCAGAATTAAACCAGGAGTCACGTAGCTGAGTTCCAGCATCAACTTCACCATTAGTAATAGTAATTATGTAGTCTTGGGTAAATCATTACACCCACCTAAGTCCCAGTTCCCTATCTGTACAACAGGAAGAGTAAAAGCTCTGAGTGCTCTTTTAGCAGAGACCAAATTAAATGTCCCAGAGAGCGCTTGGAAAACAGTTAAGTGATATTCAAATAGTTTTCCGAGTTTCCTGTTACTGTTTTTAAACAGAAAGTTGGGTTCTCGTTGGTGTATATGGCTGTTCAAAGTCATCACACAGCTTCAGATTTTCTTTGTTTCTTCTAATATTAGTATTCAAGAGGAGACAAGAGTCATAATTTCTAAGGGAGCTCTTCCTCCTTCTGTTTCTCTGTTTTCACCCCACAACCTTCAGCTCACACACCAATGTTGTAAGAGTGTTCTGTCTGCAGGGGCACAGTGGACAGAGGCCCTCAGGGTCCCCTCCCCAACTTCCTGAAGCATAACTCATTCTCAAGTCAACTGTTTTCCTCTCTGACTATTAAACTCAATATCACAAACAAATCAAATTTGCAATACATTTAAAAGTCAAAATTCCTAAACAAACCAACCAGCTGCCTTCGCTTTGTGTGAAGATGTTCCAGCTTCAAACGATTTGTATTACAGTTCTCCTACTCAATTAGCCCTATTGGTTGCAGTTGCCACCTATTAGAGTCAAAAGCAAGGGCTTTCCTAATGATGCTGTCTGCGCTTTCAGCCCAGCATAAAAAGACATCTTTCAGCAGGGAAGCTACTGTTCTACAGTGGCTGCTTGGGGTAATGTTATTCTAATACATTTTAACTCAGAGATATTAGCTATCTTATGTTTAAAAAAATGTTATAAGAGGATATTTAAGAAGTCTATAAATTAGTATTCATTGTGGCACTAAAGATGCTAATTTTTAAGGAGGAAATAATGTATGGCATTCTGCTAGAATTCTATATGACCATTTTACTGCAGTAGAGTTGTAGAGATAAAAAGAGTTGTTGCCTTCATTGACTCTTAACTCTCATTTATGAAGGAAAATATACTTGCATGTCTTTTAGCAGAGGAAATGTAATTGTTATTCATGTTGAGAAAGAGGTTTATTAGCAGTTTTATCATAGAGATTCACATAGAAATAAAGGCATTTGGGTTATTACAAGATATTAATTATGAACATCAGCCAACTGCTGTAGTGGGTTTCTTTATGGTACAAGGTACAAAATTATCTGCTGATTTGGTGGAAGCTTATAGGCACTGCAGTTGGGTCTGAGCTTACCATTTTCATCACACGTATGATGGGATATTCAGATCGCTCAGATCATGCTGGTATGTTTCTAAGTCACTTGTTTTCTTTGAGAAACCCATAGCCAAGATTCCCTAACTGTAGGCTCTTCCATAAAGTTTGTCATTACATTTTTGGTTTTCTCTCAAGTAATAAAAGAACTTTTGAGTGACTATTCTCATGTATTTACTCACTGGGTATTTATTGAGTGATTTCTATATGCTAGGGACGCAGCTTAGATCTAGAAATAAATGTATAAATAAGAGAGAGATGATGGTTACCTGCTTAGAGCAGGAAAGACAGATGAGACAACAGTAACACAATAATAACATTTTGTATAGTGTGGACATGCAGAGTGTTAGAGGCCACATAGAAAGGGCACCCGATACAGATCTGGGGGATCAGAAAAGGTTTTGAGGGGCAACTGCATCCAAGCCGAGTCATAGAAGAGAAGTAACAATTGGCCAGGTAAAGAGGGAGAGAGAAAACTGTGTTAAAGCAGGTAGACATACAAAGGTGAAGAAAGGCCTGGAGACCAGAGAGAGCCATGCAGTGGGCCGCTGAGGAACTGAAGTTCAATGTGACCGAAATGTCCATTTAAAATATGGGGATAGGAAGGAATGAGACTGGTAGAGGATACAGGAGTTGGTTTTGCAAAAGAACGTGCACCTTGTCAGGAGGTGTGTACTTCGTCCTGAAAGTTTGAAGGAGTTCAGGCAAGGGAATGGAATGATCCAATTGGCTGCCATGTGGAAAATGGATCGAAATGTATCCACACTGGAAGTAGTTAAGAGGTTGCTGCAATGATCCAATTACAAGTGGTAAGTTTTGTGGCATGGAAGCTGAGGGTTTTATATTTAGCACGAGTTCAAAAGAGAGTATCTGAGCATGAGATGAGAGGGGAAGTGTTGTTCAAACATTTGAGAATTATAGGAAAATAGGAGGTCTGGTGGTCAGCACTGAAGGACCTGTGGGTGACAAAGGACATACGTTTATAGTGACAACATCTATGGCTGTATGGTTTTCTCCATGATACCCCAAAGCACATGTGCCGTACAGTGCTGGTGGCAGCTGAGATGATGGGTCAAAAGACTGGATAAAGAGATGAACAATAGCCCTGGCCAGTTTGGCTCAGCGGTTAGAGCGTCGGCCTGCAGACCAGAGAGTCCCGGGTTCGGTTCCCGCTAAGGGCATGTACCTTGGTTGCGGTTCATCCCCAGCCTGGTTAGGGTCCTGCGGGTGGCAACCACTCGATGTGTCTTTCTCACGTCGATGTTTCTCTCTCTCTCTCTTCCTCCCTCTCTCCCTCCTGCTCTATCTGAAGATAAATGCAAAAATGTCCTCGGGTGAGGATAAAAAAATTTTAAAAAAGAGATGAACAATAAATGTAAATTGGGTAAGAAAGAAAGAATACAAAAGGGGGCTAAAGAGAAGAAGAGATTGTCAAGGTCCAGAGACTCAGGACCTGAAATCAGACATCACTGGTTGAGGGGAGGGTCAGCCAAAGGGCAGCAAAATGCACAAGGCATTGATCTGTCACTAAGAGGAAGACATCATTGGTGACTAATATATACTGGAAATAAACCAAACGGGGAAATTTTTACATTTTAGACTCCTCTCAGGGAGAATGCTGTATGTGTTTTGGAGCTACTGCAAGTGAGAAGTCTACAGAGTGAAGGAGAGGTGACTCGCTTGTATTCATTCCTTGTTTCTCTGCCTTGTCCTTTGGTCTCTTCTCCAAGACACTAACTAAGGTTAATGACCTCGCTCCAGGATTAGGGCTGGTCGAGGAAAGAGTGATAAGGAAACAGGAAAAGTCTTACTGGACTGGTACTATGGAAAGATAGCGTCGGTGCATTCTGCCCTTAGCAGACGTGTGTGTGTGTGTGTGTGTGTGTGTGTGTGTGTGTGTGATGTATACTTACCAATTTTTTCTTCTATGGGAAGTTTTTAATCTATGTCTCCTCTCTCCACAGCACTGAGGCCCTCTCACCCACACTTCCTCTGACAGTCACAGGCAACTGTCCTTGTTGGTCAATTATCATTCCTCCCTGAGCTCTCGAGCACCCAGAGCTACACGTTCAGTCTTTTACTGCAGAGATCTTATGGCACCCCCAGGAGACGCCCAGGCAGTATCACATATCACTCATGTAGCCATGTCTAGTTCATGAGCAGCACACAATGTGGGCCACCTGTGATGGCCATGGACATGTGCCACTCAGATCTTCCTTGGGAGGAATTGCTGTGGAGAGCACAACTGAACTGTCGCAACATTGGATCAGGGCATTTATCCCAGGACACACTCTCCTGGGAGTCTCCTGCACATGACGAGCATGCAAGGGTGCTAGACAACTCCTAGGACTGCCTGATGCCAATTCTTCCAATGGGCACTTCAGCTCAATGACTCTCCATCAGAAATCCTTAAAATGTAAACTTTCTGTATTACAAAAATATCATAAACAAAATTAAGATATTCCTCAAACTGGAAGAAAAGATTTGCAGCACAGGTAACAGAGGAATTATTAATATCCAAAATATAAAGGAACTCTTACAAGTCAATTTAGAAAAGACGAATAGAAAAATTAATGAAAGATGCAAAAATACAATTTGCAGAATATGAAACCCAAAGTGACAATAAATATGAAAGAATGTTTTATCTAACTTGACTCAGGAGAAGGCAAATAATGACAATGTGATACTCTTTAGCTTCATCAGACTAGCAAGGATCCATAAATCAGACCGTACCTAGCTTTGCAGGAGAAAAGGAAAAATGAGAACTCTCACACTCTGCCAGTGAGAATATAAATTGGCATAACTGTTTTTGAAGAGCAATTTGACAAGATCTAGTAAAATTGTATGTGTGTGTAACCTATAACCTGGCAATTCTATTTCTAAATATATACCCTAGAGAAATTCTCTTTCATGTACAAAAGAGAGGTCTTCAAAGATATTCAGTGAAGCATTGTTGCTACATATAGCAAAAACAAAACAAAAAAGTAGGAAAAATCAAATATCCATTAGGTGAAAAAAGAATAAAATGGTTTGTGACATATTACACAGTAATTAAAGGAGATGAAATAGAATTAAGTGCAATTAATACACATCTGGTAATCATAACATTGACAGAAGAAGCAAGTTGCAAAAGGATATTTACAATATAACTTTTGAAAATAAAAAATACAGTGTGAGCCCTGGCTGGTTTGGCTCAGCAGTGAGAGCCTCAGAGTCAAGGGTTCAATTCCTGGTCAAGGGCACGTACCTCAGTTGCGGGTTCGATCCCCAGCCCCAGGTCGGGGTCATGTGGGAGGCAACCAATGGATGTGTCTCTCTCACATCAATGTTCCCCTCTCTCTCCTCTCTCTCTCTCTCTCTCTCTCTTTTTCTCTCCTTCCCTCCCACCACTCTATCTAAAAAAAAAAATCAATGGAAAAATATCCTCAGGTGAGGATTAACAACAACAACAAAAATACAGTGTGATACTATATATTTTTATTGATCAATGCACATATAGTTAAGGTAAAAAACATGGATGTGATATTTATATGTCACATTCATGGCAGTGTTAACTTTTGTAGAAAAAGGGAAGACATTGAGACATGAAGGAGACTGGGGGACCTTTACTTTTATCAGTAACATTTTCTTTTTAAGGTGAATTTCTTAATCAACTGTGAAACAATCTTCTTTTTAATTCATTGTGTGAGCAGCTGGCACTCACGCAGGTGGGGACTCCTCAAAGCATCCTGGGCAAATTCCCACGATTCCAGGTCACTTTCCTGGTTTCCCTTTCTCTTTTTCAAAAAAAAGGCAACTAACCTTCTAGGTGACTGGGAAAATTACTAGCAGCTGAGTGGTACCATATCCTCTGCAGTCTTCTACATTTAAGTTTTAAAGACAATGCCTTACAAAGCTATTGAGGAAAGAAAAACTGAAATAGATTCTAAGACTTACAAAAAATAGAGGGAAGAAAGAAATAGATGGAGGATTAGAATCAAAGTCCAAAAGCAGCTGAGGATTCAGGTACAAATGTCACTGAAGACTTGCTCAAGCTCTGGATTATTTCCACGTGTAGTTGGTTTTCTTAGACACCCGTAGATACTGGGTGCTGAGGGTGCAGTGTGACCACAGATGTATCCCCCAGAGCACCTAGCTCAAGGCCTGACACAGAGAAGGTGATCCCTAGAAGCATGTTTGCCGAACCAAATGCGTGAACCTCCTGCTAGACTTCACAGAAGGGGAAAACGTGATTCCCCCAGTCACCTCGAGGGTTAGTTGCCCTTTTTGAAAAAGAGATAGGTAAACCAGGAAAGTGGCCTGGAATCGTGGGAATTTGCCCAGGATGCTTGGAGGAGTCCCCACCTGCATGCGTGCCAGCTGCTCACATAGTAAATCTTGCAGACAAATAAAGAAAATTAGAAAACGGATAACGGGCCAAATCCTCTCCAATGAAAAGCAGGCAATAAAGATATCCTCATTTAACTCCTCCTGGCGTGGCTCAGTAACAGAATCTTATCTGTGAATCACTGATGGCTGGGTGGGGAATGCCAATCAACATTAATTTGGTCCTGTGAATGTCCTGGCAGGAGGGACAGGAGGCGATCCTGCTAAATCACGTTTAAATTAGCCAAGGTGGGCAGCTGCCTCCTCGATAATGCTGGTGGAGGACAATGCAAGACAGATGATTTACCAATTAAATGAAGCCTGCTTCCCAAACACGGACTCTCCAGGACTGGAGCGCCATGTGTTTCTGCCAGACACAGATCTGTTTCCGTAATCAAATTAGTCTTCAAGTTGAGAACTCATATGTCCAGCCCTCCCTACTTGGTCTCCCGCCCCTCACATACGTACAAAGAGGATTGCATGTTAATGAACAAAGCTCAGACTTTCTCCATTTCTCCACTTGTCAAAATCCCTTTCACCTCCGCAACAAACAGTAAATCACACGTTCTGCTTGAACAGGCACTCAGACAAAACCCCCAGCTAATGGCTATCATAGGAAAGAGGCCTTTGTCAGAGCACGGGCATTGTGCTTTGAGAAGGGAGAGAGCCCATGTGGAAATAGGGATGCTTGTGCTGGCCATTCTTTTAAAACGGCACCGTGTCTGGTGCAAATTAGAATTCAGAAGTGAATGTGAGCACCGGTTTCCAAGGGACCGCCAAGCCAAGGAGAAGACTAGAGGATTGTATAATAATAATAACCAGCATCTGGGTAGAAATGTTTGCAGTGTGCTTTATACCATTGCTGTGCAGTCTTCAGAAAAGTGCTGAGTATTATAACCTTCCTTTTATAGATGGAGAATCCGAGAGGTTAAGTAGTATTCCTAAAGTCTCACAATCTAAGGCTTAGTAATCAAAGATATGATTTTCTTTCTACTATAAAATAGACCTCTCAAATGTCTTTCTAATTTTGAAATCCTGGGAGCATAGATCTAAAAAGCAGAAAGCCACGGAGGGGTTATTTGAAACCATTCAGAGTTCTATAGAAAGAAAGGAAGGAAGGAAGGGAGGAAGGGAGGAAGGAGGAAAAGAGACCGGAAGGTAGGGGAAGACAAAGAAAGAGAGAGAACAGAAAATAAATCAATAAAAAATAGAAACAAAAGTACTAAAAGAGCAAAAAATAAAAGTTATATTCAGAAATTATAAGAAGGGGTATTTGTTCACTTTGTTTTTTGCTCAAAAAAGATAGCCCTGCTCCAACTTATCTTTTTTCTGTAGAGAGGTAGAGTCACACAATGAATCCATAATAAAGTGCTTGATGTCATGCATTAGCTACGAATGAGACAAGGGAAAGATCTCAGACTAGCAAATGTTTTGAAAAGTGAATAGTGAATGTAAAACTGGACAATACAGGTTTTAGAATCCTTGAAGAAGAAGAAGAAAAAAAAAAAACAAGCTAAAAGGAGCCTTTGAGACAATTGATTGCAAGCACCTGGCTTACAAATGAGAACATGGAGAAGGGAAATGATCCACTGGTACAAGGGAAGATCCCAAGCTCTTGGGTGTTCTGTCTGTCATGGCACCAAAGGCACCCATCATAACCCGAGTTACAGAGGGAAGAGACAGACAACTAAGCTCTGTGAGCACTTCCATGTCTCCGGCACTATGCTAAACACTTTTTAGGGGACTATGCCTGTACTGTTCACCTTAGGTAGCTAGAAGACTGCACAGTATGAGGAAGGCACACTATACATTCCCTACTGTAATTCTGAACAAGGAAATCATATCTCATTTATCTGAAGGAACTGTTTGAAGAACTTGGTAAATATTATTGACCTACAAAGCCAACGGATATATTTTTATAAAAGTTTTTGACAACATTTTTAGTTTTTTTAGAGCTTATTGAGCATGGAGTGGACAAGGAGAAAGACTTCATTAATATTTTTAAAGTACGGGTAAAGACAAGAAGCCAAAGGGAAAGTAAAAAAGATGCTTTTTCTGTACGAGATAGCAACAACAGAAAAACCTCTAGGCTATTGATACCGCAATATATCTTATGTTGTTTTTTAAGGGATTCTTTGGAAAATGACACACAATGAAGTCAACCTTTCCACGTAGTATACACCAAGGCAATGTGAGTAAATTACAGGCTGTGAGACTGGGCAGGTATCTAGCCTGCAAGATTGAATGCGAGCTTGTATAGGGAATGCATTTAGAGAAAAAAAATACAGATAATATTTGTATGATGATGGGTTCGCCACCAGTTACAATCCAGAATACGAATGTTGAAACCCTTACATTCATCCCCTTAAATATCTGTTCCGTGCTGCTGTTGCTGGCAAAAGACCTGCAATTACCTGGACATGATCAGAAAGGAGGCTGGGAACACACAGACAATAGTATATTTTGTGTACAAAGTCATGATGTGTTGCAGTTGGAACATTGCGTGTAACCCCGATGCCCGCAGCAAGACATATGGGTGACAGAGCCAAAGGAGTCCAAAGAAAAACATGAAAATAATCCTGGGAAAGAAAAATAATTAGCATGAGGGTAAACTAAAATAGCACCATTTGTCTACATACCCGAAGGTGATGGGAATGTAACAAAAGACATGCAATGTGAAAGGCACAAATATTGAAATAGAAAATCAGGGCTGGTCTCCAGCACTAGGATTTGAATTGAAATGACAGCATGTCAAGGAAATAAAAATACTATTTCTGGCTATGCTACTGACTAGATATTTGACCTTGAGTCATTCCTTTACTCTCTCTGGACTTGACTCTCTTCAGCTTTCAAACAAAAGGATTGAGATAAATTAAATCCAATCTCAAGCTACAAGTGTTTATTGAGCAACTACTATGAACATTCTGAGAGCTAGAGTTGCACCATTAGAAAGCTTACAGTATGGGCATATCATTAAGGTATGCTCTAATTTAAAAAAATAATACAGATTAGGATGTGTCAAGTTGAACCACAGAGGAGCAATACCCTGAGATGAAAACCTGAAGGGGAAGGCTTTCCCAATGAAGCTATTTCTAAACTCAGGGACCTGAAGGACAAAGGACAAGTCTTTGTTTCTGTTTGCAATGCTAAATCCAGTGAATTCTACTTAGAAGGAATTCAATAAGTAACTTTATTGTAGAGGGTAGCATCTAAAATAAAAGTGGAAAGATCAATAAGACTGTTTTTTTGTCAAAGATAAATTTGGAGAAATTATTTATGTTTGAGGGATTTACATAGACACATGTCTACACATCATTATAGAAGGAAGAATGATGTCATTTAGCTCTAGTACAAAGGATTGTGTGAAGGGTTAGGAGCTGATGGTAAAAAGATAGATCGGGAACACATGAAAGAGGTGATTGAATTCCAATGGCATGAATTTACATCAAGAGCCATTTAATGTTTATAATCAGAAGATTAAAGTTGATTAGTATAAAGTTTTTTGAAGATTGTCCTGAGGATGGATTAGAAAAAGCTGGGACTCAGGCTATTCCAATAGCAAAGTTAACGCTTATGAACCCTCTTATTAGAGTTGTGCATTTATTTATTCAATTTATTCACCTGTTAATTCACCAGCGACTGGATGGATGACTCCTAAGTAGAAAGGTTGAGGATTTAGAAACAATGATAAATGGTTCTTGACTGCGAGGATCTCAATAAGCAGAGATGTAGTGGACAACATTTGTTTTCCCCTGTCCAGCTTTTGTGCTTCTGTTCTTTCTTAACAATGTTCTGATTGGGGGAAAGGAGCTAGCCTTTCCCTTTTGGATATAAATCACTATTGGACTGTCAACCAACGTGTCCTACATTTTGAGAATGAGAGGAAAGGAAAGAGGGATTTAAAAAGAAGGCACAAAGGAATTGGAGGGAGGAGGAGATTTCATCATCCCTGAAATCAGGGACAGCTGCAAGAAGGAAGAGTCCCCAGCATCACAGGTCGCCTTAAGTTTCAGTAGGATGAGGATGGCAAAGAGGGTGCTGGTTTGACAGGGCATTGGTGGCCTTCAGAAGAACCACCTGAGGAACCTGTTAACAGGATTCTTTAGTCCCCACCCTCAGGGATTCTGACTTAGAATCAGACCTCAAGATCTACGTTTAAAACAAGCACTACATATGATTTTGATGCAGGAAGAATACAGACCATATTTTTAAGGAACACTAAGTGAATATGATGTTTCATTCATATGATGAAAAATGTGAAATTACCTAATTCAGGGACCCTTTCAATGACCAAATCAAATCAATAGGCTGGTTGATCTTATCAACTGTGCAGAAACTGGCCATTACCATGGTAAAGGGGGAAGAAACATTCAATAAAAAAAAAAAAAAAGATTGATTCATTGTTCATATAGAAGATGAATGTAGACATAAATTTTGTTTCAAATGACTTGGATAAAACCCAAAAATTATTTGAGCTCCAAAGAAAGGTATGTTTTTATTTTTTAAGATAATTCCATTTTCATTGCTGTTCTAATAAAATGGGTGTAAAGCATAGAACAGATATCATCTCTCTCTGTTCCCCCACATAACTCTCCCATAGCTTTGGTCATGCAGTTCCCCCATTCAGTACAGTTGGAGAGAGATTGATTAATTTCTTGTTTTCGTTGTAGCCACACTTCCCTGCACTTCTTGATTGCTGCTGGGACTGGAACTAAGAAAATGACACCAGGACAAATGTTGTTGTGGCATTTCCCACCCATTGGAACTAGGAAGCATTTGCAATCTTGCCAGACAGCTGGTCTTCAGTAGACAACATCTCCCCACCTCTTTAAACTAAAAAAACGTCCTTCATCTTTTTAAAAAAGTTATACAGAAGCTCATTTTTCAATATTTGGTCTTTAAAAAGGAACGGCTGAACGGATTTTTTCAGGTGTTCAGGCTATCTTGGAACACCTCATTCACCAGAATCATCCATTTATACACTCAGAAACCAGAAGACAGGTTCTAGGCCCAGCTCGGCCTTGAACATAATAAGTAATCTAGAAAAGGGTTGTCACACTTGTGGGATCATAGGAGATTGTGGACAAAGAATATCAGTGCTGGATAGAACCTGAGAGATCATTTGTTTTACAGGTGAGGAAACTCAGGGGTTGGCCAGAGAAATGACTTTCCCAAGGTCATTTGGTTTTTAGTGGTTCTTGCTAGAACTAAAACACAGGTGTCTTGACTCCCCAATCTTATCCTCTTTTCATGGTCCCTCACAGCTTTGGTGGATATACTAGGAAGCAAAGCAATTCTCATTTTAAAAATGAGTAAATTAGGCATCAAAGCAATACATAATTTTTCCAGCATTACATATTCTATGCTAATATTAATGCCAAATAAATACTAATATCCTGGCAATGGAGCATTTCCCATGTGTTAGGAACATTGCCAAACCTTTGATGTGCATCCCTAGTACTCCCAGTCCAGTGGTCTTTCTATTTATCACCCAGTGCATATAACAGAAATCTACCATCTTCTGTGGATAATGTATCTAACAGTCTCAAAATCTTGATTGATAAAATCAGGACTGGAAAAAATATCTGCTAATCTCCATCCTAATGCTTTACTCACAATAACATACAACATCCTCCCTGAAATGGGAATTGTCAGGACTTGCCTTTTGGATGTTTCCCCTTCTAGTTCTGACCAAACCACTTCCCCTTCTGCTGGGCAGAGTCTTTTCATGAAGATGATGAATGCCCCCCGTGATGCTCTCATTGGTCCAATACTGACCCAGACGCCCATCTCTGATCCCCTATGCCCTGACATACCAGTGCCCTCAGTATTGGGCTGTATTTTCCCTATTTCCAAGCTTTGGGAAGCAGCCCATGAGTGTGCAAATATCTCTTTGAGACTCTGCTTTCATTTCTTTTGCGTGCACACCAGAAGTGGAATTCCTGGATGGTAATTCTACTTTAAGGTTTTGGCGGACCTGCTGTACTGTTTTCCGCAACAGCTGTTCCCACTAGCAGTGCAGAGCGGTTCCAATTTTCATACGTCCTTGTCAACATTTGTTATTTTCTGTTTTGGGGTTTTTTTTTAGTAGTGGTCATCCTATTGGGTATGGGGTAGTATCTCATTGCAGTTCTGATTTGCATTTTCTTAAGATTAGTGATGTTGAACATCTTTTCTATGCTTACTGCCTATTTATTCACTTCCTTTGGAGAAATATCTATTCAAGTCCTTAGCCCAAGTTTGAATGGGGTTGTTCTCTTTTTTGTTGAGTTTTAGGAGTTCTCTATATATTCTAGATCATAATTCCTTATCAGGTATATGATTTGAAAATATTTTGTCTCATTCTGTGGGTTGCCTTTTTACCTTGTTGATATTGTCTTTGATGCACACATTTCTAAAATTTTAAGGAAATCTAAATTCTCTCTTTTTTTGCCTGTGCTTTTTGGGTCATATCCAAGAAATATTGCCCTATCTAATGTCATGAAGCTTTTGTCCTATGTTTTCTTCTAAGAGATTTATAGTTCAGAGATTTAGGTCTTTGATCCATTTCGAGTTGATTTTATAAGGTCTAAAATAAGGTTCCAATTTCACTCTTAGCATGTGGAGATCCAGTTTTCTCAGCACTATTTGTTGAAAAGCCTGCCCTTTCCCCGTTGAATCCTCAGACCAAACTTTGAGAACTGCTTCCCTGCAATACCCACTTTCGAAATGTCTCCTTGGCAAAGGCATCATAATCACGTATTACTATTTTTATTTTGATTAACTGTTTCTAATATGGATAAACGGTAAAGGTGTTTTCACTTCGGCATGAATTAGTTCACTAGATATTAATATCCTATCATTGTAATAGTAAACTCACCTGAGTCCTTGTTCCTACTCTGCCCTTATTCAGCAATAAGAAAGGGGGTATTCATTTCCCCTCTCTGCACCTAAGTTTTCTCTTCTGCAACACGAAGGCCTGGACAACAGCAGTGATTTTTTTTCAAACCTTTGTAAAGCAGCAGAGCAGCTTAAAGATACATGACTCCTTACATTGCATTGATAAAAGTGAAGGTTCTGGTTGACATAGGAGTGTAGCAACCGGTTGCCTCTCTTTTAGGCAGCCAATGAGATACTTTGTGAAATCTGAAGGGTCCTAGGAAGACAAGACCCTAATTCCCTTCTAGACCAAACGTTTCATAGGTCTGGGAAGAACATGGAGATTTAGAATAAGGGCAAGAACTTGGGGTGTAGAATATTGGGATGTAGGCACAGCTAGATATAATGTGTAAATGGATGGAAATGGGAAATTTTGAGAATCCAAAGAAGAAAAGGAAATGCAGTCAGCTGTGAGCACGGAGAGCAAGAAAAACCAACAGAAGGAAGAAGGAGAGAAAAGGAAGAGGGGAGGCAGACTGACTGTGGAAGGGAACATCTGCTTCATGGATTAGCTTGGGGCCATCTGACCTAGGAGAGATACCCTTGACCAACCAGTTGGAAGGGGTCATGGTGCTTTTCAAATAGGGAGGAATCCTTTTTCAGTACAAAGATAAATGGATAGAAACCCAAAACCTAACTATTGCTAATTTGAACCCTAACCCATTGCCAAGAAGTCTGAGATTAGGTTAATTATATTTCTAATCAGTAATCAAGCCCTGCCTCCCATTAATCATTTAGTTATTGTCCCAGAAAGCCTGCTCCTTCTTTTGCTTCTGTTTTCAACTCGACTTTCCTATGCCTTCAGCAGTTCATGTGCAAATACAAATTTCTTTCTTTTTTTTCCTAATTATGTAATCTACAAAGGAGAGGAATGTATATGGATTTAAAAAAAAAAAAAAGATGCTTTGCTCAGCTTTGAAGGCACTAACAAGAACTGGGGTAACATATGGAATAATTAAAGCTGCTATGATCTTTTACGTTTCAAAAGCCTTTTAAATTCGTGTCATCTTTGGTCAACAGCTTTACAGTTCTAACAAGCAATTTTCACAAAGTGCTATTAAGGGCTGTAAACTTTATTTTCTTCTCTGTATTTCTGCTTTTAAAAAAAAAAATTTGGGGGGGGGGTTGCTCTGTGGTGAGGAGGGATGGAGACAATGTATCTTTAAATAATAAAGAAACCATTTTAATATTCTCATAAACATCATCCCCTCTGCTCCCTGCTACAAACTTGAACAGCCCAGCAGACAGAGAAGCAAGTAGGGCAAACAATACAAGCAGAGTCATTATTGTAACTAAATTAGACCGTTTGTTTTCTTTCCCTCAAATCAAATTGTGTAGGAGCTGCTTTATTGCAAAACAGACATTAAAATTCCAGCAAGACCTCAGAGAGAAAGTAATTTCTATTTTATCAAAGCTGTAAAGCTGTCTTTATGTTCTGAAGTAGGAAATATTGCAAGGATATTTATAGCTTCAGCTCCAAAGCCAGTTTGAATAGAAATGTTACCACGGTCGCTGGAGCTGTCATACTGCTCGGTGGAGCAGGGAATTTTAGTGAATTTGTGAATTACTGTTTCAGTCTTGACAAGTCTCTCAGTGAGGCTGGTGTGTGTCTGGAGCTCTTCGGTGGTTTGGGAGATAATGATTAAAGACTCGGATTTGCTTTAAGAGGAGATTTAAATGATATTCTACAGCTAATCAGTTTTGCTCATCAAGTCCTCCCGGAACAAAGGCAAGGTTTCCAAACGTGGCCATCCTTAGCGGTTGGTGGCCAGACAGCGCGCACGCCCTCCGCCTCCTTCTTTCTCTTTTGCCCCTCCCCCCTTGTCCTTGACCCGACTTTCAGGGCATCCCTGCTCCTCATCTACCTGAACTGTTCACGAAATTGGACAGTTATTCACCATCCTGCTTCTTCCCTGGGGTCTGTCGAAGTGACTCCTCGCGGCACCTTGCACGCTGTGTCGTGCGCCAGCTTCCACGAACATGACCCTCGCCATCCAAGTGGGAAGAGCTGTTCTCGTTTTCCACGGGGAAGAACTGAAGTCTAGATATGGGGAGACGTCTGACTAAGGTCACACACAGCGCTTCAGGAGAACAGATGGGCTGACATTCACTTTTTCTCATTTTAGTTCCAGTATTTCACCACCGCCACTTCCGTATCACACCGCTAAAAACAGACATTTCGTGACTGGTCTAAATAGACAACCATTTGAGCAAATTTTTCTGAAAGTGGGGCAATGAATAGAGACTTTGAATAGCTCCAGGGCCACCCCAGGCAAGGAGGCCAGACAAAGCGATGCTGTGCCGGAGCGTATTACTGCTCTGAAAGTCAATGTCGGGGGATGGGGGCGGTTCCTCAGGACTTCTACCAGTCTTGGGAGTGAAAGAGACCGTGGAAGTGTGCAGTGTTCTTTTTAATAAAGCTGTGCAAAAACCAACCAACACGGCTTTGCTTTCTGTTTGTGGGTCGAGGGTTTGATTCACTCTACATTGCTCATTGTCTGACCGCTTGGGTCAATAGCGAAGTGTAATTCCCTCTTAAGCAATCCCTACAGTGAGATCTTCCCTGGAGCCATATCCCAGGGAATCCCTTTGCTTTTATGGGACAAAGACCCTATCCTATCCTCTGCTCAGAACCTAGTGTTTTGGTGAAAGATGAAGACACTTTTTAATTGCCCTAAATTGAGATAAAAAAGGAAATCAATGCAGGGTTTGCCTCAAGGACTATCCCAGCTCCGAGGCTCAGCCATTTCCACCCACTTTTTCAATACACCCTCAGTGACTTGACATCAAATCAAAGAACATAAGGGTTAAAAAACAACTCTCAAGACTATATGTTAATAGTATGATCTGCCATTTAACTATGGAGTAGAACACACGTTTTTTTGCTCAGACCTGTGATCTTTCCTCTACACCTGTGGTGTCCAAAACAGCAGACAGCCACATGTGGCCATTACACACCTGACTGTGGTTAGTCCAAATTCAGATGTGCTGTACGTGTACAGAATATATACCAAATTTCAAAACCTTGGGGAAAAAATGTCAAATAATTGTATTATATTTATTGCATGTTGAAGTGATAATATATATTGGATAACAAAAGACATTAACAGCCGTTTCACCTATTTCTTTTTTGAATATGGCTACTTGAAAACTTTAAAGTACATACGTGATCACATTTTATTCCTATTGAACGATACTGTACTGTACATCTTTCCATCTTGAGTATGGGCTCGCAAGGAAAGCGGTAAGAGTGCCCCCACTCTCAGATCCTTCCATGGGGATCCAGCTTAATTCTGGTCAGCCTTCCCTTTTCTTGTGAGTTGTTTGTTCTGATGTGCATAAAAACTCAAGGGACGATGGCCTGTCCGGTAGACCAGTGCTATACGGAATGGACATCTCCCTGTTACAGTTTAGAGGGTGGAGGTGGTTGAACTTTATTGCCTTTGATCCCCACGTCAAATTCCCAGCGTGGATATTTCAAATTAGGCAGAGTTTAGACCATAGAATTGAACTTTTCTCACATCCAAGTCTAGATTTTCCTAATTTCCCCACTCCTGATAATTGGGATAAGCTTTTTAGAAAGGATATATTCAAACCTAGATTGAATATAGGCAGAGCTCTACCATCAACTGAAAACTGCTTTTGATGTCCTTTGATTTCCCTTTGAATAGCACTCTTGTAATAGTTAAGTTGCTACCCACAGATAGCCTGTATATAATTTAGACTTTTCTTTTTTCCTTTATGATTAAAAGAATATTTATTCATTTATAATTTGGATACATTTGTTATTGGAGCATTGGTAAAGATACAATCCTTCACCTTTCCAAATGAACTATTTGGGCCTTATATACTGAGTCCAGACATTGGCGTATAGTCTGAACGGTATCTCTGGCTCCATGAAATTAGATACACTTTGATTCAGATGAACTTTCAATGATGAATGTCTGGCTCCTCTCGTGGGCCCATAGGAATAATTCACAAACTTCTCTGCACATTAGAGTCACCTGATCATCTTTTAAAAATTCCAAAGTCTGCCGGCTAAACACAGGCATGAGTCGTTTTTGACATTTCTCAAGTGATTTCAATGTGCAGACGAGTTTGGGAAGGACTGGCTTATCAGACAGCCGGATGAGAACCCAAACACCAAACACCTGTCAGAGTACAAATCCATGTAAGTGGATTAAGGTCATCTCCCCAGAGGGTCACTATTTCTCCTTTCTTAATAAGCCCACAACACTTATTTTCTATTATAATGGAAAAGAGGCTGAACTGGGAAGAAAATAGAGCAGATGATGGACATGAATAAGAGTACAACTTCTACCCCCCACTTTATGAGAGATGTTGGCTCTTATGGTGCTGGAAGGGATATAAATTGAGAAGAAATTTTAAAAGAAGATGGGATATGAAAAAAAATCATTATTTTTAGAAACACCTTTTAACTTTTATTATTTGAAATCACATTGCTTTCTCCCATGGTGCTTATGGACATCACGAGTTGAGTAAAACTTCCTAAGATTCTAGT
This sequence comes from Tadarida brasiliensis, assembly GCA_030848825.1. NCBI lineage: Eukaryota > Metazoa > Chordata > Mammalia > Chiroptera > Molossidae > Tadarida > Tadarida brasiliensis. Next base: position 33,675,554 of record CM061275.1, read on the forward strand.
GGCCACACTGGGTCTTTGTTCTCACTGAGGTGCTTTGAGACCCAAATGGGATCCCAGAGGCAGTAATACTGGCATCAGGAACAGCTGAGGGAAACCATTCTCTTCATATTTTCCCCAGAAAAGGACCTCTGTATACAGAACTGTGAGGGCAGATTGGACAACCAGCCCAAGAATATCACACCAAGGCATGTTCCAGAACCACTTGCCAAGATCAATATAACCTAGCAAGATTCTTAATTAAAACTTACTTTGGCTGACATTGAAATTGTCTGGATTCTGTAAAATACAAAACAGAACCTGGATGAAAATGAACAACCCTCTACAGTACATACTTCAGGTAGAGGTGTTACAGGCCTTCCAGCACACTTTAAGACAGCTCCAATTGGTATACCTGTGTATTCTCAGGACATGGACCCCAGTTAGTTAAATAGGTATGGGAAAGAATGATGCAACACTAAGCTATTGGTCTCTGCTTTTCTGTCAACACCCGTTCTTACACATAGAACTTAGAACCTTTGAAGAAGTATGCATTAAGTGTCAATCAAATATACATGTCTGTGTATATATACAAATACGTATGTGTATATTATGTTATATATTTATATCATATACATGATATAATGCATTATGTATATATTGGCGCTTGATTGTAGAAAACCTACACCATACTCCTCCTGTTTTTCTCCTTTACTCTCACACTACTGCCCCTCTCACAACACTTCTGACACCACCGGAGTGGGGGTTTCTCCCACATCAACCAATCCTGTGACACCAGCTGGGTGTCCTACAATTTCATTCTGACACTATCTATTTGGAGATAGCACCAGATCCCACGGGTTAAGAGCTCAGTCCTACAAAACTGCACCCCACTTCAGATGCCAGTCACAAGCCCAAGTTGTCACCTGAGCTTCTGACCTATATCAGCTGTAAACCAGAGGTTTCCATGACCCCCGCCTCTGATTCAATTCATTCGCTAGAGCGGCTCACAGAATTTAGAAAAACACTTACTTACACTTACCGATTTATTATAAAAAGAAATATCATAAAGAGTACGGATGGGCATGCAGATGGAAGAAATGCATAGGGCTAGGTATGTGGGGAGGAGCATGGAGCTGCCATGTCCTCCCTGGGCCCGCCACTCTCCCAGCATTTATACAGGTTCACTTTTTTTTAGGGATTTTTATGAAGACTTCATCATGTAGACATAATCGATCATTAACTCGATTTTTAGCTCTTCTTCCCTCTCTGGAGAATGGGAGTTGAGCTAAATGTCAAGCTTCTAATCTAATGTGACCACCGCAATCCAGGAGCCCACCCAGTGTCTCCTCATTAAAACAATACACGGCTATCACCCAAGAAATTCCAAGGGATTTATGAACTAGGAACCAAGGTCAAAGACCAAATATTAGAACAAAAGATGCTCCTAGTCCTCTTATCACTTAGGAAAGTATAGGGGTTTTAGGAGCTCTGTACAAGGAACCAGGAGCAGAGACTAGTATATACATATTTTTTTGATTATCACATAGTAATTAATTCCAGTCAAATTTTAAGAAGCATGCGTTAAGTGCCAAATATATAGTATATAGTTCTTATATAATTTAATCTTCACAATTACCCTACCAAGTATATTTTATCCTGTCTTTTCTACAAACAAGCACTGAGGTTCAGAAGAGTCATGCAAATTGACCAAGATTCTGTGGTTAGCAAGTAGTATGACAACAATGTGAAATCAAGTGTCTCTGATTCCAGGATCCACGCTCTTTTTACTAGGCTGTGCTCTCTACCAAAAATGAACAGTGCCTTAATGGGGAGGGTGTATGGGTGGAGGTAAGACACAATAACAGGGCATTATTGGGGTGGGGGGCGGTCTATAAACAGATACTCAAAGCTCTTTTGTTGTTGTTTTTTCCATTTCCTATTTTTATTTTGCAATTGTGCACCATTACAAAAGAAATAGAATCAGGACTTATGTTCTATATTTAAACAGTTGTTTATAAGTACTTTCATGGTTCATGACCTATGAGGTTTCTAAGAATTAGTGTCTTCTCTTCTGAGGCATAGGAATATCATGTTGGGATATTGGGGAGGTTTTCTGATACATGCATTTGTTAGGCTGTACACTGGTGCACACACTCAGCATCTCACTGAGGCTGCTGAGGCCGCTGCCTATCTGTCAGGGATCCCATCATGCTCCATGCCTCTTCCTGGCGTGCTGAGTTCTTATGGCTCCCTCCCTCCCAGTCGTTCAATTAATGTTTTGTTTTGTTTTTAATTTTTCCATTTCTTCCGTGTGCTATCCCCTTTGCTGAGGATGCAGTGACAAGCAAAATAACCAAAAGGCTTGCCTGCTTCATTCTTAGTGCTCACATTAAATAGGAGGAGAGGAAGCAATTAAAAAGGTATGTAAGTTAAATATAGAATATGCCAGACTGATATAAATACTGTGGAGAAAAATAGAAAACGGGGCTAAGGAGTTGAATGTGTAAAGACAATGTGCAATTTAGATAGCATGGCTAAGAATGACCTAAAAAAAGTCAAGGAGCGAGGGATGCAGATGTCTGGGGAAGTAGTTTCCAGGCAGAGGAAATAGCAAGGGCAAAGTCTTTAAGGCAGAAGTTTGTGCTTAATGAGGCCGGATCATAGAGCCTTGTATTACATAAGAACACTACCTTTTTACTCTGAGTGAATTGGTTGTGAGCAGAAGAGTGACATGTTTTGACTTAACCTTTTATGAGGTTACTTTGGCTGTTATAAGCACAATAGATTGAAGGTCGGCAAATTCCGACCAGGAGAGTTTCTTGCAATAATCCAAGAGTTGACAGTGAATTGGGCCAAGAGGATAGCTGTAAGAGTGTTAAGATGTCATTTTCTGAAGACATCACCAAAAGAATTTGCTGACAGACTGAATATGGACTGTATGAGAGCACTGAAGATGATTCTGTGGTTTGGGGCCTGAGCAACCGGAAGGGTGGAGTTGCTCTTAGCTAAGGTGTAAGATACAGTAAATCTGACCGAGAGTTCGAGGGCATATCAGAAGTGCAGTACCAACAAGCTGAAGTTTGAGATGCTTTTTAGACATTGAAAAAGAGCTTTAGAGAGCTCAGGAGGGAGCTCTGGGCTAGAGACCTAAATTTTGGAGTTGTCACGATGTCATTGAAAGCCATTAGACGAGATGAACACATCAAGGAAATGAATGTAGATAGAAAGGAGAAAAGGTTCAAAGACTGAACTAGGAATACACCAGCATCCAGAAGTCTGTGGATGGAGAAGAAACTGACAGAGAAAACAGAAAGTGTTGTCGATGAAGTTAAAGGAAAACAAGAGAGTGCCGTCCTGGAAGCCAAGCGATGATGCTGCACAGTGTAGACAGGTCAAGTAAGGTGCTTACCGAAAACAGACTGTGCTCCTAATGTTAATAATACTGGAGTGAGTCAGGAGACCTGGGATTTGAACACTGACTTCACCACATATTAGTCTGTGGCCTGGGGAAAGTCACACCTTCAGGAAACTCAGTTGCCTCAACTGTGAAAAATGGTTGCTGTAAAGGTACAACGAGATTACATGAAAACTACCTACAGGAATAAGAGACTAGCACATAACAGCTACTCAATAAATGTCAGTTGACTCTGAATTGAACTTTATGTATTTAGAGCTCAATTATTTGCTCATTTTATTACTAGACTGATTTTTCATACCTCTAACCTGGTCTGCAGAATCAAATCATCAATATCTGACGAGTGCTCTCTACCTGGGTTGAAATCTAAGCACTAGTTTAGCCCTGACACCACACTGTTTTCTCACTCTGTTATCAGTAGGTTGATTGCCCTGGATTTATAAGTCATTCATTTAAGAGTATTTTTGACCACCTACTATATGAGATCCTGTGTTAAACATTGGTCATGACCCCCTGCAGCTCTGACCTTATCAAGTTATCCATGAGTTCTCTCTGATAAACTTAGACTCCCATTTCTATTTCCAGAGGTTTAAATAAGTGCCTGATTGCCACTTACTAATCATATAATATTGGAGAAATTATTTAATTTCTTGACCTTCAGTAACCTTGTCTATAAAATATAAATGAAAACTGCTATGCTGAGAGATAGGTATAATTATTCACTTTGTGAAAAACTGATACCAAATATGTAAAGTGTCTTGGTCTTTGTCAGTTATGTAGTCAGTTATATAGTATTAACATGAATATTAATTTCCTCCCTTCATACCACCCCATGCTGATGCCTCCCAAGATGTGGTACTAAGCTTCTGCAATTATCCAAATGAATCTTGGAGAGTGAAAAATGGTGCATTGCAAATCCTAACACACTCTGTTAGGTTGAGATTTACACTCTTGGATTAACTACATCCACTGAGAACAAATGTACTTTTCAATTAATAAGTCTCTTAGTCGTGTAGATAGACAGCCTGCATGCATGTGCATAAACAAACACACAAACACCCCCCACACACATACATGCATGTATACAGACAGGCAGACATCTGGTCCTGGTTGGTATATTCACAAAAGTTTAGAAGAAAAATCAGCTAATAATTCAAACAAGTTTTCATTTGGGACTCAAGTCAAAAACCCTAAGGAGAAAACCATACTTCATCTCTAGTTTAGCGTTGTGTTTTCCTATTTCCCTTTCTAGTTTTTTCTTTGGCTCTTGACTTTGGCCAAAGGAAGCACCAATTACAAACCAGATCTATGCCCAGTCCTTGCCCACTATGTATACATGTTCTGGGAACAACTGGAAGCTAGCTGCAGAGTGAAATGATGGCACATCCAAAAATATATAGAGAGGAGCAAATACTTTTGTTTATCTGCAGTGATGAGAAGTCATACCATTGCCAAGTAAAGGCCCCAAATTTTGCTGCAGTGTACTTATATAAGGATATTCTAAGGAACTAAAAGAAAGTATAGGGTTTTTAAAATAATAAGATAATAATATTTTGAATATACATCGTGATGTTTTAAAGTTAATGATATTGTGAATTCCTGGTCAGATTGACTAGTCTTGATTGATTTGGTCTAAAAATGAACTTATGGAGACTTAATTATACTGTGAGATCAGTGTATGCTTATTGATTGTGCCTTTGACATGATTAGCTACATTAGATTATGATGTCCTCATTGCCCAAAGATCAAAGCTAGGATTGGACTTTCTCTAAGGGCCATTAGTCATATGTTCATGGCATGTGCTCTATTTTTTTTTTTCATTATGTAATGGGTAGGGGAGACTGTAAAAAGAACATTAGCTTTATGCCATTCAGAAATCTATCTTAAAAATGTGTCTGAAAAAGACAGACCACACCTCTCCTCCTAACCCCACAGGTGCTTAGTTGACATGAATGGAATTGAGAAGGGAGCATTTCTATGGGGTGCTTTTCTATTTACTATCCACCATTATACCACAGTGGATCTGGGGCCCCTTCACAGGTAACCCTAAATCCTGCATCACCATCATTGGTCTAAATGCTAGAGTCAGCAACTGAAGACCAGGGCAAAGGCAGCCGTGATGTTTTCGAATCGAGGCTCCAGCTTTGTGGCTGATCCAATTCCTGTGCCCTGCAGCCAGCTTGGGACTCCATCCATTTTAGTCAGCACAGCAGTACCAATAACTCGGAGAACTACTCAGAAAATATGAGAGCCGTGGCAGAGGTGACAGGGGGAATGAGATGCAGAGCTATGCATGCTGGGAAATCTTAGCCTTAATTAGAATGCACATGTACAGTATTTATCTTTCCCTCAAACCTATAAATAAGGCTGGAGCTTTGGCCATTACTGATGTCTGCCATCATTTCACTAGGCCTCTGTTTTGATAAAGCACCAGTTGCTGAAAAATAATATTTCTTTCTCCTCTGGTCTGCATCTGCTCCCGAATGGAAACCTCTCAAAAGCTTTCAGAACTGTGACTGGAGAGGAGTAAGAGGGGGGAGGTCATCTTCTAGAAATCTAAATAAGCATTGCTTTTCCAGGACCCTTCACTGCCATCAGAGATCTGAAGGTGTGAAAGGAGCTTCCAGGCAAATAATCACCACTCCTATTCCAAAAGAGGCCTCATCTTCATCACCCCTGAAAGCATTTTTCCTCGAATGCGTTTAGTGATGAGTCATTCACCGTCTCCCAAGACAGTTGACTCAGAGACTGGACACACTAAAACCTTCTTCTTACTATTGAATTAATCTACCTCTCCGCCATTTATCACTATCCATCTAAATACATGAATCGCAAATGGAAACTTTCTCAGTGTCCCAGGTGTTTGCCTGGTTCCCCTTTGAGTCCCAATTTTCTACATGACTCATGGAAATAATTATAAAAAGCACCTGCTATATAATTTTCTGTCAATTCTTCTTTTTCTTTCTCACAATAGGCATATTGAAAATGAGTCTGATGTCTGCATTTAGTAGTCAACTAGAACAGCGTTGATCATCTTAAATAAAAGAGAAAAAATATGCCCTCAAATAACTCTCATCTCTGAAATAACAATTCATAAGACTAAATGACCCAGAGGAAGGTGGTTTAAATTTTATTACACAACTCAAAGGTTAAGTGAAACCATCATTGTTGTTTAAGCTTGGTTTCCTCTCTGACTAAAAGTGAGTAGTAAACTCTGTAAGGGTAGAAGCTGGTTTTTGCTAAGTTTAGTGTTTCCCAGTACATGTATACAGTGGGTCTTCAATAAACAATTAATTGTAATTAAATCAATTTGTTTCATTGTGGCAGGAAAGTAGCTGTCTTGAAGCATCACTTCCAGAGGTCCGTGTTTTCTTGAAATAAACACTTCTGTCCTGTAGCATGGCTCTTTATATGTGAAGATGTGATAATGAAACACTCACCATCACCTTCAGTGAATGGTTATTCAGAAGGTTGCAGATCTGTACCCAGCATCAAACCATCTCTCTGCTTCCTGTGCCTGAGGAGATATCACCAATTCCTCCTTGAAAGACACTTCAGGTCATTTCCTGTCCTGCTAGACTATGAGAGGATTCATCTGCTACCCCCATCTCCCTTCCACTAAAGAGAAAATAAATAAAAATCCAACCAGGCCAGCCAGCAGCATGCCCTTAGTTCCAAGTTCATTCTCAGTGGGTCTTTCATTTCCTGTCTCTGGTTTCCATTAGCCAATTGATGTACCTTAAATGACAATAGACTTGCTATTAAGCCCCACTGGGTGGAAATCTTGCTGGCTAAGGATTTTCCTTTTTCCTTTTGCTGCTGCCATGATAAAAATGGGCCCCTTTGCTCAGGACAATGGGACTATCGATATATTCCCAAAGGCTGGGAAAGGAGAGTTAACACAATTCTCACAGAAAAATTACAGATCTGACAATGAAAAGTGACCATATATGAAAATAATCTAGAGAAAGAAAGAGTAACATCTTTAAGCTTTCAGATGACATGAAATGCTTCTTCTGGGGACTAAAATGCCAAGCAAATGTGCATAAACATCAGAATGCCTTGCGAGGCAGCTCGGGTGCAGTTCAAAGTGTCTAAACTTAAAAGTCAGCAGATCTGGGTTTAATTATTTACTAGCTGTGTGCTCTTCAGGAAAAGTCTGAGCCTCTTTGACTGAGACTTGTCTCCTCAGTTGCAAAATGGAGCATTTAATACCAATTCACTTTGAATGGGTAGAGCAAGATGTGTCCTTACCTCCAGCAGTGTTCAGGAGTTGACTGCCTGAGATGTTGATGCTGAGAAGATGAACCAATATACAGATGCCTTTTTTCAGGAGAATGAACAAGCGATCCCATCACAAATGTCATGATGTGAAAGTGGGACTTGAAATTGAAGTCTTGTGAGATGATGCAAAAGTTTGAGATGAATGTGAGGTTATGGCAAGAATGAGAAGAGTAAAGAGTAATACATCTTGCAAGGATGAGTCTCATAGTGAGAGGTACTTCTTACATGAGAGTGAAGGCAGAATGGCTTGGAAAAGGAAATGTGTCATTGAGAACATCCAACAAAATAAATACTGAAGTGCATGGAATGCAAGCAGTCATTGCTGAACTGACTAAATACTATTGTTTATTAAAATCTAATGTGATAGGGACTGTTCCAAGTGCTTCATCTAAGTGCTTCATATATACACTCATTTAATCTTTATAATAATCCTGAGGGAGTATTTTTTTCTCTCCCATTTGTGGATGTTGAAACCGAGGCTAAGAAAATGTTGATACCTTGACCAAGGTGACATACTTAGTGAGTGACAGTACTGGGATTTGAACACAGAACCTGAGCTCCTAGCACCCATGCTAGACTGCAGTATTCCTGAGTGGTTTACTCAAAGCCAGGGAGAAAGGAATCGACTGTGGGAAAAGTTGTGAACTCAGAGGAGTTTGTTTACTTTGGAACTGGGGCTCCCATTGACATTTGGAAGAAAGGACCACAGAGGCAGAACAAATTGGTAAGAAGAAATGCACAGCAGTTCATAATGAGAAGCCTGAAACGGGAAACTAAATAATCAGTAGAGCTTGACTTTTTTGGCAGTATCTAATTATGACAAGAATATGAAAGATGGTGAATTCAATTAGCATCAAAACTTGGAATACAGCTTCGACGCAAAGTTATTCTTCTGTTGACTCTTGCTTGTCTTTGGTTCTAGATCCAAATAGAACTCTAGTGAGCCTTTGCAAGATACTGCAAAGGGTCCCTTAGAAAGAGAGAACTTAGAGTCCTTGCAACTGAAGAGAACTCAGGTCTTTCTGATTGTCATGGTGGCCATCTGCAGAAGTCAGGCCAACGGCATTCAAAATCTGTTTTCTTCTGTGATTTTGGACACAGAGAAAAAAGCATACAAGTTAGGAATTCAGGGAAATGGAAGGACTAGCCAAACAAATTTGTGCACAGTTGTCCCTTAGTATCCATGAGGGATTGGATTCAGGACCCCTAAGGATACCAATATCCAAGACTGATCAAGTCCCATAGATAAAAGGGCATAGTATTTTTATATAACCTAGGCACAGCCTCCCATATACTGTAAACCACCTCTAGATTACTCATACTACAGAACACAATGTAAATGCTATGTAAATAGTTGTTATACTGTATTGTTTAGGGGAATAATGTCAAGAAAAGCAAGTTAGTAATGTTCAGTACAGGAGCAACAATCATAAGCCTATTTACACAGTACACAACAGCAGCAATGCAACCTTTTTTCTGAATATTTTCAATCCATGGGTGGTTGAATCCATGGAGGCAGAACCTATGAATCTGGAGGGTCAACTGTACTTTGTAGTTTGCCTGGGATCTTGAAGCAGCAAATTTTACTACTAGCCTCAGTGCTATGGTTACATGATAATACAAGACAGAGCGTAAAAGGCAACAAAACTGGGCATCCCCAAGCCAGCCTGATTTCTCTAGGCCAGAACACTCTATCTTGTGCATCTACCAATCTCTCATTGGGAGACCTGGGAGAGAAAGCAAAAGAGAAAAAGGAATGCAATAAAATATGCACAATCCACCTTTTCTTGTATCACACGTACCTGTCCAAAATATAGACACAGTGACACACAGATCTTTTTACTCCCTCTATATTTTTAGCTAAGCATAGAGCAATAGTTGGAGATGTTCCAATTTGTTGGGACTTTGGAGCATTTACTTTAGCCCTATTGTTTCACACAGTGGGCAGTAAATTGCAGAATTCTTATTTATTTACTTATTTAGATTATTGATTGCTTGCATTCTCGTTTGATTGATTATAATCCCTTACAGGCTGAATGTAGTTAGAATGAAATTTAAAAAGGTACAGAGAAATTTATGGATAAAACATCTATTATAAATTACCACGGGACCCAGATTACTTGAGTGAGGTCCTCTAAAGCTGATTGCAAACTGGATATTTAGGGCTTTCCATAACTTCCCTGTGAAAGATGTGTTCAATCTTCCTATCCTGGTGGGCAGCAGGCTTAAGGAGGGAATTGGGTCTGAAGAAGAATAGAGTCTACTCAGGGTATCACATGTACAGCAGGCCATCAAGACCAGCAATGTTTGTGATGAGACTTGGAATCAAGATTAAAAGTCCAGCAAGGATCAGAATTATGGAAGATGCCAGCATTAAGAACCAAGTGAGCTGTTGCGGGGGTTGGGGGGTGGGAAGGGGTGTCAGTTGGAGCGCCATCCTGTACACCAAAAACGTTGTGGTTCAATTCCTGGCCAGAGCACACACCTAGGTTGAGGGTTCAATCCCCGTTCTGGGCAATGTATGGGAGGCAACCAATCAGTGTTTCTCTCTCATATTGATGTATGTTTTTTTTCTTTCTGTCTCTCTTTTCCTCTCTCTAAAAAAGTCAATAAACATTCTCAGGTGAGGGGGAGAAAAAAGAAGAAAAACCAGAACTGGGTCAGAACACGTAAATAGAAGAGGACCTGACTGAGCTCCAGAGATGGCAGGTCTTGTCAGGCACCAGTATCATTTAGAGGGTCAAAAATAGGATGTCAAAAAAGAAATACTTTCCTCGATTGGATCATAAATAAGACTCAACCTATATTTTTAATGAAACCAAGCCACATGCTAAGCCCAGAAGGGCAAGGACATCCCTGATTCCATTAGCCTTGAGCGATACACTAACCAAAAAGGCCACTTCTTGTTAAAAAAAAATCACTAAGAAAGTTAGAGAAAAATAAGATAAAAAATTCCCTGTGATCACCTCAGGTGGTAGTGGGAAGGGATGGCCCAGGAGAGAGAGGACTCAGAGCTCTGCTACAGAAGAAAAGGCTGAAAAAAAAACACAAATAAATAGATTCAGGCCAGTGTGAGGAAAGTCCCAGAAGTCAGTGGAAGTAGGCTCAACAGGGGGGCAATGCTGATGACAAGAATCTAACCTTTGTGGGAAGGGTAGAGTTTGCAGAGCAATTTCACATACAGCTTCTGCCACATGTCAGCATGCGTCAGCATGATTTCAGGGCATGGTAGAGCAGGAAATGCAATCGCATAAAGAGGCAGAAGGCCCAGGTTCTCATCCCAACCCTGCCTCAAGAGCCTAACCATGTTAGGCTATTTCCTCCTGTTTCTTCTTTCCCAATTTCTTCATTTAAAGCAGGGCTTCTCAACCTCAGCCCTACGGGCAGTTTGGACCAGAACATTCTTTGTTGTGCAATGTAGAATGTTTAGCAGTATCCCTGACTTCTACCCACTATATACCAGCAGTACTCCTGCCTCCTTCTCTAGCTGTGACAACTAAAAATGTCTCCAGGCATTGCCAAGTGTCCCCCCAGGGGCAAACTCACCGCTGGTTGAGAACCACTGATCTAAACAACAACAACAAATCTTCCCTGGTTGTCCTTGATGGTCTCTCTGCTCTCTTCTACCTTTCAGGACAGCACTTAGCAGGCCATGTAGTATTTATTTTGAATTGCAAAGACTTTGGTTAGGGTCAGGGAGGACTGAGTTCACTCCTGAGTCTGTCACTTGCTAGATGCATAATCATAGGCAAGTCCCTTAATCTCTCTGAGCCTCAGGTTCCTTGTCTGTGAAATGGGCATAATAATAGGACCATCTATCTCGAAGTCTGTAGTGAGAAAATGGTATGAGATGATTTATGCAGAGTGCTCAGAGAGACAGAGATAGGGTAAGTGCTTAATCATTGTTAGGTATTATTATTGTTACCATTATAATAGAAGGTGTCTGTCCTTGACCATTCAGTTTGACACTCTTTCTCCCTTGTGGCAACAGGAAGATAAATAAGACAATTGCCTTCCCCTTGGGAGTCTGCAGTCCATTAGAGAAGAGAAGCCTGTCCATGAATCACTGTAATGCAGGGTATCAACACGATTGCCAGCAATGAATGAAGTAGACCTGGCTGCTGTTGGGTGCAGAAGCAGACAAAACAGGACCACCTTGATACGTACAGCTGTCGGGCAGCATCTCCTGGAATGTTCGTAGCAGCAGCCTGGATGCTACATCTCACAAGCAAAGAGGTCTGAAGGTTCAGAGAAGGGCACCAAGAATGAAGGACCCTGCTGTCCTAGTTTGGGAAGATGAAGGCAGGAAGATGTCAGACTTGAAATCTGCTGAACCATGAAAAAGTGAGTATTATCAGCTCTTGTATTTCATTAATAAAAATGTACAGAGTAGGTTCAAAGATCTTGGCTCTGTGCTAAGGTAATAGAAGTGAACAAGTGCCACCCCTGTACTCAAGGAATTCAGGTTTAATGAGGGAGACCAGCCTGTAAGCAAGTGTTCCCAGGACATCAATAGAGTATCTAATGGCCTTGTGACTGAACTGCAATAGGAGGTCAGAGGAGGAGGAGGCAGGGCCAGAGAGGCTTCACAGAGGACATGATGTCTGGTTAGCACCTTAAAGGATGAGTGGAATTTCATTAGAAAAGTGAGCAAGGGTGTTCTCTATGGAGATCTGAGCAGATACCCTGGGGGCAGCTAACGCGGACAACTCCATAAGACTGCCGGCTCACCTTCCTCTGTGCCTTCCACTCCAAGAAAGCTTGCTCACATCTTCTTCATCCTGCTGCATGAGCACCCCACTCAGCCTGTGCACGTGTGGACATCAGAAGCTCAGAGAGCTGCCACCACCAGGGGCATCCCTCAGCCACTGGACGTGTGCTGGTGGGTGAGTGCTCAGGCCTCCCTCAGTAGGGTGGCATCAACCTGATCATTGTCCTTCTCTGCCTCACCCTCCCCCCTCCCTCTCACCCTTTTCTCTGGACGTAATCCCCCAAATAAACAGCCTACACCCAAGTTTTCATCCCAGGCTCCACATTTTGGAGCAACTCAGATGAAGACGGAGCAAAGCACCATCATTTTTCAACAATAATTGGATTTCTAAATTTGTAACAGTATAGTTTAGTATAATAAGTATTTCTGGCTTGGAAAATCCAAACTACAGCTTTAAAAAAGTCCTAAAAAGGGATGAGACTATTTTAGATTTGGCCTGATATATGACAACACGTTTGGCCAAATGAAGACTATTTCTCTACAAAACAGTTCTCTTACCTGTCAGTATGCCTTCTTTTTGGAACTTGTCTTTGGGCCAGGCTCTCAAAGTGAATTTACATGACACCTTGAGAAAACCAATCTTATTAGTTTATGGTGACAGCCCATTTTTGAACTAAAATACTCATAACCAGCTGGGTCCAACGTTTTAATCCCTAGGCTCAGCTCTTAATGATCTTCAGCTGTTCCAAATCAAATTTGCTTTTAATGGGGGAAAAAAGTTGCAACCACTGAGGAAAAGCAAAAGAACACATCATAAGGGATAGAAGGCAATTTCCAAAATCCCCCCAAGGTTTGGGATATAGAAGCCATGGACTCATGATTCCAGAGCTAGCGGATATTTGAGAGATCATCAATCCTCCCCCATTATAAATGAGAAAACAGAGTGGGAAAGGGGAAGTCATTTGATGAAGGACACACTTTCTAATCAGTAGTGAACTCACGCCTGGGAGCCTAGCTCACACTCCAGCATTCATTCCTCTGGCTACACCATGAATTAGGAGCATCATAGGAAAACGTGTAGCTTTTCACAGTAACTACTCTAAAATGGATAATGCCCATTTGGACATGTAAGTTTGTAAAATATTATCATCGATGGTCCTAACTTGGAAATTGGTTTAAGGAGAACTTAAACACATTTGTCATAATAAAACATTATCAACCTGTGAGCAAAACAGACAAATGCCTTGCCTTGAGGGATGGAATCACGGATAATAACATGGTACGTCCATCACACAGCCCTCAGGATACAGATGGATAGTGAGAATACTAGGCTAATTGGTGAAGGGTCTGTTGCAATATGGCAACTCTTTGTTCCTATGTCAACACACACACACACACACACACACACACACACACACACACACCCTGCTGCTTTCCTCAATGAGGGGCATGGTTTTTACTTTGATAGGGAAGAAAAGAACAGTAACTTCAGATTTGACATTTTGGATGAAGCTTCGTGAAAGCATAAATTTTGGTTATCACTCTAAGAAAAAGCTTAGACATATACACACACAAACATACACACCTTGTTCAGTCCCATTTAAAGAAACCTTAGTCCCAGCTGCAAAGACAGAGAAAGAATTGATTATTTTAATTATGATAATGGACACATGATGACACAAAAGATGCTTGTGTTATTCTTTACCAGGATTCTCTAGGAAAAAAAAAAAGTGTTCTGTAAAAAGTGGAGGTGTGAGAAGGTTAATTACTGGCTGATGATTTGGGGGTACAACTCTGGCCACCTCTATTTCTTACTAATTGACCAGATTAAATCAGTCATCATCTGATTTCCATGCTTCCTTTGTTTCTCCCACAAGTCTTTTTCTCCAGGCTGTGATTACCCAGGGCCTCATGCAAATCCATCAGAAATCACACCATCAGCTCAATGAAAATCAGTTCACTTTAAAAAGTAAACATCATAATTATATAATAATGTAAAATATTTTTAAAATTCTGTAAGTATACATTACAAAATATATAATATGCATTATAATGGTTATATAATTATATATAAAATGTCCCAATACAAGGCATCATAGCAGATGTCGGGGATATGAAAATTAAAATGTCACAGTCTGAGTGTCTGAGCCGAGTGCGTTCAGCTCCGACCTGGCTGTGAATGGACCAGGCATCCCTGAGAGCAAGTTGCCTTCAAGAAAGGATGCGCTTGCCTCCTAACCCCCCCTCCGACCACTGTGCTCTCTAAGCCATAAATTTCCCCGTGCCTAGTGGAGCCGTTTATGAAATAACTGTCTCTATTGATTTCTTCGCCCAGTACAGGTATGCTTGCTCAGCTGCCCATCTGTTTTCTGCCTAAGACAGTACCATTGAGAAAAATAAAGGCGAGAGGAGCTGTGTGTGTGGTGGGGGATGGGGGAGGGTAGACAAGGAAGCGTGCAGATGGAGGTGGTGTTACAGGGAGAAATAGGGATTCAGATCATTCCTTTCTGGTGGGAGGGATGTCGATGGGCAGCATGGCCTGTGGCATTTCCTGTTTAGGGGTCACAGGGAACAGCGTGCTCTGGACTTAGGCTCAGGAGACCCTGCTCACTTGGAGGTCACCACTCGCCAAAGCTGTGAACTTGGCGAAATTGTCTGACCCCTTATTATCAATTTCCTCATCTGTAAAGTGGGTTAGTGGCTCATCACCCCTCCCACTTCAGAGTCACGTGAGAGAACTACCAGGAGAGATCTTCAGAAATTATAGAGCCACGTAGAATGAAAGGTTCATGAGCATTAGAATATATGAGGTGGAGTCCATGGTCTGAAAAGGTGATCAAGTGTAGAGTTACCTAGGGACCATCGGAATCACAGCGTTCTTTAAGCCGATGCTGACCTCTGACCCCAGTTCTCCTCGGGTTTTCCCCCACTTCCTCTTCAGGTGACTACTCCTCTTGCAAGCTGTTCACTTTACAGCAGAACCTAGAAGCTTTCTGCCTCTGGAGGACTCCACAGACACCATTTCTCCAAAGGCTTTGAAGAATGATCTATGAAGGACGCTGCAAAACATCTCAAGATCAATTGCTATAATTATCCTCTGAATAATTTTCTGCCATTATTCAGGCTGTACATATTGTACATGAAAGGCTATGTTCAGCCAAACCAGAAGCTTGCTGGGTTCGGGATTTACAGCTCCCTGTGTAAGAAGATTTAGAAGGCAACCCCTAGGAAATCCATCTGGAGATGGTTGAGAGGATAAAGGAAAATATAAGTTCTTTTAATCTTAATATTCTTTATGCTCTGCTCATTATGATTAGATATATCTTCCAGTTAAGCCCTCAACAAAAATAGAACTGGCAATGAAAAGACTGTTTATTTTCTTTTCTATTGCTAAGGGAAAATAGCATGCATAAAAATAATAATAACAATATAAATGCTCTGATGCTTAGCTATTTAGAGAGCCATCCAACGTCTCTCATTGGCTAAGTTTAGAATGAGAGAATCCCTCTCTGGACTAGAACTAAAGAATGGAAAAATACCAGTTGACTTATTGTCCCTGCCCATACTTTGGAGACACTCAAATACTGCCTTTCTTTTTAATATAATATAAAAGATTTAAGAAAGAAAACCATTGAATTTTCCCTTTCTGTCTCCTTTAAGCTCTCGGGGGGAAAAAAACTGAAAAAGGCAGGAACACAGGGCCTCTGAGAAAGATTACGACAACTTTCTTTCCCATTATTAAGATTATTACTGAGGCAGGTTAAAGGGGAGAATAAAACCCAATATATTTGCTGTTGCATTGATCATTAATATAAACCAGCTTTGACTCCGAGGAGACAGTAAATGTTCCTTTTCCCGACCTCCAGCACCCGGGTGATAGGCCATCAGTGGCTGGACAATACTGCATTTTAGCAGCAAATTTCCTCTGAGTCATGGTTGATGGTTCTCTCCCTGAAGAGGCCATAGGAAATCATATCACGGCAAGAATTGGAACATAACTAAGGTGCTTTCTGGTCTTTTGCAACCACATGCAAAAAAATAAAAATCAAACTCTATATTGTTTAGGTAATAACAAAAAATGATAAGTTTCCATAATAGGACAATTCATTTCAAAGGTTCCATTAATGTCCATAGGGGTTATTTAGTTGACAACATTGTTTTAGGCAAGGTTGCCCTGAAAGAAAATGGCTTAGCTATAGCAGCCATGGGTCATTACTCTGCAGCCAGGGATGTATGTTCTGGGTCTAAATTCAGCTGAGTGCTCTGCTATCAGTGGGGGATGAAATGACCCTGCACACAGAATAGGTAGCGACTGGAGGTTTGAAATGCATTAACTCAGCCTCCCCTCATCCCTGTTTCTATGTCACAATGGATGGCATTAGGGATGTTAATCACTATGGTTAAAACATAAGGCAAAATGGAAGGTCGTGCCATTCCTTCTCTTCTCCTGGAGTGGTCAAGTTAATACCACTAACTTTATCTGGATTTAAACATCTTGGGAGTAAGGCCTTACCACTCTGCTCACTTTTTCCCTCCATGCTTTCTGAGGGATTTGGGGAAGTGAAAAAAGAAAAGGGAAGAGTGGATCCTGGTAGAATCACACAGCTACCTAGTTGGAAAGAATCTGAGAAAATCATTTAATCCAGTCTGGGTAGACCACAAGCTTGGTGGGCTGAATCTTTCTTACGTGTTCATGGTATCTCTGGGTTAGCACAGGCCCAGCTCACAATGGGAGCTTAAAACATATTGGCCAATTGAGTGATCTTTCTGATTTCATAAGTATATATAAGTTCAGTGCCAGAGGTTAAATGCCTTGCCCAAAGTCATGAGGGTACATAGTGGTGGAATCAAGACCATGGCCCAGATTTTGCGATTCTTTGTAGAAAGAGAATGGATCTTTAAAGGACCAAAGATTTTATTTTATTTCCTCCTAGAAGTCATAGTTGTCTGTCATATCAACATTTTTGTCTGGTATTGTGTCTTTGACTAAACCCTAGTTAGAATTTTTATCATAAAACCTGGAAACTCATGACTTTGGCCAAAATGGGAAGTTCTGGAAGTACTTCCAGATTTCATTAGCTAGATAGTATGTGTATGTGGTGTGTATGTGTGTCTGTGTGTGTGTGTGTGTGTGTGTGTGTGTGTGTGTGTGTGTGCATATCCATGCATGTGTGCATGCTTGAGAAATTGCTGGCACTAAGGAAGGTTTTAATAGATGGACCTCAGATAATTTCATTTCCAGATAGACTGTCATGCTCTCTTGACTTGGAAAGACTTGGGAATTTTGCTCCATCTCCCAAAGGGCCAGAATACTCCAAAGCATTAAATACATACCAAGGCTATCAAAGTGAGGGTGGGGGGTGGCTAAAATCTGAGGATAATTGCACACATCAAGCTAATTACCCAGAAGCACTATTAGCTAATGAGATTAGCCAGAAGGCCTGTCCAGCATTGATTAATCAAAGAATAATGCCAATGCACCTGCAGTAAAAAAGCACCTGATCTTAACAAAAAAAGGTTTTGTCCATGTTTAGAAATACTGCTCATTTTGGGCCATCTTCTTGCTTTCTAAGAAGCACAAGTCTCCTTAGGTTAATGTTCCACAGGGGCTACAATGAACTATAAATCCAATAGTTGTCACTCTAAACAAAAATGCTCAGCTCATGACTCATTTTCTTCATCCAAAAAATAGAAACACTCATAATCTATTCTCCTCCAATTCACAAGATTAGGAGAATGTATTTGTGAAGTTATGCACGAACTTAGCTCCAAGCTAAATCTTTGGTGCCTAAAAATAGCAAACTAGTCAAATGCCCCCCTGATGAAATGTCTGGCTAGTATTTCCCTTGTCTTTCATCAGGGAAAACGTTCACATTCAGGAGAACAGCCATCCCTTGACAAAATCTAAAAATCTAAAAGAAAATGGCAAATAATTGAATATAAAATAATGCAAATAATATAAAAATACTTTACCTTACGCCTAATTTTAAAAATGTAAGTTAAAAAAATTCTCTCACAACTAGAGAAAGAATATCATTCACTCAACTATTTAGTAGGCACCAATATGCACTATAAAGATGCAAGAATCACTGTTTCATTTCAAGGAAATTAAAAAATCACTATGCAATTTTCAAATCTATGTTAAGTTGCATTTCATATTTTTTTCCGGCTGACTTCTCATTCTAGGCACTGTGAGGGGCACTTTTGACATGCATTCCAAAATATCATCAGGGTGACTCTACTATAGGGTTGTGGTATTGATGTGCCAGTTAAAAGAAATTCACATGGTAAAAGCTGGAAAGAAGAGTTCATGCTACCACTTTTTGGAAAGCAAATTCAAATGCTTTTGAACTTCCAAGGCTCTTTGCAGGGGGAAATTAGCTAAGCTTCCTTCTCCTCATTTGAGGGGTTTTATTCTCTACATGAGAGGCATGATGGACGGAGCTGATACATAGATAGCCTGGTGCAGTTCTAAGTTCTGTAGAGACAGCCTCAGAGTCAGATGTCTCTTAGAGGCCAAGAAGACTCCACAGTGGGGACCTGTGTTTCTCTCTTTTTGAGGAGGCAGAAGAGAAACCACATCTCAGAATTTATTTTCCCCCAAGAGCCAATGATTATGGGTGTGTTTTCAGAGTCCATTATAAAATGAATTTTAGCCCGGCTGGTGTGGTTCAGTGGTTGAGCATTGACCCATGCACCAAGAGGTCGTTGGTTCCATTCCCAGTCAAGGTACATGCCCAGGTTGTGGGCCAAATCCCCAGTGGGGGGCATGCAGGAGGCAGCCAATCGATGTTCTCTCTCATCGATGTTTCTATTTCTTTCTCCCTCTCCCTTCATCTTGCTCTAAAAAATATCAGTAAAGAAAACAAAATTTTTAAAAATAAAATAAAATGAATTTTATTCTAGGCAGAGGAATCATGGGAAAATATTTTGAAACACTGTCGTAAGGAGATAGTTTGTTCATATCGTTACTATGGTCTTTATTACACTGTTGTATAATAGTCTGTTTACTTGTATCCCTGCTAGAGTGTGTATTTGTTGGAAGTGACAATCTGGTCTTATTTGCCGATGAGTTTCCAACAAACAGCACAGCGACTGGAACAAAGTTAGTCTCAAAAAATGATGAATACATGATTGACTGATATGTAGAAGTCGTACTGAAGGTTATCAAGTCCTTTGCCTTTAAGTTACAGTTCTACTTAGACATTCCTTAGCCGTCTCTAATAATGTATCTATTCATTCAACACATGTTTACTAAAACTTCCAAGTCAGCCTCTATTCTAAGTGCTGGGGATATGGCAATGAAAAAGCAGACTAAAAGTGACTGCATTTACGGAATGTATGTTCTATGGGGAAAGAGAGATGGGGTAGTGCCGTGGAGAACAATGAAGCTCGGTAGAGGAGTATCGTTGTTGGGGGCATGTGTGGTGAGGAATGGAAATATCCTAGTTTCTTCTCCTCTTCCCTCAAGGGAAAAAAAGAAAGGAAGGTGTGAACGTCTAGATCAACGGTTCTCAACCTGTGGGTCACGACCCCTTTGAGGGTCGAATGACCCTTTCTTTCACAGGGGTCACCTAAGACATAACAGTAGCAAAATTATAGTTATGAAGTAGCAACAAAAATAATTTTATGGTTGGGGGTCACCGCAACATGAGGAACTGTATTAAAGGGTCGCGGCATTAGGAAGGTTGAGAACCACTGGTCTAGATGGATAAAAACAAGTTTAATCTTAAAGGAAGTAGCTAAGTATAAAGACAAGAGCAGCCAGCAAATAATATCCTGAAGAAATGTGTGAGCTGTCCAACCCTGATCTCCCCTCCGTTGTCTTTATACCTGGCCACCTTCCTTAAGTTAGAGACTGATTTCATCCATTCGGACCTGCAAGTTGCCCCGTTCACCTGGAACCCTCTTGGAATCTGTTCACATGGCTGCCTGGCTTTGCTTCTAACACGTCTTCCCCATCATGCTGTCCCTCATCATCACAAGTACTGTTGGCGCCTGAGCGAACTCCCATGACTAATAGAGCATGCCCTTGGATTTCATTTTTGTCACATTCCATCATACCAGAAGATGACATCAGCCTCCTCCTGGGAAGTCGGTAATATTCATCTAATTTTTCTTAGATGTGGAAATAAATCATGACGTTTAGGTGTGCAAGCTGATGGTACAAGAGCCCATATTCAGATACTAGCCATTTTTATGTCAAAATTCATGGTCTTTTTATTGCGCTATACTTCTTTACTAGGAACTTAGAGGAGCAGTGGGTGCACAAATTATGCAGAAAGAAAGGGGAGGAAATAAAACGATCTGAAAGGCACTTGGCCAATTTACATTTATACCAAAGGCTAGACCTATATGAACTTGTCTACCTCGCTTCCACTTCCCCACTAAAGAAGCCCCAATGATTTTCTTGTAACTTTATGTTTGTTTCTACAAAGTAACATATCCTTAACTCTTCCCAACAAAACAAACAAGATAGTTGATTAACTGACTTCATGCTTCTTTATATTACAATGTATTTTTTTATTATGAAGATTTTATTTTTTATTTTTTTTCACATATATAAGCAGATTTTATTAATTTATTTTTGTTACAGATGTTTCTCCTTTTTTCCCCATTGACACCCTCCTCCCCATCCCCCACCCCATCCCCAGCTTTGTTGTCCATGTCCATCAGTTATGCATATTTTCTTAAAAGAAACATTCTTGTGCTAACACATTGATGTTTGGAACTTCTTTTCACTTTAGAAGGTGGATTTTATAGATTGCATGGCCCCTCTGTGCAGAATCTAAGCGTTGAGACAATCTGTGATGACAGTTGTAAACAGATATTTTTTAATTTATTTGACCCCATCAGGTCTCTTCATATATTTCTCTTGGAAGAAATTGGCATGTGCTTACTTTTGATCAGTCTCTCAACTCTATTGTGCATCTCTATCTGCATTTACTGTACTTGAAGAGATTTTAAAGAGTAGAAATTAACCTGCCAAGAATGTAAAGTAAATATAGTAAAAGGTAAAATAAAGCAAAAAAAAAAAAAAAAAAAAAAGTCAAACTATAAGAAAAGAACAGACCATACTGGGGTTTTGTTGCTGCCTTCAAAATTTTGGAATTACTATTTGGAAATGTCTTCAGCAAGGCAATAAAAACATGTCAGAAATGTAAAACATCACCCCACTCCCCATACCTGCTTTTAAAATTGCTCTTTGATTGAATCCATGGGGAACAGCAGAGGAAGGCAACAAGCCTTACACAATGAAATACTTCAATAAGATCCAGTGTTTGTAGAGGAGACCTTATTCACAGTGTTTTAAAGAGTGGATAAGGAAGTGAGGTGGCCAGAGAGGGGGAAGGGAAGGAGAGGGAAGATACAGATTGGCAAAGGTGGGGTTGGGGGTACACAGGAACAAAGAATGGAGAAAAACATTTTAAAAATAAAATAAAATACCTTCAGGTCAGATTCTTTTATGTGAACCTTTGGGGACCCAATATAAAGCTGCAACTAAATGAAAGTGTTACCAAAGCAGATGGAGAATAACATCAGAAAATCAAATGACACATTTAAAAGGGCAAAACATCAATATTACCTAAAGAACTGATCAAATGTGTCATTTTGAAATGCACACCAAAGCAACAAAATCATGAAACGCATTAAAACGGTGAAGTGGGGAATGGAGCGCGGGCACTTGGGTTGACTCCCACCATGCAGAAAATCAGACGTTATGTGCTGGAATACATGAATATAAAGGGAGGCAGGTTGTTTCTATACACATTTAGAAATTGTCGAAAAAAAAATCAAAATGACGGGCTATGCTAAGAGACGCGTTTGTTCCAGCCAAGGGGACTTCAGCGGGTTTCCTAGACGGAAGGACTGATGCTCTGCCTTGTCAGTTATACTCTGCCTCTGAGCTATGGTATCTCTTTGGAGGAGGCTTCACAGGTGGGAGGACCCCAGGCTAAACCTGTGAGCTCAGGATTAAAAACATGATGCAGCCCTGGCTGGTTTGGCTCAGCGGTTAGAGTGTCCGCCTGCAGGCCAGAGAGACCCAGGTTCGGTTCCCGCTAAGGGCACATACTTGGTTGCAGTTTGTCCCCACCCCAGTTGAGGTTGTGTGGGTGGCAGCCAGTTGATGTGTCTCTCTCATGCCGATGTTTCTCTCTCTCTCTCTCTTGCTTCTTTTCTCCCTCCCACTCTATCTGAAGATGAATGCAAAAATGTCCTCAGGTGAGGATAAAAAAATAAAGAATAAATAAATAAATAAATAAATAAAGTGATGTGTTTTTTAATAGTGAGGGTCAATTTGATGACCTGTTTATCTGAGGGTGTCACCCAGCCCTAGTAGGCTTGTCTGCAGCAAAGTTCTAATCATATTGACCAGAAGAGTTGATTCAGAGCAACTAAATGCAAGAGCCGTATTGTCTGGATTAAGACAGTGACTATATGTTAAGCCAGCAACATATTAAGCAACACATTCTCTAAGGATTTTGAAAATGTTGCCAGAAATCTTCAATGGGACTCAGAAAAACTTACAAAAGTTTTTGTTGGGTGCACAACGGGAAGGAAGAGGGACTGAGTGTCCAGTTTTCAGTTTTCATGATGTGGTGTGCTCTCCTCTGCCCACAGAATGTGGTAGATAAGGGCACGGGCTCTAGAATCAACTGGACATGGAGTTTAATCCTGGCTTAGTCACTTAAGAGCTATGAGAATGTAATTTACTAAATCCCTCGAAGCCTCAGTTTCCTCATCTTTAAAATAAAGACGATAATAGTATCTCATGGGAATCATTGGGAGGATTAAATACAAGAATGTATATAAAGGATCTAACAGGTGCCTGGAAAAGAGTAAACTCTCCATTAATGTATACTATTAAATTAAATCATAAGCTGTGGAACTAAAAGGGATTTTTTTCATTTAATATCAACCTCTTTCTAAGGAACTCGTAAGAGGAGGCCCAGAAGGCCGAGATGACTGGCCAAGGAAACACTGCGGTCATGGACCAGACTTTTCAGGGCCTTGACTCCCTCCACCTTTGTATGTTGACCTCTCCCATTCCTTCTCTGTCTTCACACTGTTGCTGGGAGGCCAGAGTTTTCTTTCCACACAGGTCATTAGTTCTGCCCTTGAATCTCACTTGTACTCAATTAAGAAATTTGTTTTTATTTAGCAAGAATAAACACATAACCTTAGTGGTGTTAATGATGGATGCTACTTTACAATATCCATCTGCATGCTTTGCCCAGAACACTTCTGTTTCAGGATAGAATGCTAACTTCCAATGTAGAGGATCTCAAGCCGTGACTGGGTGTGCAGGGAATGGAGACATTCTGGTTGCATCTAAAAGGACTTTTCACACCCTCTTTAAAAACTGTAGGGTCACTGCTCAACTTCAGGGGACACCGTTCAGTTCTCCGTGAATGATGTCCTGATTGCTGTTCAAGGCAAAGCCTCTGTGTGGCCCACACAGAGATGATTAGAAGACGCTGAGATACTACCTCTCTGGTGACCAACTTTCCAGTCCCAGAGTCAAACAGTTACCTTCAGAAGCACTGACAGTCATTCAAGTCCCCAAGGAAGAGCGATGGAATCGAGGGGAAACAATTTAACTACTTTCAACATGAACTAGAAATATTTTTAGAGTATTCCTTTTAAATCGAGGCACATATTTGAATGTTTCTGATTTCTTAAGGGTAAGAGAGATTGAGAAAAGGGAAGAAGGAGGAGAAAGAGAACAGACCTATTTGGAAACCCTAAAAAAATAAAAATACGAAAAGAATCGTTCCCGTAGAAAGTAAGCAGATGACCAGGATCTGTCAGATGTTAAGCTTCCCTACTTCAGAAGTTGGCTGAGACCCCAGAGGACAGAGGACTCCATGGCCGTTTTCATGAGCTCCCTCTAGGACATCGAATCTGCAACTCCAAGGGCTCCAGGTTCATCCAGATCGAGGGCTATTGCCTGGTGAAGCTGTGACCAGCAATGGGGTTCTTGGGATTCCCAAGATAGAAATTGAGAGGAAACCCCAGAGAAATGTCCAGACAGATTTTATGAAGTTCATGCTCAAGCATCAGGAAGGCAGCACAGGGAAGACAGGTCCTCTGAACTGGCTGGGGGCTGGCTCACCTAGGCTGCTTTTATAAGCTGGGGACAAAGCAGAATGCCTGAAAAGGCAGGCTTTCGGGGGAAAAGGCAGGCTTGTGGAACTCTCCATTTCAGGTCCGGGGACTTCCTTTTCCAGCTGTGTTGCTGGTAACTAAGTTGGAGCCTGCCCTGTGGGGAAGGTGGCAGACTGCTCTTCACCACCAGCCTAGGAAGGTCATGTAGCGGTCAAACCTTGATCAACCGTGCATGCGGGTCAGTAGTTGAAACCGGCAGTTAGAAGGGAGATACAATCAGCTGCCTCTGAGTATTTCAGTAGGGAGTGGAGGGGTGGTGACATTTTTGGGGTCTGGTGGCCCTTCTGGCCACCTGGCTGGCATCCTTGGGGTCCCTGACCTGGATCTCTAAACTGTCTCAAAGAAATAACAGCAGAAGTTCAACAACAGTTCAGAATCTATTTGGCCAGAATGACCGGGAGGCTGTATGTAATAGGAAAGCAGGCTGCAGGGGAGGGAAACTATACATGTCTCTAGTAATACGGTGTCTGCCTAAAAGATGCTGCCCCACCCCTTCGAAAAGCTTGCTCCCTCCCTTCCTTCAGCTTCCTGCTTTAATCAGCATTTCAGCATATCAGTGAGACCTTTCTCAAGTGGATTCTGAAACAGTAACCCCACACCCACTCCAACGCACCAATCACCCTTACCCTTCCTTCTCCAACACTCAGCACCATCTGACATACACCTCCTTGGCTATCAATCACTCTGATAGGTGGAAAGATGCTTCCCCAAAAGATAGTCACATCCTAGCCCCTGGAATCTGCAAATATACCTTCTATGGAAAATATATAGGTGGGATTAAGTTGGAGACTTTGAGTTGGGGAGATTATCCTGGATTATCAGAATGAATCCTAAATGCAATCAATGTATAAAAGGGAGATTTGACACATACAGATGAAACCAGGAGAAGACAGTGCAAGAAGAGATTTGAAGATGATGGCCTTAAAGGCTAGAATGCCATGGCCATAAACCAAGGAATGCCAGCAACCACCGGAAATCGAAAGAAGTGAAGATAAAGGGGGTGTGGCCCTGCGAACACCTGGACTTCGAACTTCTGGCTTCCAGAACTATGAGAAAGCAGATTTCTGTTGTTCTAAACCGTCAGTTTGTGATCATTTATTACAACAACCACAGGAGAGAAATACGCAGTCCCCAAGAGGAAGAGGACTTTTTCTCTTTCGTTTGCTGTCCTCAGTGCCTAGAACTGGGGCCTGGTACATGCTAAATGTTCAGTGTTTACATCTGATGAGTGAATGAATGAATGAATGAATGAATGAATGAATGAATGAATGAGAAAAATATTTCACCTCACTTGGATCCTAAGTTTCAGTCTATTTACTCATCTAAAATAAGACAACTGTGAGCTTACTATTTACCAACATAATACAACAATTTACTCATGATATAACTAGGCCTGCTAAAAGAATTAGTCCAGCTATGTCTTTAACAGAAAGATCTTGCCCAGTGAGTAAGTGGAACAGCTGGATCTAGAGAGCAGGACTAGATCAAGCCTACTATTCTGTTCAACTGGACTCAGCGAGACTCATTCAGACCCGATTCTTTTGGAGGAATTCACAGTGCTGGGACAGAACCAAGACTAGTTTCCACAGGTAACATACTAACCAGTCTCATTTCCTTTCTGCCATACTTCATCTGCCATATCGCCAACAGATTTCCATGGCAATAGTCAAGGCCAGCTGCCACCGCCCAAGGCTGATCCTGCCCATAATAGATTATTATAATGTATGTAGCTAATAGAGCTTAGGCTGTCATAATGTGGCAGGACGAGATGGATCTTTGTAATAAAAACTAAGAATCTCTTACGTTTATATATTGCTTTTACATTCTAAGTGCATTCACATCTGTTATGTCATTTTCTCATTCCAATACCCCTGGGAGAGATGGATCCATTTGGGATAATGCTCCTTTTATTCAGATGGAAAAACCAGCTGGAAGACTGAAGAGAGCTCCCCACGGTGCCCTCCTGGCAAGTGGGCGTAGCCATTGCCCACCTAAGTCACAGGACCATGTTAGGATCCAAGATGTCGGTTGGTATAAAGAGGACTGGCCCTATGATGGGTTACTCTTATGAACCAGTCCTTGCCTTAGAAGGGAAATGAAAGGCTGGCACTCTTGCCTGATGAACTGTAATTGCCTTTCCCACCTCTCCCTAAGCTCTGTGCCCATCATTCTTCTCTCCTTTCCTTGGCATGTAAACGTAATGTCCCCACCAAACAAGTCAGCCAGAATCAGAACGCTAATTTATTAAGCAAATGTGAAAGAATGCCTATGTTCTGTAGCTGTTAAACCCCCATTAAAACAAAGAGAGCAACACAATTTCATTTTATAAGCTGAAGCATCATAAAGAGAAAAATATAATACATCTCCAGCCATCAACTCTTCTCCAGTCTTCCCATGATCTGCACAGGGGAAAAAAAAAAAAAATACTCTGGCCCTGGCCAGTTTGGCTCAGCAGTTAGAGCATTGGCCTGCGGACCAGAGAGTCCTGGGTTCGGTTCCCACTAAGGGCACGTACCTTGGTTGCAGTTCGTCCCCGGCCCCAGTTGGGGTCGTGTGGGTGGCAGCCACTCGATGTGTCTCTCTCACGTTGATGTTTCTCTCTCTCTCTTTCCCCCTCTCTCCCTCCCGCTCTATCTGAAGATAAATGCAAAAATGTCCTTGAGTGAGGATAAATAAATAAATAAATACTCTGTGAGTGACAACCCAGAGTGGGCCAAGAAAATCAAACGTAGACTTTGAGGAAGATGGTTCAGCCCATGTCTACATAGTTCCTGAAACACACTGGATGTTGTTCAGGAAACATGGGAACTGTGTCAGTGGGAAAATCTGAGTCACCAAACTTACCAAGTGCAATTACTCCAGAATTACATTCCTCACTTCCCTTTTAGTGCAAATTGGGCACTTTTAAAAAGGGATCCAGAACACTTACACCTTTTTAGAACAAAATAAGATACCGCTTTGGAAGCCATTTATTCCTAATTATGCAATTACTTGATCCTGTAGCACTTGCAGAAAAAAAGGCTATAAGGCAAAGAATCGGCTTTTTAAAGGTATCTTATTACTTTTTATTGAAAAAAACAAGCTAACGATCCAATTTCTTCTCTCTCTGGAATTCAAAAATGTTGAAGCATAACAAGCGTTTCTCATTTCTGGATAATAAAATGATGATGTAATTAACAATTAAATAGCATGGCATCATAAGACATTGCTAAATCTCCCTGTCAACAGAAGTCAAGGCCATACGATGTCAAGGAATTTTAGAACTGGAGATAACTATTACCTAGTCTGAAAGTGGGAATCAGATTCTTCCGAATGCCGCTCTCAGTGGGCTGGTTGGCACGTGTAAAACTTTTCTCCGACTCTGCGGCCACCAGGGATGGATGGAGCCAGGTACAGTTTCGGGAACACTCTGCTTGCCCAGTGGAGGTTGCTGCAGTGACCAGCCTCCTGCTGCCTTCCTTAAGACACTGACCATGGTCTCCTGACCATGCCACTCTACTGACAGGCCAGGGAGTGCCACGTGGGCTGGGAGGATCGGGCTCCATCTCTCCGCTGAGGCGTATGGCACCATCCCTCACCTGGACTCTCGGTCAAGCCTCCTGCTGGCCCCCCATCTTCAGTCTTGCCTCCTTTTAAAAATGGTCTTCTACACAGCGCCTGAGGCAGTCCTTCTAATATGCTAATCTGATTGCTTCCTAATGAAAACCCTTCAAGAATTCACTTTTCCTCTAGGATCACATCTGAATGCCACAGGACGGCACTCAGGGGTCTTTGGGCATTTTTGCCCAAACCTGCTTTTCTAGGTCCCCCTCTTGCCATCCCTCACTTAATCTCTTGTGTCCAAGTCACACGATGGCAAAAATGTGCATTGCCCCTCTGCTCTCTGCCTGGGCACAGCTTTTTCCACCCTCTATCGTGGCAAAGCTCTCCTTCAATTCCAGTGTCACCTGGGACTCTAAGTCCCCCAAAGGGCAGGCACTGCCCGGTCTATCTTTGCACACTTCACAGCCTGTAAATTGCTCGGCTCACCAGATACTTTTAAACTAATCCTGGGAAGAAAAGAACTAGCATATTTTACAAGAGTATTCTTTCTCTGTTAATTTACATGTCCTATTTTTTTTTTTCACTCATTTTTCTATCTCTTTGGTCTTTTGTTTCCCCCTTTCCTTTTCTATTTCCTTTTAGCGGGGGGCAAGAGGATGGGAAGAGACTTGGAGTGGGGGAGCCTGTGGAGAAACCAGTTGCTGTTTCTGCCTCTACTGGAATTTCCCTTCACACCCTGTTGAGTGCATCAGCCTCCGGGGCCTGGATTGTGACAGCTGTTTAATAAACCACATCCACAGTGCCTGAGGCTTAAGACAGAATGAAAGTGGGAACCTCATATTTCATTTCGACTCTGGCGATAACCTCTGAATGCCATTATTCACCATTTTAATACAGCCTTTATTATTTCCCCCCAGCCCCCCTCGAGTTTCCTTCTTCCCTTTGGTGTAGTCGAGTGGCCTTTGGCTCTGGGCTTGGTGGCTTCATACAGGCATTCTCTATTCATATGCATAAACTTACAGCTGCTCAAACACTTCGGAAATCTGAGCCTCTCCCCTCTCCCACCCCCTTCTCAGGGCTTTGTAAAACTCCTTGCCTGGCAGAGAAAAAGGTCACATCTCTTAGCTGCTTCTGCCCTGCCGGTCCCCATTCAATTGTGGCGACACATTACAGTTGAGTGTGGTGGTGGTTACCCTTTCAAGGGCCTTACGCATTCCCACTCGCTGAAAAGGGAGCTGGGGGTGGAGGGGAAGGGGCGGTGCCTACCACGATTGAACACTGTGGAAAGCCCAGCTGCAGAAGTACCCTGGCCCACCACAGCAGTATCTTCCAGGCGGTGAGAAACGCCTGTTCACAGTGTACAATCGAAGAGGCAGGAAGCTAATTTCAAGGCACAGTATTACCTCCGAGAAGGGTTGCACTTATCTACCCGCATAAAGGCATCTGTGCTGTCTCTCCTGGGGCGGGGATGACCGAGCAGAATCTCCCCCAGCCAAGAATTCGCGAATCCGTGTAGGAGCAACGCGCAGCTGGCTTTAGCAAAGCTCTTTCCACCACCGGGGCCCCCACCCTCAATTATCTATTATTTTTTGCAGATTGCAGCCGAACTGGCCAGGACAGGATGCCAGATTGCTGGTGGAGGCCCGGCTTTAGTTACGGGCTGGCATTTCATCCAAACAGGTTGAAATTAGGTTTCAAAACTACCTGTGAGAAAGAAAGATGGGGTGGAAAATCGCTGAGGCGAGCAAAAATACTGCAGTGATAGCGGATTGAGGAGGGGAGTGGGGGCAGACGGAGCAGCTTAAAACGTGGAAAACGTTCTCCTCTGGAGGCTGTGGCTCCCTTGTCTCCCCCAACTCTCTTCTATTAACTTAGCCTCTTTTATGTACACTTTAATAAAACAAACTATTTTCCACCCTGTGCGGGGAAGATCATAAACACTCCTGCTTTAGAAAAATAATAACGTAAGATTCCCAGGGTACCCAGAATAAAGAAGGGGGCAGGGGAAGATGGGCAGGAAATGGTACCACCTAAGGGCTCCTGTTACCTGGAGTCACATGGAAACTGGGCACAAGGGTTTCTTCTGATAATCTGACAACACATGAAAGAAGCCATACTTTTTGGGGGGCCTAGGAAGGAAGACAATCCTTTATGACTTTTAATTGAATGTGTTTATATCCAGTGATTTATCGCCTAATCCCTGTGCTTTGCCTGGGGCCATAGGGGTCCTGTCTTACTGTGTGTGGAATGAGGTTGGGAGGGGAGAGGGCACCCCATCTGCAAGCCCATGATCTGTTTATTCTGAACTGGCAGGCCACCCAGAGACCCCAAGACCCCTTGGGAGGGGTTAGCAAAGAAGTTGTTCTCTCTGTCTGGTACCCCTTATCCAGTCCAGCAGTAAATCCTGCTTGCTCACTTTCAAAATACATTTAAAATAAATCCTTGCCCTGGCCAGTTTGGCTCAGCGGTTAGAGCATCGGCCCGCGGACCAGAGAGTCCCAGGTTCGGTTCCTGCTAAGGGCATGTACCTCGGTTGCAGTTTGCCCCCGGCCCCGGTTGGGGTCATGTGGGTGGCAGCCACTCGATGTGTCTCTCTCACATCGATGTTTCTCTCTCTCTCTTCCCCCCTCTCTCCCTCCTGCTCTATCTGAAAATAAATGCAAAAATGTCCTCGGGTGAGGGTAATAAATAAATAAATAAATAAATAAAATCCACTTTTATCATCTCTTCTATTATCACCCCATGTGTGGTCCAAACCACCCTCATCTTTCATCCGTGTTACTACAAAGTCCTGACCTGGTCTCTCTGCTCCCACTCTTGCCTCCAGCCCTCACTCCACCCTTCTGGTTATGCTTCACAGCAGAGCTCAAGGTGCCTCAGGGGGTCTCCCACGGCCACCACCGCCCTGCCCAGATCGCTCCTTGGACTTCCTGCACGTGCAACATGCACCCCCTGCGCTGGTATTCAGCTACCCTGGCCTCCTGCCGCTGTCGCCGGGGATGGCAGGGCTATCTCCACCTCTGGGCTTTGCCCTCACCCATTCCTATGCCTGGAACACTCTCCAGATATCCTCATTACTCACGTCCTTCAAATTTACCCAACGCCACTTCCTGGGCAATACTTCTCTTGATTATCCTGCTGAAATGTGCAATGACCATGCCAGCATTCTCTGTCCACCTTACATACTTTGTTTTCTTCTTAACACAGCCTAACATTCGATCCATTTAACGCATTCTGTCTTCCCTGACCTGTGAGTTCCACGAAGGCAGGATTTTTGTCTGTTTTGTCCATGAATTTATTCTCAATGTCTAGAACAGTGCACATCACACAATATCTATTCTTGGAAAGGATAAATATTATGTCTATTTCTAGATCAACATTCTGAAAGATTGGGAGTAAAGGTTGCTTCAGCACAGGTAGGGGGCCAGGTTCCCCCTGGTGGGCCACAGAACCTGGCTCCTCCCGGGACATGTGTGTGTGATGGTTGGGATTCCCACTGGTTCACCAAGAGGAATCAAGAGTCAAGGACATTGTATTAAATACTCTGTCTTGACTACTTTCCCTTAGTGCTCATGTGGCCTGGATACCATGTCTCACACTCACATTCTGTCCTCTAGATCCAGTGGTAGTCACCACAGCTCTAACAAAGTAGGTGCACTAGAGATGGACTTGCCCTTGACTTCGGATACACACTGGAGCTCCTCTGCCTGCTACTCCTGAAAACTGGAACAGAAGAATGGAATTGTCCGAAGTCCCTTTCCATGCCAACAGAAGACCGCAGCCTCTGATCCCGTCTGGGGTTCCAGCGGACACAGGAGTGATATGGTACTGACGCCTAAGAGCAGAGCTTAAAACTAAGAGCTACCCAAAAAGACAGTGTCCATGGGTGGGCATGGTAACCAACGAGAAAGTCCAGATGCAAGTGGTCTAGAGGTGACAAAGAGGGGTAAGAAGCAAGCAGGATTTGAAGGGTGAGTGAAGAAGACAGAAACCTAGAGCCTAGGCCTCCTGCCTCCCCTCTCTTGGAAGGCAAGGTCCCTGTGAAAGGAACTAAGAATATTCAGACGGGAACTGGCAACTCTTAGTTAAGTCTGGAACAGATTCAATGGGAACTATAGTCTTCATTACTTTAAAAAATGGGCTAAAGTAAGTGTCCATAAAAAATAACTCATCTAGAACCTAGCTCAAACCCTCTGTTTTTATTTTTATTTTAAAGTTAATGGACAAATTGGTGTAAGTGTGGAGAATAAGCAACTTGTCTCTTGTTCTTGCTCAGCTCTGCCTGTCTGCCAGGCCAGACACACTCATGGACATCAACGCCACGGCGACCAGCCCTGTTTGTAGTGGACACGAGTCGGAATGAATGCGTTTGGAGACTTGAGCTAACTGGATTTTAAAACTACCCGAATCTTGGCATATCATCCTTACTTTAAAAATTGATTATTCTGCTACGCTCAGCAGATTTCAGCCTATTTTCTGAGTGCTTTAGAGTCTACAAAACACTTTCACATGCATCATTTCACCTCATTCCTGTCTCTCTGATAAGCAATGGGTTAAAAGAAAGGGATTACTTCAGATGAATCCCCAAACATGACCTATTTGGTCCCCATCCCATTGTTATTGATTGAACTAAACATTTTTAGGTCAAATAAACAGATTCACTGATTTTCAAAACGAGGTGTATTCTAAAATATTCATCCCTGCCTTCTGGCCATAGGATAGAACTCTCCTGTTAAACGGCAAAGTCCTGGGGGCAGGAGGTGGAAGAGAGTCTGACAAGAACATCCTGTCATCTGTTCACTCCTGAAAATTTAATCTCTTCCTTCTCCCCCCACCCCCACCCCAAACTCCCAGCTCAGAGTCAGGAGGCACATTCTGCTACGTTCTTATCTTTCCTCTTTATGCACCAGACAGAAGCTAATGGATGCTCCCTGATTGGATTTTGTGCTTATAGTTCCCAGGTGAGATTATAAGAAAAACATGAGTAAGTTGAAATAATACCACCTCAGGTGCACGTGCCACAATTTGATGGGGTCTTAGAAGTCTATAGTCATGTGATGGTGCCTTTAATTCTTGCACCCCTCCTCCCTTTCTCACCCCACGCCAAGACTTCCCTGAAACCCTCCCCACTCACCACCCCCCGGGAGGGTGTGACTCAAATCTCCCCAGGCCTCCCAGTCTTGTAGACACACATGTAAGCATCCGCTTTCCTGCAGTGCCCTCCAGGTTGTCTGGCAAATGCAGGCTTCCTGGTAGCTCCAGCCACCACACAGTGCTCAGTGCTCTTCCTCACTTGCACCTGTGCCCCTTGTCAAGGACCTCAGCTCTGCAGGTTGCTACATTGCTGTTTCAGATGCAGGTGCTCACTGTGGAATGCCACCAAGCAAGGCTGAGCCTTGCAGGAGTCAGGACAATGCCTGTCACCCCTTCTTATCTGGTGACACCGAGAGTGCTTCTCGTCTCCCCCTACCCCACCCCATCACCCTCTGATTCTCAGAATCCACATCAGATAGTCTCTCTGGACTCACACACAGTCCATGGCGCTACCAACAACCACCGCATGGCCAGTGCCCCTTAGTTCTGATGCTGAAACAGCTTTCTCTCTAACAGGCCTCCGCCTTTTCTAATCAAATCACTCATCAGAACAGCTGCCTGAGGAGTGGCTAGCCCCACACACCCAGCCCAGAGCCAGCTTGCTGCAATGCCATCTCAGGGTTCCAGCAGGGACTCACATGCCTTCAGACTGCAGCGTTCTTTTCTCCCTGAGATGATCAGTAAGACTACCGAGCCCCTGGCTTCAGGCAGGTGATGGAGAAAGGGGATTCCGGGTCATCAGAACTTCCCCACCTCTGTGCCCCACAAATGATTCCTACATCAGTGAACTTTCAGAAGTGGCATCAGATCGCATCCATATCCATGACTTCTCTCAGGCATTTTCAGAGCTTTGTTGATAACCTGAGTCCCCCTGGCCTCAGGCTGGTCCCTTTCTGAAAGGATCGATCGAAGGCCCGAGTCTGGACTTATTTAAAGTAGAACGTTCCATCTCCTGGAACTAAAGGCTCTGGACAAAGAGTGTACTTTCAGTCCTTATTTGTGGCCTGAAGTTTTGCTTAACTTTCTCTTGAGAATCTTCCATAAATCCTGGCCCATTCTCCTCTTATAGGGACATTTGTTCATCTTCAGATTTTGCAAGACTCTCAGAATTATTATTATTATTGTTTTTTAAATATGTTTTTATTGATTGTTTTAGAGAGAGAGGAAAGGAAAGAGAGAGATAGAAACGTGAATGTGGGAGAGATACATTGACCGGCTGCCTCCTGCACGCCCCCTACTGGGGATCAAGCCCTCAACCTGGGCATGTGCCCTGACCAGGAATCAAACCGGGACCTCTCAGTCCATGGGACGATGCTCAATCCACTGAGCCACACCAGCCAGGCAGAATTAATTATTTTTAATGTGCAAAGGTACACCGGAAAAGCAAGAGACAAATTAGGCCGTTAAAAAATTCTGGTGTTGCCAAAGTGGAAATTGTAGAAAAATATGAAAATAATCTCATCAATGCACTTGCTTCTCTGACAAAACATCCCCCTCCCACCCCCAGGAGTCTTGGGTATAGGATTATGTGCAATAATGATGTTGCTCATTAGAGGCCAAGAGGCAACTAGATGGACCAACAGTGAACTGAATAACGAAGAAAGGCTCCTTCCTGGAAGTCCTGCACACACATACATTCCTGCTCGGCTGTGGCTTATCCATATGGAGTCATTGTTACACAGAAAAAAAGGCCAGTGAGTGGAATATCATCATTTCTATGAAAAAGAAAAATATCTTCTTGGTTGTCCTATTGCATCTTTTTCTTCTGCTTTCCTATCAAATCAACAGAAAAACGGCATTCTTTATTTTTCCATGCAGGTCCTAGAATGGGCAGCCCCCACTTCCCAAATAGAACTCCTGTCCTTAAGTCCAATGTGAAAGTCACTTTAAAAAGCTCTGCCCTTGATTCTGATCATTTCTCCTGTCAATGTGATGGTGACATCAACAAGTATGCACAGAGGGGGGCTTTGTGCCAATTAACAATTTCTCATTAGCTTAATTAGGGGACACATGTTTTAATCACAGCTAAGAAAGTGGAATGATTGAAGAATTGATTCTGAGCTTTTGAAAGCATCCCTGTCAGTGCATAAAATTTAATTCTGTGGGTGTGCTTTCAAAGAGACAGAGGTAGAAAGAAAGAGCCATAAAGGACATGGCCTCATCGAGCATAATAGGAGAATACCAGATAAACAGAAAAAGTGTTTCCATTTGGATCCGAGACAATCTTTTTCAAGCTATCAAGGGTCTTGCCCTCTCTGTTATGCTGTATGAGATATCCAAGTGGGACAATTTTCTTTTCCTTTCCACTAACCCTCTCTCCCTAGGTTCTGAGTAAACAGATCTGATTGTTGTAGAGATGTTCACATAATGTAGGTAGTTTAGATGCAGTTGGGGGTGCTGATGGCTGTTCTAGTTGAATTGACTGTAAAATTTGGACTTTCTGGATTACTCGGGACATGTGAATTCGTGCAGCCACATCAGAAAATGATTTGACTTCTGGGTTTGCGTGCTTGGAACCTGATGATGGGTAACTGCCACGGTCCATATATCACCCAACAGTCTCTCTCCTTCAGATCATGGAAATGCATGGTGATTGTTGGAAGAATTTGCACAATAAATGACAGTGATTTCACTGTCTGTAAAGTGTGTGGCTCTACACAATGCAGTCAAGTCATGATCCCTTATCACTGAAAAAATTACTGTAGGAAAGTTACTAGAATATTGCCAAGAAGAACATTTTCCTCTCTTTCAGATAAATAAATAATGTAAAAAATAAATAAATAAAATATTGTTAGTCCGGCTGGTGTGGCTCAGTGGTTGAGCATCGACCCAGGCACCAAGAGGTTGCCGGTTCGATTCCCGGTCAGGGCACACGCCCAGGTTGTGGGCCCGATCCCCAGTGGGGGGCATGCAGGAGGCGGCCAATCGATGTTCTCTCTCATCGATGTTTCTATCTCTCTCTCCTCTCACTTCCTCTCTCTCTCTAAAAAATCAATAAAGGAAAAAAAAATATTGCTAGGCTAGTATTAAAATAGTTGTGCTATTTTAATAAGGTATGCCTACGTATTTCTTCTTTGTAAAATGCAATCTTTACTAGTATAATACTTTTAAAATTAACTTTTCTTCTGATTACAGAAAGCAATGGGTTTTAATGGCTGAAAAATGGGAAAATACAGTAAAGCAAACAAAAAATTCACACATAACTCCACCCAGTCAGATAGAATCACTATTTATATTTGAGTATATTTTTTTACTGTACATAATTTTCTAATAAATTGGGACTATATTGCACTTCTGTTCTTAAAACATGCTTTTTCACTTACTGTGTCATTATTATCTCCCAACATCATTAAATATGCTTGTACAACATAATTTTTAATGACTGCATAATATTCCAGCTCATGAATTTGTCATATTTATTATAGGACATTAAGGATATATCCATTTTTTGTTATTATAAGCAATGATAAAGTGGCTATGCCTGAATATAAATCTTTTCAAGCATCTATGATCATCTTTTTAGAATAAATTACAAAAGGTGGAATTGCTGAGGCAAAAATTATACACATTTTATTTATTTATTTATTTTTTTATCCTCACCTGAGTACATTTTTGCATTTATCTTCAGAGAGAGCGGGAGGGAGAGAAAGGAAGAGACAGGCAGAGAGAAACATCGATGTGAAAGGAACTCATCAAGTGGCTGCCTCCCGCACGACCCAACCAGGGCTGGGGACAAACTGCAACCAAGGCACGTGCCTTTAGCGGGAACCGAACCCGGTCTCTTTGGACCGCAGGCCGATGCTCTAACCGCTGAGCCAAACCGGCCAGGGCAAAAAATTATACACATTTTAAAGACTTTGGAACATATTGTCCAGTTGCTCCCTAGAAAAGTTAAACTCACCAACTTACATTGCCAGAACCAACACTATGGGAAAGATGAGGGAAGTTTCTTTTTACATTTAGTTAAAAAAAAATTATCTCACACCCGGCTGATGTGACTCAGTGGTTGAGCACCAACCCATGCACCAAGAGGTCGCTGGTTCAATTCCCAGTCAGGGCACCTGCCCAGGTTGTGGGCCAAATCCCCAGTGGGGGGCATGCAGGAGGGGGCCAATCGATGTTCTCTCTCATCAATGTTTCTATCTCTCTCTCCCTCTCCCTTCCTCTCTCTAAAATTAACAAAGAAAAAAAATTTTTGTTTCAATAAATAAACAAAAAAATTATCTCACTATTATTTTTGCTTGTAATTTTGACTACCAAAGAGATCAGAATTGTCTCTTTGTTTAATTTACTTTTTAATTTTCATTTTTTAGTTTTATTTGCTTTTTCATTTTTTTCTTTATTTTTTTGTTTTCAAATATTGTCTCTTATAGTTACTGCTGATATTTCTTTCTGTGAACTGTCAAATCATATCCTTCTCTCATTTTACTCTCTTTTAATTGTTTACTAGTGAGAGTTATTACATATTAAGCATATTAAACCATTTTCACATATTCTTAAAAGTATTTTTTTCCAGCTTGCTACTTGCTTTCCTCACACAACTTTGTGGCATATTTTGTTGTCATTTATATAAAATTTTAATGTTAGATAAGTTATAGCTGTTATTCTGTTATGGTTCTTTCTTTGTTATACTGTTTGGAAATTTTTCCCTTTTTTGAGATTTTATATTCACCAATATTTTATATTTTCATTTCTTATTTTAAAAAATTTATCTGTAATTTAGTTTTATATGCTGCATAGGTAGTAATTTCTTTCTATTTTGTTTTTTCTTTGCAAACTGCCAATTTACCCAACACTATCTATGGATTTACTTAGCATTCCCCTGTTCCATGAAACACTAAAACTTCAGGATTCTGGAAGGAAAAAGGAAAGTTCAGAAACATATATATTTGTGAAATGCTAAATAATCTATTTTCTCATTAAGATTCATAGAATATATTTCCATTTAAAAGCCTCAAAATTTCTACAGTAAAGGTACGTATTGTGGCCTGGCCCATGTGGCTCAGTTGGTTGGACATCATCTCATGCACCCAGAGGTTGCTGGTTCTATTCCCAGTCAGGGCACATGCCAAGGTGGTGGGCTTGATCCCTGGTAGGGGGCATGCAGGAGGCAGTCGATCGATGTTGCTCTCACATCCATGTTTCTCTCTTCTCCCTTCTCTCTAAAAAATCAAGAAAACTAGTCTAAAAAAAAAAAAAAAAGATACCTATTTTATCTTGCTCTCCCTAGAATTATGCATTTAACCACATAATCCTTTTATAAACAGCATCTGTTAACATCAAAGAAATGGATGCTCCCTAGAACACAGGGTGAGTATCTAACTTGAAAGATCAAGAAGCCACTCGTATCGAACACTACTGTCGGGATGTCTGAAGAGGCCCAGTATGTGTGTGGCGCCCTCTTGCCTTCTTCTTTTCTAAATAAATTGAGAAGTAAGAATCACCAGGGCAGATGGTGGTCAAAACACAACCTTTGTTATTGTTAGCAGGTGTGTTAGAGGGCGTCTCGGCTGTAGAGCCAAGTGCCCGCTGCCTGAATCCCGCAATTCAGTGCAGCTGCTGGGCCTGGGCAGTGTCCCCGGGCAGTGTCCCCGCAGGGCTGCCCGCCCACCTAACACTCGCAGACTGGAGGCCCGGAGGAAAATTCCAGCGCCTGTAGGTAGCAGCACCCAAGAGGAAAAAGGAGAATGTGAGTCTCACAAGTTTGTTGTTTCTTTCAAAATCTGCTAGTCAGGGAAGTTACTCCCTCTCCCCTGGGGGTAATACATGAGAGGCCAGGGGTGGTTAGGGGGAATCCCAGGCGGAGGAGAAAGACATTCCTCTGTGAGGACGCTCAGGTTCACTCTTCCAAATCCATTGGTTTTATCCCTAAAGAGCAGCGGGTGTGGCTGCCCCCCAGAAGGGAGATCTATCAGGAGAACTCTGCTTCTACTTTTTTTTTTTTTTAATCCTCACCCAAGAATATTTTTTATTTATCTTCAGAGAGAGTGGGAGGGAGGGAGAGAGAGAGAAACATCGAGGTGAGAGGATACATCGACTGGTCGCCTCCCGTACAACCCTGACCAGGGCCAGGGATGGAACTGCAACCGAGGTGCGTGCCCTTGACCGGAATCGAACCCGCAACTCATTGGTACCAGGGCTGATGCTCTAACCATTGAGCAAAACCGGCCAGGGCCACTTCTACCTTCTTAAGGCTGCTTTCTCCAACACTGGCCACTGCTCTTTGGCGTATCCTTTCTGAACGGAATTTAGATTTTGATTCCTGAAAGCTCTGAAGTGGATCAAAGTAGCATTATTAATAAAAGTCAACCCCAAGGCTCCCCTACTGGATTTGAAAACTCTCTATTCTATTTTCCATCCTAAATTGTGTCTAGCTCCATTGTCCAACATGCATTATTGGAGATTCTGCCAGGAGATTAAATACAACACAAAGACACTCCAATAATAAAACAAATGAAAGGCTCCAATAATAAAATACCAACAACACTTAGATGGCCCAAATTTGATTGTAAACCTTCTTCCATTTTCAAATTGACAAGTTAACTCTCCTTGCAAATGAAAATCCAAAAATAATAGTCAGGTAAAATAATCTCCCATTGATCTTTTTATTCCCATGCCATTATCATACTGTTTACTTATTAAATTTTAAAATGTTTAGATATCCCCTAATATGAACCATGTTCTTCTTCAAAAAAAATCTTAGCTGCAATTTTGTTGATTCTTCTAGAAGAAAGTTGGGATAATTTTATCTAGTCAACCAGTATACATTTTATTAGATTTGTATTAGTTTCATAAATTAATTTGGGAAGTATTGACTATATTGGATCTTTCTATACAGAAACACAGATAAACTTTCAATTGACAAATACTCAACTACCATTAGATTATCTGATGCATTAATTCAAATAAATGTGTGAATCACAAAATAGCATCCCCAGGACTTGTTTCTTTTGTTTGTTTTTAGAGATAAGACCAGCAAGTATAAAAGAAAGCCAGTCGGTGGTTGGCAGCCGGCTGGCAAAAGTCAGATCTGAAGCAATGCAAAACCAAGACAGTGATAACTTAGCAGCACAAGCAAAAATCAAATTACAGAGGTGACTGAATAGTTTGGCCCAATTATAAAATTTTAAAAAATACTTAAACTTAATTCCACTTGTACCTGGGGAATGAGCTAACTGAATGAAAGAACTGAAGTAGATGGTATAGAGCCTAGTCCCTGGCCAAAGAGACATGCTATGGGTTCCTTGATCTGTGCATCTGCTCAGCTGCTTGGTGGCCAGTCCTTGACAATAATCTGTTTGACACATCTGTCAGTCAGGACCCCTTTTAGGCACCCGCAGTATGAAGAGTTGGACTAGATAACATCAAATGGTTTTCACTATCTTCTGATGACATCAAACTAGATACATATATGGGGGTTGGAGACAAGAGAGCATGGGTTCTAAACAATGACTTCCTGATTTTCATCCCCGCACTGTCACTTGTTAGTTCTAAGACCTGTTGACATTCACTCAGCCTCAGTTTCCACATCTGTATAACTGGAAGAGGAGGGGAAGTAGACCCTCTTCATTGGATTGTTGTGATAAGTCAGTGGATCAATCGATGGGATATGCTTACTTAGAACACTATCAGGCATGAAGTATATGCTCAATAAATGTTAGCTGTTATTTTTATAATTATTCTAATCTCCTAAAGAGGAAAATACATGTTATGCATTGCAGCAGCTGCTGAATTTTATGATATATTTTACAAATATTTAATAATTCCTGTAGTCTTTTTCCATAACACCCCCAAACAAAGGTGACTTCCCATTAGGTGCCAGCTGTCTGTGCAGGATGATAGATGTGTGGTAAATATTGGGTAGCATCTGGAATAGTTACCCAAATGTTTGTAATTCATCACGCCATAGGGGAGTTGGAAAAAACTTTCATATGTAGGGCAATGTTCTCATACACATTTTTTGCATTAACTTGGGGTGTGATGATTGCTGTTCAACAAGTATAGACAGTGGAAAAGCCTGTGATTGGGCCACACTCTTTGGTAGCTTGGTGCTACTATTCTTCAGCAGAATTATGTCATCCTCTTTGTCAGGAAGTCTAATGCAAAGCTTAGGACTTTGAGACTTGCTGAAGATTATGAAGAGTTGGGAGAGAAAATTGTATGGCGTTGCTAAATACTTCAACTAGATCAGCCATCTCAACCCTGACTGCACACTAGTATTACCTTAGAAGATGTTTAGAAATACTCATGTCTGGGCCTTAGCCCATACCAATTACACCAACTCCCTGTGGGGCAGGGTAGATGTATGACTTTTGAATATTCTCTCACTTTATTTGTGCTAATATCTTTGACAGTTCTTTTTTGGGTATTTTCCCCAAAATTCTGAATCCTTTCACCCTCCCATGTCACCCTTAGAATTCTCCAAGACTTGTAGAGCTAGAAAATTCAAAAAGGTCAACATATTGCATCTGCACCCAGTGAAGGGACCCAATAATCCTTGGCAGTTGTCCATCGATAGATAATTGAATACCTTGGATGACTGGGAACTCACCACCCCTCGAGCTAGACCACTATTTTACTGGATGGTGCCAATTGTTCAAAATATGTTCCCTAGAACTAACTCATTTTCTCTCTAAAAATTAATAAAATAAACCTAATCTCTTCCACTTACAGCTCCTACAAACATTTAAAAGCATCTGTCATGTCCTTCCTGACTTTCTTCTTCAAACTTAGCAAATACTACTGTTCCTAGAATGACAAGATTTATAGACTGCTCCTAATCCAGATAAACTTCCTTCAAATATACTGTAGTTTGTCCAAGTCCTTCTTAAACACAATACCCTAAACTGAAGAAAGCACTCTGGGAAGTCTCCTATACATCTAATGTTCACCCAAAACTGAGTGGAGCATCTTCTCGATGAAAGACTTAAGATAGTCCTTAAAGGATATCAAAAGTATATGCCAAGAGTCTTACATTTGAGAAAATACATTCACCCATAAATGCAAGAGGAAAAAAGGCATGTTTATAGAAGGCTGAAGAAACTAATTTAAATATGGATTTATTTAAAATACATGTGATTGTATTAATTTGCTAGGGATTCCATAACAAAGTACCATCGACTGGGTGGCTTTAACAACAGTCACTTATTTTCTTGTGTTCTGGAAGCTAGAAGTCCAAGATCAAAATGTGGGCAGGTTTGGTTTCTCCTGAGGTCTCTCTCCTTGGCTTGCAGGTGGCCATCTTCTCCTCCCTGTGTCCTCAGTGGTCTTTCCTCTGTGTCCCTACATCTCTGGTATCACTTTATGTCCAAATTTCCTTTTCTTACAAGAACACCAGTCAGAGCAGGTTAGGGTCCACACCAACAGCCTCAGTTGAACTTAATCACCTCTTTAAAGGCTCTATCTCCAAATACAGTCACATTCTGAAAATCTAGGAGATAGGGCTTCAACATATGAATTTTAGGGAGACAAAATTCAGCCCATAACAACTAATATAGATATACATTATATGTATATGTATAGATAGAGATAGATAGATAGATAGATAGATAGATAGATAGATAGATAGATAGATAGATTGATTTAGCACATGTTATTGTTTTGGATCTTTGTGATTTATATGTTAGTAAGGCTCAGGACCACTTCCTAGACTCTGAACAATTCTTGGGGCTTTTCCTATTCTCCTTGATACTGGCTCAAGGATCTTGATCTATTTTCCTTTCCTCTCTAACGCTTTCATCCCATGACTGATAGAAGATTGAGACCCATTTCCTATAGTTTCCTCTAAAAACAAACATAAAAGAGCTTTGAGCTTTGAGCTTTTGTTTAGAAAACTTTTCATTGTGAAATAATTTTAGACTTATACGAAAGTTACAAAAATTGTACCCAAAATGCCCCTATATCCTTCCCTCAACTTGCCCTAATGTTAGCGTCTTACATAATCATAGTACAGTGGTTCAAAACCAGGGAATGAACATCAATATAATACTAGTAATTAAACTACAAGTTTTCGAATTTCACCATTTTTTTCCACTAATGCCCTTTTTTTTTTGTTTTTTGGTTTTTTTGTTACAGAGGCCAAAATAGTGTTCTACATCGCTTTCAGTTGTCTCCTTCAATTTGAAACCATTTCCTTGTCTTTCACAGTCTTGATACCTTTGAAGAGTGCCAGTATTTTGTAGAATGGCCCTCAATTTGGGTTGGTTTGATATTTTCTCATGAAAACTCCAGTAGAATTATGCTATACATTTTTGACAAGAATACCTCAAAAGTGACCTTGTGTTCTTCTGAGTGCATCATATCAGAGAGAGTATAATGACAATCTGTTTTGCTGACAGTGATATTAACTTTGATCACTCGGCTAAAGAAGGCTTTACCAGGAATTTAAATTGTAATTGGTGTTTTGTTTTGTTTTGCAATCACTCAAGTAGGCAGCTAGGGAAAAACTGGAGCAGTCAGAAAGATTAAGAAATTTGCAGGCTATCGATGGCCTTTCCTTTTGGTCCAATGCTTAGCTTAGTGATGACAAGGGGAAATCCCACTAAACGATGCTTTTCATTTTTATTTTTGAGGATGGAACCTTCTAACCTGGAATCACATTTAATCTCTGTCAAGTAATAGCTGTTTAATAATAGGACCCCATCAAGTAGGCAGTGTTTCTTCTAACTGATCATTTTGGGATGGGCTTTAACCTCACCATAATCTCTATCAGCATCACCATCATCCCTAAAGAAGCCCATACTCTGGTTAAAAACTGTACTTGTGGTACTAACACAGCTTGGAGACAAGTTCCTTGGGGCAACTACTCACACTTCTCTCTAAGCAGATAAGTGGGCTCTTAGCTCCCTCCTTCATCTACATATTAAAGACCCCCACTGCCCCAGTCCGATTATTTCACCACACTTCTCTCCAGATGGGACAGACCCTCGAGGGTTATACACACACACAGAAATCCTACTGCGGTTTCTTTCTGTCTTCTTTGTTTGTTTTTCCCCTTCTGAAGCAGGGAGAAGCTTACGTTAGGGAAATTAGCAAATCTACTCAGGCAACCTAAAGAGAAGGATTTTACAGCCCCTCTCCAAACCTCGTGTGACTCAGAAATTCCTTTGAGAAGCCAGCTAACACCTATGCTTGCCTTCCTCGTCTCTGAATGGCAAGTTAAGAACATTAGATAACCACAGAATTTAGGTTTCATATCTCTATAAGGAAGGCTGAATCCTAGGTGGGCTCTGCCTGATGTGTGGCAGGTAACTTATTTTTATTTTTAATTAAAAAAATTTATATTTCTTGATTTTAGGGAGA
The DNA here is from genome assembly GCA_030848825.1 of Tadarida brasiliensis. NCBI lineage: Eukaryota > Metazoa > Chordata > Mammalia > Chiroptera > Molossidae > Tadarida > Tadarida brasiliensis. Next base: position 33,720,052 of record CM061275.1, read on the forward strand.
GAGATTTGCTGTTCTACCTATTCATGCAATCATTGGTTGATTCTTGTATGTGCCCTAGCCAGGGATTCAACCCTCAACCTTGGCAAATTGGGACAGCGCTCTAACCAACTGAGCTACCCAGCCAGGTACCTTATTTTAAGATGCAATCTTTCTGCCCTGGCCAGTTTGGCTCAGCGGTTAGAGTGTCAGCCCGCGGACCAGACAGACTTGAGTTCGGTTCCCGCTAAGGGCACGTACCTCAGTTGCAGTTTGTCCCTGGCCCCGGTTGGAGTCATGTGGGTGGCAACCAGTTGATGATGTCTCTCTCACATCAATGTTTCTCTCTCTCTCTTCCCCCCTCTCTCCCTCCTGCTCTATCTGAAGATAAATGCAAAAAAAAAAAAAATGTCCTCAGGTGAGGATAAAAAAAATGATGCAATCTTTTCTTTAAACCAAGGGATGTGAAAATTGCTTTCTTTGCTGCACATCAGTGCTTTGCCAACTCTGTAGTGCATTAGAATCTCTTGGTATCTTGTTAAACATAGGACTGGACACAGCAGATGTAGGTGTGGCTTGCAATTCTGCATTTCTAACATCCAGGGCATCCAGGGTGATGCTGATGCTATGGTCTATGGACCACATTTTGAATAGCAAGACTGTAGTTGATGGGAGATTTCTGGCCAGGAAAGAGGAGAGCACAAGAACTACCACTGGAGATGATACCTGCCCAGCTGTGAAGGTAACAGCTGTGAGGTGGCTGTAATGCTGGATCACTGGCCACAACCTTGGCCAAAACTTTCTATTATAAAAAAAACTTTTTATTTTTTTGGTGCTTATTCTCAAGAGAAATTTAGTGAAATGGAACCACTTTAGACTAAGCTACTACATCTGAAATTGGATATTTAGTGTGATATAAAAGAAATTCCCATCTAGAGGTTGTGTGATGAATTTGGAGGGAAGGTTGAAGTTATAGCATATAACTTAAAGAGAACTGTGCGTATACTGAATACTATTTAACTCCATAGAATTAGGGTAGGAATAGTGGTATAAGTGGAAATGGGGAGTATTGAAAACAGAATAGTCAGGAATGACAGGGACAGACTATAAATACTGTTTACTGTGGGCTAGAGTGTATGGAGCATTTCATACATATTAACTCCATGATTCTAAAAACAGCCCTGTGGAGGAGGAAGAGTCTCGTCATCATGTTATAGACAAGTAGTGAAGTTGAGGGAGATTGCTATGCCAAAGGACAAAATCTAGCAAGTGATTTAACCATGATTCAAACAGAGGTATTCTGACTCTAGAACTCACTGGCTTAACCCCCGGACCCTCGTCCTGCTTCTGAGCTGGACCTCCAAGGACTGAGACACAGAACAAAGACACCTTAGCCAGGCTTCAGCAACCCCCTTCTCTAGCCAAAAATTAAATTTTGCTATCACGTGGCTCTAAGGAAACATCAGTTCTAACACCTTACTCTCTGACCATAACTTATGTAGTTCTTTTTTTTTTTTTTAAATGTTTTTATTGATTGATTTTTTGTTTGTTTTTTGGAGAGAGAGAGAGAGAAACATTGATGTGAGAGAAAAACATCAATCAGCTGCCTCCTGCACGCCCCCTACTGGGGATCGAGCCCACAACCTGGGCATGTGCCTTGACCAGAAATCGAGCCAGGACCTCTCAGTCCATGGGATGATGCTCAGTCCACTGAGCCACACCACCTGGGCTATTTCTGAATTTCTATTTTCTCACTTTATTATTTATACTTGTGTTCTCAGACCTCATGAAGGCCCCCAGTTCTTCAATCCCACTGGTTACTCTCCCCCTTTCGCACCCTCCTGACGTCTTCATTATCTAACTGCTCTCCCACCTTAACCCCTGCTCTCCTGAGCTCCTGTTCCGTTGCCTCACCCACTCGGCAAAACCCCAGCCTCAGACACAACGTGATCAGAAATGAGACGTGCCACTTTCAGACCCGGCTCCTAAAATATCTAGAGCAAGTCTTCTTATTCATTTTTCCTGTATTTGCCAGCTGGATGGCAATGACCAGAGCAATGTCTGGGAGCAAGATGGTGGAAACCCTTGTAGCTTGATACCATCAATGACGGTGTACTGGGAACCCCAGACTACCCCACTGGAGTTTCTGGAAAAAGAGCAAGAAATACCTATTAAATCGTGAACATTTCAGGTTAGCCTACTAGAGAAGCTAGAGTTACTTAACAAAGAGAGGAATTGTTGTTAGAATTGGGGTATAATTGGATAAAAACTTAAAATATGGACCACCGATCTGGCATTTGAGGCAAGAAACTGATACTGGACAAGTAGACCTATTACTTAGAAGCAAAATTTTTAGCCAAACATTTGCTAAAACATGGAAATCAGATTTTATGCTTGCTAAGCCAGTGATTCCAAGGAAAATGCATGAAAGAATCAGAAAGAAGTAGTTATGATTGTTCGCTATTAGGAAGTTAGTATAAGAAAGATCATCTCAGGACACAGCTGGCTGATTTTCAATTAGAATACAAGGAAACAAAGGGAGACCAGAAATCTGGAGCCTCAAAGGTTGGGAAAGCCCAGTTCTCGCAGACTCAAACCTTGAGAAGATACACTTGACAAATATGCTCAGTGGCAAAAGCTTCATAAAACTTACCCGTTGAACAAAGTGACTCTTCAAAGGTGAGATGAAGGATATCCTATGTCCATCTATGCTTCTAGGTGTCTCAAGGTAAACTGATACTAAGTTAAGAAAGAGGGGCACGAGGCAAAAAGTTATAAGAAAAACAAGACCGATTGAGTATTTTGTCTAGAAAATAAATTTGGGTTGGGTTTCTGATGCACGTAGCTGATTGGAAGTGAATGGATCAGGAAGCCTCCTAAGATTTTCAGGTAATTGTATTGGACCAAAGACATCATGAGTCCAGACTAAAACTTCCTTGACTGTGTGAAATGAAAAGCAATTATTGGGCCCCTAAACATCTCTAACACAAGAAAACAGGCCGCACAAGCTATGCAACTCTCAACCAACCTTTCGTTTTCGAGAATAATAGGCAAAGAACAGCCACTTGGAGGGTGTCACCAGGGCCTCGGAGTCTGCACAAGGTAACTCCTCCTGCAAAGAACGATTACGAACTCATCAAGAACATTTCCACAGTCCCTGCCGTACCACAGGGAACCAGTAACTGCTGTGTGTCTATGCTTATATCCATGCTGCCTTTCCATTCTTTCCTCCCCCATATGCAGAATGTAGGCAGTTTTCGAATCCTTGTGTTGCCATTGTTTGGGAGAGGACTTTACTTATCTTCTTAGTTCAGATGTCTGCAAACAAAGGGGCATCTGATGGAGAGGACTGAACATCACCTGAAGATCCTGGACTTCGAGGTGGATGCAAGGATTAAACAGGGTTTGGGGTTGCCTCCCCGGGCGGCTGAAGGGTGAGGCTGGGACAGTGAGTGTCTTTTATATGTGGGAAGAAGGATGGAGTGGTTATTTGGTGACTGGAAGGATTGACTGCAGTATAGCTTGCTGTATGCTAAGGGATATTTTTCCTTTTCCGGTCAGACACCAGCTGGATTAAATTTCCCCGTTTTACTTGTAGGCCAGCAGAACCACATGGCTGTCCTCCAGCCAGAGGAATGGGAACGAAGGATGTGTGCCTCTGCCCGTCGTGGTCCAGGAAGACCAGCTCTGTCTCCACACCGGCTCTTCCTCTGGCCGCTGGATTTCTGCCGGTGCCCAGGGCAACCTTGGAAACCACGCATCACATATGGTGGCATCTACCAACCTGCATTCCCGAGTAACTGTGTGACGCGGAGTGAGAAATAAACATCTTTTGTGTAAAGCCACTGAGATGTGGGCTTTCATAGAAACAAAAATTGTTTAATAATACTTATGAGCAGCGCTCTCTATGGAGCATGCCCCTGCCTTCCCCCACAGCCTTCCTCCACAGCCTTCCCCACACCCTCCCCCACACCCTTCCCCCACACCCTTCCCCACACCCTTCCCCACACCCTTCCCCAGGCACATTTTCCTCGCCTCTCTCTTTCTCCTGAGCACCAGAAGCCCTTTCTTTTCTTTCTATAACTTGTTTTCTGATCCCATTTCTTCTACAGTTTACTTCCATCTCTGTGACTTTCTAAATAAACGTCCTCTTATATTAAAATAATAGTAATAATAATAATATAATACCTATGGGAAGCCTGGTTGGTGTGGCTCTGTGGTTGATCATCAACCCATGCACCAAGAGGTCACCGGTTCGATTCCTGGTCAGGGCACATGCCGAGGCGGCCAATCCATGTTCTCTCTCATTGATGTTTCTATCTCTCTCTCCCTCTCCCTTCCTCTGTCTCTAAAATCAATAAAGACCAAAAAAAAATTAAAAATCAAACTAAATTTTAAAAAATACCTATGGGAAGAGCACCCCAGACAGAACAAAAAGCACAAAGTAACCATTTCCCCTACTTCTCGGCTAATGTGTTTCAGAACAGGTGCAGCTGTTCCTCACAAATGTTTGTTTGATCCCACCGCCCAGAATAGATCCCAGCGCCCACCTCTGTAACCAAAAGAAGACCAAATATGTTTTTCCCTCTCTTCCTGTACAAGGCTGGGTGTTTCTCTTTGTATTGATATATGTTCAGCAAGATCTGGGCTCATAAACCAATTAGCTATATTTATCCTATAAAACTCTGGTTTCTTTATTCCCCAATGGGAATATAGAAACTTTGGGAACTCTTAGAGTACATTCAGAGAATTATTTCCAAATGACATTGCCTCATGTTTATCTCTTTTGCTTTTGAAACATGTACAACCAAACCTTAATTCAACTCAGTGAACACATATTGAACACCCACTATGCACAGAACAATTTTGGCAATATAGTTGAGTTATACCTAGCTAACTAGTGCTAACAACAGAATGGATTAAGTCCTTCAACAAGCCCTTTGAAGGGTACCTGTTGAGGTCTGACTTTTACTGGACTCTGAGATAGCCCAGATGCCATATTTCTGAACAGCGCGTCAAATTTCATTCCCTATGGTCCCCGACACAAAAGAATTGTTGGTTTTAATCTAGAATCTTTATTTTATTTGTTTTCTTTATTGATTTGAGAGAGAGAGGAAGGGAGAGAGAGAGAGAGATAGAAACATCAATGAGAGAAAACATCGATTGGCCACCTCCTGCATGCCCCTCACTGGGGATCAGGCCCACAACCTGGGCATGTGCCCTGACCTGGAATTGAACCAGCAACCTCTTGGTACATGGGTCGATGCTCAACCACTGAGCCACACCGGCTGGGTTAGAATCTTTATTATTTATTTAATTAAAATATATATACGCTAGGTGAAAATAACTCTTTATCATCTCTCTTCTATTTTTCCAATGTTCTATACTGTACCAAACATATTCTAACTTGAGTTTTGTCCCATGCATTTTCCTTAAGGACTAGTGATTGTTTAATATCCTAGGGATTTCTAGTAGCTTAGCTCACCATGGGCTGAAATTCTCTCTGCAAATTTTGACGTTATCCTCCTGTGTATGTGTCTTTCTCTTTGTGTGGTTCAACCTTTCCTGAAAGGAAGTCAAACTGTCCTCTGTCTGCCTTATCCCTTTACCCTAATCCATCTGTTATTATTCCCCTGGCTTCTCTGAGCACTAAATGTCCCTAACTTAATTTTGTGGAAGCTAATGACATGACGATCGGGAAAAAAAGACAGGGAGAAAATGGTAGGCTGTAGATTGCCATTAGCCTATCCACACATAATTGAAGACCTCAAGTGGGGAGAAGTTTGATGCAGCAGCGTTGCTAGAACTGCTCTTCAGGGTGCAATTGCCAAGCAGGTTTCAGAATTGCAGCGTGGGAGCACAGCCTGACATCAGGGAGGTGGGTAACTGGCTGCTGAGCCTCTTGCCAAGATTTCATAATTATGATGAAAATGCAAGAAGGAGAGGCTATTGAGAGCACCCCCGCCCCCACGTCTGCTCTGTCTTTGCTGATCCGGACCCACTGTTCACTCCCTTAGTATAACCGTAGCTTTTGGTTTTCCAAGTGCTTCTGAACTTCTCCCTCTTCATCATTCTGCTTGCGTCTTGCCTTTGACAAATGGAAGACAACCCACAGTCACGACATGTGCCCACAGTGAGGGAGGGTGACACTTGAGTCACTTGAACACAGACTCATAAGTGCTTTCAAGGCTGGGTGTGGGAGGTGGGTTTGGGGAAAGTTCTCTAACCCCAAAAGTTTGGATCGACGAAGACACAGGGCAAACCTGGACTACTGGTTGTTATTTATTTTCCTGGGGAAAAAATGCATGTACTTTGAAAATCTTTTGTTACAAGCTGTCTCTGTTTCTTTGCCCCTGGAAACCCCCTCGTCCCAAATACTGCTCTTATATGTCCAGAGCGTTTGGCCGTTCACAAACGTCTGCCCTCTACAGAGTCTCGATTTTTTATATCATCATTGAAGGAAGGAAACTCCTCTGTACCAAATGCATTCTGGGGGCCCTGTGCTGGGTATTTAACAATATAAGTGCCCAACACCTTTGAGGTATTTCATAAGAATATATAAAATGTAAGATCACCCAACACAAAACTGAGACAAAACAAAAAGAAAGAAAAAAAAAGGCAGAAATTTAAAATATAGTCAGGAATAATGCAAAAAAAATTATATGCTCTTCCTGTGGAAGCCACAGTTTGGCTTCCAAGTTTAGTAGCAGCCAGTACAAAAAAAAAGGGGGGGGGGGACAATTTAATAACAACCAGTGCAAAAAAGGAGGCAGAAGATTATACAATTCATAATACTCATCCGATCAAAGCAAACCAGTGGCTTGGGAAAAACATGTCTATTCTTTGGACAAATATAGACAGGATTTTTCCGGGAGTTTCTCATAAACAGGCCATGCTGTGTGGCATAAAGAACTATATATTCAACAACATCCGTGAACAAGAACCGATTGTAAGTAAGATCGGGTTTATTCTCGTTGAAATATAGGCTAATGTCACCTGGTCAGAACTAGGGCACAAAATTTAAGGAAGCACTCAGTCTTGGGGTGCGGGGGGAGTGTCCCCTGAAATGCTGTGCCCAGGGAACCTCCCTGCTCACCCTAGTCCTGTCCTTGTGATCATATGACTGAAAGCCGTCTTCAGTGGGAGGAATTCCATGAGTCAGTGGCTCTCGATGGGGTATGATCTTCCCTTCCAGGGGACTTCTGGCAAAGTCTGGAGAGAGACTTTCACTACTGTGCAGGTGGTATTGGTGTCGACTGGGCAGAGGCCAGGGATGCTGCTGAACATCCTGCCACGCACAGGGTGGCCGCTGTCATAGTTCATTTCGTAGGTCAACTCGACTAGCCACAGCCTTCCCAGATTGACCACTGTTTCCGTGTATGCCTGTGAGGGTGTTTCTGGATGAGATTGGCATTTGAACGGATGGAATCAGTAGAGTAGTTTGCCCTTCCAGTGTGGTACCATCATCCAGCCCACAGAGGGCCTGAATGAGCACGCAGAGGAAAGGCGAATCTGCCCCTTTTTCTTCCGGCCTCTCTGGTTGAGCTGGAACATCTCATCCTCTCCATTCCTATCCTTGGACTGGGGTTCACACCAGGGGCTCCCTGATTCTCAGACCTTCGGACTCAGGCTGGAGTGCACATCAGCTATGTGGCTGTCCAGCTGGCCGATGACAGACCACAGGACTGCTCGACCTCCAATCCGACGAGCCTGTTCCTCACATATAGGTTCCATTTCTCTGCAGGACCTAAGACAGCCACCCACAACAAAGCACTGCCCAGCCCGAAATGTCACCAGCGCCTAGGCTGAGAAAACCCTGCTCTCGGGAGGGTCACGCTCCTTACTTACACACCCATGCTCATGCAGCGGCTTGTTCTACAGCAGGGGTGGGGAACGTCCGGCCCGCGGGCCATATGAGGCCCCCGAACTCATTTGGTCTGGCCCTGCCAAGCCATCTGCAGGCGAGACTCAAAATTCAATAATTCTAGGAGCCTTTTCCATAGCAACATACATTTATATTAAGTGAATCATAATAATAACAAATTTTGAGAGACAAACATGTCCATTACGGGATAGACAGGACACATATGAGTACATGATGGGACAGACATGTATATGTATGCTCCTGGTCGGCTGCCCATGGCCAGTCTGCTGGTATGGTGGTGACTCAGGGGACAGTCGGTGCCAGGCAGGCTGGGAGTGTACACAGTGTGAAGTGTTAACACACTGTTGCGAAACTACGGCGATCTGGTGATGAGGAGATGAGATTCGATGAGATGATTCCTCGTGATGTTGATGACCTTGTCTCCGATGATTGATGACGATGTTGTCGACTTCTTTGTCAACACAGACGATAACTCCAATCCAATCTTTATCCACACGTCCATGATCAACAATCCTCAAAAAAACTGAATCTCAGATGAAGATTAAGGAAATTACAGTACACAGAAAATACCTCAAGAGTCGATGATACGAACATTGGATATGTTCCAAATCTAAGATTCAGGATCAGAACAGCGATCAAAGCAAAATAATCACATTGCTAGCAACACACACACAAAACTTAAGTGGTGTGACATCCTACAAATGGCGACCACAAAGAAAAGTTGATGCAGAGTGTCGATCTTTCCGAGAGAAATGGACAAACGATTATTTTTTTGTTGAAGGCAAAGGCAAACCTGTCTGCCTAGTTTATGGCGATGCCTTGGCAGTAATGAAAAGAGCCCATCTGGAGCATCATTGCAGCTCAAAACATGCTAAACTCAATAAATTGGGAGGCCAAATGTGTCTGGATAAAATCAATGCTCTTCAGCAGAGTTTGGAATCACAACAAGCCACTTTCACTAGGCCTCGTTGTGACAGAGACAACGTTATTCAGACGCGTTATATAGTGGGTGAGCTAATCGCAAGGAAGCTGAGGTCTCACGTGGAGGGAGAGTCTGTGAAAGAGTGCGTGGTAGCTGCTACGGAGTTGTTAGCATCAAAGTAAAATTGTTTCAGAGTGTTAGTTTTTCCCGGAGAACCGTCTCAGATCCCATTACTGATTTAGCACAAGATATTCAAAAAACAATATTCTGCAGGAGATTTTCCATTTTTCTCCTTGGCTTGTGACGAGACAACAGACACAACAAATACTGCCCCACTGGACGTTTTCGTTGGTGGGATAACTGCAGAGTTTGACACGCGAGAGGAACTGCTGTCACTGGAAGCCATGCCTGGCACTACAAGAGCTGAGGACTTGTTTGAGAGACTTGTTTTATCAGTGAAAAAACTTGAGCTAACATTTGAAAAGTTAAGTGGCCTTACTACAGATGGAGCTCCAGCCATGGTTGGCTCACAAAAAGGGTTCATTGCATTTGTCAAGAAAGAACTGAATCGTCTGTCTTGATCCAAGTGATTTAATTATGTGTCACTGCATCATACACCAGGAAAGTCTCTGTGTGCAGTCGTTGCGGCTCAACAATCTGATGTCAACAGTAGTGTCATGCATAAATGTTGTCAAAAGCAGAGGGTTTAACAGCCGCCAGTTTGAGAAGTTACTGACTGATCTTGACTCTGAGCACAGTGATCTTGATTATCACTGTGAATGAGTGCAGTGGCTGAGTCGTGGGAACATGCTCGTGAGGTTTTACCAACTGCGGGATGAAGTCAAGCAGTTCATGGAGAGTAAGGGAAAACCTGTCAGGGAATTCAAGGATAGCAAGTGGCTATGTGATTTAAGATTCATGGTGGACATTACCAAGTACCTCTCAGAGCTTCACATCAAGCTGCAGGGCCCCAACCAGCTTCTCAGCACCCTGCTTTGAAACGTGAAATCATTTGAAGCTAGATTAAGGCTGTAGAACGTGCAACTCAAAAGGAATAACACGGAGCATTTTCCCACTCTGGAAGGACAAAAGCCTTTTATGACACTTGAATATGCTTGTGAATGTGCGAAACTAACTGAGGCATTTAAGGAAAGATTCAAGGACATGTAAAGTAAACAAATGGAATTGAACATCTTTGCTACACCATTCAATGTGGAACCAGCTGATGTGCCTGATAACCTACAACAAGAAATCATTCAGCTGCAAAGCGATGATGAGCTGAAAGCTAGGTACAACAACCTCGCGCTGCTTGAGTTCTAAAAATGTTACATAAGCAATGATGAATTTCCCACTTTGAGGAGACATGCACTGAAATATGTATCTGTGTTCAGAATAACTTATTGTTGCAAGCAGTTCTTTTGGAACCTTACTACCAAAAGAGTCGACTGTGCTCCAGACTGACCGACGCAAACCTGGAAAAGCAGTTGCGAGAAGCAACATCATCAATACCAGCTAACATCACACGCCTCACCAAAGAGAAGCAATTCTAGCGAATGATGTTATAAATATCCAAATGGCCTTTGGCAGAAAAAAGTTTCCCCACCCCTGTTCTACAGGAAGACCCCTCTTTCTTGCCCACACTGTAAATCAATCAACGCCTGCTTCTTTCCACCTTTCACTTGGACTACTGGGGCAGGCTCAGTGGCAGACACTTTTGATTGCCTACCCAACAGCATCCCTGCAGCAACATATGTGACATAGATCAATCATGTTGACCCCATTCCTTTTTGTTAGTGGTTGACCTAAATATCAACATTTGCCTTTTTTCTGGCCAATGAAATGTAAGGGAAGTCTGCTGGAGGGCTTCTGAGAAAGGCGTTGATTTCTGATAAGAGGGATAGACAAAGCTAATGTTCCCCCCTTTTGCTTTCCCCTCTCCCTCCACCCCAATACCCACTTAAATGTGGATTCAATATCCAGAACTGTGGTGGCCATCTTGCCACCATGGGGTGATAAGAAAGAGGAAGGAAAAACAGGAAGCAAAGAGAAAAGGAGAGGGGAGAATACACTCTTGCCCCACAGCCTTTTTTTTTTTTTTTTTTTAATATGTTTTTATTGATTTTTTTTTTTTTTTTTTGAGAAAGAGAGGAAGGGAGAGAGAGATAGAAACATCGACGTGAGAGAAACATCAATCAGCTGCCTCCTGCATGCCCCCTACTGGGGATTGAGCCCTCAATCTGGGCATGTGCCTTGACGGGGAATCGAACTGGGACCTCTCAGTCCATGGGACAATGCTCAACCCATGAGCCACACCAGCCGAGCACCACACAGCCTTTTTGAGCTTGCCTTTCCTTTTGCCTTTTGCCTCCTTCCTTCACATGGTTAATTCCAAGTCATATTTGACATCTCAGGTTAAGAGTCTCTCCTCAGTAGAGCCTCCCCTGACCCCGCAGATTCTGTACAATCTTGTTACAGGTTTGTAGTAGCCTGTAAGCCTCCTTCGTGGCTTTTGCCACAATTGCATGTTTATATTTGTTTGTGGTATGATTTCATCGTTTTTTTTGTCTTCCTGACTTCAAGCTAAAAACATCACAATATCTCTACTCCTTGACATTTAGATTCCCGATCAGCAATTTTCTTTTCTTTTATTCGAGTGAAAGAAAGTTAAAATATCTGGAATTTAGGATGTGTTTGGTCTTTTACTCAGTCTTCCTGGGAAATTATTTTGTTCAACAGAATGTTGAAGAAATAGTGAGTGGGTATGAGCTCAAGATTGGACTTCCTAGAAAATGCCTAGAACCCAGATACTCTTTGTAGTCAATTGAATATAAACCTGATTATATAAGAGATGATTGAGCTGGGGCAGGAAGGACTAAATAATTTCCTCTCTGAAAACGGAGGGACATACAAAGAAAGTGCTTAAATGGAGATCCTTCTACCTTCCATCAGAGAGGAACTGAGGGTGGACCACAATCAAGATGACATTTTCAGCAGAAAGTAATTTTGAATGCTTCAGTGAACAAGCTAATGGGTGAATGGAGCCCTGGAATCATACAGTCTATGATTAAAAATCCAAGTGCTTTCCATACAGAATCTTATTGAAGTTTCACAATAATAATATAATGAGGTGAGTATGATTATCTCCATTTCATAGAGGAGTAGACTCTACTGATAAGACAAAGAGGCAGCACTGGAATCCAGGCTTGTCTAACTCCTAGTTACTATATATATTTTTTTCTCTATGCCACTATTTTTTCCAAACTGGCTGACATTATGATTATCTGGTAAATTTTGGGTTCCATTCTCAAAAAATATTAATTTAATTTTTCAGGGATTTTTTAAGCTCTAAAGGTATTTCTAGTGTGCAGCCTTGTTGAAAACCACTATGCTAACTCATCTTAAAGCAGATTACTAGGCTTGCAGTGGGCTGAATAATTACCCTTAAAAAGGTATATCCAAGTCCTAGCCCCCAGCACCTGTGCATGTGACCTTATTTGGAGAATGGGTCTTTGCAGATGTAATTAAGTGAAGAATATGGAGATGAGATTAGCCTGGATTTAGGATGGGCTCTTAATCCTATGATAGGTGTCTTTACAAGAGAAAGGCAGAGGGATATTTGAGACAAACAGGAGAGAAGGCATGTGAAGATAGAAGCAGATATTGGACTTATACTCCCACAAACCAAGGAACGCCTGGAGCCACTTGGAAGAGGCAAGCAAGGAATCTCCCCTAAAGCCTTCAGAGGTAGCATGGCCCTACTGACACCTTGATTGCAGACTTGTGGCCTCCAGAACTGTAAGACAATACATTTCTGTTGGGTTAAGTCACTCAGTTTGTGGTAATTTGTTACAGAAAACCTAGGAGAATAATACATGGCACCACACCAAGAGTTTTTCAGTCAGTAGGTTTGGGATGGGACCTAAAAGCATGCCTTTCTGATGAGTCACCAGGTGATGTTGATGCGCCTGGTCTAGGGACGACCCTTGCGACCCATCATTCTATATCATGCAGTCCTTACCCATCTGCTCTCTTCACAACCTCTCTGGAAACTTTCCAGAGAGGAATGTGAGAAATAACTAAAGGAAAGAAGAGATTTTTATTGTTGTTACTAATTTCTGAAAGTGGACCAGAGCTTAAATGTGAACTACTTTTCTTCTCCCTTCACAATGATCACAAAGAATTCTATAAGTAATAATGTAATGCTCAAAATAGCAGGAGAAAGCCCTCAGCTTCCTACCCCCAAACCTGCAAACTGTCTCTGCCTGCTGGTCTAAGAGAATGAGGTGATCCTTTTCCTGCCTAAAGTTCTTACCCCCTGCTCTACGGAGGATCCTGTTGACTTTTGCCATCCTCAGAGATGTTCCCCAGTTTTTGTGGCTGTTAGCATTTCCAGAAACAGATACTCAAAACTTTAATCTCTTGAAAAATGTCTTTCTTTAGGCCCATGTTCTTTTTCGGACACCACCATCTCTCCTTTCCCCTTTGCAGGCAAATTTAATAGTAGAGCACACTGCCTCTGATTTCTTCTACCCACTTCTGCTCTGCCCCAGTAAGTTGCACAGCATCTTTTGGGGCATGCTTTTCCATCTGCTAGGAGGTCCATGTTCCTTTTCCTACTCCTTAACCCTTGATGGTCCTCAGTTGTATTTTCTGGACCTTCTACTCATGCAATTCACTGTTCCTGGGTTATTCACCTACTTACAGGGTTTCAGGACCATCTCTTTTCTGAAATTCTCCTCTTCTTATCTCCCAATCTGTTTGGTAATCAAGCAATGAACTTATAAATAAAACATTTGGTTGAAAGAAAAGAGTTCACAATGAAAATTAAAACATCTTAAACTGAATAATAAAAATAAATGATACCGAAATTTGTGAGATGCAGTCAAAGCCGATCTTAAAGGAAAATATATTGTTTTAAAAGCAATGTACACACTAGAAAAGCTAACAATTAATTTTCTAAGTACTTGAGTACTTTCTCAGGAAGATAGACAAAACAACAGTAAGTTAAACCAAAGAAAGGAGATAGAACAAAATAATAAAGACAATAGGAGAAATTAATAAAATATAAAATAAAACTAAAAGTCAACTAAGCCAAAACTTTGTTCTTTGAGAAGGCAAAAAACATTTGAGAATTTTCTAATAAAAACCAATTAAAGTCCAGCCGGTGTGGCTCAGTGGTTGAGTGTCGACCCAAGCACCAACAGGTTACCAGTTCGATTCCCGGTCAGGACACATGCCCAGGTTGTGGGCCAAATCCTCATTGGGGGGCATACAGGAGGCGGCCAATTGATGTTCTCTCTCATCAATGTTTCTATCTCTCTCTCCCTCTCACTTCCTGTCTCTCTAAAATCAATAAAGAAAAAAATATTAAAAAAAAAAAACAATTAAAATTATTAAAAAGTAGAAAATACAAATAAGAAAGATAAAGGGGATATCAGTACCAATCCAACAGATGATATTATCTGACATTAATATATAATATATGTGTAAAAACTAATATTTGTAGAAAAATATCAAAGATAATCCAAAAATAAATACAAAATCTGAAAAATCCTATTTTTATATGAGAAATTGAATTTATAATTAAAACTCCCTATTTAAGAAAAATTCAGGGCTAATGCTGCAACCAGTGAATTCCTCCAAATGTTTAAAATATTATTATTGATAAAGGCAAATTAGAAATAATTATCAGAAAAAAATGTATGTCTAACTTAATTTAAAGAAATTGACTTACATGGATGGAAGAGGGGAAGTGGGATGTTATTTAAAGATGAGAAAATAAATAGTTGTAAGAGCACATAACTGGGAAGTGGTGATTGGAAAGGGGGACGTAGTTGTTGAGTAGTGAGAAATGAATCTTTCTGAACTAGAGAAACCAAATTGCAGAAGTCCTAGAAATAAATTGGATAGATATTTGGAGGCCAATCAATAGAGAGCTGAGAATGGTAGAATAAGAAATGTTGATTTGAACTGATAAATAAAACTCTGAGATTCATCATCTAAGTAAGCAAATGAAAGCAGCATGTAGGCTAAATCTTTCTGTGGGATGACCATCAACTTACACCATACACAAGAATAAACTCAAAATGGATAAAAGACTTAAGTGTGACTCATGAATCCATAAAAATCTTAGAAGAAAATGTAGGCAACAAAATTTTGGACATCATACGCAGCAGAATCTTCACTGATACAATACCCAAGGCAACAGAAACAAAGGAAAAAATGAACACATGGGACTACATCAAACTCAAAAGCTTCTGCACAGCAAAACAAACAACCATCAAAATGGAAAGGGAACCCACTGTATGGGAGAGCATAATTGCCAATGATACATCAGATAAGGGGTTAATCTCCAAAATATATAGAGTGCTCATACAACTCAACAAAAGGAAGACAAAGAACCCAATTAAAAAATGGGCAGAGGAAATAAATAGACACCTCTCCAAACAGTACATACAAATGGCTAAGAGACATATGAAGAAATGCTCAACATCACTAATCATCAGAGAGATGCAAATTAAAACAACAATGAAGTATCACCTCACACCTGTCAGAATGGCCGCCATCAGCAAATCATCAAACAGCAAGTGTTGGCGAGGATGTGGAGAAAAGGGGACTCTAGTACACTGCTGGTGGGAATGCAGACTGGTGCAGCCACTATGGAAAACACTATGGTGTTACCTCAAAAAATTAAAAATTGAATTGCCATTTGACCCAGTGATCCCACTTATAGGAATATACCCTAAGAAACCTAAAACACCAATCAGAAAGAATATATGTACCCCTATGCTCATAGTAGCACTATTTACAATAGCTAAGATCTGGAAACAGCTCAAGTGTCCATCAGTAGACAAATGAATAAAAAAGCAGTGGTACATATACACAATGGAGTACTATGCAGCTGTAAGAAAGAAAGATCTCTTATCCTTTGAGACAAACTGGAGGGACCTGGAGAGTATTATCCTAAGTGAAACAAGCCAAGCAGAGAAAGACAAATATCACATGATCTCACTTATTTGTGGAATATAATGAACATAACAGTCTGAGGAACAGGGTAGACCCAGAGACGTGGATGTAGGGTACAGACTGACAACCCTCAAAAGAGGGGGTGGGGGGGAGGGAAGAGAGAAACCACAGAACTTATATGCATGTACGCATAACTGATGGACATGGACAACAAGCTGGGTACGGGGTGGGGGGATGGGGAGGAGGGTGTCAATGGAGAAAAAAGGAGAAACATCTGTAACAAAAATAAATTAATAAAAAAAATATCTTTCTGTGGGACGGATTTGTGAGAGCCAAGAGGAGGCAAGGCGAAGTCCTCGGAGATGGTTGCAGGAGTTGAGGTATGAGGTACAGAGCTCCTGGTCTAGGATAATATCACCGGGAACAGAGAAGAAGTTTTGAATCTGTGAGTTTTTTAAGAAGGAGCAAGAGATCCAGGAGACAGAAAAGCAATAGGGGAGACAGGTGAAGAGAGAGATGGAAAAGCAAGGGGTGGGGAGAGAAAAGGGAGAGTGCCCAGCCCATGAGAATGAAGGTAGGTCCCTATTAAACCCTGATGACTTCTCTGTAGAAGACTGGCCATCCCAAGATCATCTTGAATATTTTTATTTTATCTGCACAGAGCTGGTGAAGTGTCCCTTCTTCTGCACAAACTTTTCTCTTTCTCTTCATCCCATCAGTGCCATCCCAGCTAAAACAAAAGACAGCCCTAAGACATTCTTTGTCTTAGTGACTTTGCTATGGCTGATTCCCATGCATAGATTTGGGACAGATTTTCCAAAATTAAACATAGTTTTGTATATAATAAATGTCTGCACAGAAATCTTTATTTCTCAGTCAATTTTTTTTATTTTTAAATTTTTTTTCTTTATTGATTTTAGAGAGAGAGGAAGGGAGAGGGAGAGAGAGAGAAACATCAATGAGAGAACATCTATTGGCCGCCTTCTGCATGCCCCCACTGGGATTGGGCCCACAACCTGAGCATGTGCCCTGACTGGGAATTGAACTGGAGACCTCTTGGTGCATGGGTCGACGCTCAACCACTGAGTCACACCAGCCGGGCTGTTTTTTTTTTTTTCTAATTCAATAAATATTCTGCAAAGGTCAGAGTCAGAGGGAGCAGAATGTGAACACGGCACTGTGAAGCTAGGAAGACGAGAGGAGCACCAAGGTGTCCGTCCTTTATATCTGCGTTTCTTCACAAATGCTCGCCTTTTGTAAAACTGAAGTTCAAGACAACTTTCTCAATTTATGAGCAATAAGGAGCAAATGGTGAAGATTATTCATGAAAATGAGAAAAGATTCTAATTATCAGTGACATTCATCTTTAAACCCCCAAATGCATGGTGTTCCAGTCAGTGTGAAAATGTAAGTATTAATTTTACTTTTATGGCAACACCGTGAGACAGAACCTGAGAAACTTAGCATCCCGAAAGGTTTTAGAGATTATTTTTTCTCAATCCACTTATTTTTACAAACGACTCTCAGATGGCGTCAGTGACTTGCCCAAAGTCTCCCAGGTAAGGACACATATAAAAAGTAATAACAGCCTGGCCGGTGTGGCTCAGTGGTTGAGTGTCGACCCATGCACCAAGAGGTCGCTGGTTCGATTCCCGGTCAGGGCACTTGCCCAGGTTGCGTGCTTGATCCCCAGTGGGGGGCATGCAGGAGGTGGCCCATCGATGTTCTCTGTCATCGATGTTTCTATCTCTCTCCCTCTCCCTTCCTCTCTATCTAAAAAGTCAATAAAAATATAGTTTTTAAAAAGAAGTAACAATAATATCAATAGCAAAGAACTATTCAGTGCTTAATATATGCCAATATTGTTCTAGACAGTTTACAAGCATTAACTTGTTTCATACTGTCTCACACTGTAATGTAGTTTCTGTAATATCCCCATTTCAGAGATCACAAAACCGAGGCACAAGTTGGTGAAGTCACCTGCTCAAGGTTACATTCCCAGTAAGAGGTAGAGCCAGGACTCAACACAGGTTCTCTGACTTCAGAGACGCATCAGAGGCTTACCTGCTTTGTGCGAGGGGCTAGGGAGACAGCGTCTTTTCCTTGCTTTTGTTTACGGTCTAGATCATGCTGGGCGCACAGAAGAAATGAAGTACAATGAAGATGCACAGGTATTTCCAGTGGCATCCTAGAGAGAGAAATATTTTTAGTTTATTCTCTTGAGATATTTATTGCTAACAGTGCACATATATTTGACTGTACTTTTCAGAATTGCCCCTTGTACCAGAAAGAAAACAAAGAAGAGGTTGTTCACATTATAGTGATGATGTCTAAAAGGCTCTCTTTCTCCTCTCCAGCCATTAGAGAAAAAGAGAAAATCCAAATAGACACACAGACTAGCAAAGAACAGCTGCTGTCCTTTTTTTTTTTTTTGCTTAAAAAATTTGTTTAAGCCAAGTAATACCTCTGGACCTCAGATCCCTTCTCTGCAAAATGCAGCAGCAGGAATGAACGGTGTCTGAGGTCCCATCCTTCTCCGACTCTGTAATATCATTCTCTTGTTTCACTAGCAAGAGAGGTAATGCTTCACATGAAGCAACTAATTTCCTGCCAACTCAGGTGGCCTGTGGTGGCAGAGCAATGGTGCCTGGCGACCGTCTGGGTCCTTTTCTCCTTCACGTGGATCACGGGGGTTAGCCTGCATTTCCCAGGTTATGCAAGAAATCTGTGCTGATTCACTGCCCTGTCAGGTCTCCTTATAACCTTCCTCTCCCCACAGATAAGCAAGGGGGCCTTGGGGTTTCCCCACTCCAAGCTTTGGGGTGAATCGAGCCTTAGCATTGCATCTCTCAGTTGGCTCTAACCTTTCCCCCCACATTGTAATGATTGGGGAGCTACTTTGTTTTCATAACCTGAACCCATCTTGTGCTCAAGTTTCAGTTTTGCATTTTTACCTGACTCTCCATCCTTTTGCTCTGTGTTGAAATCCTCCTCTGATCGCCAGTAGAATATATATCACCCTCAGGGTGATGCCTTGCTTGTGCTTATGAGTCTCTTACCTCTCCACTCACCCCCGCCGCCCCCTCCCACCAACCCCATGGAATCGCATCTTTCCCCGGAATCTCAACCTGTGTCTGGAGCTCTGCTACTGTGAAGACATTTTCCAGATGTCCGACCTGTTTCTCTGGATCATCCCGCACTTCCTAGAATTCCCCCTGGCGCGTTCTGTTCACCTGTCACATACCCCACTTCAACTTCCATCTTTCTGACAGCCCTCTTGCTGGCTGCTAGCCCGAAGTACTTAACACCTGGGTCCTCGTCATCTGTTCTCCAAGTTCCCTGCCTCGTGGTTTCTCCAACCCCAGAGCAGAATGCATGAGTCTCTCTCTTCTGTGCTGTTTCTTTCTTGTTCACACACATTGGGAATTCTTTGAGGGGAGAGCCAAGTTTTGTTAACTTTTTAATATCCAGTGTTTAACCCAGTGACTGCCGTTAGCGCCCGCTCAGCGATTACAGGGAGAGGGCATGAAGTCGTGCCCCAGACTTTAGCCATTTTACGTTGTTAAGCCTGGCATCGCCTTGTCTCCGTTAGCCCTCTCCTTATACCACTCACTCAGCAATAACCCAGGTATCTCCAGCAACTGAGGGTAGTTCAGAGACTACACTTCAACTAGCCCTGAAGGAATCCATTTAAGTTAATTATTTTTCTGCAAGAAAACAAAAAGCAATGCATGTGCAAAGGGGAATGAGGAGACTACATGCGTCACTCTGGCGCATCGGACCTGGCGTTGGTGGTCAGATACAGGGAAGCCGTCACTGTAAACAGGATGGCAATCAGCGTGAATGCACGTTCTTGGCAGCTGACAGCACAGGAACCACTGCATAAATAATAAATATTAAGTACATTGCCGTCCCCACCGCTCCACCAGAAGGGAAGTGGGCTCGAGGAGTAAAAATAATAATTGTCAATCAGGAGGCACTTACGCGCATAATTTTATAATGTCAGTGAAATCACGTTCCCCCTCTGCTCAAAGCCCTCTGATGGCTTTCTCTGTCCTTCAGGGTAAGGGCACAGAGCTGAGGGCGGCCTGAAAGGCCCCACGTGGTCTGCACCCCCTGCCTCTCTCACCTCATCTTCCACTCCTCGCTCCCCTGGCTCCTACCTCTCCAGGCACATTGGCCTCCTTGCTGTTCCTCAAATACTCTGGCTCACTCCTGGCTCAGGCCTTTCACACCGTCTGGTCTCTGGGCCCAGACATTCTCTGCATCGGTTTCCAGATGCATCCCTCCACTCACTTGTTCATTTCCCCCTGTGGCTTCACATGGCCTTCCCTCTATGCAAGTCGGTCTCTGTGTGTAAGTTCCCGTCTTTATGAGGACACCAGTCATACTGGAATTAGGGCTCACCTAATGACCTCACTTCAACCGGGTTATCTCCATGAAGACCTTATTTCCAAATAGGATGATAGTCTGAGGTACTAGGCTCTAGGACTTGAACATCTTTTGGAGGAACACAGTTCAGCTCACAACACTCTTCTCCCAAATACCCCCGTGACCTGCTCTCTCACCTCTCTGTCTATCATCATGCTAGTGAGGCTCCCTCCGACCCCTGATCAAAATTCCACCTCTCACCCCCTCTGCCCTTTCCTCTTCCACATGTCACGTTTCTTCTCGAGCTCTCACCATCATCTCACTCACTGTTTATGTTCCTTATTAGTCTTGTTTTTGTCTGTCTCCCTTCTGCCCCATAGAGGATCAGCCCCACAACACAGTGATTTGTCATCTCTGGCCACTGCTGCTTTCCCAGTGCCCGAACAGCACCTGGAACAGTGCCTGGAACAGTGCCTGGCAGGTGGGAGGCACTCGGCAAATGTTAAAGGGATAAATCATCTTTAAAATCCTCACAGCATCATGAGGCTATCAGAATGAGTGTCACCCCCAATTTTATAAACAGGCCAACGGACGCTTCAAAAGACTAAGTATCTTGCTCAAGATAATACAGGTAATGAGTTTTGGAACTGGGATTTGAACCAGGTCGAACGGATTCTAAAACGTATGCTCTATCCGTGATGCTACGCTGCCCAGGGCAGGAGGAGGGACTTCCTGCAGATGTGTAAGGAATTCTGCAGCTGCTTAAATTATTGCTTTTTTCCTCAAACAGCTCTTGGAAAACATCATCAAAATGTAAATCTTCAAGTCTAGATAAGTGGCCTGGCTCAGCTTGCAATGTCACTCAGACAACTGCGACATTAGAATACACTCTGTGTATCTCTAATGTTAAAAAATCCAATTAAGCAAACTGTTCTTTGGCTCAGGTGATGGTTTTATTTCTCTGGGCAGATTAGGAAACCAAGAAGCATATGCAGTCTGTGTTCCCAGACAGCTGGGAGGTAGGTATGTATCGCTGCTTTTAAATTTTAGGCACAAGGGCTTCCAAACCAGAATGAGGCCTGAATGTCAAATTAACAGATGCTGTGGTTATAACCCCCAAACCCTCACTTAACCAGCAAACACACGCCCTGTGTTTCCACAGGCAAAGAAGTTAAACAATGATCTCGCTAAATCGAGCCCCAAACCTGCCAGTGAGGCAAAGGAAGTTGTTTCTATTTGAATTATCCAGATTGGCTGTCAGTGTGGATCACATCCGCTGGATAATTGCTTCTCTTTCCTCTGTGCTCTGCTTCCATAGCCACGGTCTGGGAGTCATTGTTCAGTGGAAATCACCCATCGCTGACATGTTCCTGTCATGACAATGATCCTGCAATAAGCCAGCGACATTAACCAGAGCTGATCGTCATGTGAGACTGTGTCTACCATCATCAAAGTTGGGACTAATCAGTGGTGCAGGGACAGAGAGAGATGGTCAAGCAGGACACAGAACAAGTTCACTAGCTAGAAGACTATCTTTGGATAATAAAAAAAAATTTTTTTAAAGGGGAAGGGGACCCAAGTGCCAGAATCCAATATAATTATCCAACTATGTCAGAAAAAGAATAAAAGAGAATAATATTTGCAGGCTTTGGTTAAGGAGGTGTGGAAGACCTGTGAGCATGAGTGCTTTTGATGGCTGGAGGTGTCGATTGGATTCTTTGTACAGTTATGCAGGTTTGGTTACTGTGTTTGTGTGTTTGCTTGTCTCAGCCTGTTGCACGGGGATGTCCTTAGTGATAGTAAATTGCACATCACAAACATTGCTTCATGGGAAAAGCTGATACTCTTACATTCTAAACTAAACTCCATGGAAAGGAAGACCCTTGGTCCCTGCCAAGGGGACCTTGTAACCTGCTGAGGTCCCAAGTTCCTAAGGATGGCTGAAAATCTCATTATGTATAGCCGATGGGATTCAAGGAAAGCTGCTACTGGGGAGACTTCGGGACATCGTTATACCCGTGCTGACCTCTCATTGGTTCAACTAACAACGGGCCATCACTTTTCTTCCTGACAGCCTCTTTCTTAAGCTCCCCCAGGGAATCAGGACTTGATAGTAGTCATATTTCCCAATTCTGTGTGAAATTGGTCAGAGGCCAAAAATGACATTTAGTGTGGCGGGCGCTAAATTTTTCTTTATAACTCTCACTTTGCACCTCTCTAGCCTGGGTAGGCCTGGGAGATCTGTGTGTTTAAGTTCAGTTTCATCATGGCCATATATTGCAGTTCCAGGAACGATTGCTTTCTTAAGCCTACAAACTTTTATTACTCTATCCAAAGATGAGGATAAAGTTTCAAAATGCATTGCCCAACATGATTCTGTGAGATATACCCACCTCTGCAAGCACACAGCAGAACACACCAAATTTCAAGGGCATGCACGAATCCGCCAATCACCACCTGTGACTATGGGAGCAATTGACATGCTGTGAAGATGCAGACGGTTACGCGTGGGTGCGTATTACAGCCTCCTTTTCACAGAGAAACCACTTTCAAGACAACAAGTACCATGTTACAGACAAAACATTTGGACTAGCCCCTCTATTCACAAAGGGGGTTCCATCCTGTTGCCCTTCACGGGCAGAAATGTTTTAAACCTCTTTTAGGTCACTCTTACGATGTAGAAAGCTCTGGTAAGACAAAAGCCAATAAAAGGTTACAGTTACCAGCTTATTATAATTTCTTCTATTTCCAAGTCATATGCAATGCCCCAGAAATGTTATTCACTAAAATGCTTTGTTTGGAAAACACCTGCGTTGGATTTCCAACAGACGTCTTCCCATCTCGTGACTCATTTCGTGGTTGCAAACACTATCCTCAAAAGTAGAAATCTTTTAAAGAGACACGTGAACTCCTTTCAGAACATTACATAGAGGGCTTATTATACGAAAAGCACCATTAAATACAAGCTAAAACAGAATCTAATGTGCCAGAGCACATGAGTTACAGAACTTAGTAAGAATTTTAATTAATATTGTTTTAAATAAATACAGACTTGGTAAGAACAACAGTTCTGTTTCAACACTCTAGAATAAACTTGACCCTTTGAAGAGTCAAGAAGTGGGCCAAGGGGCTGGGAGTGACTCGTGAAGCAGGTGGACATGCTTGAGGCTCCTATGGCCTCTTCAATGCGTCTTTTACCCCTTTAGTAGAAAAGAATTGGGCCACACCTAAATAGAAGTCCAGCCTTTGTCTTTGGTTCTTGCCAGGAATGCTTTTCTATTCATGGTGCCCCCCTCGCCCCGCCACACACCACACCCGAGAGTTTATTTCACAACTTGACTCAGGGTAGGGCTGGCCACACGCACAGCCTTAGGATCTTTTGTTCTGATAAGGTGGCCCCTGGTGGACTCCTCGGTGAAGGCCGGTCACTAGAAAAGCAAGGCATGTTAGAAGCTTGGAACTTTTAGCCTTCCTCCCCCTCCTCTGGAAAGTGGAGGGGGCTAGAAAACGAGTTACTGGCTCTGCCATAAGGCCTCCATTGAATCCCTGAACCAGAGTCCAGAGAGTTTCTGGTTGCGGAGCACATCTATGTGCCAGGAGCGCGACACACCCCAACTGTGCAGGAACAGAAGCTCCTGCACTCCGGACCCATCCAGACCTTGCCCTGTGTATCTCTTCATCTGGCAGTTTATTTGCATCCTTTAAAATGTCCCTTGTAATACATTGGCAATGGTGAATAAACTGTTCCCATGAGTTCTGAGAGCTGTTCTGAGGAGAGGGCCATTTGGTAGCCAATTTTGCAGCCAACTCAGACCGCAGTTGCGGGGAGCCTAGGAAGCTGCGACTTTGATTGGCATCTAAAGTGAGGACCAGTCTTGTGGGGTGGAGCCCAAGCTGGGGGTCCACCCTAACAGTGCTCAGTGTCAGAGTTGAATGAATTGTAGAATACCCAGCTGGTGTCAGATATGTGGTCAGTGTGGGGGAAAACCCACATACCTGGTGTCAGAAGTGAGAGTCAAGGAAAATAGCGAGTGTTTTTCCTAGAGAGAGTGGTTTTGGGGAAACTCCCAAACCTGCAGTTGGTGTTGGAAATTTGGGGCAGACTTGGCAGTGTGCAGGACTGTGCCCTCAACCTCAGAGTCTGGCTCATTCCTAGGGACCTCCCACATATCTGGATGCCCAGAACTCAGCCAGACTGACAAGACCCGTACAAGAGACGCTATTGAAGACTACAGGGAAGATCGTGCCAGGGACTCATGGTGGAGGTGCCCTGCAGGTGAGACTCCCATGTGATGCTGGCAGCAGGCAGCCAGAGAGAAAAAGTGCTCTTGTCATTTTACTGGGTTTTGGTTCTGTTTGCTTATTTGTTTTTGTTTTTTTTACTCAAGGCCCAGGGAGCACAGGAGGACTAGCCAAGCCCTAGTTATATGGAAGGACGAGGAAGGAGGCAAACATAGAAGAAAGAAGGTGAGGAGAAAGATATATGACTCACTGCATTGAGTGATTTTTTTTTTATCCTCACCCGAGGACATTTTTGCATTTATCTTCAGATAGAGTGGGAGGGAGAGAGGGAGGAAGAGAGAGAGAGAGAAACATCGATGTGAGAGAGACACATCAACTGGCTGCCACCCACACAACCCCAGCCAGGGCCAGGGACAAACTGCAACCGAGATACGTGCCCTTAGCAGGAACCGAACCCGGGGCTCTCTGGTCTGCGGGCCCACGCTCTAACCACTGAGCCAGACCCGCCAGGGCACATTGAGTGATTCTTAAATGCCAAATCCACGAAATAGCTAGAGAGATTTCAGCTTCTCACAGCCTCCCTAGGCCCCCACACCCATGTTGAAGGACACCCACACTACAGATGTTTTATTTTAATAATATTTGCATGAAAATATTTTAAAATGCCATATTGATGGAGGTGGTATGGTGCTTCTAAGTGTTGGAGGCAGAAACAGAAATTACACATTGCTTTTTGGGCCGATACGGAAATGAAGTCTAGCAAAATGAAATTGTTTGTTGTCAGGTTCTCCTTTTCAGACAGAAGTTTTGGAGAATAAAATATCAGAAGAAATACCTCATCACAGGCAGCAGAAAATTCCAAGGAGAAGCTAGCAAATAGGAAAGGAAATGATGTGAGGAAACCAATGAGGAACGACAATTTTTTAATTAAAAACTGAAATATATACCTGCTGAAAAGGGGAAATTAAACAAACAGTCTATGATGGAGGGTAATACATGAAAATATTTTACCATGAAAAATTTTGCAGGATCATATCACAGTGTTCCTCTTAAATTGCTAAGAGCCCTGTGCTTCATTTCTTCTCCTTCCCGCAGAAACGTGGCCCTTTCATTAGAAGTCAGCCATGTGCAGACTTTATTGATAGCTACAATGTTTCATCTTGTGTTTTTAATCAGTCGCTGCAGCACATGCGCAGCTCGCTATGGTTTCTAAGAAAGGTTCTGTTGCGTGGTGCAGCTGTTCCATGGCCCCAGCTGCATCAGTGATCTTAGGAAGCAGGCTGGATTGCTGAGTGAGCTGGGTTTGCTCATCGCTGATGGTGAAGGAAAAGCTGAGGAAATTTTATGAGCCAAAATTTTAGCCTTTCACAGTTTCCAAAGCATGAGCATGCATATTTTCTTATTTGTCTGCATGACAACCCTTGAGCAACATAATCTTCTTATGACTATGGGACCGATAAACAAATGCGGGCTTCGGAGATTTACTCCAAGTCACACTGGTCGCAAGGGCAGAGTTGTTTTCTCAAACAGGCTGCCTCTGCCCCTTGTTTCCCAGAGCTCCTGGGTCCCTGTGTCTGCAGATGGGGGAAAAGAAGTGTTTCTCAAGCTTGCACTGCCCACTACCAGCTCTGAGCAGAGTGGGAACTAATTCATTTCATTTTACTTGGGGATAAAAGTCTGTTGGTCAAATGCCAAGGAACTCAGTGTAAAAGCTAGAATCACGAGAAAACAAGCAAACAAACAGAAAATAAACAAAACAACCCTTCCAATAAAACACCTCTCCAAATAAGGTTAAGCACATTAACCTCACCACCCTGGGAACCTACTCTGTAAACCCACCATCCTGGGAACCTACCCTCTAACCCTCTAACCCACCTCCAAACCTTTGTTTTGTCTATACTCAGATGGCTCTTCTTTCTTCTGGCTTCATTTCCAAATCTTTCCCTTAAAGCCCAACGGAAAGGTCACCTTTTCCATGAACACTTATGTGAACCATCCAGTACCTGCCTTTCTCTTTGTTCTCTGAATCCTTGTCATGTCAAATGCAGCCATTTGTACAGTGGGAATAGCATCAGGCTGGGAATCAGAGTCTCTGGTTCTGGTCCTTTCGTACTAACAAGCTCAGGATCTTTAAGCAAATTATGTAACTTCTCCAGGTCTTGGTTTCTGCCTCTGTCAAATGGGGGCATTAAAATAGATGCTCTCTAAAAGCCATGATTAAAATTAATAATACACGATTTTATACGTGGTTAGATACTGTCTTAACATTATCAAGATTGCTTCATTTCTACATTTTGTTTCTACAGTGAAATTTGTAAACCATATTGTATATTTCTTTCATTACTCCATAAGGCCTAGTCCATTAATACATTAGATTATTTTTCTTTCTGATCAACTAAGCGATTGAAAAATCACATTGTTAATCATTTCATTCAGTCTTTTGAAGGAGTGTCTAAATAGAGTTCAAGATGACCATGAACTTGTAAATGTATTGGCTCCTAGACATAGACAGTATGTGCAATAATAAGAATAATAATAATAACAATAACAGCTAACATTTGCTTAGGACACATTAACTACCAGGCTCTGTTCTGAGTGCCTTTTTATGCATTTACTCATTTAATTTCCACAACAATCATATAAGATAGGCATGATTGTTAACTCTGCCTTACTGAAGAGAAAATGGTCGTGTACAGGATGTCAGTATGTTGCTCAACATTGCAAAGCCTGTAAATGTCGGAGTCAGGATTTGAACAGGTGGACTGACTGTGGAACCCGTACTTTCCTCCTGCCCTGCCCTCAAGTCCTATTGTGCATAAAGGGTACCATGCACATGTTAGAGTCTTTTCCTAATCTGTGGAGTGAGGAAGAGAAGTGAGGTCTGAATACATGATTTCTAAGCTACTGCAATCTGTGACATTTTATGAATATTTCACTCTAAATCGGCAATGGTAGCATTTCTGACACTGGATAAATGTGCTTTGACCTCATCCCAGTCTTTGCCATAGTCCAGTAGAACAAGTAGGGTACAAAATAGTGTAATGTTTCTTTTTTATAAAATATATTACTATCAATGTATTTCTATAAATATACTGCTATAAATAGTCTATAAAATATATTTTTATAAAGATGTTTCTAGAAAATATATTTGCATGTATCTAATGAAAAGAGATACAAAATATAAACAATGGCTACATTTGGAGGTGGGATTATATTGTGACCTCATTTCCTCTCTTTATAATGTCCTCTGATTTTCAGAGTTTCTAAAATGGGATTGCATTTTTAAGTGGATTTCATTTGGAACCACGTAAAATAATGCAGCCACATGAAGCCCACGTTAGTTTTAGGGCCCACACATGTCAGCTTGCTTCTTTGGCTCCTTCAAAGCAGTTTCCAACCCCTCACTGCACTGAATGTGCTCAGCAGAGGAGAACATCTCCCATGCCCAACTCATGGGATGCATGGGCTTTGGAGAGGGGCCTGTGAGAAGACCTGGAGACGGACAATAGCCTGGTGGTGTGTGAAATTAAACAGGTGCTTTAAAAGACAAAGCAAGATACATCCTTTGCCCAGGATTTTCCCACTCTGTGACAGTTTTACTTAAAGAAATAGTGAGAATTTTTCTGAGAAAAGCTGTTGACATATGAAGACCAATTAGCTGCATGGATCTCCGCCCCTGAGTTGTACAACATGAAGGTCATTTCACTCAGTAATTTTCTCTCCCCAAAAAGAGAAAATCCAGGGTCACAGCCTGAATTCCTGGCTTTCCTCTCAGCAAGGATGTCCTTTGCTAATAAGCCTAAATGTCTGAAACTGTACCACTCCAGTTAATAATTGTTGCTTTAAAATGTCCCATTTTTTTAAGGCCAACACAATTGAGAAAGCCATTCTTCTAAGTAGAAACACTGTACCTACCCAACTTACTCAAGTTTGGGATTACAGGATAGGTCAATGGACCAGGGTTATGCTTCATTCATTCATTCTTTCATTTATCTACTCAACAAACATATATTGATTGTCTACAATGTGTCCTGCCCTGCGCCAGGCTTTGGGCACAATGGAAAACCATGCATCCATCCTGATTCATGGAGCCGAGAGTCTAATGAAGGTCTACAGTTAAGTACATAGGCAATTGCAGTGTGACAGGTAATTGCAGTCCTGGATTTGTGGACCAATTTCTCAGACAGATACCAAAATATTTCAAGGTGTACAAGACTTTGCACCACAGAAGTCCTACAAACGAGTTTGCCTAAATGAGTGCCAACTATTACTGAGATCAGTGTATTTATGCTCCTAAGGAAGGGCTCTTCGGTTGGAAAGGGGTCAATGTCGCACCTGTCTACACTTGGTAAACTTGGGCAGCACATTCTCAATAAAAGGAACCTTATTTGAAAACATCTTTTATCCTGTTAGTGCATAACATGCTTTACAAACTCGATAAACGACTGTGATGTCTTTTTATAAACATTGGTTAAAACACTGACGTTCTAATATATTTCCTGTCCTAAAGTATATTAGTTTTCCACAAAGCCCTCCAGTGGTAATTTTGTTAGTACTTACATTAAAGGTTGTCACTTGCACTTCATAAAACATGTCAATCTGCTGACAGTCATGGGATGGGGATTTTGTTTCTCTTGATAGGAACACAGTTTCCTGTGATGTTTCAGCCACAGGTCTTCTTGAGGTCTCTATGCTCATTTTCCCTCACCTAATTTCATAAAAGGGAAAACTGAAGAGATGATGAGAGCAGAGATAAGCACACAATCACCTTTCTGGGTGATAATCTTACTGTGATCCTGGTGTCATGTTAATGGGCCAAAAATGTATGCGATGTTAATTTAGTGACTTGTGAGAAAACATCTGGAGTTTAATGTAGCAATGTCGACTATGCAAAAAATGTAATCATGATGCCGGCAAGCCTCGGTGCTCTGGATGAAGCCCAAATTGTTAGTCAGGGCCACGATGGCATTTAAAGCCAAGCTGGAGAAAGGGGAATTCACAGGAAATGCCACGACATGTTCCCCAATGCCTCTTATCATCCGCCATTGGGTTATAATACAAAACCAATGTCAGAAGAGGTTTGCAGAAACAATCGGAGAAGGAGCTCATTCTGGGGAAGGGGAGGGAATAAGGAAGTACTTTGTTTTTGCTTTTGCTTTTCATTCTTTTAGGTCATTTTACATGTGCCTCATCTGATAGGCCATAAAGACATATAAATAAGTATTTTTTCATAGAATGTATACTCATGTTGCATGATGACATCCCACTTGGGGATATCTCTAGACATTTGATGATGTAGAGCACAATGGATAGGAACAGTGGATGGAACTTGAAATTCAAAATTGTGGAACGGGTCCTGTCAATCATGGTTGTAAGGTATTTTTTGAAGAAAAAAAATGTTACTGAATTGCTAGGTCATTGAAGCCATTACAAGCTTCCCATATTAAATCTGAGTTGGGCTAATGGGACATGTGTTTCCTGGAAAGTAAGTTGGATGAGAAGATGGACACATGAGCGTCTAGAGCTATATTGTTCTCTCTTCAGAATACAGAGAGGTTAAAAGCAAGTGTTTGGTCATTTGCTTAAGCTATGCCTGTGATATTTCGACATATTTTTGTTGTAGATAAATAATTCGATATCTAAACTGTGTATGTATTAGAATTCCCTGGTGCTAATGGCTGAAAATATTGAAAGTTAATATCATTAAAATTATGTATTTGGCTTAACTTTTATTATAGTTATATAAAGAATAATTTTTAAAACTTCACAAACCACTCCTATTGGGCTGGTTGTGAGAAGGAGGTGGTGAGGCACCCTTAACTTTGAGGGCAGGGGCTATATTCACATGTGCCTGAACCCAGGATTCTATTATCTATGTTTTATATCATCTCAGTTTATATCTAGACCTAGTTCCATCTCCAAGTTTATGTGATGACCTTGGGCAAATCACTCTGATACTTTTGCATGTCACTTTTCCCATCTATAAATTGGGGCCACACGCTACACACCCTGTACATTACTTTGCAAGATTATAAATAGCACTGAAGGAGAAAATGTATTCAAGGTTATTGTGAAAAGTATAAGGAGTTATACACATTTAATAGTTTGTTGTTATTCTGCAATGATGTTAGTACGACAGTTTCTGGTCCTAAAGGACCTCTAAGAGATGTGAAAGCTCTATAGAGGAGTTGCTTTCAGTGACTCTCTGTAGAGAAAATAGACTCCCCTGAAAGGGACAAGCGGAAGTGGATAAATAAGCATGTGGGCAGAGTTGCCAGCAGCCAGAATAGACTTCACAGCAATTTGTTTTCTTCCTGTAAATTTCAGGAGGGTGGGAGAGAAATTGATTTCAATGTGTCTTTCTTTTAACCTTTCTCGACACACAATGACATTATTTCATCATATGTAATGATATGCCTGCATGCAAGTGATGATTTCCAGGCTATTTTAAGGCTCTCTGCCTACATACATAGTTATACATCATTCAATTTGTCAGAATCCTGATTGCAACCAAAATTGATGTCTGGTCAGATGTTCATGCTCATGTTCTCACACAGACCATATGTGACTGAAATACAGGAGTCAGGGGGGTGAAAAGGACCAGGATAAGTTTTACTCCTTTCTTCCTTCCTCCCCACCCACCCCTGCTCTCCTCCCAGCCACAAAAGAGTTTGGGGACGAAGGCCAGCTAAAGCAGAAGGGAGTTTGCCAAATTGCTTTTTATTGTCTCAGAAGTTCTTACAGAAGGAAATCACAAGTCTCTGGAGAAGAATCAGTATCTTCCCCTACCCGGTGACATGCCTCCTCAAAGCCCATCCACACAGAGAGGAAATACCTTCCCTCTAGGAAGAAGTGATGGATTATGTCAGGTTGACAAATAACTAGGGAAGGAACTCGGGGCATAACTACCAGTGTTTGATAGTCTTGCGGTAAAGTGGAAAATTGAGACCACTGATGAAATGATTTACACAAAACAAAATGGAACTCCCAAATAGTCTTGAGGAGTGTAGCAGAGAGGGCTATAAATCCAGCAAGGCGTTTTTCTTTTCCCTCTTAGGCACATTGCTAGACTACATTCTTCTCTATCCTTTCAGTGATATGTACCACTCCTGGGCCAAAGTGGTGAAGAAATGTTTTTCCCTTACTCTCTCTTCTACTCACCAACTGAATGGAAAAGACTCCAAGGACATAGAGAAGGACAGAGACAACACAAGATAGAACACCTAAAAGGAATTTATGTTGCTGAGAACATAGCCTACTCTGATTGATAGAAAGGGAGAGACAGTTTTTCTCTACACTGAATTTATAGGATAGTTCAACTGACCGGTACAAACACTGATTTGAAGCTGTGACCTAATGTACATCTAGATGTCCACACCAGTGATCATCAAAGCATGATGTCCAAACACCAGCATTACCTGGGAAAGTGTTAGAAATGCAGATCCCTGGATCCTACCTCAGATCTGCTCAATCAGAACCTCTGAGGGTAAAGCCCAAAATTGTAATTACCTCTCCTGGTGGTTCCGATGCGTGCTGACGTTGGAGGACCATTGTTCTGGAGATTTCAGCATCAGAGTAGATCTTGAAACTTGTTCACATAGGTAAATGGCTCAATGCTTCAAATTCTGACATTCTGATACATTCTTCAGGCATATTTTCAAATATTGGAAAAACACATTGGAACAAAACCATTACTGACACTTTGCTTCAAAGCAGAATCAAGTTGAAAAAAAAAAGCCTTTCATCAGGTTAAAGTGCATCAGAATTGCTTAGTGATTTGTGTGATTGCCGGTGCACCACCTGGCTTGGGCCATCAGGCAGGGTTAGCCAGACGATTGGTGTGGGTTGGAAAAGATAGAATAGTCCGGACATCCAATAGAGATCAGCTTTGGCTTGGGCATATTTAAAGGAGCGGAGACTCCTCCCAGAACCTTAAGGCTTACAAGAGTTTTGCATAATTTTCCAAGAGCACCTGAATGGTCAGAGGAAGCGGGTTCAGCACAGTGGTAGGTGGTCCCATTAGCATGGGAGCCTAGAAGCTGGCACAGTCATCTGCCCTTTTGTTCTTAAATCAAAAGAACTGTAAGGGACAAATACTGTGCAGCCCCTACTTTATCGCGGGGCACAGCAGAGACCCTCATAAAAATGCTTAATCCCAGGGGCAGATTCTTACTCACTTGG
This sequence comes from Tadarida brasiliensis, assembly GCA_030848825.1. Classification (NCBI taxonomy): domain Eukaryota; kingdom Metazoa; phylum Chordata; class Mammalia; order Chiroptera; family Molossidae; genus Tadarida; species Tadarida brasiliensis. Next base: position 33,752,595 of record CM061275.1, read on the forward strand.
ATGGAAATAAGAAAGGAAAGGCTATGCATTTGAATTCTCCTGTCTGGCCCTTCCTTCGGCACCATCTTGCACCCAGAGTGTCAGGTTCATAAATAACCCCACCTCCAGGCTGGCCCCTATTTCTCTCCTATCAAGAGAGGCAAGGCGAGATTTCATGGATCAGCTGGGAAAATCTGCAGGCCTAACCTCTAGGTCACGGAGATCTCAACTGTGTTTTCCTGCTTGCCTTTTGTTTCATGTTCAGTTCAAAGCGATGTTCCCTTCTGGGTAAAATAAGCTCTCACTTTCTGTCCTCCGCAATGACCAAGACCAGGTGGGCGGCCATTTAGAGAGATGCTGGTAAGAGGAACAGATAGGGGGACTAGGAGAAAATGGATTTCTGAGACTGACAGGGCTGGGCTAAGGCAAGGCACGCGAGGCCCATGATTCACTTGCACAAATAAAAGTGCTGCCAAAAAGCTCGATAATCAAGATAAATGATATTTCAAGGCACTATTTTTAAAAATCTAAATTAAAGCCAAAAAAAAAAAAAAAAAAAAAAACCACCATGAACAAGGTTTCAAACATTTAAATAAAGACAGGCTCAGTATCGCTGAGTTTTCCTTTCGCTTCAGGCTCCAGTGGTTCTTCGATAGCACTGGCTGTGCCTATCCACCACAAAGTAGAAATATGTTCAGTTCTGTACAGAGCAGATGGGTGGGTGATTAGTGAAAGCCAATCCTTGGAGGTCAGAAAGGCAAGAGGGAGATTAAAAAGGGAGACAGAAGAAGAATAGGAAAAAAAGAGGGAAAAGGAAGGGCTTGAATCGTTATAAAGTGTAAGGCATTGTACCAAGCACATTGCGTATGTTAATTCATTTAGTCTTCTAAACATGATGTAGTAAAGATGGTTATTATCACCACGCCCTAGGCAAGGACACTGATCAGAAAGGTTACATGAGTTGTCCAAGATCACACAGTCCATGGCAGAGCCGGGATAGAAACGGAGGCTTCAGAGCCCTTGTTTTTAACCAGTAGGAAGACCAGGAAGAAAGAAGGGAGGACATGAAAGGGGCACAACGCACTGCCGAGTGTTCAGTCCTTTGTGTCCCCAGCACCAGAGGAAGCCTGCAGAAAGGGTGGCTGTTTGATGGAGACCAGTTTAGCATCTTTGAACAGGAGACAAAAGCCTATCTGAGACACTTGCTGTCGGGCTGGCACAAAGTATCTCCTTAATGTTGGTTGTTTTCACATCCTGACATCTTCTGTTGACAGGGAAATGTTTAGCATGCCATGAAATGAACAGGAGCAGGGCTGAGCAGAAGGCAGTGGATGACGGGGACTGCAGCTTGTCTGTCTTCTCGGCCCCCTCCCTCCAAAACGGGTCTCACTCTGCCTCCTGGTCTCTAAATCCTTCTCCATAGAGCTCAAAAAAATAACATACAGATGTAGGTGTATGTTATTTATTTACTGACTTATTTAGAGGTTATATCTATGTGCATCGTGTAAGTATTTAAAACCCGACTCGACCCGGTGCGACAAGAATGATGTCTCAATTGCAGGAGGGAACACGGTGCGCAGGTCTAAGCATGATAGATGGGGCGGCCTCCCTTGCTTAGTAAACTGCAGTGAGAGAAGCTGAATAACCCTGAAATTAGAAGGGGGGTGGGAGGGGGAGGGCCTTGCTGCTGTAATATGACTGGAACAAGATGCAGAGCAAAGTAATTTACTCCGAAGTGACAGTCTGAAGGCGAAAAATAAACTAACAGGAGGGAGTTTAGGCTCATTAGCAGCCTGGTCTCAATATTTCATTATTAATGATAATAAAAAAGAAGAAAGGAGGGAGGAACGGCATAGGAGCGGGTGCACCTCCCTCCCTCTCTATCACCCACCCCCAGCCCCCAAACACACACACAGAGCCAACTGGGAGGCTCACAATAGCACAGGCTCCAGGACTCAACAAAAGGCACCTCCAGGAGAAAGGAAACGCCAGGCAGGATGAAAAATGGGTTAGCTCTGGTCCTGGTCTGCTCGCCTCTAAATGTTTGAATCGGTGGAGCCCCTCTACGGGATTCTGCCTGATTTATTAGAACCTCCGCCACAGGCAACCAAGCCCCCAACCGATGCTCTGCAGGCGGCCCCGACGAGCAGCAGTAGAAGGGGAGACCACGCTGAGCTGCCCGGGGATTTCTCCAGCAACACTCCTCGGGCAGGGGGCAGTCTTCCTCCCCGACACTGTATATTGTCTGCACCCAGACAGGCAAGGAACAAAGATACGGGGGATCAATAGCTATGGTCTGGATATAAAACGAAACTGGATACATGCCCGAGATTGCAACTAAAGCCTAAAAATAAAATTCTACAGTAAGCAACCGCGCTGGATTCAATTTAATTTAAAACGGCCAAGGAGGTATCAGGTTCCACCTGTTGCCTAAGTAGAGAAAACGACCACTGTCTTCTGTGTCACTGGCCTGCCTCTTCTGACAAATATTTTGCTGTGAATAACAGATACATCTTCTTTTTGACATTAACCTTCATAACCCAGCGGGCCTGGCCTGGTCCGTGTTCCTTGGACCATTTCCGAACATGTTAATATCGTTATATTAATGTTAATACAGTTGGGAAAATAGTAGCTGCTATTCTTCTGCTTCTATCACCTGATGGCCTTGAGTAGTTGAAAACAGTCAAGGTCAACTTTTCTATTGTTTATGTCCTCATCATTTATTAACGTGATAGACGCTTCCATTTGACCCACAGATATGTGAGGCTCTACCACTGTGCTGGGTGCAGAGCTGGGTTCGAATGAATGAACCGATCTGTGGTCCCTTTACTCCTGTTGCAAATAGACAGTTGAAGGAGACCAACACAAAGCAGCAAACACACAAATAACCATGTAATAACCAGTAGGGTTAAGTGGCATGAAGAGATGGTCCAGTTCTAAAGCCCAAGGGGTGGGGAAGCTGATACCTGAAGGAAGCAGCAGCCAGCCTGAAAATCAGAGGAGAAAGAGAATTCCCAGCAGAGGGACCGTCCATGTGAAGAAAGCCCAGGGTCAGAAAAGAGCTTTCTGTTTCTTGTTCAAAAAGGAGGAAGGCCAGTGTCTCTGGAAGGCGGTCCTGAAGGGAGAGTGGCGCCATGTCACTGGAGAGCAGGCAGAGAGTGTCATGCAGAGCCTCGAAGGTCAGTGACACAGGCTGAATTTTATTCTGAGGTTCAGGGGAAGCTTTTGGATTATTTAAACCAGAGGAGACACATGAACAGACTTATTTACCTTTTAAAAGGGTCTTTCTGGCTGCCACGTGCAGAATGGGTGGTTAGTGGGACAAGCCTGGAAGCTGGAACACCTGCCAGGGGGCTTCTAAGTGGGACAGCAGAGAGGGAAAATGGACACAAAAGGACACAAGGAGGTCCAAGGTGCTTTTCAAGGAAGAAGATACAGGCTATGGTAAGAGGTGTGTGTTGGGTCCAGGGAGAGAGGGAGGTGTCAAAAAGCCCACGACAGTTGTCTGGCTAAACCCTCTGAAGCTAATCATCCATAGAACAATGAACATGCCATCTGTGAGTCCAGACACAGACACGCATGTTTTTGTAAGTGAGGTACATACCGCGTCAAGTCTGCGTACTGTTTTACCTTCCTGTGGACACCTGGGTCCAGGCCCCAGAGACCATCCCACTCGACTCCCCCTAGTGGGTCAAGAAGACTAGGTTCTCGCTTCCAGTTATGATTTTTTTTCATCCTACATTCCTGAGTCCTCTTTGCATTTCTCCTTTAAGCCCAGAAGTCCATGACCTCTCAGGTGGGGCAGAGGAAGCTGCCGAGCAGTGGTTGCCAAAGTGTGGACCTGGGACTAGCCAGCATCGCCTGGGAATGTGGTAGGAATAGAAACACTCAGGTTCCGGCCCAGCTCTACTCGGACATCTGTGTTGGAGCAAGCTGTCCACGTGAGTCTGATCCACACCGACGTCTGAGACCACTGCTCCACCAGCACTCCGTGTCTGTGCCACCCACACACCTGCCACCCACCACATGCGCCTGCGATCCGTGAGGTGTCCAGTGCAAACTGGGACGCATCATTCCAAGTACACATCAGATTTCAGACTCAGTACACAATATACACAAATATATATTTTTAAAAAATATTTTATGTTGACCTACGTTGAAATAATATGTTTAATATTTGGGGTTAAAATGTATTATTAACACTACAATTAATTTCTCTGGTTTCTTTTCCCCTCTTTAGTGACCATAAGAAAAGTTAATATTGCATGTGTAGCACACACTCTGATTGGCCAGAACGGCTCTAAAGCAGTGCTTCTCCGACTGCAGTGTGCACAAGCATTGCCTGGGGACCTTGTCAAAATGCAGATTCTGATTCAGAAGGTCTGGGGTGAGGGCTGAAATTCTGCACTTCTGGCAAGCTCCCAGGAGACGCCAAGGCTGCTGGTCTGTGGACCACACTTTGAGTAGCAGGGCACCACCAGTTTATGCTGGGAAAGTTTCTGAAATGTGAAAGCAATACACCTGTTTTTAAGTCCCATCTCTGTTTCGTAATGGTTATATGACTTTGGACAAGTCATTTTTAAAATGAAACACCTCAGGAAGAATATATGTACCCCTATGTTCATAGCAGCGCTGTTTGCAATAGCTAAGATCTGGAAATAGCCCAAGTGTCCATCAGTAGATGAGTGGATAAAAAGGCTGTGGTACATTTACCCAATGGAGTACTATGCAGCTGTAAGAAAGAAAGATCTCTAACCCTTTGAGACGACATGGAGGTACCTGGAGAGTATTATGCTAAGCAAAATAAGCCAGTCAGAGAAAGACAAATATCACATGATCTCACTTATTTGTGGAACATAATGAACAAAATAAGCTGTCGACCAAAAGAGATCCAGACTCATGGAAGTAGGGAACAGACTGACAAACCTCAGGAATGGGGGATGGGAGGAGTGAGAAGAGATAAACCGAAGAAATTATATGCATATATATACACCCAATTGACATGGACATTAGACTGGGGGGGGCTGGACAGGAGGAACAGGAAGGAGGGGGTCAATGGGGAAAAAAGGGGGGCATCTGTAACACTTGCAACAATAAAAAAATAATAAAAATAAAATGAAATGTCAGAAAGAATATATGCACCCCTATGTTCATAGCAGTGCTGTTTACTATACCTAAGATCTGGAAACAGCCCAAGTGTCCATCAGTAGATGAGTGGATAAAAAAGCTGTGGTACATATACACAATGGAATACTATGCAGCTATAAAAAAGAAGGATCTCTTACCCTTTGAGATAGCATGGAGGGACCTGGAGGGTATTATGCTAAGTGAAAAAGGCCAGTCAGAGAAAGACAAGCATCACATGATCTCACTTACATGTGGACTCTATTGAACAAAAATAAACTGACAAACAAAATAGATCCAGAGATGTGGAAGCAGGGAACAGACTGACGAACATCAGAGGGAGGGGTGGGGTGGGGAGAGATAAACCAACGAACTTATATGCATATATGCATAACCAATGGACACAGACAACAGTGTGGTGAAGGCGGGGGTGGGGGGCGGGAACTGGGAGAAGGGGGGTCAATGGGAGGAAAAAAGGGAGACATCTATAATACTTTCAACGATAAAGATAAATATTTTTAAAATGTAGCTAATAGAAATAACCACACAGGATTATTGCAACGTTTACATAAAATGATGTTGATGTCATTTTTTCCATATTATCAAAGCCAAGTAAACCTAATGATGATTCCACACCACTTCCACTACCGCAGCCGCAGCGCGCGTGGGCACACGCGGTCAAGCACTGCACACACTGTCGTGAGTTATGCACACAGCCAATTTCCTCAGTTTCTAAGATAATTCAGGGCTACAAATAGACATCATAATTACTTGGCTCTTCCAATTGTTTCCAAATTATTTCCGCCTGCATTATCTAAATCACTGTGAACAAGGAGAAGTTATCTGAGAGGGATAACAGCTTGGCCATCAGCGCTCTTAGAAGCATTTAGGCCTGGGGTCGGTGGACTTTGTCACTTTCCAAAAGGGCAAGGCCCTGGCGGTGGGCATTATCCTACATATCCAGGTAAATACTCAGCCCCAGGTCTCAGAAAATCAGAGCGTCCACAAGGCTGGGGGGCTTCATCAGATCACACTTCATTAGCAATTAGCAAGTAAGCAGAGTCCTAGAAGGAGCCACTTTGCAACCTGAGGGAAGAGAGAATAGACCTGCCCTTGCAATGCTGTCATCATTAGAAAGATGGGGAAGGCGGAGAAAACGCATAAAGCAGTGGTCCCTTAAAGCATAATTGTCATGCGGTGAGTGGCAGCATCCATACGGTGGAGATTAGCCCAGCTCTCCTGCTAGGCCTGGGTGCTGGGGAAACAACACAGGAGGGGACAGGGAGATGCTCGGAAACGGAGCCTGAGTTGTGCCCAGCACGGTGCTAGGTCCTCAGAATGGAAAATGCTGCCCTTGGCTTTAACAGGAAGAGATTCTAGTTTATTACCTGCTAGCATAGCAACAAATCCTCTCTCTCTCTCACACACACATACACACACACACGCACACGCACACACACACATGCACACACTTCACTTATTCCACCCCTGTCCAGCAAGGAGGGTTGCAGAAGACAGCTTCTTCTTTCATAAAAATTGCTGATCTATTCATTTGGAATTTGGGGACAGGGTAGGCAGGTCATCCTCGAGCTTTCTAAAAGCAGTTTCCTCTAGGAGGGGAAAGGCTGAGCTGCTTAGAGCAAGACCCCCGCCGGAATGTGCCCTGCTAGCTTGCGGGTGGCACATCTCATGCACACCAGAGAAAGCCACGGACACCAGAACAGCCACACTGAGCCACGGTGGATTCGGAAGACCCAGTTTTATTTACAAGTCCACCTTAACCCACAGACAGAGGACACGTGATTTCTCCTCCCTGGGCCTTAGGAGCAACATGTTTAAAATTAGAGGCAACGTTTAAAATTAGTTGCAACAACTCATCATGGTCTATAAGTTCCCCTCAAGCTATAGTCTGCCCTTCCAAAGGGTCATTTTGCTTACATAGAATGACCCCCTGGCAGAGGCCTCTCTGCTGGCAGGGTGCACGCAGTGCCCTGTGGAGAGCAGGCACCGCAGAGGGGCTGGGAGAATACAAACACCATGAACATAGCCCAGAGAGTGAGTGTCTGCACGGCCAGGAAATAGGAGCCTGTCCAACAAAATTTCGGACATCATACGCAGCAGAATCTTCACTGATACATCACCTAAGGCAACAGAAACAAAGGAAAAAATGAACACATGGGACTACATCAAACTCAAAAGCGTCTGCACAGCAAAAGAAACAACCATCAAAGTGGAAAGGCAACCTACTGTATGGGAGAGCATAATTGCCAATGATATATCAGATAAGGGATTAATTTCCAAAATATATAGAGTGCTCATACAACTCAACAAAAGGAAGACAAAGAACCCAATTAAAAAATGGGCAGGGGAACTAAATAGACACCTCTCCAAACAGGACATACAAATGGCCAAGAGACATATGAAGAAATGCTCAACATCACTAATCATCAGAGAGATGCAAATTAAAACAACAATGAGGTATCACCTCACACCTGTCAGAATAGCCGCCATCAACAAAGCATCAAACAAGTGTTGGCGAGGGTGTGGAGAAAAGGGGACTCTAGTCCACTGCTGGTGGGAATGCAGACTGGTGCAGCCACTATGGAAAACACCATGGTGTTACCTCAAAAAATTAAAAATTGAATTGCCATTTGACCCAGTGATCCCACTCCTAGGAATATACCCTAAGAAGCCTGAAACACCAACCAGAAAGAATATATGTACCCCCATGTTCATAGCTGCACTATTTACAATAGCTAAGATCTGGAAACAGCCCAAGTGCCCATCAGTGGATGAATGGATAAAAAAGCAGTGGTACATATACACAATGGAGTACTATGCAGTTGTAAGAAAGAAAGATCTCTTATCCTTTGAGACGACATGGAGGGATCTCGAGAGTATTATCCTAAGCAAAACAAGCCAAGCAGAGAAAGACAAATATCATATGATCTCACTTATTTCTGGAATATAATAAACATAACAGTCTGAGGAACAGGGTAGTCCCAGAGATGTGGAAGTAGGTTACAGACTGACAATTGCCAGAAGAGGGGGTGGGGGAGGGGAGCAATGAACCACAGAACTTGTACGCATGTACTCATAACCAATGGACATGGACAACAAAACTGGGGACGTGGCAGGGAGGGAGGGGGAGGACAGTGACAATGGGGGGGGGGGAGGAGAAACATCTGTAACAAAAATAAATTAAAAAAAAAAAGAAAAGAAATAGGAACCTGTCTGGGGCCGCAGCTACCGTGCTCCCCACTTTGAAGGGAGACACTCAGCACATGCGGAGGACAAAGCACAGGTGGGTTCCGTGGAACAAAGCAGGGTCATCGGGACCTTCCCAGTTCCCTTACTTGTCCTTCATATCCTGATGCAAACGCCATGGGTTTTTTGCATCTCTTTCCTCTCTTGGAACCAACTGTGCTCTCCAGGTAAAAAAAAAAAATCTCTTAATATTAGTCTCAAGAAAAATTGTATTTAAGACCCTATTATATGCCAGGAACTTAAATAACAAATGTCATGTAACCTTTGCTACTGGCAAAGGCTAGTGAGGTTCCTACTTGCTTGGGCTGCATACACAGGGCAGCCCTGGCTCCAGGTCCCGTGCAGGGCTGACGCATGCCCCTCCCCGAGCACTCGTAGTTTGACACCAAGGCGCCTCCCTTGCCTCCACCTAGTCAGGCCCCCTTGGCTCTATTCCTGTGTCATAGGTGTGGAATCAGCCAAAGTCAAAGCCCCAGGATTGACACGGAGACCCATCTGTTTGCTTCACTCCAGCAACACGGTGATTAATGGCAAAGACCCTAGTAGTTTAGCATCCCCAGGCTTTCATTAGCTAGCTGGCAGCCTTGGCCACCTTCCTTAAACCCTCCTTCGTTTCCTCATCCACAAAAAGGGGATGATCATAGCACCTACCGCACAGTGTTGTGATAAAGAAGGAAGAAGAAGTGCATCGGAAGTCCTTCAAACAGTGCTTGAAACAAATGTGTCTCAATGCATGTTAAGTGCTTGATGATGCTGAGGGTGGTGATGAGGGTCACGGTGATGATGACAATGACAGCGTGATGAGTGTTGGTGGTTAGTATTATTATTCTGATCACACTGCTGACTTATAATGCTCAGTGTGTTACACTTCCCACGAAGTTTTTGTATATTAGTAAGAACAAATATCACTGAATCCAGGCAAACTATGTTTTGGAGGAATTACAGAGGTGGCTTCAGTCACACACACACACAAATGTCATTTCTATCACTAATGGCTGAACCTGTGGCTTTGTCCATGAAGAAAATTATTCTCCCTTCAAAGCAGGAACTTCATCCAGCAGGGAGAATGTGTCAGACCTTGCAAATCGGGGCCACATGCGCTCCAGCACCAGGCCAGCATTTCCCAAACTTTTGCCCCGTGGAACCCAAGACGGGTCTCATTCTCAGCTCACTGACTACTTGTTCAGGATGTAGTCTGAGCCCTTGGGAGACCCTGGCCCCAAGAAAGTGGGATTGGATTTCCTGTCACCCTAACTGGCCTCCTTTCACAGTCAGTTACTCCCCCATTAATTGTTGTTGTTAATAATCCACAAAGCACCTTTCTCGGGCAGTGCCAGTGCCTTGGGGAAGAAAAGCAGTGGCTGGCCTTACTTAATCGACCTCCCCATTAGCAGTGCTTGCGAGCGTGGTCATGGAGCCAGGATCACACACAGACTAACTGCCGGTCCCCGGGCACAGCTCTCGTCCATCAGCATCAGCTTCTTAGCAGAGCTGCACAGGGTGTAAAAGAGCTGGCAGAGCCCAGCCGAGGTCCTGATGGCCATGTGTGAACTTGGCCTTCAGCCTGCAGAGGAGTGGCCGTCTCGCTTGTCCTCTGCACTTAGCCATCTTTAGGAAGGACAGATATAAAGCAGGTGACAAATGAAAAGTGAAGGCTGAATCACTGCCCTTGGGGCACAGAGCCTGGCACCCAGTGAATCTGCCCAGGAGAGAATGTGCACTGTGGCTTGGCTTCCTGGGGCTGGTGTCCCTGGTCCCTGCCAGAGTTGAGCTGCTTGTCTCCACACTGACAACTCTCATTTCATCAGCCCAAAGAGGAGCTGACAGGAGCACTTGACGGATGTCACTCTGGATGCCACTCTGGACGTCACACTGGACGGTGCCCAAACACCCACTGAACCCACGAGCTGAAGGGAGCCTGGAAAGGATCTGACATCAAAACACTCCCCCAGGGGTAGGATGTTGAAATCTTGGGGCCACTGGCACCATTACTAATAGGTCTCCTGGCCCAAGTTCTTACTCTCTTTTGCTCTTCCTCTGCTTTTTCCTTTTTTGGGGTAGGGGGGTCTCAATTTTCTCCTGTGATGAACTGCTCACGTGCGCACATGCGCGCGTGCGCACACACACACACACACACACACACACACACACTCAATCCTGAACCCATGAATATGTGATATCTATGCAGTTAGAATTATGCCGCATGCCTGAAAGAGGACAGAAGCACAAATAACACATCTGATTGTGACTGGGAAAACAAGAGCCTCCTCCCTGCCTTCCTGAAAGGAGCCTTCAACGCTGACAACTCCCTTTGTAAAAAGAACAAAGACAGCCCGTGCGGTAGGCCCGTGGAAGCAAAAAACAAAAGTTACAGAAAAGACTTGAAGAAAATGATGAAACCAGACTTTGCTGTAACCGAAGGAAGACCAGCTCAAAACCAAGAAGAGATGGTGTGGACCCTGGAGGGGGACAGGCTGCCGGCCGGGCAGGGGCCTGGGACAGGGCTTTGGATTGGGGAAGGCTGCAGGCACCGCCACCCAGATTGTGTGCGTCTCCGTTGTGATTCTTACCAGTGATACACACCTTCTTCCCTAACAAGAATCAGGTGTTGTGATTGCAGGCCACATGGTGGGCAGAGTGTACGGCGACCTGACGCCTTGCAGTCAAGAATGGAGGGCATGAATTAAGGGTTAGTGTCTGCACTGTGAGCTTCAGGGCTGAGATTACAGGGGAAGGTCCTTTGCACAACCATACATACAGGAGGCAGCCATCGGCCAGCAGTGGGTCATCTCATTATACTTGCACTTTCCCCATTATAATGATCTTTCCCCTGCTGCTAACCACAACTTCCACCCCCACCCCCATCCACACACACCCCGATGTCACCCTCGGTACCTTTTTGCCCAGTGATAACTGTCACCTTGTGTCTGTACTTGTATGTGCGGAATGACCAAGCACTCGGCAGATGAGAGGAGAACAGATTGCAGAGGAAACTCTTAAGCATGAGGGGTCAACCTTGCCCACACCCTTCTGAGGATAACCGCCCCTGCAAATGGGCAACTGGCATCTCCTCCGGCCATCGGTTGTCAGGTGGCCTGGCTCAGGTGCCCTGCTCGCCAGAAATAATAAGGACCAACTGGAAAGTGAAAGCCTCTCTCGGGGAGTGTGTCAGGGAGCCAGAGGAAGATCAAGAAGAAGAAAAAGAAGAAAAGAAATAAGGAAGAGGGCTTCTGTGTAACTCGAACAGCGAAAACTTAACCCTAGGGTTACAACCTCTCCACGGAATCCCAGGCTTCTGCTGGACTGTCAGAGCCACTCAGAGCCTTTGCCCTGCTGGTTCCTCTCCCTGGAACACATTTCCCTCATTTGCTCGGGCAATTTTTATCACACCCAAGGCATATATAACCTGAGAAACGAGGGGTACAGGTGAGAACACTTAGAGAAAGTTCAGAAAGATAGAGAGAAGGTGATGCCTCACCTGGAGATAAGAGACCTTAAGAAACATCCCCAGTCCCTGCACTGTGCCCGTCTTGATACTTCATCCCAACGACGCCAGAGGACACTGTGTGTAGACACGTCCTCTCCCAAGGTCGTGGTACAGTAACTGGTTGGCTGTCTTAGTTGCGGAAATAGCTGAGCTTCAATCTAAACAAATTCCAATCTTGCTTTTGATCTTTTAACAAGATTACTTTTAACCTATCGGAGTCCAAGGTGACAAACCAGTTTCAGATAAGAAAGAAATAATAATAAAGTAGGGGGAAAACTAACTTAGATAAAATAGTTGGTCTACTTTTTTTTTTCTTTTGCTGGACTTTTCCTAGGGAGATATAGTGCTGAGATGAAAATACTTTGTTGTTATTATAAGACACACCTGGCAATGAATCCAGCCTCAGCAACTTATTACTGTGAAGCCTTGGATGAGTACTTAAACCTATCTGAGGCCAATTTCCTCAAGCAAAATGCAAATATTAATAGCTGCCTCATAGACATGTAAGGAATAAATATGATGGTACATATAGAAAACCTTAAGTATATTTGGTCATAAATAAATGTTCTTTTTATGTGCTTATATATATTGAGATATCAAAATATATTTCTGGCCCTGGCCGGTTTGGCTCAGCGGTTAGAGCGTTGGCCCACGGACCAGACAGTCCCGGGTTTGGTTCCTGCTAAGGGCACATACCTCGGTTGCAGTTTTGTCCCCGGCCCCGGTTGGAGTCGTGTGGGTGGCAGCCAGTCGATGTATCTCTCTCACATCGATGTTTCTCTCTCTCTCTTCCTCCCTCTCTCCATCCTGCTCTATCTGAAGATAAGTGCAAAAAATATCCTCGGGTGAGGATAAAAAAATTATATATATATTTCTGCCACCCTTTTTTTCCCCTTTTCTATTCCATATTCCAGCAGGTAACAGTTTTTTGGGTTCCTTCACTCACTGAATGTTTATTGAGAGCCTACTATATGACGGGTGCCATTCTAGGTGTTGAAAATATTGTATATAATATATACAGAGTTATTTCCTTAGCGGAGAGACCCTAAAGAGTGGGAAATGTAACCAGTCTTCAAAAGAAAAGCAAATAAACAAACAAAAATTGCAATGGCTTTTGCTTTCCAAAGCGTAAGCCACCAGGAGGAGAAAGGATTTAGGTCCGGACACGATGCTCTGGCAGAAGCAGTGGGGTATGCGTGGCTTCCGGACTACAAAGAGACGACGTGGGCAAGACATCAGGAACCAGGGATGGACAGTGTGGCGTGCAGGCTTCCTTGTTTCTGAGAGGCCGCAGAACAGAGAGACCGGGCTGCAGAGTCCATCAGGGACAGTTTGCAAACTGGCCACCTCTATGCATGTTTTATGTGGCCTGAAGGATGGCCCGCGCTTTGTTTTTTAAAAAGAATCATGGCCTGAAACACTTAGGAAGTAATTGAGTCAACCTCTCACTGTATAGATGAGGAACTTGAGGCTGAAAAAGATGAAGTGACTTAGCCAACTCACGTAGAAAGCAAGTGGGTAACTGTGTGAATAACCTGGACGTAGATAGTACTGACCATGGGAGGCCAGGCTCTGAAAGATGGTCTAATTCAGGGTCACAAAAACGACGTGGGGAAAACAAAAACACGTTTATTGAAATGCATATTCTACCCGGCCAGAGTGGCTCACTGGTTGAGCATCAACCCATCCACCAAGAGGTCGCTGGTTCAATTCCAGGTCAGGGCACATGCCCAGGTTGTGGACCCGATCCCCAGTGGAGGGCATGCAGGAGGCGGCCAATCAATGTTCTCTCTCATCGATGTTTTTATCTCTTTCTCCTTCTCCCTTCCTCTCTAAAATAAATAAAGAAAAAAATGCATATTCTGCCCAGCCGGAGTGGCTCAGTGGATTGAGCATCATCCTATGGACTGAGAGGTCCGGGTTCGAGTCCTGGTCAGGGCACATGCCCAGGTTGCAGGCTCAATCCCCAGTAGGGGGCATGCAGGAGGCGACCCATCGATGTTTCTCTCTCACATTGATCTTTCTATCTCTCTCTCCCTCCCTTTCTCTCTAAAAAAATCAATACCATTTTTTTTTAAAGTGCATATTCTCAGGTCCCTCTCTGAGGGCTTCTGATTCCATAGGTCTATGAGGAAACTGCATTTAATAGCCTCCCTTGTGATGCAGGTGGTCTGAGGACTAATTGCTGCCCGAGGCCTCTCCATTGCTAATTTGTATGGAAACCCACACCCTCCGAGATGTAATGAGGTGATCTCAGTTCCATAAAATCCCTGGCTAGGGCAGCTCCCTCATAGAGGTGTAAGCTAAACCTCTTCAGCTGAGTTATGGCGTGTATTTGCATAAATTACCATGCAAAACTTGTTAATATTTCCTAGATATCCTTTTTCATTGCTCCATTAGACAAGGCTTTGTGCTTTTGTTTGGGGCTGAATGTCAGCCAATCTGAATCCACAATTGTGATGGCACAGAACTTGAGGTGGTAATTTATTCCCCTCATGGAGCCCTGTGTCACCTGTCTGTCCTAAGAAATGCTATCTGAAATCAGTTGAATTTTATCATGCAAATTACAGGAAGTGTTATCATTATAAGCAGCAGGGGGTTCCTGATTTGCTATGATTCACACACCTTAAGTGAGTTGGGCCTGCTAGGTGAAAGGGGAGAGTTTGGGGGAAGAAAGGACTGGGCGATGAAGGGAGGGAAGCCTCCGGGCGTGAGGCCCTCAAGGCTTCGTGCCTTCAATAAAATGAGGCTTCAAAAAAAAAAAAAAAGTGCTTGAATTTGCTTGATATAAAAGACTCAAAAAGGAGTTTGCTTTTTAAAGAAGAGGCAGGTGAGAGAAGAGGCGGGACCTGAGGTAGCTACTTTGTGGTTATGCCAAGAGAGTGTTACACCTGGACGGGTTGATCAAAGTGGAACAGAATATTAGAGAATTTTGGCCTCAGCGGAGTTAGATGAAGTCAGGACCTTGAGATAATCAAGTCCACCTGCCTATTTTACAGGTAAACATCCTGAGACCCAGAGAGGAGAAATCATGTGTTGAAAGTCACATAAGTAGTTTGACAGTAAAAATCACACTTCATGATGCCCAACCCTGCAGAGTCCCATGACCGCTTGCTTGCGGTCTCTGTGACTCTCCCCTCCATCATTAGAGCTTTTGTATTCACACTGGCTCCTCGGGAACCTAATCATAGCCCAAGTCCTCTAATCCACTTCTATCCCTTTTCTTGAATTAAAACGTACGCACTTGCATTTTCTTGCTTCTGTACTGGAACACTGAACCAAAGCTGGACAATCCCTCCCTTTGAATGCTGTCGTCCACCCACCACGTCCACAGATGGCTCCCCGCCTGTGATTTCTCTGCCCACGTGCTGTTCCTTTCCACATGCCCGTCTCCATCTTCTGCTGTGTTCCTGTAGCCCACTCTGCAGTGTAATCTGGGTGGGAGGCACTGCATGGAGCATTCCTGCTCGGATACGTTCTCTCCAGGCTGGTAATTGCGAATGAAAGAACGTGTAAAGGAAACCGTGACACTTTAACCTTGGATAGTGAAATTTCAGCCACAGTTAGAGCAGGTGCCTTAGAAACATGTCAAGGAAGAGCAGCTTCTTCATGACTTCCCTCAGGCCACATTGGCAAGGAATGCAGAATTTATTTTCTAGTCACCCAATTCTGCGTGTCTCCCTAAAGGTGACTGAATAATAGAGAGTAACCGTGGGGAGGGTGTGGGGGGAGAGGAATCATGGTAGAGAAGACACAGAGATTATAGAGAGCAAGATGGATGAAAAATGAGTTGGAAGATCCTCAAGCAAACAGGACAGCAGAAGTTAAGTCATGGAGTAGGAGCATTGAAAAGGGCTGGTAGGAGCTAAATGGCCAGAATGACCAGTGACCCAGGAGCTGGAGCACCTAGATTCTCATCCCTGTTCATCCAAGCTGTCCATTTGAACATGGGTACTCCATACAGCTCTCTGACCTCTGTGTCCCATTTCATCAGCTGAAGTTCAGAAAGGAATGACCTCTATCATTGCATCACTCTAAATGACCTTATGTCTACAGGAGTTATTGGCAACAGGCCTGTACTAACACTAGGATTTCTGGAAGGGACACAGCCCCTGTGGTGGCTAAAGATTTCAGGAAACTGGCCAAACTGAGGAGAGGATCATTAATAACTAACAGCAAGCAGGGCAAGCCTGCAGTCAAATGACAGAGACAAGAAGAGAACAGGTGGAAAAGGGGTGTGAGTTCTGCATAGCTCAGCCTCCTTCAGACATGATCCATATCATTGCTCGAAAAACAGGAAGTCACTGCCTGTCTAGCAGGGTGACAGAGCCCACGGGGATAGGATTCACCAAAGACCCAGATCACAGTGATCAAGGTCTATCGGAACTAGACCAATTACCTCAGTCCCCAAGGTCTGCCATTTCTTATTAGCTGTGATAACAGTGATCAGAATTTTCCTTTAGATGACACCACTTCTTTTCCTCCTGAAGAATTCTGAGCCCAGTGGCAAATGGAAAAGGAATAGTTATTTGGGGAGTGCCTCCAGGCCATAAGGCCATGGGGAGTAGAGGGAAGTGGGGGAATTGGGGAGGTGAAATATTGACAACAGGAATTAAGGCCTCTTATCCCAAACCTGGAGGCCACTTCTAACTCCAGCTTGCTGAATTGATTAAAAAACATTAGTAGAATCCACGAAGGATCTGGGAGGTTCTTTTCCTTAATCTAGCTACATTTGTGACTATATCATAATGAAGGAATGGGAAAATCTTCTTTTAACTATGACAGAGAAAATCAAGTCAAGACCTGTATTTATCTTTGAAGCTTTAACATTCATCATGAACTAAGCTTTATGACTGAAGGTCAAGAGTTCCTGAGAGTAAAACATTCTGTTGACTTGTTGAATGGTAAGAAAAGATGTACTGATCTCATTTGTGAATTCAATGGGCTGATTCTTCCCTGTCAGTGGCCCAGTGTGTTCTGATGGTTCCAAAAACTGCCATCATTTGGTTACTTTTCTACTTGACTGTTCCTCAATATTTCCTGTTGAACATTTGGTTCAGGAACTTTAATCCCTGGATTTAGAGGAGAGCGTGTTGTATGTCTACAGAGCATCCAGCTGGGATTTGAGGTTATAACATATTTAGTTACTGGGAAAACACCACTCAGAATAAAGGAGGTGGGACAGATGGAGTCCTTTGCCTCCCACCAACATCTTCTTGGCCAGAGAGACAAAGGTGAGGAGCCCAGAGAAGCTAGCCTGCAAGTGGGTCTTGGTGCTTTGTTTCCATGATGTCCTTCAGTGCCTACTAGCCATCCCCTGGCTGCCATGTTTGACAGTATCTGAGACACACATTCTGAATGTGGGCTGTCCCTGGAGGAGCTTCAGTGCTTAATCCTGTCACTGTGAAGCATCCATGCACAGCCAGGCTACAGGCAGACCCAGTGAGCTCAGGGAATGGCTGTCAGTCATCAGGAATCAGACAGCCAGCAAGCTTACACAATGAACTGGTATGCAGATGGGCTTGAGCAGAAGTAGGAGAGGACTCAGACTATAAAGGGTGCGGCCAGCACAGCCCACATGAGATTCTGATGTGTTTTGAAGAGTTTCAGGTGGAAATGACTTACAAGATGTTGTCCTTTCAGGCATTTTGCTACTGTCATGCTTGGAAGGAGTCACCTCCATGGTCTCTGAAACATAACCTGCTAGGGTTGATCAGGCCATCACTTTGAGAAAAGTACATAGGGGCTTCTTAAGGGAGTTGATCATGCATTCATCCTTTTATCTCCCATCTAACCTTTAATGAGCAACTGCTATGTGTATAGCATAGACTATATAAAATTGAGTTTGGAATAATGTATCTCATAAAAAATAAAATGTATTGTCCTTGGCTGCAAAAAAATCAAACAAAACAAAAACAAACAAACAAGAAAACAAAACCCTATTTTTTTTTTAGTATCCTTGGTCTCTTGAAAATAACTATTGCTCAGGGTCTGAGTAACTGTCCAGAAGCCATTACTCTGAATTCTACTTTCCTGTCCCAGCCCCTCCCTATAAACTCCTTTCTTCTTGAATAATGGGAGACCTAGATTAAACAACTGTTTCTTAAAATATGCTATTTTACTAAATACTCTAATACAAACTCTCTTAAAATCCCAATGCATCCATGGGTATATGTCATAATATTATTAACACCATTTAAAGGTAATATATCTGAAAGTGAATGAGCTTAAATGACAATAGCAAATCCCTAGAGCTAGAGCTCTGAGTCTTCTGCCTCCAAGTCCGCACTGGAGTCCTCTTCCCACACCTCAGTGTGACAGTAGATCTTGCCAGCTGCCTACTTGTCTCCAGCTGGATGAATGAGTCATGTGCTTGGTTGGCCAAGGGTCCCTAAGAAGCAGCCTGGGCTGATGGCTATGTTCCCTATCACAAGACTGCACCATAAAGGGGGAATTGAATTGCACCATAAGAGAGGAATTAAAGTCTCTTAAGAAAGTTTCTAACATCTTCTGAACATGAACATAAATCAAAGATCATTGGCAGTTTCTTTGCAGAAATTGTCTTCTGGTAAACTCAGTGCCTTGAACTTTTCAGGTGACAACAGGAAGGGACACAAAATGACTCGAACAACTCCTTATGAAACATGTATCCTGAAAGCTGTCCAGGATAGAATCTCTCGCAAGGTTATCATGTCTGTTTTTCTTGTCTCAGTCACCATTGACTAGAGATAGAGGGCATTTATGACAGCCTAACCTTTTGGTCTCCTAGGATTTGTGTTTGACATTTGACTGAAGGGTAAAAAAAAAAAAAAAATGGATTCATATATTTCTACAGCTGTGAACTTTTCAGCAGGTTTTAGTAGTCCCTGGCAGGATGGCAAAGTAGGTGAAATTTCCTTACTGGCTCTTCATCTGCATGTTGCTGATTTTGTCCCTCAAGTCTTTTGCATTTCTTTTCCAACTCCTTTCGTCAGCCCCAAAGCAGTAAGCTCACATTCCACCACCTTCTCTTCTCCTTCCAGCCCCATAAACCCTTTCATGGGCCTTTATAGATATTGCATAACACAGGAGTCAAGAATATTTGTATTTTTAAAAGGTTATTACCTAAAAATGTATCCATAAAGGTGAGTCCCGCCTAGATGGGAAGAATAAATCTTGTGGTAAGAGAGTGCTGGGGCATTTTCCCATGTCTCTCCTCCATCTCCTACTCATCCTTACATTTACCACAGGCTGAAGTATATGGCTGGTCATGCCCTTCTATCCCAAGAGTTACATGAAAACACCTATGGATATATATTTCATTATTGCCTGTGGGAAGCTCCATGGTCTGAGGGAAAGGCCCGGCTCACACAAGACTTCAAAGGAAAGACTTCCTAAACTCATATCGTTGAACTGTTTTTCTGATGCCAACATTTCTGAGAAACATGGCCACGATGGAGAAGAAGCAAGAATATGTTGAAATAAATGGGAAATACTATTCCCATGGAAAGATAAAAAAGATGTATCCTAAAAAAGGCATTCTTAAAGGGTTCAATCATGGGCTTAAATCTATAGAATCCTACAGCACATATTGTCTGTAATATTCTTTCAGCCATTCATCATATTCTGCTTCCTCGTGTCTTCTACTGCTGTCTGAAAAGCCATTTGATTTGATCATGAGCTTCTCTTTCTTCTCTCCAGTTAAGACCATCTCTCCTTGAGGGAGGGAACCAATTTCTATATTTCTTTCTATGTGTTTTAGTTTTGAGCACTAGACTTCATACATAGTAGATATTCATAAAACACAATAAATATGATTTTTGATTGGTGACTAAAGTGAGGGGGGAAAAAGATAAACTCTACCACCACAGATTGAAATGAGACATAAGAACCTACAGTCTTTTTTTTTTTTTCTTTTTTTGTACGTGCCCCTAGCAGGAACTGAACCCGGGACTCTTTGGTCTGCAGGCCGACGCTCCAACTGCTGAGCCAAACCAGCCAGGGCAGAACCTACAGTCTTGACTGGAATGAGTTGGGGAGGCAGAATGATGAGAGAAAAAGTGAGCATTCCTAAGAAGTGGAATACTTTGGTACTCTATAAGCCTGAATAAATGCAAAATTACCTCTTGCCAGGTATATTATCTTTAGTCAAATATTTAACTTCTAAACCTCAGTTTTCTTACCCATAAAATGGAGATAATAATGCCTACTATGAAAAATTGCTCAGCAATTAAATGAAGTTCAAGTGTATAAAGAACCAGCACACAGTAGACATATATACATGGAATTTTGAGTCAGCAGTCTGAACTTCAATCATGGTTCTGTCCCTTACAAATGTAGGACCTCAAGCATGTTACTGTACTAGCTAAGCCTCAGTTTCCTGATAATAACACCTCCTTCACAGGACTGTTGTACATGCTAAATGAGTTGATGTATATAAAATGCTTACCACCATCTTTGGCAAACCTTTAGGTGTTTGATACATATAAAATACTATTATTTCTTTTCATAGAAATTCCTCTGGGACAAAGCCTTAAAAAGAAGAGAGCCTCATCTCCCTCTTCATCTCTTTGCATATCTTTCTTACTATGAGCAAGAGGAGGAATGATACTATTTCTCAAAGTCCTTTGCAGATTGAAGTAAAGTAAATTCTCAGCTCCTACGAAAGTGCCTCGAAGTAGAAAATCAAAGAGACATCAGAGAATTCTGATGCATAGCCAGAAGCAGCTAAGAGTAAAATCTAGGTCTGGCTAGTCTGGTGTAGGCTGTTACAGATTACAACCTGGTTAGAGAACATCTGTCATATCCATTGGAAGATATGATTGTTTATGTGACACTTCCTGCTTACATTTGAGACTAAGGAATTAAGGGCTTTGGTTTGGGTTTCTTTTCCTTTGGACTGGCATAATATCTTGAAACAATAGACACTACATTATTATTTCATTAAAGTGTAGAGGATTATATGGTCTGTGGGACAAGTTGATCTTCCATCGGAACCGAGGCACAAGGCCAGAGAGGAGAGATAAGAAAGGTCCAAAGAGTGACACATAAATAGAAAGACAAATAATAATACAGAGGAAAAAAAATAAAATCAGACATAAAGGTAGAGGTGGGGATAGGGAGAGATAAAGAGACAGACAAAGAGGAAAAGTAGCTACTGCTTATGTTTGAATATGCAGTCCCCTTCTGGAAATTTTATTTGTCTGCTATTCTAGTTGCTGAAATGTTTTTAAGCAATACCTTACCTGTGAACTAGTCTCAATGTCACCTGCACATACTCTTCTGAGAAAGAAAATAGGAACTCTCTGGTTACTTTAAGAGTCTTTCCCTGAAGCCCATTAGAGTTATAATTACACTATCATCTTCTCAAAAGATGCAGTGTGCCATTGTGATAGCCTCCAAGGTCACATTCCTCATAATAAACAAACCTGTTTATGACAATTGCTGAAATGCAATCTCTCTCTTTCTCAAAGGTCCATCGCTTCATTAATGAACCTGTAATCCCATGCACACCTGTTTACCTGATTTATAGATGCATCTATCTCTTCAAGTGACCCATACATTTCCCATGCCAGTCTCAGGAATCTTCTTGTTTGTCTTATGGTAATAAGGTTGAAACAGCCCACCATTATCCTCCAGTTCCACACCCTGAGACCTACCACACCCTCTCGGGAGCATTAGCCACAATATTTTTGGGATTAAGCAAATGTTTTTGAAACATACAGCTATTCAAGGTAGCCCCCAAGTCCCCAAGAATCAGAGTAGTACTCCCTGAGTCCAGGTCATGGGGGAAGCAACCAATCAATGTGTTTCTCTCACATCCATGTTTCTCTCTCTCTCTTTCTCTCTCTCTCTCTCTGTCTCTCTCTCTCTCTCTCTCTCCCTCCCTCCCTCCCTCCTTTTCATCTAGCTAAATTCAGTGGTCTCAAGTAAGCAAGAGGGGATAGGATCTCGCACACAACTCAGGCCCTGAGATGGGGCCCAGAGCTGTCGTCCAGAGAGCAGTAATAGTAGGGCACAGATGCAGGAGGGAGATGGCTGTCATGGTGGGAGCTTGGATAATTCTTTACTGATTGATTCAGTTTCTCAGAGAAGTAGGGAGCAAAACAATCAGCTGAGTGTGAGCATGGGGTGTATATTGGAGGTCTAAGGAGAAAGTGGTATGAAGAAAGTATGTGTACATGCAAAGATTGGACAGAAATTTGGACATAACAAAGAAATGGAATTTTGCCAGGCTGATTTTTCTTTTACGAGTGTGCATTACTTGTGTCATATACATTTAAAAGACAACAATAGCAGATTCTCTTGCCCCTAGCCCAAGGTACTGTGTCACCTTGGAACTCAGAAATTGTACATATAACATTGGGAGAAATACATGGTGACCAATGGTCTCAGTTTGCCCTTCAGTGACGGCTTCCTGGGATGCCATGAGAATTTCTGTACTAAGATCAGTCAAACTGAGATGGTCGATCACACCAGAAAATATTTATACTCTTTCTCCCTCCTTCCCAACGAATGGACGAATAACAAAGTAGAATGTCTTGGAGTCCTGGGAAGAAAGGCATGACAGAAGTGGAAGACATCATTATCATTCAGGAAACATACATTTTTTGCTGCAAAGATCCAGGGAAGAAATCAACACATTTGGTTGATAATCCCCTTCACGTGTGCGGGCTAGTTTGGTTTGCATTTTCCCCTGCAGGGAGTCTTTAACGGCAATCACTGTCAGGTCTTTGCACTCTGTTTCATGTATAGGAACCACACCAGGGCAGGAATGCACTGAGAATGAAGTCGGAGGGGCTTACGGAAAAATGGCTCACCAGCATTGTTGCCTAGAGATGGACACGCTCCCCTCCCTCTGTCTCAGGGTCTTGCTCCCCGGTTTCTCTCCCCTGTGGACCAGCAGGGCTCCTGGAGTGAGCACCAACACGCCTGCTTGGTATGCACACCAGGCAGCCCGTCCAGACAGCAGCCTCTCACTTCACTGTTCATTAGTGCTCTCTGCTAAATCATGTTTAATGCTATCTAAGGAGTTTAATGGCACAGTTACTGGAAATATTACAAAGACAAGAGGAAAAAAAAGTCATTCCTCTTACATTTTCCAATCCTGTCACAAGTCCACCCATCCCAACTCCTGAGACCGTTAGCTAGAAAGCGTGGTTCATTTTTGTTCTGTGTACTGAAATTATATATGCTCTACTTCTATCCTGGAAGAACTGAGTGGCCCATGTCTTCATTTAGAGGAGGCTCCCAGCCCCTTCTCAAACACACACGTATGGTGCTACAGCCTTGGCTAAGGGAAGCCTAGATGCAGAAACCAACAGCAAATAAGAAATACTGGCCCTGGCCAGTTTGGCTCAGCGGTTAGACCATTGGCCCACGGACCAGAGATTCCTGGGTTCGGTTCCCACTAAGGGCACGTATCTCGGTTGCAGTTTGTCCCCAGCCCCAGTTGGGGTCGTGTGGGTGGCAACCACTCAATGTGTCTCTCTTGCATGGATGTTTCCCTCTCTCGTCCTACCTCTCCCCCTCCCGCTCTATCCAAAGATAAATGCAAAAATGTCCTCGAGTGAGGATAAAAAATAATAATAATAAATAAATAAATACTCACGTCTGAAATGTAGTGCCCACCCTGCCTCACGGGAGCCTCACAGATGTCCTTAGCTGCTCTTATGTGCCTCTTCCCTGGGTCTGTCTTTCCAAGAGGGAACCGCACTCTCAGTGTGCGCCCCCATAGCAATGCCCAAAAGGGGTGGCTTGTGGGCGGTGTGGACAGAACTTGGACATAAAAGTTGGGGTGTCTACATGCATTGTGTGAAGCATAAGTAAGGAGGAAGAGATTAGGGTGGGCCAAGGGCTAGGAGTCTACATGACAATGCTCTAGGCTCTGGAGGTCCAAGAATACAAAATTCAAATCTGGCTTCCAGGTATTTCAGTGAAGGTAGGGGGTTTTATGTAAGACTTATTATCTAGATATGATACTTCCTAAATCTTTAGAAATACAGGAATGTCTTCGTAAATTTTTGCCACAGGCCCCACAAATTAAGGATAAGCCCAAATTTGAGAATAAATAGTCTTTTCAAAGCCCGTCCCACTCTTCACTTTTTCTTAATTTTGAAATGAACCTTGTGTGATAGCATTTACCAACAATGAAATGCATCAATTGAAAGTGTACAATTCAGCAAATTCTGACAAATATTATAGACCCATGATTACCCCCCAAATTTCACTTACGCCCTTTTGTTATAATTCTTCCTTACTCATGATCCAGAAATACAATGATGTGCTTTCTGTCACTATAGATGCATTTCGTCTGTTCAAGAATTTTATCTAAATTGAATCACATGGTATTTATTCCTCTGTATATTGCTTCTCTCATGCAACATAATGCTTTTGAGATTCAGCCATGCTGTCCATGTACAGTAGTTCATCCCTTTTTATTAATGATTGGCATTCCACTGAATCAGTATACCAAAATTTGTTTATCTATTCACTTGTGGATTTTCAGTGCTTGGTTATATAATAAGTAAAGCGGCTATGGACATTGTTTGCAAGACCTTGTGTGAACAAATGTTTCTGTTTCTTTTGAATGAAAGCCTAGTTGTACACTTACTGAGTGATATAATAAGTATACATTTAGCTTTATAAAAAATTGCTAAGTATTTTCCAAAGTGGTTCTATCACTTGATTCTCCCACAAATAATGTATGGAAATTTAGTTGCTCTACGTTCTTGTCAAAATGTGGTATTGTCAGTCTTTTTAACTTTAGTAGGTTTATAGTGGTTTGTATTTGCCTGATGTCAAATGATGTTGAGCATCTTTTTGTGTGTTTAATGGCCATTACTATAACTTCTCTGTGAAGTGTTTGTTCAAATATTTTGCCTATTTTAAAACTATGATTTTCTACTACTAAGCTGTATGAATTTTATTTATTTATTCTGGATACAAGTCCTCAGTCCAAGGTATGGGCTATAAATATATTTTCTCATTGTGAGGCTTATCTTTCCATTTTATCAATGGTATCTTTCAAAGAGCAGAAGTTGAAAATGTTGATGAAGTCCAAATCATTATTTTTTATGTATGTTTTAAGATTTCTGTGACTTGTCTAAAAATATTTTCCTATCCCAAAGTTACAAATATGTTTTCTTGCATTTTTCCTAGAAGTTTTATAAATCTAGTATTTATATTTAAGTCTGTGGTTCATTTTGAATCCGTTTTGGTGTATGGTGTGAGGTAAGGGTTGAGGTTTGCTGTTGTTTCTGTTTGTTTTTCTCTAGAGATACCTAATTACTTCAGCACCACCTGCTGAAAGCATCATCCTTGCCCTATTGATGTGCCTCGGAACCTTACTCAGAATGAAAATGATCATTTATCTTTAGAGACTCTCTATTGTATTTTATTGTTCTGTGTCTCTATATTTACAGTGCTATCACCCCGTCTCGATTACTGCAGATTTACAGTGAGTCTTAAAATCGCATACTATCAATCCTGAAATTTTATTCTTTTTTGAAAATGGTTTGAATATTCTAAGGTCTTCAAATAACCATATAAATATTCAAATTAGCTTATAAATTGCTATTTAAAATGTCTGGTGGAAACTTTGAATACAATTGTATTGAATTTATAGATCAATTTAGGAAGAGTTGACATAAGAACAATATTGAGTCTTATAGTCTATTTATATAGTAGTCTCTCCATTTATTAGGTCCTTTTAAATTTTTCTCAGCATTGTTTTAAATTTTCCAGGGTAGGATTCTTGCACATATTTTATTAAATATGTTATTTATTTTATGTTTTTGTTGCTATTT
This sequence comes from Tadarida brasiliensis, assembly GCA_030848825.1. Classification (NCBI taxonomy): domain Eukaryota; kingdom Metazoa; phylum Chordata; class Mammalia; order Chiroptera; family Molossidae; genus Tadarida; species Tadarida brasiliensis. The sequence goes on from CM061275.1 coordinate 33,778,239, forward strand.
TAAATAGTATAACTTTTTCAGTTTTGTATTGTTCATTGTTAGCATATAGAATTAACATGATTTTTGTATATTGAGCTGGAATCCTGAAACCTTGGCAAACTTGTTAATTCTAGTAATGTTTTTATAAATTCCTATGAATTTTCTGTCCATGATCATGGCATTTGTGAATAAAGATAGCTTCATTTCTTTTTTTCCAATATATATCCCATTTATTCAATCTTGCTTTATTGAATTAATACTTCCACTATGATGTTGAATAACTATGATGAGAGCATTTTTATCTTGTTCCTGATCTGAGGGAGGAAGTGTTCAGTCTTATACCATTAGGTATGTTGCTGCTGTAGATTTTTTTCTTTTAATAGATATCTTTATCAGGTTAAGAAAGTTTTCTTCTATGTTTGCTGAGAGGCTTTTTAAAAAATGTGTTATCAATGGGTGTTTATTTCTTTTCTGAATCTGCTGAGGTATTTATGGCTTTTCTCTTTTATTCTGTTAATATGATGTATTACATTGGTTTTCAAATGTTAAACCATCTTACATCCCTGGCAGAAATCTCACTGTGTAGGTTATATTCATTTTTATATGTTGTGAACTTGGATTGCTGTTATTTTGTTAAGAATATGTATATCTATGTTTAGGAGGGATATTATTGGTCTGCGGTGTCTTTGTCTGGCTTTGGTATAAGAATAATATTGGCCACGTATTTGAGTTGGGAACTTTTGCAAATTAGTTCGTGTTGGATTAGTTTATTTTTACCAGAAATGTGTGTGTGTGTGTGTGTGTGTGTGTGTGTGTGTGTGTGTTAGAACATACAAATATAAAAAATACAAATGCATACTTTAATTTTTATTGACTCTGTTGGAGTGGGAATATATCCAAAGAAACCTGAAACATTGATTTGAAAGAATATGTAAACCTCTATGTTCATTGCAGCTTATTTCCAATAGCTAAGATCTGGAAGCAGCCCAAGTGTCCATCAGTAGATGAGTGGATAAAAAAGCTGTGGTACATTTACACAATGGAGTACTATGCAGCTGTAAAAAAGAAGGAAATCTACCTGATATATTGTGTATAATTCACTAATTTGGGCTGGAGTGTTCCCTCTAGAAGGGTTAAGTACTATCAATTCAATTTCTTTAATAGATATTGGGCTTTTCAGGTGTTCATTTATTCTTGTATCAATTTTGGTAAAATGGGTCTTTCAAGGAATTTTTTCATTTCATCTAAATTGTTTAATTTATAGACAAAGTTTTTCCAATATTTTCTGATTTTTACCAATGAGGAAATGTTCAGGATTTATTGTTAGCAAAATTACACCTGATAATCTTTTTAATGTTAGGGCAATCAGTGATACATCCTCCTTCATTTCTGATATTGGTGACCTGCTTTTTCAAAATGTTTTGTCATGGTCATTCTAGCAAGACATTTAATAATTCTATTAGTATTGTGAAAGAATCAACTTTTGGCTTTACTAGACATTTTTTATTTCTTGTTCTCTATTTCATTTATTTCAACTACTTTTTTCTTTCTACTGACTTTAAGATTGACTTTTTTTATTATTTTTTAGTTTTTATAGGAGATGATTGATTTTAGACATTTCTTTTCTAATGTAAACATTTATATTTTTTCTCTAAGCACTGTTTTAGGTATTCCCTCAAATTGTTATATATTATTATTTTATTATTTTTAAATTCAAAATATTTTCTAATTGCCCCTATGATTTCTTCCTTGACACATGAGCTATTTAGAAGCCTTTGTTTACTTTCCAAATGTTGGATGATTTTCCAGAAGTATTTTTTTCATCTCTCAATTCAGTTTTATTTATTTACTTACTTACTTATTTATTTATCTATTTATTGTTTTTTATTTAATTCCTTGGGGTGACACTGGTTAACAAAATTATACAGGTTTCAGGTGCACAATTCAACAACACATCATCTGTACACTGTACTGTGTGTTCACCACCCAAGTCAAGTCTCCTTCATCACCATTGATCCCCCTGTACCCTCCTTCAGTCCCCCTCCCTCCCAAGCAATCACCACACTGTGGTCCCTGTCCACGAGTTTTTCTCTTTTTCTTTTTTACTTTATCCCTCCACCACCTCCAGCAAACCCCCTCACTCTCACCCCCACCCCCAACAGCTATCAGCCTGTTCTCTATGAGTCTATCTCTCTTCTGCTTGTTAGTTCATTTTGTTCATTTGATGCCACATGTGATTATTTTTCATTTATTTTCCATTTAACTATATGTGGTCAGAAAATATACTCTGAATGATTCTAATCTGTTTTAGTTTATCAACACTGTTATTTTTGTCCTGTACATAGCCTATATTGCTTAATGTTTATGTGTACTTTAAAAGAACATATATATGCCCAGCAGGTGTGGCTCAGTGGTTGAGCATCGACCCATGCACCAAGAGGTTGCCAGTTCGATCCCCAGTCAGGGCTTATGCCTGGGTTGTGTGCCAATCCCCAGTGGGGGGCATGCAGGAGGCAGCCAATTGATGTTCTCTCTCATCGATGTTTCTATCTCTCTCTCCCTCCCTCTCTCTTCCTCTCTTTCTAAAAATCAATAAAGAAAAATAATAATAAAAAAATATATAGTCTCTCTCTCTCTCTCTCTCTCTCTATATATATATATATATATACACACACACACATATATATATATATATACATATATATATACTTTCATTTTGTGTGTGTAAGTATAAATTAAGCTAAAGTAGTTGATAATGACTTTCTTTTGACTTGGTCTATCAATTACTAAGTGAGGAGTACAGAAATTTTCAGTTATAATTACACATGTCAAGTGTTTCAGCCATATTAAGAATTATTAATTTCCTCTTTATAACATTTTAAAATATCTCCTTTTGTCTACAAGAAAATTTCTTGGCCTCAAATCCACTTTATCTTTTACTCATATAGCCACTGCGGTTTCTTGTTATTCTTGTTTGCGTGGTAAACATTTTTATTCTTTTTCTGTATCTTCATATTTAAAGGGAGTTTCTTACAGGCAGAATTTAGTTAGGTGTTGCTTTAACATCCAATATGACAATCTCTGTCCTTCACTTGAAGTATTTTATTTAATACATTTATTGATTTGTTTGAGTTTAAGTCTGTCATATTGATATTTGTTTTCTATTTATTCTGTTTTTCTATTTTTTTTTCTCTTTTCTCATCTTCTTTGGATTTTTAAATATATTTTTGTATTTCATTTTATCTCCTTTATTAGTTTATTACCTTTAAAAAAAATCAGTGGATGCTGTTGGCTTAACAATCTATATCTTCTTCTGATTACAATCTACATTTAAACAGTATATCAAATCTTGTATAAAATAAGAAATTTATTACAGAGTACCCTGATCTCCCCATCTCTCCTTTGTGCTGTTATTGTCATATATTTTACTTTTGTATGTTTTATAAGCCCGCATACATTGTTATTTTTCCATTTAAATATGCAATTACCTTTTAAATGAGTTTAATTTTTTTTTTTTTAATTTACTCATGCATTTACCATTTCCAGTGCTCCTCGGTCACTTGTGTTTTGGAAATCTTCTTTGTAACTTCTTTTGCAGTTGTGCCAGGAAATGGGCTTAGACAGGGTCAGGGGTATGTCGAGAGGGCGAGACGGAAGGAGACATGGAGAGAGAGAAATGGTGCACACTTAAAGAGAGTACTTCATAAATACTTAATTCCAAGAAATGGAAACTAGGAACCATGTCTTTTAGTAATCCAGAACAATATTTGAGTGTGGGGGATAGAGGCAGGCCAGTTCTAGGTTAACGATCACAAAGTTTCGTGAAAGCTGTCTCAGTGATGCTACCAACTTCTGGGCTTTTCTGACACACCATTTCCCACTAACTCGGGGACCCAGTATTCTTTGACTCTTCTCAGGTTTCTGGCTCAAATTCTGTTATCTAGTAAATGTGAAATTTCTTATGAGATGCTAACAACTCATAAAATTCAATATGCTATTTTAGTAAAAATTTCAGAAGATATAAACCTTCCATTGAAAGAATGAATCACTGATTGTGGGAGTGTAGACTTCATCCAAAAGGATGGAAAATAAATATGGAAGGACCTGGTCTCTCCCAGCTTCCCTTATATAGTCTACAATGTGGGCTACTCTTCCTACATTGGGCTAGAGCTGCGAAAGGAGGGACAAAAATAAGCACTCTAAAAATGATCTAAGAAGAAAAGAAGAGCACCCACTATTTCATCTCCTCAATAATCCCCCAGTTATTGCAAAGCATGGCCTAGCCTTGCAGTATCCTCCACTCCTCCCTCCTCTGCCCATTAGCTGGTGCCAGTGAATTATGGTGAAAGGCAGAAGCCCTCCAGCCTCTAGGGAGGAAATGACTTTAATCTCATCAGAGCCCTGGAGAAGGGACTATTAAAAGAGTTAATGGAACAAACTTCTGAATAGATGGGTCAGACCGTGACAAACCAAAGTCATTTTTATATTTAAAAAGGAAAAAAGAAAAAGAAAGCTGGTGATACAGACCCTGTGGCTATGATGGCCTCCAAGTCTCCCTCAAATCAATCCTCAGTGCAATAGGTCCTGATAATTTCATGTAGGGCTCCAGATGTGCTGTGGTGAATTTGGTCACAGAGGTGAAATGAAGATGTAGAGTTCACTATCAGGAGTGCTCCCCTCATTGTTATCTGAATTATAATATGAAGAAAATGAGGGGTTAATCTATTTTAAAATGTTGCAACCAGAATACAGAATACAGGTAGTTGGGAGTTGGAAAAGACCCCAGTTAGAAAGTTCTCCTTCATGTGCAAATATATAAAAGAATAAAACTAAACTGTGGTTTAGCAAATATAATAATCAGGCTGAGTAAGAAGTGAGAGAGGTATAAAAGGAAGATATTTGAGTCCAGTTAGCAATGAAAATATGTCCAAAAAGTGAATTTTCCAAGTCACTCCAGAAGAAACAATAAAATTATACTGTGAATAGTTCATACTTACCAAACTCTCTGGGATATTTGTAGATTTTTGTCTGTATCAGCAGAGATAAAAGAGGCCTTCAGGGGGTTTTTTGGTCATGCTTATTCTGAAAAGGGTGCACAATTTGGAGAACAGAACTAATGACCCCAAATGTACATCTTCAAGTATATCTTGGAAACAGTGATATACCTAGCCACAGGTCCCTAGATGTCGTCACTAAGATAGTTAATTGGGCAAAGCTACTTTATCTTAGCCACCTCTATGAGCCCCAACTGTGAAAAACTGCATCTTTAGAAATCCTCAGACTCCTCTTGAAGGATTGGTATCCAAAGCCCTTTAAAAAAAAATGATTTTTTTTTTCTTTTAGAGAGAGAGGGAGAGGGAGAGAGAGAAAAACATTAATGTGAGAGTGGAACATCAATCGGCTGCCTCCTGCACGCCCCCTACTGAAGATCGAGCCTGAAACCTGGGCATGTGCCTTGACTGGGAATCGAACCAACAACCAGGCACCCTATGTACTTCATCTATCAGAGACGTTTTTGTTTTGCAGTGACTATAGTTGATAATACTATATTGCGTAATTGTGATTTGTGAAGAGAATAGAGCTTAAGCGTCCTCACACACATATGGATGCGTTAACTCAATTGTGGGAATCCTTTCGTAATGTATCTGTATAGCAAAGCATCATATTATACACTTTAAATGCATTACAATTTTATCTGTCACATACCTCAATAAAGCTGAAAGAAAAGGAAGACATTTTGTTTGGAATACCTGGCACTCATTTCCCCTTTCCAATAGGATCCCATTTTCTTAGTTGGAAGACCTCCTTCTCATTGAATATTGATTGTCCTGGGGAAAAACTGTAATCAGAGATGCTTCTCACTTCTGAACAAGACGTGGCCTCATGACCCACTCTAAGCCAGTGAGGTGTTTCCCCTCTGATATTCCAAACAAGATCAGAGAGCCAGACTCTGACGGTGGTGAGGTTACCATGCATTTGACTGAGCAAGGTTGGACTAGACTTTCTCTGACAAAATCATTGCTATCTTTTCTGCTTCTGAACCAAGTTTGCTTTCGTTCAATCTCATTTTCATGTCTGATTCATCAGGCTCTGGATATTGTAAAACCCCAATTGCCTTCCAATAAATTACTTTTGCTTAATTTACCACAAACTGATTTTTTTTTTTTGCTTAAAATCAAAGAATTATTAACAATATACCACCTCACTTAATACACAATTTTTCTTTTTTCTTTAACAAATGCTTGCCTTTGTCTCCTGTGTGCCAAGTACCATAAGCCAGAGTGACCACCCGCGGCCACTGATGGCACTGAGTGACTGAGCAGATGCCGTACAAGGCAGAATTGCAGACGTTTCCTCCTCTAGTTTATGTGACTCTGTAACAATACTAGGGAGAAGATGTTATTATAAAAGGGAACTGAGTTTCAGATAGGTTAAGAGACTTGTTCAGCGCCTTCCTGATTAAACCATAATTATTCTCCGCCACCTGTGGCTATTTGGGGTGTATATACCTTCTCCCCATTAGACCCAGTTAACACACAATTCTAAGATGTTATGATTATAACCATTTCACAGAGGAGAAAAATATGGCAATGAAAGTGTAAGTGACTTGCCCATAGTCACACAGCTGGTAACTGACAGGGTGATGACTCAGATCTGGGGGGATGGCAAATGTTTCACCTATATCACACTGATTCCTATCTGTAATCTTCCAACTATTTTCCCGAAGATCATCAATGTTCCAAATGCTGATCCCAGATTTTTCATGACTGAAATTGAAGAACGACAGGCTTGCTAACTTAGAGAAAACAATCACTTAATGGAGAGAATGTTTTCGATTTAAACTTTTTTTCATAAATTAAATTTTCGGTGGTTTCTAGTGCTTGTCCGTGAGGAAGATGACAAAGCAAATGAACAAGCAGCAAATTAATGTTAGTGGGAAAACTCAGAAGCGGCAGATTGTGCTTCCAAGAGCTTAGCTTTTGCATGTTCATGTGCTGTGATTTCACGTGGCATACCTATAATACAGTCATTTTCCGCTAGTAACATCGTTCCTAGTTCAAATGCTGAAATTAAACACATCCATATTTCATGGTATTATGCAAAGAACACTATGATTTTCTAGCTGTCTGCCAACTCACAAAATTTAAGAAAAATTGCCTCCAATAAGCCTGAGACTATGGCGGCAAAACATTGTAGGTGGCACTGGTAATATCACCTTTAGGAAACTCAGCCCTTTATCTACATCCAAAGCCATCAGATTTTGAGGATAAGGACTTTGGCACTTACTAGATTCTACAAGAATAATGTCATTTTTCAGCCTAACGGCAAGAACCAGAATCAGTTTAAGGGGCTTGAAATCTCATTTTAATTCGTGGCCTGGACACCAAGTGAAATGCCTTAGGCCTTGAGAAAGGCCAATGTATGGTATATTTATCGGCTATGACTACAAATCTGGTTAATCTGATGGGAATTTATAGAAAAGGGATGAAGCAAAGCCAGATTTTGCTTTTGGCCATAGATGCATCAGGTAAATAAGACACAGGGTAGTAGCCTGGCCTTACATGGGAATAGTGGCCCATGCAGACCTTCTGGGGTTTGCAGATGAACATGAGAGTGGAAATTGGGCCCCTGGAGCTTCACCCCAGCTACTCCTACAGCAATATCAGCTACCACTTCCCGTGTTACCATTTTCCCTCGAGTTACCGCTGTTCCGACATTTATACAGCTGAAACATTCTGTTCTCCATGGAGCCAGATCAAAATAAAATTATTGAAAATTATTTACTTAGGTCCAGCAGTGGCAGAAGAAATAAGGGATACTCTCGTGATCAAAACATAGGTGATGCTGAACATATAGCACACAAAAGAAATCCCAAAATACCTTTCCCCTAAAAGATGAACTATTTGCTGCCCATCCCACCCTGAAAATAAGACTCTGACTGTTTTTAGTTGTGCTGGTGTGCTTTTCTGAGCATATGGGATATATAGCGATGTAAATATTTATCTGTCTGTTGACTCTGTGTGCTGATTTAATTCAACTTTGCATTGGTATTACCTTTCCAATGTCTATACAAGTATAGTCTCTAACTGAAATCTCCCAGATTGTGACAGACTGGATCTCATCAATTTAGGTGAAGTACATTTTCAAATAAATATATAGATAGTGAGGCTTCAGGGAGGAGCCCCAGGTATCATGTGCCCTCAGTGAGTCATTCCCTTAAAGAGGCAAAGCTGTTTCTCACCTTTCCTGGCACCAAGTTGTATCAACTTCCATATGGTCTGAATGTTCCTCTATTTTCCAAGTTTATACCACCCACAGAGATTAAACACTACTTCTGTGGCATCTAGAGATGGCAGGGGAGCCCTTGCAGCCCTCATTGCCCATCTTTATCACCTCTAGTCACCAGGTAGTGCACTGGGCTCATTTTGTTTACTTCCAGCCACCATTTATATTGAGGTATAATCCTGGATCCTAAAAAGACGAACACTTTGTGTCCCCAGTGAGTGATTCACACTCAACACTATGTTGACACATTCTGTGGGATGTAAAAATCTCTGTGGCGGTGATTTCAGCTCCATCAGCATAATTTTCCTCCACATGGTACAGGTAAATCATGGTTAAATATTGAATCATTTATCAACCAGCGCTTTGTAAGCCAGATCTCCGAAAAATCTCAGGAAGAGGTTGTGCCTAACAAAGCAACTAGCAAGCAAAGATGATTGTGAAAATTTTCCTTCCACAGTCTGTTCCTCATTTAGAAAAAAACTGCTAAGAAAATTAAATATTAGTCAGCTGTAGCCCTCTTATTGGTAACAATATTAAAAAATCTTTAATGATTTTATTTAGAATAAAAATCTCATTTGGGGGCTTTATAATAAAAGGGAAAGTTTAGACTATCTGGCTCTTTTAGATGAGCTGTAGTTATCTGTGAAAGCCATACATTTCAGAAAGTGTACACCCATCTCATGTTCCTCATGCTTGAACTTAAATCCACAGGAAGAGCACATTGAATTAGAAAAGTTTATGATTAGATGAAAGGGTTCAGTGACAACCAGGGAAGTCAGCCTTTAAACATTCTGGAAGAGAAAAACAGTGCTGGGTAAAGATGTTTCAAAGACATCTCTCCGCAATCAAACCTCATCTACTTCCCAAATGGTACCACCAACTGCTCTGCTGGGAAATGAGATCAAATCAAGAAAGTGTTTTCTAAAGACCTTCAATTTGAGTTCTTCATTGCTTGGTTCTCTATACTTACAAACAGAGGCACACAGAGGAGTCCAAGAACAACTAGTGTCCTCCGTCCATACTTGAGTACCACATACCTGATTATAAAAAGGAAGCCTAAAGTTGAAGCTACAGAGGGCACAGAAAATGGTGAGGAGAGATCTCAGGTGGAAATGGAACAGAGCCTGAATATGTAAATTGTTTGATATGATTTTAAAAGATGAGATTAAGGAACTTTAATGTCCATCACTCTGAACATTCCTCTTAGAAGTGGCAAATTAAATGTCATCGTTTCTACAAGGAAGTAGTGACTCTTTCTATTAAAGACATCGAGGTCACTGTTGTTTTATTAATTAATTGGAGTAACATTGGTTAATAAGATCATATAAGTTTCAAGTCTACGTTTCTATGATATATAATTTGTATGTTGCATTTTGTGCCTACCACCCAAAGTCAAATCATCTCCTATCACTGGCCCCCTTTGCCCTCTACTACCCCTGCACCCCCTTCCCTCTGATAACCACCATACTGTTGTCTGTGTCTGTGAGTTTCAGTTTTATATCCCACATATGAGTGAAATCATATGGTTCTTAACTTTATCTGTCTGACTTATTTCACTTAGCATAATATTCTCAAGGTCCATTCATGCTGTTGCAAATGGCAGTATTTCATCTTTTCTTATGGCTGAGTAGTATTCCATAATATATATGTACCACATCTTCTTTATCCAATCCTCTATTGAAGGACACTTTGGTCGTCTCTATGTCTTGGCCCAGTGAATAATGCTGCAATGAACATAGGAGTACATATATCTTTGCAAATAAATGTTATAGAGTTTTTTTTTGTGTGTAGATAAACAGAAAAGGGATTACTGGATCATATGGTAACTCTATTCTTCATTTTTTGAGGAACCACCAGACTTTATCCATAGTGACTATATCAGTTTTCATTTCCACCAGCAGTGAATGAGGGTTCCTTTTTCTTCACAACCTCTCCAACACTTGTTATTACTTGTCTTGTGAATAATAGCCATTCTAACAGGTGTGAGGTGATTTCTCATTGTAGTTCTGATATGCATTTCCCTAATATGTAGTAAAGTTGGACATCTTTTCATATATCTGTTGGCCATTTGTATATTTTCTTGGGAGAGGGGTCTGTTCAGGTCCTCTGCTGATTTTTTAATTGGATTGTTTGTTTGTTTAATGTTGAGTTGTATGGGTTCTTTGTACATTTTGGATACTAGCCCCTTGTTGGAGCTGTCGTTTGCAAATATTATCTCCCATTCGGTTGGTTGTGGGGTTGTTTTTTTGTTTGTTTGTTTGTTTTGGGAGGTTTCTTTTGATGTACAGAAGCTTTTTAGTTTGATATAGTCCCATTCATTTATTTTTGCCTTTACTTTCCTTGTCTTTGGAGTCAATTTCATAAAATGTTCTCTAAGACCAAGTTCCATAAGTTTAGTACCTACGTTTTCTTCTATGAAATTTATTGTTTCATATCTTTGATCCATTCTGAAATAATTTTTGTAAAGGGGAACAAACTATAATCTAGTTTCATTCTTTTGCATGAGGCATTCAAAGTTTCCCAGCACCATTTATTGAAGAGGCTTTCTTTTATTCATTAAGTGTTTTTGGCTCTTTCGTCAAAAATTATTTTCCCAGCCCTGGCCGGTTTGGCTCAGCGGTTAGAGCGTTGGCCTGCGGTCCAGAGAGACCCAGGTTCGGTTCCTGCTAAGGGCATGTGCCTCGGTTGCAGTTTGTCCCCGGCCCTGGTTGGTTGTGCGGGTGGCAGCCACTCGATGTGTCCCTTTCACGTCGATGTTTCTCTCTCTCTCTCTTCCTCTCTCTCCTTCCCACTCTATCTGAACAAAAAATGAAAAAATGTCCTCGGTGAGGATTAAAAAAAAAAAAAATTATTTGCCCATACACATGTGGTTTTATTTCTGGGCTCTCAATTCTCTTCCACTGTTCTGTGTGTCTGCTTCTCTGCCAATATCATGTTGTTTTGATTATTGTTACTCTGTAGTATAATTTGAAGTCAGGTAGTGTAATACCTCTGGCTTCGTTCTTTTTTCTCAGGATTGCTTTGACTACTTGGGGTCTTTTGTGATTCCATACAAATCTGATGATTTTTTGTTCTATTTCTTTAAAAAATGACATTGGGATTTTGATAAGGATTGCTTTAAATCTGTATATTGCTTTGCATAATGTAGTCATTTTAACTATGTTGATTCTTCAAATCCATGAACATGGACTATCTTTCCATTTCATTGTGTCTTTTTCAATCTGTTTAAATAATACTTTATAGTTTTCAGAATATAGGTCCTGTATATATATATTTTAATAATTAGCAACTAAAGAAAAAAGATTGAATAAACAACTCTCTCATTTAGCATGTGGAATGTCCAACCCATATCTCCTTGTCTTTGGGGATTGCTTTAGGAAAAACAACATAATAATAATCCTCTAAAATAAAATTAGTTTGTGCTTGTGCTGTCAGAGAACATTAAGGCAAACCTTAAGCTCTCTCCAAGATTAGGACATGCTCCAGGCAAAACTGGGAAGTAAATGCCCACCTGTCATAAGAGGAATTTTTGCCTTTATCCTCTATTGAATAGAGGATAGGCCAAGAGAAATTATCTGTGACCAGGAGTCCAAGTAGACCCAGACAGTCAAGGTGGGCTGGAGGCCACTGTAGAAGCATAGTTAAGAATCTGTTATCTTTGGCAAGTCAGAGGTGGGAGTCTAGAAAGTAGGTTCCCCAAACAGGTAATTAATTTGAGACACGGAAGTAGAAAATAAGTAGGGAAGGAAAAATGGGGTATTTCAGTAAAGATAGGGAAGGTAAATCAGGAAGTTCCAAGCAAGCTGGAAATGTGCACTGGGGTGGAGTAAGAGAATATAGGGAAAGGGCAGACACTTCCTCTGGAGGACCAGGCTCCTCAAGAAATGCGGTGGTACAGAGCACAAGCCCACTGCTTTGGAGACATGGAGAACCCAATGACTGGTTTCTTGGAATACCAGAAATCACTGATGCCAACTCCAAAAGCGATTGAGGGAAAGGTTCTCATGCTACCTGTCTACATCAGAATTTGTGCCAGATTGAATTTATTTATACAAGTTTTAACCTTCAGGGGAGAATAAGTCAGATGCTGTTATCAGGGTTAGAGAGAGAGGTTTTGGAAATTCAGCAGGCCAATCCAGGACTCCTTAGGCAGACACAGTGGAAAGAGCACTGGTTTTAGCATCATAAGGCTTAGTGTGAATGTCAACTCTATTGTAGTTTGGCCACTATGCACACTAGTTAGAAGTGCAGGATCTGAAACCCCATTGTGTGGACCTGAAGCCAGTTCTGATGAACTGGGTAAGTTTCTTTTTTTAAAAAAAAGAAAATATGTTTTTTATTGATTTTAAAGAGAGAAGGAGAGAGACATGACCGGGAATTGAACCAGCAACTTCTCAGTGCATGGAATGACACCCAACCAACTAAGCCACACCAGCCAGGGTGAACTGGGTAAGTTTCTTAATCTCTTTTTACTTCAGTTTTCTCATCTATAACATGGGCTTTAATTAGAGTATTTTTCTCAACATTTGTTGGGAGGAGTAAATGAATTCACTCATGTAAACACTTAGACCTGTGTCTGAATCTACTAGGTACAGTCAACATTAACCATTGTTATTATGAGGACTTGAGCAAGGTACTTAGGCTCTTTTAAGTTCTGTTCTTTCATCTGAAAATAGGCACAACAGTGTTCGTCTCACAGAGTGATTATAAATATTTAAATGAGATAAAGTACAGAGAAACTACATCATGTTTGGAACAAAATACGTGTGTCAATTAAGAGTGTTTTTGTGTCTTAGCAACAGAAAACCCTATTAAGAGTGATAAACATATAGAGGGTTTATTTTTGTCACAGAGAAAATAGTCCCGAGTTTGTATGTTCTTCACATTTAGTCAGAGGCTTCGTGATATCTGAGCTCTAAATCAGCATCTTTGTGATTACTTTGACTGTCACAGTCCTTATTTAAGATGAAAAGAAAGAGGAGGGGACAGTGCAAGCTATATACAAAGCAACAATATATGCATTGATAAAGTTACCGGATAAAATACAGGAAGCCCAGTTAAATTTGGATTTCTAATAAACAATGACTAAATTGTTAGGATAATTATTCCCTAAGCAATATTTGAAACATGATTATACTAAAATATTTGCATTTTTTTCCTGAAATTCAAATTAAACTAGGCATCCTGTATGTTATCTGCTTAATCTGGCAGCCTTATGCCAGGGACTCCTAGCCAGTTGCTGTTCCAGCCTCACTGGGTAGACTCTGTTAGCTGCAAAGAAGGCTGGGAAAGTATATGATTCTTTCACCCTTTACAGTTGGCAAAGGACAAAGGGAGTAGGGACTAGTCCTAGGTTGGCCAACTAACATTACTTACTTTGGTAGGTGTTTAATAAACATTCATTTCCTCTGCTGATTCTCTTCTCAAGGGCTTGATTATGTCTTTACACAGAAGATAGTACATAACCAGCCTTACCACCCTAAAATATTACACAGTTGAGGTCAACATATGAAATCAGCAGTTTTATTAGTTTTAAAAAAGGGATCTGAAGCTTAATTGGAAAATCCAAGGGTTGACTATGTAGATACAGGGTGATTTTTAGCCATTCAATTATATCTCTGCTCACAGGCCTTCCTACACTATAGGGCTGTTTCTTTCCCATATTTGAAAGTAGGGTTGGCCCTGGCCGGTTTGGCTCAGCGGTTGGAGCATCAGCCTGCGGTCCAGAGAGGCCTGGGTTCGGTTCCCGCTAAGGGCACGTACCTCAGTTGCAGTTTGTCCCCGGCCCTGGTTGGGTCGTGCGGGAGGCAGCCACTGGATGTGTCCCTTTCACGTCGATGTTTCTCTCTCTCTCTCTCTTCCTCTCTCTCCCTCCCACTCTACCTGAACAAAAATGGAAAAATGTCCTCGGGTGAGGATTAAAAAAAAAGAAAGTAGGGTTGGGCAAAGATGGAGTGAGTGAGGCACCTAGGGAGCAAACTCTAAGGAGACACTCGCTCACTCACTTCTGTGCAATCTCTTTAACTTATGTACTCTTGGCATCTCACTGGCCTCTCCCTAGGCCCAGGCCCAGGCCTATGTGAAATTTAACTACTCCTTTGCTTAAGAGAAAGGATAAACCACTGATCATTGTTAGTTCCTAACTCCCAAATGTAGTCACAGAATAGAAGTCATCAACTCTGTTGGTTATTTCTGTAGGAGGCTTTGGGTGACTTGTGTTACCTAGTTTAGCTTAGTGAAGCTAGGTTTTCCATGCATGCCAGGGGTGTTCCTGACCCGGTCTCTCCCCAGTGCACAGCATATCTATGGCTTTTACTACTCAGGGGATGACTCTGTGGAGGACCCATCGAAACACTATGACCTGGTTGCAACACTTCTTCAATTATGGACAGCCTCTTTCTACCAGGTAAGAGTACAGCCTCAAGGTTCCGGTATGGTTTGACTCTATTTTTCTTTATATGCCATAAAATACTGTGAAATTACTTATTTAAAAAAATATTCCATTGTATCTCCTTTCCCTCTTCTCAACCTCCACTTTCCTTTTTTAAAAATATATTTTTATTGATTCTTTTAGAGAGAGAGAGACATAGAAACATCAATGTGAGAGAGAAACATCAATTGGCTGCCTCCTGCACGCCCCCTACAGGGGATCGAACCCACAACCTGGGCATGTGCCCTGACCGGGAATCAAACTGGGACCTCTCAGTCCATGGGCTGATGCTCAATCCACTGAGCCACACTGGCCGGGCTCCACTTTCCTTTTTTTATATAATCAATTACCAATAAGGTGGTGACAGGATTAACTGACAGCATATTCCTACCACCACCTTCACCCTAAATCAGGGGAGAAATTTGGAGGTCACAGAACAACTCTTTGGGATAGTATCATTCACCACAGCTGACTTGGACAGAGACATTCTTAGATGATGTAGGCACCATATGAAATGGCAGTAAGTCTAAGAAAGAGGCAGTATGTTACTTGAGCAAAATACAGATGGCATTTATTATCTTATAGAGAACAAGACTATTTCAATAGAAAGAATATATGCATCTCATGTGAGACTAGACTTAGAAGAAATTTAGAAGAAAATTTACATTTATGGTACTGAGCGTGTCTGCCTTTAAGTTATTTGGGAGACATGTAGCAATCGCTATTTCTGGTGAAAGACCAAATTTAGGTGGAAAGAAACACCATCTTCCTCACTTATCCCATCAGAACAAAACTCATTGCTTCTTTTTTTGATACTGGGAAGAGACCTGGAAGAAAGCAATCCCAGCTCCCACCATTATACATGGATAAGCCTTCAACCACTGACTATTAGTAAAGACTTCCAGAGGGGTCTATTAAAACAAGGCAAGTAGGTGCGGTTGGCAGTGAGAGAAGAAGGCATGTTCACCTGGGACAGCTCCCAAAGACCTGGACTGTGTGGCTCCTTACGTGGCAGGTGAGAATTGGTTAGAAGCATCAAGTCACAGATGACCATCCTGAGTCAGCTTCCTTAGAACACTTACTTGAAGCTTTCATGAATAGGTCAGCTTAAACCCTAATTGGGGTCCCCAGAGAATTTATTTTTTGGATGACATATAAGGTGATACCCCCAAAAGGGGCAGGTTTTGCTTTCTGGTTATGAGACCACCCTTCTGAAACAATGACAGGCAGATGACTTCCCAGGGTGATCAACTATGGACTGCTTTCCCTGGCCTCACACCCTAGTTTACACCTTCCCCAGAGAAGAACAAGATTTTTTCTTGTGCAAGGAAGAAGGGAGGAGCCTGGCTGCTAGCTGAGACATGGAGGGAAGGAGAGGGACTTTATGGCAGTGGTCTTATGGAGAAAATATCCCAAACGCCATCAGACCCAAACCAGAAAACAGACTCTAATCGTACATAGAAGGTCGACTTTGATTAACAGGCAGCAAACCAAAAGCTGAGAGAAAGCAAACCTACACCCTGTCATTTGAGATCAAATATTTTTGCCTTCTCTATTTCAACATCTTCTCTTTCTGTATCCTCAGCAAACACAATAATGTTTGGATAAGAAATAGAGTCACAAACAAACCATCTCTCTATTTGGCTACTTGGTCACACAAAGGAAAGGTTTTGTTCTTTTACGAAAACTCTTGCACAGAAGATGCATACAAATGACCACAGCTGTCATGATCACAACTTCGAGAAATGCAGATGGTATAAAATAATATTCACAAATGGCTAATAGAATTTTAATAGCTACAAGAAAGAAGAGAAAATGAAAGCACTGATTCTACTTCAGATGTAAAGAGAATGAAATGGTCCCGGGAAGTGTCTAAAGGCAGATCAACCCTTGATTTTCCCCGGGTTTAGAAGTGGCACTCCCTGGTGCATTGATTTATGTGAGGATTAGGCAGCAATCATAGTCTCTAGACTAGCCTGGAAGGCATGTGCATAAAGTATGATATTTGCAATATGCAAATGTCATGTATGATGAATGAAATGATCAGTATGTCTCGAGGACATACAGATGCTAACCAGCCACTGCTTCCATGCTGCAAATTGTAAAGGAACTTGGAGCAACGGTATCTTTCTATAGATAATTGATTTTTTTAAATAACATGGTCTTTGAATCTAAATACCAGTCACTAAATCATAAGTCATTCTACCTTTGTTAGCTTTGAGGGACTAGAGATATTTCGTCATGATAATAATGGTCAGAAAATGGGATTAAGCAAAGGAAAGCTAGGTCAACCTATGTACATATAGTACACATAGGGCGGAGTCACAAGGTCAAATGAAGATTGGATTAAAGCATTGATGCAAAGAGTTAAGTCCAACAGGAAAAATAAAAAAGCTATTCTGGGGGGCAGAGAATCAACAGGTCACAAGTGTCCTCTGCTAAAGTCCACAATGACTCATGATGGTTCTTAAGGAGGAACAAAGACAGTAAAAATAGAAGTCCCATAAAGACAAAAGATCAACATCTAGATGGTTAGATGTTAACAAGTACTGGAAGAAGACAGCTTTAAGAGCAACAATCCATTCTCCAGGCAGATATTATACCACCGCAGAAATGAAATGGAATCTAGTCAATGCAGATCTGGGAATTCAAGGTAAGACCCGGAACAATACTGACCCAGCGTTGAACTGAAGGCAGCCTACTGGTCTGGAAAGTATTTCTCTTCCTCTGCTAGAAGGGGACTTGGGGTCTTTAGAATCTAAGGGTGGGCTGGTTCCAACTGTACAAAACATGGAGACACTGACGACAGATTGCGGCTGACCATCCACATAGCACCTACGCCTAACACCTTATAGGGTCTCCAGTGTTTTGCTGATGTACAGTCTGAGTCTCCTGTGTGAGAGAGCATTTTCCTTATGATCAGTTGTTGCTTCCATCGTTTCTGTTTCTTCTTGGACTAGAACTAAATGTTCAGTTTGGGAAGATCGTCTGAAACTGAATGCAGGAGTCATGGTGAGCAGGGAAGTTTCGCAAGCTTGGAGAGAACTGAAGGACACTCTGTAAAGCAACAGCAAAGTCCCCAAGGGGCTTTGGGGCAGCACTGAGGCTCTGCAGCTGCACTGCCCAATCCACCGTCACTAGCAACAGGGGCTACTAATCCCTTGAGATGTGGCTAATCCAGGTCGAGAAGCACTGGAAGTGTGCAATACACACCAGATTTCAAAGGTGTAGCATGTAATAATAATAATAATGTACCTTATTAATTATTTTATATTGATTGCATATTGGAATGATAATATTTTAGAGATGTTGGATTACATATAGTATTAAAATGAATTTCACCTTTTACTCATTAATGCAGCTAGTAGAAAAATTAGGACAGATATGTGGCTTGCCTTCCTTTTCTGTTGGATACTGCAGCTCTTAAAGGAAAATCAGAATTTGGTGATCTAGGTTGGTGCTAATCCAAGTGTGGTCTGTGGACTCGCAGCAATCCACACATCATTGCTAGTTGGTGAGGAGATAAGTACAGAACTTCAGGGAAAGAATCTAGGAACTTTTATAGCAATTTGAAATGGTCATGACATCGAAATGTATGATATTATGTTTTCCATACATATGAAAAATTGGAGAAAAACTGTTTGTTTTTGTTGTTGTTTTGTTTGTTTTACTATAGGTAGTGTGAGGAGAGCTGCTGATTTATTACAGGACTTGGGATGGGCTTCAGTGGGTCAGAGAAAGTGTCAGGTTTTAGAACTGGGGACCCTAGAGGCAGCTGCCAGAGGTTGCTAAGTGTGCTCCAGGGGAAGCTTGTCTCTGAGGCCACACAAAGGAGGAAATAGGTCAGTTTCCCATCATTTTCAGAGATGGCCAGTTCTGAGCGCTTGTATGGAGTGCTGAGATTATGGCAGGACCAGGGAGGCTTAGAAGGCATAGTTAGTGAGGGTGAGGGGTGCCAAACTTAGAGAAAATAGGATCCAGATGGCCCTAAATAAGTGAACACCTGCTTTTCAAGGCAGAATCTCAAAATTTCACTCTTCACAGGCCTAGTGTGGATACATTTACTTATTTGCTTATCTATTCAATAAAGATTTATTGAGTAGTTACTGTGTGCCAGAAACTCTTCTAGATGCTGGAACTATAAGAATGAGTAAGAGCCCTGGTCGGTTTGGTTCAGCAGTTAGAGCGTCGGCCTGCGGACCAAAGAATCCTGGTTCAGTTCTGGCCAAGGGCTTGTACCTTGGTTGCCGTTAGTCCCCGCCCCAGTTTGGGTCGTGTGGGTGGCAACCAGTCAATGTGTCTCTTTCATGTAGATGTCTCTGTTTGTCTTCCTCCCACTCTGTCTGAAGATAAATGTAAAAATATCCTCGGGTGAGGATTAAAAAAAAAAAGAAGAATGAGTAAGAATCTGTGGCTCCCCACAAAGATCACACAGTGTTGTAGAGGACAGAAACACATACGTTGTATGACAAGACATGGTGTATGGGCCTGGGGAGACAGCAAGCAGGATATGGCCACCATGGGTGGACGGACTAAAGTAACTCTGCTGGATCTTGGGAGGCAAACAGCTGTTGCTACCCTCCTAGGCAGCTTTCCTGGAAAGAGGCAGCAAGAAATCTGACCCATGATTTTTAGATTCAGAGAGAACCAGGTTTGAATCCTTGTTCTTCTGCCTATAAGCATGTGGCCTTGGACCTCAGGGCCCATCCCTTTGCAGTGAAGTCAGATACAACCACTGAGGAGATACTCCACATGTGAACTGAAATAAGAAACGTAAGCACCAGGCACATTGTAAGTTGCTCGGTAATGGTAAGAAAAGATATAGACTTTATATTCAACATTACGCTTTTCTCAGAGTTTCTTATTAGACTGAAAATGTAGGTGGGGTGAAGCAGGCCCTGCTCTGAAAACTGGAGTGGGCTGATACCACCTTCAGGCTAGACGGAACAGAAGCCTATTTGGCAGGTAGATAAAAGGATGCAGTTGCACTTATCGAGGGTGTTGAGTTGGGTCTGTGAGAAATTGTGAGTACCCAAGGCCAGGGCACTAGCGTGCCGGTGAATTACATGTGAGTTGAGAAGACCAGTGTGCATTACAGTCCACAGTAACAGCCAAACGGGATGTGCACGTGCCCTGGGAAGTAAAGAGGGCTAGTCCATGTAAGGTGTTATCATTATTAATAAGTTCTATCAATCTAGAAAGGCTTGGGCTGGGAAAAATGGACACCATTCAAGTTCAAAGAGCTTGTCTTACATAGAGCCAAACAAATGGGTAGTCCCTCCTTGAAGAAGCTGGCATCTGATGAGTTGTGGAAACCTGTGATCCAGCTCTGGGAGCCAGCCCAGGTCCAAGAGAGGGGCCAGCTGCCAGCCCTGGCGGAAGAGCCAGCTGACTCAATGGAACATCAGTCATTTAGCGACTCAGCCAGAAGGTAGGGGGAAATGAGAGTTTTCTTTGCATCAATAGCTCCTGCTTAAACAAAAACAAAATGAAGGGTCTTGGCATTTTTCTTCCAGCACTGTGAGGTTAGCTGGGGGAAGGGGAATGCAGGGGGGACATTCAATCTCATCGACAATGTCTTTAATAAACACACTATCATGGATCACCACATTCTTATGCAAATGTGGTGGCAATCTTTAGAGCTCTAATTGATGTGTATTCTGTGTGTGTGTGTACAATCAGTTGTGCTTGAAGTAGCACTGAAACCAAGAGTTTTTTGTTTTTTTTTTTAATACAATCACTATTATTAACTGCACTCCTGGAAACTGACATGAGAAAACTATATTACATGACGGTGCTCAGGCGCCCGAGAGCTGAAATTAGGGGGAGGCCTCTGCAGCAGCAGCGCACTAGCACCCTCCGTATGAGCCGATTCAGCTCTCGACTAACAGTGACACACACTGAATAAAGGTTTTCTTAAATCCTCCCAAAGGATTCATTGAATCAACCCCAAATCTGATTAACTTTGGGTTTTTTAAGTTGACTGGATTGACATAACAGTAAGGGAATCATGTGTGTGTGTGTGTGTGTGTGTGTGTGTGTGTGTGTGTGTGTATGTGTGTGTGTCCAGACTCTTCCTTGATGTTGTGAGTATAGCAGTGTGTGTGTGATGCATGAAATATTGACAAAAACAAGCTGAGTTTCTGCAGACCTTGGGCTTTGTTATTTGGACATTGAAAATCACATTCAAAAGAGAAAAGTACAGAGTTTAAAGCTTTTTTTTTTGTGAAAAGGAATCAGATACATGCATAATTGTCAAAGGTTTTCTGGGAAAATTATGTAGAAAGCAGTGTTCTTTTGTAATAGGTTGGGGTGGTCGACATGACTCTCAGGCAGCCCACATGAGACAGCTTCACACCAGGTAACAGATCTGGGAAAGGACGGTTGTGCTAATCAAGGGTTGGGTTTTTACATTTTATTTACTTATTTGTTTCATGAGGTCGAATATGGGACCCAGGCCTCCACATGTTTAATAAGCTCCCCAGGTAGTCCTGATGCACACCAAAGGTAGAGAATGTCTCTGTCTCCCGCTCTCCTTCTTTCTCAAACACACACACACACACAAATCCATCGTTATAGAAAGTATATAACTGCATTAGAAAATAATTATGAGACAATGATTACCCACAAGTCTACCATCCTAACCCAACTACCTGTAGCATTGTGGGATGTTTACTTCCAGATTTTTCCCCTCTATGTTCAAGGAGTGTTGTTATTTTGTGAGCAGAATTATTAACTATGCGATTACTATCTGCTGGGTTTTACGTGGAGTTATAGGGACTTCCTTGTGAGGCTCTCCAGGCTAAATACATCGGCCAATCAGGAGCACTTATTTCCCCCCTTGCCGCTGCAGCCAAATTACCCTTCTCTGGGATTAAGCTCAGGTCCTCCTGACTAGTTTTGTATTAATTCAGCTGTTCTCTGGGCGAGTCTTACCTTTGTCAGAAAGGCTTGAACTTCAAGTAACAGCATGGGGGAGCAGGTGAAGATTTAACCTGGGTTTATCCATGTTTTCCACTGTGATTTCTATGTTTATGTACGCGGGGGGATACGAAAGCCCTGCGTGGAAACCCTTGCCTCCCATGAGTTCATGAATCTCTCCCTTTCACCTACACGATGGGGATATTAAACATTCTATTCTGTTTTGATTGAACGCCAGTGAAATTAAATCCTGTCTTTCCATCTGCGGCACCACGCGGGGCCCACTGGCTTGGAGAAAAGGTGGAGCGCGGCAGCGGAGGAGGGACCCCTTCAGGACACCCGCGAACATGCCACTTGCTGCTAGACAAGATGAATTTCTCCCTTCCGTGGCACACATCTCAACATCTGCTCTGTCTTTGCCTCCCAGACACCCTGACAGGTGTAGCCGTCTTTAAAACACGGCTCAGAAGCAACATATGGACTGTCAGCAGCGCAGAGAAGCTAGAGCCACGCAGGGCGGGGAAGGGGCTCTGCTTCTGCTCTTCAGCCTTATTGTTATATTTTAATTTGGTTTTAACTTCTGCGGGCTCTCCTGGGTGTCCATCCTTCACTGTCCCATCGGCACGCTTGGCATTGAATTCTGATTTTCACTCTCGCCTCTTCCAGCTGCTTCTCACCAGTTTAGACCCCTCCCTGCCCCCCACCAGCCCTGCAGGGAGAGGGAAGTTAAATGATGTTAATCTGCCAAATATTTCTGATCATTAGGAAGCCATAAAAATTAACATAACCATCAGAGGAAATGAATTGCCGAAGAAGACAAACTTTGAGAGGATGCTGAGGATGGGGGGAGAGGGGTGCAGCAGCCGGAGTTTTGTTCCTCCTTTGTGGTTTTGGAAGTGGGGTTGCAGCTGGCAGCATCCAGGAGGCTAAACACAGGTCTGCTTCCCCACACTTAATTACGAGAACAGCCCCAGAATAGCAAGTGATGCCTGCTAAACACGAGAGAGGGGGGACCCTTGATTTCTTCCTTTTCCTCCTCCCACTCCTCTGGGGAAGATTCTCGGTTATTTCTTAATTTCAGTTCAAAATAGAAGTTGGGGGGAAAGCAGCCTGTGCAGGCCTCCTGCAGGAAATACCATTAATAATTAATACCCAATAATAATCAAATCCATGGGAGACTCGTTATAAGAAACATCTTGACAGACCCGCCGATGGATGCCTGTAGCTTTCCTTCTTCATCAGCTTGCAGGACTGGGTCAGCGGGGATTTGAGCGCACATTAAGCAGCGACAAAAAGAGGATAAATAGCAGGTTTGTTCACGGAAGAGGCTTATTCATCCCTATAGGGTTTTTTTCATTTTAGGTTTATGGCTTGGTGGGGAATTTCCCTTTAATTGGGATTGTAATATAAGGATGGAACCTGTCGACATTTACAAGAGAGATGGAGGGTAATTCTTCCTAATTTACTTGTTGTTATTATTGCAATGCTGGTTTCTTTAGGAGGCTCTGTGTAAAGGAAGCCGACAATCAAGCTGATCAGAGACAAAGGCAGAGAGGGAACTGCCAGCCACAGGGCCTACCCAGAGTTCATGACTCGGCAGTCAGACTTCATGGTGTGCAGTGAAGTGTTTACACTTGGTTATTCAGAGCACTGGGCACATGCATTGTTTTGCTCAATCTGCACAATAACCCTGTGAGATAAGGGTTAATAAACCCATTATCTAGATGAGGAAACTGAGGAACAGAGAGGTTGGGAAAGTTCCCCAGGATCCCATAGTTAATAAGCAGCAGGGGTGGGATTTCAGCCCCAGGGTCAGCTCTGGAAGGCCAGCTCCTCTCTTCTGGCTTTATATAGTGTGAGAAGGGACTATCTCCATAGCCAGGTAGACACGGGTGGGAGTGATGACTGGCCTTCCCAGGCAGGAATTGCCTGTCATCTACCCTGTGTTCTGTGAAATATGCACAAATATTAGGGCTCATGGTCCAACATTCTCCCAAAGGAAGCAGGTGGTCACAGCAAGGAAATAAAAGTGGACTCAGATGGTTCATCCAAAGAGAAATTAATGCTGGGACTGTGGGGGCAAAACTAAAGAACTAAGTGCCAATTTAAGGAACCCAGAAATAAGCAACAGCAGCCGTGCCCACTATCACCCAATCCTAGGGCAACATCCAGTCCTCAACTCACTGAAAACTGTAAAACACTTTCTTAAAATCTAAGCAGAATTCCACCAAGGCAGACTGTGTAAATATTTGAAGGACCTCTTCTGTTTGGAATGTTGTTATTTTAATTTGAAAGAAAATTGGAATGAACAAAGAATACTGAAGATAACATAAGAAGCCCAATAAACCCAGTATTGAAATTTATCGAATGTGAATCCATTTAATATATTTGCTCTACATTTTTTTTATTTTCAAAGCAATTTAAAGTCCTAATGTAACTAAAGACCTACCTCCATCAATTTCATTCACCTTCCTTCTCTCCATGAGTAGTCACTATTCTGGGCTTGGTGCTATATCAGCATCTTTTCATCCTTATCGATGTACCTATAATCATATGGATTATTCTTCTGTGCATTTTTAAATGTATGCAAATTGTATTTGTATGTACAGTTTGTATATCAACTGTGTGTTTGTAAGCAATTTGCTTTTTTAATTTAATACATTTAAGTTAATTCATATCATTATAGATACATTGAGTTTATTTTATTATCTGAACAGCATTTCAGTGTATGACTACACTACAGTTTATCCCTCCTTTGTTGATAATATTTAAGTTGTTTATAATTTTTCTCTGTTAAAAACAATGCTGCAATAAGCATTCTTGTGTATATCTGCATGAGCACATTATGCAAGAAATTCTCCAGGAGTATAGTCATGGGATTATGAAGTATTCTATCTTTGATTTTATTAGGTTGTGCCAAATTGCCTTCCAAAGTGCCAGTTTTTATACTTACTAGCACTGAATGATAGTTCACATTTCCCCGCACTGTAGTTCTAATTTACACCTTCTGGTTCTAATTTATATTCCTTTTATTACAAATGAGTTTGGACTTCTTTTCATGTTTACTGGCCGCCATATTTCCACATTTAGAAAGTTCCTGTTCAAATATATATATGTATATGTATATATATCTATAGATCTATAAAGTTGTCCATCTTTCCCTTTATGGTTTGTTGTGTGGTGTGTGTGTGTATCTTGTTTAGGAAGTCTCTTCTCTACTGCAAGGTTGTAAAGGTATTTACAATTTTTCTGTATTCTTTTCTGAAAATAAAGTTTGCTTTTTACATTCAGGTTTAAATATATCTGGAATTGATTTGTATAATGGTATGTGATAGAAATATTATTTTGTTATATATGTTGTAAAAATATATATAGTAACTATATATATACACAATATATATTTATATATTATATATATTATATATTGTTACAACATATATAGTAACTATATATATACACACAATATATATAAATATATTATATATTTATTGATCATGACATTATCTGTTGAATACACTATGCTTGCTCCATTAATTTAAAATGCCACTCTTTAAAACGCTTTATTTATATAAGCAAGAATTTGTTTCTAAGTCTACTCTACTATTTCAAGAGTCTTCTTTATATTCCAAAGCCAGTACCTCGCTGTCTTAATTAATATAATTTTCAATAAACACTGATAAACATGTACAGTGATTCCTCAGATCATAATCGTCTTAGATATTCTTGGACTTGGCTCTGCCGTATCAGTTTTAGGATTAGTTTTTCAACTTTCATGAAAACTTCTGTTATACTATTTGATATAATTGCTTAGAAATTTTATTTTCACTTGGAGAAAAATTTTATCTTAATGTAATTGTGTATATCCACTCACAAATACAGCATATCTCATTTATTTATAGTTTTATTTTATTCTATTATTAGCTTTCTCTATTATAAATTTTCTATATTTTGAAATATTTATTTTTAGATCACTTATTAATTGGCTGTTATTATAAAGAGTCTTACAATTTTCATTTTCCATTTGTTTCTTTTTAAAATTTATTTTTTAATTACATTTACAATATTATATTGTTTTCAGGCATACAGCACAGTGATTAGATATTTATGAAGTGATCACCCTGATAAGTCTAGTACCCATCTGTCACCATATATATTTATTACAATATTATTGACTATATTCCCTATGCTGCACTTTATATCCCCCTGACTACTTTTATCACTGGAAATGTGTACTTTACATTTGTTTCTTGAACAATCAATAAAGAAAAAAAATTCTATTGTAAAAAAAAAAGCTATACATTTGCCTCAATCACTACTTAAGCTGTGTTCTACAAATTTCTTAATGTTTTTATTTTCATTTAGTTCAAAAATTTTTTAAACATTTTTTCTTTATTTATTTTAGAGAGAGAGGAAGGGAGAGGGAGAGAGAGATAGAAACACTGATGAAAGAGAACATCAATTGGCAGCCTCCTGCATGCCCTCCACTGGGGATTTGGCCAGCAACCTGGGCATGTGCCCTGACAGGGAATCACATCGGCTTCCCTTGTTGCATGGGTCAATGCTCAACCACTGAGCCACCGGCCGGGCAGTTCAAAATTTTTCTAATAATACTTATGATTTATCCTTTGACCCATTGGTTATTTAGAATTGTGTTGTTTAATTTGCAAATACTTGGAGATTCTCCCGATTGCTTTAATTTATAGCTAATTTAATTCTGCTATGACGGAGAACATACTTGGGATATCAACATTTTAAAATTTATTGACACTTCTTGTATGGCATAGTGTACAGTAAACACTGGAGAATAATCTATGCACTAGGGAAAAAATGTGCACTCTGCAGGTGCTAAATGTAGTACTCTATACATGTAAATTAAGTCAATTTCGTTGATAGTATTGTTTACATCTTTTATATTACTATTGATTTTCTGGTTACTAGTACTATCAACTCTTCAACTATAATTATGGGTTTGTCTACATTTTCTCTCATGTCTGTCCTTTTGGCTTCATGTATTTTGAAATTCTGTCATTAATGCATAAATATTTAGAATTGCTCTATCTTCTGATGATAATGATCCTACAATCACTATTTAATACCCCTCTTTATTTTTGGTAACATTACTTATTTTGAAAGTGAATTTGTCTGATAATAATAGTCATTCAAGTTTTTTTTGAAAAATGTCTTCAAGGTATACCTTATTCTGTGCTTTAAGTTTATCTATATCTTTTATTTAAAGTCAATCTCTAACAAGCAACATACAGTTGTGTCTTGATTTTTTTTAATTCAATCTAAAAATCTCTGCCTTTTATATTGACTTTAGACTATTTACATTTCATGTCATTATTGACATGATTGGTTCATTAAGCCTTACTATTAGTTTTCTATTTGATTCCTATATTTTTTGCTTCTTTTTAAATTTATTTTTATCTTATTTTAGATTGACACTATTCTAAGTTCTATTTCATCTTTGTTATTGGCTTATAAGCTATAGCTTTTGGTTTGATTTTAGTGGCTGTTCTAGGGTTAGAGTTTGTATCTTTGAGATAGCATAGTCTACCCTCAAAAAAATTATATCATTTTCTATATACTGTATAAACCTCACAACTGAATACTTCCATTTCTTCCTTCTCTTCTTTGTGGGATTGTTGTCATACATTTTACTTCTGCATATGTTTTAAACTATATAATACATTATTAGTGTTTTTGCTTTAAATGTATTTTTTTAAATAAAGTTTTTCTAAAATTTTGGAATACTTTTAGATTTATAGAAAAATTGCAATGATAATAAAGAGAATTCTCATATAACACTTTACCCAATTTGCCCTAGTGTTAGCTCCTTAAAAAATCATCAGAACATTTGTCAAAACTAAGAACTAACATTACTATTAACTTAATACAGACATTATTCAGAATGCACAAATTTTCTACTTTTTTTGAAAAGAGAATTATCTTTTTAAAAATTTTTTTAAAATAATTGAAGATTCACATGCAGTAAGAGAGAGAGCTCATGTACCCTTTACCCAGTGTCTCCCAATGGTAATGTCTTGTGAAATTGTAGTACAATATCACAACCAGAATATTGACATTGATACTGTCAAAAGACAGGACATTTCCATTATTGCGAGGATCACATATGTTGCCCTTTTTTATGTGTATCTCTTCCTTCTTACTCCCCCCCCATCATTTGTCCCCCTAATCCCTGTCCTTTTACCTCTATCAACCACCAATGTGTTCTCCATTTCTGTAACTTGTTATTTCAAGATTGTTACAAAAGTTAAATCAAACAGCATGTAACCTTTGAGTCTGGCTTTTTCACTGAGCATAATTCTCTGGACATATATTCAAATCGTTGCACATTTCAATAGTCTGTTGTTTTTTATTGCTGAGTAGTATTCCATGGTATGAATGGATGTACCAATTTGTTTAATCATTCACCTGTTGAAAGACATCTGGGATGTTTCTAGTCTTAAGCAGTTATGAATAAAGCTAGTACAAATATGTACAAGTTTATACGTGAATATAAGTTTTCATTTCTCTGGAATAAATGCTCAGGAGTGCAATTGCTGGGCATATGGAAGTTGCATGTTCAGTTTTTTAATAAAATGCCAAATTGTTTTCCAGATCAGCTGTACCACCAGCAATATGAGTGATTGAATTAAGATAATGTTAACATGTTAACAGCAATGATCAAGTTTTCACAATGCAGTCAATGAAAATGAAATCAAGCCTGCTGTCCAGATGACAACTATTTTAGGATGCATTTTGATTCAGAGATGTGAAAGGGAAACATTTTGCATCTTAAATTTGATGACATGTGGCAAGTATTTTCACCTTGTGAAAAACTGAGATCCCATAGTAATAGTGTCCAAAGAGAAGAGGTGAGGTCTGAAGTCTGAGTTCTGAGACACACTCTCAGAGAAGACTAAAATGGAGCAGAGCTGATGAGGAAAAAAGAAAACAAAGGAATTGTGTTTTCTGGCAAGTCAAGGAAGAGACGGGGGCAAGAAGGAAGGCGTGATCTGCAGTATCAAGTCCTGCAGAAAGAATGTGATGAGGACTAAAAATGTCCTACTTGTCCTTCTATAGAAGATTCAAGAAATAAAAGGAAAATTCAAAACTAGACTGAATAAGCAAGAAGGAAGCACCTTATGTGACCAGAAGAAAATAAAGAAAAGGTATAAACAGTATACTGAAAATCTATGCAGAAGAGACAAAAGGATGACAGATACCTTTGAAGATCTCTATGAGGAAGAACCTTTCATTCGAGACAGTGAAGTGAAAGCAGTCCTGAAAGTATTGAGAAAAAATAAATTACCAGGAGTAGATGGGATACTAATAAAATTATTGCAAGCCACAAAGATAGAATTTGTGAAAATTCTAACAAGAATATGTCAACAAATATTAAAAACAAAACAATGGCCTACAGACAGGAAGTGTTCGATATACATCCCAGTTTTCAAGAAAGGAGATACCAATGAGTGCAGTAACTGTAGGACCATTGCCCTAATTCCCCACACACGTAACATTCAATGTGCTATAACAAAGGCGTCTACCTTACATGAAACAGGAAAGCTAGGTGTTCAAGCTGAATTCATTAAAGGAAGAGGCACTCAAGATTTCATTGTAAACATTCATTGGATATTGGAGTGCTCCAAAGAATTTCAGGTTAGTCTATGTTTTATAGACAATAGTTAAAACCTCTGACTGAATGGATTATGAGAAACTATGGATTGCTTTGAAAGAAATGACGTTCCTTATGCATAACCTGTATTGGGGAGAGAAAGCTATAGTCAGAACAGAATATGGAGACAGAATGGTTTCCCATAGGCAAAAGTGTCAGAAGAAGTGCATTTTATCTCTTTATTTGGTCAGTCTGTATGCAGAACATACCATATGAAAAACTGGGCTAGACTCAGGGGATGAAAGAACAAAAATTGGTGGAAGAAATATCCACTTAAGATTTGCAGATGAGAGCATCTTACTGTCCGAAAGTAGCAATGATTTGAAATGACTCCTGATGAAAGCAAAGGAAGAAAGTGCCAAAGAAAAACTGGATTTGAAGATCAAGAGGACAAAAATCAGTTACAGAAAAAATGCACAACTTTAACATAAACAATGAAGATATTGAAATTGTCTAAGATTTTGCTGACTTGATTCAGTCACAATTCCAATGGAGACCACAGCCAAGAAGTAAAGAGAAGGCTGAGACTCGGAAGGGCCACAATAGAAGAATTAGGGAAGATCACTAAGAGCAAAGATGCATCCATGGAGACCAGGGCTAAGATTATCTACACCCTCGCACTCCCAATTACTATGTATGGATGCAAAAGTAGAACAGTGAAGGAGGCTTATAGGAAAAAAACTTGGTTCACTCCCAATATGGCATTGGAGGAGAGCTCTATGGTTATACTAGACCATCAAAAAGAGGAACAAGTGGGTCCCAGGCAAATTAAGCCTGAAACATCTCTGGAGGTAAACATGACAAAACTGAAATTGTCCTGTTTCAGACACATCATCAGATGGCAGAATTTTGTGGAAAAGACAATAATGCTGGGAAACATAGAAGGCAACAGGAAAAGAGGAAGACCAACCATGAAATGGATTGACTCCATAAAAGAAGCCATAGGTAGGAGTCTACAGAAATTAAGCAGGGCCATTAAGGACAGGATATTGTGAACAGCACTCATTCATGGGATCACTGTGAGTTGGAGTTTACTCAAAGGCAAGTAACACACATTGGAAATATGGTAATCTTTGGGGACCTTAACAAATGTAACTTCTTAAGCATGGTAGAGAGAATAACTTTATTTATTTATTTGTTTGTTTTTAAAATATGTTTTGATTGATTTTAGAGACAGGAAGGCAGAGAGAGAGAAACATTGATGTGAGTGAGAACCATCGATAGATTGCCTCCTGCACATGCCCTGACCAGGAATTTAACCTGCAACCTGGGTATGTGCCCTGACCGGGAACCAAACTGGCACCCTTTGGGTGCATGAGATGATGCTCAACCATCTGAGCCACACTGGTATTAAGAGGAAACGGGAAGAGAGACAGTAAAGACAACTCTTCCAAGGCTGGTGTGTTGGCTTTTACTTGTTTGATTTTGTTTTGTTTTTATAAGGGGAAGCAGGAAAACAATGGGAGTAGCTAGAAGGGGGCAGGAGGTTAAAATAAAAATTTTTTATATTAAGAGATTGTATAGCACATGTTTATGCTGATGAGAACACCAGCAGAGAAAGAAAACTTGATGATGTAGAAGAAAGAAGGAGCAATGCCTTTGCTCAGACATGAAGGAATACAATCCAGTGTCGTCTTAGCTTCTGCACTAGGCCCAGGTTGTATAATTATTTATATGTCTGAATCTCCTAGGCTTGGAATCCCTGTGTGGCTGGGATCATGCTTCCTTTACCTTGTCAGTTGCAGCAGAATAGCATAATGTTCATTAGTGTGCCCTCTGGATGCAGACTACCTGGGTCTGAACCCTGAGTCAGGCACTGGCTAGCTGTGTTCTTGAGTAACCCTATTTATAAAATCATCTATAAAATGAGGATAATATTACTTACCTGTTGTGACAAAGTAGTAATGCATGTAAAGTGCTTAGAGTTGTCTCTGGAGTTTTACAAATGCACAATAAATGTTAGCTACTCTTACCCAGTCCAGAACCTAGCACACTGCATGCAGTCCATGAATGAATGAATATTATTTTAAAATATCTTTATAATTGAATTATTTCCTAGTATAGCCCTCTTTTGGTCCTAGCTTTGAACTCTGTTTTCCCTATAGGTAACATCATGTAACCCTCACCCGAAGACTTAGCTCATGCTGCTCTCCTGAGACCGATGCTGACCTTAGAGAAAGATTTTAGGGGCCTTTGGGTGGATGTTTAGATGTTGAGATCTGACTGTGTGGCCCATTTACACAAACCCAGTGGGCATCTGCCCTTTGTATTTTTTCTTGTGCTCAAGACTCCCTCTTTCTTAGTCATCCTTGCCTGTCTGATTGTTTCTGTCTGCTTCTCTTTCTCCTTCTGGATTCCATACAACCTGAGCTTGCCTTCCTGTGCTTCTGAGTTTGTAAACTGTGCTTAGCTCCTTGCATGACTTTGGAATGGGCATTAAGCTCCCAGGGCTCCCCTATAATTAATGTTCATAATTAGTGTAAATGCGCTGCAGAGATTTGCAGCACAATATGCCACACGTGGACCTAATTGGGACCAAAGGACTACTAGCCCCAATTCTGAGGCCTTTAGGATAAGGGAATTAGGCGTCTAAAGGGTTCTAAGAGGACTAATAAGGCACAGAGGATTAGGTAATTAATGGATCCAATGCTGCCCTGGAAAATGTTGAAAAAGGGATTCTCACCCGTCCTGCTCCTCTGGGGGCAAATTTTTTTGATGCGAGATGATTCTTTATTCCTTTCCAGTTTGTGGGAGTTTCTCTCTTGGGAAACATCCAGGGAGAATATAGCTTGGGTTTGCATTTTCTTATATCTGTGGCCTTGGAAAAATAATTAAAGCTTTATCAGCAAGGTGCCATGAAATGGAATATTGAAGCAATTATCTGGATAATCCACGTTGAGGAAGAAGGAAATCTTTATTTTTCAGCTCAGATTATTCAGCCTGGTTCTGTTTTTGTGATCAGTCAGAAAGGCAACCATGCAGAGGGAATAAGGCCTGTAATAAGAATTCATTAAATATTTGCCGGATGAGTAAATCTTTTGTGCAAAATATCAAGTGATATTAATAGTTTTTAGTAATTCTGGCTTGTCCCTTAATGATTGTGGTTTGCACCTAAACTTCATATGTGCTCACATCTATTGGCTTGGTGAGTTCACGGACAGGGATAGGAAGGCCACATTCCAGTCCCCAAACAGGCCTCAGTTTACCCAGCTGTGGACGAGCACATGGCTTTTACTGCATGATTTCTTATAAAACACATTTTTTATGATGTACCAGACACCTTTACACTTCTCTTAACCTGAGCAGTTTAAACCTGATGCTACGACGGCCTTTGAATTTGGTGGGAGGAAATCAGTTAAGCCAATAGTCTGCCTCCATACGTGTAGCTAAATTAATGAGTTGATTGATTGGTGTTGTTGTTTCCCACTTATCTAACAGTGTTGTGAAAGATTGTGTCCAAATCCTTCATGTTTTGGGGCAGGACACTGGTTTCGTGTCCTATGCCTTCTGTTCTGAATCGTATTTATCATCACAAGACCCAATTCTTCACCAAACTCTTTCACAGCTCGAAAGCTAGAGATTTCCAAACCAAGAATATGAAATAGAAAAGTAGGGGGAAGAAAGGACAAAGATGATAGACACAGAGTGTCAGGATTTTGAATTTACCCCTCATTTTTAAATTTTTCTATTGTTCCTAAAAAAATGATAAAAGATTGAGAAATTGAAGCCTGGGTTGATTTGCTTTGTGATTTTTCATTATTTCCTTAACCTTGCTTTGTTCACCTGAAAAGGGGAATCATTCTATCAACTCACAAGATATTAGTGAGAATCATGTAGAATGTATGTCAACGATTTTAAAAATTACTAACCACCTACAAAAGAAGTGTGATGTCAGGAATGTCTTTGACATAAAGAAATCTTGATTTTTCACATTGTAGGGATATCTCACAACCAGAAACTTAGAAAACTAATTCCATCAAAGAATGCTCTATAATAATATCCATACGCAACTTATGAACAAACTTACAAGGAAGAAGGTGGTACCCTGTGTTAAAATGAGTTATCTTATACCAGGCTGGCCCCTGGGACCTTGCACTAAATTGGCCTGCAGTGTAGCTAACAAATAAGTAACACACAAAGCATTTTACAAAATTAACTAATTATATTTCACACAGATAAAGGATCTCTCCTCTCTCTTTTCCCCACCCCCACCACCTGCCAGAGCAGTCCACAGGAGAGCAGAACCTGGGCCTGTGAACTCCCTTCCAGCTGTGCAAGTCTACATGGTTTCTTCCTCATAAAGCACAGAAAGGAGGTGACAGATTGAGGGAAATGCTCCGCTGAGGACCATTCCCTCTCCAAACCACCCAATTTTTGCAAGGTCCCCTACAGTAATAGAAAGAGCTTATGTGCTTGAAGCGAAAAGGACTAGTTGTATGATATCCACTCTGCTTCTCACTAGTTATGTGGCCTTGAACAAATCACTTAACCTTCCTGAATTTTAATTCCCCATTTCCCCTAAAACATGGAGATAAAATGTACCTCCTATGGTTGCTGGGTGATACCCAGCTTATTGTGGGTGGCTTTAATACATGCTGGCTTCCTTCCCAGTCCTCTTCCCTGTGTGCTGGCTGAGGAGGGCCAAGTGGATTCACCATTTGCACCACTACCCCAAAGTCTTCCCACTTCCTTCCCTTCTTCTCTAGATGACAGATTTGACACCCAAAGCAAATGTTCCCCAGTTATTCCAAGTTTGTCCTCACTAGACAGTTGGCAGAACAATCACTGTCCTCAGTAGTCTCTGGGAATGGGAGTTCAATGACGGTTCAAGGACACCCGGTTCCTGACCAAGCAAGCCAAGAAGGAAGGAAGGAATGAAGGGAGGGAGGGAGGAAGGAAGATAGAAAAAGGAAAGAGGGAGAGAGGTAAGGAGGGAGAGGGAGGGAGGGAAGAAGGGTGGGAGGGAGAGATAGCAGGAGGAAGTGAGGTTCATTGATTGCCTTTCTAAACTTGCACTTGGAGGCATACTTTTAGTTTTCCTGCAAGGAATTGGAAACAGGGAGAAACTGGGAAGGAAGTATGAATTACAGAAAGCCCAAGAATGGTGGGAGAGGCAGGCAGAAAAAGAATCGAGCTCAGAGTCTGTTCTAGCTGAGCAGTCTATATTAGGCAGTCAACACTTACTGGGTGCTGGTGCTGGAGAAAGAAAAATGGATGACACTCCGTCTAATTCAAGTCTGTCCAATCAGGTTCTACGTTAATGGAAATGTGCTATTCTACCTCTGTCCAGTAGGGTAACAATCGCTGCTTATTGAGCACTTGAATTGTGGCTAGTGAGGAAGAAGAACTAAATTCTTGATTTATTTAATTTAAATGTAAACAGCCACATGTAGTGAGTGGTTGCAGTGTTGGACATCACGGGTCTATCTGTTGTCAGTGGAATCATGGGTTTCTGAATGCTGTAATAGGTAACAAACATGATTTTAATCTATGTACTCTCCCAGCACTGCCAGAGTTACCGAAGTTATTGCTGTTAAGTAACTGGATTGTGGAGCATGTGGGAAGTGTAGGGGCATAGCTGATGTATCCAAATCTAGACACGCAGAGAATACACCAAACACACCTCTATTTCCAACTGCCTATCCAAGGCACTGACGGGCTCTTACTCAGACACAGGGAATCAGCCTCTGTCTCAAGGATGGCTGTCCAGATTGTGTCTGCCAGTTGTCATTTGGGAAGTAGACAGGGGAAATTCCTGCTGAAGTGGTGGTAAAAATGATTCATGCACCTGCTGCTGGTTCTTCGCTTTCTGCATCCTTTGTGAGAGGATTCCCTGCACAGAGCCAATTCTTCAAAATCTTTTTTTTTTTAACAGCCTGTTGAGACACATTGACAACCATTGAACTCTGAGCCTATCATTTCCAGATCTGAAGAAAACAAATAGTTCAGAATTAAAGGAAGATGGTGAAGATGACGGATTTAATTGAGTATGCACTTTATTGTCACAGGGGTGTTAATTATTGTGTGGTACACGCTAAAATAAGTTAAAGTTATATGTATAGTAAAGGACTAGAAACCTACATTTAGAAAAAGAAATAAAATAAACACATTGAGTATGCAAGGCAGCTTTTACCAAATGCCTTTTCCAGTCCTGTGCTGAGATTCTTCACCTTTGGTTTCTGCTCTCACAGTCCTGATACCACCAGTGACCAGGGCAGAGGCCTCCATGAGAACCTCCGCTTACCCCGGTTGGGTCCATAATGAGTGTTATTTCTATGGATGCTGCGTCTGCTCTGAAAACAGCTCTCTGAGCCGGTGTTCTCCCAACTCGAGTTGCATTGGCTTCTTCTGTGCAAACCAATATCAGCTCTCCAGTTTCTTATAACAATCCCAAATGCTTTGCCCTGTCGTCTTACATCTGCTTGGTTCTTGCTCATCTTTTCCCCTGGTAGACTGAACTTTGTTTCTTTTTCTCCCAACTCAGAGCTGGGATTTTTTTCCAAACTAAGTCACAATGTCATCACAATGTTTGAATTAAGATTTGCCCTCATCCTGCCCGGCCACTGTGGCGCAGGGACTGAGCATTTTCCCATAGACTGAGAGGTCCCGGTTTAATTCCCGGTCAGGGCACATGCCCGGGTTGCAGGCTTGATCCCCAGTAGGGGGCATGCAGGAGGCAGCCAATCGATGTTTCTCTCTCACATTGATGCTTTTATCTCTCTTTTCCTCTCTCTCTAAAAAATCTGTAAAATTATTATTATTTTTTAAAGTTTCCCCTCGTCCTGACCATGGTTGCTGTGGGACTCCCTGGAATGGAGATAGTGGAGCAGCAAATATAAAGCTGGCCTTTGCCGTCCTCTTTCTCACTTTCACTCAGCCCGCTCCAGCGCACCCTCACACATACTCTAGCTCAGCATTGGCTCCTTCTCTGTGCAGGGCTTGCTCCCACCCGCCCTTCTCACCCCAGTCCTAGCCTTCCCTGCAGCAAAGTTTGGCCCATGACTAAGCCCCAGTGCTAAGCATTCCAGATATTCTGGGGGCCCACTCCAAGTGGATGGTTTGGTACACTTTGCAGATGGCTACAAAAAAACCCCAACACCTCATCCCAGGGATGGCCCGATACTGAATGCTTCAGCACGAGCAGTGTCTGTGACATTGAATTGGTAAAGGTCACCCAAAGACAAAATGAATCATCCCTGTGCCTTTAAGACACACTTTCCAGCTCATTATGATAAGATGTCAGTTAATTTTTTGTCCCCCTCCATAGAGATTAAGCCTCATGTGTGTTATCTGCGCTAATTAACCACTGGCTCTTATATCTCTTTTCTGTGTGGTTTGTCGCCCGCGCTGTCCTGTCCCGTAAAGCCCTAATGACAGTGAGCTGTTGACAGAGTATTAGGAAGAGCTCAGATCTTTAAAGCCAGGGATGTGACAGAGAATTTTTTCAGTTTCCCAATCTCGGAACTCTCTGTGCTC
Organism: Tadarida brasiliensis; assembly: GCA_030848825.1. Classification (NCBI taxonomy): domain Eukaryota; kingdom Metazoa; phylum Chordata; class Mammalia; order Chiroptera; family Molossidae; genus Tadarida; species Tadarida brasiliensis. Next base: position 33,815,012 of record CM061275.1, read on the forward strand.
TAACACGATTCCATTAAATCATAAAGATTAGAGCTTGTCAGACCCTTAGCATCTTTCCTCTGATTTGCAAAAACGAGTGTGGGATTTGTTATTAATTCTTGTTGTTGCAGCTACAGAGCGGGCACCATTAACCATAGCTAAGCCATTAACCTGATTGGTATTAATCAGAAGTGTCCCATGAGTCATATTGGTTAGAGAGGCCTGGATGTTTTTCAGTAAAGGGGATTTGTGGAATCAAATGAGAATTGATTGATGATCCCAGAGTTCATGTATCCAACTAAAACACCAGCCACATTCTGGGTATCACTGTAATGAAAGCACTGTCCTCTCTGCATGCAAAGAAGGCAAGTTGGTTTAACTGACCCTTCACAATGACAGGCTGTGCTTTGAGTTACTTCTTTTCAGTGGGACTAGAAAAAGGGAGGGAGGGAAAGAAAGAGAGAGATGCTGAGAAAAAGAGAAATGAAATGGCCAAAAGAAGTTTAATAAGCAATAACTTTGGCATCGTATGCACTCCAAAGGGAAGACTTTGGCCCAGAGATGCATTAGCCCTTACAGGAGATCTCAGTGGCTCCTGGACCACACAGCCCACATGTTTGAGGCGGGTGTTTAGAAACAGTCTTTAGCTAAGGCACAGAAACAAAGTCAAGGAGTCCACTAGGGGATTAAGCCCATGACCTTGGTGTCATCGGCAGTGTGTTCTAATTAACTGAGCTAACCAAACAGATGCCATGGACAGCTGAGCTCCTTCTCCACAGAAAATGCTAAAACAAACATAAAAAGCATTCCTCACATTTTTCAAATTCCATTATTTTCTAGGCAACCTTCTTAAACATTTTTTTAATGTATTTTTATTGACTTTTTTTTTTAGAAAGAGAGATAGAAACATTGATGTGAGAGAGAAACATCGATCGGCCGTCTCCTGCACACCGCTCACTGTGGATCCAGCCTGCAACCCAGGCATGCGCCCTGACCGGGAACCAAACTGGGACCTCTCAGTACCTGGGGTGTTGCTCAATCCACTGAGCCACACTGGCCAGGCTAATCCTTTTTGATGAATCGTTGCCCTACAGAAATACTGTCATGTCTATGCCATCCAAAGAACATAGCTATTTGGGCAACTATCCAGATTATTAAGTAATATTTACATTGAATAGCTTATGGGATGTTTTCAGTTGGAAAAAATAAAGTTATGTTAGCAAAGTGTTTCCCAGTAACTTAATCCCAATTAGTTTGTCATTCCCGACACTTCTCACATATAAATAGTAAAGATCCAGAGGGGACCAAGGTTAGAAGGTCTCCTCTGACCTTTCCTTTCTACAGTGAACTCTCTCTGATAAATGCCACAAGACAGAGTTTAGTTTTTTCCAGTTGGTTATATCCTGCTTGAAAAAAATGACTTGAGAAAACCTATGGGAATACTTTATATAATATATGGAAATCTATACACCGATAGTACAGTGTGAGAACGTAAATAATCGGAAATTCAGTGAAGTAACAAGCAAGAACAGAAAAATAAAATAAAATCAGGAACAGAATTAGTGAACATAATACAAACCAGGACGTCCTGCAGAGTTGCCAACGGTGTTTTAAAAATGTAGCTGTTCAGATGAATTAAGAATCACAATATTCATAAAATACAAACACCAGTTGCCGAGAAGCTGCATAGTGTTCCTGATACCAACACCTGAAATAAAGGTAGGCTAAGGTTTCTACTGAAGGGAATGGGCACCTACCATGTCATAGAACAGGTAAGGTCTTCACCCATGACCTCCCTAGATGTATATAATAATGAATGTCTTGTGGCTATTGCTTTTAATGTTGATGATATAGGTCATGTAACACCTGTTGTTCATTTTGCTTACTGATGCTACAGGCACTACTTGGATTGTAGATTGTGCTTTTTGGGGCCTAAGTCTTGATTTTTTATCTAGACTCTGTCTCTCCTTAGAGTTAAAGTTAAATCATGTATCTCTGCATTACCTGAAATGTAGCGCAGACCTTTGAGCAAAGGAGTTTTCTCAAAAATGTTTGATCAAGAAAGATATTGATTGATGAACAAATATATGAGATAGCTGTCATTCTATCTGTTTAATACTTCCCAATTTTTTATTCAACGCCTTCTAATTCAATGCCACGGTTCCTTATTCACATGGTTACAATAGGTAGGGGAAGCCCTATTCAAACATTGAAACACCAAACCCTTGACCAAATCTAAAAGTGATTTGAGAAAGGTGCTAATCTAAGCTGTGTGAACAAGAGTCCTTACATTTGAGGATTTGGAATTGAGACTAAGCTAGTCTAGTTAATCCAACTTAACTCTTCAATGATGAGCTGTAATATCTTGATATTATTGAGAACATTGTTATCTTCTGAAGATATGTAAACTGGTCTACTCTGTGAAAAATAGAGATGAAAATCTCACAAATGCAGGGAAAATGGAAGAAATGAGAGGCAGAAAGATATTTTGCAGAATCTACACAGTGCTTCGTTTTCTGAATAAAGTCCCTTGGTTCCTTAGACATCTATCTATTCATACAACAAATGTCATGTTTTTGTTTAATCTAGTTTAGTGAGTCTCTACTACTCTGTACCAGAAGTCTTAACTAATATGGTAAACCATAGTAATCTAATTTGCCAATGACATTTATTAGCTCATTCAATAAATATTTATTGAGCACATGCCATGTGCCAGGCACTATTCTTTAAACATGAAATGCATCATGGAACAAAACAAAGGTTTCATTTCTGTTCAATATCATACTACCCCGCTCTATGCTTTTGCCAAAGAAATGAGTGATGTTTATAAAAAAAATTAAAAAAAACAACAACAACAAGAGAGTATTTGGGTATATTAGTATTGTTGTTTTCAAACACTTGAAAGCTAAACAGATGAAAAAGGGACTTGACCTAAAAGGATCAGGGAGGCAAAAGCTACCAAAACTACCCGAGTTTGATAGAAAGAACATTCAAAGTTGTCTAAAGTAGTGCCTCTCAAACATTAGCATGCGTTGCAATCACATGTTGAACTTGTTAAAACCCAACCTGACCCACTCCCTGAGAGTCTCATTCAATAGATCTGGGGTGGGGCTTAAAAATGTGCATTTTTAACAGTCTCCTAGGTGATGGCGGATGATGCTGACCTGCTCTTGAACCAACAGTGGTCTAAAGAATACATGAGCCTGGCTTCACTGGTAAATTCTACCAAGTGTTCAAAGAATTAAGACCAATCCTTCACAAATGCTTCAAAAAAACAGAAGAGAAATGAGCATCCAAATATCCACCAGTTGATGAATGGATAAACAAAAGGTGCTATACCCATACAATAAGATATTATTCAACCTTAAAAAGAAATTAAATACTGGTGCATGCTACATCATGGAAGAACCTTGAAAACATTATGCTAAGTAAAAGGAGTCAGTCACAAAAGACCACATATTGTATGATTTCACTTACATGAAATATCCAGAGTAGGCAAATCCATAGAGACAGAGAAGCAGAGCCGTGGTTGTCAGGGTCTAGAGAGTGAGGAATAGGGAGATACAGCTAATGGGTTTCTTTTGAAGTGATGAAAATGTCCTGAAATTAGATCGTCATTATGGTTGCATAACCCCGAGATACACTAAAAACCTCTAAATTGTATACTTTAAAAGAGTATGTGAATCATATCTCAATAAAGCTATTATTAAAATTTTTTAAATGGAACACATGGGCCATCTCAGGGTCAATAACAAACTGGCATTTCCAGTAAACTTTCAGTTCCTGGAGTGGCCTAAACCTAATTGGAGAATCTTTGAAATGTCTGCTGAAGAAAGAAAATATAATCTAGACTCTTACCTTCTAAAATTTTATCTAATGAGTAAATAGATCAATAAAAGGATTGTGATTCTAAAATTATACTTATGCTACAGTATCATAGACAACTAACACATCCCATGTGCTTATCTCAGGGATTCTTTGGATGACCGGAACTAGCATCATCTTACTCTTTAATACTTTTAAGCAATTCATGATCCCCTTTTATGTACAGTATAAAAATGTAAGTAATACTTTCCTGTGGTTCCTGGTGAATTAAACTTTAATATAACATGCTAACTTCAGTGGCTCATGTATAGATCAATATCTAGAAAGGAAACAGAGATATAACACATTTAGATTCTTGTAGACTAAGAAGAAAAGCCCATATCACAGTCAAGTATTGATATGAAGAAAATAGCACAGCCCACTGGTTTAAGTTATGGACTCTGGAGCCAGACTTACTGCATATTAAACTTGGCTCTGCTACTTACTTGCTGTATTATCTTTTTAATTTACTTAACCTATTAGCTCCTCAGTTCTCTCGTCTGCAAAATGAGGATAATAATGCCACCTACCTACAGTTTAGGTTTGTTGTGATGATTAAATGAGTTAATATTTGTAAAGCACTGTGAGCAAATGCCTGATACATAGTCAGGACCATATAAGGGTTTGTAAGTAAATCCTCAGAGTACAATTTGGATAATTTTACCATAAGGATATCTGTTTGGGAACTAGATGCTTGTGAAATGGAGTAATCCTTCTCAATTGCTCCTTTTCTTGAATGATGTCTGCTTTGTTAACCACCTAGACAAACTCAAAAATTGATTTTGATACACAGAAATATAATCATTTGTTCATCAGTTGCAATATAAAATATATTAATTACTGTGTTCTGTCTCTTAGAGCCAATAAGGGATATGAGGCATTTATCTTTTCTCAAAAATTTTGCTCACCATAAAAATCTGCCTTAAGATCTGGTTGTAACAAACTCTAACTCACTTACTCCTCAAATAGGCACTATAATCTCCATTTCACAGATGAGGAGGCCCAGTCTCAAAGGCTTTATGTGACTTCTGCAAGGCCACACAACTAGGAGAGAGAAATAAAAACAGGATTCAAACCCAGGGCAGTATAACTTGTTCCATTCCCTCACATTCCCTGCTACACCTACAGCGATCTATCATACGTACATTTTTGCCTTTCAATTTATTTATACGTTCATGCTGTACAAACTCTTGGTTGTAAGTTCCCTAAAATGGAAACCATTACTTTGGTTTGCCTCCTTCAAGCTACTAAAAGCAAAGAAAACTACAGGAGAGAGGGCGAAAAGTCATGCCCTAGAACCAGCCACCACATGTGCAGGATGAGAAGACAATCAATGATTCTTGGGGTGGCCTTCTGAAGTTTTGTTAGCCAACCAGCTGGAGCCCCTGCCTAAATTTTCATTTCTCTTGACTGCTTTTGGGGGACCAGATGGATCCTTGTCAAGCCTGAGTGATTGACCCCAGGTCACTCATTTGCCTCTCTTCAAGAATGCAAGGCCCCTCTTGCCTTATCCAGAGACATTAAAGAAGGCTGCTTGACGTTGGACATGAAATTGATTTCATGCCAAGATTTCACTCAACCACGGGTGACAACCATTGACGTGTCAAAGACATACAAGAAAAATAAACACGTCTGTTGCAGAGTCCTTTGTTTTTGATGTCAGGTTGAATTATGCACCTTGTCTCAGATCTGACACTAGCTGTGACTGTTTGTTAGGAGGCAGAGTGGAGGCATGTAGGGTCTCAAATTGGAATGTCGGGGAAGGGCGAAGGACAGTTTATTCAAAGGTGTCTGTAGATTTGGAGCTGGAGAGGACCCCTCTTTCTTTCTGTAAACTTTGTCTCCCTTTTCTCATTCAACCCGGTGGAACCCAACTCATCATTCTGTGTCTCCTGTTTTCTGTGTGCTTGAAGTCACTTATGTGTCTGTCTTCCCCAGAGAGCAAGCCTGCTGCTTAGCAAGGGCTTAAAATCACAACGATATTCCTCCCTTCAGTCATATCTGCTCAAGGCAACATATGTCTTAGGACAAGCATTTCTAGCAGGCATCTCAGCTGCTTTGGCTGAAAGTGGGGGCTGCCCACAGCTAGAGTCTGTGGCTATTTCCTCTCCTCCTATCTAGCCTGAAGAATGCATAATCACTTCTCTGATGAGTTTCCTAGCTTTGTAGTTTCCCTGAAATCTTTTTATCCAGCTGTGTTTACTCTTTTTATTTTTTTGCATTCTGTCTGAAGAAGACAGAATTTGCATAATTAAGAATGACCTGAGCAATCTCTGCTAATGCCTCCACTAAAACCTCTGACTATCCCTGTTAACTAATTACATCTATCATTGTGTCAGACAGGTAAAAGACTCCTTCAGTCTGTTGAGACAACATTATTCACCTGGGATTATCAAAGGTTTCAGTTCTGGCCATTAGCTGAAATTGCTTGGGTCATTCATTATGGTAAATTCTGCATCCTTTCCAGACAGAGCAAAGTAAATGCAGAATCGGGAATAGATTAAATAGCCATGCATCAGAAGCCTAATTCAGAACCTCAGCCCCTTCTTTCCTTAGAGCCAAAGGATGAAAAATGAACAGAAAAAGCTTGTGTTTTCCACTCCTTAAAGCAGTTTTTGCTTCATAGAGCTGGAGGTGATTATCATTTTCCCAATTTTTTCAGCCTATTAAATATAGGGTTTAACAGAGCAATAAAAAAAAAATGTTCTAGATACGAAGTTAAAGTTCAGAGTGGGCTAACATCCTAAATCCATCCTCACAGGTTCCCAGCTTCCCCCATTAACCATGAATTATAGATAGGGCCTTGAATCAATACTGAGAGAGAGATGGGTTGGGCATTGGTAGTCTTATAGTTAAAATTGCTCCATCTAAACTGAAAACAGAATGAGAGATTAAAGATATAACCTAGACATAAACAAGGAATGGGAGATGATAAAAACATCTCTAGAGGACTTCAAATATAGACATAATTGTTATTGAGCTGAGTAGTTGTAGCAAAACCAGGTAGTATATGTAATCCCTTCTGTCTATGCCTTTCATTTGCGGTGCATATGGTTTCATTTGTCCTATCCTCACACAGAATTCAGCACCCTCTTCAATGAATGCATTTTTCTATTGATTAAGAATCCATTATGTACAAAAAACTATTTGGGGCTTGGTCAAAGGATATCAAATAATATAAGTAGTTTATGTTCACATTGAAAAGACAAGTCATAACAATAAAGATAAATAGCAATTAAAACTTGCTAATAATATTGTTCATTAATTGTATGATAGTATGACTTCTTGAAAAGACTGACCACCAAGTCATAAGGACCAATTTATCTTTTTTAGACACATGTTCCTGGAATGCACATGTACCCTATTCATTAAACATGTGCTTGCCTTGTAGAGAGAGTGAGCTGAGAGATCAAAGAATAAATAATTAGCAAAACCAAAACATTGGTCAGTGGAAACATCCATATAAGTGATTAATGTCTCTTTTCTTCAGTTTTTTGGAAATCTGAAATAAGGTCTAGTTTCCTTTTCTGTTGCTCAAAGAAGTTTCCTGACAGAAGGAACATAAAAAAATAAAAATTTTAGGTGAGCAGGATGCTTCCTTATAGTTATGCATTAACAAATATGTATTTGTTATGAATTCCTATGCATAATAGGAATTTGAATTTCCATTACGTATCACGCAGTTAACAACATGCTAGGGACATATCAGTGAACAAAATAGACAACAATCCCTACCCTTGTGAAACTTATTTTTTTATTGTGGAGAGACAGACATCAAATTCTAAACATAAGAAAATATTACAGTATATTGGAAAGTGATGAATTTGATGGAAGCAATAGGGGCGAGTTAGGGTGCTTGAGAAGACTGGGAGGTATAGATAAATATAGTTGTGAGGAAAGGCCTCATTGAGATGATGACATTTGGTCAAAGACTTGAATGAAGAAGAGGCAGTAGATCATGTGGACTTCTGGAGGAAGAATATTTCTGGCAGAGGGAACAACCAGAAACTGAAGTTCAGAGGTAGGAGTGTGCCTAGCCTATTCAAGAACTGTCAAGTAGGCATCTACAGTCAAAGAGAAAGGAGAGAGGGAACGAGTTGTATTCGGACATAAAGTCAAGATCACGTGGGTCCTTTTACGCCATTGTCAGAACTTTGGCTTTTACTCTGAGCAAAATGAGAAGACAATGGTAAGTTTTGAGCAAAGGAGTAAAATGCACTTATTTACATGGTTAAACACTTTCTCTGGCTGCTCTCCTGAGTGTAGCCTGTGTGGGGGATAGACAGAGGCAATAAGAAAAGTGAAGAGATTGTGGGGACTGTGGCAATATTGCAGGTGAGATAGGACTGCAGTTTGAATTGTTTGGATCATGTATACTTTCTGAAGAGTGTCAATATGATTTGCATACAGACTGAATGAAGGATAAGAAAAAAAGAGAGAAGCTTCCCTGACCAGTGTGGCTCAGTTGGTTAGAGTGTTGTCCCATGCACTGAAGGGTCATTGGTTCGATTCCTGATCAGCACACATGCCCAGGTTGTGGGTTCGAGCCCCAGTCCGGGCTCTTACAGAGGTGGAGCAACCAATCAACGTTTCTCTCTCACACCGATGTTTCTCTCTCTCTCCTTCTCCCTTCCTTTCCCTCTAGAATCAATGAAAACCATATCCTTGGGTGTTACAATAGCTCAGTGAATAAAGTGTTTTAAGCAGGGAGTAGGAACTGAGAGAAGCTGGCCAGGTAAGATGGGGGCTGAGACTTGGCCATGAGTTGAGCACCTGGAGGCCACTCATGACTGACAAAAGCACTTCTTGTAGAGTGGTGGGGGCCAGAAGCTTGATTTGAGTTAGTACAATAGAAAATAGGGATTGTGAGTTACAGATAGAAAGAACAGAAACATTTTATTGTAAAATAAATGATCGATAAAGAAAACCTACAAAAATAAATGTGTGCCTCAATGACTTACCAGAACACATTTCTAACCACAAACCAGAGCAAAAAATAAAGCTTTTCCGGCCATCCCCAGAAGCCTCTCCCCATGTCATATCCCTGTTTCAATCACTGTCCAACGCCCAGCATCCTGCTTATTGTAATATCACCCCCTTATGTTTATTTATGGTTTTATCAGTCTGGGCCATAATAGAATATATATATATTGGTCTCTGCCCTCAGTTCCTGGCACAGAGCTCCTGAAACTCTTGTGGTTTCTTAGGTAATAAGAGCACTTAGCAGCATTTTTGTTCTAAGGAGGTAATTTTGGGTGACTCTTGGATGGCTTCTGGATGACAGCTGGTCACCACAAAGACCAAGCCATGATTAGAAGCTTGGAATTTTCATTCCCACCTCCCGTTCTCCAGAGAAGGAGAGGGCTGGAGGAGTTAATAACTGGGAATTCCTATGTGAGGAAGCCTCCATAAAATCCCAGTAGTACAAGGTTTGAAGAGCTTCCAGATGGGTGAACACAGCCACATACCGGGAGGGTGACACTCCCCAGCTCCATGGGAACAGAAAATGTGCTTGGGACCTTCCCAGACCTCATTCTATATATCTCTTCATCTGGCTGTTCATCTGTATCCTATATCATGTCCTTTAATAAACTGGTAAATGTATTTCCTTGAGTTCTGTGAGTCACACTAGCAAATTAATAAAATCCAAGGAGGGATCCTAGAAACCTCAGATTTATCACTGATTGGTTAGAAGCACAGGTAACAGACTGCGTGTGTGATTGGCACCTGAAGGAAAGGGGGAGAGGGGAGCAGTTTTGTTGAACTGAGCCCTTAACCTGTGGGATCTGATGCTATATTCAGGTAAATGGTGTTAGAACTGAGTTACATTGCAGGACACACATCTGGTGTTGCAGAGAATTGCTTGGTGTGGGGGGCAACTCCCACACGTCTGGTGTCAGAGTATTGTGAGTGTGGTAGGAGTGTGAGAGTAAAGAAGACTCACAGGAGGAAGTAAATTAGGTTTTTCCAATGCACAATCAATTGTTCATTTTTAGACGCCATAGTTTATTCTTGTCCATTTAAAAATGTATGTCTTTAAATTTCTTCTAATCTGTATATTTCTTCCATCCCTGTTCTAATGAATTCATATATCTGGGCTTTGAACATCAATAGTTGCCAGAGTCACCAAATAGACCAATAGACTTTATGGGCCTCCTGCTGAAAGAATACACCACCACCTAGAGTCGATGCAGATGGGGCATGTATCTAATTAAGCCACTACAGACAGATGCCAATTTGAAGGAAAAGTGAAGAACAAAATAAATGTTGAACTGTCAACAAAATCCAGACTGTGGAAAACTATAAATCAGATGTCCTGGGTTCTTCAACATGTATAGTGTATAGCAAATAAAATGTTATTTTATTAAGATAGTAGCTTGGCCCTGGCCGGGTAGCTCAGTTGGTTAAAGAGTCATCCCAATATGCCAAATTTGTGGGTTCAATTCCCTGTCAGGGCACATACCAGAATCAACCAATGAATGCATAAATAACTGGAACAATAAAATGATCTCTCTCGCTCGCTCTCTCTCTCCTTCTCTCTCTTTCTCTCCCTCTCTTCCTCCCTCTCTTTCTCTCTAAATTCAATAAATAAATTGTTTTTAAAAGTATTAAAATATATATATATATAAAATTGTCTGTAAGCTAATAACAATGATCCAGTAGAGAAGGGAACACTGATAATGCAAGAGAATTGCTGGAACTTTGTTTTTAAGTATTCAAGAGAAAGAGAATGAAGAGAAAGGGTTTAGCAAAGAGGATGAATATACAAACAGAAGAAAAGGCAGCTACATGGAGGTAGATCTGTGTAGAAAACTGGCTGTCAGGGTGGGAATCTGGGGCATTTGAATGCTTTGACTTTCGCAGTGAAATAAGCAGCAGTCCTCAGCTGAGAATAAGGAAGAGCAGGAGAATATGGAAAACAGTCATCAAGGAAAGTAGAAAAGCAAATGAATTAGGAAACTTCAGCATGATTTTTTTTTTTTTTACAGAATTATTATTATTTTTTGTTACTGTTCTTCTGGACATGGGTACTTTATACTGACAGCAAAATTCTTTCAGCCTAAGTTCTCTCGGTGTTCCTCATAAATTGGGTGATCACTGAGTACCCCCTTTTACTGGCCTTTGCACATTAGAGCTCACCACTGGTATAAAGTCATCCTATTCAATGCATAACACTTAGGACTGGCCGTAGAGGCTTTGTACTGTGTCAAATGAGCTACACCAGAACACATCCCAGAATTCCTTTCCTGCATGGTTCCTGGTTAGTGTTAGCCACAGTGAATGCTGAGATTTGGAAGGTAGACATGGAGGAGCGGCCATTTTTACTCTCTGGAGGTCAATGGGGGCGCCAGGCACTGTGGCAGCTCTTGTCTGCTGCTGATGATTAGTTGGCTCACCGTATTGACCGACTCCTGAACCTGCAGCTCCTCTACAAGCAGCCAGATCCCCTTCTTTGGTTTCTCTTTCTTGAACCAAGTGTGTCCACATCACTATGGCAAAGGGCACAGATGTGTGCTCTTGGTCAGCCATAATATCAAGGAAGTCATGAGAAACAGAGGGATTCCACTTTGTCTTTATGGGGCCCAACTCGTCCTTGTGGGTTCCAGTGTGTTCCTGCCCTCATTCACGTCCAGTTTTCTTTCCTGACTCCTAGTCTGGCTGACCTATAGTGGCTTCAGGCCCAACAGCAGATGAGGGCTGGAGATGTCTTTGTCAGCTCCTTTGATAGCATGAAATTGAATCCCTATAATAGCCCCGTTATTCTCTATCACTCAGCAGTTTTGCTTTTCTGAGCAAACCCTAACTGGTACACTGGCTGTTGCCTACTCTTTCGAGTCAGCTCTCTTTGCAGTGTACCTGTTCTGATGGCCTCCGATAGAGCTGTCCTGGTCCAAATGTTGAGGGCTCCTACTGCAGCCAGCAAAATGCAAGAGACAGCTGGTCTCCCTGGTCCTCTCATTCTGTAATAGCAAGAGGCCAGGGCCTTTGTCCCTGTGGATGTTTCTTTCCTTGGGTGAATCAAACTTGCAATCCCTAATATCAGAACAATGTGGTTGCCACGCTGGAGTCTGAGATGCAATGCTTTTTATAAGAGCTAATCAGATTCTACATTAATGAGAGAAATATGAAGCTAATCAACACCACAGAAGGTCTCTAGGCTCAGGCCTATTAAACTTCATAAAAAATTAATGACTGAAAGAGCAGACTCTTTTGTAAGGGGTCTCTTGTGGTTGGATAAGGGCCTGAAGTCCCATTCACCTCTCATTACATTGAATTAGCCTCACTTTCCAACCCAAAATATAATCCATCAAGTGGCATTTTCCACTGGGTGTTAGACGGCCAGTGTTTGAAAACACTTGTAAAATATGTATTCCTTTTTCTCCTTCCCTTTCTTCCCTTCATTTCCCTCCTCCTTCCCCGCTCAGGCGACCCCCTCCCTCGCTCACTGTGGCTTTTCCCATTTTAATTAAAGAGATTTGTACTCCTAAAGCCTTCTGGGAAACATCTTCAGCGATTGTGGTTTGAAGGGGCCGTGGGAGCTGCTTGGCAGAAAGCCCCCAGCTCTTTGCTCAAAGCATGTTCAGCATTTGCTTTCAAATGCCAGGAAGGGTGGGGTGGGGATTTAGACCAACTGGGTTGAAAAATAATTCCAGTACTTCCCTTCCTGAGCTCAGGTGTACTTTTTTTTTTTTTTTTTTTTTTTTTTGCATGTTGGCTGTAATCATTGAATAGATTCGGAATAAAATATATTTATCTCCAAAGCTGGTGGCTTCGATTCCAATGATCCAAATGCCCACCTCCTTTCCTGCTACTTTTGCCCTAAATGATGATTCACTTTATATCTGGCTGTTGTTTGGGATTAGAGAAGTACCTCCATTCTTCACCCGGCAGCTACGACAGGCTCGTGGTTCTGGGAGTGAGCGAGTGGGGATTTATATATAATGGGAGGAGGAAGGCCTCTTTGTGGGCTCTGGCCAGACAATTGACCATTATCATGATTCCTTTAAATACTGAAATATTTTCCACCTTCAAGGAGCTTCTATAAAAATGGCATTGACACTTGGGAGGCATCTCACCTTACAGGGTTATGAGGTAATGCCCACAGTGCTGTTTCTGACGTGCTGAGGACAACGTTCTAGGGAAACGGGCTGCAGCCTGATAACCCTGGGGAAAAGTGTGCTGGCCAGAGACACTGAAATGAGTAGAAGGGAAATGAAGTGAAAAATGGAGGCGAACCAAAGAAAACCTCATACACTTGGCTGGAAAGCCAACCCTGGTTTCACATCTTCCAAGAGACCTGCTCCCCTTCCTAATCACCAACCTCCAGGCCATGTTAATGCAGCAGGGCTGCCCAGCACCTCTTCTATGTTCTTCCATCCTGTTTCTTCTTCAGCAGATTCTAAACAAGAACTCAGCTCTTGGAATTCTTGCAACACAAGCTAATAGTATGTTCCTGCAACATGTACCAAAAGAGGTGTGTAAAGGGGTCAGCCCACGCTGGCCAAAGTTTTGTCAGGATGTGTGTTTCTCTGCTAAATTTGTGTGTGTCTGCTGACATGTGCAGGGGTTCAGAGGTAAGGGTAGTTCCATGGATGGGTCATACTCATAATTCAGGAAATACTGGCTTATGCTAAAGTTCAGTATTCCTCTCAAAGGGGCTCTGGGAATCAACTGAATATATCAATATTTGGAATAGACAGCCAGATGAGACAGCCCCTAACACTATGTTTAACTGTTCTGTTTGCCCTATAAATGGTTTTGTAATCAAGTCTTACTCATGAAATACAAAAACACCCTGTTAACCCAATGGTCAGCCTTCTAGCAACCAAAATAAGCCAGAATACAGCTGTCAACCTAGATTTAACAAAAACACACAGAAAAGTGTCCTATAGAACATACACTTTACTTTATGGAAGAGACATCGGGCTAACTTCAGAGAACTGAATTAAAGATTGTATAACAAACTTTTACAACCTGATTTCCTCCAACAATACTTAATTTCTTCAAGCTATAGTCTACAATAGATGTAAAGTTGTCAGGTATGGAGAGTAGGCAGCTCCTCAAAGCCAACACACTGTGAAACGACATCTGAAAAGAGTGATGGAGGGTCTGGAGGATTCACCAAGCTTTGAATGTACAAGTGGGTGTGGGGTAATTAAAGCAGAAGCTAAGCTATTCCCTCTATCAATAAAATAATTCTGAGCAATCTCTATACTAAGGCATAGTACAGTAACTGGTATATGTATTCATGACTCACTTTGAAAAAGTTTAACTTGCTTTCTGCTTACTCTGTTTAGTAAAGCAAGAGATTTTCTTAGAGTTGTCCATAATCACACACACACACGAACCCTCTGATATCACAGCTGTGTGCATCAATACTATGAAACCCTGGTTTCACTCTTGATGAAGTGTTTAACAGCTTTTAACCCTGTTTATTGAGGTCTCTCAGTGGCCAGAAGTCCATGCTATTCTTGCAGGTTGCCCAAGTTCCTGAATGCCTCCAACTGGCAGGTCTTCTTTTTTCTTCTACTAATTGGATTGCTCTTGTCCTAAGATAATGGCCTGCCTTCTCTTTAAGAGAATTCCAAGCATTATCTACAGAAATTGAACTCTATCTTCTTGCTCAAGAACACAATGGTTCAATAACAGTGAATTTCTCAAAATTGAAGTTATTTTTCCCCTATTTTATATCAACTACCCATGCTAAGATGAATTTATGAACATAGAACTTCAGGCCATTAAAACAGTTTTTTCTATCTCCACACATGTCCTATAAACAATATTTTTTAGGCTATCATGTGTAGAGCATGTACAATATGCCCATCTTTGGTCTGAGTATTTAACATACATTAACTTAGTCAATCCTCACTATAGCCATGTGTTGTACATAGTTTATATTCTGTTTTTAATTGATTAGAATAATGACACTTAAAGAGATTAAGTGACTTATCCAAGGTCAGGTTTTTATTTATTTTTTAATATGTCAATTACAGCTGACATTCCATAGTATTTTATATTAGTTTCAGGTACACAGCATAGTGGTTAGATATGTATATAATGTATGAAGTGAGCCCGGCCAGTGTGGCTCGGTGGTTGAGCATCGATCCATGAACCAAGAGGTCACCAATTCAATTCCTGGTCAGGGCACATGCCCAGGTTGTGGGCCAAATCCCCAGTAGGGGGCGTGCAGGAGGCGGCCAATCGATGTTCTCTCTCATCGATGTTTCTATCTCTCCCTCTCCCTTCCTCTCTCTCTAAAATCAATACAGAAAAAAAATTATATAATTTATGAAGTGATCCCCTCAATAAGTCTAGTACCCACCTGGCCCAAAGTCATACTTTTAAAAGTAGTAGAATTGTGACACAAACTCAGATCTTTTTACTTCTCAGAATTGAGCAATTAGCCTCAATAACATCTGGAAGTTCACAGACCAGTGTAATATCAAACCCACATAGAAAAATAAAGGTGTTTTCTCTCTCACTGTCTTTAAAGTAGCAACAGACATATCTCTGAGTTTGTTATGCAAGATAGTTTATATCACTATAGTAGCTATTCTCCAAAGATGTCCCCAATATACAAGCCCTTGTATAGTCCTCTCTCTCTATGAATCAAGGATGGTCTTTGGCCTGGCAGGTGTGGCTCAGTGGTTGAGCATCGACCCATGCACCAAGAGGTCACTGGTTTGATTCCTGGTCAGGACACATGCCCAGGTTGTGGGCCTGATCCCCAGTGGGGGGCATGTAGGGGAAGGCCAATCGATGTTCTTTTTCATTGATGTTTCTCTCTCTCTCTCCCTCTCCCTTCCTCTCTCTCTAAAATCAAATTTAAAAAAAAGAATGGCCTTTGACTCACTGCAACTACCGAAATAACAAAGTCAAGTGCCATGGAACCACTCCCACAGAGCAAGACTGAACCCTAGCAGGGGAATAGCGACATGTGTCTAACTGTGAATCAGGAACTACAGAGTACTGCGTGCCTCTCCCCACTTTTTGATAGGGAGTGTCTATCTAATCCTTGTCCCATCACTGGATGTGGGGTGAGGGCAGATAATGTTTCTCTTCAATTTTAGGTCATCAGCTTGGGAAGAACCTCACTCAAGGAGCTGCTGTCTGATCAATGCCCAGGATTTATATGACAAGATTCTGGACCTCAAGTCTGAGCCTGATGCGATAGCATTATGAGAATGTGGGGGTATTGGAAAGGGGAATGAGTGTATTATGTACATGGGAGGAATGTAATTTATTCAGGGCCAGAGATCTCAGAAGACTCCCAATGGTTTACCAGAACTATTTTCAGAGGGTGCTAAACTTTAATCATTGTCCCCTCAGCTCTGTGACACTGTCTTGCTTTTCAGTGGGCTTCAATGTTGCTTTTTAGCATAAAGCCTTGCACAACTTTAAAGTTGGAGCATTATCTTGGGGAGAAACCTGGCCACGTACCTTAGGCCCCTCAATTCTCCAATTCAATCAACCCTAGCTCTACACAACCAGCGAAATATTAGCTGATGTTTCAGTCCCCTGACAGTGACTTTATGCCTGAAACAGTATCAGTTACTTGCCCACGGCCAGGTTCAGCATATACTCCCAAAGAAAGATCAGATGCAGATCATTAGCTCACTGTCTATAGTTTTCCCTCTCTGGAAACAGCCCTCTATTCTGAATGCCTCCAGTATCTCCATGACACCATTATACAGATGATTTTTGTCTTTTTTCTGGCAACTTTTTCCCCCTTGGATGGAGCACTGGTCTCCTGCAGATTACTCCATCCTACTAGAAGTAGGAGTTTTCTTGACCATCCAATCTAAGGTTGCTGACTCCACTGTGATTCTCTTCTTGAAATTTATGACTAGCTTAAACGATCTTGCCTGGTGTTTCCCTTGTTTTCTCATTTTTGTCTCTCTCCCCGCCATCATGTGGCTTTCTCCATATTTTGAAAAAACACAGCTTGTCATTTCTGTTGTTAACTGCTGAATATTCAGATAGAAAGAGAACCTGGCACATGGTGAGTTCTCAATAGAGAGCCAGTGAGTGAAAGTTGGACAAAAAAGACACAGAGCCCCTCAAATCAAGAACTCCACGGTCCCGTTAGTTTGGATTCTGCCTATGGCCTAAAATAAGGTTCTGCACCCAAAGAGATTGTATCCAACAAAAACACATTTTTTCTTCACTGGAGACCCATTGTCTCCAACAATTCATCTTAATGTCAAATACCATTGTTTTGTATTGTATTCTTTAGGTTATCCCTTGTGCTGTTGTCCTGTGTGATCTCATTGCCCTTAAAGAGAAAAAATTATCAACAAAGCAGCCTTATTCACACCCAGTTCTGGCTAGCTCTACCTCAGTTCTATTTCATCCAAAACAGTTGGAAAGCAAGTGATTTTATTTTGTTTTTATTTATTTATTTAAAAATAAAATTGTACATATCTAACGTATACAACATGATGATCTGATATATTTATATGCAGTGAATTGATTATCACAATCAAGCTAATATCTTCTCCTTACATAGTTATTTTTTTGTGATAAAAATACCTAAAATCTGCTTTTAGAAAATTCCCGGTTTTCAATAGTTTTGTTAACTATCATCATTATGCTGTACATTAGATTTCTAGACTTATTCATCCTACAGAACTGCAGAAAAATATAATGATTTTGGAACTCTACTATCTATCTAACTTATCATTTCTATGTTACCTGTGCTCACAAAATTCTCTGCTAGCCTTTTTGGGTTTCATCCATCATGAGTAATACCCCCAACTGATCATCAATAATATTATAAAGAGAAACCAGAATCACCAGTATGATGGATGAAACAATCTCTGCAAACTGAAGTCACTATTAGTCAGCCTTCTGTCATTTTTCTGGTGACCAAAGAAGCTGCAAGGACTAGAGGATGATTTGCAAGACGTACAAAGTCCCGATGGCCATGACTTTCCTTCTACATTTAAAAATCAATAATTGACTTGCAATGAATTCTGTCTTTCAATCTCAATTTCAGATGGTATTCATGTTAAAAAAAATTATCATTTGCTATGTTAAAAATAAGAGGGCTTGTTGCAGACTGCTGGCCACATGTTTCCTGGCTATAATACAAAGACAATAAAACAACCCAAGACGTGATATTACAGCATTTCTGCTGAGAAGTACTTAATCTTTGCATCATCTACTCTGACTTCTCCAAGAAGAATCTCTTGGGGGCAATTCCATACACCTAAGTCTGGCTCATTTAATATCCTAGTGAGCCAGGACACTGCAGAGTGACTACAATATTTCACTTACAACTCTTCTAAAAAAAAATTAATTTTATTAGTTGCTGAACAGTGGAGGCCAATAAACAGTCTTTGCCTCCAACCAGGCCCATATCATTTGAATTGAGAAACAGTTTCTTCTTCCTGTGAATCTCCATAATCATCAATAGGAGCCATCCCCGGGGTCTAATGTGTCAAGACAAGGAAAGAAGAATAGTTGAGGAGATAACAGCTGGAGATGTAAACTGATGATCTTATACCAGCCTCTGAAACAGGCTCTGCTTTAACAACCATCTTTACATTTCTCTCCCTCGCAATTCTGGCCTGAGAGCAGAAACTCTTGGGAATCAATGACATTGCACTGCAAAGACGTTTACCTGAACAGAGGTGCCAGGATGAGTTTTGGCTTTAGGAATATAGGCAACATAGATTCCTCTGATTAGGTCATTTCTTAAAGGAGAAATGTTGGGCTTTGCTGACCAAGTGTAAGGTTGTTTTTGTGTTGTTTTTTTAAATCACTACATAGTTCACTGGTATATGTGTCATATTTCAGGAAAGTTGGAATCTTACCAATGAGATTGAAAGAGCCTGTTGATTATCTGCCACCTTTCTCTTAACAGAGTACCAATGCCTTAAGGAGGAGAATTATGACCCATCTTCAGTACGGGTAACAGTGGCCTAAAACAGGAGCCTCCATCCAAAGGCAGAAATATTTACATTGAACTCCTGATGTTCTTGAGGATGGTAGTAGATCATTGTGACTTCACAATCTAGCAAATAAGACTGATAATCAATATAGGTGTTATTGATATTAATATGGTGTATATATATAACATATACTATATGTCAAATATATTCAAATCTTAATAAGTTGTGGCTATGACATTTGTTATAGAAGGGTAGTGTAGCACTTCACAAAAGTTTGGAATCCTAGAGAAGAATTACATATTAGATGTAAAATAAATAATAATAATAAAAGCCCTAAAGTTAAAGGATTTATCCAAAGACTTTCAGCTACTTGGTAGCACAGCTAGGACTCAAGTTTTCCTATATTACATTGATTTTTAAATTATATTCAAAATCTGATTCAGTTCAATATTTATTAAGCAGCTATGATGTGCCAGATAAGATACATGAGAAGTCTGTGTAATGGTCATTATGTAGAAGATGTTAACAATCTCATTTTAAAGAGAAAACTGGCTTCCAGAAACAATGAGGCTTGCAGGGTTTAAGTAACTTGACTATATAGCTTCAAAGTCAGAGTCAGCATCGAAGTCAGAATTCAAGTCCAGTTTACTTTGGCCCCAAAGCCCACACTTATTTTGTTACTCTACACTGAGGTACAAGTCGTCTGGATTCTGCTTCATTTATCCATCTATTTAGAACAACTAGAACAGCAATAAGCCCCTTACGGGAGCTCAGTTTATATTTGAATGAATAAATGCAATGAATCTCAGACAAGGCTTTGATAATGGGTAACATGTGACTAGAGGAAAAAGTGGGGTGACTCTTTCATGCTTGGGATCTTGATTGCTAAGTAGATCAGGGATCAACAGGGCAGACCAAAGGGGAAGGAGTACTCCAGATGAATTCTCACTTCTTGATTTCTCCAGGACTTGTGACCTCTGCATTCCATAAGCCTTACCTCCTGGACCAGCTGCGGGTCACTCAGTTCCTCTAGATTCTCCTGATAAAGAGCGAGGAGAGAGCAGTGACACCCCCAAATCCTCTCTTAAGTAGGCAGTTTGACACTGAGTTGGGCAAGGAAAGGGTGGTGATGGGCACAGAGAGGGGTAAGGCAACTTTAACAAGGCAGTCTAGTACATTTATTTATCTCTAATTCATTATTCGCTCTGTCTTTTCTCAGAGCGTGTACCTGAACTGGATATTTAGAGTTTTATCTATAACAGAGGTTACTATGTATTATCTGAAAATCTTGTTACACTACAAGTTCAGAAATTCAGTATGTCTGGGGTGGGACCTGAGATTCTGCATTTCTTTCTTTTCTTTCTTTTCTTTTTTTTTATCCTCACCCAAGGACATTTTTCCATTTTTTGTTCAGATCGAGTGGGAGGGAGAGAGAGGAAGAGATATAGAGAGAGAAATATCGACGTGAAAGGGACACATCGAGTGGCTGCCTCCCGCATGACCAACCAGGGCCAGGGACAAATTGCAATTGAGGTACGCACCCCCAGCGGGAACCGAACCCGGGTCTCTCTGGACCGCAGGCCGACGCTCTAACCGCTGAGCCAAACCGGCCAGGGTGAGATTCTGCATTTCTAACACGCTCCCAGGTGACAGCAAGACTGCTGGTTTATAGACCATGTTTTGAATAAAAAGAGTGCAGAAGAGGCTCTTTGTAGGCAAACACATGTTATGAGATCTGGAGAGAGAGAGAGTAGAATCGTAGCTGCAAATTGGTTTCTGACATCTCCTAAAATGATGGTTAAGTAGGAACCCACTGAGTGGCTCAGGAGGGGCCCTCTCTGCCTTTCAGGGCTGGGAACAGCATCCTAACAAAGGCAGTGCCGTGAGGACTCCACCACCCCTTTTCCTGGTCCTCAGGTGACATGGCTGTATCTAATGGCAGCTTGTGCTTCACTGCCCATTACTGACAGGCTGTGAGCTTGTCACTGGCCAGAGTGACAGCTGATTGGTCCCTCCATTCAACCCTGCTATGAACAACCAGATTAAATGTATACACTCCTTCACCCTGTGGAGGGGTGTCCTGACATTCTGGGGAAATTGAGGGTAAGGAGGTCACTGCTGCTTTATTTGAGGCCCCAAGCCTTTTCTCGATGCTGTTTGACATTATCCCAGACACATTTTAAAATCCGCAAGAGGAGTGAGGAGTTGTAATTGGTTTGAGGTACCCAGAGATTTCTGGACAGACAGGATCTATGTCGCTGCCCCTGTAAATTACCAGCAGCTGAAATATGGAGACGAGAAAATGTAGCTCTCTACACTGGCCAGCAGAACCAGCCTGTGCTGGGGAGGGGGACTCGGGCTCCCCAATCCAGGGACCCCTTTGCACAAAGTAATCCTCGCCTTCCTTGCAGACCAGGTTGGCCAATATCCAAAGGAGTCTCTCTCATTTTCTAACCCTTTTCAGTGTCCCCCTGCCCTGCTGAAGGTGATAATCTCAGTCCTTCCTTTGTGGTACAAGGAGTTTCTCTTCTGCCACACGAAGCTTCTGGAGTCCAGGCTACGCTACGTTCAGCAAGCTCCACAGTCTATGCTGCATGCAGAGCACTGAGCGTCTTCCCAGCCCGGCTGCCCTCAGCCGGATAAGTCCATGTTCTTGTCTCAGTGTCATCAGTCACCCGTAGCTAGACACAACCTCTTTCCTCTTCTCCTACAATCTTTTTCTTATGGAAAATAAGAGCTTCGGT
The DNA here is from genome assembly GCA_030848825.1 of Tadarida brasiliensis. Lineage (NCBI taxonomy): Eukaryota > Metazoa > Chordata > Mammalia > Chiroptera > Molossidae > Tadarida > Tadarida brasiliensis. Next base: position 33,836,496 of record CM061275.1, read on the forward strand.
AAGTTGTTTCTTTGGTACCAGGCAGCAAGACATTCAAAACCTTGCAAATGACTCAAAATACGAATCCTTTCAGTTCTTAAGTATTTTTCTCCTAGGTTTCTTCCTTCCTTCTCTCTCTCCCTTTCTCTCTCCCTCTTCCTTTCCCTCCCCCCTTACACACACACACACACACACACACACACACACACACACATACACACACACACGGATGATTTCAACTTGCCCTTAGGAAAATGGACATGAGCTATCTTGAATCTAGGAAGTATATGAGCCGTATAATCAATAAAATGCATTAAATGAATTGCTTTTGGGTTTTTTCTCTTCTATGAGAAAGTCTTCATTCCTCAGCACATAGGTCAAGCTGTTGGTCTTTGAGCAGAGTTGGGAGTAGGCAGAAAACGAAAATTAGTTTCTAAGGACTTGTGATCTTTCAGGACCTCCATTGCCTTCCCTTTCCCCCTTTCCTCTAATTCCTCTTTGTCTATCCCTGACCCATGACAAATTAGTTCTTAGAAGTATCCATGGTCACTATTAATACACACATGAGAATTTCTGTCTGGAGTAAGACAGAGTAGAGTCCAAGTCAGGGCTGCTCCCAGGCCACATGAGTGGATCATCTGAAAGTGGACCTTTGTCATCCTATTTGATATAGGATCTTGGGCCTGGGCCACTTGCTCCAGTCTCCTTCTAAACCCTCATTGTATCCCAGTCCCCACATTCCTGACTTCTGGTATCATACGTATTGTGCTCAGCACTGATAACCAGTTCCAAATTCCTAGATACTGCCTTGTCTCCTCACCTGGATAATAATTTGCCTTTTTCTTCTATACACCTCGGCTATGTAGCCATCCATAGGTAACCACCATCACTGTTCAGGCTGGTCCTCACAGAAGTCACCACCACAAGGCTCATCCTTTCCCCCTTTGTGGTACAAGACAACTATGTCTTGTACATTAATGAAAACCAGACGCACAGTGTTTATTTAATCTTGAGTGTTGTCAAACATGTTTTGATTTTTACAAATACAGGCAACTTTTATATACAGTCTAGTTTGATTTTTATAAATAATTGCTAGCTTACTGATTGTCATGCATTCCCCAGATCAGTACCTTATTCTATTTAGTTCTATGGCCTGTATATTTTTCCTGATTTTTTCCAAAAGTAGCCTTCCAAGAGCTGTAAGGAAGGCCCAAGGGAGATTTCTATAAGGACATTGCTATGAAAGATGATACAATTGAGAGAGAGAGGGAGGGAGGGAGGGAGGGGAGAGAGAGAAGCAGAATCCCCTATGAGGAGCCAATGCTTTTTAGCTGATGGCTTCATAGTCATATTTCCATTTAATTTTGAATTTCCATAAAGATGCCGTAAGTGATTTGGACTTGCCTTCAAGAGAACAGACATGTGATGTCTTGAACCCATGGAGTAAATGTGCCACACAATCGATAAAACAAATTAAATGAATTGCTTCTACTTTCTCCCCCTCGTGAGAAATTCTTCATTTCTTATGCGGCATGCTGCACCATCCCAGCTGTTTGTATTAAAGGAAGGGAAACAAGGAGAAAAGAAAATGGAATTGGTTGCTGAAAGATTAGCATAGACTAGACCTCTACTCAGCAAGTTCCATAAATGAGGGCCGTTCCTCCCTCTTTGAGCAGAAGAAGATTATCCTAATGTGTGTGGATTGTCTACCGCATGCTGACTGAGTGCACATCAGTGGTTAAGCATCTTCCTCCTTACAAAGGGCAGCTGTGAGCTGCACAGGTGCTCAGGTCAGGAGTCAGAGTATCCCAGGTTCTGGGGAGTAGTGTCGGGAGGAGGGGTTCCCCAGTAGAAAAGCACTTTACTAAGTAATCATACAAAAACAGAGAGATCTCGTAGGCGTCATGGTCAAGCAGCCCAGAGGGACAAGGAGTGAAGGGGGTGGGCAGAGAAGAGCTGCTGCCAACCACCGAAAGATACCTGGTTCCACATCCAAGGGGCACAGTACAGATGTTGGTTAGACAAAAATAGAGTTCAACATCAGAATTTTAACATTAAGAGCTATCCTGTGATAAACCTCATACTAATGAACATGCCTTATTTCATTACTCTTGTCAGGCTTGTACTTGAATTGACAAGCCCCATTTTACAGCTAAGCAAACAAACACATGGAAAGTAGATTTCCTCCAGAGATGTGGAAGTAGGGTATAAACTGACACCCCTCAGAAGAGGGGGTGGGGGGGAGGGAAGAGATAAACCACAGAACTTATGCATAAGTGATGGACATGGACAACAAAGCTGGGGACTGGGTGGGGGGATGGGGAGGAGGGTGTCAATGGGGAAAAAAGGAGAAACATCTGTAACAAAAATAAATTAATAAAAAAAAAAAAAAGAAAGTGGATTTCCTGCTGCCATGTGGCTGACTCAGTGGCAAATGGCAAATGAAGATTCAAACCAAGGCGGTTGTCTTCCAGAGTCCATGCTGTTAAACCCTACAGTATACTGGAACTAGCAGGAACGGGTACCTTCCTTATTTTCCTTCTTCAACTTCAGTCTTTTTAAAAAAATATTTTAGAGAGGAAGGAATAGGGGAAGAGAGAGAGAGAAAGAGAAGGGGGGGGGAGAGAGAGAGAGAGAAACATCAATGTGCGAGAGGTACATCGATCTGTTGCCTCCCGTATGCACCCTGACCAGGAATCCCATGACCTTCCTGTGCAAGGGATGATGCCCCGAGCAACTGAGCCACACCCGCCAGGGCAACTTCAGTCTTTTCTAGCATGAGGTTTTCATCTGGCCTGATAAATTTCATGAATATCAAATGATGTAGACAGCTATTCTGTTCGGTGAAATTTTATCAAATGAGCACACATCCTGAAGAAACGGGAACCAGGAAGAATACATTCAGGATAGGCTTTTAGATACTAAAGTGGTTGTCAGAGGCTGCAGGCATTCCCTACCCCGACTCCACAGGGAATCAGCAGAGTTCTAAGCAGAGACCCCTTTGGCTCCCTTGGACAATGATGGAAAGATGCCAGTTAGTCTGGGACTGACATGTTGTTCCAAACAGAAGGCCCTGAAAGTGCCATTAACGCAGACAGGCAGGGGTAGGGGGCAGAGAAAGAGAGTTGACTGCTGGAACTCCATAATTAATTGTTTGGCATTTGGAGTAGTGTGACATGAAGTCTCCATCCAGCCCCTACTCTTAGAGAGTTCATAGAATGGCTTTGCTTGGAATTCATAGAATACAAGAGTTGAAGAACTATAAAGCTCATCTAGCTCAGACCCCTCATTTAACAGGAGAGAAGCAGAGAACCAAGAGGGGATGTGACCAGCCCAAGGCCACAGCGCTAGTCAGTGGCAGAGCCCGACTAGCCCTCGGAATGCCTGGCTTCTCCCCAGTGCCCCTTCCACTCTACTCCTATGTTCTAACAGCGCATCGGAGAAGTCCCCAGAAAACTAGTCACCAAATAGCAGTGCAGAGTTTTGTTAAAGCAGTAGAGAGCAAAGAGGTCAAAAGAATATCCCACTCGATTATTTTAATGATGAAAAATGTCTAAACAACAGGGGTGCAGGGAACCCATCTGCTAAACTAAAATGGGAAAACATCCATTAATTGGATTGCCAACTTTGCTATTTCATAGACCATGTCAAAGTTAAAAGTTATATTTGGATAGCATTGGTCCCAACCCTCTCTTGTAGAGATGAACCAGAGTCCCTGGGAAAGAGCAATCATCCCAATAAATCAGCTAGTTAACGGTAGTGCAGGGCAGAGGAACTGGGTCCTCCCACTCACGTGTCCCCTTACCTACATCACAGTTTCCCTGCATGAGCTGCGGGTGCTGCAGGTGGGGAGGGAGCTGGAGAGGTCAATGAGAGATCATCCAGCCCAGCCCCATGTATTTTCTTTAAAGAATAACTTGCAATTATCCTTTCCCCAAGTAGTTTTTAAAGGGTAAGCTGCAAAATGAAAATTCCAAATGTGCACTTTCCTGAGGGAAAGAACGTCTCCGTGGTAGCCAGGCAAATGGAATTTGTATGAAATCTCTTTGGCAGGGTCGCCCTTTCAGATGGCAACCTGGAAACAGTCCTAAGAGCAAAAGAGATGCGGTCGATTTTGCTGAGTGCCTATGAACCAGGTATTGTGTTAGGCCTGTGGACATAAGAAGCCTCAACAACATCTCTGGAGCAGCTCACACGCTGTTTAGCCATCGAGAGGCAAACCTCCGAGGAGGGGGTAATGGACTCAGCTTGGAGAGCCAGGGAATGTGTGGCGGAGGAGGTCATGTTTGAGCAGGAGTTTGTTTAACAGGTATGGGGACATTCCAGAGTAGCAACATGTAGGAACCCTAAAAGTGCCCTAAGTTAATGACATGTTCAAAATTGTCTGTCATAAATCTACCTAGGAGGTAAAAAGACACAAATCGCCACCCCTTATTCGGACTGGGAAAAAACAACCATAAAAACACAGCATTTCACCTGGGCCCATGAAGCTGTCTGTGATTGGCTTGGTAAGCCAAATGGTAACAGATTTGCCTGGCAGTTTGACCTTTCTCCAGGGGCCCTTCTCAACTGCTCCGCAACCCACATTGCTGCTAGCTTCAGAGGAGGCTGTGGCTTAGTCTTGTAAATACCATCAAAAAAGTCGTGGGGGACATCCTAGTCCCAGGAAGCCAATTCTTCAACGCCAGGATCGTGGGTTAGCATCAACTGCTCCCCCTGCTCTAGCTACTGCTCCCTCCGTTCATGCCAAGTGTAAGGTGGCTCTTGGGGTCTGCTGTTAAAGAAAGTAAACACACATTTTAAATCCAAAATCATTTTCCAAATCACCCGCCTTCACTCACTGATCCTTGTGTCCCTAACCCAGCTATCTGGCAGCTCTTAGGAGGCTCTGGTGTCCTTGGCCTGCTCTCAGTCCTCTCAACATCAAGAGTACAGGTTTTCCTCATCTCTCCTTGTTGTATTATCGTATGCTGAAACAGTTATTAACATGAAAGGGATCTGAACAGAAGAGTTTATTTTTTTCCCAAGAAGAAGTATAAAAAAAAAAAGTAGAGAAAGAAAGAAATCTAATGAAGGACACATCTCATTTCCACTTACAATGTGCCATCTTTCCAAAGTGAATGAATGAGTTGCAAACTGTGTAACAGAGGAAAAGTTTGGTGGAGTCATGGCAGAAACCCTGGCCAAAGGCCAATGACCACAACTATGTTTTGAGTTTCTTCCTCCAATTCCTACATTTCATCCTCTTTACTCTTGTGGCAGATTTACTCAAATTTGCAAAAAAGTGTTCCTGCTCATTCGTCATTTCTTAGTATACCAGTGATTGTATCTCAGAAAAAAACCCAGGGCGAGAGTGGGACATCTCAATGGAGAGGCTGGAGGAGAAAATGGGAATCAGATAGTGCGTGTTCTAGAATCTAATTCCGTCTCCAGTCTGAGCCTTCAGGCAAGTTCTTTTTTCACCTCTATTTACACAGATCAGAATGGGTTTCCACACTCCCTTTATAGCCCTGGAGTTTTTCTGGGGATAAAGAAAGATCTAACAGAAAGCTATAGAAATGCCAATTGTATCCTCATGTTTTGGGGGTGGGTTTTTTTTTTGCATCAAATGAACAGCCTGGAGGAATATGGAGCAGCTGAGACCCTGACACATCTCATGCCAAATTTGGAGAAGACACGCGAAAATACGCGCAGGGTCAATTTCACAGGTCATGCTTTCTGACCGAATGGGTAAAATATTTGGTAGGAGAAGGAAATGCTGCTGATGATCAAAGATCGTGCCTTATTCATGAAGAACACGTCTCTTGGAAGTGAGAATAGATCCAGACCAGGAAGTCTTAGGACTTTTGGATAAAAAGTCTCCCCTGGGCATCTGCAAGATGGCTGTATGATGTTTCTTAATATCAATGGGAAGCAAAGAAAAACCCTACGTACTACCTGGCTGATTGTGTGGGTGAGAAGAAACAGAGGGGTTTGTTCAGCATCTGACTTCTAAAAAAGACAAAGGAATGAGAAGAAAGCCCTACCTTCACCCCTGAAAAAAATTTTCTGGAGTTTATTGCTTTGTTCCTGAGAGAAAACAATTTGTTAAATAAAGATCAATGGAAGGGCATTAAAATGAACAAAGAAAAGCATTTATAAGCATTATCTCTTGTGCACATACTGGATGATCAAATGCCTGTTTCCATTTCTTTCTGTACTTTCCAATTCCCTATTTCTTCCCTGAAATATGTTTCCCCAAAGGAATTGAAACAGAAGTCATAATTTGCAGAACTATACCATGACTCACAAAACAGATCAACTACACTAAACCATACTATGGAAGAAAACTGTGTAAACTCTGTTTTGTAACACCAGCTCGTTCTGACCCATATGCTCTACACGACAGAAAAACTGACTTAGGGTAACCCTGCACAGATTCAGGTGTTCTAAAGATTAGACCACAGAGCAAGCAAGTAATTTATGGTTTCTAACCAATCTCTGCCAAGACCATTGAGAAGAAAGAGGCCGGTTGGGCAGTGAGGGACAGGACCATGGGAAGGGAAGGCTGAGACATGTGGAAAGTTCGAGATGACTTGGGGCTCAGCACACAGGCAGGCAGCCCAGTACACAGCATATCTGAAGGTTTATTTGGACTCTGCATATCTCAAAATAAAACTAAACTCAGCATGGGATTGTGCCCCCAAGGGCACCATTTATAGAAATGCAAATTAGAAGCTCCTGGAAGGAACACAGGTCAATGACATAACAAAAGCCAAAACAAAAACAGAAAGGCTGGTTTCAGGCTAGAGGGGAACAAGGATTGATCGTATAGTTCCTATTTCTGGGTTTGCAAAGGAATTTTATTTACTGTTAAAGAATATAGTGCTGGTGATTCTGACCTATTCCAATTAATATACCTACTGGTTTCTGGGAGCAAGGCAACAGGATTGCTGAATGAGTTCTGCTGTGAAACTCTATCTAGAGTGCGTTCCTACTGCAGAAAGCCAGGTCACCTTAGAAAGGATTATAGGAAACCAAGATTGGATTTGGGGGAGAAACCAAAAGCAAGCACAGGGTTGTTCCAAGGACATTTCCCCTCCTCCTCGCTAATAGTCTGGGAGAAGTTGAAATTATCATAAAGAGGGAAGCCACTAAGGACCCTATAGATGACATAGGGCTGAGCCCAGTCAGGTGGGAAACACAAGCTTTAAAATATATGGATGTTGCTAAGGCAGAATTCCTTGAAAGGACTCATCAGAGGCTAGCAACCTATATATCTATCCCCTAGACAACATATCTCCACGGACCACCCACTTGGGTCCCCTCCCTGCTGCGGGGAGTCTATCTGTCTTTCAAATAAACCTTCCTTTTGCTTACCCTTGGTCCTTGAACTCATTCTTCAACTTTGAGAGACAATGATCCCAAACAAGGCCGCTTGGTTTCACCATCATATGGATAACTCTAGCCCCCTCACATCTATAAGAACCCTTCCCCGTCTGCTCCCTTTGGGACACTGCCCAGCTCCCCAGTACTGTCTGTTTGTTCTCCTTTGCTGCAGCAAGCTGGTCAATGTGCTTTGACTACAGGTGTGTCCCCACTGGTAGTCTTTACACTAACGGCTCTGTTAACTGACAAGGACTGCTTTCCACGGAAGATGAAAGGTCTCAATCCATTCCAATCTATGCCAATTGTATCCTCATTCGCTCAGGCTGTTTTCATGGCTGGACTATGTCCTAGTAAGAGAAGTTCCTAGATGAGAAGTGACTATTTTTTAAATTATTTTTTATTGATTTTAGAGAGAGGAAGGGACAGGGAGAGAGAGAAACATTGATGTGAGAGAGAAAGATGGTTGCCTCCCACATGCACCCCAACCAGAGATAGATCGGCAACCTGGGTATGTGCCCTGACCAGGAATCGAACCTGCCACCTTTTGGTGTACAGGATGATGCTCCAACCAACTGAGACATACCAGCCAGGGTGGGAAGTGACCATTTTTATTTGACCCAACCAAAGTTAAGTTGGGTTCTTAGCCGAAGTTCAGAAGTCTTTACTACCCACCTAATTTACTGGTCTAAGAGCACATTTGTGTATTTCAGTTTTAATTCAACTTTTTCTGAAAAAGTATACAAAATGTGTCAATGAAACCCCTGAGTTCTGACAGAAACTTCTGGAGCAGCCCAGGGTTTGCTCAGTCTGGGAGTGCATGCAGAAGGCAGTCTGGTCCTGACTGTGCAGACCTGGGGATGCAGCGTCTCTTGACTGACCCCTGAAAACTCCGATTAATGCCCCAGATCACCCAGCTCACTACCCGTGATGTCAACTCGAACACTCCATTGAGTCAACCACTACAGAAAAAGCTAAGTGAGGTTCTTTTAAAAGTAACTTTCATTGTTTCATCTTCATAATAGGTGCTATTGAATATTTAGAATATATAATATTCTAAATTTATAAATATATAGAATATTTAGAATATCTATATTTTATATTAATGAATATAGAAACTGCATTTATGTAAAAAAACAAAAGAATAATTTAATCATGATATACCCATAATTGTTATTTTGGTGTAGTAACCTTCTAGATTTTTCTGTATTGTTAATCTAAAATTAAAAAGCCAAAATGAGAGGCAACAAGTATTTATTTGGGATCAAAGGACTGAAATCCTGGAAGCGCCTATTCAGGCAGAAACCCTAATAGTGTCTTGATCACAGGGTGAAGGAAAGGGGGTTTTTTGAGAAGAGGAAAGAAACAGTTACATGAAAAGAAGAAAGAATTCCTGTTGGTGTTAACAAGCTGAGTCATTCTTGGCTATTCATGGTTGGTTACTGATTCTATCTTCAGATAGAGAGCCCATAAGCATCAGTCCTGGGGTCAAGATGCCCACCTGCCTGCTGGTTTCACAAACAATTGTGGTTTTAACCTAGTGCAAATGTTTGCCCCAGTCCAAAGGTTCATGGGACAAGTCATGCAAGGCAGTTCCTCTGGAACGGTGGCTCTGACTGCACTTTGAAATGACTCTGTGTATGTCCTTTTTCGTAGTATGGTTCTATACACATAGAATCCATTTTAAAATAAAAAAGTACATTTATCTACAAAAGACATTAAATCCAATCTACAGTTATAGTAAATACAACATTTAACAAGTATCTGACTTTCCTTTTACCTAGATTTACTCTTATCATTGATAAAAATAATGCCTTATTTTACACACCATTTCAACATTTAACATTACTTTATTATATATCACCACATAAGATATCAGGTATTATTTGGATTTTTACTATAGAAAAACAAAAGCCAAGCAACACGTTAGGGGTTGAACAGGATATGAAAGCCTTTGTGTAGCAAAGATGAATGTCACATGGCAAGGCAACGTCAACAGCTAGAGAGGAAGTCTGACACAGAGACATTTGCCCTGTCCAAAATTCACTGTCCCTGATCCACAGGTTTAGAGGGCTTACATTCTTTGTATTTAAGGCTGGATTAATCTGACCCAGGGAAACTAGCTCATACAAACTTCACTTAGACTGATGTCTAGAATCCAAATTGCAATTACTTTATTTATCATAAGAAATAACATTTAGGTGGGCTACATGTTCACGCTGGCTGATCAGCACACCCAATCCCTATGATCTAGATATATTACAAGTTAACATTTTTTGAAAGTTAGCTTGAAGAATATTGACTAACAATGATGACTATTGTCAGTTATGTGATTCACATGTTAACCACACACCTGTCATGATCTCTCATGACCCCCAGCATCCTTGCACTCCACCCCACTCCCACAATGCACAGAGGGCCATTCTCACTTTGGCTTCCCTCACCTTCCTGACATTGTTCTCTTGACTGACCTCTCTTCTGCTTGTACCTCCTTTCTCCAAACAGGCTAAAATAGAAAATACTCTATGTCTGTTTGCTAAACTATCATCACACCCCTGCTTGCATCCTTAAGGTTATAGCCGGATCACCTTCATTTGATTCAGAGTATTCTCAGATTCATTGGTCACACATTTACACAGTCTCTTAGTTTACTCTCACAAATAGCTTATTTGATACCTAACATGTGGACTTTGTTCGTTTAGACTACTAGTCACACTCTCCTTGAGTCCCCTCGTTTTTCTTGGAACAGCCATGCTGCCCCTTCAGGACCTTTGTATTTGCTATTTCCTCTGCTCAGAGACCCTTCCCCCACCTCTTTCAGGTCTTTATGCAAATGTCATCTTCTCCCCAGGCCCCCTTGGATCCTGTGCTCTATGGCAATGCACCCTCTCCTCTGTGATAGCTCCTTCTTTCTTTTGTCTCCTCAACATTATCATCAACTTAAAAACAATGAATCATATTTTATTTATTTATCCTGTTTGTTGTCAGTATAAACCCACTAGCATGTAAGCTCTGTGAAGGAAGGGATTTTGTCTGACTTGTTCACTGCTGCAGCCTCAGCCTCTAGAAGAGTGCCTAGCGTCAACGAGGAGATGGGTAGATGGTTATGAAAGCAGTGAATAAATGGTTTTCAATCCTGGCTGACATTAGTGTCATCCGGGGAACTTGAGTGATATCTTGACCCCACCTCCCTGAGATACTAATTTAACTGGTCTGAGATGGGACACAGGCATTGGCTTATTTAAAAAACACACTAGATGAGTGTAAAGTGCAACAGAGTTGAAAACCATTCATTTAAACTCTCAGAATGCAAATGTATCTCCATTTTTTTTTCCAGAGGAAGCACACACCATTACCCCCAATACTAGTAACACTGAACCATGCCCCATGTCTTCTGACTCCTCTTCACATCCGACCTCACAAAGAACATAGAACAGAATTGGGGGAAAGCATACATTTTATTGCAAGAGGAACCCACTGACACCATATGAGTAAAGTGGAACCACTGAAAAGATAGAAATTTTCCAGAAATCTTTGATCCTGATAAGACTGAACAACACTTAGACATAGGGAATTTCAAAGAGAGCAAGTAAAATTCCCTAGACCTAGAAATGTTTCATAATCTCGAGGCTCTACGTGGAGTTATTCAGGTTCATAAAAAGAAATAATAAAACCGCATTTGTAGGCTGAGTAAACAAATGGAATTTCATAACCTCTTGTTTCTAAAATGTAGGCCTCCTACTGGTCCCCCCAGAGGACCCTCCTAGCAGTCAGTCCTAATTGATGCAAAACTCATTTAGCCGTAATTACTGTGTAGACTGGTACTCAAGAATGTGCTTGAATACGAACCAAGAAGCAGTTCTGATCTTCACGATTGCTCCCCTCCGGACGGAGAAAATCGTTTGCTGGCCACCCCATGCTGAGCAGAATCCATGAGCTAAAACCAGCGTTACAGGAGCCGACATGGGGCGACATCCTTCGTTCATCAGTTATTTGCTCTCAGAGATCTGACAATGTCATCGGAGCAATTTTGTTCTTGGCACATGTAAGAGACAAAAGGGGGCATGGGGATTCTACCAAGGTAGTAATTTTCGAGGTAATCATCCTAATGTCTTCATCCTGAGTGCATTTGTATCAGCGAGTTAATTAGGGAAGTTAATTTTTACAAATGGCACAAAAATGGCCAGTTGCTGGCAAAACTGCCTCGTGCCAACGCCTGGCTCAAGGTAACCAGAAAGGATACGTTGATGCTCTGCGCCCATCAGTGAAGCCCAGCTTGGACCAGGAAGAACCACACCTGTCAGCTTGGCAGGTGCGGCCCGAGTCTGGAGTTTTCTGAAGGTTGTGGGAGAGACATTTTAGCTCTACCACCAACAGCTGAATATTATGGTGATCTTGTTTCTTATATCTGTCTGGCCAGCAGCCCCAGAGACTTGGTCTGAGAAGAACGAGAAAAGCTGCTCCATGTGGGTGTGACCTCAAACAGGGATCTGCGTGCTGCTATGCCTACTCCAACGACCTCCATTCTTTCCTGAAAGACCATTTTCTCCAATGGGTGCTCTGACGCTGGGGTGATAGGAACCACACAGGACAGCAAATGGAATCTTTGGGAGCTCTGTCTTTTTAATTCCTGCAGTAGGGTGACTCTGGAATTGGACCAGATGGTGACAAAGCTATCTTTTCTCTCCAGGAGAAAATATGTTTTTCTTGTATCTAGGTAGAGGAGAAAAAAAGAAAGGAAAAAGCTCCTCCCACACTGTTAGTGAGCTGTGGGTGCAACTCAGCTTTCAGGAAAGAGAAGAAAGGCTAGCAAGGAGACCCACATTCCCAGGGGCTGCAAGAGTCCTGTCAGCTACAGGGATGATAGAAAGCTGGAGCTCACACCAACTTTAAACATTTGTTAGAAGTATTCTCTGTGGATCTTCTGGTCCATTCCACTCTGGAAGAGAGCATGTCACACTCAGAAAATAGCAGCCTGAGTTCCTGTCTCCATTCCTACTGAGTTCTTTTACTTTACACAGATCTTCCTCTTGCTGAGCCACTTCCTTAATTTTGGAAATAAAGTATTAACACCTTCCTCAGAGGACCACCAGCGAGCAGATGGCATCAAATAGCGTATGCTCAGTCCCTTGCACACAGTAGGCATCGATAAACATCACTTTCCTTCTTGGGCATTTCACGCTTCCAAAAGAGCATTGTCGCCCCAATGAATTATTCAAATGAAGAACCTCAGCTGGAAAGGTTTTGACAGGCTTTGTTGTTATAAAGTAACAGTTCCCTTTTGCCATATCTAAAAGTTTAATTGTCATGACTTTGAGACAAAAGAGAAGCTGGATGAGTCTACTAGTCACCAGCATTAACTGGTAAAGATGTGGAAGGATACATTTGTTTTTAAGACTGCCAAAGGGCTTTATGGAAAGAGAATAATCAATTTCACCATTGTGCAGGAAAGAACTCTGGACACTGGAACAAATGACTGATTGACAACCATCTGAAAACATGTTGCAGGACAGGAGGGAAACCTGGCCGATTTCATTAGAAGCTAGATGTATCCCATCAAGCTCTACTTTCCCAAACACTGTACTCTGTGACATGTTTGAAATAGCACAGTTCTAGTGCCCACACGGTCATCTTCCTATTGGCACAGCTTTTTTCTTTCCTCCGCCATCATTTGGAGATTCACCAACTTCAAAAAGACAAAGAGAGAAAAGTTGTATTGAGAATAGATGCCGGGAAACACATATTCTTCTAGTATGTGATAGGATAAACTTTGAAAGTGGGACAAAGTCAGGAAGAAAAAGTTTACCTGCTCACAACGAACATTCTCAAAATAATTCCAAGCAAATTTGGGAAGAGGTTGTTTCTCTGCCTTCCTTCAACTCTTAGAACCATATTTGCCTAAATATTTTCTCCCTTGAGAATCAAGGACATGGAAAATAATTCCAAACTTGTAGGTGCTTGAGCATGGAATGTTTTCTAAAAGCCTCCAGAAGTTCTTGATACAAAAATCATGAGGTGTCACACCGGGAGTGCTTTCTTTTTTTAAAATTATTTTTCTTTATTGATTTTAGAGAGAGAGGAAGGGAGAGGGAGAGAGAGAAACATCAATGAGAGAGGACATTGACTGGACACTTCCTGCATGCCCCACACTAGGGATTTGGCCCACAACCTGGGCATGTGCCCTGACTGGGAATCAAACCAGTGACCTCTTGGTGCATGGGTCGACACTCAACCACTGAGCCACACAGGCCAGGCAGGAGTGTTTTCTTTTGAGTTAAGCATTGCTCTCTCAATGGATCTAATTTTAAAAAGCTAATATTCTTGGAAAAAATGTATTGAATGTCTTAGAGAGATTATTTATTCCATGGCTTTTCTGTTATGAAAACTATACATATGTTGTTGTTTTTTACCTTTATGACAACCTTGTGGAAGATACTGTTTTCTCCATTTTATACAGGATGATGTTTAGGTGAAGAAAGATTTGCTAACATGCCCAAGATGGTCCAGGCCATCGGTGATGGAGGCAGCATTCAAATCCAGGTCTGTTAAGAAACTATATGTTTCTCGTTATTCAGTTGGAGCTCCCAAGAGGATCCTGAGGGCTTGATAACGGAGGAAAGCTGAGGAAGAGAGTCCAGCCAGAAAGTAACAAAGTCAAGTTTGCCCATAGCCATTTTTCAAAAGAAGCTGCCCAGTTCCTTGAAGGGATTATTTCTAAGAAGGGAACAACCTCGATGAAGAATTGTGAAGGAACTTTGTGATATAACATGATAGTTCACGGTCAAGTCTGACAGCACAAGAAATCTAAAGTAAAGAAGTGCATTTGGTTTGTCCTTTGTAAACTTTCCAAAGAACAGCAAAACAGAATACCTCAAACTGTGCTTCCACTTTCCAGGATCAAGAATTGTTGCAATTTGCCTACATTCACACTCTTATTCAACATTTATTGTGTACATGCTCTTTTTCAGACACTGTGCTAGGAGCCATGAGCGATTCAAAGATGAATAAGATATGAATCCATTCCTCAAGGATAGAGGAAATAATAAATTCATCAGAAAATGTTCCTGCTAGAGACATGCATGCATAATTACAATTCTGGGTATAAAATGAATAATCACCATAAGAAAATAATGTATCAAAAATGTTGTGTAGTTCAGAGAATGGAAAGATTATTATTAGTTACAATGATTCGAGATGGCTTCATGGAGGAGATGGCATTTATCATGGGCTTGATGTGTAGGTAAAATGATGATGAGGTACGGTCAAACACTCTAAGAGAAAATTTTATGAGTAATGCCACAGAGGCAAAAAAAAAAAAAATGTATCTCATCAAGTAATTTATTATTCTAGTCTCTGTCTGAATTGTTTCTAAGTATCAAGAACTATTAGTCCTAACTCAAGAATGCCCTGTTAACAGTCTTATTTCTTTATCTTGAAAGAAACCTTAAAAAATATGGGCACATTTTAGATTTTAGTGGTTAAAGATATCAGATATAATGGAATATACCCACCTGATATCCACAAACATTACTGGTAGTAAAACAAAAAAAGATGTTTAAAGTATTTTTAAGGAAAATGAGTGATCCCCTATTTGATTTCACTTGTTTTATTTAAATATTGGTATATTTTGTATGGATTATAATCCTGCTCTACACTCTACAACTTACTAATTATGGGTTAGACAGTTACTTAAATTCTTTAGGTCTCAGACATTATCTGTAAAATACGAACACTGATAGAATCTACACCACATGGTTGTTCTGCTGAGTAAATACACATATACGTATAAATTCATTCTTTGAATATTTGCTGACATATAGTAATCAGTAGGTATCCACTGCTGATGTTGATAGTAGTAGTAATAGAAGAAGAGATACTACTATTAAATGGGCCATCAGTGGGGATCTTTGGAAGGTGGATTCTGGCGGCCTTAGTTTCTTTTCTTGATGAAATTTATAAGTGACTTAATTTTTTTAATAATAAATGTGTTGTTTTGTGTGACCAACAAAAAGTAAATTTTAGTAATAATTTTAAAATAATACATTTAGCAACCCTAAAAATAGGATGATGCATTTATGGCCAACAGCCTTCCATGCAAAGGGGAAAAGGATATTTCCATTTTTTTCTGCTTTTCTTTCTTTTTTATTGAATTTATTGGGGTGACATTGGCTAATAAAATTATATAGGTTTCAGATATACAATTTATAATACATCATCTGTATATTGTACTGTGTGTTCACCAACCCAAGTCAAGTCTCCTTCTATCACCATTTATTCCCCCTTTTTCCTTTTCTACCTCCCCCACCCCCTTTTCCTCTGGTAATCACCATATTTTTATCTGTGTCTATGAGGTTTTGGGGGGTTTTTTTGCTTAATTTCTTCACCTTTCACACTCAGTCCCACAACTCCCCTCCCCTCTGACAGCTGTCAGTCTGTTCTCTGTCTATGAGTCTGTTTCTATGTTGTTTGTTAGTGTATTTTGTTCATTAGATTCCACACGTAAGTGAGATCATATGGTACTTGTCTTTCTCTGACTGACCTATTTCATTTAGCATAATATTCTCCAGGTCTATTCAAGGGTAAGTTTTCCTTCTCTTTTTTTTTTTTATGGCCGAGTAGTACTTCATTTTGTAAATGTACCACAGCTGCTTTTTTATCCATTTATCCACTGATGGACACTGGACAGTTTTTTGGTTTTTTTGCTTTAAATAATTCTTTTACCATTAGTGTGTTGACAGTGTGACTCCACCAGGAATCTACTGGTAGATGGTCCAAAAACGTTCATATAGAATATTTTAATTTGGATTTCTAATTTCAAAGATCGTTTTTAAAGGTAACAATCATATTTGGGTCCTGCAGATGGCCACATAAACCCAAACACTGCCAAATGATTTCAGCACATCATGACTTTGTCTCAGGTAGTAAGAAAACAACAGCCTTAATAAGAATGCCATTGGGCTAAATAAGGCCCCGGTGACCTGATAGCACACTGCATGAATGAAAGTTTTGCTCTACTGTGTGGTGAGCAGAGACAAGAGGGGCATGAGTAATGAATCAGGCCAAGGTCATAAACGCCAAAGAACTTGAGTCATAGTAGTCCCACCTCTTCAGTGTGACTTGCTTCTGCCAAACATTATACATCGCAATATACTTATACTGTTCATTTAAACTTCACAGTGTTTATACTATCATTCATATTTAATTTTATAAATTTGTTTGGGTTCTATAGTGATTTCAGAACCTTAAGCTTTTATTAGTTTATGCTTAGTTTTGTGTTTCTATGCTTAAGTGGCATAATACAAATAAGCATTGAGTGTTTACGAGAAATGCTTTCTTCTCTGCAAGAGTTCATACAGTCAAGATTGATCAATAATATACTGTGTAAACTCTGAGTAGAATAGAATTTTAATTTAATAGAATTCAAATATTCTTATATCCTTATTATATTCCTAACATGAGGCTAGCACTCTGGGTAATACGGAAAGCATTTACAATATGATCTTGGTACTTGGTGGGTTTACAACTTTTAAGACATTACCCAGGAAAGTATTAAGTAACAGAATAAGCTAGGCTGTGATAACACGTCTACAGTTGTTCAAACAGTGAGTGCCTAGTAGATTAGCTCAGGGGGAAGCCCCGGGGCTGGAATGGAAAGGGAAAGCTACGAGGGGGAGTTGGGACTTGAACTTCTAGTCGTGAGGAAGGAGCTGTGAGGGATTCCAGCCACAGGAGTCCTTGGAGGAAGAGGAGAAGCTGGAAATGAAGATGTCACATGTTTCTGGGTTTGCGCGGGGGTGGGATGGCCTTGGGGCAGGAGTCAGAGAGAGAGCAATTATAAGATTTTTCTCAGGAGAGCAATACAATAAAAGTGATATTTTGAAAATATTCTTCTGCTAGAAGCACGGAAGGAGCTCTTACTATATGCCAAGCACTGTGCTAAGCATAAACAAATCACCGCAATGCAAAACGGCCTGGGAATGGAGGCAAAGGGACCCAGCTGTAATGATTCACATGCACGAATCTGGACCAGGTCTGATTGCCTGACCTGCTTTGGTTGCCCAAAATAAACAAACATAAAAGACAGAAAAAAAATGTAATAACCAAAGTCATAGCTGCCAGCTAAAAATAATTACATTTGGTTGGGTCTATATCATTACAGCGATCCTGGTGTCCTGCACATCCTCAGGAGAGAAGTCACAGAGAATCAATGAGTACATAAATGTCACCCTGGGTGTTGGATAATTACCTCAGTAAGGCAAAACAAATACAGGCAGAACAGGGCGTGTGAGCACCTGTGTGAGTGTGTGTGTGTGTGTTTGATGTGAGGGTATATGTGTGTGTGAGTGTGTGTGAGAGCCAATGTGTGTGTGTGTGTGTGTGTTTATGAATATGTGTGTATGAGTGTGTGTGTGTCTATGTCCACGAATGTGTGTGAGCATGTATGTCTATGAATATGTGTGAGTGTATCTATGAATATACGTGTGTGAGTGTATGTCTATGAATGTATGTGTGTGAGTGTCTATAAATGTGTGTATCTGTGAGTGTCTATGAATGTGTGTGAGTGAGGGTCTATGAATGTGTGTGAGTGTATGTCTATGAATGTGTGTATCTGTGAATCTCTATGAATGTGTGTGAGTGTATGCTGTGAAAGTGTGTGTGAGGGTCTATGAATGTGTGTGTGCTTGTGAGTGGGTGTGTGCGTGGGTGTGGGGGGTTGGCGTGCCTATTTGTCCAGCCTGTCTCTGGAGGTGAGCCGGCGCCCTGGCTGCTATGTTCTTTATCTCTGCGGGCTCACCAGGCCGCCTGCGGTGCGCAGTTCTGCAGTCAGAGCCGGATGAGTCTGGGTTTAAATGCCAACCCTGCCTTTTACAAGCTCTACGACCTTACACAAGTCACTTAACCTCTCTCTCCCTCAGCTTCCTGAGCTGTAAAATGCAGGTCAGCCTACTGCCCAGAATAGGCGAGAGGAAGAAGCAAAGACTGCCTTGTGGGTGTGTTACGCATGCATCCTTCACCCTCCTGCTGAAGTTTTCCTTTATGGTAGTTCTGGGTGGGGGGGAGGCTGGCATAGGTGGGCACAGGCAGGCACTGGAGCAAGGAAGAGGGCAGCTGCTGGAGATGCCTGCTCTGACCCCTGGCAGCAGCACACAGGTTGTGTGAGAGCCCCGGCTGTAACAACTGAGCTGCAAACACAGCCCACCAGGTGCCACTCCTGGCTCCTTCAGTCACAGCACAGAGGTGAAGGTGACAGACGGCTCAGCCTCGCTGAGCAAAGGGCAAGGGACTGGGCTGGGGCTGTGTGTGGCAGAGCAGGCTTAGAGCAGCCACACAGAGGGGCCGCCCTGGGCTCTTCCCCTTAGACATGGCTGCTCTGTCCCCCAGTCCCCTTGCTCAGAGGCTGCTGGCCTGTGCAAACCACAGACGCCCCAACCAGAGGTCTGGGGTGAGATGGCCGCGCGGTGGGACACTCACCCATAGCAATGCAGCGGAGCCCCCAGGGCGCCCAGAGAAATGAACTCAGAAGTGTGGCTGAGCCCCCAGTCTCGGGCTACGTGTAGAACACCCTGACGTGGGAACCCTTCCCTTTGCATTCACCCTGCGTCTCCCTCCTACGTGCAGCCATCTAGGGCAGCGACCAATTCCTGTCGCCGGCTCACAGCCTCCTCTCCTCTTCCTGTCTTCGCCCATCTACAAAAGGTCATTGATTTTATTCTGTAGTCCTTCCTTTGGCCCTTGAATTGGCCTGATAAAAGACTCATTTTCTAGCACCAAAGACAGAGATTAGAGCATGTTCTTCTGTGTAGACATAGATGAACTTCTACACATACACCCTTGCACTTACGGAATATAATTAAAACTGAAGAGAGCTTGAATGTCCACTTTAGTTGTTCGGAAAAGCCACTGGAGAAAAAACAGGTAAAGCTTTCAACCGTGGAGGACAGCTGAACGTTTCTCAGCACTGCAGTGGGCCATTGTTTTCTTGTCTACCCGCCCTTCCACTCACGACCCTTACCAAGCACGGGCTGTGGAGTCTCATCACTCTGAAAGGAAACAGGTGTTCAGAGTGTGGAGTTGGCAGAGCAGAGCCTCCTCAGCGAAAGTAACACCCATTTTTTTAACATACACAACTGAGCGTAAATCATACCCTTACATTTCAAACATGACTTTGGCTCCTGCACTGTAACTATTAAGTGATGAGGACATTGTGTCAGCCAGCTTTGTCACGGGACTACGGGTTTCAACTACACAGGGGACCCATGGGTGACTAGATGAAAAATTAGCCTTTTTATAAAGTGGGTGTAATTTAGAACACTCTCGACCTCCAAAGGAGATGGTTACATATGTACAGTCTTTAATTCAACCAACATTCATTGGACATCTCCTGGGCAGCACTGGTCTGTGTGTTACTCTGGATCAGTAACTTAGTTCAGCAGTTAGTATAAGGGGAGCGCGAATAACCTTATCCAGCTGAGTTTAACCCATTACCCTAAGCCCTTTTAATTCACTATCCTTATCAAGCACTGGGTTCCCTCAACCAGCTCTTCCCTGCATGGTACATATCCCTCCATCCTTTCTACTTAGAATAAGGAAGAATAAACGGTTGTCCTCAAATTCCTTGAATACATCCTCCTGTTTCCATAAAGATCTTCTAGAATCCAAAAGAATGGGTATGAACTCCGACATATAGGTCTGAGAGGCCCCACCCACCTCCTCGGTACCCACCAATCCATGCTGTTCCTGCCCTCACAACGTCTGGGCCAGAAACAGAAGACATGCTTCCTTCCTTCCATTTTTTAAAGGACTGAAGGGCTGGGAAGAGAGTGAGCGACAGACCTAAGAAGAGAGCGAATCTCAGCTCTACTCCGTCTTCCTTCTGAGAGTGGCATCTGCCCGCACACCCTCTGCTTTGCTAGATCTGGGGGAAGGTAAGGGGTGAGGGCTCCGGCTTACGCAGAGGTGCTGGGAGAGCCCCAACTCCACAGGGCGGCTCCCCAACCTTCCTAAGCTTGGCTGTGAGGCTCCCAGAATCAACACCAATGTAAACCCCTTCGCTCAGCCGTCTGCTGCCTACATTTCCCAGCGAAGTGTCTCCGGGGTACAGGGGAGGGATAGGCATGGAGAGAGGTAACAAAACTGTTGAAAAGTGTGACTTTGAATATATTAAGGCAGTTTTTCAAAGGAAAAAATCTGAAAAGAATAGTAATGAGGGCACGGGGTGGGGCAGGGGGCTGGCAGAGGGGAGGGTGTTATGAAACCAGCCCCACTGGCCATGCCCTCTGGAAGCTCTGTACTCTAATTCAGCTCTAAGACTTAATCATTTTAACGATTTGTTGTGTTCTCAAAACAACAGTTAAGAGATAAATCCACACCATTAGGACTATTATGGTTCTTTGCTTCATTTAGCAAATTGTGGCGGGCTCAGGGGCTTGGGCTGGATTTTTGAGGTTGTTTTGCTGTGAAGACACCCACATTTAAATAATAAAAAGGGGCTCCTGAGGCTCAGGAGCAATTGGCTCCCAAATCCTTTGCAAGCAGAAATGGAAAGATGTCCTTTGAAAACTTAACCCAAAAGTTTGCTTAAATGCCTTTTCTGTGTGTCCTGGACAGAAGGCAAACAAGCACAGAAAATTGAAAGTTGATTGTTTTTCATCTTGGCTTGAGGCCCTAGTCCAGGGGAAAAGATGTGGTTCCCAGCACTTGGATGCTCTGGGGAAAAGTCTGATCATGCTTCTAGAATAAAAAGTCAAAGACCATTCCCACTGTTGTGTACACAGAGGGTCTGGTGTTTACATTGCTCTTCGTGTGCCAAGGGCCCAGAACTGTCAAAATAATAAAACGGTACACTTGGCTACTTGGAGTTCTCTATTAACCACCACTTAGGCATATCCACAGTACAATGACTATCAACATTTAAATCAAGATTCTGAGGCACTAGATACAGTCTGAAATGCTCCTGGAATGATTAGCAAAAGCCCTTGTATGCTCAGTCTCTTCTTTGAACCTTCTGCTTTTTGCCTTTGTACGGAATCTTGCCTAAAATACCAGCTTCCCTGTAGCTCTCTCAGGTGATATAACAGAAAACTCTAGAAAACTCTAGGCCCCCGTACCACTAATGACACTATTTATATGCAGGCTGTCATTCATTCTTCTGCCACTTCCAGACCTGGGGTCCTTTGGCCTACATTTCTCTTACTCCTCTTTAGGTTTTATGTATTGCCATCAAATTATATCAACACCAACTCTTACGTTTCATCTGTAGATCCCCAGATGGATTAATCCTCCTCCTTCCCTGATGATTTTAGCTCCTGGTTTACTGATACTCTTCCCCAGTATAACTCCTGTTACACTTCTTCATGATTTCAACATGCCTGGAGATGATCTTTCCAACACCCTGGCCTCTCAGTTCCATGACTTACTCTCTTCCAATGTCTCAGTCACCCAATCCCATAGTCTTTCCCTTGACCTGTCATTACCAATAACTGTACCTACTCCTTAATATCAATCTTAAGCATCCTATTGTTCTACCAGCATCTAATGTCTTTCCTCTAAGTGCCACAACTCTGATAATTCTTCCTCCCAAACTTGTCCAACTACAACCTAAAAATCTACTGATTCCACAACCCATTCAAAGTCCCTCACCCCCATCATATAACTATTTCTTTTCCATGGGAATACATTTTATGATGAATAATTATCATTGTGTTCTTGTCTGTAGTCTTGATGCACTTGACTTTCTCTTATCTTTTTTTTTTTCTCTTCAGCACAATTACCCAGCAAAATTCCCATCTGAGTATTTAAATGAGTCTAGAGAAAAACAGTTTTTCTGAGTAAATTCATGGCCTCAAGTAAGCCCTTGGCTTTGCCAGACAATCCTTTTAATCTCCCACTTTTCTAGTTCCCACTTCATGCTTATTTCTGTCTGCTCAAACTTCCATTATTTCCTTCCTACTTATCACCTTCAGCTGATGACTTTGCTTCCCATTTAACCAAGACAGTAGAAGTAATCAGAACCACCTACCTACCTCTGTCACTGAATCATTGCCCTAACTTTGTTTTTATGGGTGAATTGCCTGTGTGCTTGCTAAGCTCTCCCTCATGCACTAAACCCCACCCACCCTCACGACTCAACAACATGTCCACAGCACTTCTCTGGTCTCCCTCTTAACCTTATCATATTTTCTCTCATTACTGAATGATTCCTGTAATTGCACAACCATCCTATAATTGCCAATCATTTGTAGCTCAGGCCAAAAACTTGGAGTCATCTTTGACTCTATTCATTTTTTCTTACTTCCCACCTCTGATCCATTGACAAACACGGTACACTCCATTTTCAACGTATATTCAGAATCCACCAGTGTTTCACCACCTCCGCAGTTACCACGCTTGTCCAAGCGATGCCACCTTCTGTGGGATTATTATACTAGTTTATTAACTAATGTTCCTGCCTCTGTTCTCCAGGTTATTCTCAACACAACATTGAGAATGTGCCTTTTAAAGTGTAAATTAGTCAAACCACTCCTCTGTTGAAAACCTCCAATGTCTTTCCACTTTCCCAAGAGTAATATACAGAGTTACTTCAATGGCCTTATGTCAGTTTCCTTCACTACCTCATTGATCTTATCTAATATTCTCCACCTTGCTTACTGCTCTCTGGCTATAATACCTTCTTGGATTTTCTTTGGACTCAAGAAGCGTATTGCCAGAAATATTATCCAGGGCCAATAAATGAATTAGAATAACAAAAAAGAAGCAGCACTATATTCCCTCTTAAGGACCCAGCCATTTGTCACCCTGTCTGCCAGAAACACCCCCTTCCCCTCATATCCATCCACATTGTAACCACAGCTCTTCAAGTCTCTCCTTATTCCTGCAACTCCAGGTTTCTTCTCAGCAATTATCACCATTTTTCTTGTTTATTTGCTTATTGTCTGCCTCCCTCCACTAGAACGTAAACTCCATAAGAGCAGGGATTCAAGTCTGTTTTTTAAATTTTTTTCTGTATTGATTTTTAGAGAGAGAGGAAGGGAGAAGGAGAGAGAGACAGAAACATCAATGAGAGAGAACATCGATTGGCTGCCCCAAGTATGCCCCCCACTGGGGACCAGGCCCACAACCTGGGCATGTGCCCTGACCAGGAATCAAACCGGTGACCTCTTAGTGCATGGGTCAATGCTCAACCACTGAGCCACACCAGGTGGGCTCAAGTCTGTTTTTTAAATATTAGTTTCCTGGTTGATATAACTGCCTGGCACATGATGGGCCCACAAATATTTGTTGAATAAATAAGAATATGACCAAATAAACAAACAAATCAAACAAGTATTTATTAAGAGCTGATGATACGCCCTAGCCAGTTTGGCTCAGCGGTTGGAGCGTCGGCCTGTGGACCAGAGAGTCCCGGGTTCGGTTCCTGCTAGGGGCACGTACCAAAAAAAAAAAAAAAAAAAAAAAGAACTGATGATACTATGTTCTATGGGGGGGGGGGGGGCAGGGGGGAGACAGCTATTTCCTCCCAGTTCCTTAAGGAACCTATAATCTAGTTAGGTAACAAGATTATCATCAAACTCTATATCAATATCTTTTAACCTACTATTGCCTGCTACTTCAGAAGACAGGGAAATGTTTGATGGTTGTACATAGCAGATTCTTGATTCAGGTTGGAATTTAACAAACAAATGATTCTTTTCACTAAAGGGAGCAAATTAAAAATAATTAAAAACTGTCACCTTCCCCCTGGAGTACCAGAGAAGGTGTGGAGAATATAGACGTTGTGACAGGAAACCACAGTGCGCAGATGAAGATCTGCAGAGATGACAGACAGGGGACACACAGAGCAAGCACAATGCAGAGCTTGCTGGAGAACCACAAAACCTCCATGAAAATGTATGTAAACCAGCTATGTAAGCCAACACAAGCAAGGCTTTGCAATAAGAGCTGCCAAAGAAGGCATCGGCCATCACCACTCAGCTGTACCAGGCCCATTCTCTGGGACACAGAGAGAAAGAGATTCTTTTTAAAATAAAATAAATACATATACCCAAAACAGAACAAGAAGAAGCATCCAGTCTGTCCAAATTTGAGACTCTACTCTTGGCCACATCAGTGAAAGAGTCTCAAGTTAATTTGGTTAGTGAGAAGAGACTAGGAGTCATTCATAAAATTATACACTGTAGCTTTTATAGTTTTTTTTTTAATTTATAGCTAAATTACCTATGTAGAAAACTCTATATGATTTCATGCTACAATATAGTACAGTATAGGTTCAGAAATTCTCAATTAATACTTGGTGCTATTCTTTCTTTCACGTATTTATCCATTTATTTAAGAGCTGTTAATTGAGTATCCGTTGTTCCCCAAGCACTATACCCATCTCTGCTCTGATGGAAGAGACAGACAGGCAATAAATCAGCCTGAATGCATAAAGAATGGTAGGTGATAATAAGCACTATAGAGCCCTGGCCGGTTTGGCTCAGTGGTTAGAGCGTCGGCCTGTGGTCCAGAGAGACCCAGGTTCGGTTCCCGCTAAGGGCAGGTACTTCGGTTGCAGTTTGTCCCCGGCCCTAGTTGGTCATGCGGGTGGCAGCCACTCAATGTGTCCCTTTCACATCGATGTTTCTCTCTCTCTCTCTTCCTCTCTCTCCCTCCCACTCTATCTGGACAAAAATGAAAAAAATGTCCTCAGGTGAGGATAAAACATAAATAAATAAATAAATAAATAAGCACTATAGAGAAAATTGGAGAGGGAGTTCCAGTGAAAGCTAGATGGCCATCAGGTTAAATAGTTTGGGTTTGAGACGATCTCACATGGTAACATCAGAGCAAAACCCAAAGGAGGTGAGGAAGTGTTCATTTGGAAATTTGAAGGAAAAGCATTCCAACCAAAAGGACCTGCAAAGACCAGCACTCTGAGCTGGTGGCAGGCTTTCTTTACTTGAGGAACAGCAGAGATGTTATCATGGCTAGAGCATCAAGCTGGGGAACAGTGGGAGATGAAATCAGAAAGGTATCCATGAGCCTGGTCAGATAAGCTCTTCTTAGCCATTAAAGAACTCTGGCATTTATTCCGAGTGACATGGGAAACCACAGGATGCTCTTGAAGAGAGGAGTGCCATGGACTGACATACCTTCCAAAAGTTTCACTGTGTGTATTGTGTTGAGAATATGCTGAGGCTGGGTGCAGAGAACAGGGCAGAGTTAGGGAGGCCAGTGAGGAGGCTACTGCAATAATCCTGGAGAGAGATGATGGTAGTGCCAAGGTGGTGAGAAGTGATTGCATTCTAAATATAGTTGGAGATTGAGCCCAAAGAATTTACAAGTAAGCCCTGGCCAGTTTGGCTCAGCGGTTAGAGCTTCAGCATGTGGACCAGAGAGTCCCGGGTTCAGTTCCCACTAAGGGCACATACCTCGGTTGCAGTTTGTCCCCGGCCCCGGTTGGGGTTGTGCGGGTGGCCACCAGTTGATGTGTCTCTCTCACATCAATGTTTCTCTCTGTCTCTCTATCGCCCTCTCTCCCTCCCGCTCTATCTGAAGATAAATGCAAAAAAAAAAAATATCCTCAGGTGAGGATAAAAAAAAAAAGAAGAATTTACAGGTAAGTTGGATATGGTTAGGAGAGAAAGAGCGAAGGAAAGGATGAGACCTGGGCTTTTTGCCTGTGTTCCTAGAAGGACAAAGTTATTGATTACTGAGATCAGAAAGACTACGTGAGGAGCAAGTCTAGGGGGAAAGCAGTTCAGTTTTGGACATACTGTGTTTAAGATATAGATTAGATCTGCGTAGAGCTATGCAAGTCTGGAGTTCTGAGATGAAGAAACAACCCTCTCATGGTATTTTTATTATAATATATGACAATTGGCTGAACAAATTCTTTCTATCTATAATAATTACAGTTTTGAATTCTAGAATGGGCAACTAGAGAAACTGTACTTCTTAGAATATTTTCTCTTAAAATTTATTTCTTCCAGGGTATGATACATATCACAATGATTTAAGTGGTAAACTGTGTGACACCAACTCTAAATGTTAAACGAGTGGAGAGTGGAGAGAAGTCTGGAAATTGGGGTCAAGAAGAGAAGCTTCCAGGGATATAGCACAATGCCTTCACTATGAAGAACAGGTGGCCTGGAAAGCATCATCAGGGCCATGGTTGGAATTTTCTAGCAGGGTAACCAATAGAAGCAAAAGCACAGGCACGCAGAAGAACAAGGTGCAGGGGTAGATATGAAGAAAGGCCCCAAAGGAGGAAGAGCTTTCTCCCAGTCCAGCATTCCTCAGACATGCAAATGGCCCTGTAGGCTCCAGGACGTGACTTACTAAGCCAGTGGATTCTTCAGGCAATTCCCAGAGAAATGGAATCTTCAAGGAGGAAAAGATTAGCATGGCCTCAGAAAGCAAAAGTAATGGGTTCATATTTTTATAAACATTAAAGTGATACATTTCAATAGTGTTCTCAAAGTGCTTTCCACCTGCAACCTTCCACCTCCAAAAGGATTCTGAGATAATGGCAGGAAAGGATAGGAACCTGACTCCAAGAGCAAGACAAAGCTTGAAAACCAGGCATTTATAAGCTGTCAGTTAGCATATATCAAAATAGGCTCCAAAATTATACATAGGAGTGATCTGGGAAAGAAGGTTGGTGTGTGTGTGAGGATGAATGGGTGATATATTAGTATATTAGAGTGAATACACCCTGGATATTTAAAGCAGAATTACTAGAGGATATTAAGACAGTTCATGGAATTTCCAAAAAAAAAGTCAGAGAACCAGGCTCAGAAGCAGGATTTTCAGAAACAATTTGTAAAATATTCCACCAGAATGTGCATAAGAGTAGTCCCACTGCCATGGAGCAGAGGCCCTGGGTATGTGCACCCAAGACCTCTGTAAGCTCAGTGTCCATCTGCTGTGTTCCACCACACTCACCAGGAAACACATGGCAGAGAGCACCTCCTTTTCCACACTCTTCCAAATCCAGGTCTCATATGGGTGGTGTGTCTGATCATGAGCCTAGGTCATGGGCCTGTTGTAAGTGCAAGGGAGACAGAAAACCAATGAAGTTCTGGCTTTTACTTTGGGGATGGAGAATGGGAAATGTAGGGGGGAAAATATTTGTTCAAAGATGAGCTGCCCTGGCCAGTTTGGCTCAATGGTTGGAGCATCAGCCCGCAGACCAATGAGTTGAGGGTTTGATTCGGTCAAAGGCATGTACCTCAGTTGCAGTTTGTCCCCAGCCCTGGTTGGGGTCATGCAGGAGGCAACTAGTCAATGTGTCCCTCTCACATCAATGTTTCTCTCTCTCCCTCTCTCTTCCACTCTCTCCCTCTCTACCACTCTATCTGAAAATAAATAGAAAAATATCCTTGGGTGAGGATTAAAAAAAAACAAAAATCATAAGCTGGACATCCATAAAAAGTATAATACCCAAAGAAGGTAACAAAGTCAACCTATCAGGCCTCTGAACATGAGGAAGGGGACAGGAGGAGGAAGCAGGGTAACCGTGTGTGTCTCTTACATTTCTGCTCTCTGAATTTGGGATTGGAATGAACAGACAGGTCAGATTATGAGCATAATGTACAGAGGGGATATCAGGTACCTCTGCCCCTGCTCCCCTTAAACTCCTCCTGTAAAGATTAGGATCACAGCCATGCCAATAGGGTAGACAATTTGGTCAGGGAGCTGCAGGTCTTGAGACCTAGCTTTCCTAGGCCACTTTCAATTCAGATGGACTAAATAAAATAATTTTTCTTCCTATTCTGCAAGTTGGAGACTTGAAGGGAACACCTCAGGTGTTATATACAAAATAAAGATTAAAAACTATAGGACATTGAAAAAAAAAATAGAGGAAGATACAAACAAGTGGAAGCATATACCATGTTCATGGATTGGAAGAATTAACATCATTAAAATGACCATACTACCAAAGCAATCTATAGATTCACACAATCCCTACTAAAATACTAATGGCATATTTCACAGATCTAGAACAAATACTCCAAAAATTTATATGGAACCAAAAAAGACCCTGAGTAGCTGCAGCATTCTTGAGAAAGAAGAACAAAGTTAGAGGGATTACAATACCAGATATCAAACTACACTACAATGCCATTGTAATCATAGCAGTCTGGCACTGGTGCAAGAACAGGCATATAGACCGATGGAACAGAACAGAGGCCCCAGAAATCAACCCACACCATAATGGTCAATTAATATTTGACAAAGGAAGCAAGAGCATATAATGGAGTAAAGACTGTCTCTTCAACAAATGGTGGTGGGAAACCTGGACGGGCATATGCAAAACATGAAACTAGACCACCAGCTTACACCATACATAAGAAAAACCTGAAAATGAAAAAAAGACTTAAATGTAAGGTGTGAAACCATAAAAGTCCTAGAACGAAACATAGGCATCTCAGACATCTCATGTAGAAGAATTTTCTGCAATACATCTCCAAGGGCAAGAAAAACAAATTAAAAAATAAACAAATGGGACTACATTAAATTAAAAAGCTTCTGCACAGTGAAAGAAACCATCATCAAAATGAAAAGGGAACCTACTGTATAGGAGAAATATTTGCCAATGATATATCTGGTAAGGGGTTAATTTCTCAAATATATAAAGAACTCATGCAACTCAATAAGAAGAAGACAAACAATCCAATTAAAAAATGGGTGAAGGACTTAAACAGACACTTCTCCACAGAGGATATACAGATGAAAATAGACATATGAATCAATGTTTAAAGTCACTAAACATTAGAAAACTAAAATTAAAATCACAATGAAGTATCACCTCACACCTGTCAGAATGGCTACCATCAATAAATCAACAAACAAGTGCTAGCGAGGGTGTGGAGGAAACAGAACCCTAGTACACTGCTAGTGGGAATGCAGACTGGTGTCACCACTATGGAAAACAGTATGGAGTTTCCTCAAAAAATTAAAAATGGAACTGCTGTTTGACCCAGCAATCCCACTTCTGGAAATATACCCTAAAAACCCCAAACCACCAATCAGAAAGAATATATACACCCCTATATTCATAGCAGCATTATTTACAATAGCTAAGATTTGGAAACAGCCCAAATGTCCATCAGTAGATGAATGGATAAAAAAGTTGCAGTACATTTACACAATGGAATACTATGCAGCTGTAAAAAAAAAAAAAGAAGAAGAAGAAGGATCTATTACCCTTTGAAAAGCATAGATGGACCTGAAGATTATTATGCTAAGTGAAATTAGCCAGTCAGAAAAAGACAAATATCACATGATCTCACTTATTTGTGGAGTCTAATGAACAAAATAAAATGACCAACCAAATAAGTCGTGAGGAGTGAAGGCATGGAACAGACTGACATATCTCAGAGAGGGGAACAAGAAGAAGTAAACCAAAGAATTTATATACTTACATGCATAGCTCATGGACACAGACAATAGTGTTGTGAAGGCCTGGGGGGAGTGGGTAGGAGCTGGGCAGAGGGAAAATTGGGGACATCTGTAATACTATCAACAATAAAAAATATATATATTTTTTTTTATTAAACAAAGATTAATTTTTCCAAGTTGTCATGAGAGTTTATTTTTTTTAATATTTTTTATTGATTTTTAGAGAGAGGGGAAGTGAGAAGGAGAGAGAGAAACATCGATGTGAGAGCAAAACATCAATTGGATGCCTCCTGCACACCCCCTACCAGGGATCAAGCCTGCAGCTGAGGAGTGTGTCCTGACCAGGAACTGAACAGGCAGCCTTTCAGTGCACAGGACGATGCCCAACCAACTGAGCCACACAAGCCAGGGCATGAGAGTTGATTTTATGTCTCTATTTTATGTCTCTATCAGCACAACCAAAGGAGGAGGTTTATGCACATCGCTTTCAGAAATCATAATAAAGAAATAAACACAGAAAGGATGGGTAAGTTATGGATCAGAGAGCACATCTCTAAAAAATGTTATTTGAGTCTTTCAGTTCTCTGCAAGAAGGTGATGTCCCTAACAGATTAGAGGAACGAAGGCTGAGTGCCCAGATGTTGCAGCATGAAAAGGAAGAAATGGCAGAGAAAGCTACTCAAGTCTGAGAGGTGGTTCTGCGGCACGGTGATGAAATAGGCGAAGAGGTCCTATGAGGAAGGAGAAAAAATACTGTAAAAGGAAGAGAAGGGGTGCCTAGGGGGCAGAGAACAACAAGGGGGCGCCTTGGGCAAAGGCTAAAGTGGAGGAGTTGCCGAAATCCTTAACGGCCAGGGAGAGGAAATTAGGCTTCATGTAGGAGGAAATAGGGAATGACTTGGGTGTTTATATCAGAAGTCCAGCAGGATAGAATTAGCGCTAAGAAAAATTCTGCTGCCGTGGATTGAGACTGTACAGTCTAGCACAGAAATCTGGGGAGGCCCAGGAGACCTTATGTAGTGTACACACTGTGGACATAGAAAGGCACATGCATATTTCAAAAAGCAATGTGATGCTGTATGAGGGTAGTTCTCAAGCAAAATGAGTGGACAATGGTTCCAGGGATTTAAGATAGGAAGTTGGAGAAGAAACTGATTTTTTTTTTCATGGGCCTGGAAAATGATAGTGCTTAGTTTGAAGTGATGGTCAAACACCGCATTTTATTTGTAAGGTAACTGTGTTTGCTATGCATAGATGGAGTCTGAGATGGAGTCCCAATCCATGTGTAGGCCACCCTCATGGCCAGACAGGCTGGATCAGATTCAGTAGCGGACTCCTTCCTCCAAACTCACCAGGATCCCTCTGGCATTGCTTTCCTCCTTTCTTCTCTGTGGGATTATTTATGGAAAGGAATCTGGCAGAATTATTAAAACAGTTTAAAGACATGACAATCCAGAGACTTGGAAAACTTCATCTATTTGCCCCAAATCACACAGGGAATGGAGGTGGGGGGGGGGGCAAGATCACAACTCAACAGTTCCTTGACCTTCATTTATACTCATAAGATCAACAAAAATATCTTTATTATCTACAAGAAGAATCTTGGAGAGAAATGTGTATTTTTGGTCTATTCCTGTGTAGACGAAGTACTTCTGACCAGAACTAGAGTTACTGCTAAAAAGAGAAGAGACCTAGAATGGCACTAGGTCAATGAGACCTGAGTTTAATTGTGTTTATTTTGTTAATTGTTCATTTTACCTCTGTAGCTGTTATTTCCTTATTTACAAGGTGCAAATTACACTCTGGATGAAGGGACAGAGCATCTGAATCTCTAATTCCTGATACATCATATGGCTATCACCCACTGCTACACAATGGCCCCCAGGGGGGTCAGGATTGTATTCATTTGCCTTTTGGCTGATGTTCAGCCATGAATAGAGATTTCAACTTTGTCATGAACCTAAACCCAGCTGTGCGAGGTGGTCAGTTGGATCGGGTGGGCCCAACATCAATGCTATATTCTTTTCTGGATTAGCCTGGACCACAGTAAGCACTCAATAAATATTTATGGAACTGAAAAAGAAGGTCTTGTATGGCAGGTGTTAGGCTGAGTGTGTCAAACACATTATCTCATGGGATCTTAGAGTCATGCATGTAGCATTACAACACTAGAGAAGCTTTACACAAAAGAAAGCTTTAAAACACACAAAATCCAACCACTCAAGAAAATACGGCTATTTTCATTTATTTATATTCAGAACTTGACTGTTCAAAAGCATAATTTTATATAATTTAAACTATGGTACAGGGACAATTTCATTATTTAACCTAAAATTATATAATAAATATTTTCTATGTTGAAAAATAAGCCTCACACTTATCATTTTAATAGCTGTACAATATTGTGTTATACTGCATGATATTGTCATTATTTAAACATTTCTATACTGTTCAATTTGTTTTCAATTTCTCACTATTGTAAATAAAGCTACAGTGGATTATCTTCATATATATAACATTTTCATTCTTTAAGATTATTTACTTAGGTTATATTCCCAAAAGCAGGATTACAGAGTCAATATGGTATATATATTTTGGAGCTTTTGATTTAAATTGAGATATTACTTTCAAAAAATATCCTACTAATGTAGTATTGCTGTCATTTGAATGTGTGTAACAATTTCACCAAGATCTCACCATTTTTATTTTTTATTTTATTATTTTTTTTAATCCTCACCCGAGGATATGTTTATTGATTTTGGAGACAAAGGAAGGGAGAGGGAGACATTGATCAGTTGCCTCCTGTACCCACCCCGACTGGGATGGAACCCGCAACCTAGGTTATGTGCCTCAACCGGGAATTGAACCCACAACAACCTTTCTGGTGCACGGGGCAACACTCCAACAAACTGAGCCACCTGGCTGGGCAAGATCTCACCATTTTTAAATCTGACTGGTATAAAACCTCATTTCCTTTGTCATTCTGTAACCCACCCATTTTCCTATGACTTCTGGCTGATATCTCTTTACTAAAACATAATTTTGCTCAAGCTCCTACTGTGAGATAGGCATTGTACGCGGTGCATGGAAATAGAACAGCAGGGGGAAAACAGGTCTTCTGCTCTCGAGCACCTTTCAGTTGAGGTGCAGAATCAAATCATTTTTTTGAAAAGAAAATTATGATACAACATGAGAGGGCTTTATTGAAAATCAGTTCAGGAACTAGGGAAAGTCAGGGATGGAGGAGCCAAACCAAATATTGAAAAGGAAGAAGTAACATCAAACGGAAGCTTAAAAGACAGCTTGGGGTTAGAAAGATGAAGAAGGGGTGTGGAGGGAGATGGGTGTGCCCAAGGGGACTGAAGAAAGCACCAGGAAGAGGCAAATAACATGGGCCCAGAGCACAAGAGAGCAGCCAGGGCGCAGAGAGGAGTAGCTGAATACCGCTAGCCGGACTGCCCAGGTGTCAACACAGACTCCCAGATCCGTCCCCACACCTCCCTCCCATCTCCATCCTTAGTGGCAAGTCTGCACCACGATTCACTTTCTCCCTACACAGAAGCCTCTGCTAACTTTTTTTTTTAATTTTTTTTTTCTTTATTGATTTTAGAGAGAGAGGAAGGGAGATGGAGAGAGAGAGAGAAACATCAATGAGAGAGAACATTGATCGGTGGCCTCCTGCATGCCCCCCACTGGGGATTGGGCCCACCTGGGCATGTGCCCTGACCAGGAATCGAACCAGCGACCTCTTGTTGCATGGGTCGACGCTCAACCACTGAGTCACACCGGCCGGGCGCCTCTGCTATCTTTCCATTGTTACTCACAAGTGGGCAAATTGAAAACCTGTGTTGCTCCTGGGTTGATGTGGAGTGATCAGCTGGGAAGCGTCCAGACCGATGTGTTTTCCTTTATGTGTTGGAACAGGAAAGAATACGCACGGATAAGCCCTGCACAGAAAATCACAGACCCAGCAGCGACAATAAAAGCAGGGTCTGCCTTGTGTCTCCACCCCAGCCAAGCCCCTTAATTCATTTCTTCAGACATCACTCAGAAATGGCCAGAGCGGTTTCCCGCTGCCAGAGGCGCCGCCGCCCATCTCCCTCTGCGCTGCAAAGGGAGCGATGAGACGGAGACAAAGAGAAATGAATCGAGTGTGCTGGGAAGGTAAGCACACACTGGGTTGGAATTTCATTCCACTGAATTGGAAGCTCTGGCTCAGCACGGCTGGCACAGTGATGCCCCTTTAATAACAAAGTCAATAAAACACGGAGGGCTTTTCCCGTTTGCCAGGGGGGACGCGCAGGTACACATGCTCTGCCTCTCCCCTCTCTGTACTTCAGTGACTGCCCACAGTCCACGTACCTCCGAATCGTCTCTCTTCATTTAAACAAACATCCGATTGACTGGTGGGATTCGTGCTTGGTGCTGGGACAGCCAAAATAAACTAAGGCATGGTTCCTGTTCTCAAGCAACTCAGTTTTAATTGGAAAATGAAGCAAGCTCCAGTTGTCCCTAAGACACACTATATTTGTACAATGTATTCAGTGGTCAGGAGGATAAAGTGGGAAGAGGGGACATCAGGGGCCCCTGCCCTTGTCCCCTGCTGCCCTTAAACTCCTCCTGTAGAGATCAGGGTCACAGCCATGCCAACAGGGTAGCGAACAGGTTTTGAGGTTGTTTTCCTAGGCCACTTTCAATTCAGATGGACTAAATAAAATATTTTTTCTTCCTATTCTGCAAGTTGGAGGCTTGAGAGGAACATGGGCCCCTCTCTTGGTGCCCTTGTGCTACCCCGAAGCTGCATGGATTGACCTGACCCATAAATAAAATCAGACAATTCCTTGGGACCAAACCTGAAGCCTCCCCAAGTCCATACATTTCTCAAGTCCCAAGACCTGGCAGAGCAGACAACACATCAAGCTTATGGCAACTCAGATTGGGTGACCCCTGCGGAAACACCTGCTGAGTGGGAATAAGGATATCCCTTAGAACAGTGATGTCCTGGCTGGCAGTGTCCCCCTTCACAGATTCAGAGCTTCTATCCAGGTCAAGGGTGGTCATGACGGCATGGCCGGGCACATTGTCCTTCCTCGTCTTCCCCTTTGCTTGCTGCAGCCCCGGAGAAGCCACCACTTTGTGGGTGCCATGACCCCCATCTCAAGCTCATTCTCCAACTAGCAAAGGGGTTTTGAAAAGCACTGGAGAGTACAAGGCGTTTTCTAGTTGTTTATTTTAAACTTAAGACATGCTTTAAATATATGTGTTGCCAGTAAAAGAGTATTTTACCGAAGTTAGGTGTCAAAAACCCAAAATTCAACAACTTCCACTGAAACGCGTACCATTCTATGTCTAACCCATTCACCTTCAAGCTCACTTTTTGGAAACGTTTTCTGACCTCCTCATTTTCTCCAGATATGGTTAGTCAGGTGTTTCACTACACTCAACACGTGCTTCTATTTTAAAGCTATAACCCTCCCTGCATTTTGCTTATATGCCTAACTTCCCTAAGCTAGCTGTAGCAGGGTGCACTTTCTACGATGGCCACAAAAATATCTCCCATCATACATATGCTTGTGCAATGTGACCTCAACGCACCTTCCAGCAAGAAATGGGACCTGTGTGCACTTCCCCAGAATCTATTTGGGTTCGTGGC
Source organism: Tadarida brasiliensis (assembly GCA_030848825.1). Taxonomy (NCBI): domain Eukaryota; kingdom Metazoa; phylum Chordata; class Mammalia; order Chiroptera; family Molossidae; genus Tadarida; species Tadarida brasiliensis. The sequence goes on from CM061275.1 coordinate 33,871,876, forward strand.
CTGCTTGTAACCCACAGAATGCAGTGGACATGATGCTGCCTGACTTCTAGGAAAGGTCAGAAAAGACAACACAACCTCTACTTATAGCTGTGACATCCTCCTTTGGAGTCATGTTAGAAGTCCAGCTACCAGGAGACTACCACGTAGTGAGAAAGCCAAACACATAAAAAGGCCACCTGAGTGCCCACCAACAAATAGCCTAGCAGACGTCCCAGCCAAACAGCAGAATCTACTGTCAGACGCGTGACAGCTAAATACACCTTCAGATGATGTCATCCTTCAGCCATATGGCCACCCCACCCCTGTCCCCAGCCCCGAGCTTTGTCAGCTGAGGCCAATGACATTGTGGTATAGAGTCAAGCCATCCCCACCATGCCCACTCAGTTCCTGATCCAAAGAATCTGTGAGCAACATGGAAGAAAGCTCAATGCTTTGGAGGGACTCATTATGAATCAAGTTAACTGGAATGTTGCTAAAGATAGGCACCATGCCATTCATGTTTATGATCAAGTTTCTTTTTTAAAAAATTTTTAATTTTTTTATTAATTTATTTTTGTTACAGATGTTTCTCCTTTTTCCCCATTGATACCCTCTTCCTGATCCCCCCACACCCCGTCCCCAGCATTGTTGTCTATGTCCATGGTTACGCATACATGCATATAAGTTCTGTGGTTTATCTCTTCCCTCCCCCACCCTGATCCCCTCTTCTGAGGTTTGTCAGTCTGTACCCTACTTCTATGTCTCTGGGTCTATTTTGTTCATCAGCTTGTTTTGTTCATTATATTCCACAAATAAATGAGAGCATGTGATATTTATCTCTCTCTGATTGGCTTGTTTCACTTAGCATAATACTCTCCAGGTCCCTCCATGTCATTTTTATAAATGTTGATTGGCACATAGTATTTTTAAAAGTATGTCCAATCATGACTTAGTTGTGATATGTGCCAAGAGTGAATTTCCCAAAAAAGAACATCTCCTAAGATGCTGAGCCAAAGAAAAGAAAAGGGTAGGGAGGGGTAAAAACTAAACTATCATCAAAATGTATCAAACAAATCTACCTGCTCCTGGTTAGAAATGGGCCTTGCTTCAGGATGACACGGATTTGCAAGCTAGATGAAAACATTAACTGTTGACGTTGAATAATTTATAGATTCCTGACTTTGCAACGTACTTTATGGTTCCTTTCCTTTGGGTTGGGAATGCAAAGGAGCAGAGAGAAGATCAGGGATGGTGCGTTTCTCACCTCCCTTGGATAGGTTCCCAGAGGTTCAGACTGGAATGGCTCAAGGTTTTCTCCCAAGTAAAATGTTTTGAAACAGATGGCTAAGTGTTTGTTATTCTCTGATTAAACAACAAAAATATAGTTATTTTCAAAAGAACGATAGAAAAGAAGAGAAGAAGAAAGAGAGAAAAGATGCAGTTAATTATATTAGTTTCGAAGTACATCCCTGTGAAGTGATGGGGGATAGGACAAAGGAGAAAAAGAAAAAGAAAACAACCACAGGCATGTTGGACTACAGTTTTTTGTTTTTATTTTTTCCTTATTCCCCCCTGGGCTAATTAGAAACCAGAGTGTATCTAGTGGGATTTGGCCAGAAGACGCTGTTGTGCTTGGGATTCTGAGTCGGGCCACTGTTCCTACGTAAATCTTTGTAACTGGGCCTGTCAATTCTGTGATGTTGGAGAACTATCCCTCTTGGTAAAACAAATGTTCTTTAATTTGCTACATGGAAGGTTTGTTAAATAAATCATATATTCATGGAGGCAAAGGAAATTAACAAGAAACTTTGCCTGGGAGGCAAGACATAGTGTACAGGACTTCAAATAATCTGGAGTGCACTTTGCAATTCAGAAGATGTATTTATGCCTGGGTGTGCAAAGGAAACACTATTTTATTTATCTATATACAGTGGTAGCTGTATACAGATATCTGTGTGCATATATATATGTATGAATACAAATTTAATCTTTATGTATATATACATTTTTTTCTTCTCTACAATGAAGAGCCAAAAGAAAGTCTGTATTTCAATGAATTCCACAGTACACATACCTCTGACTCATCTTTACTCTTTTAAACAGTCACCTGATTGACTGATGGGAGTTGGGCTTGATTGCTGGGAGGGCGGAAATAAAATAAAACACGGTTCCTGTTCTGAAGCAACTCAATTTTAATTGGGAAATGGAGAAAACTCAAGCTGTCCCTAAGACAAACTCTATCTGTACCATATATCCAGTGGTCTCAGAGTGGCATTCAACTCAAGTATTTATTGAGCACCTATTACGTGCCAGTTCCTGCGCTTAGTGTTGCAGTTACAAAAAAGAGTGAGGCACCATCCCTCTAAGAGATTACAATATGGAAGGAATGAAAACACAAACAAATAACGAGAATCCAGTGAGAGATGGGCAAGAAGAGAAGTGTGTATACAGTGGACAGGAAGTTCAGGAGGGAGGGCTGAACTTCGACTGGGGTGTGAGAAAGGAGAAGGAAAGGAGAAGGCACAGAAAAGCTTCACAAAGACAGTGACACCAAAGCTGGGTTTTGAAGAATAAGTAGGAGTTCCCACAAGACATCATTAATGAAACATTCTATGTTCTGTTTGGGGAACAGGATATGAAATGACCTAGCGATATAATTGCTAAAAAACATTAATTGATTCATTTTAATTGCAAAATAACATTACATCCTATTAAAACACAACACTTTCTTTTCTCCTTAAACTCTTTCCAATTGTTTACTTAAAAAAAAATGCATTGAACTTGGTTATGCACATTTTGTTTATATGTGACTATATCTTGGAGTGGAATTGCTGGGCATTGGGTGTCCTACAGTGTCAATTTTACGAAACATTGCCAATTTGTTCTCCAAGGTTTGTGTGCCAATTGACAGTCCCTCCAGCAGGGTATATGAATTTCTGTTTTGTCAAATCTGGTCACCATTTGGTATTCTCAGACTTTTAAACATTTGGCCAATCTGATATGTGCGAGAAACATCATTCAGGTTTTAAATTGAATTTCTCTGATTACTAAAGTTGAGTACATTTTCATTTTTATTATCCACTCAGCTCCTTTTTGCATGAATAACCTGTTTATATCTTTTGTTTGTTGTTCAACTGGATAATTTTTGTGTGTTTTTTTCAGGGGAGGACACAATTCTACATGGTGGTCAGCAGCAAGCACTTCAGAGCTGGCTGGCATGAGTTTTTTTTAATATGTTTTTATTGATTTTTTAGAGAGAGGGGAAAGGAGAGAGAGGTAGAAACATCGATGTGAGAGAGAAACATCGATCGGCTGCCTCCTGCATGCACCCTATGGGGATCAAGCCCACAGCCTGGGCATGTGCCCTGACTGGGAAACTACCAGGACCTCTCAGTCCATGGGACGACAATCAATCCACAGAGCCACCCTGGCGGGGCATGAGTTTTAATTCCAAAGTTGTCACCAATAGTTGTGTGTAGTTGGGTGTGTTACTTAACCTCTCTGTGGCTCTGTTTCTTCATCCGTAAAACTGAGATAATAATAGTATCTCATAGGCTTTTTATAGTGATTAAGAAACTTAATGTATACTAATCAGTTAGAAGAGATCCTGGCATATAGTTATCTTACAGGTGGGAAAGTATTCCTCATATATTCCGGATAGATTCTTTGGCTATTATGTATGTTGCAAAATTCTTTGTTTTTGGGTTTTGTTAACTTTTATCATGCAGGGTTTTTTTAATGTAAAGTTACTGATTTTCTTTATAACTTATGCTTTTTTTCCAAGCATCTGAATGTATTTTCTGGACTTTTTTTTTTTTTTTTTTTTTTTTTTAATCCTCACCCGAGGACATTTTTCCATTTTTGTTCAGATAGAGTGGGAGGGAGAGAGAGGAAGAGAGAGAGAAACATCGATGTGAAAGGGACACACCGAGTGGCTGCCTCCCGCACGACCCAACCAGGGCCGGGGACAAACTGCAACCGAGGTACGTGCCCTTAGCGGGAACCGAACCCGGGCCTCTCTGGACCGCAGGCCTACGCTCTAACCGCTGAGCCAAACCGGCCAGGGCTGAATGTATTTTCTTCACAGGATCATAAAGTTGTCCTCTTATATCTATCTTTAAATAATTTTTAACAAATTTAGGCCTTTAATTTAACTGGAATTTGTTTTTATATAGTAGAGGTAATACTCTAATTCTCTTTCTTTCCATACAGAGAGTCAGTTATTCCAATAAGTTCCGATTTTTTAGGGCACCTTTAAAAATATATATATATACATATATATATGTATATGTTTTCATTGATTTTAGAGAGAGAAGAAGGGAGAGGGGGAGAGACACATTGATGTAAGAGAAACATTGATGGATGGGCTGCCTCCTGCACGCCCCCCATGGGGGATGGAGCTTGCAACCCAAGCATGTGTCCTGACGGGAAATCGAACTGGTGGCCTTTTGGTGCATGGGCAACATTTGGTGCAACCAACTGAGCAACATTGGCCAGGGCAAGGGCACCTTTGTTGTAAATTAAATTTTTATATAAGCCAAGGTCTAATTCTAAGCTCTCAAATCTGTCTAATAAATCTATTTTAACCCTGCAAAATACTGCTGTTTTAATAATTTACATATAATTAAAATAATTCTTGATATCCAGGAGAGCAAATTCTTCCAGTTCTTCTCATAATTGTCCTGCATATTCCTGAACATTTATTTATACACAGAAATTTTAATAAGTTAATCAAATTTCTTGAAAAAAGTCTATTGGGATTTTCATAGAAATTACACTGAATTTGTCGCTCAATTTGGAAAATAATTTACAGTATGTGTTCATGATGGTGAGCTTGTATATGCATAAACCAAATATTTTTTGACTTTGTATGGCTTTATAATTTTCCTCCATAAAAGCATTAAATACCATTTGTTAGATTTCTCTTTCTTTAGGTACCATGTAAATTTGAGAGCAATTGTGAATGGAATCTTTTTTAAATAGCATTTTCTATTTTCTAATTACTGGTAAATAAAATCTCACATTATAATCACTTTTGCATGTTGACCTTATTTCCAATAAACTAGCCCAACATTTTTATTCTAAGTGGTTTGTCTGCGGATTCTTTTGTATTTCGTGTGCAAACAATGATATCATCTGCAAATAACAATTGTGTCTCTTTCTTCCCAATAATTATATCATTTAATGCTCTTTCTTGCATTTTTGAATCAGCTAGAGCTTCCCGTAATGGCTGTATAAGAGTGATTTTAGTAACCAGTTTCTTGTCTTGAGTTTAATGTGAATGCTTCTCAAATCTGACCCTTCAGGGCAGCATTGTTGTGGGTTTGGAATGGATGCTCTTTATCAGGTTAAGCAACTTTCTTTCTGTTGTTAATGTGCTGGATTTTTCCTCTTAACTTACAAATAGGTAGGTATTGATTTTTGTAGACTCTTTCCTACATCCATTGAGATCTTACATCTTTTGTTTTCTATTTTCTCTTAATGTGTTGAATTGCATAGATTTTATTTTTGTCTATTTTATTCATTTCTAATATTAATGTGTCTTTGTATTCTTGAGATAAACTGTTTTATCATGGTGTACTCTAAGTACAATTCTGGATTTGTTAGTACATTATCATGATTTGTTCATTTACACCATAGTGAGATTGGACATTCAATATCATTTCTTATACTCTCTGCACCTAATTTTGATAACACATGATAGGTAGTTTGCTCTCTTCATCCATTCACTGAAACAGATTGTATAAGATAAGAATTATGAGTTACAACTTTTGGTAAAATATCTCCATAAAATGTATGGGCTTAATGATTTTTGAAGGGAGAAATATTTGTTTTGTTTTTTTTATCACTGATTCAATTATTTTTACCATAGATGATTATTTTTCCAACAAATGTTTGGGAGAGTGCAATTGTATTCATGTTATTGTACTGTAGTAAGATAAAATGTTTTGTATAATATCAATTATTTAGAAGTTTTGTGACCTTTTGTGAACTCATGTATAATCAACTTTCTAAAATAATGCATGCATGCTTTAAAATGGCATGTGTTCCGTACTTCTTGGACATAAGAATATAGCTGGGCTATATTATGTTATGTTGTTATGTTATGTATGCTACATTATATCCCTGTGGGGTCGAAAGTCTTCCCTGCTTACCATGACATTCTCAGACCAGAGTTATTATACTTGTCTATTTACTGTCAAATTTTGGTATAGGAGTACTAAAAGATATCTAAATGTATCATCTGGTCACTAAGTAGATTCATCCTTCTCTCATTATGTAACAGCATCCTTATCTACTCCTGCCAAGATGGTGATTCATTTTATTACCTGCTGGTGTCTTGGCATGAGCTGTTCTAAGTGCCCAGGCACCAGCCAAAAGTAGAACCCATTTAAAGCTGACAGCTTTCATACCATCTGGTGTATGCTCCAGACTAGTATTCCTAGGTATGTTTCCCAGGTATGTAATATAGTCGAAGGCCCAAAGAGGCATACCAGGCATTTCGCTTCCTTCTTTCAGCTCAGAAGTATACATTTCAATAATTTGTTCTTTCTTGGGAAGGATGATTCTCATCATGCAGTAAACACCAGACACCTACAATTTTACTGATGTGGCAAACCTTGAATCTTCACAGGGTTCATTTCCAGCCCTCTGGAGTGCATGCATTTTCACAAATCCTTCAACTAGCATCTAATTTGTTCTCATGTGGTTCCATAAGCCTGATGTTATCAATATAATGAATGAATATTATATTCAATGTGTGTGTTCATATAGTCTACATGTCTTCAGACTATATTTTGACTGAGGGCCAAAGTGCTAAAAACAAAACAAAACAAAAAAAACAGTTCTAGAGCAAATCTGTATTGTATCCCGTTATCCTTTTTTAAGTAGATGGAAGTCTTTATTCCCCTCTTTTCCTAAGGATGGAAAAGAATTAGTTTGCTAGATCAATGACTGCAAACCCTATATCTGATGTCATGTTAACCTGCTCTAGCAAAAATATCACATCTGCCATTAGCTCTAGTGTCTGGCTGTGTCTGTCATAATCCACTCTAATGCTTCAGGTTATGTCTTGTATTTTCAGTGTCCAGATGAATACATGGGAATCACCATTCCTCCATCCTTTAATGGATTTTAAAGATGGTACTAATTTTACCCATTCATACTGGACTATGATTTCTTTTTATTTACTATCTTGAAACAGGGGCTGGGAGATGAGGTAGTTCAATAGGCTTCCACTTGGCCTTTTCTGCTAGGAAGCTCTTATTCTTCAGACCAAGGACCCAACATGAGGGTTCTACCAACTCTCAAATATATCTATTACAATTGTAAATTGGGGTCTGGGGAAATGACCATTGGTTGGGGTCACAGATACTGTGGACCCACGACGAGCTTACCTTGGCTGTCACATGTCCCCACTCTAACAGAGGTACCGTGATGACATGTTGGCACCACTATCGACTTGGATTCTGTATCCAGCAATCCTGAAAATGCTTGAATATCCCTCTTTCCCTAGTTACCTGACAAATGGCAGTCAGTCCCTTTGAGATAGGCCTAAAGAAGCCATTGCCATGTGTATTTGCCACGAGGTTGCAGGGGTCTTTCTCTGAAACCGTCTCCTCATTAGTCAATGGGGTCTGGGTCTGAAAGCTGGATATTGGACAGAGGATTATAATTGTTATCAGAATGATTGCCTTCAACCTTCTGATTATCATCCTCAATTTCTTTTTATTTTATAGATAGACTAGTACACTCATGTTGGTGCCCATATATTTTGCCCCTGGCAATGGCACATTCTTTTAACCATGTCCATAACTTTCTCAACATCAGGCCCCTGGCTGGTCTTCCACCCATGCCACTTCTTATAATAATTGTGCTCCCCTGGCTTCTGAGTATAAAATATTGCCACCTGGTCTCTATTGTTTGCAGTCAAGGTGTCCTAGGATCTCTTTTATTGTGTATTAATGGAGCCCACTTCCGCAACGGGGTCTCCCTACCACCAGCCCTCACTTACAGAAGAGAAGCACTGCTGAACTGCCCACTGATTCTGGCCCTTTTCCCACCAGTACATCCCCTATTGTCTGGTAAATAATGGATCTTCTTGGCCCTCTTATGAGATATAGTCATCTAATGGGTTTTCTGGTCTTTTACTGCATATCTCCTTTAACTTGTCCAATTCTCTGAGCCTTTTAATTTCTTTCTTCCACCTCCTGTCATGACCATTCTGGCTTTTATTCTTCACTTAACATGGAGATCACTTTTCCCCTGTTTCCAGGAGTCATCATACCTGCTCATCCACAGCTTCTCCTGAGGTCCTGGCCAGGGTGTTAATGCCTGCATTTCTGTAATGCACTCCCATATCGACAAAGTCTCTTTCATCAAATTTATGTTCCTTCTTTTTTTTTTTTTTTTCAGTCTAACAGCTTCAGAATGCAGTACCAAGTACACCTTTCTAGCTCCTGCTGGTACATTCTAGTAGGTCCTGAAGTTCCTTTGTTAGTTCCTTTCCTGTCCTGAGTAGGCTCAAGTATATTATAACCTCCTATGGCAAGGTTATGTTTTGACTTAATCTTAGCTATTGGCCTAATGAGCTGGGGGTGGGGGGAACAAGATGGGGACAGAACCTGGGGGAGGGTGAAGAAGACATATGTTGTCTCTGCATCATCTTCAAGCAAGGGAGAGCACTAGCTCTTCATAGGGAAGGGCTACTGCTGAAGGCTCACTGTGTATAGGTACGTCTGGAGATTCAAGACATTCAGATGCATCAACCCGTGTCCCAACTAGAGCCTTGATGATGGCTTAGCAGCACTTCCTAGGGTAAGAGTTTAACCTTCTTCTGAGCTTAACTACTCATAATTAAGTCTTCAGTGAGGTCCTTAAATTTTGCAGCCATCCTGCTCCAGGAGGTGAGAGCCTCTTTGTCTACCTCCAAGGAGCCCTCTGGCTTTCACTCTGGGCTTTTAACTGCTGATGAATCACCCTCAGCTTTTTGTTAAGTTTAGCCAGAGTGATCAATGGAGCATAGCAGAGGCCACCAAATTCTCTCCTCATAGTTATGATTTTCCTCATATTTTTTCAAATCCCAAACATTCCAACTAATGTACTTAACATTATTATTTCTTTTGATTAGTATTAGCCTGGTATATCTTTTCCTGACTTTTAGAGTTTTGTTTTGTTTTGTTTTGTTTTTCAATGTAATTATATGTTAAGCATTTCTGCATATAGCAGGAATTTTTTATTCCCAATTTCCAATCTGCTTCTCCATAGGTGAATGTAAGCTGAATGTAATTCACTCAGATTCACAGTAATTTCTGATATATGTGTACCAGAAGCATAGATCATCTCATGTGACATTTTCTACTTACTAGGCTTGTTCTTATTGGATTAGCTGAATTTTCATTATTTTCTTTTTTCCTCTTTACTGATGTTGAGGTTAAACATTCTAATTTTTTCATATTTACCTTTATAGTTTTTTTTTTAAATCATGGAATTTGTCAGCTTAACATTCCTAAGGCCCATACCACCCACCACCCCACCACCCTTCCATATATATTTGCTTCATTTATCTCTACAGGTGTGTGTATTCTACCACTCTGCCTGTCAGTTTCCATCTCATTTCTAGGACTTTGTAATTTCCCTCCTTTTTTGTTTTTGATTTCAGTTATTTACTTTAAAGGAAAAATTGTGTGTTCTATGTTATCCAGCATTTTTATGTGTTTGGAGCAGGAGGAGAAGTTTCCCATTTCTGCTTGGTCCACCACATTGACTGGAAGTTTCCTTTTATTAATGCTGACTGCTTTTTGATCCATGAAAGCTATCCCACATGTAGAAGATCACCAAAGCTATTCATTCACTCCATAGTTGTTTTATTGAGCACCTACTGAGGCCTAATGCTAAACCTAACTTGCTTCAGTTAGTCTGAAAAGTGTTTATTCTGTGGTTGAAACAGTGATGAGAATGTATGCTTTTCCCAGGGGGCTCTTCTAATCATCTCTTTTTGTTCAATATACCTGGGGACAAATGTTCTTCTAAAAGAAGGGAGACTGAATTTTTACTGTTAGAAATGACAGTGGAGTTTTGATTCTCTGAAGTAACAGGCCTCAGGAAAGGCCTGAGTAATTGAGCTTTACCAAGAAATTGAAAATTTATTTCAGCCAAGAGATTGCACCTCACTTTTCACACCCTTCCCTCTCCTGTGCCCTCTAAGGCACCAAGACTTTCAGCAGGGTTCCCCTCTCTGGGAGGGCTCTAGGGGACTGAGAAATGCTTAGGAAGTGGCAGTGGTGGAGTTCAGGTCTCTGCATGTCCACACCAAGTGCAATGATCAGACGTGGGCTTTGAAGAGGCTCATCTGTCTACAGCTTTGATGTGGCCCCACTTACCCCTAAGGGATCTGCACCTGACCTGGTAGGAATTCAGCTCAGGTGTGGTTTTACTTTCATTTTATATTTCTCATTGTTCAGAGTGTTTGTCTCTCTCTCCCAGAGGACTTCAACCACTGAGTAAGAACATACAGGAAATCAATGTGTCTCGAGTAACGTGCTAAGCCTCTCTGGGAGGTACAACAAAGCAATAAAAAAAAAGAGAAACGGAATCAGTCTCCCAAGTTTTGCTCTCTCCACACCTTCCTCCAGAAACACTTGACCTTCATCAGACTCCTGGAGCTGGCCCACTGGCTCTCTGGAGCGCCCTGGCAGGTCCCAGGTGGTGAATATCATCCCCTTCTTGTTAGAGTTCTGCTCTGTCTGAGCAGGTATTGGAAACAGCCTCTGAGAGCTTGTTTTCTATGAGCCCTCTGACAGTCTGTCTCCTTCACAGAGACCCAGTAATTGGGGCCTCCTGGGTCCTGAGCTACAAACACTTCCCCTCTTACTCCACAAAGATTTTTTTTTTCTTTTTACAAAACACAGGTTTGTGACTGAACTATTCTTTTCCCACACCCAAGACAGACGTAAAAACTCATCTAATTTTTTTTCCTGGTCTTTGGCTCAAAAATAAAAGTCGTTATGTTTTTAGTGCCCCCAGCTAAGCAACCAAAAGAGCTTTAGCTTTACCAAGTGAATGATTTCCTTGGGCCATGTTGTTTGGATATGAAGTAAAATGTCATTTTAACGCTCCTTCCACACTCTAATTTGTTTGATATTGTGATAAATAATGATGATGACAATGATATAATAGCAATGGGATGATAATAGCTAAATATTAACTATATGTACCCAGCACTTGCAAAATTCTTTCCATGTATTTTCAACCTCATAACAACCCTATGAAGTAATTACTATTAATTTCACCTGTTTAAAGAGGTTTAGCAAGGTAAGTTGTCTTGCCTTACCACTAGTAATACAGGTAGATAGCAGAACCATCGTGTTGTGCTACCTTCTGAATAGCCAGAAAATATTTCTTTATGCCACGCTCAGTACAAGAGTTACCACAGTTAGGAAAACAACTTCATTGCTGGCAAAGGGTTTACAGAAGAACAGACCCCTGATTCTTAGGAAAAGTGAACCAGGCAAAAGTTGACAAAGTACTCCTGTAGGAGAGGCTGAATGAGCAAAGGCAAAGATCACAAACCAATAGGGGCGTGGCATGAGAAAGGTATGGGGGCTAGGAGGCTCTCACAAAAACAATAAATAAGCAATTATAATCTAATGAAAATAGCTCTGGGAAAGCTCTGGACTACAGTAACGAAGCAGCAGAAATCCTGTAAAGCTCAACAAACAGAGGACGGCCACCTAAGAAAGTATAGGAAGCATTTTATCTGTGTCATCCCTTCCCTAGTCCAGAGCAGCTCAGTGCCAAGAAGGGTCTCCTTGGTAGGATTTCATTGCATGGAGAAAGGAGAACAGGAGAACCCCAGCAAGCCCTACTCACCTTTGTTACTGAGGACCGTCACAGTCTTCACCAGTATTAAACCTAGCTGATAGAGCCAAAGCGTCCAGAGTTCCCATTGCTGTATCTTCTCCCCAGGGCTGCAGCTGATGCAGTGGTGAGACCTGCCCCAGGGGCCCTAGTTGCTGCTCTGCCCTACTCTTTGGGATCAAGAGGCCAAAACACCATGCCATCCATAAGACCAAAGCTGCTGCTCCTCTGCACCCTGCCCCCACGTCCCAAGTCCCAGCTTTGACTCACCATTACCAGGGCTTAGTTGTTGCTGTTTCACTGGTGACTTCTACCAATATTTTAAAAATACTAATACAAATCCTTCTCAAGCTCTTCCAAAAAACTGAAGAAGGAACACTTCCAAACTGTTGCGGTTTTGTTTTGAAACCAACATTATCCTGATACCAAGACTAGACAAGGACACCACAAGAAAAGAAAATTACAGGCCAATATCCCTGCTGAACATAGATGTGAAATTCTCAAGAATACAATAGCAAACCATTCAAGAGCACATTAAAAGGATCATACACCACAAACAAGTAGACCTTATCCCGGGATGCAAGTATGGTTCAACATCTGCAGATCAATAAATGTGATATACTACATCAACAGAATAAGAATACAAATCAAATGATCATTTCAATCTGATTATTTCAGTAGATGCAGAAGCATTTGACAAAATTCAACATCATTTTAATAATAATAATAACTCTCAGATTCCAAAATGGTGGCGGAGTGAATGGAAGCTACACAGACCATCTCCCAGGACCAAACTGGAATTACAACTAAAATAAAGACAAATCATCGGGAAAAAGCAACAGAAAAGCAGCTTGAGAGGACCATACAACCAGGGACACTGAATCGATCCTGGTAGGATTGCAGAGGCGCAAGAGGGGGGCTGGGAGCCCACGGACAGCAGCAGTCTTAGCCTTGAGCAGCGCCCGCCCTCAGGTTAAAGTCCCAAGCCGGCTCCACAGCGCAGAGGCCGGGACAGAGCGCTAAAATAACCACAGCCACTCACCTGGGCTCTGGCAGAGGGAGGGCAGACTGGACTGGAACTGTGTGGGAACACTCAGGATTTGGAGGGCGCTCAGAGCTTTTGCTGAGTTGTGGCCACGCAGGACTGTGGCCTGGCCATCTTACTCCATCCCAGGGCTCTGGGGAGAGATGGCAGCCCCTCCCTCGGAGATCCAGCCACACCCTAGTGGGCCATTGAAATGCAAACTGAGGCTCATTAACTACTAGCATCTGCCCTACCCTCTGGAAATCCTCTCATGCTGAACACTTGAGGGAGGTTTTCATTCAACTGAAAACCCAAGGCTCTTCAAGCAACCACAACTAATAGCCTCTAGGCAAAAAGCTAGAGGATAACTTAACCTTTGCTGGGCTTTCAAATATACCCTGGAAAGTAAGACTCCACGGTGGTGTTTAACGTGGGTCCTCCCACGCTCATCCAAACCCAGTAGAGGGAGCCACAAACAACAGAACACCAACATCCACAGGAAAATTTGGCAGGCTCCAAAAACCACTGAGATAGCCAAAATGGGGAAACAAAGAAACAGAGCCCAAATGAAAGAACAAGAGACCTCTACCGAAGATGAGATAAATGAAACGGAGTTAAGCAAGTTAACAGAGCTAGAATCCAGAGCCATGATCTTGAGGAAGCTCAACAGCATGAGTAAGGACATCAACACCTTGAGTAAAGACATCAACACCATGAGCAAAGACATAGAAATACTGAAAACCAACCAAGTGGAAATGAAGAAGCAGCAAGAAGAAATGAAGAATGACATAGCAGAAATGAAGAACACATTGGAAGGACTAAACAGCAGAGTAGAGGAAGCTGAGGACGGATCAGTGAATTAGAAGACAGGGTAGAAAAAATCAACCAATCAGAAAACCAAAAGGAAAAAACAATGAAAAAACAGGAAGACAGCTTAAGAGAACTGTGGGACAACTGGAAACGTAATAATATTCACATCACTGGAGTCCCTGAAGAAGAAGAAAATGAGCAAGGGTCAGAGAATATATTTGAAGAAATAGTGACAGAAAACTTCCCTAATTTGGTGAAGAAAGAAGGCATTCAAGCTCAAGAAGCACAGAGAGTCCCAAGTAAGAAGAACCCAAACAGGCCTGCACCAAGACACATAGTAATTAAAATGCCAAAAATTAAAGACAAAGAGAGAATCCTAAAGGCAGCAAGAGATAAGCAACAGGTTACCTACAAAGGAACCCCCATAAGGCTATCATCTGACTTCTCAACAGAAACACTACAGGCCAGAAGGGAATGGCATGAAGGCATGAAGTAATCAAGGTCATGAAAAACAAGGATCTGAATCCAAGACTACTCTACCCAGCAAGGCTGTCATTCAAAATAGAAGGTCAAATAAAGAGCTTCTCAGACAAAAAAAAGGCTAAGGGAATATATTAGCACCAAACCAGCACTGCAAGAAATGTTAAAAGGACTGCTGTAATTAGTAGAAGAAATAGGAAGGAAAGTAGAACCACACTAAACAAAAATGGCAATAAATAAGTACATATCAATAATCACCTTAAATGTAAATGGATTGAATGCTCCGATAAAAAGACACAGAGTAGCTGACTGGATAAGAAAGCATGACCCATATATATGTTGTTTACAAGAGACCCACCTCACAACAAAAGACTCACATAGGCTGAAAGTGAAGGGATGGAAAAAAATCTTCCAAGCAAATGGAAAGGAAAAAAAAGCTGGGGTAGCAATACTCATATCTGATAAAATAGATTTCAAAATGAAAGCCATAACTAGAGACAAAGAAGGTCACTACATAATATTGAAAGTATCTATCCAACAGGAAGATATAACCTTGGTAAACATATATGCACCCAATATAGGAGCACCAAAATATATTAAAAATCTTCTGGAGGACTTCAAAGGAGAAATGGACAGCAATACAATCATAGCAGGAGACTTCAACACCCACTGACATCACTGGATAGATCCTCTAGACAAAAAATTAACAAGGAAACAGAGACTCTAAATGAAGCACTAAACCAAATGGATTTAATAGATATTTACAGAGAATTACACCCCAAAACTACAGAATTCACATTCTTCTCTAGTGTACATGGGACATTCTCAAAGATAGACCACATGTTAGGACACAAACGAAGTCTCTACAAGCTCAAGAAGATTGAAATCATATCAAGCATCTTCTCAGATCACAATGGCATGAAACTAGAAATCAATTGCAACAAGAACATGCAAAGACTTATGAACACATGGAGGCTAAATAGCATGTTATTAAACAATGAATGGGTTACCAAGGAGATCAAGGAAGAAATTAAAAACTTCCTGGAAACCGATGAAAATGAACACACAACAACACAAAATCTATGGGATGCAGTGAAAGCAGTTCTGAGAGGGAAGTTCATAGCACTACAGGCCCACCTCAAGAAACAAGAAAAATTTCTAATAGACTATCTAACCTCACAACTTAAAGAACTAGAAAGCAAACAAAAAGAAAACCCCAGAGCAAGTAGAAGGAAGGAAATAGTAAAGATCAGAGCAGAAATAAATGACATAGAGACCAGAAAAACAATTCAAAGGATCAATGAAACAAAGAGCTGGTTTTTTGAAAAGATAAACAAGATTGATGGACTCTTAGCTAGACTCACCAAGAAACAAAGAGAGAGAACCCAAATACACAAAATCAGAAATGAAAGAGGAGAAGTAACAACTGTCACCACAGAAATACAAAGGATCATTAGCAAATACTATGAACATTTATATGGCAACAAATTCGACAATCTAAGTGAAATGGACACATTTCTAGAAACACATAGTCTCCCAAAACTGGAATGGGAAGAGATAGAAAACTTGAACAGACCAATAACAGCTAAGGAAATTGAAGATGTAATCAAGACTCTCCCAGCAAACAAAAGCCCAGGCCCGGACGGCTTCACGGGGGAGTTTTACCGAACATTCAAAGAAGAACTAACACCCATTCTCCTCAAACTATTTCTAAAAATTCAAGAAGAAGGAAGACTTCCAAACTCCTTTTATGAGGCCAGCATAATCCTAATTCCAAAACCAGAAAAAGACACTACAAAGAAAGAAAACTACAGGCCAATATCCCTGATGAACATAGATGCCAAAATCCTGAACAAAATACTAGCAAATCGGATCCAGCAATACATCAAAAAAATTATTCACCATGACCAAGTGGGATTCATCCCAGGGATGCAAGGCTGGTTCAATATTCGCAAATCAATAAATGTGACACACCACATAAACAAAATGAAAGATAAAAACCACATGATCATATCAATAGACGCTGAAAAAGCATTCGACAAAGTCCAGCACCCATTTCTGCTAAAAATGCTCAGCAATTTGGGAATAGAGGGATCATATCTTGATATAATAAAGGCCATATATGAAAGACCTACAGCCAACATCATACTCAATGGGCAAAAACTAAAAACATTTCCCTTAAGAACAGGAACAAGACAGGGATGCCCACTTTCGCCACTCTTATTTAACATAGTACTGGAAGTCTTAGCCACAGCAATCAGACATGAAGAAAAAATAAAAGGAATCCAAATTGGAAAGGAGGAAGTGAAACTGTTATTATTTGCAGACGACATGATATTATATATAGAAAACCCTAAAGACTCCATCAAAAATCTACTAGACTTAATAAATGAATTTGGCAAATTAGCAGGATACAAAATTAACGTCAAGAAATCAACGGCATTCTTATACACCAATGATGAACTCACAGAAAGAGAAACTAAAAAAACAATTCCATTTACCATCGCGGCAAAAAAATTAAGATACCTAGGAATAAACTTAACCAAAGAAGAAAAGGGCTTATTTGCAGAAAACTACAGGACATTGAAAAAAGAAATAGAGGAAGATGTAAAAACGTGGAAGCACATACCTTGTTCATGGATTGGAAGAATTAACATCATTAAAATGTCCATATTACCCAAAGCAATCTATAGATTCAATACAATCCCCATCAAAATACCAGTGACATATTTCACAGAACTAGAACAAATATTTCAAAAGTTCATATGGAACCAAAAAAGACCCCGAATAGCCACAGAAATCTTGAAAAAGAAGGACAAAGTAGGTGGGATCACAATACCGGATATCAGGTTATACTACAACGCTACTGTAATCAAAACAGCCTGGTACTGGCACAAGAACAGGCATATAGACCAGTGGAACAGAACAGAGAATCCGGAAATTGACCCAAGACATTATGCTCAATTAATATTTGACAAAGGCGGCAAGAGCATACAATGGAGTAAAGACAGCCTCTTTAATAAATGGTGTTGGGAAAATTGGACAGCTACATGCAAAAAAATGAAACTAGACCATCAACTTACACCATACACAAGAATAAACTCAAAATGGATAAAAGACTTAAATGTGACTCGTGAATCCATAAAAATCCTAGAAGAAAATGTAGGCAACAAAATTTCGGACATCATACGCAGCAGAATTTTTACTGATATATCACCTAAGGCAACAGAAACAAAGGGAAAAATGAACAAATGGGACTACATCAAACTCAAAAGCTTCTGCACAGCAAAACAAACAACCATCAAAACAGATAGGGAATCCACTCTATGGGAGAGCATCATTGCCAATGATACATCAGATAAGGGGTTAATCTCCAAAATATATAGAGTGCTCATACAACTCAACAAAAGGAAGACAAAGAACCCAATTAAAAAATGGCCAGAGGAACTAAATAGACACCTCTCCAAAAAGGACATACAAATGGCCAAGAGACATATGAAGAAATGCTCAGCATCACTAATCATCAGAGAGATGCAAATTAAAACAACAATGAGGTATCACCTTACACCTGTCAGAATGGCCGCCATCAGCAAATTATCAAACAACAAGTGTTGGCGAGGGTGTGGAGAAAAGGGGACTCTAGTACACTGCTGGTGGGAATGCAGACTGGTACAGCCACTGTGGAAAACACTATGGTGTTACCTCAAAAAATTAAAAATTGAATTGCCATTTGACCCAGTGATCCATTTCTAGGAATATACCCTAAGAAGCCTGAAACACCAACCAGAAAGAATACATGTACCCCCATGTTCATAGCAGCACTATTTATAATAGCTAAGATCTGGAAACAGCCCAAGTGTCCATCAGTGGATGAATGGATAAAAAAGCTGTGGTACATATACACAATGGAGTACTATGCAGCTGTAAGAAAGAAAGATCTCTTATCCTTTGAGACGACATGGAGGGACCTGGATAGTATTATCCTAAGCGAAACAAGCCAAGCAGAGAAAGACAAATATCACATGATCTCACTTATTTGTGGAATATAATGAACATAACAGTCTGAGGAACAGGGTAGACCCAGAGATGTGGAAGTAGGGTATAGACTGACACCCCTCAGGAGAGGGGGTGGTGGGGGAGGGAAGAGATAAACCACAGAACTTATGCGCATGTATGCATAACTGATGGACATGGACAACAAAGCTGGGGACGGGGTGGGGGGATGGGGAGGAGGGTGTCAATGGGGAAAAAAGGAGAAACATCTGTAACAAAAATAAATTAATAATAAATAAATAAATAAATAAAATAATAACAATAACTCTCAACAAATTATGTATAGAAACAATGTACCTCAACATAATAAAGACCATCTATGAAAAGTCTATAACCAACATTATACTCAATTGTGAAAAGATAAAAGCCTTTTCTCTAAAAATAGAAACAAGATAAAGAAGCCCACTTTTACCACTTCTCTTCCATATAGCACTGGAAATCTTACCCACAGCAATTAGACAAGAAAAAGAAATGTCACCAAAATTAGAGAGAGAGAAAACAAGGAAAATTGTCTGTTTGCAGATCACATGATATTATATATAGAAAATCCTAAATGTCACCCAATTATTTTAGGACTAATAAATAAATTCAGTAAGTTATAGGATACAAAATCAACAAAAATTAGTTTTATTTCTATGCACTAATAATGAACTATCTAAAAGAGAAATCAAGAAAGCAAACCCATTTACAATACCATCAGAAACAATAAAATACTTAGGAATAAATTAACCAAGCAGATGAAAGATTTGTAGATTAAAAACCACAGGGTGTTGATGAAAGAAATTGAAGAATATATTTATTTAAATGAAAAGAAGCCTGTATTCTTGAATTGGAAAAATTAATATTATAAAAATGCCCATACTGTCCAAAGTGATCTACAGATTCAGTGCAATCTCTATCAATATTCCAATGGCATTGGTCACAGAAAAAGAAAAATCTACCCTAAATTTTGTCTAAAACCACAAGAGACCCAAATAGTCAAAACCATCTCGAGTAAGATTGAGAAAGACATCACACTTTCTGACTTCAAACTATATTACAATGGTATAGTAACCAAAACAGCATTGAATACACATGTAGACCAGTGGAACAAAATAGAGATCCCAAAAACAAATCAAAATATGTATGGTCAACTAATTTTTGACCAGAGTGCCCAAAACATACAATGTGAAAAGAACAGTTTCTTCAAAAATGTTGTTGGAAAAACTATATCCACATGCAAAAGAATGAAACTAGACCCTTATCTTATACCATTCACACAAATTAACTCCAATTGTATTTAAGACTTAAATGTAAGACCTGAAACCATAAAACTCTTAGAAGTAAACAGAAAAAGCTCTTTGACATTGGTCTTGGTAATGATTTCTAGGATAAGACACCAAAGCACAGGCAACAAAAACAAAAATAAACAAGTAGGACTATATCAAACTAATAGCTTCTGTATACCATATGAAGCAATCAATAAATTGAAAAGGCAACATACAGAATGCAGTTCTGTGGTACGCAGAAAACAGTATGGCAGTTCATCAATCCTACTTTTGAATATATAGCCAAAGGAAATGAAAACAGTATAAGAAAGAGTTATCTGCTCTTCCATATTCATTGTGACATTATTAACGATAGCCAAGACATGAAACAATCTAAATGTCATTCAAAACATAAATAAAGAAATGTGATATATATACTATTTCTTAAAATGTATATATTCATTTATGTAAATTATATAATTCACATATATTTATATAAAAATTATATATATATATAAAATTCAGTCATAAAAAAGGAAATCTTGCCATTTGAGACAACATGAATAAAACTGGGCTACATTGTGTTAAGTGAAGTAAAATACAGAAAGATTAATAATGTATAATATCATTTATATGTAAAATCTAAAAGGAAAAAAGTTGATTTTATACAAACAGAATAGAACTGTGGTTTCCAAAGGCTAGGGATAGGGGAAAATGGGAGCTGTAAGTCAGAAGATACCAACTTTAGTTATAAGAACAGTAAGTTCTGAGGATCTAACGTACAGCAGGTGACTATATTTAATAATATATTGTATACTTAAAAGTTGCTGAGAGTAGATCTTAAGCATTCTCACTACACACACAAAGAGTTAACTATAATCGTTCTACAGTGTAAACATATATTAAATCATCAGGTACAATGTAAATATATACAATTGTATTTCTCTATAAAGTTGGGAAAAAAATAAACCAGTAGAAAGCATTCTGAAAATAACAAGGAATTCAGTGTTGTGTGGCTAATGATTTGGTTGGAACAATAGATAGGAGCAACATGATAAAGGTACTCACATGCTATGTTGGTCCTCTGGGAGTCTTTGAATATAATCAGGGTATAAAAGTCACCCTAATTTACATCCTATAAGAGAAAGAGATATAGATGATTCAGGAGTGAATGAAACTAAGTCTTGATATGCTTCTGCTATTCCAAAAATAGCTCTAATTTCTGTGGCAGAGAAATTCAAATTCTCATCTTGAGACATTGCATCCATCACCCTCCTGGAGGCTGGAAGACTGTTGATGACTCTGTTTTCATGGGATGTAAAATGACAGTAAGAGCAGAGTTCTAGACTGAAACAAAAACAAGGCCTTTTCATTCAACAAACTTTTTAAAACTGTGGTTACAATGTGTCATGCTTAATGAGAGTTGCTCAGGATACTGTGTCAAATAACAATGAAAGCTACCATTCAACCAGTTTAAGGACTAACAGAGGATGCAAATACATAAAAGAAAAGATAGACCACACTGTTCTGTGAAAAGAAGTAAGTTCAATGATAAGAAGTAAGCATAAGGCTTTCTATTTTTAATTTTTTTGAGGAAACTCCATACTGTTTTTCCACAGTGGCTGCACCAGTCTGCATTCCCACCAACAATGCATGAAGGTTCCCTTTTCTCCACATCCTTGCCAACACATTGTTTGTTGATTTATTGATGATAGCCATTCTGACAGGTGTGTCATTGTGGTTTTGATTTGCATTTCTCTGATGATTAGTGACACTGAGCATGTTTTCTTATGTCTATTGGCCATTTGTATGTCCTCCTTGAAGAAGTCTCTGTTCAGGTCCTTTGCCCAGCTACTCTACTTCTGGGAATATATCCAAAGAAACCTAAAACTCTAATTTGAAAGACTATATGCACCCCTATGTTCATTGCAGTGTTATTTACAATAGCCAAGATCTGGAAACAGCCCAAGTGCCCACCAGTAGATGAATGAATGAAAAAAACTGGTATATTTACACAATGGAATGCTACTCAGCCATAAAAAAGAAGGAACTCTTACCTTTTGTGAGAGCGTGAATGGATCTGGAAACTATTATACTGAGTGAAATAAGCCAGTCAGAGAAGGACCAATACTGTATGATTTCACTTATTTGTGGAATCCAGTGAACCAAATAATCTAACAAACAAAATAGAAACAGAAGCATAGATACATAAAGCAGACTGACAGTTGTCAGAGGGGAGGGAGGTTGGGGGTTGAGTGAGAAAGGTGATGGAGTTAAGCAAAAATAAAAATAACACGTAGACACAGGCAACAGTATGGGGTGACTGCCAGAGGGAAAGAGGGGTGCAAGAGGGCAAAGAGGGGATAAATGGGGGCAGAAAGAGACTTTACTTTGGGTGGTGAGTGCCCCAAGCAGTATGCAAATGATGTGTTATTGAGTTGTAAACTCGAAACCTATATGGTTTCATTAACCAATGCCACCCCAATAAATTCAATTAAAAAAATAGAAGTAAGTATAAATAGTATAGAAGCACAGAGGAGGGATACAGCAGAGCTACAAGGAGGGGGCTCCAGCTTTAGCTTTGTCACTACTTATTAGCTCTATGACTTTAGGCAAAAAATGTAATTTCTTGGGTCCTCATTGCCCTTATCAGCAAAATGAGAACATTGGATGATAGCCAAGTAAGCTCTCAGTTTGAAAATGAACTGATTAAAAATGCAATCACTTTATGATTTCAATGACTTAAAAATACTTGATTTACAAATTTCAGCACATAGAAATGTAAGCTAAGCCTCAATTTCTTCTCCTCAACCCCCACCCCCTCTAGAGTGTCAACTTCTTTTACTATATTTGGAAAAAGCAATCTCAAGAGAAGTTTTGTGAGTTGAGGGTCTGGGACTCAGAATTCTAAGTTGCATTGTCTTAGTCTAGCCCATAGAAGTACAGCACAATGCTTTTAAGCATAAGTTTTTCTTGTGACCATGGGAAAATAACAACCTTTGTGCTTTTTAATATCTGTATCTGTAAAATTAGGGTTACCATCGGATATACTTTCTAATGTTGCTAAGAGCAGTAAATTAGTTAATACATATAAAGTGCTTAGAATAATACCTGATATATTGACTGTAACAGACATTCAATAAATATGAGTTACATCAACCTATAAAGCTCAGTGGTTTTCCATCTTTTTGTTTTAGGTGTGAGCTTTCTACAAAAGAGTTTATGCAATTAAAGCTGTATATTTTAAACCCTATGCTAACCATTAAAAATATTTTTAAATGGTATAAGTACTGTCAACTGAGGAAATAAATGGAATCATAAAAACATTCAATTAACCCAAGAGAAGGCAGATAAAGAAGAAAAAAATACAGACCAGATGGACAAAATAGAAAGTATCTAGCAGGATGGTAGATTTTAATTCAACCATATCAATAATGACAGTAAATATGAATGCCTAAATAAAACAGTTTAAAAAGATCGTTAGATTGAATAAAAAACAAACACCCACTATATGCTTTCCTTTAGAAAGTAACCTTAAATGTAAATATAAATGCAAGTATGTAAATATAATATAAATGAAAAGTAAAAGAGAAAATACATCATGCAAACATTAACCTAAAAGAAAGCTAGAGTGCCTATTTGGATATCAAACAAAATAGACTCCAGGAAAAGGAATATGAACAGGAATAAAGAGAGAGATTACATAAAACGAATGGAATCAATTTTCCAAAAAAGATGTAACAATCTTAAAAATGTATGCCCACAACATCAGAGCCTCAAAAAAAAAAAAAAAAAAGAAAAAAAGAAAAAAATACATGAAACAAAGTCAAGCAGAACTGAAAGAAGTATGGACAGACACAAAATTATAGCAGAAGACTCCATCCTTCCTCTTTCAATAACCGATGGAAGAATATGTAGAGAACACAGGAGTCCTGAACAACATTATCAACCTATTAGACCTAATTGACCTTTATAAAACAATCCAACAACAGCAAAATACACTTTTTTAAGCGCATATAAAACATTCATCAAGGTAGACCATCTTCAGTTCACAAAATATACCTCAACAACTAGAAATGAATAGAAATTATTCAAAGTATGTTCTCAGACTATAACAGAAGTAAACTAGAGATAATAACAGAAAGCTATTTAGAAAATGTCGAAATATTTGGAAATTAAGCAACACAATTCTAAATAACCTGTGGGTCAAAGAGGGAGTCTCAAAGAAATTTAAAAAGGATTTTGATAGGAGGAGGAAAAGGCGGTAGAGTGAATGGAAGCTACACAAATGATCTCCCAGGACCAAACGGGAATTACAACTAAAATAAAGACAAATCGTAGGGAAAAAAGCAACAGAAAAGCAGCGGGAGAGAACCATACAACCAGGGACACTGAATGAGCCTGGTAGAATTGCGGAGGTGCGTGAGGGTGGCGGGCTGGGAGCCCACGGACAGCAGTGGCCTTAGCTGTGAGCAGCGGCGGTGCCCGCCCTCGGGGTTAAGAGCCCCAGCTGCTCCACAGCGCGGAGGGCCGGGACAGAGCACTAATAGCCACAGCCACTCACCTGGGGCTCCAGCAGAGAGAGGGCAGACTGGACTGGAACTCTGTGGGGACACCTGGGATTTGGAGGGCACTCAGAGTTTGTGCTGAGCTGCGGCCACAAAGGACAGTGGTGGCCAGCTGCTCCTTCCCGGTTACACAGAACCACAGCCAAGTTTACTCCTTCCCAGAGCTGTGGCAGCCCCTCCCTCGGAGATTCCCAGGTGAGGAAAAGAGGTAAAGAAATGCAAATTGAGGCTCATTAACAACCAGCATCGGCCCCACCCTCGGGAAATCCTCTTACACTATAAACACCTGAGGGAGTTTCTCATTCAACTGAGATCCTAAGGCTTTTCAAGTAACTGAGGCTAATAGCCTCCAGGCAAAAAGCTAGAGCGTAACTGAACATTTCCTGAGCTTGCAAATCTACCCAGGAAAGTGAGACTTGACAGTGGTGTTTAAGGAGGGCCCTCCACGCTCATCCAAACCCAGTAGAGGGAGCCACAAATAGCAGAACACCAACACCCACAGGGAAAATTTGGCAGGCTCCAAAAACCACTGAGATAGCCAAAATGGTGAAACAAAGAAACAGATCCCAAATGAAAGAACAAGAGACCTCTACCGAAGATGAGATAAATGAAGTGCAGTTAAGCAGATTATCAGAGGTAGAGTTCAGAGCCATGATCTTGAGGAAACTAAACAGCATGAGTAAGGACATCAACACCATGAAAATCAACCAAGTGGAAATAAAGAATGACAAAGCAGAAATAAAGAACACATTGGAAGGACTGACCAGCAGAGTAGAAGAAGCGGAGGACTGGATCAGTGAATTAGAAGACAGAGTAGAAAAAAATCAATCAATCAGAAAACCAAAAGGAAAAAACAATTAAAAAACAGGAAGATAGCTTAAGAGAACTGTAGAACAACTGGAAACGTAGTAACATTCACATCATAGGAGTCCCCGAAGAAGAAGAAAATGAGCAAGGGTTAGAGAATATATTTGAAGAAATAGTGACAGAAAACTTCCCTAATTTGGTGAAGGAAGAAGGCATTCAAGTTCAAGAAGCACAGAGAGCCCCAAGTTAGAAGAACCCAAACAGGCCCACACCAAGACACATAATAATTAAAATGCCAAAAATTAAAGACAAGAGAGAATCCTAAAGGCAGCAAGAGATAAGCAACAGGTTACCTACAAAGGAAACCCCATAAGGCTATCAGCTGACTTCTCAACAGAAACACTACAGGCCAGAAGGGAATGGCATGAAGTAATCAAGGTCATGAAAAACAAGGATCTGAATCCAAGACTACTCTATCCAGCAAGGCTATCATTCAAAATAGAAGGTCAAATAAAGAGCTTCCCAGACAAAAAAAGGCTAAGGGAATGTATTAGCACCAAACCAGCAATGCAAGAAATGTTAAAAGGACTGCTGTAATTAGTAGAAGAAATAGGAAGAAAAATATAACCACACTGAACAAAAATGGCAATAAATAAGTACATATCAATAATCACCTTAAATGTAAATGGACTGAATGCTCCAATAAAAAGACACAGAGTAGCTGACTGGATAAGAAAGCATGATTCACATATATGTTGTTTACAAGAGACCCACCTCACAACAAAAGACTCACATAGGTTGGAAGTAAAGGGATGGAAAAAAATCTTCCAAGCAAACAGAAAGGAAAAAAAAGCTGGGGTAGCAATACTCATATCTGATAAATTAGATTTCAAACTGAAGACCATAACTAGAGACAAAGAAGGCCATTACATAATATTGAAAGGGTCTATCCAACAGGAAGATATAACCTTCTAAACATATATGTATCCAATATAGGAGCACCAAAATATATTAAAAATCTTCTGGAGGACTTCAAAGGAGAAATGGACAGCAATACAATCATTGCAGGAGACTTCAACACCCCACTGACATCACTGGATAGATCCTCTAGACAAAAAATTAACAAGGAAACAGAAATTCTAAATGAAGCACTAGATCAAATGGATTTAATAGATATATACAGAGAATTACACCCCAAAACTGCAGAATTTACATTCTTCTTAAGTGCACATGGGACATTCTCAAAGATAGACCATATGTTAGGGCACAAACTAAGTCTCTACAAGTTCAAGAAGATTGAAATCATATCAAGCATCTTTTCAGACCACAATGGCATGAAACTAGAAATCAATTGCAACAAGAACATGCAAAGACATTTGAACACATGGAGGCTAAATAGCATGTTACTGAACAATGAATGGGTTACCATGGAGATCAAGGAAGAAATTAAAAACTTCCTGGAAACCAATGAAAATGAACACACAACAACGCAAAATCCATGGGATGCAGCGAAAGCAGTTCTGAGAGAGAAGTTCATAGCACTACAGGCCTACCTCAAGAAAGAAGAAAAATTTCTAATAGACTACCTAACCTCACAACTTAAAGAACTAGAAAGCAAACAAAAAGAAAACCCTAGAGCAAGTAGAAGGGAGGAAACAGCAGTGCTATTTACAATAGCTAAGATCTGGAAACAGCCCAAGTGTCCATCAGTAGACGAATGGATAAAAAAGCTATGGTACATATACACAATGGAGTACTATGCAGCTGTAAGAAAGAAAGATCTCTTATCCTTTGAGACAACATGGGAGGACCTGGAAACTATTATCCTAAGTGAAACCAGCCAAGCAGAGAAAGACAAATATCATATGATCTCACTTATTTCTGGAATATAACCGAACATAACAGTCTGAGGAACAGGGTAGTCCCAGGGACGTGGAAGTGGGGTACAGACTGACAATTGCCAGAGGAGGGGGTGGGGGAGGGGAGTGATGAACCACAGAACTTGTATGCATGTACTCATAACCAATGGACATGGACAACAAAACTGGGGATGGGGCAGGGAGGGAGGGGGAGGAGGGTGTCAATAGGGGAAAAAAGGAGAAACATCTGTAACAAAAGTAAACTAATAAATAAAAAATAAATAAAATAAAAAGGATTTTGAGGTAAATAAATGTAAACATACAATGGCACAAAATGTGTGAGATGTAACTAAACTGTGATTATATGGATGTATGGCATAAAATGACTATAAAATAAAATGGTTATAATATAACATAAGCATAAAATGGTTAATCAAAAAGAATAAAGATCTCAAATCAATATTCTAAGCTTTTACCTTAAGAAACTATACAAAGAAGGGTAAAATAACAAGCTGACAAACACAGGGTGGGACAAAAGTAAGCTGACAAACACAGGGTGGGACAAAAGTAAGTTTACAGTTATGAGCACATGAAATAGAGTTTATTTTTGCATTATTACTTATTAATTATCGTATTATTTTCCATACGAACAACTGTAAACCTACTTTTGCCCCATCCTGTATAAATAGTAATAAAAATCAAGGAAATTGAAAAGAAGAAAAAACATGATCATCAACAGATGCAACAAAAAATCATCTAGCAAAATTCAATCTCCTTTTATGGTTAGAAACTGTCAGCAAACTAGAAATAAAACAGAACTTCCTTAACCTGACAAAGTGTATGTGGAACATTCAGCAAGCTATAGCTATATTATACTTAATGATGAAAGACTAAATTGTTTCCCCCATCATAAAAAAAGATAAGGATGTTCTCTTTCTCTCTCTCTCTCCCTCTCAACATCATACTGGAAGTCCTAGCTAATGCAATAAAGCAAGAAAAAAAAATTATAAACAGCTTACATATTTTTAAAAAAAAGAGAAAACTGTCTATATGTCTATATTTATAAATGACATGACTGTCTATGTAGAAAATCCCTCCAAAAGTCTACAAACATTGTTCTAGAACTAATAAAAGAGGTTAGCCAGGTCACAAAATACAAACTTAATAATTGGAATTTAAAGTATTAAAAAAAATAATACAATTTAACATACACCAAAAAATAAAACTTAGATATGAATCTAAAAACATTATGCATAGAATCTGTATGCTAAAACTATAAAACACTTATTTATAGTGTTTTTTTAAATTCAAAATAAATTTACAGTCATGCAATGTTAATGGGTTTAAGACTGTCAATTATTTCCAGTTCAATCTATAGATTCCACAAAATCCCTGCAGGCTCTTTTGTAAATATCAACAAGGTGATTCTAAAATTTATATGGAAAGGCAAAGGAACTAGAAGAGCCAAAACAATTTTGAAAAAAAGTCAGAGGGCTCACATTTTTCTATTTCATATGGAAATAGATCCACATGAATAAAAATAGTTAACTGATTTTTTATAAAAGTACAAATGCAATTTAATGGAGAAAGCATAGTTTCTTCAATAAATAGTACTGAAACAGTTGGATATCTATATGTACCCCCCAAAGGAATCTGAGCCTATACTTCAAAGACTAACTCTAAATAAATTAAAAATATAAACATAAAATGTAAAAATATAAAACATTTAGAAGAAAATAGGACACAATCCATAAATAAAGAAAAACTTGGTAAACTGTACTTCACCAAAATTAAAAAATATTGCTTTGCAAAAAGATAGCCATAGGCTAGAGAAAATATTGGCAAATTTCAAATTTGGTAAAGAACTTCTAACCAGAATATATAAAGAATTCTGAAAACTGAACACTAAGAAATCAAGCAAACCAATTTAAAAAAAGATAAAATATCTAAACAGACACTTCACCAAAGAAAATATGAGTATAGTAAATAGGTCTACCAAAATATGTCCAAGGTCATTATCATAAGAAAACGCAAATTAAAACTACCATGAGACACCACTACACACCTACTAAAATGGTTAAAAAATCATTTTAATTGCAGCACCTGAAACTTTATTACATAGCTGGTGGGAATGAAAATGTAACAACCACTTTGGAAAACAGTTTGACAATTTTTACAAAGTTCAACATGTACTTACCATATGATCCATCAATTCCACTCCTAGGTACTAACCCAATAGAAATGAGAACTTAGGTGCCTGCAAAAAACATGTATATGAAAATTCACAGCAGTTTTGTTCATATTCATCAAATATGGGAAACCATCCAGATGCCCATCAAGCACTGAAGAGATAAAAAGCCATGGCACATGTATACAATGGCATGCTCTCCAGCAGTAAGTCAGAACAGGCTATTGGTTTACAAACAAATGGATGAATCTTAAATGCATTTTGCTAAGTGCAAAATACAAAACTCAAAATGCTACATACTATAATGATTCCATTTACACGACACTCTGGGAATAGAAAAACTCTACAAAAGGAAAGACAAACCATTGGTTTCCAGGGGTCACATGGTAGAAGGAGCAGCTGTCCATAAAGAGACACAAAGAAATTTGGGGGTTGATGGAACTATTCTGTACCCAACTGAGGTGGTAGATACATGGATCTATGCATTTGTCAAAACCCATACAGCGGTTCATCAAAACTAATGAGTTTTACCATATTAGTTTTTGTTTTTGTTTAATCCATCAAGTTGTTGAGAGGGGAGGATGGATTCAGGTCATGACAGATGAATCTAAGTTATTACAAGTGGATCACATAACTTCATTGAAGGGATGGAGGAAAAAAAGGAGATAACCCAGGTAACTCAGGAAAACAGTGTTTTCACTGGATACTTAAAGGTTAAAGACAAAATAACCAGGTGGAATCATTATACTCTAGTTGGTAAATTTGTTCCTCGGGAGTATAGGTTCATAGTTCTGAAATAGGGTTGAACAAATAAGCCAATATAATTTAACTAGTCAGAGCTAGGTTTGTCACTGTCAAAAAAGAAGTTACAAATAAGGAAAGGGGGAAGGCAAAAATAAACCCCATGGTCCTGGATTGGAGTCAAAGGTATCAATAAAAATTCATGCATTTTAAGATTAGATAGATAGATAGATAGATAGATAGATAGATAGATAGATAGATAGAAGATAGATAGATAGATAGATAGATAGATAGATAGATAGATAGATAGATAGATAGATAGATAAAAACTGATGTATTTCTACATTAATTAGCATCCATGCATCTATTTCCTAGTTCTATCCACTGGACTAGAAGCAATGATTCCCAATAGCAAAACGAAAAGCTAGATCCCAGATCTTAGTTTCTGATTACCATTCTCTAATAAAAGGATTTGGGGTTCCATAAAGAACCGGTTTATTCCAGGTCTGGAACAGGGAAAATATAAGATAACCCTATATAACATTCCTATGGTGCCACAATGAAAGAAAGTGCTGCCAGGTGGGGTTCAGATGAGCAAGAGGATGGGAAATCTTTCTTTCTTTTCTAATGATTATAAATGTTTATTATACACTTTAGTAAGCACTTTGGTGTTGTTGTTGTTGTTTTGATAAATCTTTATTGTTGAAAGTATTACAGATGTCCCCACCCCAATGACATCCCCCTCCCTGTTCCTGCCACCCCACCTTAGTCTTAGACATAGAATGGGTCTAGTTCTCGGAAGAAATCTTAACTGGGCCACCAAGCTCCTTCACTTCTAACAGAAGACAGCCAGCATCTTGCAGTGCTTAAGAGTATGGACACTAAAATGCATTGCCCAAGTCTGGATTCCTGGTCTGCCTCTTTCTAGCTGTGTAACCTTGACTTCTACATGCCTCCATCATCTGTAAAATGCAGGCAAGAGATACTGTCTCAAAAGTTAGTGGTAAGGATTGAGATGGTGCATGTAACCCACTTAGACCAGTGCTTAGTATTCAGTATATTTTAGCTAATATGATTCATATTATTTTACAAAGGCCTGTAGGGTAGGTTCATCTACTAGTCTACATATTTTCTTTTGAGTTCCCCAGGATTAGAGAAGCAAGATCCTTGGGGTGATGTGAGGCATAATAGATACAGATTTTAGGGCTTCATTCCTTTCTGGTGACTTTAAATGGACTTAATCAAATTTAACTTCAGACTACACTCTCTGGTCCTAAAGTACCCTTTCTGCCAGCTTACCTATGTGGTAACTCCTAAAATAGAGAACTGAGCCTTTACTCACACAAGAATATATTAAAAAGGCACACTGGTGTAATTGAAAGACAAACATTCACTAATGAGTGCTCATGAGCAAAAACAGGCCACTTTCTTCTCTCATGACAATTTCTGTCTAATGGCAGACAGAGTAATAAATGATCATCCAAATAAGGGCAAAATTACAACTGTGATGAATATTACAAAATGAAATTACAGACGATGAGGAAAATGCCGTTCCTAGCATTTTATATTAGCTAAAATATATTGAGTGCTAAATACTGTTCTAAGGGGTTTACACGCATCGTCTCAATCCTTACTGCACACTTTTAAGACAATATCTCTTGCCTGCATTTTACAGGTGATGGAGGTACACAGAAGTCAAGGTCACATGGCTAGAAATTGGCAGACCAGGAATTCTGACTAGAGCAGGGCAGTTCAGTGTCCAAACTCTTAAGGACTGCAAAGCACTAGCTGTCTTCTGTAGGAAGGGAAGGAGCTTGATGATCTAGCAAGAATTTCTTCCAAGAACTCGACCCCACTTTGTCTAAGAGTAAGAAAAATTTCACATTCCTTCTCCCATCTGTACCCCATCTGATCTCCACTCCCATCAGAACCCACTCCTCTCTCCTGCATTCACACATGGCCAGATGTATATATTACATTCACTGTCATATTAGAGAACACTCAGCTTGAATTATGGGGCCAAATTACCTAGATTAGAATCCCAGCTCTACCACCTACAGGCTGTGTTAACTTGAGGAAGTTACCTAAAACTCTGAACCTCAGTTGCCTGTCTGAAAACTTGGATTAATATTATGTGGTGTTATTGGGAGCATTACATTAATTAATGCATATAAAAGTTTCCGTGTAGCATCTGCCCCATCATAGGCACTGAAACAGCTGCAGCAGTTACTGTTCAACAGAGCTTTAGTTAGCCTTCAGTGACATTCTCTACATCCTATAACCCCACTTGTCTGGTTTATCACACAAGATTTTGGCAATATCACATTGTTGAGGGCATATTATTTTATGAACATAAATATCACTGTGAAGGAATCTATGCAATTTTATTAACAGAAAAAAAACGTTCACTCTAATTGTTGGGTTCACATGCCCTTTGGTCAGCTGGATCACTGACGACCTGAAGGAGTTCAGAGTTTGCCACTCCAAAATATGTAACTCTGACATAAGGGTTATTTTGAGATGAAAGCAACTAAGAAAAAGTAGACATAGGACAAACTCTGTACCAAAAAGGAAAGAATGATTCTTAATCACTGGAGACAACTGGAGACTCTTATCAGCCCAGAGAAGACACCAAACACTTC
Source organism: Tadarida brasiliensis (assembly GCA_030848825.1). Classification (NCBI taxonomy): domain Eukaryota; kingdom Metazoa; phylum Chordata; class Mammalia; order Chiroptera; family Molossidae; genus Tadarida; species Tadarida brasiliensis. Next base: position 33,904,133 of record CM061275.1, read on the forward strand.
TATACAGCAATCCTTACTAAAACAACCTTTATTTTCCACAGTTTCTCCCATATGTTTGCCTTTCCACCGTTTGCCACCCTAAAAAGCCTTCACCCCTTTCCTTTGTCTTGTCACTTCTCCACAAATTGATTGTTCTTTTTAAAACCAGTAAGCCACAAGTTCTAACCACCCCTTTGAGTTACTCATCACTTGATTTCTCCTGTGTGCCTGTGCACTGCTTCTATTATAAAAGTCTATGTGGAGCAATGATGAAAAGGTTTAATCACTGACCTTTGTAATTATGTACGTTTCTACACAGAGCGTCGGCCCGCGGACCAGAGAGTCCCGGGTTCGGTTCCCGCTAAGGGCACGTACCTTGGTTGCGGTTTGTCCCCAGCCCCGGTTGGGGTTGTGTGGGTGGCAACCACTCGATGTGTCTCTCTCACGTCGATGTTTCTCTCACTCTCTTCCCCCCCTCTCTCCCTCCCGCTCTATCTGAAGATACGTGCAAAAATGTCCTCGGGTGAGGATTAAAAAAATAAATAAATAAAAATAAAAGTCTGTGTGTTTTTCTCGTCAAGCTGTCTTATTTACAGGGCCCCAGTCACAGAACCTAGGAGGGCAGAGGAAAAGTTCCTTGCTCCCCTACAGCACAAATCAAAATCCTAGTCTTGCTGCAATTTTTAATTTGTATTTTTAGAAATATATTTGCCCCTTAGAAGTCAATGAGTTTCCTGATCATCATGTCGAAAGCTGCCAGCTGCCTGCTGGGGAGGTAGCCTTGGCCAGCCCCTTTCTGTGCATCATTGGCATTTTCTGATGCAGGAACCCTTCCTGGAGCTGGGGAGCAACATCAATGAAAGGTTATGGAGCTTATTACTGGGTGTAAAGCACCTCGCAATCCCTGACTGAAAGCAGCTATAGAAATGCAAAGAATTCTGTGTGATCTTATCCGGAGAATAAGTTCAGGTCAGAACATCAGGTGGGATTTAAGCCATATCTCTTGCTTCCTTTGCTTTTGTGGATTAGAGCCAGTCCATTTTAATGTTCCTAAAGTGTAATTTTTTTTTTTCCTGGAGATAGCGAGACATGCAACGCTGAGAAGGATTTAATTCATTGTGCTGTCACAGGGATGATGATGTTGGCTCCATTTTTGGATGTTAGGATAAAGCCATAGGATGCTAAACTCTCCCACTGATGCAATTCTCACAATACAATATAATTAAGGGGAAGCAGGAGGGCACCTGAGCAAAACGTTAGAACGCCGGACAGTTTGAGAGTGGGGTCAGAGAAGGTTGAACCTGGCAAAATGGCTCCCTGGTGTGGGGCTTTATCAGCCCGAATGGATGAGGAAGAAAAGATATACAATCAGCCAGGGGGTTGAGGAGTGCAGGAGTGTGGTTAACTGCCGGAGGGCAATTCTCAACAAACCACAAAGTATTAAAAAGAGAAAAAATGACACCCTGGGATTAATTGTCATTCCACTGGCCTGTGAGGCAACTGATACCAAATATAATTGAATTACTTTGTAATTATTTCTTCTGGAGTATTAACCTAAGCAGGGCTTTGGAGAGGGAGTTTTTTTCTTTTTCTCGCTTTGCCCTGCAAATGGTTTTGCATTACGAATATTTTTCTGCTTTACTGTATTATCTTGTGCAAACTACACTGGTTTGTTTTCCCCCCTCTTCCTTGCCAAGGGGGTTGTTTACTTATCGGAATTAAAGTCAGAAGTGAACGTCTCCTGCCAGCAGGACGGAATTTCTAATAAATATGTAAATAACGCCTCTCTCAGTGGTGGCTGCGGGCACTGCTCCCACGTGGCCTGGGCCAGAGTCTGGGGCTCAGGCAGCTTGGAGAAGATGAGGGATTTTCATCAATCTGTGGATCAGAAAGAAATGAAATTAAATCTAACCTGAGAGGGCAAAGGAACAAAGGTGAGATGGTGAAAAAGGGCATCTGTCCTTGTCGTTTTAGAGATGGGTCATTTCCTTTGGTCTGTGGGTGAAAGTATCTGAAGGTTGACACAGCCTGTCATAAGAAAGAGACTTGGAACATTTGGGGGTGGCTCAGGCCAGCCACGATCACTTCAAAAACAGTAGTGGCAATACCACCAATAATCACCGGCTGCACCTGTCTCATACCCCAATTCCATGCCGGTGTTAATTAACATCTGGTCTCTACATTGCACGTTGAACTCAAAAATATTTTGAGGACATTTGCTGTACTTATCCTTCTGCAAAGAAGGAAATACAATCCATTTCTGCAGACGTCAAGGATATACCACTGAATGATGCTTTACAGTATGAGCTCTGGAATCAGAATTCAACGGATTGAATTTTCCTTCGCCACTTACCAGCTCTGTGCCTTAGTTTTTTCATGTGTAAAACGGGCATTCACCTGTTCAACAAATACTGATTATCTACAATATGCCAGGCAAGTTCTAGGGTACAGCAGAGAACAACACCTCTGCTCTCGGAGTGGCCACTCTAGTTAACAACAGCGGGACCTACCTCAGTGAGTTGCTATAAGCATTAGATGAATATTTATCCCCGGAATGTAGTAAGTTCTCGATCAATGTGAACTAAATTTAAATGCAGTGTTTAAACGCACACAAAAAGGCAGAGTACAGATTAGCAGGCCCCTCAGCCCAGATGTTAATCAGTGAGCCATGTTCTGTCCGATGTTACGCAGGGCTGCAGCCAGATCATGGAAACGCCCGCGATGACGTCCTTGGATGTGGTCAGCAGGCTCCGAGAGAGTGGTGGTTGGAGTCTCATGTAGCCAACCAAGCAATGAGCTGGGAAGATGGATAATACGCAGAGATGTGCCAGGGAGAGCATCTGACTTTCTGACACCCTCCCCTCTTCCCCGTGAGGACCTGTCTCGAAGCCTTAGGAGCCTAGAACACCTGCTCTCGGTGGACCTGTCCTGGCTGCAGTCGCACCTTATCTACTCTCGTGTCCAAACTGGGTGCTCTCGAAGGAGATGCGGCCTCCGTGAAACGGCACAGTCCAGTCTGTTTTCTGTAACTCTATTTCTTCATGAAATAAAGCTGAGCCGGGGAGGAATGCCTTCCTCTCCAGCGCTCTGGATCTTTTGCCAGCTTAATGGGTTTTGCAAAATGAGTTCCCGGCAAGGAAATCTAGGGGTTGAGGAGAGCAGTGTATCTGAGCTTTGTCAGAGTGGCACGCCTGGGTGAGTCTCTCTCCAAGATAGAGGGAAGAATTAATTAGAGCCATAAATTATGGATTACTAATCACTGCACACTGTAAAGAAAAGATATGCAGCTACGTCTGGGGGTTTTTGAGGGCCACGTGTGTGTGCATACCGCATGCAGCCTGTCCCCTCTTCCCTTCTCTGGGGGTGTCTGACCTGAGTGACATCCTAGAGGCATTCATTACTGGCGGATCCACTAGAAAACCAAGAGTGCATTAGCTGCAGAAGCCTCCAGGAGTGAATACTGCTAGGAAGGGCTGCAATCACCAAGCAGATTGGCTGCTGCTTTTTTGGATCGGGGCCATTGCTAAAGAGAGAAATGCGATTTTCTTGAATACTTAAACAGCACCCTCCAAGTGTCATCAACTCATGGAGATAGGCCCCTACCACCCCACCACTATTTAACCCCCAAAGTAAAATAACTTGTTTAATATTAGGCAAGAAGAAAAAAAATTTCAAAATGATATTTCTAATATCATAGAATGTTAAGTAGCTATTAAAATGATATTTACATAGAGTTTTTAATGATATGGAAAGAATCTTATAACCTTAAGCACAAAAATGGAATAGGAAATTGCATTAATATACAGAACGATCTTAATAAGGTTTAAAAGCATGGGGGGTAGGGGGAGTTGGAAAGATATAAGCCAAAATTTCAGGATGGTAGATTAAAGATAATTTTTTCCTGCTCTTTAAAAAATGTATGCATTTTCCCAATTTTTAAAAATGAGCATTTAAAGGTAATGTGAAGTATGAAAATTAAAAAAAATAATAATAATTCCAGCCTTGGCTGGTGTGGCTCAGTGGTTAGAGTATCAGCTGGCAGACCTGAAGTGTCCCAGGTTTGATTCCCAGTGAAGGGCATGCACCTGGGTTGCAGGTTCGATCCCTGGCCCAGGTTGGGGCACATGCAGGAGGCAACCAATCTATGTGTCTCTCTCACATCGGTCTCTCCCTCTCTCTCTCTCTCGTTCTCTCTCCTCCTCCCTCCTTCCCTCCCTTTCCCTCTCTCTAGAAATCAGTGGGAAAAATTATCCTCTGGTGAGGATTAATAATAGTAATAATAATAATTTCAAATCAGCAATAACAATCAAGTTGATCAAAGGTCACCCTCCCATCCCCAACAGTGACCTTTGAAATTGTTCAGAGCAGAGGCAATGAGCTGTGGGGGGATTCACTGTCTTGCATTTTCTTCGTTGCCCCTGCCCTTGGGAGAGTCCTGCTCTGTGGGGATCCATGCCAGTGCTCCTAGCTTAGATCATCCTGATAGCCACGTGAAGAGTGTACCAGGGGGGTGCCAGAGTCAGGCGAGTACAGGCTATCCAGGCAAGAAACGATGGTAGTTTGGACAAGTGAGGAGCAATGAAGATGAGACAGCAGTGAACACATTCCAGAGGTATTTAGGACCTCCAATCAATAGGTCTTAATAATGGGTTTCAAATGAGGAAATGCGTGAGAGAGTTAGTTGTCAAGAGTAATGCCTCTTTTTCTGACTGTGTAATAGATGGACAGTGAGTATTTCACCAGGAGAAGAAGCAGGAGAATAACGCTTGGTTGTTTAAGGGAGCAGAGGAGGAGGGATTATATTAACTATCTATTATTGGGAAACAAATTGTCCCAAATTTAGTGGCTTAAAATAATAAACATTTATTATCTCAGTTTCTGGTCATCAGAAATTCAGAGCGGCTATGTGGTTTTGGCTCAAAGTGTTGCTAGCAAGATGTTGGTCAGAATTACATTCGTCTGAAGGCTTGACCAGGGCTGGGGAATCTACTTCCAAACTCTCTCATGTGGCTGTTGGTTGGTCTTCACTTCCTTACCATATGGACTTCTCCATGAGGGGCATGGCCGCTGGCTTCCCTGCATGAGTGAGTCAAGAAAGAGAGAGGGAGCAGGGAGCTGAAGAACGTTTTATGACCTCCTCTCTGAAGACACACAGCCCTTCCTTCCTTTCTATTCATGATGAGTGAGTTGCTAAGTGCAACCCACTCTCTAGGTGAAATTGGACCCCTTATCTGAAGAGTGGTCAAATAATCTGTGGACATGTTTTTCTTTGTTGATTTTAGAGAGAGAGGAAGGGAGAGGGAGAGAGATAGAAACATCGATGAGAGAGAACATCGATTGGCTGCCTCCTGCATGCCCCCCACAGGGGATCTGGCCCACAACCTGGGCATGTGCCCTGACCAGGAATTGAACCAGCGACCTCTTGGTGCATGGGTCGACGCTCAACCATTGAGCCACACTGGCTGGGCTGTGGACATATTTAAACTGCCACGAGATGTGGGTGGCAGCTTATTTTTTGAGGAGCCATTAAAAATTCAAATCTCAAGTATAGGTAGATTTGGAGCTCAAATAAGAAACTAGGGATGGCCCTGGCCGGTTTGGCTCAGCGGTTAGAGCGTTGGCCTGCGGTCCAGAGAGACCCGGGTTCGGTTCCCGCTAAGGGCATGTACCTCGGTTGCAGTTTGTCCCCGGCCCTGGTTGGTTGTGCGGGTGGCAGCCACTCGAAGTGTTCCTTTCACGTTGATGTTTCTTTCTCTCTCTCTCCCTCCCACTCTATCTGAACAAAAAAAATGAAAAAAATGTCCTCGAGTGAGGATAAAATAATAATAAAAAAAAAAAGATAAAGAAACTAGGGATGGAAATATAAAACTGAGTCTTCTAGATTTCTGTCTTTGAGCATGAATGAGATTGCTTGAGAAAGAAGTGTAGAGTGAGATAAGAAAAAAGGATCAAAGGATAAGGAATTCTAACCTTGGGATACCCACTTACTATCTGGGTAAAGGAAAATAAATTTGCAAAAGAGACAGAGAAGAAAAGACCAGGTAGGAGAAGGAAAACCAAGAGTGTTGTATCATGAAAGTCAAGTAAATGGGACTACGAAAGAGCAAGAACTGAGTAAGAGCTAATTTGGTGGTTATGAGACTGGAGGCCAGACTGGAGTGGACTGAATGTCTACAGGTAGGCACGGATTACATATTTTTTAACTTTTTTATTAGAATTAAATTTAGACTTATGTAAACAATGCAGCTAGCCTCCTTATACCTCTCATCTAGCTTCTCCTTATGTTAACTACTATATATTTTTTATAACTAAAGTAAAATTAACACGTTCATAAAGTTAACCCTGGTACTAACTAATTACGTAACTCTGGTAGTAACTAAACTACACCCCTTATGCAAATTTCACCAGTGGTATTACCAAAAATACTACAGAAACGATGTTGTGTTCTCAATGTTGACAGGCCTTGTAGGACTGGTGATGTTAACCTCGATCACTCAGTTAAGGTGGGATCTGCTGATTTGTTCTCTTTAAAGTTACTTTTTTTATATTTGAACAAATATCTATAGGAGATACTTGAGACCTTGAAAATATCTTGTTTCTCAAACATTATCCCACTGTTTTTAGCATCCATCAGTGGATCTTGTTTGCAACAATTATTACTTTGGTGTTGCCTTATGTGTTTTTTTTTCCTGTCTTCTTATTTCCTTCTACATTTATTCATTGTATTTTTTTTCTGTAAGGAACGCTGTCCTTTTCCCCCATTTATTTATTTATTCAAATAACTAATGAATAAATAAATATGAATCATCAATATGACTCATGGATATTTATTTTATTCTATTAGTTAAAATCCCATACTGTCATTTTTTATGCTCAAATATTTCCAACTTTAGTAAGTAGGAGATATTTTCAGTTGTTTCCTCTGACCTTTGAAAATGTCCCCATGCTTTCCTGAGCGTTCCTGTCCTTTGTGGGACCACAAGATGCATCTAAGATCATCTTGCTTTTTTGTTCCATTTTGTTTTTCCTTCTCCAGACCCCTAATATCAACTATTTCTCAGAGAATGGTATTGAGAAACCAACCTCTGGACACTAAGCTTGCTCATTGTAATCGGAGTGTCATTACTTCTAGACCCTTTCAGCAAAGAGAGGTAGGGAAATAGGTACGTATGCTAATCTACATACACGCATCTATATTTCTCTATCAGCATACACACACATATAGGTGTGTGTGTGTATTTGGGTGCACATGTGTATGTGGTTGATATACATGTATTTGTTCATATTATATGTTTATATGTGTATATGCACATGCACACACACCATGGGTTTATTCTGATAACTCTGATTCTAGTTCATCTCCAATAATTTATTTTAGCCTTCCTTCTTCCTTTATTTCTAACTTCTTTCTCCAATAGCAAGACAGCTGGCTCTCGTGTGTACAAAACATTTACTTGTTATTGATTATGGTATGCATAAAGTTGCTTCAGAACTGTGACCCATCGCCCTGTGATAAACCACTTCACTGAGGAAAGGCATCTTTGCTCGCAGCTCTTTCGCCTACAGTCTTAAAGCATCCAGTCCGATGCTGTCTACCCAAGTTAGTTCTTTCCTTCTCTGCCCTCTTTAATAGGGTAATATTATTCGTTTGCTATAGAGTTAAGTTTATTCGTTACCTTTGTATTTCACTGTATGTCCCCCACCCCCATCCTGGTTGGTTTGTTTACTTTGGTGGAGTTTGAAAAGTGTGTGAAACATTACTTTGATTTTAAGAGCCAGAAGTTATCCTCAGAAAAACAACATATTTCCTCACTCTTACTGCCCCTTTTCCACTTTATTTTTTATTTCCCCTCTTTTCTCCACTTTTCCACCTCCCCTCCCCTCCGGTAGGTAACCAATTTCCTTCATTTGTGATTTATTGTGTCTTTACTTCTTTTTACAAATAAGTAGACACACACCCATTTTCTTTTATACTCTTCTTTGGTACAGGAAGGTAGCAGACTACAGCTACTCTTTTGTAGTTCACTTTTTTACTTACCCACATGTCCCGGAAATTATTCCAAATCACGTCATAGACACCTTCCTCACACTGCTGTTTAGGGTTGTGTAGCTCTCCATCGTATGGCTGCAGCATTGTTGATATAATCACTGTCCTGCGGGTGGCCACCAGGTCATTTTCAATATTTTGTAAATGCAAACAATGCTACAATGAGCAACCTTGTGCATATGTATTTTCCAGTTCTTGGAGGTAAACCTGTAGCTGTGGGATTGCGGGTCAAAAGGCAAGTTCTTACGTAGTTTTGTTTGATCCAGACATGTGATGAATAACAATGTTTTGGTCTACAACAGACTGCATCTGCAGGGACGGGCTTAGCAGAAACTTTTGCAGATCTCAAAACATGGACCCACCACCTAAAGGTCTTCGTGAATAGAGAGGAACGTTTGTGGTGTATTATGGGCTTCACAAAGCTATAATGAAAACAGGGTGCAATCCAACAAGTCCACCACGGACACATTTCTGAAAAGAGTGACATCTTCTCAGGAAGAGCCTCAGGCAGGTCCTTCAGGCAGTATTCCAGAAGAAGATATTGTTGTCATAGGAAATGACAACTCCATGTGTGTTGTTCCCCCTGAAGACCTTCCAGTGGGATATGTGGGGGTGGAAGGCCATGGTGCTGATAATCCTGACCCTGGCTAGGCCTAGACTGATGCGTGTGTTTGTGTCTTCATTTGGAAGATAAAAGTTTAAAAAGTAAAACAAAATTAAAAATAGAGAAAAGCTTATGGAATTAGCGCATCACAATATTTTTGTGCAGCTGTGCGTTGTGTTGTAAGCTAAGTGTTATGACAACAGCGTCCTAGACCTTCACATACGCTCACCACTCACTCACTGACTCACCCGAGCAACTTCCCGTCCTGAAAGCTCCATTCATGGTGAGTGTTCTACACAGGTGCACCGTGTTTTATCTTGTATACCACATTTTTATTGTCCCTTTTCTATGTTTAGATAGATAAATACTTACCATTGGGTTACAGTCGCCTACAGGACTCAGTAGAGTGATATGCTGTACAGGGTGGTAGACTCTACCATATAACCTAGGGGTGCAGTAGGCATCCATCTAGGTGAGTATAAGTGCCCTCTGTGATGTGTGTGCGGTGACAAAACCACAGAACAAAGCATTTCTCAGAACGCATCCCCATTGTTAAGCAGCCGTGACTATGTTGACAAATTTTACTCAGGAGGAAATGAGAACTTGTTACAACTGCAATAGCACAATGTGTTGTCATGTTTTTAAAAAATTTTTTGCCAGTCTGACAGGTGAGAAATAACATCTCAGAGTTGTTTTAATGTGCATATCACTTATAATGAGTAAGTTTGAACATTGTTTATAATCTGAGGGCCTTTTTTGTGAATTGTCTTCCCCTGGCTTTTTTTCTTTTTTATATATATACTTCTGTATCAAGTGTTTGGTCCTTTTTGCTTCCATTTTAAAATCTCTTTATTTATTGGAGATATTAGCTCTTTGTTGGTGTTACATGTGAATTTTTGTCCAAGTTGTACGTTAGTTTATGGTATTTTTTAGTGATGCAAACATTTTTCCTTTAAATTTAGCTGTCAAATTTACCAGTCTTTTCTTTTGTTACCTCTGGAATTCTAGTCACTTGTTACATAGTTATTGACTTGAAATCCTGTCTCTAACCCCAATCCAAGTTAAATTTTCACACTAAAATCTCTAAACCATCCAAGTAAGCAATAGTCTATATTTAGTTCTTGGAATCCTTTTCCCACTTTCTCTAGAAATAAACTAGAATTATCTTGATCTCTACGCAGAAGATTTATCAGTTGCTAACCTCTATCCAACCATTTCTCACTTGCTGACTAACCTTCAATTTCTGCTCAGATTTTGGGGGGCTCTGTTTAATATGTGAATTCACCTGTGCTCAGAGACAGTCTATCTGCTGAAAGAACAGAAATCTTTTAGCAGTTAACTGCCACCCATCTATCTACGAGTCAGCAAAACAAATGTCTAACACAGATTGTAGTCGGTAGATTCTGTAATGTATATACCACATGTTTTACAGAGGGCCCTAGTGTCAGCAACAATCATTGAATTCCAGCATGACTGATTTTCTGCTTAAAAATAAGCTCTGTGGCAGGTGCTATAGATCCCATAAGAGAAGTATAACACATAGTCCCTGCCCTTCTGGAACTCGGTCTCATCAAAAAGCAAAAGTGAATCCACATGAAAGCAGTAGATCCAACGGAACATTGTCCATAGAGAAGAGCCCGCCTCCAGAACGAAGAGCAGGACACCAGACATTAATTCAAAGAAGGGAAATCACTGAGGGCTGAAATCATGGTGTGAATCTGAAGCTGAAGGAATAGGTAGGGTTTGGCTGGGCAATGAAGAGGGAGCAGCCCGGAAAAGCATTCTTCACTCCTTGCATTCAATTGTATTGCACCGACCACGTGCAAAATGTAAAAGGCACAGAACTGTTACAACCTGACTTCCTTCTTAGAAAGTGCACATACCTACACATTCTTCGTTCTTTGTACTTTCAAAGTACTTTTCCCTGAAACATTTAAGATGAAATTTATCAAAGCATATTCTATAAAATATCAGAGGTCATCTGATCTGGTGTATTTGCAAAACCTATGAAAAATAATTCCTTTCACTATTTCAGTCTTCAAAAGACTATTTCACATGTGCCCCTCCCCCCCTTCTCCTTTTCCCTTTCAACAGCATCCTAGAATAGTGAGTATTATAATCCTCACTGTCCTGCCGAGGGAGTTGAGATGTAAGAAACCTAAAACAATTTTAACAGAGGAGATGAGAGGAGGATGCATGGCCAGCCTTGTGAACATCTAGCTCACGTCAGCTCACCTTTTCTCTACTTGAGGAGTTCATTATGGAACCGGGAGGAGTCAAGACAACTCCCAAGCACCAGGTGCGACATCTGTAGACACAGCTGAGCACAGTCCTGCTTGGTCATTAATGACCTCTTGATATGAACAAGTCCTCTCCTTTCCTTTCCAGGTCTCAGCTTCTTCGTGTGAAAAGTCAGGGGTTTGGACTGGCCGTCCTCGGACGCTCCTGAAGTGTTAACAAGCTCTGCTTCTAAGCACCCAGCCACTCCTGTTGCCTTCTGCTCCGCTCACCCGCCAGAATGTTCCATGGGGCCCGACGATGGGAAGGCACTTGGGCTAGTTGACCTTTCGAACCACCCTCTACCTCCACATCGGTGACAATGAGGCCCCACAGGAAGGCTTTATCACATCACTCCCCCAGCCTTTGATGCAGTAACTGGAGCGGTGAGAGGAGAGGTGGAAGCACAGAAAAGGAAAGAATTTGCCTCTGATGTAGATATCTTAGGTTAGAGGATTTTGTACTCAAGAAGCAAGAAATGTTATAAAAGAATCACTGGGGAAAGGGAGGTCTCCTAGCCCCTGCTCTGAGCAGCACTGTGAAAAATGAAGTGGAAAAAGCCAAATTCACAGATCATCTAGGGAAGCCGAAATCCGGCAGTCGGATATTAAACACAAAAGGGCTCAAGTTAACACGAAGCCTTATTGGTTTGGGGAGATGGGCTATTTCCCCAAGGTCCATAATTAGAGCGGGGAACCTTTTGCATGTAATTAAGAATAAGAGATTGGTTTAACAACCACAGCTGAGCAAGTCTGAAACATTTTTTTTTCCCCCAACTAGCATTTGGGATTAGGACTTTTTTTTCCTCGCACTTGCAAAATGTGAGCATTTCCTGACTATTTAAGAAATTGAGGCTAATTCTACTTCCACAAGCATTTTTGTTGCTAATAATCATAGGATACGTTTTGCATATGTGATGTGAAATCAACAAGGTGCCCTACAGAAACAAGATGGCCTTTGAGGCACCTCCCCCCCTCAAAGAAGCTGTCACTGAGCTGCTGATTAATTACTGTAATAATCATAATTTTTAAAAATTAAAAAATTTATTAAGTACACCGCAGAAAGGTGCCAGAGGTAATTATTGTCTAGAAGTACTTCCTTATTATCTTGCCTAATCCAGCCACCCTGACATTTTTGAGAGGGAAAAAAAGTGTTTTGTCTTTCCTCTTACGAACCGGGTGACATTTGAATATGTAAACAGTGTCAAAGTCTGCCCTGTGGATGTTTTCTGGAGGTATGATTTATGAGCCCAGCCTATTGTGTTTACTATCGCGCTGAGAAAAAGGTCAGTAGACAAAGGCGCTCTACCTACCGGGGTCTACAGCTCATCTTGTGATATTTTAATTGTCGCTCTTGTGCTGACTTCCAGGCATGCCTCACGGGGTGAACGGCGTGGCCTCCAGTTTACCTGGGCTGTGTGTACATTCTCTAATGTTTGCGGTGTGGATTGTGCCCACATTCAGCCACTCCTGGGACAGAGGAGGGATGGTGAGCGTAAGGGAAGACCAAGGAAATCCAAAAATCTCATTTTATTCAGTGACTTCGACTTTCTCCCCAAGACAAAGAATTGTTTCTGAAGATTACAATGTAGTCTAAACTTGAGCTGATGAAGAAGGTGAGCTGTCTGTTGGCATTTCAGCTTTGGGAAGGCTGACCAGGTATGGCTTCTTTGCATGGGCTCCGTGGTAAATACAGCTGGAGTTAAGTTATTCAGTCTACGAGTTGTGAAGACCTCAGCTGTCATCCTCTTTTTTTTTTTTTTTTATCCTCACCCGAGGACATTTTTTCATTTTTTGTTCAGATAGAGTGGGAGGGAGAGAGAGGAGGAGAGAGAGAGAGAAGCATCGATGTGAAAGTGACAACCAGGGCCGGGGACAAACTGCAACCGAAGTACATGCCCCTAGCGGGAACCGAACCCGGGTCTCTCTGGACCGCAGGCCGACGCTCTAACCGCTGAGCCAAACCGGCCTGGGCAGCTGTCATCCTCTTAACCCCTTCTTACAACACAGCTCTCCTCTCTAACCTTCCCAGAGTGGTCATTCAGTCTCTACTCCAGTATCTCCAATGATGAGGGATTTACTTCCTGGCCTATGCAAAGCCCCATTCATTTTTGGACAGCCCTGAGTGGATAATTATAATTTTTTTAATGCACTGAAACTTGACTCAATGTCAGTTTTGTCCCAGCTCTAACCTCTAGACCTATGTGGGAGAAGTTCTTCTCCCATATTTCAAAGAAGCTCAAAGAAAGTTACCCCATAAATCTGCCATCTCTTGGTTAAACATTCTCTCAGCTGGGCATGTAATGTCTTAATAAGTATAACGCCTGTTTTAACCACTGTGGACATAATGAATTATAGTCAAATCGGTGTGCCTGGTGTTACATACACTTCCTAATGTCCTAGATACAAATCCACCTGTTTATCCTCCACTAGGAAGGTTTATTGAAAAGGGGGTGGTGGTGGACATTATTATAAAGATAATTTTGAATTTATTTGTGTCTATTATGATAATTTTAGCTGTCAGTAACCAAAAATCCAATAACTCAAGTCAGTTTAAACAATAAAAATATATATTAACTCATATAATAAGTAGTTTAGGGGTGGGATGGGACCTCAGGATTGGTTGATTTGGTGGGCCAATGATTTCTTAAAGGACCCTGGTTTTTTCCAGAGCTCTGTCTGTCCATCTGCACTGTCACCTTTGATTCTAATTCCTCTCACACTTGCAGAGTAGCTGCATTTACTCTATCTTTCTCCTACAGACTTGCTCATTTTCAATGCAACTCTTGATACTGTATCTTGCTTCATTGCTTCTCCATATTCATTGTTTCTATTTCCTTGTAGTTTAGGTACCACTTGACCCCTGTAACCCCTACTCTGTTGGCTCCCACAGCATTTCTCAATTTGAATTCAGAGGAAGTGAATCTGATTGGCCCAGCAACTGCCTCTTTACAAAGAAAGGCTAGAGGCCTGTAACTGTCCTGGCTACGAGCTGCCCTTAGGTCAGATTCTACCAGTGGTCCAGCCAGCTATGTCTGGGAGAGGAGGAGGGTACTTGATCTAAATAAAACCCAATACTCCCTTCACACCAAGGAGGGAGAAATGATGTTGACATGTCCGATATAAGCCTCAGAGGAGATGGAGGATTATTTTTCCTGCTGCACACTAACAGCCACACAGAACACAAGTGGAATGCTACGGTTTGCGACTTTTTTCCTGTAAGGCTGACATGTTAATGTGTATAAAACTTCATGAAATGAAGACACATAGGGATTATTGTCTCTGAACTATTAGACGTCTTAGGACATGTTCTGGACCTCGTATCTCAAGAAACACGACCCCGACTGCAGATATTTGATATTTATTTGGCAGTGTGGAATAGTAAAAAACAACAAAACAAACAAACAAAAACAGAATCAGGCAGATCTGGGTTAAAAATAATAAAGTATTATTTTTAAAAACAATATTTTATATGTTAAACCACTGGAATATACAGTAGTTACCCCCATTGATGTTCATATCTTAGTTTAATGGGAGAGACAGATAACATAAATGCAATATATATATTTCTTTTTATCCTCACCCAAGGACATTTTTGCATTCATCCTCAGTTAGAGCTAGAGGGAAGAAGAGAGAGAGAGAAACATTGATGTGAGAGAGACACACCAACAGGCTGCCACATGACCCCAACTGGGGCCAGGGACAAACTGCAACCGAGGTACGTGCCTTTAGTGGGAACCGAACCCGGGTCTCTCCAGAACTGCGGGCTCACGCTCTAACCGCTGAGCCAAACTGGCCAGGGCAACATAAATGAAAAATTTCTACGTTGATCTAGAAGTCCCATGCTGGATCAGCTTTTAAAAACTAACTGCATCATGAGTAGAAGATATTCATAATATCCTTAAAACTTCTTAAAAGAAGCTCTATTATTTAAAAAAAAATCAATTAATTTATTCCATTATTAATTTTTAAACCTGCAGAGGATCAAAAAAAATCTAGACCTGCAGGACTGTACCTAGTCAATTCACTGGGCCCCAGACACCTGTCCTCCTCAATCTTTGCTTCCTGTCACCTGTTACTTCTTGAAGGTTCCTTCCCTTGCTTTCCACCAGTGTTTCTAACTGCCTCCTTTCCTAATGCCTGTTAGTGAACTCTGGTACCACTCCTCATAGCTACTCTTGCCTCCTGGACTGCCTTAAACTTTCCTTCTTCTCCTTTGATTTCAATTTTTCTGCACTTTGCCCCACCCAGTGGCTGGTTTGGAAAACAAAAATGTCACTGGATGCATGAGACACTGGTCGTTGTTGCAGACAGATGTGGAAGCAATCCATCTGACACCGGCTCATGGTTAAAGTACAGCGCCTGGGCCAGGACAGAGGGAACTGTTTAAAGATGACTGAGGATATGCGGCCGCCTGTCGCGATACCAGCCGCCTGTCGCGATACCGGCCGCCTCTCGCGATACCAGGTGCCTCTCGCGATACGCGGCCGCCTCTCGCGATACCGGCCCCCTGTCGCGATACCTATTTCCTCTCACGATACCAATTGCCTCTCGCGATACCGGCCGCCTGTCGCGATACCAGGTGCCTCTCGCGATATCAATTGCCTATCGGGATACCAGGTGCCTCTCGCGATACGCGGCCGCCTCTCGCGATACCGGCCCCCTGTCGCGATACCTATTTCCTCTCACGATACCAATTGCCTATCGCGATACCGGCCGCCTCTCGCGATATCAATTGCCTATCGCGATACCGGCCGCCTGTCGCGATACCAGGTGCCTGTCGCGATACCAGGTGCCTCTCGCGATATCAATTGCCTATCGCGATACCAGGTGCCTGTCGCGATACGCGGCCGCCTGTCGCGATACCAGGTGCCTGTCGCGATACGCGGCTGCCTGTCGCGATACCAGGTGCCTCTCGCGATATCAATTGCTTATCGCGATACCGGCCGCCTGTCGCGATACCAGGTGCCTGTCGCGATACTAGGTGCCTCTCGCGATATCAATTGCCTATCGCGATACCAGGTGCCTGTCGCGATACCGGCCTCCTCTCGCGATACCAGGTGCCTCTCGCGATATCAATTGCCTATCGCGATACCAGGTGGTTCTCACGATACCAGCTGCCCCTCTCAATAGTTCCAGGCCGGGTCTCTAGCTCTCAGATAAGTGGCTGTCCATGGAGATAGTGTCTTCCTCTTGCGATAATGGTCGCCTCTCCCATCCCCATCCCTATTTGGCTTTGGGGAGCAGAAACCCTCTTGAAGCATTAAGGATCTGCGTGACCATGAACAAGCGGCCTCGTTCCATCTAGGACCACGTTTCCTCATGTATACAACGGAAGAGGTTGGCAAGGTCACTGCTAATACTCCCTTTAATTGAAAAAATATGAATCTATGAATTATGAGAGAGATTGGTTTGGAATGAGAGGTACTTTTCACAAAATAGGTAGATTCCCATAAAAAATAAATTTTAGCTTACGCCATGAAATAAGACAGGAAAGGAGATTAGTGGAGTCAGGGCAACCTGAGGTTGTGAAAGAA
Source organism: Tadarida brasiliensis (assembly GCA_030848825.1). Taxonomy (NCBI): domain Eukaryota; kingdom Metazoa; phylum Chordata; class Mammalia; order Chiroptera; family Molossidae; genus Tadarida; species Tadarida brasiliensis. The sequence continues at coordinate 33,920,576 of CM061275.1, forward strand.
CTTAGTGCCAGGAGCAGCAGGAAGATAAAGGTGGTTGTAGTGAGGTGTGTGGACTGGGGCTGAGAGAGATGGAAGATGACAGTAAGCTTCTCTGCCCCCAGTTGTTTCAACAGGGACAAGAGATTTGTTATACAAAGAAATTGCACAGCCCTGGCCGGTTTGGCTCAGTGGTTAGCGCGTTGGCCCTCAGACCAAAGAGTTGCGTGTTCCATTCTGGTCAAAGGCATGTACCTCCATTCATCCCTGGCCCCGGTTAGACTAACCAAGGCAGGGTAATCTTTTGCCAATGATTGATTAAGGGGTGGCGTGTGGCATGGGACCCAGTTCTGACCTATAACTTAGAAGAGGGTGTTTATTGGGTGTTTTGGGAAAGATTTTTCTTCCTGATAAAAATAGACACTGAAGGCATTTCTTTTCTGCCTTTGGACGTGGTCATATGAAGAGATGTGTGGTTCCATGGCAGCCACCTTATGATCATGAGGAGAAAGGCAAAAACATCTCAGAGAATATGACCCAGGGCCCTGACGTTGGCGAGCTCATGATTTCTCTAACTCCAGTCTTTTTGTTCTCAGAAATGGTTAACCCACCTTATTTAAGGTTTTTCGTTATTTGCAGGCAAAACTATACCTTCTGATACAAAATTGACCTAACCCTGTTAAAATGTGTTCACTGTGGAATCACACAGTACCAAATCTGAATTATGGTGCTAGCAACTAACAGCTGTATGAACTTTGTAGATCATGCGTATCCCTGCTAAGCTTCAGTTTCCTCATCTCTCAAATAGGGGTAATAATGGATTCCAGCTCACTGGCTTGCTGAGAGGATTCAACAGCATGCTGCATTTGAAGCAGTTCACAGTGCTGGCCGCATGGCGAGCACGCAGTGGAAGTTAGCTGTTCTTATGAGAGTTGTACTTTGACTGCTATTACGAGGCTTGTGACAGTGACATGCAGCTCTATGGCAGCTCCATCCAAGCAAGTCAGAGAAAACCAAGCACTCTCTTCTGGCTTTCGTGCCCCTGATCAGCACTCTTCCACTCTCAAAGTGGCCCTTTACTTCCCTCCTTAATTGCTGCAGAAGATTTAAGAACAAAGGAGGACTCAGAGGTAGCTGTTCATTGGAGGATAGACAGAGCTTAGGGGCTGGCGTGGTGCATATCGCGATGTGTTATTAAAATGGAGATTGTGGGAGGTTCTGGGCTTCAGCAAGATATAAGGACATCTGGAGATGACAGGAGGCTAGGTTTTTGAGAGTCAGATAGATGACTGAAAAGATCGAGTTGGAAAAGTGCAGTAGACACATAGATGGGCATGAGCAGAGCAAGAGCAATGGGCTAGGTCAGAGGGTACCAGGGTGAGAGCCCTGGGTGCCTAGCAATGGGCAAAATTGCACTCTTAAGCATTAACCCTGCTGATGACATCTAGGCTTCAGCAGTGTTTCAGCTCCAAGCCCAGAAAAGCAGCAAGACCAGGTGGAATGATGTCATGGCTAATATCTGGACCACATGCAATGACTAATGACCTCCTCCCTGGTGCTGACCAATCAGTGGAGACCACGACCCTAAAGAGACACACCTGGGAAATTTGGGAAAGATGATGAATATTCTATTGAGATCCTCCCCGGAGATCTCAGATAAAAGCCCTCAGGATGGAGGACCCTTTCTATGGAGCTCACTTGTGCCTTCCTTTCCTCACCCCCTTCTTTCCCCAGGGTATTCTCTCCCCTCCCTCTCCTCTCCCTCTCCCCTCTCATTCTCCCTTCCTTCTCCCTTCCCTTCCCTCAACCTTCCCTCACCCTTCCCTCTCCCCTCCCCTCTCCTCTCTCTAAGCTCCACAGACCCTTCTTTTCTGTAACTTATTTTCTGAACACATTTCTTCTACCTTGTGACTGTCTAAATAAACTTTCTCTTAAAAAAAAAAAAAAAAAAGATGATGACTGAAATTAAAAGCCAAAATGTCATTCAGGGCCTGGGCTCCATTTCTGGTGTTGATTTTAGGGGAACTCTGTTACGTTGCTTTTCTCCATTCTCCCCTTTAGGATTTCACTTGCACAAATAAATGTTTCAAAAATTCACAGTAAATCTCTCTAGTTTCCGAGTCCACCATGCATCTTTCCCTCTAACTCAAGGCTCTCACCCATTTCTTAAAAAAAATTCTAGTATCTTACCATGCTCAGAAGAATAAACAATCTTTGTCTATTTTCAATATTTTTCTTTGATTTTAATCATTTGATTTTTTGGCTTCTCACTTGCCTTCATACTTCTCCCTGAACTTTGACATACCGTACTCGTTATCTCCCTTATTTATTTATTTTTTTTATCTGAAAAGAAAAGGTGGGAGTTTCTGCCAGCAAAGTCAGTCCAGCTTCCCTGGTCATTCCACTGAGATCAGTTTCCACCTGGGAGACTGAAGACGCTACGTCTGAGGCATGCGACGTCTGTCCATAGAAACGAGATCGGCAGTGTGTGAGCAGCAGACAGCTAGCAACGAACCAGCGCCACAGACGGGACCCTTGGGGAGCCAGCCCTTCCCTGCTGCTTCCCCAGTCTTCCTTCCAGAGGGGCAGGCTGTTTACATGTCCTGCCAACCCCAGAAATCATTCCCATAGTCCAAACATAAAATTATTCCTGTAATCCATTAGGTGACTAGAACGCAATGGCCCCACGCACAAAAGGACTTTCACAAGAGTGACTTTGTGTTTCGAAGCTGTGTCATTCCCAGGGTGGAAGGTTGGCACTAAAGAGAAGAGGGGAAGGAGACTGACTGGTGTGCGAACAAGGTCAGGGTGAAGACCCTCTACAGCAGTGGTTCCCAACCTTCCTAACGCCGCGACCCTTTAATACAGTTCCTCATGTTGAGATGATCCCCAGCCATGAAATTATTTTCGTTGCTACTTCATAACTGTAATTTTGCTACTGTTATGTCTTAGGCGACCCCTGTGAAAGGGTCGTTCGACCCTCAGAGGGGTCACGACCCACAGGTTGAGAACCGCTGCTCTACATGGAGAGCAGAAAGCCTGGGAAGAGGAAAGCCAGGTGGTCACTCAGACGTCCTTCCTGGTGTAGGCCCCTCACAAACCTCTTCATTGGGGCTCCTGGACAAGTCACTGAAACAGGAAGCAACGATTAAGCACTTGGAAATGTGTGTATGTACAAACACCTCACATTCCTTTATCTCTTCATTCAGTCAAATATTATTTATTGAGCACCTACCATGTGGCAGACATTGTCCTAGACACTGGAGACAAAACAATGAATGAAATAGAGATAATTCCTGCCCACATGGCAATTATATTCTAGTGGAGAAGACAAACAAATAAAAATTTAAAAGGTGGGGTTGGTTACTTGAGACAGAATTGCAGGACACCCTCCCTGGAGGGGGGCGTGTGAGTGATGAATGGAAGATGAAGGGAACATGTGCCTGTTTGGGAAAGAGCCTTTCAGAAGCAGAACTAGAGAGGGCATAGGCAGAACGATGCTGTTGTGTGGGATCTGCAAGAAATAAGTGTGCTCGGGCATGGGGAACAGTGAAAAGATAATGGCAGAGAATCTAGGGAACAGATGAGGCAGGGCCTTATAGGCTTTGGCAGAGAGTTTGGACTTGATCCTTACTGTGCTGAGAAACCGTGAGATGTCAGCACGAAGGTGCTGAGATGACGGTGGTGGTGATCGTGGTGCTCTGTGTATGCACTGTTCCAAGTGTGCCACACTTGATCCCAATTCTGTCAAAATGGGGCCATACAACAGCCCTGCCCCCTGGACTTTTATGATGATTGAATGATATTACATGCAAAGCACTTGGAACAGTGCTCAATAAGACTTATTACAGTTATTATTATGATCTTCGGGGACCAGGCTATTTGGCCTCACCATTTCAGCCTTATTTTAGCTCCCAACTACATTTAAAACACAAATATTTTAATCACAATTATGCTAACATCAATAATTTTTTTTGTGGAGAAAGTATTTTTCTAGTGAAGTCCATTAAGCCAATTTAATTCCTTGATTAATGTTTTGTATGGCACAACTTAATTATTCGTATTTTTCCCATTTTCATTAGCATTATTTCTTTTCCATTTTCATTTTGTAGCAAGATGAAATGTCTCTAAAGTTTAAATAATGGAGTCGAACAGCAGTTTCAATTTGATATGGTCACAATATCCTGCTACTTAAAAATCCTGAGATCCCGAGGCTCAAGAAGGTTAACTGATTTTCTCAAAGACATACAGTTAGTAACTGAGAGAGGTGAGATCGACCTAAGTCCATTTAATTTTGATACCATGATCTTTCACCATGGCTAGGAGTGGAGGGAGGGGGGTCGAGAGAGAGGAAGAGAGAGGAAGGAAGGAAGGAAGGAAGGAAGGAAGGAAGGAAGGAAGGAAGGAAGGAAGGAAGGAAGGAAGGAAGGAAGGAAGGAAGGAAGGAAGGAAAGGGAGAGAGAGAGAGAAAGGAACTGATGCCTACTTACCAGAGTTAATGTGAGGCTTAACTGACATACTATATAAGAAAGCACTTTTTTCCACTGTAAAGTACTGTTATTGTTAGTAATAACAATAAAAGTGAGACCCATTTCTGTGTCTATAAGAGCACAGTGAAGGCATTCATTGCTAGCCGAGTGCGAATGAGTGAGTTTTATTTCCTAAAGGTCTTGATTTGTCAAAGGCATCACAGAGCCACTTCAGCATATCCTGAGAGCCCCCACCAAGGAGGATATGTTTGGGAACCTGTTTGGATTGGCCCAAGATGGGTCTAAGAACAATTGACTACAGTGGCAGAGGATCCCAGAGATCTCAACTTCAAGTGGTGCCCTCAAGTCCAATTGGGGCCCATTATCTGTTAAAGAGGGTCTAATTCAAAGAATTCAGCATCAAGACTACGGGGAGATGATAGTTTGAGTTTAAGGGCCACCCAGTAGTCCTTCTTATAGTACTTAACATCTTGAGGCACTATGCTAGAGGCCAATGGGACACACAAGACATTATTTCAACCTCCAGAAACTCACTGCTTCCTAGAGGAGGTAGGCCAGCCAGAAAACAGGCACAACACAGTATCAAAGCCACAGTGGAGGCAGAGGAGAGGAATGTCTACCCAATATGAGAAGATTTCCTGTGGAAAATAAACCTTGATAATTTTCAAGGGCAAATAGTAGTCATCAGATCGATGTGGTCGAGAGTGCATTCCAGAGAAATAAGACTGCACATGCAGAGGGATAGTCATGAAAACACGTGCTACCATGGGAACATGTGCCACAGCTTTAGCGCAAGGGGATGTGGCAGGTGAGGCAGGGGATGGTCAGGTGGAGGGGGAGGGAGCAGGTGGGCAGAGAAAGACAGTGCAGAGGGAATGGACAGGTGAGTCAAGTAGCTCAGATGCACAGAGAGAAGGCAGATGAGGTTGGGAAAAAGGCTGAGTGTGGGTCCCTGCAAAGCAGGGTGGAGGCCAAAGAGAAGCAAAGACAAGTCTCAGGGAAAGAAACTGACAGCAACCAGGTTTGGTCAAAATCCATGGCAGACACTACAGGTGGAGATAGCGACCGAGTCCAAAGTTCATTAGATAAAGCAGATGGTGCGATTGTCACTAGGCTAACCAGAAAACTAAATCCATCCCAAGGCGCTGGAAAATGAGCCTAGAGGTGCCCGTTGCTCCTGAAGGTCACTCTCTTGGGTACAGCCTCTGGACGCATGGCCCCTGGCGGAGTGGGACCGTGCCTGCAGGTGGCAGAGGTCTTTAAATACAACTGGCAGGTACTTCCCCATGGCTGGGACAGTTCAGCATTGATACTGTTTATATCCCAGCAGTATCTGTGGGCTCTGGGAGATAAAACTGTTCCTGATTCATTAATAGTAACAGTTACCATTTACTGAGCCCTTTTATTTAATCCTTACTTCCAGTCAGTGAAGAAGTCATTATTATTCCTGTCTGAACAAGGAAAGTGCAGCACTTGCTTGAAATAAATTGAAAGATACGCTCATGTCCTAAACCTCGGGATCTGTGAACATTACCTTACGTGGCAAACGAGTAAATATTACAAATATGATCCTATGTGGTTAAAACGAGTTTAAACTGAGGATCTTGAGAGAGGGAACTTTTCCTGGATTATCCCGCTAAGTCTTCAGTGGAGCCACATGTAACCTTATAAGACAGATACACAGAGGAGACGACACAGAGAGGAGAAGAGGCCATGTGATCAGAGCCAAGGCTTGGAGTGGTGAGGCCACAAGCTAAGAAAGGTTAGGCAGTCAGAGCCTCTGCCAACAAATGGATTTCAAACGTGGGCCCCAGAACTGGGAGAGAATACATTCCTTTCGTTTTAAGCCACTAGGTTTGCCATGATTGGTTAAAGCAGCACCAGGAAACAGATGCCTTTCCCAAGGTCACGGTGCTGAAGGGGGAGCCAGCATTGGTACCTAATTCTGTCAATCTGGAAAGCGCTCGCTGTCTCCCCACTGTGCCATCCTACAGTGGCCTTAAATTGGCTCAACGTTTCTACAGAGCAAAATGGACAGACACGGTGCATGGAGAAGCAGCATCTCACGGCGAATGACTGGAAGAGCTGGTGCCAATCACCCTGGGCTTGGCCATCGAGCGGGGGAGCCGCCACTGGCAGCAAACTAGAAAGAACTGAAGCTGGAGGCAGGAGGCAGGAGGTGCAGGGGCTGCAGGTCAACCCAGACGATGCGGCCAAGATGGGAAAGAGGTCAAGGGAGTAGGTCAAGTACGCCAGAGCTGGGAGACCACACAACTGCTGGGAGTCCTTTCTAACACATCTTTATCTCTGGAGCACAGAACAGACATGCTCAGGAGACCAACATGGCCAGGAAACAATAAAATAAATTGGAGGTGATGTGAGGACAGAAGGTCATTTGCTATTTGTTATTTTACTTTATTTCGTTTTAAAGACCAAAACAATCATCGTGGGGAAAAATCAAAACTTTGTTAGATTTTTCTATCAAAGTCTTGTTGTATTTATTTTAAATTATATATGACTGGGGGACTGACCATAATTCTTTTCAGTATGAATCCATTCCTGTATTATTACAATGGCCATGGAAGGAAGAATCAGAAATCGGTGCCCAACAGCCAAGTCCTCACCTCCGGGGAAGCTTTGAGGAAGGAAGAAGGCCCATCTGTGTGGGCCCTGGGTTGGAGCAAGGGCAGGCTGTGGTGCGGGTGGGCGGGGGAGGAGTCTCTGGGCACACTCACACCCCACATCTCAATGTGGTCTGAATGAGGCTGACACTGAGCAAGAGAATGGCTAAAATGGGGCACATGAGGTCACAGGGATGCTGGGGAAAGTATGCAAAGCCAAATATATTCATGGGCTAGGCTATCATAATAAAATACCTCACACTGGGTGGCTTAACAAAAATGCATTTTCTCACAGTCCTGGAGGCTGGAAGTTCAGGATCAAGGTACTAGCAGGGTGGGTTTCCTCTGAGGCCTCTCTCCTTTGCTTGAGGGTAGCTGCCCTCTTGCTGCTTTGTCCTCACCTGGTCGTTCCTCTGAGCATGACTGTCCTGGCGTCTCTCCCTCTTCTTATAAGGACACCAGTCATATTGGACTAGGGCCCCGCCATTGTGGCCTCCCTTTAACTTAATTAAAGGCCCTGTCTCCAAATACAGTCACATTCTGAGCTGCTAAGGGTTAGGGCGTCAATGTAGAAATTTGGGATGGGGGACAAAATTCAGCCCATAACACCAAGAAACAGAGCTCAGTGTGGATTGTCAAACTGGACGGAGGGGGAGGTGTGACCACAATGTGTGCAGTGGAAGGAAGTCTGAGCACATTCAGAGAGGGAGGAAGCTGAGGTGGCAGAGGACACCCAACCGCAGATTTCACATGCTCTCAACAAGAGGCACTAATATGAGTGTGTTTGCTTAAAGGATACAGGGTAAACAAAAGGCACCGAAGTTAGTACCTGGGCAGGAAAGCTTCCAATTCAATGGCTTTGGTGATGATAGTGAAAATGACCAGCATGCATTGAGCACTTCACATGTGAGAGACTGTGCAAGCTAGCTTGCGTACATTCACTATTTAACCCTCTGAGATCGAAACTATAATTATTCTCATTGTATAGATGAGATAACTAAAGCACAGAGAGGGGAAGTAACTCACTCAAAGTCACACAGCTAGAGAGGCGGAGCTGTCATTCGAGTTCAGACAGTCCCAACCCAGAGCTGCTACATTCGAGGACTACACGACAATGACAGAAGACAGCCTGCGTCAGCCAAGCCTGGCTTCAGACCCTCCTCTGGCACTGGTTAGCACTTTAATCTCGAACCAACTGTTTAGCTTCCATGAGCCTTGGTTTCTTAACCATGTAATGGGAATACTACCTCCCTTTCAGGGTCATTTTGAGGAATATACAAAACAACAATAACAAATAAAGTAATGTAGCCATACTACATGCCAGGAATATTCTAAAAATTCTACATGTGCTACCTCCCTTAGTCCTTACATCAATCTTATGAAGTACTGTACTATTATTATCTCCACTTTAAAGATGAGGAAACTGAGGTACATAGAGGTTAAGTGATTTGACCAATTTTATACAGCCAGTGAATGTCAGAACTTGGGTTTAAACTCATGCATGTTAAATCCAGATTCCTTGTTCCAAATTCTTCCCATGAGATCAAGGAGGAAGTCAGTAAATAATAGTTATTTCTACTACTGCGATTATTATTACTATTTTATTAAGGTCAAATTCACATAATTTGAGGACCCTGAAATTCTAACTTGCCCTGAGTATTCACTTTATGGTCAAGGATAGATTCAACCACGGGGACTAATATTTTCAAATATTTGTCAGCATTACATACAGGAGAATCTGAATGCTGTACTGGGGAGTGTGGAGAAGACAGCATCACTCAACCTCTCTTCTGTTGTCCAGGGCAGCTCAGCTCTGATTCTACGCTTGCGTAACCCAGCGAGCAAAAGAAAAGTCCTGTCTTCGAATGAGTCCATTCTTCTTGAAGGTTGCACGTCAACTGTCTGTAGTATTTGCTCATGCTTATCCCAAGGGTCTTAATCATCTTCCCTCCACCACATACAACACTATCCCAGAAAGGTGTTCTGTTAAATACCATTTATCTATCCGGCCACATTTCCAGAAGTGTTTTAGCACCCCTTTTATAATTGCTGCCTTGGCAGCTACCCAGCTGGTCTCCCCTTAGTACAACCTGAAGTCGATGAAGCTATGCCCCCAGCCTAGACCTCCAGGTAGAATCAGAATGTATCTAAACAATGGACGACAGCCTTCAATCCACACACAGCACAACCCTGGGGGGGTCACTTTCCAACTCTCTACTGAGGTTAGATAATTCATCAGTTTATACGGAAGAACCACGTCAACGGTGTGGGGGTTGGATGGGGGAGAGCTAGAAGTAAGACTGGGACAGTAGGGCTGGAAAGCCCTAAACACCAGCATTTTTAAAACATTAGCTTGTGATCATTTTTGGCCTAAAAAATAAAAGCCATTATTTCATATCTCATGCAGGATTTTAAAAATCTTCACATCTCTCTGTCCCACGTGTCCAAAGAAAGGAATGCTTGAAGCAACCAGATGGCAGAGATTGCTGATGTCTCTTCAAGGCCTGGGTAATACCAGTGTCAGGGCTGTCAGCAAAGCCTAATTGAGTCCAGTTTCCATAACGCGCACTTGTCAGCAATCCCATGAAGGTGGGCAACGCCTGTGTGATGGGAGAGACTACAAAGTCTTGAGTCATCTCTCTCACTGAAACTTCTGGGTCTTACAAAGGGGATTCAATTTAAAATTAGAAACCTTTATTAACTGAACATATCATAAATTAAAGATTTCTTTTGCTTCCAGGCATTCAGAAATTAATTCTCATGTGCTCAAGTATTTTCATGTTTAGGCTACATTATAAAATAAAAACCTATTTTTACTAACTTAACTCTTTGGCTTATTAGTACCAATTTTCTATTTATGAACGCACAGCTGCCTGCTCCTGGGGGACCAGGAATGCATTGAATTCTCTGCAATCTGAGGGGCCCACACATAATAGATGCTTATTAAATGTCCATTGGATTGACAGGAGGAATTATTTCGTCTCTTATTTTACATGTACTATATTTCAAAGTGGTCAAATTGTAATGCTTATAAAATACTGCTATTCAGCCCGGCTGGTGTGGCTCAGTGGTTGAACGTCAACCCATGCACCAAGAGGTCTCTGGTTCGATTCCTGGTCAGGGCACATGCCCAGGTTGTGGGCCCGATCCCCAGGCTGGGGCATGCAGGAGGCAGCCAATCGATGTTCTCTGTCATTGATGTTTCTATCTCCCTCTCCCTCTCCCTTCCTCTCTCTCAAATCAATAAAAAAACATTTTTTTTAAATACTGCTATTACCTGAAGTTGTGTCTTGCTCTAAGCTGTAGTCCACCCTGTTAGTCTTCCCAAATGGCAAACTTTTATAGAATTTATATGACTGCTTCAAAACTTAGCGATTGACTTTACTTTTATTTCCATGGTATCCTCTGCGGTCAAAACAACTTGGTAACAATTGATTAGCATGTGACAGGGACAACGAGTGTCTTCAGTGTGTCTGTCTCCATGTGACACCCACGCACGGGCCTGCCACCCTGGCACCGCTCCGTAAGGGGTTGAGGCCACATTTCCTCCCGGAGCCTTGTGTTTTCCCCAACACCTCCACCGCGGCTATAAATTTTTCAGTGTGGCTTTTATGTAAATGTAGCAAGAAAGGCAAGACAGAGAAATTTATTTGTAAGCTTTAGGGGGAAAAAATAAGGAATCTGAAACTGTTTATTGAAAATAAATGAATATGGAATGTAGAATAGAGGCCAAAAAAAAATGAATATTTTGTCTTAAGTACCACATGAACAAACCCCGAGAGCAGCAGGAAGAGGAGGACGGGGACGGTGTCAGGGGCAACCGGGCGTGCTCTGTGTCACTCACTCTGCGAAGCCAGGGTCCCTCTGAAAACCAGACCCTGGGCTGGTGGTCACCAGAACCTGACTCTGAGTCCTTCTTTGCTCCACAATGTCATGTGTCCTGAAGCAGACACTCTGCTATCTCCTGAAATCTCCATCTGCCCTAGAAAATCTCCACGACCCACCCCCACTTCTGGCAGGTCGCTATTTTCTCTGCTCTTAATTAGGTTCCTTGAGAGAGAGAGAACCAGGTAATAGTCATATCCCTGCACCCAGGGACTTCACACATAGTAAGCCATTTAATACATCATGTTATGTGCAGGAATTTATCGAGAACACTTATGTGTGAGGTGCTTTGACAGGCACACTGCTTCAAAATATAGATTTTATTATTATTCAGGTATAACCAAGCCAACAGATCAGGAGATAATTGCCATTTAAAAGGTAGTTTGTTACTCACAGACCCCAAGGGGTTGGGTGGGGGTATGCCATGCCCTGGAGGCCAGGGAAGAAGGACAGGTCAGGAGGTAGAGGGAGGGAGGGAAAAACACCGGCAACAGCATTTAGTGTGGTTTCTACAGGAAAGAGGGTTGTGCCTCCCCTCCCTGAACAGACAGGTTTAGAATTGACTAGTTTAAATAATTTTATCGGGTTCTGGGGCCTAGGGGGGTGCCTAGGGGATGTCCCTATTCATCTGGTACCCAGCCCTGGAGTGATTTGGACGGGATTCGTGGCCCAGAAAGTGAGAGACCAATAAAGGAGGCATCAAGTAGGAGCTCTGGATTGGTGAGTTTGCATATGACAGGTGCTAGGGATTAGCTACTCCTGGGAGGGGCATCCCTTCAGGGCCATAGGGGATTCAAGATGTCAAAGCATCAGAAAATAAAAGCCATGGTTAATATATTAATTCTGCATATATTCTTTCACGGTAAACATTAAACATATTTTACTATACATTTGTATAATCATTTAAAAATGATGATGACATTGAGCCATGATCACATAGTGAGTGGAAGGATTAGGATTCATAACCAGGACTGTTTGAATCCAAAGGGAGCGTTTTTCTCACTCTGACATGCTGCCTTCGATGTTCCCTGTTATCAGCCTGGATTGCTATATACTCTCCTAGCTACATGCACACAATTAAGAGAAACACACACCCACACTCACGTACCAGTCCAGAAATTCTAGACCAGCCAAAGTTATGACAATAAGGCAAACTTTAGATTTGACTGGTGGCATGAAGAACTGCAAGGGAATGAGGTCGTTTAGTTTTTCATTCTATCAGTCACCAATAAGTTGTGGGACCTTAAAAAAGTCATTTCATCCAGAGGCTGAGCAACCCTTTAAATATAGTAGATGGTCAATAACTATTTGCCAGTTGATTTCGGTCTCCGTTTCACTCCCTACAGTGGGAAGGAGTTAAAACAGGTAAGTTTTGAGGTAATTTGCATTATTAAAACGAATGATCCTCTGATCTGTGACAATGCTAGAAAAACCTAATATTTAGACTACCTGAAAGATTCAACCAAAAAGTCCATTATCTCTGCTAAGTTATCCCCTTCTCTGTACTCAGATGAGCAAGATTTGGTCAGCTTGGGGTCAGCAGGCCGGAGTTCATGACTGTGGGCATGTCAGAGAACCTGGCTGGCTCAGAAGTGAGCCCCTTGGGCAGGTGGGTCCTGAGGTACAGTCTCACCAAGTGCCCAACACCCTGCTTCTGTGAGAAACACTGTCACAGAGGCAATTACAGGAAGTCATTTGGCACCGAGCAGTCCTGTTGAGTCATCACTCTTGTTATACAAGGCTGGATTTTTTACTCCCTTTAATTAAAAAAAGAAACATACGGGCGTTCCATAAATAACAGCATCGGTGATGCAAAAACAGGAAAGACACAAAGGAAGGAGAAGCTGGAATAACCAAGCCCTAGCACGGCTTGTCCTTCTTAAACTGTCTCCCGTGACCTCGCCTCAGCACCCCGTGCCCCCAGGGACTTCTGCTGGGCCGTCTCCTGAGCATGCCCTGCCTTTGTGGGGGAGCAGAGCAAGGGGAGAAACACATTCTCTACCATGGAGGACAAACGAGACAGGTTTGGTTCACCTCACAGGTTAACAGAAATAGCAGACAGACAAGGCCATTGATCATTGGAGCTGGAACTTGAACTGTCTTTGTGTTAAGTCATTAGGATGACTACGGAGATGAACAAAGGATGGGAAGTGAGAGGTTGAGTCTGGACAGTTTATTTTGCTATTTAGGAGTCAACATGTTCAATCCATAACTGTTCTTGTTTTCACTGTGTAACCTTGGGCCAACATTTTCACCACTCTGGGCTTTGTTTTCCCTACCCTTAACATGGAAGGAGAATCCTGATTCATTTTTTTGTTCATTCAACAGATGCTCTTTGATCATCTACGGTGTGCAAGGCATGGGGCTAAATGCTTCCTTTGGGAAACTCATGGCCCAGAGGATATAGCTCTTGTGCATTTTCGAATGACATTGTGAACCACAGACCAAAGCTACTCTATCCAAACAAGTGAACTGATTCTGAGTTGCTTGCAGATTTCATGGTCTGTGATTTGTTAGGGAGATGAGTTTGTTAATTCTCCTGGGCTTCTGGCAATGTTTTGAAATAGCAACTCATTTGATCTTTTGCTCTTTTTAAAGAAATTAAACCTTTCTCTCTCTCTCTCTCTCTCTCTCTTTCTCTTTCTCTTTCTCTTTCTCTTTCTCTCTCTTTTTATCCTCACCCAAGGACATTTTTCCATTTTTTGTTCAGATAGAGTGGGAGGGAGAGAGAGAAACATCGACGTGAAAGGGACACATCGAGTGGCTGCCTCCCACACGACCCAACCAGGGCCGGGGACAAACTGCAACCAAGGTATATGCCCTTAGCGGGAACCAAACCCGGGTCTCTCTGGACCGCAGGCCGACGCTCTAACCGCTGAGCCAAACCGGCCAGGGCCTCTCTCTCTCTCTCTCTCTCTCTCTCTCTCTTTTGGTTAATCCTCACCCAAGGATATTTTTCCATTGATTTTTAGATAGAATGGGAGGGAAAGAGAGAAACATCAATGTGAGAGAGACACATCAATTGGTTGCCTCCCGCATGAGCCCCGACCGGGGCCCAGGGATTGAACCTGAAACCTAGGTATATGCCCTTGACTGGGAATCAAACCCTCCCTTGACCCTTAGGTCCATGGGCTGCTCTAACCGCTGAGCCAAACTGGCCAGGGCAAGAAATTAAACCTTTCTAATAATAGAATCATATATAGAATTCTAGATATTAAACAGCCAAAAGCGAAGCTTTCTGGTTGAGAAGAAGGCCTGGGCTGTGCCTCCCTTCCCTGGAGCACCTTCCTCATAGTCCTTGGGCACTGTAGAACACAATTTGAAAACCACTACTCTATTACCTTTCAAAAGATTTGTAAGTTGAAGAAAGTCTCCAAAAATAAATAGGGCCTGGACACTGGAAGGAGAATGAGTTAGAGCAGAGTACATTGTTTTCAGTCCATGTCCCTGCCTTTTGTTTCGTTGGTATATTGGTGGCAGCCCAGTAATGTGCAGACTGTGGTTCACAGGACCTCCAAATGAGCCATAGGTCCAAAAACCGAATGTCGAGGATCACCAGGGGATCTCTCCCCGAGCCTTGGGAAGTGGAGTAGCCAGCCGTTCTTCCAACTCAACTCTCGACTCCCACATGATAACAGCAAAGCACCAAAATGAAATCGCTGCCTTAGTTTGATTAAGAAAATGTCCAGGGAGATATTTACTGGAGATAGCATAGAGGTCTGAGAACAAACCATTTCCTACACTCTGAGTTCTTTGAGGGCAGGATTGATGTCAATTTCATCGCTGCATTCCTCATAGCTTCCAGGACAGGTATATGTAGTGCATGGATACTATTAATGCAATAGATGAATGAGTTGATTAATAATACATGTACTATCTGTTCCAAAAATATTATAGGAAATTATCCAATGCAGATGGTATCCACCCACAAGTTTGGAATAAAATGCATTATGAAATTATAAAAGTGGGACCATGACACACTTATTTTTAAATGCCAACATCTTGCATAGTGTCTAGCCCGCGGGTGGCTGTTTTAGATCAGTTAGGCTGGTGTGGTGGCCTTTAATGATATACCTTCTGAATTCTTTTGGCTGTCCAGCTTCCAGGCATGTAGTAGGATTGCACTTCGTGGCTTTGCTTGGGGCCATATGACCAAGTGTGACCAATGCGTTGTGAGTGATGTGTGTGACTCTTTGCTACTTGTCTAATGGCCAATAAAAGACTCTCCAGAACTTGTTTCCCTCTGTCAAGGTGACTAGCAATGATCCAGCCCATGGTTGCCCCATTAGCATTGACTCAGAGAAAGGATGACAAAGTAAGAATAATTTGGGAGAAGATCCTTTGGACAATCCCTAATAGTCAAGTGGAATGAGTAAGAAATAAACATTTGTGGTTTAAACCACTATTTTTGGGGGGGGGTTTGTTTTTAAAAAAAAACCACATGATAACCTAGCTCATCTTAGTTGATGATAGCTAGGCTACAATAATAAATAGATCTAAACACTTAATTGCTTAACAGAATAGAAGTTGAATTTCTGCCCACTAACTGGCAGATTGGCGAGATGAGTGTGGAGAGCACACTGACCAACAGTTATTCACAACCCAGGGTAATGGCCACTTTCCCTTATTAAACACGTAGTTTTTAAGGTCACTAAGGGGTCTTCTCTGTTTCTGTCATATTATATTAGAGTCTAATCACATGGTTACACCTGATTGCAAAGAAGGTGGAGAAACGTCTAACTATGCCTAGAAATAAGAAATGGGTTTTGGTAAATAATTAGTAATCCCAACCACATAGGTAGGTAACTCAAAAAGTATTTGTTGAACAACTGAATAGATAAATAAACATTACTGCAAAAAAAAAAAAAAAATGGCTAGATTGTAAAAGGATTTTCTGAGTTTGCAGACCAGTGAATCATTTTACCTAGGCAAACATGTATAAAACCACTGATGGTATCACAGTGCCCTTCAAAGCCCCTGTTCCCTAACCTAGTGTATAAGTTTCTACTTTTCTGAACCCATCTACATTTCCATGAATGCCCTATACCTAGAGTGTTATTCAAAATAGTTAACAACATATATGGCATGGGCTCTAACCAGTCAAAAGAAAGTTTTCTCAATCAGTGAGCATGGATGTCAATTGCAGTCAGCCAGTGTACCAGTCATTTCAGATAAACATGCTCTTGGCCTCAGACTCTAGTCACAGTGACCACATTGTTCAAACCAAAGGTCAGGGTCAGAACATGTGGACTAACAAGTGGCAAGGTCTACATATTAAATTCATTTTATTAAAAAAGAAATACAATTATATGAAATTGAGACTGTCCAGAAAAATCTAGAATGAATGGTAATGGCAAGAAGTACTTTCTAAGTAGAGACACCAGTGTACAGAACATTTTGTTTTGGTCTATCTTATAGCATTTATTCTAGTCTATCTTATGTTCAAGTTTTTTGGTTATTTTCTTATCCTCTCTGCTAAATTGTGATATCCTTAAGGGCAGAGGGAACTCTGTTCTCTCCATCTCGTCATTTTCTGCAAGAACCTAAAAATTATAGGTAACTAGTAAGTATCTATCGATGGAATAATAGATGATGGAATCACTGACCAGTGAAAAAAGCAAATTTAAAATACAGTAGCACAGTATCAGCAGGGAAAAAAACATAATCAGGAAATCTCTACTTTCAGAAGTCAACCTCAGAGATTCATGCACTTAAGAAAGAAGTAAACTCTTAAAAATGAGGTCCTAGCTCTTAGAAATAACCTTCATTAAGGAACTCCCCCACCCCCACCACCTGTGTCTTGTTAAGGAACATTCTTCCCACCACCTGTATCAACTTTCTATCCTTTGGCTGTTTGTTCAGTTCCAGCCTTGGTCCCACGGGTGTGTGTTTTCCCCAGACCCCAGTCTACCTTTCCATCTCCTGGCCAACCTCACTCCCCTTCTCTGCAAACTCTAGGCCTCGCCACTTGGCCTTTTCCTCTCATTCTCCCTTTTTCTGGTCTCTCCACTGATGAATGTATTTCTGACTACCACTGGTAGCTGGCTCTACTCTTTATGCAGCTTGGCCCAGCTCCTTGATTCTTGTGGTGTTTCTGAAAGAATAAACTGAACTTGGTAAAACAGAATTAAGAGATGCAATTATTTCTATTTCAAAAAGCCTTTGACTAAATTATACACTAAATGATTTTTTTTTTCTAAAAACATCGTGCAATTAAAGAGATCTTTTTTCTTCATCACTAAAGAACTAGCATAGATTCAGGAATAATAGGATAAAAATAAACGAGCATTCTGTGATGAAATGTTAATAATAGGATCACCAAGATATTAGTTTCTTCATTACTCTTATTTATACATTTAGCTAATGAAGTCGAAGAGGGACTATCTAGTGAAATCTCCAAGTTTGCAAATACCATCGAATTTTTTATATGAGAAGAAGAAAACTCCTATGATGTGCTACTGGAAAGCATCAGGAGAAAACAAGTGGAGGTCAAAAGGTGGAGGTACATTTCCACATGAACAAGAATAAGGCAATGACATTAGAAAAAATAATCCATCTATGCTCAAAGGACACTGGGCTCTGAGTGATCATTAGAACCTGATAAGGGGATTCGGGAGACATGGTAACCATTCCCTGAAGAGAGCCTTTGGCCTTTAGGGGCAAGAAGATATTGTAATAAGACAGAAAACATTGCTGCACCCTTGTACAAACCATAAATCTTCCATCTCGTAATCCTGGATTCAGCTCATGCTGCCTAACCTGTCCTCGTTTTGTAAAAGATGAAATAACACTGCAAAGCTCCAGAGAAAACAAGTAAAATTATCAACAGGATGCAATATATGAAAATGAATCAGAAAGATTAGAACCATCTGGAAAGAAAAAAGTTGAGAGATGTGTTTTGAATCCTTTAAAAGACCACAGAGTGAAAAATTATCCCATGAAGTTTCCACTGACTATACGGTGAAATAGAATATAACTCTTGAATCCTAAAAAAATAAAATTGAAACCGGTAAAAGACACAGCGTTTGTCAATATTTTATTCTTCTGGTTTCTTTTTCTAAAGACTTACTGAGCACTCACTATGTGTCAAGCACTCAACCAGACCCTCAGAATACCCCCCAGATAAATGGGATGCGACTCCACCCTTGGTGGGGAACTTAACAGAAGAGAGAGAGAGCTATAGAAAAATAGGCATGATTACATTATCGTAAGTATGTGGTCATAAGGGAAAAGGGTCACTGGATTTTACAGTTGAGGGGACATTTGATCTGAGCTTTGAAGAATGAGTAAGATGATGTCATCAGGCAAGGTGGAAAAGAACATTTCAGACATTAGAAAGAAAAAAAAAGAGCACAAGGAAACACACAGGGATATGAAATAGGTGATCAATTCCAGGAAGTGTGAGGGACAGATGGTGCACCTGGAAGCAACAGCAAGGGGGTTTTGAGTGACACAGCCACTGGAGTTGTTAAGTAGGGAAATGACACAATGAAACTCACCGTTTAGAAACACAGTTCAGCATTGATTACCCTGTGGGAGTGACACAGCCTGGAAACAAAATACGTAAGTGCAAAACTTTTGATGAATTAATCAATAATAGAACATTAGAAGAATTCATGGTGTATCCCAAATCTTTTGAAGTCGGCATCACCAGAATGCTAGGCCAGAATAACAAATGCCATGACTTTATCCTTGCCAAGCAGAAGCCAGGGCCCGAGCAGCACTGAGTGTACAGTATTCTTCACCTTGATCACAATAAGCAAAGCCAGCTTGGGCTGGTGTGTCCATGAGTATAATAGAAAACTAGAAACCCTCTTACAAAGGGAGGCATTGCCCTTTTTAGGCACTGAACATCTGTGAACCTGAGTGGCCTTTGCTCAGCCTGACGATATCACTTGGGAGATTTCACACGGATGTACAGCTACTGCTCAGACATGTCAAGTGCAGCGAATACAAGGGCAGCAGAGTAACGGTGTCTGAGAAAGGATCTAAGGCTGGCACAGGGTACAGAGTAAAACCATCTGGCTATTAACTCAGGGCCTTTTCATAAAAACATAGAGCACATTCATGTATGTAGGATGGAATATTATGGATGCTAGGGCTGTTTTCACTAACATTTGCAGGAACGGGTGGCACCTCTATTGGGTAAAATGAAAGCTAGAGAGAACCAATGGATTTTTCACATGCTGAAGAAGAAAGTCACATTGAAGAGAGTTTTTTTTAGAATATGCTTTTATTGATTTTAGAGAAAGAGGAAGGGAGGAGAGTGAGAGAAATATCAATGTGAGAGAGAAACATCAATCAGCTGTCTCCTGTATGTGCCCCAACCGGGGACCGAACCTGCAACCTGGGCATGTGCCTTGACCAGGAATGGAACCAGTGACCTTTTGGTAAAGGGGATGATGCTCAACCAACTGAGCCACACCAGCCAAGTTTTAAGAGTTTTTATTCTCAAGCTGGGGTTAGGAGAGATATAGTAAAAGTGGTGGTTCACGAGGAAAATTTGGGATGGGAGCCTCAGTCAAGATTAATCATGGATCATGGAGCCCATGAGTGAGATCCAGATGAAACCAGTTGGAAACTCTTCCCAAAAATAAAATACCTGTTTGTAGACTAATCTCTCTTGTAAATAAAACTTTTCTATTTATAGCCTACAGAATGCTTTCACATAGTTTATTTCATCTTCATGAATTTATTTTATCATAAACCCCATTTCACAGGTAGATAAACCTGGACCTCCATGAAGTCAATGGCTCAGCCAGTTTACACAGCTAGTTAGCAGTAGAGCTGGAACTAAAGGAAGTTCTTCTGAGCCCTGACTTTGTACTCTTTCTTCTGCACTATCCCCACGTGGGATGAGATAACTCTGATTCCTCATGTTCCTGGGCACTCAACAAGACAGGCCTCGTTGTGTATCCCTCTTCACATATCTCAGTATGACGAAGGGAATGGTAACAGAAGGACCCTCTGTTCCTTGGCCTGAGAGCTGATGGAGGACCTTTGAAGGTTCTCAGGTGGCAGCAACAAAGCCAGAACCAATAGCTTCAAAGCACCTTGAACTTCCTGAAAGATAAAGGCATTCTTTCTTTGTCCTGAAAATTGTAGGTTGAGACCGACAGTTGCCTCACTTTGACAAAGTACACTACTCATCTCAGAGCACATTCATTAGTCACCCTCCTACTACCTCTGAGAGACAGGAAAAAGACATTTTATCAGAGGGGAAGCCACAGCAAACAGGTGAAAAAGTTGGATTGAGCATCACCCAGATCTTTGGCACAAGTTAGAATGTATCACCTAATATATATATATATTTTTTTTTTATTTTTTCTTTATTGATTTTAGAGAGAGAGGAAGGAGGAGAGAGAGAGAGAGAGATGGAAACATCAATGAGGGAGAACATCAATTGGCTGCCTCCTGCATGGCCCACAACCTGGGCATGTGCCCTGACCAGGATTCGAACCAGTGACCTCTTGGTGCATGAGTCAATGCTCAACCACTGAACCACACCGGCCGGGCTTACCTAATATCTTATATCAGTGAAATCCCTGTCCGTAAGCTTCTTATCTATGTCACTTCTTATGCTTTGTGCTGTTTTCGAGCTCCATACCTATTGTTAAATGCATGTAGATGGAAGACACTGGCTAACGGTGTCAGATAATTGGACCTTCAGATCATTAGAGGGTAGCTCAGCAATGATGGCCAATGAATATAAAAATCAGTTTCATCAGCAGATGAGTTTTAACAGGGCTATGCAATAATGCCATTTTATGTGAAAGCAGCATGAATTTCATTTCATTTTGCTAGACTCAATGATACCAGCTACCCTACCAAGAGGAGCTACCCTACCTTACTGTGGAGTGCTTCCCCACATTGAGAAAGGGGACATTTAGAAGCCACCTTGAACAGGCACTGCTCTTTCTATACATTTATACTTAAAGCTTCTGGTGCACTTAAATTGCTTTTTGCAGCAGTCAAAGGGATCAATAGCTCTTAGACTCTTTAAGGAACGAATAATATACAAGATGGACATTTTAAGCTCTTTATAAAATATATGCATGAGGTCGTCCAGTTTCCCTTGGTACCCAACTTTGCTAGTGACATTTATTGATGCTTTTGCAGCAAACAGGAGGTGGAGTTTTCCAAAGGCTCTCATCTCTGTTTTTCCAGAAAATACTGATATTTTTTTAATATGATTCAGGGAGAGGGGGAGGGGTAAAAAACTGCTCAAAGGGGAAAAAAAAAAAGAAATCTCACAAAAGAATAACTTAACTCAAAGCTGGCTTGACAAAGTAATTCTATCTAAATAGCTTTGTTCCATTTGATAGAGACAATTTTTCCTGATTTTCCCTTTGAACAATTTTGTAGTCTTCACGAGAGGCATGCTTTGAGAATGTTATGTTTTTAATGGTAATGCAGGACTTTCTACTGAATCTTCCTACAAGTGAAAGAGAACAGCTTTACATTATTGTAAATTTGGAAAACAATCAAAGATTCTAATTAATTAGGGTTAATTAATTACATGTTTGATAAAAAAGAAACAACAACTCTGTGATGTCAAACTTGGGGGTGGGGGGATGACTACTTTGTGATAGCTGCTTGAAATAAAAGCCTGGAATGCATTAGAAAGCTCAGTCTGACTCAGAAAGTCCTGGAAGTGTTTGGGTACGTGATTAAGTTTGGGGGAAATCAGCACTGGAATTTCTTCCTCCAAAAACGGAAATGCAAGTTAATTACACCGACTCTCTTCTGTTAAGCTGATGTGGTATAAGACTTCACAGCAGAAGACTAAGCATGCTTGGATGGACCCAGCATGACGGTGTTTGGAGGATGGGGTGCCCAGGTATCTGTTCGCCTGTGCACATTACTGACAACTAGGTACCAGGTGCTGGTGAGGCTGAAGGGATCATTAATGGTGTACAACAAAAGGCCCCATGCCTCACCTTCATGCTGCTTTCAGTCCTGAGCTGGACTGCAACACGTGACTCATGGTCTACAAAGGGGCATTTTCAGACCAGAAAGTGGTTTTTTTGATTAACATTGGAAATGAGTAAATTTCATATGAAATTCCAGATATTTAACTTGTCTTGAAAAAAATCATGACACCTAACAACACTAGGCAATATTCCTGAGTCTCCTGGAGCTCAGTGATGTCCCCTTTGAGTTGATCATACAAGCTCCAGTCCCCGCCCCTAAACACATATATTACCCACTGCCCCTTCTTGTGGCATTGACCTTGTCACAGTTATAGACACATACAGAATAGGAAAATACCTGTGCTCAACACACAAAGGGAAGGCCGAGTGAGACGTATGTCTGAACATTTGGAAATCCTTGGCTAAGCCATTGTGACTGGTCTGTGCTTTCCCACATTCCATCTGCTCTTTCTTGCGGGCATTGTTTCAGTACTGTTGAAGACCTTCTTTCTCCTCAAGGATCCCCTCCGCCCCCAAACCCTTTCAAATCACCATTCGTTATTGATCATAGTACTTCAGCTAGGGTTCTGCTGGGCTCTAACCCTGGAAGCCCCTTCTGGAACGAAGACAGTGCTCCCCCACCTACATATGCATGCCTGTGTGAACCAGGGGCGAGGGGTCGGGGAGGCTGAGCAGTGCTGCCTGGGTTCTCAGCGCGCATGCTGCTCTTCTCCTAGCTGGTTCTTCTCATCCATTAGGCTTCAGCGTAAACGCCAGCTTCTGAGGTCACCCATCCATGACCGCTGTGCTCAAAGAAGCCCCTTCCCAGTCGTTCACTCTCACATAGCCTTCCTGGTTTAATACTACTTGACACAAGATAGAATTGTTTCTTTTACTATTTTTTAAGAATTCCAGAGATCATATTTGTCTTGTTCCTCTTTGTACGCATCGTCGTGCATGGTTTAATGCCTGGTATATGAAGGACACAGTATTTCCTGGCTTAATTACTACAACCCAAAAGTACTGCAAATGGGAGAGACTCTTCTGGCAATTATAGGAGAAAATCAAAGAATGCTTGTAGTTTAGATCTTGACTCTCGGGAATGAAACCCAAACTGAGTCAGTTTATTAGTGTGGAAGTGGAAGTGGTCTCTAAACCTAAGGCAGGATCATAGTGGGGCCACTTGACCATATTCTTGCTCTGACCTACTTGTCACTAGGGAAGTACTTTCCTAAGACAGAAAGGATTAGGGGTCCGTCCAGAACATGCCAACTATGGACACACCAGATCAGTGGTTTTAAATGATCATTCCCAGCCTGCTTCCATTACTTATCCTGTGGTCCCAGCTTTTGGCTCACTTTGTAAATCATGAAGGGTGACCCAAGGATTTGAAGACACTGACACCCCCCCATGCCTAGCAGAACTTTTAAATAATAAGAGATTTCTCTTCCTCGGACTCAGCTTGTGAAAGACAATCACACAGTACTGTCTTACCACATTCTATGCTCTATATTAGAAAAATAGTGAGAAATGTGGGCTGCTGCTTTGTGGTTAATAGGTCAAAGAAATGAAACAGTTTTCCACTATCCAAAAATGTAATTTCCTCAAATGGAAACAATCCTGCTTTTCTTTTTTTAAATTTTTTTTCCTTTATTGATTTTTTTAGAGAGAGAGGAAGTGAGAGGGAGAGAGAGATAGAAACATCGATGAGAGAGAACATTGATTGGCTGCCTCCTGCATGCCCCCCACTGGGGATCAGGCCCACAACCTGGGCATGAGCCCTGACCGGGAATCAAACCGGCAACCTCTTGGTGCATGGGTCGACGCTCCACCACTGAGCCACACCAGCCAGACAATCCTGCTTTTCTTTATGTCTAGGGAAAGAAATTATAAAATACCCTAATATTTTATTCCCTTTATTGTCACCCACTATCTCTTTCCTCTTCCCCAAACGATTCAAGATCCTACGTAGGAATCAACTACATATTTTCTAATTCAACAAGTATTTGGAGATATTGTTTTTTCCTGCTGTTAAGCACCAACATATTTACATATGAAATTCTATGAACTGTTAGTGTCCAAAAGAGCACTGAGCCCATGGGTGGGGAAGTGCTGGCTTTCCAGTGTGGGTCTGGAGGGCTCCAGGAAGGGCATGGAAGGACCTGAGGCAATCAGAAAACCTGCCTTTACCCAAGACCTCAAGATTTTCTGAACAAGCAAAGAATATGGGGAAACAGGAGGGAGGCCAGCTTAGGGCTGTAAGAGAGAAAGGTTTGTAATTGCTACTTGGAACTGAGGATTCTGTGGAAGATCCCTGGGTGCAAAGAAGACCTCTAGGTAAGAAGGAAGGATTCAGAGCATCAAGCAAAGGAGCCAGCCCTCCTCCCAAGCCAAAAGTGAGCTCCACTTGGGCCCCATTATCTCCTTCCTGCCTTGAAGGCCTGTTCTCCTTGATGCCATTCCACTGGCCCAAAGACAAGCTGGCCCAAAAAAATCCTTTCATGTTAGAAAGGGCAATTTTTTAGATTAACGGATGACCAGTGTTTCTTTTGTTCTTGCTCATTTCCTCCAGAATAATCTGACATTTTTGTTTCTGGGGCTCAGTATGTATACTTCCTCAAGAAACAAAGAAGCCTTGCCTTTCAAATTACAACCCAAATCCAGAACATCTAGACTCTTTCTCACCTGTTAGGCTCACACAATAGACGTAATGATTCCTTGAGAGGATTCTTGTCCTGGAGATGAGACAGCAAATGTAGGCAACAGGTAGATATGAAGCAATGTTGGGAACTCAACATGCCCCTGCTGCCAAAGAGCTTGTAGTCTAATTATAACAAAAAAATGAATCAAATTGTAACACAAGGAGTAACACTTGGCTTTATCAAAGGGATGTCAGACAAGTCACATAAACATGACTGTGGACATAGTCATATAGTCACATTTATGGGTACAGTTGACTCTTCAACATGGGTCTCAATGGCACAGATCCACTTCTATGCAGATTTTTTTCAATAAACACTGTTAATTCATTTTCTGTCCATTATGACTTTCTTAATAACATTTTCTTTTTTCTAGCAAAATACATGTTAATCAATTATTTATGTTATCAGTAAGACTTCTAGTCACTAGGTTATTAGTAGTTAAGTTTTGGGGAAGTCAAAGTTATATGTGGATTTTTGACTCTGAGGGAGGGGGGTGTCGGTGCCCCTCACCCCGTGCCATTCAAGGGTCAACTATACTATGTATCTAGTCACATAAACTTGAGTACTATAGACATTTGAAGGGGAGAGAGATTAGGTTTGGAGGGGCAAGAAAGGCTACATCAAAAACAAGAGAGATGAGCTGGTCATTGGAGTATGGGGAGGATTTAAGTCAGTTTAAAGTATGACAAAGTACTTTCAGGAGATGACTTTACGTGGGTGAAAGGATGGAGTGAGGGCAATGGGGAATTGAAGCAGGAGCAGTAGACGCATGCCTTTTCTAGAATGTCCCCAGGAGGTCCTGGTTCTGCCTGCTTATTACCAGCCCCTGAAGTACGTTATTATTTTATTAGTTCTCCATATACATTATTTATCTGAGAGATTGCCGATGCTGACCTGCTCTGATAAGGAATGTCTTCTATGGGAAAGGCTGCTGGAGGGACTGAAGTCTCCTGTGGCTGCCAAAACATTGAAGATCAATTTTAATTCTGTGTGTGTGTATGTGTGTGTATGTGTTCTTTGAGGATGGGGATTGTTCAGATGATGGCTGCCCTTTCAATGGGTCTTCATCAGATCTACAAATTAGATTTCTGGGGGCAACATCAGGGAACTTGCCTGAGGATACTACTCCTGGTGTTGTTTGCTATAAAGCAACTCATAATAACTTGGCTGGGAGCAGAACATTAAAAGGTCACCTTATTTTATCTCCAATATGCTTCTTTCAAAAAAATGTCATCTCACAGCCGCATTTGGAGAACAATTTGTTAGTGTATTTACCTTCTCCATGTCATTCAGAATGAGCTTAGCAGTCAGAAAGATCATCACTTTCCAGACTATTTCAAAAAGGTTGT
The DNA here is from genome assembly GCA_030848825.1 of Tadarida brasiliensis. Taxonomy (NCBI): domain Eukaryota; kingdom Metazoa; phylum Chordata; class Mammalia; order Chiroptera; family Molossidae; genus Tadarida; species Tadarida brasiliensis. Next base: position 33,946,512 of record CM061275.1, read on the forward strand.
AAAAGCTTTGCACAATTCCTTTAGCTTCCTGTACCAATAAATGCCTCCATTAACTACTCAAATGCTGGTGTTTTCCTTGCTGTTCTTTGAGGCTGTCTTGTCTGTTCTCAAAGGCTACCAGTAATTGCCAATAACGTGCCCTTTTAAGGAAATATGAGCTGTGAATATTTACAAAGCAGATAGGTAACTTGATAGAGGGAAAGTAGAAATGAAATAAAATGGAGAAGAGGCTTTGATTCACTTTATAAAATATTCTTTATGTATCCAGCATGCTTCCTTTGTTCCTTTCAAACTTGACTCCACTTACAAAATTGAACACAAGTTACCTTCTACTATGTAAGGCGGAGATATCACACACACCAACCTAATGGCAACTTTGCCCTATAGGAAGAACAGTTAATCAACATAGGTGCAGTATTTGACCCCATTGGAATAGAGTTTTGCTTCACTTTTTTTTCAGTAATAAGATACCCTTGAGTCTTCGGTGTCCGTGTGTGTGTGTGTGTGTGTGTGTGTGTGTGTGTGTGTGTGTGTGTGTATTAATATGTCTGGAATATTCTAAAGAGACTCCTCAATTCCACTACACCTCACAACATTTTTCAGAGTGCCTTACTGCATGCTTAGCATGAAAATACCCAATAATGCTTCTGAAGCTGCCATCAGACAGGTGTGACTATCTTTCTGCAGTTTTCCCAAAGATGATGGCAAAGTGTTCAGCTTGGGGGTTTAGTCCACGTGTATGAGCTTGGATTCTATTGTTTTATAGACCATCTCATCCTGCAGGTTAATTGAGAGGTCAACAGTGCACTTGTCTCTAATTCCAGTAGAGACGTGAAGTAAAGGTCTAGGAGGAGGCATCCTTTTCTCCCTAGTGCTGCTACGTTGGGCTGAGGGTCCTCAGATCCCAGGAGAATCCAAGCCACCAGTGTGGTTCCACCTGTGCATCGCTCAGAGGAAGTCATGGCGAACTTGCTAGAGTAGGGACTTCTCATTTTTCTCCACATGCATCTTGACATTTAGAATTACTGTTCCATCAGTTAGAGTTGGCTTCAACAGACAAATTCACAAAGACAGTAAGGGGTTAATGTTTCCTGTGCAAATAGAAGTCCAGAGGCAGACTACTGAGGAATAGTGCAGTGGCTAAGATGCCAATAGAAACCAGGTGCCTTGTGTTTCTGCTCAGCCACCTCGGTGATCAACTGTCATCCTCATGGTCACAAGCCCCCAGCCCCAATTTCTATAAGAGTCTAGAAAAGTAAAGAGCAAGGGTGGGGGGGAGGTGAGAGCCAGATGAGTCTGTACCCCTCCAAGAGGTTTCCTGGATGTTCTATCCAGTGGCTGCCATTTACATCTCACTGGCAGGCGCTGTTCCTTTCAGCACCCCCAGGTGTGAGGAGGGGCAGGGAAACCACTGGGCTCGCTGCCACCCCAAAACAAAGTCAGGGTTGAATTATTAAGGAAAAGGAGAAAAGTGGTATCAGGTAGACAATCTGCAGTATCAGCCACAAAGAGCAAGGATCTTTTTCTTTCTTTAGACCCAAACTACAGTATGAAAATTAATATATATTGCATAGGCTTCAAATGAGAAATAATTACATTTGTTATAAGGACAACTAGAAGCTTCCATTCCCTTGTTTTTTTGTCTGCTGGCCTTGCAGATTTTTTACAGTTGGTATTTACTGTGGCCAAATCTAATTCATTCATTTATGAAGCTATCTCAGGCTCCAGGAGAAGTCATAAACTATTCATCTCTGGATGTTTATATATGAGAAGGTCACAGTATTGAGAATGTCTATACCCCAAAGCCCCCTCTCTCTGAGCCTCTTGTGGCCTGGGCCACTACTTTCCTTTAAACAGTGAAATGAGATGTACACAGCTCGAAATACAGTTGTGTTTTTCCACAGGCTCCAGAGAACTCCCAGTAAAATAGGTTGGACCTTCTCTGCCTCCTCGTTATTCCTCTCCTTCTTTCTCGCTCTCCCTCCCGCTTTTGGCCATAAACAAATGCCTGGCGATTAGAAAAACTTTACTTTATTCATGATGTTTTTCCTGCTGTGGATATCTTGGGAATCTTAACCTCAAAATGCAGAAGAGGGAGGATTTCAGCTCCCCAGTCTTTTATTCTGAAACCCCAAATGAAAAGGGAGATTACAGGAGAGCCAGGCCAGCTCCTTGAAGAGGAGGGGGCCTGGGATCCCCTCTTTAACCATAACCATTTTGCTCCTCGGCTCTTTGAAATGATTTTGCTGCTGAGATAAGTATGGGGTCCAGAGCAGAGAGGGGGCCGACTCATTACACCGACGCTGGCACAGAGGAGCTTTGGGGTTGAGGCTGCCTAGTAAGAGAGCTAAATAAAGGTTATTTTCTAGAGCACTGAAATATATTAGCACATTAAATCAGAACGATAATTTTGATAGATATAATTGAACCTATTGTTTTTTTAATCCTCACTGAGGATATTGTTTCCTTTTATCTTCAGATACAGTGGGAGGAGAGAGAGAGGGAGGGAGGGAGAGAGAGAGAGAGAGAGAGAGAGAGAGAGAGAGAGAGAGAGAGAGAGAGAGAAACATCAATGTGAGAAAGACACATCGACTGGCTGCCTCCTGCACGGCCCCAATCAGAGCCGGGACAAATGGCAACCAAGGTACGTGCCCTTGACTGGAATCAAACCCGAGACTCTTTGGTCCACAGGCTGATGCTCTAACCACTGAGCCAAACCGGCCAGGACTAATTGAACCTACTTTTACATAAAGACATTGAATTTCAGCAAAGTTAAATGACTAACCAAGCACCAAAGCCAGGATCACCTGTGATACTTACCACCCAGACAATTTCTAGTTTCCTGAAGCAGAACCTGGTTACTCCCACTTTTCACCCCATGCCGACCATCCCTTCAAGCATTACCTTCTCCCAGTAGCTTTGGTTTTGTTTCAAGTCTGTCTCCCCTGAGTCCCACGGCTGCCCACGCCTCCGCGGCCACCTGGCTCGTGGTCACTCCTGCCCTCCTTCCCTGAGGCCTCACTTGGTGCCAGCTGCCAGAATCCCGGGACGCAATGCTCTCTTTCTAGGATGCCATGCTGACAGGCCTCCGTGTCTCCGAGGACGTGGTCTAGGAAGGCCGCTTCCTCGTCACTGCACAGGGGACACAGACCGGCTTTTATTTGACCCAAGACCATTATTACTCCGCTCCGCTCTGAAACACGCCTTTCGTTCAAGGCTAAGGGGGACAATGTCTGGGAAATATCAGCCATTCTGCCCAGTCAAGTTCTAGAAGCACCCCCACTGCCAGAGGGGCCACACTGTTCCTCTCCTCGTCCCCATCTGTAGAACCCATGGCCAGTCCTCACTCAGTCTAGCTCCTTCTCCCTCTGTCCACAAGGAAAGAGCCCACCAGAGCTCGATTCCAGAGGCAACCTACCCCACCTCTACCCCCATCAGAGCACGTCAGAACCCCCTCTCCAGCCCCAAGGAGAAGACGCTCACACACACACACACACACACACACACACACACAATTAACGTGTGCTCCTAAACAGAAGAATACATTTCCTCTGCAGTCAATGCTGCGACTCCCTTTCCCCGCCTCTGCCTGGGAGCAGAGAGTGTGGATCCAGAGGCTGTTTCCACTTCAGGCGCTGTCACGAGCTGTGTGATTTGGGGCCAAGTCTCCTACTTCTCTGGCTCTTCGTTTCCATGAATAGAAGGTGGGGGGTAGGACTAAATGATCTCGCCAAGCCTTCTAGCATTAAAATTCAAAAATTTCCTCCAAAACTTGGTCATAATTGAGAAGTTTTTAAAAAATCCAAATTCATATGTCTCGAAGAATATTCCTGGCTTGGGAATAAGGCTAAATTACCTATGATTCCCCTCAGGCGGAAGGGCAGAATGAGAGGGTTTGAACTCAAGTGAACACAAAGCTATTTCAGCAACTGTGGGTTCCAGCTGAGAAGCCCGGCAAGCGAGCTTCTGAGCTCCGCCGCTGACCCCGGGGAGAGTTGACTTTGCTCCCCCGGGTGATGTTGGAAAGCTGATGCCTTCAGGCAGCACAAGGAATTTTATTATTATTGGTTTTTCAATTTGTTCACATTTTGCTGTCATTTGCCTTACTGGCTGTGGATCTCTACATCAAGATTTCGATTCCATTCCCCCCGGGCTCCCGTGTTTTATGGAGATCGCTCGTATTTGCTGTCTTTATTGAAGCTGGTGTACAGCCCCTGGCTGCTGTGTTGAGCATAATCAAATGTCATTTATGAAGCCCTCCTGCCACCGGAGGACTGAGGGAGGGCTGTGTGGCCTGTGCCTGAGCAACTCAAGGAGACAGGCAGCCTCCGAAGCACACTTCCAGGTGCCAACAGAATACGTGACTGAGGCTTGATGATTTCTGACGCTGGCTTGCTGGTGGTGAGTTACAGGTCACTTACGTCTGCGCCAATGAGTTTCCTCAGATGGGAGTATCAGGTGCTGCCTGACAACAGAGCCGTAGTCCTCTTCCTAAGTCTCTTGCCTGCAATAAGCAGAACATGGGAGGCAACATAGCAGAAAGAGCGAGGGGCTCGGGTTATGGACAGGGTTTGAATTCTGGCTCAGCCATTCTTTCACTGTGTGACCTCAACAAAGTCATTGCTAGGGCTCAGCTTACTCATCTAGAGAGTTAGGGTTTGATTAAATCACCACCAAGGATCCTTTTACTCTAAATTGTTCTTTATTACTTTGCTGTAGCATCTGGCCCTGGATTCCTTTTGTATGCTTGACTATTGACTTACATCCATTCCGTACTTTCTGAATCTCACTTTCTGATCATGTTATCATGAACGCTGTTAATTCCAGTGTTTGATCTTGAAATGACTGCTACCCACTTAATAGTTTTTCTTTCAAACTCTTTTCCTCTGGCTTCTGACACTACCATCCCCCCTCCATGTTTTAACTATGATAAATAAAGGCTTCCAAATTGCAAAATCTAATGGGTGCATTTTAATTCCTTTCCTTACCTGATATCCCAACAGAATCTAAAGCAGTTGCGCACCCATTCTTTCTTGATACATTTGTTTCGATACTGCTGGATGCTCCTGGTTTCCTGCTCACCTCACTGGCTCCTCCTCCTCCCCTATACAACTTCTAAATGACAAGCATATGCCACCGATGTCCAGATTTGTATCTCCAGTTCATACTTCTCTCCTGAGTTCCAGATGCATATATACAACTGCCTATTTAGCATCTCTGTTAGATATCCCACAGACTCCTCAAATTCAGGGTCTTGAACTAAACTCCTTATCTTCCTCTCACCTAATTAATATTGGTCCCAAACCAGAGTTCCCTTGTCAGTAAATGTATTCTCTGTTCTCACTCTGCCCATGACAGAAACTTAGGAGTTATCCTGGGCCCTTTCCTTTCCCCCAGCCAATTCAGCTCCAAGTCCTTTTGTTTATATCTCCAAAATATATCCCAAACAAACCCTCTACTTTGTATCTCAATTACCATACCTGGCTGAAAGCACATTTCTTTTGGATTACCACAAAGGATGTCTCTTCTAGGCTAACTCCCAGTCCTAATTCATTCTCTTCGCAGTAATTAATGTAATCATTTCTAAGCACAAATCTGATCCCCTTACTCCCCTCTTTAAAGTCCTCTAATAGGATTCTATTGCCCTAAGGATTAAAGTCCAAAACATTCTACATGGCTTCTAAGGCACTGCATGACTAATCTCCTTTGGGAACACTGGCTCTGGTCTTCCGTTAATTCTTCATATTTGCTGTGCTATTTATAGCCTCACAGACTTTGAGGATTTTCTTTCCTTTCCCTGGAACACTCTTCTCACAAATTTTCACCTGGCCACCTCCACCTCCTAATGACTTTTCTTTAAAAATGCTCCAATCAGCCTTTCCAATATGGCTCAGTGGAGTGAGCATTGTCCCATGGACTGAGAGGTCCCAGTTCAATTTCTGGTCAGGGCACATGCTCCGATTCTGGGCTTAATCCCCAGTAGGGGGCAGGCAGGAGGCAGCCAATTGATGTTTCTCTCACATCAATGTTTCTATCTCTCTCTCCCTTCCTCTTTCTCTAATATATATATATATATATATATATATATATATATATCTTTTTTTAATGAAAATAAAAACTCTCCAATCTAAATCAGATATTTTTTACTCTATTTTATAACATTTTATAACATTTCCTCATAAAATTATCACTATTTTAAGTTATATATTATTTTGTGTGATTATTTCATTAATATTTGTCTCCCTACCTTGACTATAAGCTCCATTAAGACAGTGACTATGTATGTTTTTTACTATACTCTACCTCTAGTGCACTTTTCAGAGTTGTTATATAATGAAGACTCAACAAATATTTATTGAATGAATTAACAAATCCATTTCCATTCATTGTCTCACTAGCTGCCTACTTGCCATATCTCAGAAGTTGCTGCCCTAGTTTTTGACATATAGCTCACTTAACCTCTTTGTAGCAGGATGCTAAATTGGAAGTTTTACCTGAGTTACAATTATATTGGACACCAGGTTCAGATACACAATCAAGATGCAAAATTTTAGAGACAATGATAAGAACCAGTGTCATGATTCTTGGATCTCCTCCCTGACATTAAGGATCTACAAGGATCAAGAGAATGGAAATAGATCTGTGATGAGGTTCTCCGTAAGGACAGTGGTGCTATGAGTGTCCCCTCTTGACATTCACCTAACATGAGATGAAATGAAAACACTCAGTGGGCCTGATCTGTGTCCCAGTGGCTGGATGTGGGGAAGAGTGCCACCATGGACTGATGTCTTAACCCCGTTCTGGAAATCCTGAGAACAAAAGATAAACTGGGTCGCTGTTTTGGTGGTAATACAAAGAAGGGTTTCTGTGATTGTTGACTGTTTATCCAACCAGCATGAAATAAACTTTGACAGATCAAAGAATTGCAAAGAGAGTCAGAATTGGGGTTTTTCAAATGTTTCTCAAAACGACCCACCTGAAAGAATGCTGAGACCTCAACAGAGATAACCTGGAGGTATATCATGGACCTTTAAAGTTTAGGAGGAATAAGGTTGGGATAGAGGAGCATATACCCAGATCAAAAACCTGGAGCTGAGCCACTGCCAGTGAAGGAGAGGCTTCAAAGAACCAAGAAAAGAGCCTCAAGAAGTAAACAGATAAAAATATCTGTCTCAGGCCTAGAGCTGTGCCTGTAAGGTAACAATTTTCATGCTCCCCTTGTCATCCTCACACCCCTAACATCACCACCCCCAGATTCCATTTTACCCCAGGAGGCTCAGATTGTAAAGAGAGAGAGAGAGAGAGAAAACCAACCACACCATCTTCCCCAAGGCAGGAGACTCGTGTGCAGCATGCCCCAGGCAGGAAGGAGCAAAATGTCACCTTTCCATGGAGTGGGGAGCCATGGTTATTATAAGGGATAGACATATTTAATCACCAAATTGAATCTGTGTTTGCATTTTTAAGTAAACACAGGACTTTGTCTTTCCTAGAAGCAACCAGAAAAATTGTGAGGCTTATCCTCATTTTTGTCCATGGGAAAAGAAGAACCTATACCACTGAGCAGGTATAAAGAAATAGTGGAAAATAAATATAAAAGTGCTTTCTGATAAAATTCTATGGGTCCTGCTTATTCACAGCAATAGCTACATCTATAATGCTATGAGAAAATAACCTCTTCGAAGAATCATGAAAGAGGTATTTTATGCTTATGATAGGCTTACAGTATTTGAAGTATATTAGGCTAACTGCAGTAGCAAATAACCCTTCAAAAATGTGTAGCACAAACACAATACAAGCTTATTTCTTGCTGGTTGAGTGAACAGTTGGCAATTATTTAAGGACTCAGAAAATGGAGGCTCTGCCATTTTTAAGACTTGGGTGTTATTCTTTAGAGGCATTCCCATTCCTCCCACCTAGAAGAAATGTACAAGGGGTCCTCATGAGAAGTTTTCATGGGCCAAGCTGGATGGGGCATGCATCATTTCCATGTCACATTGTACCAGCTGGAGCTCTGTCACACAGATGTACCTACCAGCAGGAGAGGCTGGCACCACATTCTCTGTCTAGGAAGAAGGGAAAAGCGTGGACTTCAGTGAGAAGCTAGCAGTTCCTGCTGCATAGAGCATATAAAACAGTAATTGTATCACACTGATGGACACAGGCTTCATCAACCTATGGATATACATGAGATGCCATTAATATTCATGCCCAAATTTGCAAAGGTTTTTATCAACTCATTGACTACAGATCCTCAATACTTCCTATAAAAGCATATGCAGATTGTGGGAGCTTCAGCAAGACATGTAATGAGCTCAAAAATAATTCCATTGATGGTATCCTGCTCTGAATTCCTCATAGCAACAACAAAAGTCATAGCAAACCAGTAATAGCAAACACTTCTTGAGAACTTTCTACATTCTAGTCATTCCTCTGAGCACTTTACATGTTTTCATTCACTGAACCTTCAAACATTAGACCCATTTACGAGATGAGAAAAATCAAGGCACAAAGAGGTCAAGTAACTTGCAGTGTTGCAGAACTAATGAGGAGCAGAGCAGGATACAAGTCCACTCAGTCTGGCTCCAGAGCCTTCCTGCTGAATCTGTCCTCTACCCTGCCATGCCTCTGTGGCCCGTCTGTGATAAGGCTGCTGTCTTAGTTTGCTTGGGCTGCTATATCAAAATAACTTAGACTGGGTGGCTTAAACAACAGACATTTATTTTCACATGGTTCTGGAGGCTGGAAAGTCCAAGATCAAAGTTCTCATCAGGGTTCCATTCCTGATGAGAGTTCTCTTCTGACTTGTATGTGGCCACCTCTTGCTGTCTTCACAGAGACAGAAAACAAGAGCACACTCTCTGGTGTCTCTTCCTCTTTCATGAGGACACCAGTTCTATCAGATCAGGGCTCCATCCTTCTGACCTCAGTTAGCCTTAATCACCTCCTTAAAGACCTTATCTCCAATACAGTCCCAAGGAGGTTAAAGCTTCAACATATGAATTCAGGGGTCACATGCACTCCATAGTCATAAATCCTAGAGGTGCCTGAACTCCAGAAATTAAAAGAGAGCCTCTCTCCTAAATTTCTTCTTCTCCTTTAGCACCTGGATTCTATGCAACAAACTCATGCGCGGAATTTCACAAAGCTTCCTCGGAAAACTAGTCCTGTCGCTCTCTCTGTCCAGAATATCAATTTCAGCTCCTTATCTCAGTCTAAAAAAGTAAGCTTGTACCCACTTTTAGTTTTCATTCATTCCTGTCTTTCCCCAGAGGCAAAATTCCTTTCTTTTATTCCCCAAATAGAATCTCCATCCCCACCCCATGGATGTTAGTCCGTGCAAACAGGCTGGAAGAGAGATTGGCAGCTCATTATGGTCTGAGTTTCAGAGTGGCTAGGCTTTTACGAGAGATGCTGAGGTATACCCCCCTCCTTCCGTGTACGGCTAAATTGACCTGTAGAAGTGGGTGGAGCTGGGTAAACAGCCTGTCAATTATCCCTGCGCTGCCACTAAATCAGTGTTCATCCCTTCCAGAGGAAATGGGGATTTACTAACGGGGTGACCCAAAACAGGAAGAGACAGGCTATCTCGGACCGTCAAATGAAGCTGTCATGATGTAGGCAGGCTTCAGGGAAAACAGTGTGTGTTATCTAGGCCACTTGGCCATTATGTATGACAGCTGCATGTCCTGAATTTTCCAGGTCAGTTCAATTCCAAATATTCTATCACCTTGTCGGACCATGTATTCCAATTTTGCATTTGGAAAATGTGGCCACCAAATCTTTAAGACGCTAGATCAGCTTAGGGGGATAGGACCAACCGTAATGACACTAATGAATATGCCTCGGGGAAAATAAACCCTTTAGCGGCAAAATTAAAGCTTGTAAACTAAAGCCATGGAGACTTCTAGAAAGAGGAATGTAATGACTCTAAAGTCAGTGTAAGAGTTTGTCTGCCCTGAGAGGCATCTGTAAAATCAGATAGGATGAGAGCCTCTTCCTGGCAGATGGGAGAGAGGAAGCTGCATACGGGCAAGCCCCAAACTGCTAACCCCACCCTGCCAGGCCAAAGAGGATGATCTGATGGGCTAGGCAGGGCAATTGGCCCTAGACACAGGTTTGGGGAGGGAAGCTGAGGACCCCAATATAACCCAAAGTTGCAGTAACCAAAGTCCACCACCACCAGAAAGCTGAACATCGCAATTTAGTATCCATCCCAGAGAGGGGGGAATGGAAATTAAGAAACTGGTCCTTAACGCCCTCTGAAAATGTGCCACCATCCTCTGGAGGACAGTGTATAAAACTATGTGCAGACATCTATGTTCTGCCACATGTTTCTATACTTGTTTGTGGCATCTGGTTTTGTTTAATTTTTCTTTCTTTCTTTCTTTCTTTCTTTCTTTCTTTCTTTCTTTCTTTCTTTCTTTCTTTCTTTCTTTCTTTCTTTCTTTCCTTCCTTCCTTCCTTCCTTCCTTCCTTCCTTCCTTCCTTCCTTCCTTCCTTCCTTCCTTTCTTTCTTTCTTTCAATTCCTTACCTGAGGATACTTTTCTATTTATCATCAGATAGAGTGGGAGGGAGGGAGAGAGAGAGAGACAGAGAGAAACATCGATGTGATAGAGCCACATCAGCTGGTTGCCTCCCACACGACCCGACCAGGTCCGGGGACGAACAGCAACCAAGGTACGTGCCCTTGACCAGAACTGAACCCACGACTCATTGGTCCATGGGCCAACACTCTAACCACTGAGCCAAACCAGCCAGGGCTGTTTTATTTTTCTAATTACTGTCCCTTTTTAAAACTCCAAACCTTATTTTTCCTGAAAAACGGAGACTATATTTTCCTTCTCCTTGGTCAGAATAGAGAGAGGGCTTGAGTTTCTATTTTTTTAAAAGTTTATAGTGTGGCAGTGAGTTTGATAAGCACAAGGATTTGAGGGATGCAACAGAGCTAGACCAAATAAGTGTGCATGTGTGTGCACATGTGTGTGCGTATATGTGTCTTGCATGCGTGTTGGGAATGGACACAGGAGTGAATATGGAAAAGGGTCAAGGACATTGAGGGTATTGATGCCTTCTAGGTCCAGCCTGAGGCAGACTTGACATGTCAACCCCAAGCCCTGAACTCCTACATACTCTGAGCAATGAATCGCAACATTCTCTCAAAGCACAGCGAAGGTGAGCAGTTCACCGAGATCAGCAGTCTGTGAGCACATCTATCCCCCTTGTCATTAGGTCAGTGTAGCAGTGATGGCCTCTGGGGAAGGGAGGGGACCAGGGAGGTCAATGTTATGCTTTAATCTATGTGTGTCTGGTGTCTGTCGGTGCTAGAACCTTCTCTAAGACCCACTGCAGTTTACCCTGGGAGGGACAGGGCCATCGTCTGCAGACAGATCTGCCTGCCAGCCCTTTGCCCTTTTACTTTCCTAACTGGCTCTTCCTCACTTTCACCATTGACGTCTTCTCTCTAATGGCTAAACTCAGACACGTTTGAATGGAAATATTTTTGTGTTTTCATTTTATCAATCACAGTTGTGGGTTGAATTATGTAACCCAAAAAGATATGTTCAAGTCCTATCCCCTGTACCCCTGAATGTGACCTTATTTGAAAATAGGGTTTTTGCCATTTTAATCAAGTTAAAATGAGGTCATACTGGATTCATTGGGGCCCTAATCCAGTGGCTGATGTCTTCACAAGAAAGGAGAGAGGGAGATTTGGACACACAGACACAGAAAAGAAACCGATGGGAGAAGAAAACCGGGTGGGCACGGAGGCAGAGATTAGTGATGCAGCCACAAGCCAAGGGTTGCCGGCAGCCCCCAGAAGCTGTGGGGGAGGCCTGGACAGATTCTCCCTCAGACCCTCTAGCAGGAACCAGCTGTGCCAACGCCTGGATTTCAGACTTCTGGCCACACCAGTCACAGGAAATGGATAAAACAGCACGTACCAAAAGCTACGTTTTTTGATTCACTGGTCACTCTGTGTGTGTGTGTGTGTGTGTGTGTGTGTGTGTGTGTGTGTGTGTGTAATGAATGGCAACCAAAAAGATGTCTGAAAGTTGACAAAATTGAAAGGTATTGATGCCCCTATCAGTACCTGGAGGGGGACCCCTGCACTGAACAGTGGACTACATGACTTCCTCATTTTCATAATCACGAGGAGTCCGTGACTCTCTGAGGCAGAACAGCATCATCCTCAAGATCAAGAATTTGGAATAAGAAAAACCTGTATTAGCGTCCTGGTTTCACTATATACTAGCTACTTGGCCATGAACAAATTTCTTAATGCTAAGAGCCCCAAAGTAATAAGGCTTCTTTAAGGAGTCAACATTCTTAGATGGAAGAAACTGACACCAGCTGATGATTTAAGGAGGAAAGAAATTCGTTAGAGGATATTGGGGAGTTCACAGGAAGCCCCAGTAAAATCCACGGCTGCCTCTGATATCTCCAGAAATATAGTTGCTGCTGTTACATCTGCTTGATACTATCAAGAACGGTTTTTTGAGGGTAACTTCAGCTGTGCAGTGAATGTGCCTGATTGGTGGAATGTAGGTCATGGATCTATGCCCTAGCTGCAAGGGAAGCTGGGAAAGGAACTGCAATAATGGTAGCTATGTGCCAGGCACTTTCCTCTATTTCCACATATTAATTCACTTAATTCTCAAGACTTCTGTGAAGTCTGTATGCCATCTCCATTGTTACTGGTGAGGAAACTGAAGTACAGTCGAGGAGAGGAACGTGTAGAGGTGAGCGGCTTGGCTAGTACAAGCAACCTCATTTTATTGCGCTCTGCTTTATAGCACTTCACAGTTGTTGTGTGTTTTACAAATTGAAGGTAAAACCCTTCACCAGCAAAAGGCCTACAGTCTGTTTCGTGGTCATGCTTGCTCCGTGCTGTGGGTCTGAAACTAACCCGTGACAGCTCCAAGGCGTGCCTGTACGTGCAGAGCTGGAACGACACTCATCGTCTGGTTCCAGAGCCCATCGTCTTGGGGTCTTCCTTGTGGTTCTTCACTGCTGTTTCCAGCTTCTACAGTGAAGGTCACTGTCCACCTCTAAAAGCAACAGATTCTTCAAGCAAAAGAAGGGGATTCGATTCTGAATGGCCAAATTAAAAATTAAAATTAAAGTCCATTACAACTTACCTCACAGAGATGCCACATGTATTGAAAGAGAAAAATAAGTATAAAATGATTACCATGGTAATGGTGCCTAGTAAGGATTCCATCAGTGGAAATTGTTTTGTGTGTGTGTGTGTGTGTGTGTGTGTGTGTATTAATTACTGCTTTTACTGCATCATTCTTGACTTTGCTCAACAATTCTTCACTGCTTCTGCCATTTTTTACTTATTTTTCTACAGCTCTGTCACTCATTCACTCTGTGACCCCAGGTAAGTGGCTTCACCTCTCTGAGACTCAGTCTCCTCGCCTGTAAAATGGAGTTGAGTTTGGGAAAGGGCAAATTTGAACTACATGATTTCCAGGGCTGTTCCAGTGTTGACTTTTTTTTTTTTCAACTCTGATCTAGCCCACTGTGTCCAAGCCCTTCCGGGGGATGTCTGCAGTTCACATCATTCATAACTCACAATTTCATTCCAGGTTACAGGCCACATTTTACTGTTCTGTGATTGTTTCCTGTCGTTTCCTCCTCAGAGTGTGCTGCACAAAATGGCATTTCAGAACATACAGCATCGTCTGGAAAGTGGATCAATTTTATAAGTAAGAGATTAGTTGTAGCAGTCCTGATATGTACACACACACACACACACACACACACACACCATCTGATATGATGCTCTGGCGGGCAGTCCAAGTGGGGCTGGACCAGGCTGTTTGGCTGTCAGAGAGAAAGAGATCTATCCTGAGTTGCCTCAGAAAAAGTCCTGAAGCTTTTCCCAAAATGGCAGATTCTTTCCCTCTTTTTCTCCACAAGGGACCTGATGGGTGTCCTGGATGCATGTCCCTGGCAGCTTCTTAGAGGTCTGTACCAGCACCGTGTCCACCTTCCCTCCTTATTCCCCATACTTATCTCCTAGTTCACCAACCGGCAAAGGGTCCTTTCATCTTTGTTCTCAGATGAGATTCTTAGAGTCGAAATATGTTGTTCCCCTTATCTTGTAACTGTTAAAATGTTTGGTATCTCCACTTGAACATTTGTGCAACCACACAGTCAAAGTATCCTGAAAAGTATTAGTTAACATCCTGCCATGTACTGCTCTGGTCGTATTCATTATTTTTGGCGAATGGCGTCACCATACAAAGAACTGCCCAAAGCAGAACTCATGATTTCTCCTTCCCTTCATCCCTACATACTAATAGTTTAAGCCTTTTATAGGCTACCTCAAATATCTTTTTAAATATATATGCCTTCTTCTCTTGAACAGCTGGCACTGATTAATTCTGGATCCCATCTGGATTACAGCAATAGCCTCCCAACTCATCTGTCAGTCTGGAGTCTGGTCCCTTTCCAACACATTCCCCTCCCTGTAGACAGAGTAAATTGCCTAAAATGTAAATCTGATCCTTCCACTCACCCCTATTAAAATCTTTCAATAGTTCCCCTTAGTTTCAAGATAAAGTTCAAACTCCTTAGTTTAGCACATAAAAGTCTTTGTGATCGGGTCCCTGAATAACTCTCCAGCCACTTCCCTCCCTGCCCCCACTCCTCTTTCACACACATCCTTTACTCCAACAACACTGAAGCAATGCGTGCTAGTCAATGCGTCCATGCCAGGGTGCATGTGACATACAGGCTCTGCATTAAATAAATGCCTCAGTCATCCTCCTCGGTCTCCAACTTATCCAGACCACCCCCACTCCATTTCAAAACTCAGCCAATGGCCAACTCCTTAGGTAGGGTATCCTACCTAATAATTTAATTTTATTTACATTTACTTCTTTTGTGCTTCTGTAGAAACCCTAGAATAAACTTTTTTTCCTGAAAGAATGCATGGATGGATAGATGGGTGCCTAACTTTTTTTTTAAATCCTCACCCAAAGGTATTTTTCTGTTTATCATCAGATAGAGTGGGAGGGAGGAAGAGGGAGAGGGGACAGAGAGAGAGAAACATCGATGTGATAGAGACACAGCAACTGGCTGCCTCCCGCAGGACCCGACCAGGGCCGGGGACGAACTGCAATCGAGGTACGTGCCCTTGACTGGAATCAAACCTGCAACTCATTGGTCTGCGGGCCGACGCTCTAACTGCTGAGCCAAACTGGCCAGGGCCTGACTCTTTTTTTTTAATTGAAATATATTTGACATATAACACTGTGCAAATTTAAGATGCAAAACATGTTAATTTGATGCATTTATATATTATAATATGATTGCCATTATAGTGATAACTAGCACCTCTATCACTTTATTTAATTATCTTTTCTTTTTAGTGGTCGGAATGGACCCCCAGTCTCTTAGCAAGTTAATATCTATAAAACAATATATGTGTCTATATTCACTGTACTGTGCATTAAACCTCTAGTATTTACTATTCCTTGCAAGTTTGGACCTTGAAACAACTGTCTTGTCCCCCTTCACACCCTCAATCCTCTGGTCACCACCATTTTACCTTCTCTTTTTACAAGCTTGTCTTTTTTTAGATTCCACATATGTGATATTATACAGTCCCTGTCTTTATCTGTATGACTTAGCTCAGCGTAACATGGTCACAAGTGGCAGGATGCCCTTCTTTATCGTGGCTGGATAATATTCCACTGAATGCCTTGACTCTTATTTATTATATCTTACATCCGCATCGCCTAGCACAGTCCCAGACACATACTCAGTAATAATTTGAGTTCACTGTACCTGAGAAGTGCTTTTGTGCAATTAATCAAACTTATAATCTACCTTTCTGCATTTTTTCCCTTCTGCAAATTCTGAACCTAACAGTGTATGTCATCCACCCTAAGGAGTGTCCCGGGCAAGTCTGTATATGGATTTGCATTTACACATGTCACGGATTTTCTCTGCTTATTCTCATAAAAATACAGAATTGCCGGGATAAGAGTCAGAGCCCATGAAGACATTCCAAGATAGTAAGGAGCCAACTAACGTGAAACAGTGGAAGCTGACTAATAGGACCCTCCTGGGACCTCCCCACGCAGGCCAAGACTCTTGGCTGCCTGGATTTGGGGGGATCCAGGGCACGTGGGGACAGCAAAGCCTTTCAATAAAAACACAATATGCCAACCAGCTGCAAATCCTACCTGCAATTTCTTCTCTTCCTCCTTCGATCCCAGGGAAATATGTCAGTGGATGCTGTCAGATGGGAACAAGCCATTGATCTATAGGGCGTGAGGCAAGGCTGGAATATTGATGTGACAGATCCTCTCTGTGTATAAGCTGCTCTGTAGTAGGTGAAACGCCTCGAGAATTCAGGCTTCCTGGACTAATAAACACCTAAAGGAGTTAAAATCACCAGCATGCTCTGTCTCCACGCCGGAGGCCAGCACCCTCATAGCCAGCAGTAATTGGGGCCTAGAAATTGGAGTTTATATAATTAAAGCAGTTCCTTTCCCTCACCTTGACTTTCATTCTTTTCCTGAGTGTGGTTTTTTTCTCTGTGTACAGTTGAATGTGAGCGACCCCATCAAACAGTGAAATAAAACTGGACTAAGATTTGAAGGCCTGGCTTCTAGCCCCAGGTGACTGACTAAATATTTCCTTCCCTCTCTCTGAGTGTTGGCTTCTTTATCACTGATGATTCAGACCAGATCACAGATTCATAACCTGAGGCTCATGGATGGGATTCGGGGCTCTGTTAACCCTAGAAATTAGATACAACATCTGATTCATATGTACATTTCATTCTAGGAGAAAGGGGCATGGCTTTTGTCAGTTCACAAGTGAGTCCATGCTCCCCAAATTTATGAAATTGAGAGTTGTAATAGAGCACAGCATTTGTAATTCTTTGGGGCAAATTATATCTTAGCACTGGGAAGACAGCCGAAGTTAGGGGCGTGAAGTTGAACTTGATCATCAGACAGACTTGGGTTCAAATCCTGGCTCCTCCCCTTGCTTCCTGTGTGCCTTTGGGTGAGTCACTTCACTTCTGGGACTCTATTTCTACAAATGGCGATAATAATACCTACCTCAAAGTGTTGTGAAAAAAGAAAAGAAACAATGCATATGAAAAAATGTGTGCTAGCATGTCAGAAATTTTCCAGGAATGCTTATTCAAGGTGTATTTAAAGAGGCATACCCTGGCCAGTGTGGCTCAGTTGAGCATCGACCCATGCACCAAGAGGTCACCGGTTCGATTCCCGGACAGGGCACATGCCCAGGTTGTGGGCCTGATCCCCAGTGGGGGGCATGCAGGAGGCAGCCAATTGATGTTCTCTCTCATCCATGTTTCTATCTCTCTCTCCCTCTCCCTTCCTCTCTCTCTCTAAAATCAATAAAGAAAAGAAAATTAAAGAGGCATAACGCTGAGAGCCACTACTTCATTTCGCACCTGGAGATCTTTCCATATAAACTGATGCTCTCTCAGTGTGCTGTTGGACTGAACGTCTGCAGAGCTGTTTTTTCCTTCAGATAGGCGAGACGTGAAATAGGCCTATATGATTACCATGTTTCTGTACAAATGGAAGTCCGCTGGAACTAAGGTAACCATTCAAGTCCTCTACGCAAAGGGCAGGGTCCTGGGAACATGGCTAAGCTTGGATCTAAACAAAGAGAGAGAGGGTCTTTCTCCTGAGAACTTATTCTGAAACCACACCTGCCCACAAAACCCGGTAATTCCAGGCGAGGACTCGGGACCATGCAATGGGGAGTGTGGAGGGGGAGACAGCGTGGAGGACACGCGAGATGACACGAAGGTGGCGGCTCACCTACCAGCACATGGAAGACCCGGCACGTAAACATTTAGATCAGTCCATAACATCTCGCCACCACCTCCCGTGCTCACGTCACCGGAAGACTGGCTGCCCTATGCTACCCCTTCCTCTCCCTTCCATCTCCCCTCAGCCTGTGTAGCTACTGTGACATCTTCTCTTCTTCAGAGAGGGTCTTGATGTTCAGCAAACATTCATTCAATAAAAAATAAGCTCCTACAACAGGTTAAAGAATATATATACACCTTCAAGACATTATCTTCATTTTGAAGAAGAGGAAATAAAGTTCATAAAGAGAGTAAAGAACTGAATAGGTTTGAGTCCAGATGCTTCTGACAAAAGCTTTTAAACTAAACCCTGAGCCCTCCAGACAGTGATAAATAAAATATGTTCCGTGCTCTCGTGCAGCTGTGGGAAGCACAGACATGCAAATAGAAAGCTGTGATAGAGTCCTATGTGCTCTCTAGGTTGGAGGCAAACACCAGAGGCTGTAAGAGCAAAGATGTTCAACTAGAAATGGTGGGGACAGAAGGTATGGGTGAAATCTGAAGTCCAGACACTACTTTTTTGAAGAGTTGAATCTTTACAGGTAGAAGGAAGGCAAATCATTTGACACAGAAGAATGAGCTCATACAAAGTCACAGAGGCAAGAGGAAGATGTCAGGGAACCCAAATGTGTCTGCTACTTAGATGTCAATGTCCCTGGCACTGTGACTTGCAAACACCCCAAGTTCTCTCGGCCGCCCCGAGATGGGACACTGCCCTTCTGTGACAAATGAACTTGTGATCTTAGCCCTGCTGCTCTGAAAAGAGATAAGGACTTAGGGGACCCCAGAAACTGGTTTTTTGTTTTTTCTTTTTCTTTCCCCTGCTCTAACTCAGACAACCCAATCTCAGCACAAAAGGTTGCAATTTCCCTGGGAAGAAATTGTGCTGACCTCGAGTTTTCACAAACAGTGCGGTATTTCTGCTTGGCTGCACAGCCTCCGGAAACACTGCTAAATAACTGGTGGGCCAGACGTCCCCAAGCAAGCAGCTGCGGTGTGAGGACCAAGCTGAAGTCTGCCGGTGGCCATTCACCTCAAGTGAGGAAGAAAAGGTGAGTAGGTTCTGAGAAGTCATAAACATCCCAGGGCCTCTCTACATTCACTCCCCCACCACCTTCTCAGCAAACAGCTGAGCCAGCACGGGGATGACCTAAACAAGGGGGGGGGGGGCAGGGCCAAAATCACGTGTTCTAGGAGGAAGGATTTGTATTTGCACCCGTTTCATCAATGAGATTGACTAAGACTCTCCCAGGCTTTGTCCACCCCTGTCTAAAACAGGAAAATATTTCTCACTGCAGTTCTTTGAACTTAGTTGTTATAAAAGTTTTTTAAGTATTTGATTTCTGATGTGTTTTTTTTAGCAAAGATAACGTTTAGACCTGGTCTTTGACTTCTAGCAGTTGTAGAAATCAAACCTGACCCTAATATTATTGACTAGACTTATTCGGTGCTTAAATTGAGAAGCCAAATAGCAGGGAGGGAGGACATAAACCACAGAACTTATATGCATGTATGCGTAACCATGGACATAGACATCAATGCTGGGGACGGGCAGGGGGTGGTGACCAGGAGGAGGGTGTCAATGGGGGGAAAAGGAGAAACATCTGTAACAAAAATAAGTTAATAAAAAAAATTAAAAATTAAAAAGAGAGAGAGAAACCAAATAGGCCAGATTAAGTATTTCCTATTGCATTTTCCTAACTCTGAACATTCATGAAAGAGATGGCCCTTTCCCAACCCATGTTTGCTAAGGAGTTAACAAACTCTCCTTTTAAAAACAAAAATCTTATAAAGAGGGGGAAATAAATTACCCCCTAGTATGAATATTTTCTTCACTCTGCTGCCCCCCAACACCACTGATGGCATGGAAACAAGGAGTACCTCTTGATAGAAAAGGGGATGCTTTTGATTTTATTTTAATTTTTTAGAGAGAGACAGGAAGGAAGGGAGAAGGAGAGAAACACTGATTTGCTGTTCCACTTATGTATGCACTTGTTGGTTGGTTCTCGTATGTGTCCTGACCAGGATCAAACCCGCAACCTTGCATATCAAGACAATGCTCCAACCAACTGAGCTACTTGACCAGGGCAGGGAACATTTTTCAAGTAATTTTGGAGTTTGGAATATGCTTAGGTGAGGAACGAGTCGTGAGGAGCATAGGAAAATAATACCCAACCAATAGCAAGCACGTCTTAGGGCAGAGACACTGTAATACATCCAGACAGAGATCATTTCACATGCACAGCCATATGAAGCAAATGAGGAATGAGGCACTTCCTTGCCAGGAGCTAGGATGCTAAGAAAACGAAATGCTGTACTTCATTCAACAATAAAGGATCTGCTCTGCCTGAAGTTGTCCGGCTCCAGTTTGAGTTACAAAAGGGAAGAAGGAGAAGAGGCAAGATTACAAAGGGGGGAAAGACAGAGACAAAATAGGATGGCAGCATAAACAACGCCTCAGCTAAGTGTTCTTTATCGACTCCATGTAGAATAGATTTGTAACTCAATTCATTCATTCAACAATGATTTGGTGGGCACCTACACATTATGCAGACAATAAAAGATAGGACACATATTTCCCCCTTCTAGAATATTACAGTGTCTTCAAGAATCTCAGCACCTTTCTAAAGGGTTCTTTACAGATGAGCCATGAGTTTGGTAGTTCATATTTATGCCACATATGAACTGGGGACATTCCAGCTTCACCTAACAAAATTCGACATCCCACAAAATAAAATTCACGATGTCTGCATTCAATTTAAAACAGAAAAACAAATAGGCAAATATGAACCATAGCTAAGAAACAACTGAACTACTCAATTAATTATAACAGACCCAGAATGGATGTGATAAAATTATTTGACAAAAATATTAAAATAACTATCATAAATATGCCTCATATATTCAAAATGATAAAGGACAGTATGAACATAATGGAAAATATTTTCTTTACTTCAAGAGAACTTCTGGAGATGAGAAATATAATATCTAATATAAAAAAGACAGTGGGTGGAATTAATAGCAGATTAGACAGAGCAGAAGAAAAGATTAGTAAACTTGAGGATGTAGCAATACAATCTATCCACTAAAATGAAGCATAAAGGAGAAAAGAAAAACTTTAGAAGAAATGAACAGTGCATCAATGTGTGGGGGACATATCAGTGTGGCCCTGGCCAGTTTGGCTCAGCAGTTAAAGCGTCAGCCTGCGGACCAGAGAGACCCGGGTTCGGTTCCCGCTAAGGGCACGTACCTGGGTTGCAGTTTGTTCCCAGCCTCGGTTGGGGTCGTGTGGGTGGTGACCAGTCGATGTGTCTCTCTCACATCGATGTCTCTCTCTCTTCCTCCCTCTCTCCCTCCTGCTCTGTCCAAGGATAAATGCAAAAATGTTCTCGGGTGAGAATTAAAAACAACAACAACAACAAAACACATCAGTGTGCATAGTAGTAGTTGTAAATGGATAAGGGAAGGGATGGAAAAACAATTGAAGAAATAATGGTCAAAAGTTTTCCAAATTTAAAGAGCAGAATAGAAACACATAGATATAAAGAGTTCTAGGAAACTCAAGCAGAAAAAAACAAAGAAATCCACCAAGATGCATTATAACACAATTGCTAAAAAAACAATGATAAGGAGAAAATCGTCAAAGAATTACAGGGGAAAAGAACACACGCTCTAAAATGAATGATAAAAACATGTATCGACATGTTTAAGAAAATTAAAATCATGTTTTCTGACCACAGCTGAATAAAAATTGAAATGAATAATAAAGAGCTATCTAGAAAACCCAAAAATACTTGGAAACAAAACATACATTTCTAAATAATAAATGGGTAAAAGAAGAAACCAAAAACAAGATCAAAATGTACTTTGAAATGCATGTAAATTAAAGTGAAATATATCAGAATTTGTGGATAAAGCTTTACAAGAGAGAAAACAATTCTCATATCGATTATATAAATGTCTACCTTATAAAACCAGTCAAGAAGAAAAAATTAAACCCAAAGTAGCAGAAGAGTAAAAATTTAAAAGATGAGAACAGAAATAAGTGAAGTGGTAAACAGCACAGCAGTACAGAGGATCAAAGAATTATAAGCTGATTCCTTGAAAAGATCCATCAGATTGATACACCTCACATCCTGAACTGTCCAATATGTACAGCTGCCACTTGGGGCTATTGAGCAATTAAAATGTGGTTAATATGAAATAAAATATGCTGTAGATTTAAAGTACACACAGGCTTTTGAAGACTTCTAGAAATAATAGGACAAAAATTGTATCACCTTAGGTTAAGCAAAGAAATCTTAGAGCATAAAATGTGCAAACCAAAAAAAAAAAAAATTGATAAAATAGTTTTATCAAAACTTTAAAAGTTTGCTCTTTAAACGTTTGCTCTTTAAAAGAAATGACTCACAAAATGTAAAGGTAAACCACAGACTAGAAGAAATGTTTGCAAATTATAACGGATGAAAGTCTTAAATCCAAAATCTATAACAAACTTTAACAATTATTAGAACACAATGGACAATAAACAATACAATTAAAAATGGGCAAAAGATTTGTAGTCACTTCTCTCAGGAAGATATATGAATGCATATCCACATATTAAAAGATACTGGTGAACAGGAAAATGAAAGTTAAATCCGCAATGTAATACCAGGACACACCCTCTGGAGTAGTCAAATTGAAAAGGTTAAAACATAGCCCGGCCAGTGTGGTTCAGTGGTTGAGCGTTGACCCATGCACCAAAGACACCATATAGATCAGAAGTGTTGATAGATCTAAGTAAGAACAGGACACTAAGATGCAGAAGAGGCCTTTTCAGGCTAAAACCAGGGCTTTAAGGGAAGCAAAGGAATCACTACAGCGAGGGGGAACACATACCAAGGGAAACCTTGGGGCATCTCAGTAAAGGGGCATTGGAAAGAAATTACTGTAGGATTTGGACTCTGGTTGGGTGATTTGAGGGGCAGCCTGAGGAAGTAGGGTTGATTCTAGATTGGGACTGTCAGAAAGTGAAGACAATTCCAGGACTGGATATCTGAACACCAAGTCTCTGGGGAGGGCGGACGGGCTAGAAGAGAAGCAGCTGTTCCTTTTAGCCACGTGTTCAGTATTTTGTGGAAAGCGAATACCTTTGTTTCCATCTGCACTTAGACACA
Organism: Tadarida brasiliensis; assembly: GCA_030848825.1. NCBI lineage: Eukaryota > Metazoa > Chordata > Mammalia > Chiroptera > Molossidae > Tadarida > Tadarida brasiliensis. Next base: position 33,969,550 of record CM061275.1, read on the forward strand.
GTTATGAAGTGGACCTGCCCCGCTTTTTTGTTTATCGTGATCTCGGAGTAGTAACCTTGTCTGAGGTTTTTATTTTGTGGGATTGTTTACGTCTTCCTGAAGAATAACGTAAGCTGTGAGCCCAGGCCAGCTTTCAGATGCCAGGGGATGCTTTATTTATTTATTTATTTTTCCTTTTTCAGTCAAAAAGGGGAAACAATACAAATGTCTATCAAGTGGTAAATAAACAAAATGTGGTGTATCCATATAATTAGAGACTACTCAACAATTTAAGAAATGGACTTCTATTATATGCAATGACATAGTTGAATCTCCGAAGTGAAAGAAATTAGACACAAGAGTCTATATACTGTGTGATTCCAATTACGTAAAATTCTAGAACAGTCAAAACAATAGTGGCTAAAGCTGATCACTCGATGGGTTCTGGGGGTAAATGCAGGTATTGACTGCCAAAGGGAGGAGAGAAATTTGTGGTATGAAAATGGACTATGTCTGATTATGCAGTAGTTATGACTGTCAACACGTCAAGCCTCATCAAATTGTACTCTTAAACTGGTGAATTTTATTGAACATAAATTTTACCTCTTTGATTTTTTAAAAATATATCTTTTCCCTCTTTGGGGGTAAAAATGGTTCTGTTCTTAGAAACACAGCAGCCATTCTCCTCCTTCTGGAGTCAAGTGAAAATATCTCCAGTCCTTCTGCTCAGTTAACCTCCCCCAAGAATAGATCAAAGTTTTCTAAAATGGGGAAAATAAGAGTTGATTTCTTAGTGGATCAATTGGGCTAATTAGCCACTGGCCAAGGAACACCTGAATACTGTCCCTTACCCAGAACTCACCCTATCAGTGGCCCTAATATTCCTGTTTTCAGAGCCACAATGAGCTCTGAAGAAATGCAGCAAACAGAACTCTGGCATTTCACTTTTCCTCTCTTGACCTTAGCTCTTACCCTCTACAAAGGAAGAGGAGTGGATATAAGCATTTCTCAGGGCACTTCTAGCTCAGAAAAGCCTCCTATATGAGTTATACTTGCAAGGCTCAATTTAAGTTAAAATGTACCTCTGACATTTGGTGTGTGCTTGTGCGCGCGTGTGTGTGTGTGTTGTTAGTGACGTGGGCTGGGCACAGGAGAGAGTAAATGCTCCAGACTTGGTGGATTGTTCCATCCAGCTAAAGGAGCAGCAGCCTCAATCATTTTGGAGAATTCTTGAGAGTGTATAATACTTATTAGTTTAATAAAAGCGGATATTGCTTATCATAATGGGAACTACCTAATAAAAATAAGATGGAAATATCCTTAAAGTAATAATTTGATGTCAGCTCTGATTCTTCTCACATTAACTCCTCCAAATTCCACTGACTCTCTAAAACCAATACTATCATCTGACCACACAAGAGGGGCCTCCATCTGGAGCACCACACTTTATTTATTTATTTTTTTATCCTCACCCGAGGACATTTTTGCATTTATCTTCAGACAGAGTGAGAGGGAGAGAGGGAGAAAGAGAGAAACATCGATGTGAGAGAGACACATTGACTGGTTGCCACCCACACGACCCCAACCGGGGCCGGGGACAAACTGCAACTGAGGTACGTGCCCTTAGCGGGAACTGAACCTGGGACTCTCTGGTCCGTGGGCTGACTGCTGAGCCAAACCGGCCAGGGCTGGAGCACCACACTTTAGAGGGTTCCTCTTTGTCCCACTCCTTCAACTGATCCCACCCCAAGAAGGAAGTCCATGAGCCCAAGGGAACATGCCAACCGAGAGTGTGAGCCCTCAACCACATCTGTCTAGACAATACTAGGAGCACCTAGGCCCCCCAGTTCCCCACCCAGTCAGCTTGGGGTTCACTTCCAGAGCCTAGGTAAGCCTCTTCCCCAGGCCTTCTATGTACGCACACCTCACCTTAAGAGGTAGAAGAGGTTTGGCGGTGAAGGTTGGACAGAGCTTAGATGTGTGGACTACAATGTTCATATGAATGCTCACAGGGCCCTTGAGCTGCGAGTCAAAGCCACGAGTGGGAGAAAAAGAGGGAGGAGCTCAGGCTTGGCGCCAGGCCTTCCCATGCTCCCATGCTCCCATGTTCAAGAACAGAACTCTGCGGAGTCTAAGAATTCTCAATGTAACTGGTCTTCAGGTTACTAATTAGATATAATGGTCAATATAAACATTTAGAACATATTTTATTTTACATTTTTTTAGCTTCATTTAGAGCATTTAATTTTAATTTTAATTTTTTTACATTTATTTTCAGATAGAGCTGGAGGGAGAGATGGAGGAAGAGAGAGAGAGAAACATCGACGTGAGAGAGACACATTGAGTGGTTGTCACCCACACGACCCCAACTGGGGCCGGGGACAAACTGCAACTGAGGTGCGTGCCCTTAGCAGGAACTGAACCCGGGGCTGTCTGGTCCGCGGGCCGATGCTCTAACTGCTGAGCCAAACCGGCCAGGGCAATTTAGAGCATTTAAATACATAAACATACAGCATGTGAGTCTCCCTTTGGTCATTTTCCCCTGGGATGTTGTAACTGTTAGGAGTAGATCTGTCCAGAACTCACAGGCAGTTTGAGAAGTGTTTATTCCCTCTAAGGCAACTTACTCGCACTACGGTGATTGAGAAGTATCTGAAGGTGCACCATCTCAACACAATGATGACCGCCCTGCTCTTGGCTGGGAGAATTTAGACCATGATCTTCAATGCTCTATGTCTCTCCCATTGATCATTCCACTTAATTTGAAATAAAACTAATAAATGGAAGGATTCTCATTATAAACTCTGATTGGTAACATATTTCATATATATTGACCTTAATTTGCTACCACAGAGATTCGTTTCAGAGAAAGCTAAGTCTACCATGAAGGGATTAAGGAAGGAGAGGTTTTTTAAATGAGTTAAAAGAAACTATTAAAAGTAATTTCACTGTGCCAATGAAATTGCTAGCCAGAGAAGGGGGCAAATCAAACAGAAAATAAGCAGATAATGAAGTGCTTGGAGACTTTACGGGACACGTTACCCAGATATAGAAAAAACGTGGTGGGGGGAATGATGGCAAGGCCTGTTTAGCTGTGTAAGGGCAGCCGTGATTAGTTTGAAGATGGAGAAGGGGGCTGGAGGAGAATGGCCTCTCTTGGTAATACCTGTCATGGAACAAGTGGGCTCTGCTCCTCCCTAAAGGGGAGAAGTCCTTGTAAACAGCTGTTTTTGCAGAAGGTGACATACCAGTTGTCCACTATGGCAGTCATAATTTCATCTAGCTTCCTTACCGGGGGGAAAAAAATCTCAGATGTCACTCTAAGTCTTCCAAGAACTTCTGGTGACATCAATTGGCCTTCAAAGTCCTGCAAGGTTAAGAAGGGTGTGTGGAACAGTCTTACTACCTTAGGAAGAGTTTACGATTCACTGTGGGATTGACAGGTGCCCAGAACACCTAGGAATCTTGACATTCTGTTGTCAAAATAGACATGTTAGAAAGGTTTGTGGATTTAAGAGACGTGTGTACGTGGTGTCTCCTAATTTCACAGGAGGAGTCACTTATATAATCTATAGTTGGGTTTCCAGAGTACTGAAGTCAGAAAACAAGAGCCACTGAGACTTGGGAGACCAGTGCCAGGAACCCACAGGCTGGAGGTGGGTCCCTGGCTTGGGAAGATCAGAAGGAAAAGGTATAAAGCCTTTAGAGCTGAGAAATCCCATGTTCCATTGAATTCCTGGAGCATGTAAAACACCATGACACTGCTCATTAAAATCAGCTTTGATTTGATGGGCACAAGATTCTGTGAAACGATATTAATCCACTCAACCAGAGGGTGTAATACAGTGGGAAGCACTGGACTGGGATCAGGAGACCTCGCCCATCCTGCTGAGCAAGTGAATTCCATTCCTGATGTCCCCGCACCTACCTAGGGCTAACTTTAGTTCCTGCAGCCCAGGAACGGAACCACAAGCGAAATAAGAGTGGCCATTGATAACTGTACATTCCACACAAAGTATATCAAAGTAGAAATACCTAAAATGTTCTTAAAGGGTCTCTGATTTCCAGGGTAGTATACATTTGAAAGATGAGCAATGAAAGCATAGAATGGAGAGAAACAGTCATCCATCTGAGTGCTACCAGGGGAGAAGGTGCTCTGAAGACTTAAATGAGGGTTTGATCCACCTGGCAGGTATACCCTGTGATGGACATGTATGGAGGCCCTAGATGATATTAACCACACCACATAGATGCGTCCTCATTCCGAGGCTAGCCTCTATAAGAACACTTCTAATTATAATTGGCTTCCCGTGTAGCCGGTCCAGAGGGAGAGACCATGTTTGCCAGAAAACATGAGCATAGTGTCAGCTACAGCTTAGGAGTTCTAGTTCTCATTGTGCCCTAATAAAAATTCTTTTATGCCTTGGTCTCTTGTGAATCTATTCTGACTCTACCACTTACTCTTTGGGTGTACTTGCACAGATGACCTTCCCCTGAATCTCAGTTATCTCATGTGTAAAATGGAAAATACAACCTTTTCATCTTCTGGAGTTGTGAGCGTCTAGTGACTAAAGCATGTGAAAGCACTTAGCACAGTGCTGGGCACCTAATGATGTCCCATAAATATCAGCTAGGACCCTTGTGTCTTCCTTCTCCTTGTTCTTTCTCTCTTCCTCCTGGTTATCTCTCCCCCTATTAACCCCTGTCTACTCTCCACCTCATCTACTGAACAAGCCAACCACCTAGTCATTGAGCAGTCTTTTGCCATCTAGCAAAATGTATTTAGGGAGCATGCACTGGCTGGACACTGAAGCTACAAGCATAAACAGAACCCAGATTATCTTCTCAAGGGCTCACTCTATCCTTGGCACTGGACTCTGCCATCCCTTAACATGGTGAAGGATGCACCATAATAGGCACAATTGTATTGAACACACTGATATTATCACCCATAGTGAGTATCAGTCTCCCTGATGAACTCTAGAAACCAACAAAATTGAGTCTCTGAACCTGTAGAGTGGAGGGGTAGTCTCTAGACTGTGGTGATTTCACCAGTCTTTTGTAGAAGCCTGGCCTCTGTAGGTAATCTCCCCCTGCATTTCCTTTTACTCTGATTTCTGTCTTATAACTTCTGTACCGTGTGAAATAATTCAAGTTGCTTGCAAATAATAGAGTCTAGATTATTAGAATATTGGATGTTGTTGCCCTTTGGGCCAGGCTGTCCAAATCCTACGGGCAATACATATCTGGGTCTCATAGTTCACTAGATTATTCCCCTTGACTCAGTTTCCCCTTAACACTGTTGTTATCCCACCCCACCCAGGTAGCTGGAAACCATAAACCAGCATCTATTCATTTAAAGAGATTATGATGACGGAGTTAGAGCATTTGCCTAGCTGAAAAGATATTAACATACTCAAAAGTCCTTGAAAAAAAATGTGTCAGTGGTTACTACCTTTACTCTTGTTCCTAGAATCTGTGAAAGACAGGGTGGAAAGGTTCCCCCCAACCCAACTATAAGTGGATTTGAAAAAGGCAGAGAAGTAAATTACGTTTCTATGGAAAGCCAGGGTGACATGACAGATAATTAGCAGGACAACCTGTTTCTCTGAGATGGGAAGCTTAGCCATATCAAGGACTTAAAGCCCCCAGCCCTTCTCATATCCCCTAGTGGATTCCTTCTCTGCAAATAGCCAGCCCTGCCAGATGACAGTGACTTTCACCTTGAATCCTTCAAAGGCACCTTTCTTTGAAAATCCCTTCGCTGTGATGCAGAATAGCAATAACTTTGCCATCTTGGCTACAGTTTACAGGGTCTGTTGAGGTGAAAGTGAGATGAACCCCAGAAAACTGACCTGTCCCACAGAATCGTGCTTTGAATATGAATGTGCCTCACTGCCTTTCTTGGTGTGCGATTTCTCATTTTCCCCTTTCCAGCTCAGAGCCTGAGAGGGTGGGGAGGTCCCCAGACGCCTGTTTGAGGGGAGAGGGAGTTTAGGTCAGAGTGGGAAAAGCGCTTCTCTCCCTGGGGTATGACACTGAACTATTTTTGTGTTGATGGGCAATGATGCTTTGTGTAAGAGGAAAATGGAAAGAGGTGAGGTACATGGGCATAGCTGAGCAGGGAGGCAAGCTACCCAATCTATTTCATGAAACCTGAGCTGGTCACGACTGAATTTCAAGGGCATTACTATTTGGAATACATAAATGTTCCCCTTAAACAGCTTCAGAAGCTTGTTTTTAAAATATGCCTCTCAGAGTAAACTGACATATATAAAAAAAAATAAAAATAAAAATAAAAACTTTATCTCCCCCCCAGGAAGTGGTCATTTCACTTATCTTTTCCATAGGTTTTCTTTATCTATTATCCAGTTATTAAGCTCCTCCCCCAAAGTGAGTAAGTTACAGGAGGAAGAAGAAAGCTTCCCCGGGACTTTATAGAAGAGCCCCTGGGCACCCTTTGGAAGGAGAACCAGGAGGTCAACAAGGATGGACAAGCAGCAGAGCACCGGCTTCTGTAACTGATGCAGCCAGAGTAGCCACCACTGGTGTCGATTCTTAAACCTGAATTAAGGCTGCCTCTCTTGGTCAGTTCACACTCTTTCCCTCAGCTGTTCAGTGTCCTTCCAGAAGAGACTGTCAGTGTGTCATCTTCTGTCTCAGGGTGCTTTAGATCACCTGACCCCACCAAGAGAGTGTGGGACCAACGTAGCTTTGACCACTAGAAGTGAGGAGCAGCGAATCAGGTAAAGAATTGGCGCTATCCAGGCATCCATTCTTTCATCCAGCCGGAGCGCAGGGAGCATGGTGCTGAGTTAGGCGTCACTTTTCCCTCTTCTTCTCGCCCCGCGTTTTTTTCTTCCTACTGTCTTGTCTCAATATTTAGTGAACACAGTGTGTGTCAAACACATACTGAACATGCAAGGTATTAACTTGTTTGTCCCCAAACCCTATAAATACTATCATTTTCGTCATCATCATCATTATCACCATCACTATCATCATGGGGATTTTTATCAATTTACACAATTAGGTGGAAGAGTTAGGATTTGAATCCAGGTAATCTGATCCAAAGCTCCCATACCAACATAACCCTATGTATCTCCCCCACCCATTTACTTTAGCTCTGTTCAGCATGTTGAATATGGCCAAGCCAGAGCACTCTCATTATCGTAGAAGATGTAGATTGGTTAAAAGCATCCAGTTTTGTCATGATCAACTAGAGGGAAGTAAGATGAATTGCAGCATAAGAAATGTAAGTTAGCTATAAAGAAGGACTTCTTGAAATCAAGGCTTCAACTGCCATTCCATTATCTTTTTTTGGATCAGAACACGTTTTAGAGTTGTTTGAACAGTCATACCTGAAGCAAAAAATTGATTATTCGTGTAGAAGTTTTCCAGACATGTTAAATGACTGGTGATTGAGTTCCCGGTATTAGTGTTTTCTGACTCTCCCTTTCCAGAGTACATGCAGGGATGGATGCCCTTGGCTCATTAGTCCTCCACTCTTTCTCATTTATCTCCTTGCTTTTTATTGACTGAGAATTCTTAAAACCTGGAATAACTTCCCCTAAGTACCAGCTTGACGATTAATTAGTAGTGACTGCCTCTTTTACTGAACCGAGAGAGACTGGAAAGTGAAAGAATGCCAGGACTCATTCCTGTAGCCTCCTTCAGAATGTGTGGAAGGCGGGCCGTGGCTCCATGGACACCCCACTGAGCTGGGAGCCATAGGGGTGGGATGGTGGAGTGTGGAGCTCGGGAAGGGCTCCAGAAGGTAGACCCACTTGAGTTGGAATCTCCCTAAGTCACAAATTAGCTGTGTAACCTTGGATAAATTATTTAAGCTTTTTGAGTCTTTGTATCCACATCGTATTTTCTAAAAGAATCATTTTATACTTACAAAAAAAGATATGCAATGAAAGTGCCTATGTGGGAGGGGACAGCAGAGAATCTGAATAGACATTTCTCCGAAGAGGACATACAGATAGCCAACAGACATATGAAAAGATGCTCAACATCACTAATCATCAGAGAAATGTAAATTAAACTACAGTGAGATATCACCTCACACCTGTCAGAATGGCTATCATCAATAAATCAACAAACAACAAGTGCTGGCGAGGGTGTGGAGAAAAGGGGACCCTAGTGCCCTGCTGGTGGGAATGCAGACTGGTGCAGCCACTGCAGAAAATAGTATGGATTTTCCTCAAATTTTAAAAATAGAACTACCATATGACCCAGAAATTCCATTTCTGAGTATTTATCTGAAGAAATCCAAAATACGAATTCTGCCATTTGACCCAGTGATTCCACTTCTAGGAATATAGCCTAAGAATCCTGAAACACCAATCAGAAAGAATATATGCACCCCTATGTTCATAACCGTGCTATTTACAATAGCTAAGATCTGGAAACAGCCCAAGTGTTTACCAGCAGATGAGTGAATTAAAAACTGTGGTCATTTACACAATGGAATACTATGCAGCTGTAAAAAAAGAAGGATCTCCTACCCTCTGTGACAGCATGGAAGGACCTGGAGAGTATTACGTTAAGTGAAATAAGCCAGTCAGAGAAAGATGAGTATCACATGATCTCACTTATATGTGGACTCTAAAGAACAAAATAAACTGATGAACAAAATAGATCCAGAGACATGGAAGCAGGGAACAGACTGACAAACCTCAGAGGGAAAGGGAGGGCAGGAAGAGATGAACCAAAGAACTTCTATGCATATATGCATAACCAATGGACACAGACAATAGTGTGGTGAGGGCAGTGGGGTGGGAGCAGGGAGGAGGGGGTCAATGGGGGAAAAAATGAGGAACATCTGTAACACTTTCAACAATAAAGATGAAATGTTTAAAAAGATACATGCACCCCTATGTGCATCCCAGCATTACTTGCAATAGCCAAGATATGGAAGGAACCTAAGTGTCCATCATTAGACATATGGATGAAAAATATGTAACATATATATACAAAGAAATATTACTCAGCCATAAAAAAGAACAAAATCTTGTCATTTGTGGTGACATTCATGGACCTAGAGGTTATTATGCTAATGAAATAAACCAAAGACAAATATCAAATGATTTCACTTATACTTGGAATGAATGAATGAATGAATGAATGAATGAATAAATAAATAAACAAACAAACAAACAAACAAACAAAACAGGAATAAACTCATAGATACAGAGAACAAATTGATAGTTGCCAGATGGAAAGGAGGTTGGGGGGGATTAGTGAAAAGGTGAAGGGATTAACAAGTAAAAATTGCCATTTATAGAAACAGTCCCAGGGATGTAAAGCATGGCATATGGAATATACTCAATAATTGTAATGCTATGTGCGGTGTCACATGGTTACTAGACTGATCCAGTGATCACTTCATAAGTTATAGAAAGGTCTAATCACTGTGTTGTACACCTGAAACTAATATAACATTGTATGTCAAATGTATTTAAAACAATTTAATTTTTTTTAAAGAATGTGCCTGTTTTTATTTTGTAAAATAAACTTTCTTGCTTAATTTTTCATTATAAGCTGAAATTACTTTATATTTCTGTATATATTCCTAACCTACCTTCTCTGTTGTAGTCAAACTAGAGTATTCAAAGTCTTTTCTATCTTGTTTTTTAATCTAGAATATTTCTCTCACTCCACAAAATCCCCCTCCTGAACACTTTTATAATCCTACTATCATTTTAATTTTATAATGTCTAAGAAACTTTCTACCAAATATTCAATATTCTTCTTTAAATTTTAAAAGCACACAATATTCTTTGTAATCCACCTTCTACTCACTTTCCCAGCCTCATGTTATGCTATGTACCTCTCAATTTAGGCTTCAGAGATGCCAAATTATTCATCATTCCAGAAGTCAACATGTTGTTCTATGTGTCTATTTTTGGAACAGGTTTCTTTGCTTAAAATGCGTGTTCCCTTGGTGGACTCCTAGTCATCCTTCAATCCTATGGTGGTGTCATTTCCTCCATGTAAAGTGTTCCCTGATGTCCTCTCTGTCTGGCCCACCAAAACTCATCACACTTATTTCTACATTAATGTAACAACTTGTGAGTTTGCTATTATTGCTTTTGTCATATAATATTATAAATCACTTATTTACATATGTCCACATATGAACTCCCTAAGGGTAGAAACTATGCAGTATGTATTTTGTATGTCCAGGCACCATGACTGGCGTGTAGTTAAAAGGTGCTCAAAAATATTTGAAGGGTTGAACTAAACATCACATATAGTCTGAAACACAATTTTGCGTTTGATTACACGATCTGTTATTCTGTGGTTTTGCCTCTATGTCTAGACTTCTCAACAAGTTTTAAGTACTTTGGAGGCAGAAAGGACTTGGCTTACTCTATGTCTCCTATAGGGCTGAGCATTTACTAAGTAATCATTTGTCAGGTGGGATGATGCACTAGAGGGGAGGGTGGGAGCAGATTTGTAGCAAGAAGTGACTGGATCCCAATAGCTCACACTTACGGGGCTGGCAATGACCTTTCCGAACACACAGGAAACCACGTGGGGCTGACCACACACTTGCCCTCCTGAACAGGAGCCTGGAAGTCTTATGAGTAAGGTGAAACTCCTGGGTAGAACGGGAATAAGAAGAAGGTCCAAATTCTAAAGTTGAACTCAATTCTTGCAAGCCTGTCCCAGCCTCCCTCCAAGAGACCATTGTATAGCTTGCTGTGGAAAGGTATCTGTCTTTCAGCAATTACACATTTTTTTTTTGCAAGTGCTAATACTTCTGTGGTGGAAAAAGAAGGCCAAAGGGAAAAAAAGAAAAACAAATTGGGGGGTTGGGGGGAGAGGAGCTGGTTTGAAATAATTTTATCTAATTTCATTTTAATTAGATCCTTTTTCTAACTGAGTTTCTAATTTTTCAATTAGCAATTAGCAGCTGCAACTCATTCTGAGCATCACGAGGTGCCAAAGACACTAATTACACCACAGGAGTGGGAGGCTGGAAATGAGAAATAAAATTATCCATGAATGTTATTAGAAGAAAGAAATGATTACTCTCCATAATAATATACTGATGTGAGCCTAATTAGATTGAAGGATTCAGAGGGAAAAAAAACGAGACTTAAAAATGAATTACATTTAGTTGCCTTGAGGTCATAATTTTGCTATAAATATTGCTTTAGAACATCTCACTTGAAAACAGGTTTGCAAGCCTGATAATGTTTATGTCAGGTTGTTAGGAAATGACCCACATCTCTGGTATACAATAACCCAAAACATCAATGACTTCTGAAATGCCAATACTCTTCCTGGAAAATGTGTGTCTGAGATTTCAAAAATAAACACTCACACCCATGCGCATACATAAACAAAGCAGTAAAAATAATACCCAGGCACTGGAAGATGCCAAAGCAAAGATGCTCCTTTTGGCGTTGCCAACCAGGGGTGGGATTTTCAGGCACGAAATGGAAAGATGGGTGCCTGTGGTTTCCAATCTGTCCAATTAGTTTCCTTCCTCCTGTGACAGTGCTGAGCCTGGAACTGTGTTGTCGAGAAGAAAGCCACGAGCTGATGACTCCTCCGTATCTAGACGTTGCTAGTTTGAAAAACACTCCACTGGAGAAGAGTATAGCTTTACGTTAACAAAGCAGCCACACAGACCACCTGTGTTCTCAGAGAAGAGCTACTTTTCTGGCTCTAGACACAAATCAAGACTACGGTATTGATTCCTAATTAGCTGCAGAGTAATTCCCCAGACTCCTCGAGGCCAGAGCAGCTGACCATGGCTTTGGTAGATTCTAACAGAAGCCATTCCTTCCCCTCCCAAGGGCCACCCCGGTGACTGGACCCGGCTTAGCAAACTTTCTCACAACCTCTGTGGCCTGTAAACCTTCTTCATAGGAGATCATTAAAGGGAAGCAGAATGTTCAGTAAGTATCCACTTCACCTTCCAATGTTAAAGTTTTATCTGTTTGAATTTAATGTAAAAACACGACATTACTTTCCGGTCCCCCTAATAATTCCTGAAAATCTTACTTCCATCCCCTTTCCTCTTCTCATTTTCTCCATAGAGTTCCCCAATTGCAATGGTTTTTCCTCTTTCCTAATGATTTCCAAATGCCTTAACCCCTCTCCTGAACTCAATCCTGACAGTTTTCACCATTTACGCAGCAATTTTAGCCGAAGTTTTCATCAGCACCTTAAAATCAACATTGACAGTATCCATCCCATTCATCATGCTTTTCAGCCACACCCCAAGTGTCCCTCAACCTGCATTCCAAATGTCTGTCAAAGCATGGCCATCCTCCCAGGAGTTCAGACTTCAATCCTTGAAGTCATCTTTGGTGCTCCCCCTCCCCTTGTCTCCCTTATCTCCAGCTTCTTCCTGGGCATTTCTGTTAGCCATGCGAGTCCTACTTCAGTAGTTCTCCAATGGGCTTCTCTTCTCATTCCCAATGCCCGGGAGTAAGCATCCCTGATTTCCTACCATATCTTCCTAACTGATTCCTCTGGGAAAATGCCTTCTACCCTACTCTCCCAGCTTTATCTTGCTGTAAAACCACCTGGATTGTATTATGTCCCACCAGAACTAGTCAGTGGTTGCCCCTGCTTTGGGGAAAAAAAAAATGCTCAAACTCCTAAGCCTTCATATTCTTTCTCCAGCCCACATTTCGAATGTAATTTTTTTCTTTTCTGTTCAATATTCTAAGCTACAGTCAAACTAATGTATGGGTTCAATACCTTGCTTGTTCTGTATCTTTTAATTGATATTCCCTTGTATATATTTCCAGAAAGTCAAATCCTACTTATTCTGCAAGATCCAGCTCAAATAGTGATAATATTTCTAATCCTCCTTTGCATGCATAGAGGACTTTTAATTTTCAAAGCAAGTCCACATCCATAGGGTTTATTTAAGCCCCTCAACAGCTCCAAGGGAGGCCGGAAGGATAGGCATTATTAATCCTCTTTTACAAAGGAGGAAACTGAGATGCAGGCAGGATACGTGAATTGCCTGGTAATCAATGATAAACCAGATGCCGACCCGCCGACTTTCAGCTGATGCTCTTTCTTTTGAGCACAAGCAGTGCTTGGTTTTGCTTTTCAATCACTTGAATGGAGTCTTGCAGTGATACAACCGCCCTCCTGACGGAACCTGGAAAAACTGATGAGCTCCTATTCCTGGGCCCACCTATCTGTCTCTATATATCTTACCACATTTGCCACTAATTATATTTCTCTTTATGATATGAGCTCTCCAGTTAAGTAATGCAATTGATCAGTTCTGAAAAGTGTCACTGATTCCAAAATGGCTTAAAAGTTATTTTGTCATACTGGTTTCTTTTTTGACTCGCCACCCTTAATGTTAGAATAACTAGAATGGCGCATGCATCGAATGAGGATAAAAAACACGAAACAAAGAACAGTACTCAGGGCCTAGAAATGTAGTGTCTGTATGTGTCCTGGGAGAGGACTTAGGGAAGAAATTTGATATTGTATTTTAAGACCAAAATGGCAACATTTAATTTAAAATACAAAGTAACAAAAGAGACCAAAATCTTTGTTACTCTGAAGCTTCCAGGGATACAGTATCTGCAAAGAACAGAGCAGGGCCTATCCTTGCTCTGTACACTAGGCATTGCCTTTCACTTTTCTCTGTCACTGCTAATAGGTGTGACAACTTTGTCAATGAGCAGAAAAGCAGGATTGGGGTGGGATGGGAAGGGAAGAGGTTTCTCATTGTAATTTCCCCCAACCCTAATAGTATATACTGCTTAAGCTACTCTTCTGTTTCATTCAGCAAAGAAAAACCAAAGAAGTATCTCCCATGCTGGCATGGAGGGGGTGGCACAGGGGAGGCATGACTGGCACCACCTCCATGGGGTGGTTGGAATGCAGAGCAACACTGAGGCTTCCGTGTGCTTGCTCTGTTCTTACCCCCTCCCACACACACACACACACACACACACACACACACACACACGCACACACCCCGAAACACACACACTCAGCAGAAAATGGGATAAACTAGAGAGAGGAGAAGCAAGAAGGACAATCCTCAGAAACTCTATGCCCTCAGGATTTCCTCTTCTTCCCTTAAAGTCGTAGTTTTAGCCTGAAAAGTCCTCTTCTGGATCTTAACGTCCTGTTCTTACTTAGATCTATCAACACTCCTTGATCTACATGGTTTCTTTGGTCTAAGTGAGGACTAGGGATCACACCCAGTTCAGCAATATAGACAAACAAACAAAGAAATGTTTATAGTTATCATGCATTAAGTACCTACTATGTGTCAGGCATCATGCTAGAGACCTATCTCATCTCATTTAATGCTTACAGCACACAGTGGGATGAATGCTGTCAATCCCATTATCACAGCTGAGGACACCGAGACTCAGAGTGACTAAGGATCTTGCCCAAGTCCCCAGAGCTGAGAAATAATAGATGGAGAGTTCCAACCCAGATCTGTCCGATGGCAACGCTTGTGCCTTCCCATTGGACTGCGCTGCCCCGCTGACCTGCCAAGTGTTACCTTGTCCAGTCTCTGGAGTCATGGAAAGAGCATGGCTACAGAGTCATCCAGGTCTTGGTTCAAATCCTGATTCTACCACTTACATACTGAAGAAGAATTCCTATCTTAAATGATTATTTGAAGTAGTCTCCAAAGCATTACTGGGTAAAGATGAAGGAAACATTTTTATGAGCACCTTGTCCTACCCCCATTACTCTCCCTCATGTGTGAAAGGCAGCAGCACATAAGGGAAAATACATGAAATTTTACGTTAAAAAAGAAAATTGGGTTTGAATTTCACTTATGCTACTCAGTAGTTGTGTGACCTTACACAAGTAACAACCTCTCTGAATTTTCATTTTTTTTTCTGTAAAACGGGGATTCTAATGTTATAGGATATCTTACCAGGTTGTCATGTAAATCACATAAAATGTAATAATAGATATGAAAATACTTTTAAAATATAAAGCATTATGCAAACATTTTAAATACTGTATAAATATCTCATTTAAACATAGATGTTTTGCTCAGCGGTTAGAGCATCGGCCTGCAGTCCAGAGAGACTCGGGTTCGGTTCCCGCTAGGGGCACATACCTCAGTTGCAATTTGTCCCCAGCCCTGGTTGGTTGTGTGTGAGGCAGCCACTCGATGTGTCCCTTTCACATCGATGTTTCTCTCTCTCTCTTCCTCTCTCTCCCTCCCACTCTATCTGAACAAAATGGAAAAATGTCCTCGGGTGAGGATAAAAAACAAACAAAACAGATAATATGCATATACCTCTACATGTATATATAAATATATACATATATATGACATATTATATACATATATGTATTTATATATTTTTATATATAATTTATGTATATTGCATCATATGCATAAGATAAATTACCCCTCTGCCTCCTCCACTCACTAGGACTTTTTTTTAGCCTTATGTATCTTTATCCAGGTAGGAAAATGCCAAGGAAGCCTCAAGTCAGATCAAGAAGTCAGATCGCCAGTTAATGCAAAGAGTGACTCACTGGCATTGGAGTGACTCTTGTTTCTGAGTGGGGGCGGAGAAGGAAGGCTTTCACCTTCTGAGCTGTGCGGTCACAGGAAACAGCTCTCTGTTGGTGTGTGCGGTGATCTCCCAGGATGAGACGCTCCGTCAGAATGCAGGCCCGGGTGGTTCGCTAATCAGGACCAGGACAGCGGGGCAGGGACACTGATTTCTCTTTCTCCTCGACCGTCTTGAAATTTGGAGAAACCAACCCCTCCAGAAAGACTATTTCAGCTGCTGGTGGAGAGACTGTGTCCCAGGCATGGGGGTGGTGAGGAGAAGCTCTGAAACCCACTGGATGTGAAAACTTCCCTCGCCCTCCTTTCCCTCTTTCCCCTCCTCTCCCTCTTTCCCCTCCTCTCACTCTTTCCCCTCCTCCTAAAGGAAGGGATCATGGATGGACACCCTAAGCCCCCATGGATGGACAGGGAAGGCTAAAAGATGGGGAGGCAGGAGGAGGTCCCTAGGGAACTCCTGTCTTCTCAGTCTTCCCAGGTCCTGGGCGGTGGCAGTCGGGGAGGCTCCCGGAGCTGGTCACTATGTTCCCGGCCTGGAGCTCAGGTGGCAGCTGTCCCTGGCGGGCCAGACTTCTGAACATCTCCTCAGAGCCTTCCTTGTCTCAGCCCCCACCCCGAAGCTGACACCCCTTGGTCTCCAGCTGGTTCTTCGCTCCCTGCTGTTCTCATTTGTGATTTTATTTTGCCCAAATATGGGGAGTAACTCAAAGCTGGGCTCTTGTCCAACTGGTCCAGCACCATCTTTCTCCTCCCTGGGTGTTCACTCGCTCCTCTTAGAGAGGGTTCTCGCCGGGTCCGCCTGTCCTCTCTCCATCTGGTGCACCCCCGCGGCCGGGGCCTGCAGGGCTGGAGCTGGCCGGGCAGGGCGGCCCGGGAACAGCACAGCCTTCGCCGCAGTGCCCCAGGAACCCAGACCGCCCAGGTTTCCCGCCAGCCGATATCAGAGACACAAAACACCTAGAGAGATTTTAAAACATCAAGAAAAAAAGCAAACGCACAGCATGAGAGAGCTTCGTCCAGCCAGCACTTTTATTAGCAATAAATGGGCTCTAAAAAATATTGGGCAAATCTCTTTCACGGAAACCCATTTCTCCCACACTCAGCCATTCTCTCTCATCCTCTCTTCCCTCTCCCGGAGAGAGCCTCCAGACATGTAACACACAGTCCACACTAAACTCACCCCCACCCCCCACCCGGGCCCGCTGCCGGACACAGAGTGCTGCAGCCCGGGGCTCTAGCTGGCTGTCTGCTGTGGCCGGCAGAGCCCACGGAGTTTCTGGTTTTGTGCTGACCCCTGCGAGTGTGCTTCAGCTGGACAGATCACAGACCTATCCATCTCCATCCGTGTTGAAGGCCGCAGGGAGGCTCTGGAAGACGAGTCCGAGTGTTTGCTCTTCCCTGATCCTGAGGATGGCGGTGCCTTCTGAAGGGTCCAGGGTGATCTCAGTCGAGCTGCCAGGAAATGACTGCTCACCAATCAGGAACTGAGCCTGGTATCTACTCTCTGTGGCTGGATGTACAGAGGTCAGAGGAGTTGGCTTTCAAAGTACCCCTGCATAACCCTGCAAGTGTTCATCACTAGCTATGCAAGTGGGGAGCTCAGGTCCTGATAAAATAAAGGGGACATTCAAGGGGCAATGCTTGTCACGCATCTCTGACTGGGTGATGCTTGTCACACATCCCCAAATGCTTCCCACGCTTCCCGGTGCTAATTTTCCAGGACCAGGCTTCTACCCATCTGCTCTATCCATTTACCTTTGTGATTCAGGCCACACACTGGGCCCACATGGTATTTGCACCACTCTAAGAAGACCAAAAAAGCCCCCAGATCAGGCCTCACCATGCACCTCTCAGCATCCCTTGGGAGCAAGGCCACCACCTTCTACGGGAAGTTCTACCTGATTGCTTCGGAAGTTTGAGTCTCAGTGACCACACTCTGTCCTGGCCTGATCTCAAGAGCACAACCATGTGGCAACCTGGAGGCGAATGCATGATCCCAACGAGAGTAATTACGTTATAGCCAATATATAAACAATCACAGGCGCGGTTGGTGCTCACTCCTTCGGAATTTACATCCTACCTCAAGACGGTCTTGCTCTCCGACCTTGTCAATACACTGATATGTTAGAAATGAGTGCTTTCACTGGGGGTGAGATGAAAGCTATCTTGAAACTAAGTGTGACTGGAATACACAACCCCTCACTTCCCAGGGAAGCATTTCACTCAGATGCAAAATGATGCTAGAGCCCCAAACCTCACCATGGTCCTCAGCGGCAAGAGGGAACATTGACCCAGTAATGGGCTAAAGAATGTTCCTACTGGTGACTCTGAGCAAGAAAAAGAAATAAGGAAGAGGGGGAGGAGAGAAAAGAAAAAAACAGGCCATTATCTGGGATGATGGGATGATGGGGATGGGGAGGGGACATCAGGGTAGGAAAAGAAAGAAATGGAAAGACACAGAAAGAGGGACTATGACCGGGTGCAGTGGAGGGCCAGCTGCACCTTCTGTCCACTTCATTCATTCAGTACAAATGGCTATGGCACCAACTATAAGCAAGGCTCTCTAGAAATCCTCAGCGATGAGATACACAGATGAACAAGATATATGGTTTCTGCTCTTAAATTGCATACATTAGCTCAGGTGGGGCTAAATTATAGACACAAATACCAATGCTACTAGGTGGACATGACTCAGTTTGCCATCAAGGTATACATTAGTTTTGAAGAAGAGATTCTTGGCCAGGGGTGAGGAATTTCATAGAGGAGATGTAACTAAATGCATGCATTCTTTCCTAGCACTAAGAAAGTTTTTCTTCCCAGGGATTCTTGGTAAGAAGATACAATCCTTAATCTCAGAGGAAATTGTGGTACAAAACGACAGATGAGTTGATAATGAAATGTAAAACTGTGTCCAGAGATTTCCAGGTGAGACATTTGCCCACATGCTGCATCCACCAACAGGCGTCTCATTTATTCCCACGTTGTCTTCTGTATTTGTTTCTGGGCCCTCCTCCACTCTCCTGAGCATTTAAGCCTCTCCTTTCCCTGGACAAGCTGTAGTTTCTGTCCATGGCTGTAAGGAGCCTCACCACAACCAATGGAATCAGGAGCACAACCTAAATGTCGACTGTATACCAGCATCCCTGAATGACTCTCAGACTGTGGGATCTGCAAATTGCAGGAGCAGTGCTAATTCTGCGAGGTCCTTCCACCTGTTGCATTGCCAACACTAAAATGTCCTGATTATGATGTAGAAACGTGGCGACCCCTCCCTCTGAAAGCCAGTATATGATGACAGAGAGTGCTTGTTAAAAACATCTTTTTGTTTGTTTTCCAGAAGTTCCAGACCTTCTTGTAGGATGTTTGGGAGTGGGGCAGGACCCGGAGTTAGACCTCAAGATGTCTTTGTCCAGCTTGGCTACAAAAGCCACCCAGGACCTGGGTTGAATATCAATGCATTAAGTCACCCAATTAGCCTCTACTGGGCTGACAAGTCGCAGGTGAAAGGTTCCTGTGAGTTAGAGTGCAAAAACCTTCTTTCCCTCTACAAGGAATTCTCCCTCTCTGCGATGTTCTTTCTTTCCAAGAAACACAAATTAACTAGCTGCCACTAATAACCTCCAGACCAACACAAACACCCATTTCCCCTCTAAATTAACCTTCCATTCTGAATCTAAACAGTGTCTAATTAGCCCCCAACACTGGTGAGCTAACTGAAAGAGAAGCCTATAGGAAATTAAAACGAGGGATAGTTTTACTGATGAAACAAAACAAAACAAAAAGAATAGCAAAAAGCCATGGTCCAATTATCCTCCCTCCACCTCCACCCCCTGTTCCTCGTCCTGTGTCTTCATCTGTCTTCCTCTCTTGCAAACCTTGTAAAAGAGTCTGCTTTTCAGACAAATACGTTTCCCATCTCATTTGACACCGAGAAGGCAGGGAAAATATTGCCCATCACGATAAATATCAGTATAATATTCCAATTTTCCAGCATTTGACAGCAATCAAGGAAAGAGTAATGTGTTTCTTCTGTGACTAAATCATTTAGAGACCAAGGTATTCTGTCTCATTCTCATTAGGAAAAAAAAATATATTCCAATAATCTCATTATCCCAGTGTGAATAACAGAAAAAAGGCACCAAGACTAATGACTTCTCCGGTGCTGCCTCCACGGATACCAGCCAGGCGATGCTTTGCTGGGACATGCCTTGGTAATGGGTCTCCTCCAGCAGTGACCCGGCAGCATCTCTTGCTCCCAGAGTCCTGCCTAACGCATTCTGCTCTGTCTGTGGCAACATTTACACACACCCCTGTATTCCAAAGACTCTTCTATGTACTTAAAAAAAAAACTAACACCAGTGGGGAAAGCTGTGTCATGGCATATTAAACTTTATGAAAATTCTTCTGGAGAATAGCATAATTTCACGGTGCATTACTCTGAAATGGCCTAGTACTTGAACAATTAATTTTTAGGGTATAGCCTTGACTTCCCCTTGCTGTATTTGACCAGTCTCTGAAATTGTCAACAAGGCCAAGGGTTGGACAGTGAGTTGGGAGAAGAGGAGGAGTCTGAAAATGAATCCCTGCCTACTGTATTTTCTTTTATCAGACATAATGCTCCCTTCAGTGGTTCAAAATGAAAAGAGAAAAGAGGAGTTGCTCTCATTGGGGTACTTCATCAGCAGCACAGTCTAGGAGACATCAACTCTGCTTCTTGCATCTGCCACTAAGTTACTGTGGAACTCTGGACAAAGTTCTCCTCTCTGGGCCTAAGGTGGGGAAAGGAGGGATCTTCCTTCTGATGCACCTAAAAGGAATTCTGTACTGGTAAGCAAATAGATATAGAAAAGGTTCTCTGACCCCCTTGGAATAGAAGCTCAGAATTTCTCCTGATTATTTTGCTGTCCTTTCTTCGCCCTGTGTTTTATTCTACCCACTTGTTTTCTCCACCTTCCTCCCTCCATTCTCCCCCTCCACATGCACACTGGGAAGCAGGAACTGGCAGCCAAGAGTATCTTCAGAGACTCACATAAGACACTTTACATACATAGGGAAAAGCCATGGTACCCTGGGGTGGGGAGAAATCTTATAAAATACCCATGTGAGTGCCTTCGTTCTGAGGGGGAAAATGACTCAGAGAAGACATTTTTCCCAAGATCACACAGTTGTTTATGGGTAGAAGCACCAATTCCCAGTCCAACACTCTGCGCTCTGGACCAAGCCAGTGCCACCGTGATGGTGTTCTATCATGCCAAGCTCAGAGTTCACAGAGGCAACACGGGACTTACAGATACAAGCATCAGAATAAAAAGATTTAGGGTTTGAAAGAAGGCTTACAAATTACTGAGGCTGACTCACTGGGTGGGTGACCAGACATCTAGATTTATCTGGGACTGAGAGGGTGCTTGAGACATAGGGCTTAAAACCAGGAGAGTCCTGGAAAAACTGAGATAGGTTGGTCACCATAAGGCACCTCCAAATGATCCTTAAATTGATTCTCCAACCCTCGGCATCCTAATGTGAGTCTCTTCAGCACTCTGGCATTCAGGATGACTTTATTCAGTGTACTGCATTGCTCAAAGTGCATCCTGCAACTATGCGTCTGTCTTCCGCCCTTCCGGTCCCACGGCAGAAGCAAGGATCTGCAGAAAACCGCCTCCAGTCATTCTAATGCAGGTCCTACTGAATCTGGGAAGACAATCGAATTAAAAGATATATGGACACAGAGAAGCTTTCTAAGCATGTCTTTCTCTCAACGAGACTTTGTTTGATGAAAACAACCTCTTCTTTTTTCCTGGCTACTTATAGGAAGCACTAGTAACTGACTGTAGAACAAGGTTTTTTGCTTTGTTTTGTTTTTTACTTATCTGAGATGCCAGTGTCTCAGATCTCATTCTGAGGCAGTATTCCTTTTAGGAGCTGGCCTCGGGGCAATCAGATCGCACAGGGAGACAGGTTTCTGTGGCAATAGTACAACCAGAATCTGTGGCTTTTTATGAAATCTCTCTGGGACTCCGATGACTTTCCAGCCACATCTATCTGACAGGGCAACCACCACTCTAGTTAAGAATGGTTTTCTTGCCCTGGCTGGTTTGGCTCAGCGGTTAGAGCATCAGCCCGAAGACCAATGAGTCTCGGGTTCGATTCCTATCAAGGGCATGTAGGTTGGTTGTGGTTTTTCCCCAGCCCTGGTTGGGTCGTGTGGGAGGCAGCCAGTCGGTGTGTCTCTCGATATCTCTTTTTTTCTCTCTCTCCCTCACACCTTCCCTCCCACTCTATCTGAAGATAAATGGAACAATATAATTGGGTGAGGATTAAAAAAAAAAGAATGGTTTTCTTTAGGACTGTGATCAGACGGGGCACTGCTGCAACCTCACCACATATTCCTTGGAAACCTTCTTGACCAGCCATTCCTTCTGTTCGAGGGATTGGTAATTACCTCCTTCCCGTAGGACAACGGTCATTTGGGTGATTTTCCAGGGCTTCAATGCAGATAGCTGAGACCACCAAAGTATGTGTGTGTGTGTGTGTGTGTGTGTGTGTGTGCGCGCGCGCATGTGTCCCTCCCTCCCACTCTATCTGAAGATAAATGGAAAAATGTCATCGGGTGAGGATTAAAAAAAAATGTACAGAGAAAAGATGGGCCTTTCCTAAGCCTTGCCTGCTCTGGCTAACCCCGCCCCCTTTTGTCTGGCCCTGTTGGAAGTTTCCCATTTGTATACTGAACTGGGATGGAAGCTGGCAGCTCATTGGACTGCTTCTTTAAAAATACAAATCATTGTTATGTACAGTCAGCTGCTTTGCAGAATAATCCTCTGTTTGGGATTATTTGACATTTTCTCATAATTGTATTATTCAGATTCATATTTTTTTGCAGAAATGCCACAAAAGTAATGCTGTGTTCTTCTCAATGAAGCATGTCAGGAAGCCTATAATGTAAATGTGTGCTATTACTGGTGATGTTAACTTTCCTCTCTTGATTAACATGGAGTCTTCCAGGTGACTCCACTCTAAAGTTAATTACTAAGTATTTTGTACTTATTAATTAATAAGTAATTTGTGGGAAGATGCTCTGACAGTATGTAAATATCTTGTTCCTATTCAAATTTTACCTCATAGTTTTAATGTCTCTTGATGAATCTTGCCTGAATTATTTAATAGTATGATGGTACTGAAATAGTGATTTTTCTAATGCTCATACTACATCTACCTTTATTGGTTGGCATCCGACCATAAGACAGAGCATTTCCTTCACTTACACTCATTCATATTTATATTAACACGAAAACATGAATTCTCGTTTTATTCAGTGGGTCATAACCTGTTACTATCACTATTTATTTTAATGCTCAGCTTGCCAGATTTAGTTAGTAGGAGTTCACCCAAGCAGACTCACCCATGCGTCTCTCCTATCTTCCGACATTCTTTGAGTATTCTCACTTTCTGACTCAGGAAGATGATACAGGCATGTGTTGTACTTTCCCTGACCCAGCCCAAGAATTTATGATTTCTTTAAGAAGTCCTGATTCCTTTTTATGGATAATGGTATTTAGAAAGCAAAATCTTGCCCGGCCGGTGTGGCTCAGGGGTTGAGCATCGACCCATGCACTGAGAGGTCATCAGTTCGATTCCCGGTCAGGGCACATGCCCAGGTTGTGGGCCCAATCCCCAGTGGGGGGCATGCAGGAGGCAGCCAATCGATGTTCTCTCTCATCCATGTTTCTATCTCTCTCTCCCTCTCCCTTCCTCTCTCTCTAAAATCAATAAAGGGAAAAGTATTTAAAAAAAAAAAAAAGAAGAAAGCAAAATCTAGGTGTGTTCATTGCTCCTGACATGTCATTGATTCTAGGTCCTCTCAATAGCAAAGCTAGGAAATACATTTATGTATATGTACACAAATATCTATATTTATTTCTATTTCTGTAGATGGATAGATAGATAGATAGATAGATAGATAGATAGATAGATGATAGATAGATAGATAGGTGATAGATAGATGATAGATAGATAGATAGATAGATAGATAGATAGATAGATAGATAGATAGAAAACCATGAATTCATACCAATACCTCCCATTCTAACCCAACACCCCAGAGTTTATTGTGGCCTCCTCTCTTTCCATGTTTGTAAGGCTCACCTTAATAGTAAGAAACTGGCTCCCATTATCCTCAAAATATTTGCTTATTTTCTCCATCTCCCCGCATTTGACTAATATCAGGTTCTCTCCTCGGCCATAGCCACACTAACCTTGACCACACAAGTTTCCTCATTGGCCTTAACGCTGTTAGGCTGTACCACCCCATTTGAATGTCTGTCCCTTGTCCCACAGGACATACCAGACAATTGGTTAATTCTTCACACTCAGACTATATTGCTAAAACTTTTTGTTGACAGTCAACAGTCTATTAGGGAAGTTGAAGAAAATATAAAGATCTTTTGATTTATCCATGGTTTTACCTTTTGTGGTGCTCTGCATTCCTTCCTGAAAAACTGGGCTTTCATCTAATATCAGAAAAATATTCTTTATTACTTTTTTAGTTCAAATCTGGTGAAAAACGATTATCTCTGCTCTTATCTGTCTTTTAAAAAAAGCAAGAACAATCTTACTGCATATCGAATTTTTTTTAATCTTCACCCAAGGATATGTGTATTGATTTGGAGAGAGAGAGAAACAACAATGTGAGAGAGAAACATCGATGTGAGAGAGAAACATTAACCAGTTGCCTCCCTAACCAGGGATTGAAGCTGCAGCCTAGGTATGTGCCCTGGCCAGGAATAGAACCCGTGACCTTTCGGTTTATAGAAGGACACTCCAACCAACTGAGCCACACTGGCCAGGGCTGGATATAGAATTTGAGGTTGACAGTGTTTTCCTTTCTTTTAGCATTTAGAGAAGTTGTACCATTGTCTTCTCTCTCCATTATTTGTTGTTGTTGTTTTTAATCTAGCTGTCTTTAAGACTTAATTTTTATAGTTAGTATTTACCAGTTTGATTATGATATATTTAAGTGTTATTTTCTTTAATTTATCCTACTTGGGGTTTGCTGAGCTTTTAGGATCTGTGAGTTGACACCTTTCATCAATTTTGAAAACTCCTAGGCCATTATCTATTTAAATATTTCTTCTGCTCTTCTCTTCCCATCTTCTCCTTCTGAGTCTCCAGTTACATATATTCTTGACCTTTTGCTATTATCCCATAGGTCTCATATATGTGCTTGTTGTTTTACTATTATTAGTTTTAGTTTACTTTGGATCATTGTATTGACCTATATTTCAATTCATGGATAATTTCTTCTGCTGTACCCAGATTGCTATTCAAGCCATTGAATAAACTCTTTATTTCTAATACATATTTTTTATTTCTAATATATCTTTTTTATCCCCTCTTCTTAATTCTATTATTTTCATGTAGTTCTTTTTTATACTTTTTTGGCTGAAATATTTAATATATTTTTTATGGTTAATTTAAAATCCTTAATCTGCTCATTTCAACATCTGGACCATCTGTCTCCTATTGACTCTTTTTTATAACTGACATTTTCTTGCCTCTCCTCATGTTTTGTAATTTTAATTGTGTAAAGGACATCATATATAAAAGAACAGTAAAGACTAAAGTAAATATTATTTAATGCCAGGGAAAAAAAAATCATTACTCTTCTTATTCCATGCTGCTAACGTTTGTAGACAGAGTAAATCTAATCTGCACTTGAGCTGGATCTGGGCTCCTTTGCAACATTAGTTATATTTACCTTCCCAATTGTTCCAAATACTTTGAAGGTGGGATCAGGTATTTTCCTTCAGCAGGTCTTGGAATCTGCATACTTGTGGTAATCTTGAGAACTCTCTAGGCACTATCATTCCAAAGTGTGGGGTATCTCTCTCATTTACAGTCTGTCCGACTTTTGGGTCACTGGAGAGTACTCATTGCTTTCCAGTTCTTTTTTTTTTTTTTAATTTTTTTTTATTTTTATCCTCACCCGAGGACACTTTTCCATTTTTTGTTCAGACAGAGTGGAAGGGAGAGAGAGGAAGAGAGAGAGAGAGAGAGAAACATCGATGTGAAAGGGACACATCGAGTGGCTGCCTCCCGCATGACCAACCAGGGCCGGGGACAAACCGCAACCAAGGTACGTGCCCTTAGCGGGAACCGAACCCGGGTCTCTCTGGACCGCAGGCCGACGCTCTAACCGCTGAGCCAAACCAGCCAGGGCTCATTGCTTTCCAGTTCTAATGCTGGCTCTCAGTATCCTGAAAGAACTATTCTGCAGGCTGCTTCTAGCCTTTACTGAGCCACTAAACTGCACTAGTAGAGGTCCAGAAAGACATTTCCATCACCCCTTCTACCTGTGCCCTGCTGGACCCCAGCCTTGCTCTTAGATCGTCCCCTGGTATCAGAGGGAAATCTCTCGCAGCTCTTCCACCTGCCCCCTTACTTTCTGTGCACTGCCCAGGTGCGGTGGGTGGTGTGGGGAAGGTCCATGGGAAAGAGTTGGTGAGTAGATGCAGAATCACTCCGTGCCTGGGACTCTGCAAAATCCTGAACTGTCGTGTCAGTCCACAGGCAGCCATGAGATGCTCATTAGGAGTAAGGTTGGCTTCTCATTAAACTCTTTTATGGTGGGTTCGCCTCCTTTTCTATTATGTTTCTTAGAAAAGGCTCATCTCTTTTTGAATTTAGTTTATTTAGGATTCTTTGAATCCTCAGAGCTCTGATGGGTTTAAAAAAAAAACCAACTATGATTTTGTGGTTCCTCCAGCTTGTCCTCATTGCTAGGATGAAAATAATTGTCTCCTGCACCAGCCTTATCTTTTATATTTTTCCCCTTGGTTTCTACCAATCTAATCTTTTCTGGCTTTTAATTCTTTCTTTGTCTGATGTTGTTCATATCAAGCCTTGCAAAAGACACGACCTAGGGGATATATTCAAAATGCAAATTTATATTGGTATGTCACTGTCTATTTAACTTTTTCTTTTTTTTAATTCTCACCCAAGGATATGTTTTTATTGATTTGAGAAAGAGAGAGAGAACAGGAGATGGAGCGAGAGAGAGAAAAACACATTGATGTGCGAGAGAAACCTCAGTTGGTTGCTTCCTGCATGTGCCCCAGCTAGGGATCAAACCTGAAGCCTGGTTATGTGCCCTGACCAGAAATCAGACCTGCGACCTTTCAGTGTATGGGACAACACTCCACCCCACTGAGCCACACCAGCCAGGACCATACATTCGTTTTGAAAGGAGCCTTTCCCATGTCCCTGGAAAAAATAATAATAATAATAATTGGGCAGTTACACTTGCAAAATATATAAAACCAAAGAATGACATAAGTCATAGGGCCTCCATTTAGAAATTAGAAATTTCTAGTTCAGTGTGTTGATTGGCATTTCAATCTTAACTCAAAGGTATAACAACCCACTTTCCCTTCTTATACCCCAAAGGGCATTATTTAAAGCAGATAAACTACTCTCAAGAAAGGAGGTGAGGCTGACCTTTCTCTCTTTATTTCTTACCTCCTCCTAGCTGCTGTTTTTAAACCTGCTATGGTTGAATGGAGGAGGGAAGGAAGAGGGATGAGAAGGTTCTGGTACTGCCTTAAGATAGTTCTGTTGCCTTTGGCCTTGGCAAGAATAAGCAAATTCGTGGTTTATTTGGAGGCTTCCCTACTAAAGCCCCAACTGGAACTCCTTCTGACATACTGTCTCTTGGTCAAGATAACTTTTTTAATTTTTTTTCTTTATTTCATTTTAGAGAGAAGGAAGGGAGAAGGAGAGAGAGATAGAAACATCGATGAGAGAGAACACTGATTAGCCGCCTCCTGCATGCACCCCACTTGGGAGTTTGTCCCACAACCTGGGCATGTGCCCTGACCGGGAATCGAACTGGCGACTTCTTGGTGCATGGGTCGATGCTCAACCACTGAGCCACACCGGCCAGGAGGTCAAGATAGCTTTTAAAATTACACCAAATTAACATCTTATCATGAGTTTCACATCCCTTCTCTAGAATCAAGCACCTTGGATACACCATTAGAAGGAAATGCACTTATTTCCCACTAGGCCAGCTCAGATGACCTCTCCCTCACATTGGGATTCCTTGGGCATGAGCTAAATGCAGTCACTTGTCCTCCCAGCTCTACATACAAGGTTTACACACCAGCCTCTCCAACTGATCTCCTTTGCAGCTCCTCTGAACAGCCTTGAGTGAGAAATCATAAGAATCCCAGAACAGATTTTTCCCAAAGAAATCATAAATTCTCCTGTCAATCTCAACAGATGCTTTTACATTTTTCTTGTTAATGTGAGAGCTAGCTAAATGTTCTTAGACACCTACTTTTACATATCTGCCTGGTAATCTGCTACCTCACTTTGTGATTTTGACATCTATTTTCTCTTGTGTCTCAGTACAAATTTCCAATTTAGCATTCTGTTTCATCTCCCTTTCCCCATCCTTTCAATATTGGCATTCCCCAGGTTTCTGTCCTTGAGCCAAGTATTGCTTCACTCAACGCACTTGCCTTCTCTGAGCAGTTTTTCCACTCTCGTGGCAACAGTTATGTACATGTAAAGTACTTCCAAATCCTCACGTCTAGGTCCATTCCCTCACCGGAGTCTCTAACTACTAATTCCAACCGCTCACTGAATAATAACACCGCAGAGGCTCCATTGGAACTTCAAATTTGACAAGTCCCAAAACAAATTTATTCTTTACTTCATTCTGTTTCTAACTTCTTTGCTGTGCTTTTATCTTCTTGGAATGCCCTTGGCTTCTCCCACACATTTTCCTTCTTTCTATGCATTAAGAAGCCGAATAGTCTTCCAGCTTAGATGTCAACTCCTTATGTCCCACACCCAGAGAAACTGATGGCTTCTCTTCTGGGTCCCTCAGATCTTTCTGTCCTACGTCAATGGCATTGTCTGCTGTGTATTCACGTGTGTGCCTGTCTCTGTCTTCGAACTTTGGGAGTTCCTCAGAGGAGAGGACCATGTCACAGTCATCCCCAGCACCCAGGGCAGGCCTGGTACATAGTCTGCCTCACTAAATATTCGTTTTATGTTAATTTTTGTTTAGAGACATTGCATCATTGTACTCTTATGATCTATCATTAGATCAAAATGATTACTCTCCTCAAATTCCCGACAAGAAAATTATAGTTCAGCTATGTTAAACCACTAGAAACAAGGTCTCACAGGCAGAAAAGAAGTTGAGTCAGCATTTTAGAACTACATTTTACTCACAGTCTAGTACTCCTCTCTTCCGGGGTGTTTGTTTTCATGCCAACCTTATAGTATCTGGCCTTTCAAGCATCCTTAGAGACCTTTCCATCCCTAAGCTCCTGCTACACATTTTTAGATAGAAGATTTATAAGGACTCTGACTCTATTCATCTGACTCCTCTTAATTCCTTCCAAAGAACAGCCCTAAACACGCAATCAATTCATTTGACTAAGTGATACATCGTAGACTTTCTACTCTGTTTCCTCATGATATCCATGTGAGCTGTTTACAACACTGGTATAATGTCACCTTCATGCACTTCTGTCCCTCTTTTTTACACAAGCACATCACCTAAAATCTGGCCTGCAGTGAAAAGGGTGTTACAGAGCCAGCATCTCCCCAAGAGCAGGCACTGCCTTCAGAGATGCTTCAGGCTGTTTTCTCCAGCCCTGGCCTGTGAGTCTCAGGTGGCTATTGTAAAGAGAGCCTGAGTTTTGTTTTGTTAAACTTTGTTGATCCTGACAAACGTTTTTTGCCAGCTTTGCCAGCGAATATAGTTATAGTTGGTGCATGTTTTAGTAGAACCTGAGATAAATATAGCAGGTATTGTATCCTAGGACTGGTCCCAGGGAACAGTAGTCAGGGAGCAGGGAGGATAAAATTGAGAAGGGCAAAAAAACCAGTACAAGAGTGTGTTATCAAGCACGTGGACTCCTGTGGACAATTGGACAGCAATATCAGCGAGCCCCTCTGAGGAGCTGACGGAGAACACACTCGGGAAATGTTCACCTCGGTGGAAAGCAGGTATCACAAGCTCCGTGTCCCCATGGTCAAAGATCGTTCCATGGAGCAGTCCTCCCATTCGTTTCTAAACTGTGTACGTGGCTGTCAATCAACTTCTGCAGGATCCCCACCACGGTGTCATACAATCCTGAGACAGAAAGCAGGCAAGGGAGTGTCAGGCTGCACCTGGGGACGCTGGCTGCCCTAGCCATGGCTGAGTGAATGTGAGACACTACACGTGAAGAGCCCAGTGTAACGCGTGTGTCGAGATTGAATAGCTGATCTACAACGACAGAGCTGCGCTGGGAACCTGAAGACGCGAACTCAGATCAGCTCTGGAGGAAGGTATCTTCATCCAGGGCCTCTGGGCAGCTGAAGAAATAGTTTTCGAGGACCATGGATAGCACAAATCAGTTTTCCATTACATAAGGAAATAAGGTAACAGGAGTAAGAACCAACAGTCAAAACCAGAAACAGAAACAGGTCCCAAAAGACTTCAGATATTGAAACATTAGAAATATATTTTAAACCACTATATTTAATATTTAAGGGAAATCAAAGTTAAAATATCTGCCTTTAAAAATGACAGCATTTGGCCCTGGCCAGGTGGCTCAGTGTGTTGGAGCACCATCCCGTACACTAAAAAAATAAATAAATAAAAAGTTGTGGGTTTGATTTTCGGTCAGGACACAGACCTAGGTTATAGGTTTGATTCCCAGTCAGGTCCACACAGGAGGCAACCAATCAAATTCTCTCTTTCATATCGATGTTTCTCACTCCCTTGCTCTCCCTTCTTTTCTCTACAGTGGTTCTCAACTTGGGGGTCGAACGACCCTTTCACAGGGGTCGCCTAAGACATAACAGTAGCAAAATTACAGTTATGAAGTAGCAACAAAAATAATTTTATGGTTGGGGGTCACCACAACATGAAGAACTGTATTAAAGGGTCGCGGCATTAGGAAGGTTGAGAACCACTGCTAGGATCAATGAACATATCCTTGGGTAAAGATTAAAGAAAAATGACAAGATTAAAGAAAAAGCACAAGCATTTGAGGAAAATGGTTTTGAAGTGCACATGCAAGGAGATTGGAAGTCATCATACACACACACACACACACACACACACACACACTAAACAAACTGTAAATCAACAACTTTTCTTAGAGCCATCAGAGAATTGAGGTCACAGGACAAACTGATGCCCCCAAAATTTGGGGGATAATAGGAAGGTATAAAACAAATCACAAATTAAAGAAGAAGAACCAAACAGGAACAATTACTGGGGTTAGGAAAACCTAAATTGTAGTTAGTGAATTGCTGGAGGCTCAGTGCAGACAAGCCTGAGAATCAGAAGCTCCAAGGAGGCTCAGCAATTGGGGGTGCACTTATACTTTGTAAGCTTTACCTTCAGGAGCTGTAAGCTTTACCTTCAGGAGCTGTACCAAGTTCCCACAGTGAATACTGGGGAGAAAAAATCCCTTGTGCTACCAGCAGGAGAAGGAAAAAATAAATCATTTAAAAATATACTAAAGTGTCCTGTTATTCTTTTTTAAAAAATATATTTTTTCTTTATTGATTTTAGAGCTAGAGGAAAGGAGAGAGAGATAGAAACATCGATGAGAGAGAACATTGATTGGCCTGTATGCCAATCCCTGCATGCTCCCCACTGGGGATCGGGCCCACAACCTGGGCATGTACCCTGACTGGGAATCGAACCGGCGACCTCTTGGTGCATGGGTTGATGCTCAACCACTGAGCCACATCAGCCGGGCATGTCCTGTTATTCTTAACAAGGCCTGCCTGATTTTTATCACAGCCTAACTGACCCAATGGAAAGGAAATACCCAACTCCAGTGCACTCTAGCCCTCCTGATTCACACAAAGGGGTGGGGGGGAGACCAAAAATACTGAGTAGCACTTGTGAAGGCCACAGTCCAGGAGTACAAGCTTACTAAAAGACTAACACTTAATCATAGCACTATAGAATGCTTCTCCTCCCTCACCCCACACCTTACCACCACATGAATAAATTTTTCTTTATAATAACAACAAAATACAACTAAACAAAACTGCATCGCTCAGATCTTATTTAAGAAGTATACAGAGAAACCAAAAAACAAGAGGGAAACAAAAATAAGGATACAAAGTATATTTTCACCTTGACATTTTCAGTTACATCGAACAGTAAAGCACAGCCTAAACCCCATCCAGATAAACATAAAACCTCATACTAAAGGTCTACTTACCTCAGATCATATGTGGCTTTCAACAAAAAGTTACAAGGCATACTACAAGACAGAAACATAGTGTGAAGATCAAAAGTAAGATTCAGAATCAGACTAGGCTATGGAAGAGAAGCTGGAATTATCAGGCCTGGTATTTAAAATCAATATGATTATTAGGCTAACAACTCTAATGGAAAAAGTAATCAATATGCAGGACTATATGAATAATGTAAGTAGACAAATGGAAAGTAAGAAAGAATCAAAAGCAAATGGTAGAAGTCAGAAACACTACAACAGAAATAAAGAATGCATTTAATATGTTCGTCAATAAAGTAGACATGGCTGAGGAAAGAACCAATTAACTTGAAAAAAAGATATTAATAGAAATTTACAAACTGAAAGGCAAAGAGAAAAAAATTAAAAAGGCATAACAGACTATCTAACAACTGTAGCACAGTTATAAAAAGTGTAACATAAACCAAATGGGAATACCAGAAAGAGAACAAAGAGAGAAAGGAACAGAAGCAATATTTGAGGCAATAACTAAGAATTTCTCAAAATTATGGCAGGCACCATATTACATATCTAGGAAGCTCAGAGAACACCAAGCATAATAAATACCACAAAGAAAACTACACCTAGGTATATCATATTTAAACTAAAAAAATCAAGGATAGAGAAAATCTTGAAAGAAGTTGCAGAGGGAAGGGGAAGGGAAGAGAAACCGTACTGATAGAATAGCAAGAATAAAAATCATATCAGACTTTTCAAAATCATGTATGCAGGAGTGGAGTAAAATATTTAAAGTATTGAAAGAAAAAAAACCACCAACCTAGAATTCTGCATCCAGAAAAATTGTCCTTCAAAAGTAAAGAAGAAATAACTTTTTAATACAAAGAAAATTGAGGGAATTTTTTGCCAGTAGACCTACCTTGCAAGAAATGGTAAAAGAAATTCTTCAAAAATGTAGGTAAATTGATATCAATCAAAAACTCAGATCTACATAAAGAAAGGAAGAGTGTTAGAAAATAAATAATAAAAGTGGAATAAAATTATTTGTTTTTCTTATTCTTAATTGACTAAAAGATAACAGTTTCAGTTGTCAAAATACTAATAGCAACAATGTATTCACTGAATATAGTGTATAGATAAGTAATAACAATGTCCAATGGGGTTATTTATTTATTTATTTATTTATTTATTTATTTATTTTTTAAATCCTCACCCAAGGATATTTTTCCATTTATTTTCAGATAGAATGGGGTGGGAGAGAGAGAGTGAGAGAAAGATCAATGTGAAAGAGACATATCCACTGGTTGCCCCCCCCACCCCCCCACCGTGCCACCTCGACCAGGGCCAGGGACTGAACTGCAACAAAGGTACGTGCCCTTGATGGGAATCAAATCCACAGGCCAATGCTCTAACTGCTGAGCCAAACCGGCCAGGACTGGGTTTATTTTTTTTTAAAGATAGTTTTAAATACACAGCAGCAACAGCAACAACCAAAAAAAATCCATATAATCTATCAGGGCAAGAAAAGATTCTAAGGTTTTTTAATTCTCTTGGAGGTAAGTAAACATATAAATTAATTTTAGATTTACACATGTTTTAAATTCTAAGTTCCCTAGTTAAAATATATGTTTTTTAAGAAGATGGTGGTGGGCAGGACCAGAGCGAAGGTGTGTAAGCGTGTGAGCGAATGTGAGAGAGTGTGAGTGGATACGAATGTGGATGAGCAACCGTGCAGCAGTGCGGAAACAGGCAGAGGGTTCTGGTGCTGGGGACCAGGCAGCGGCCACCTACCACTGTGCACTGCTTGGCAGGATGCTTTTCCCTGTTTGCAGCGGAAGGCCCCACCATTTTGGAAGATCTGCTGGGTCTTCTCTGGGAGGAGACAGTGGGGAGCAGCTAGGGCCCAGCAACCCAAGTCTACTTTGTACCACCAGACCAGTAGCCCTCGCTGTGCCAGTGTGGACCAGTGCACAGTGGCTGTACTGTCAAGGTACCTGTTCTGGGGAGCAGCAATGGGACTCAGGAGCTGAGCACCACCTCCAGCAGCAGTAGCAGCCAGCTCCGGAGCTGAGCACCGTCCCAGACAGCAGCAGCAGCAGCTAGCTGGGGAGCAGAGCCCCACCCCCAAGAGCAGCAAGGTTCAGGAGCCAAGAACCACCCCCAGCAGCTGTAGCAGCCAGCTCAGGAGCCAAGCACCATCCCTGACAGCAGCAGAGGCTAGCTCAGGAGTGAAGCGCCACCCCCAGCAGCAGAGGCTCCGGAGATGAGATCCATCCCCCAACAGCTGTAGTGGCTGATCAGGAGCAGAGCCCCAGACCCAGCAGCAGCAAGGCTTGGGGATCTGAGACCACCCCTGACAACAGCAGCATTGGATTGGGAGTGGATTGGGAGCAGGGTCTTGGGAGCAGAGCATCATCCACCCCCAACGGCAGCAGAGGGTTGGGAGCTGAGACTCATCCCCCCACAGCAGCTGTAGTGGCTGATCAGGAGCTGATCCCCACCAGGCAGCAGCAGTACCTGAGGACCCACACATCCCAGGAGTGCACCAGCTGGACCCATACACCCCAGCAGCACCTACCAGGACAGACCAACACAAGCCGCCAGCCGCCAATCCTCCAGGACCCACAGCAGAAAAGAGGTGCCATACACCAGAACAGACTGGGAGGCACAGCAGCCTTTTCTGATACCAACCTGCCTACACATCCCCACACGCCTCACCTGGCCTGGAACTACCAGACTGCTAACATGGTGAGACAAAGAAACAACCCCCAAATGAAAGAAAAGAAGGAATCACCAGAAAAGGAACCACATGGAATGGAAGCAAGCAATTTGTCAGATAAAGAATTCAGAGCAATGATTTTAAGGGTGCTCAAACAACTTTGTGAGAACTACAAGCAACTTAATGAGAATTATAAAGAACTCAGTGGGAACTACAGCATTAAAAAAAAAAAAAAGGTAGAAGCTATGAATAAAAATCAAGTGGAAATAAAGAATGACATAGCTGCTATAAAAAAAAATACCTTGGAAGGATTTAATAGTAGATTAGAAGAAGCTGAAGACCGAATCAGCAAGTTAGAAGACAAGGTAGAAAAAAAACGCCCAAATAAAGCAACAAATGGAAAAAAAATTAAAAAGGAGGAGGAGAGTTTAAGGGAGCTTTGGGACAACATGGAACATAACATTCACATCATAGGGGTACCAGAAGGAGAAGAACCGGAGAAAGGAATAGAGAACCTGTTTGAAGAAATAATGACAGAAAACTTCCCTAATCTGGTGAAGGAAAAAGTCACACAAGTCCAGGAAACACAGAGAGTCCCAAGCAAGATGAACCCAAAAAGACCCACAGCTAGACACATCATAATTTAAATGGCAAACATTAAAGTCAAAGAAAGAATCTTAAAGGCAGCAAGAGAGAGACAGAAAGTTACCTACAAGGGAGCTCCCATTAGACTGTAGCTGATTTCTCAATAGAAACACTGCAGGCCAGAAGAGAGTCATGTGAAGTATACAAACTAATGAAAAGCAAGGATCTAAATCCAAGACTACTCTATCCAGCAAGGCTATCATAAATTGAAGGTGAAATAAAGAGCTTCACAGACAAAAAAAAAAGGCTAAAGGAATTGATTACCACCAAACTAGCACTGCAAGAAATGCTAAAGGGACTGTTGAAAGAAGAAGAAATAGAGTGAGATAGAGAGACACCCAGGTATAAAATAAAAATGGCAACAAATAAGTACCTATCAAAAAAAAAAAAAAAGAAAGAAACTAGACTACCAACTTACACCATACATAAGAATAAACTCAAAATGGATAAAATACTTAAATGTGACTCATGAATCCATAAAAATTCTATAAGAAAATGTAGGCAACAAAATTTCAGACATCACATGCAGCAGAATTTTCACCGATAGAACGCGTAAGGCAAGAGAAACAAAGGAAAAAAATTAATACATGGGACTACATCAAACTTAAAAGCTTCTGCACAGCAAAAGAAACAACCATCAAAACGGAAAGGGAGCCCACTATATGGGAGAGCACAATTGCCAATGATAAGTCAGATAAGGGGTTAATTTCCAAAATATATAGAGTACTCATACAACCCAACAAAAGGAAGACAAGGAACCCAATTAAAAAATGGGCAGAGGACCTAAATAGATACCTCTCCAAACAGGACATACAAATGGCCAAGAGACATATGACAAAATGCTCAATGTCACTAATCATCAGAGAGATGCAAATTAAAATGACTATTAAGTATCACCTCATACCTGCCAGAATAGCTGCCATCAACAAATCATCAAACAACAAGTACTGGTGAGGGTGTGGAGAAAAGGGGACTCTAGTACACTGCTGGTGGGAATGCAGACTGTGGCAGCCACTATGGAAAACAGTGTGGTGTTTCCTCAAAAAACTAGTAATTGAATTGCCCTTTGACCCAGTGATCCCACTTTTAGGAATATATCCTGAGAAGCCTGAAACACCAATCAGAAAGAATATATGTACCCCTATGTTCATAGCAGCGCTATTTACAATTGCTAAGATCTGGAAACAGCCCAATAGATGAGTGGATAAAAAAGCTGTGGTACATGTACACAGTGGAACACTATGCAGCTGTAAGAAAGAAAGATCTCTTATCCTTTGAGATGGCATGGAGGGACCTGGAGAGTATTATGCTAAATGAAATAAGCCAATTAGAGAAAGACAAATACCACATGATCTCACTTATTTGTAGAATATAATGAACAAAAAAAAGCTGTCAATCAAAATAGATCCAGAGACATGGAAGTAGGGAACAGACTGACAAACCTCAGGGGGAATGGGGTTGGGGGGTTGAGAAGAGGTAAACCAAAGAGCTTATATGCATATATGCATAACCAATGGACACAGACAATAGTTTGGGGAAAGCAGGAGGAGGGTAGGAGCGGGAAGGAGGGGGTCAGTGGGGGGAAAAGGGGGGGATATCTGTAATACTTTCAACAATAAAGATAAAAGTAAATAAATAAATAATATATATACTATGTCTTTAACATCTAAACTTATAGAATAGAAAAAAGTACAATGGTAAAAATTGTTAATCCATAATCGGCAAGAAAAGTAAAACATGAACATAGAGCAGGTATAAGTAAACATGAAGCAGAAAATGAAATGCTGAATTAAAAAAAAGGCTCCAAGAATTATATCATGTCTAAATGGACAAAAATATCCTACATAAAGACTGACTTTCAAAAAGCATAGAGTTGTGTATTATTTAAAAGAAACATATCTAAAACCTAAAAATACAAAAAGGTTTTTAAAAATGAAAACTTCAGCCCGGTCAGTGTGGCTCAGTGGACTGAGTGTCCTCCCATGGATTGAGGGGTCCTGGTTCGATTCCCGGTCAGGGCACATGTATGGGTTGTGGACTCGATTCCCGGTGTGGGGTTGTGAAGGAGGCAGCCAATCGATGTAGCTCTCTGACACTGATGTTTCTATCTCTCTCTCCCTTCCTCTCTCTCTAAAAACTCAATAAAAAATATTTTCAAAAATAAAAATAAAAACTTCAAGCCAAAGGAAACTCATGTAGCTATACTAAGATCAGTCAAAATAGACTTTTAGATAAAAAGCATAGGTAGAGATAAAGATAACTTTGTAAAGATAAAAGCAAACAGTAAAGTAAGACAATTTTACATTTACATGTGCCTAATAACATGGCCTCAAAATATACAAAACAAAAATTCACAACTAAAAGAAACTGATATAAGAAGGAAAAAAATTCATAAAGAAATAGAATATTTGAACAACAAAATTGACCTCACAGACATACGTAGAAGACTCCATCCAACAACTAGAGAATATATTTTTTCAACTATACATAGAATATTTTTAAATAATTAAATATTGGGGCATAAAGCAAAATTTATATATTTTTAAATTAACTTATAGACCATGTTCTCTGACAACAATGCAATTACTCTAAAAATCAATAATAAAAAATAACTTGAAAAAAAACCCTATTTGGCACAATTAAGAGGTGTACTTTTTAAAAGTTCAAAAAATAAAGCATAATAGAAGTTTTTAAATATTCTGAACTAAATAATAACAAAATTATACTTACATACTATGACCTGGGATAAAGGTAATGGAATACATCAACATTTATAGCCATAATTATTCATATTAAAAAGTAGAAAGATTGAAAATCAATGAGCTAATCATTCTTCAGAAGAAATTAGAATAAAAACATCAAGATAAAATGAAATAACATAGAGGAAAAGATCTAATATCCATAAGAGCTGAAATTTAATTTTTAAAAATATTTCAAAATGAAGCTCTTTATGTACTATTTTGGAATGATGTCCAAGACATATTGTCAGGAAAGCATTAAAAATAAATGAATGCGGCGGTCTGCTACCATTTGTATAAAGGGAATATATTTATATTTTGAAAATATTCAGTGCTTATACCCTTTGTAATTTCTGAGTTTTAAACAGAATGAAAGCAACATTTTTTAATTAAGTAAATAAAATTTTAAAATAAAATAAAAAGTAATTAGCTGAAGCTCTCCAAGAAAACTAGAGGAAAGGCAGACATAAATACCTCATTCAAATATAAGGAAGATGCCATTGCCTGCTGATATTTTTTAATTGATTTTTAGAGAGAGAGAGAGGAAGGGAGAGAGAAAAATATCCTCATGAGCACAAAACATTGATTGGCTTCCTCCTGCACGCCCCCCATGGGGGATAGAGCCTGCAACCCGGGCATGTGGCCTGCCCAGGAATCGAACTGGCAACCTCTCAGTGCATGAGGTGACGCCCGACCAACTGAGCCACACTGGCCAAGGCTTGCCTACTATTTTTTATGGGTTTTTTTTTATCCTCACCCGAGGACATTTTTGCATTTATCTTAAAATAGAGCAGGAGGGACAGAAGGAGGAAGAGAGAGAGAGAAACATCGACGTGAGAGAGACACATCGAGTGGATGCCACCCACATGACCCCAATGGGGGTCGGGGACAAACTGCAACCGAGGTATGTGCCCTTAGTGGAAATCGAACCCAGGACTCTCCAGTCTGCAGGCTGACACTCTAACCGCTGAGCCAAACCAGCCAGGGCTTGCCTACTGTTCTTAAGTGAATGAGGTAGTAGTGCTAGTGATGATGGACATGAAAGTGACGGTGATGGAGGTGGAGGTAGAGGTGATCCTGGTGGCTTTGGATGTGAAGGTGGAAGTGGAGAAGGTGGGGGTGGGGGTGGGGGTGGTCGCGGTAGAGGTGGTGCTGGATGCAGTGGAAGAAGTTTGGCAGGAGCTGGGATGTTAAAGCTCTTGGAGCTCTTCTGCCAAACTTGATAGCAAATAGACCATCTTTATTCATCAATATGAGCCAAAAAATCTGAGAATTGTCTACCACATCACTCCAGTTAAAAATCACCATGTGTTCTATCTGCTTTTCTTTGAGCTCTATTTAGATCCATAAAATTCAGTTTCCTCTTCAGTTCCCAGCCCTGTTCAGAGAGCTGGGGAATAACTGGTTATGTGGGAGTTGACCATGTAACATAAGGATTTGAGAAGAGGTGAGCTATAAGATACTACCTGGGATTCCTATTTGGACCGTAGAATCTGAGAGCGGTTAACAAAAGGACAGTGAGCCATTTTATGCCTTGAGTAACATCTGCTATGTGTTTGAACAAAGCCATGGACCTGGTGGCCAAAGAAACCTGAGAAGGGGTCTTTAAAGTGGAAGGGGAGGTCCCTGTGTGATTCTGCAGCTGTGATCATAGGTACCTAGACATTAATAAAGGAAGGGAGCGGAAGGGAGCAGACATTATTGAGCATAATAAACCAGGGAGCTGAATCAGACAGTAAGTCTACTGGCTTCACTAGGAAGTTACAGCTTCACACACTCACCAGGGCATCCTCCACCCTCGGGACCTAATCCCTGAAGAGGGCAGTGAGGATCAGTACTGGGGAAGGAATAAAAACAGGAGGAGAGATTCCTCTGCTAGGCACACGCCCAGCAGGAGCCAGAATGGCACAGGGGGAGGTGCTTCCACTATGAAGCATGTGCAGTAGGAACCAAGGTGGTGACCACAGAGGCCTGTCAGTGTAGCCTGGGAAAAGGATCGGTTGGATAAGGGACACAGAACCCCAGAAGATCTAGGGAATAGATTGGTCAGGGGAAGAAACCAGCAGAAGCCCAGGTTGCCAGAGCACAGGAACAGACTGGCCAGTCGAATGGGGACAGACGTGGCATAGACTGGACTAAGCTTCGGCATGGCATAGAACTTTGGGACACTGGCCTTTGTGCTGGGCCTGAGGAACACAAGGCTGGACTTTTTTCATGGCGGGATGGATTGAGATGAGACATTGGGAACATGGGGGCGGCCTTCTATTTCCACCCAAATAAATCTTACCACTAGACATCATCCTCCCATGTGGATCCCCGAAAATGCCTTTCTCATAACACCACAAGGACCCCACTTCCACCGCAACACAGTGAGGACATGTGACCAAATTGCCACAGAGGCAAAGAATTAGTAACCTCAAGAGAAACGCTGAAAACCTTCTATAGACCATGGGGGTTTTACTTATTTCTTCTCCCCATCAGAGGTCCACTGGCTCGAGGTCACAGGTGAGGTGACAGTGAGTGTTTAGGCCCAGAGAAGAGACTGCCCCCTGAAGAGAAAAGTCATCCCTGCATCCCAGCCAGCAGCATCAGTGTCTCTAATCATGCCCCTTCGTTGGTTCAAGCAGAGGGGGCTGATTGTGCAAAGACCTGAAAATTAGTGGATGAAAAGCAGAACCCTTGGAATAACATTTTAGCCACATCCAAAAATCCTTTTTCACTCCACACCGCCCACAATCTTCACTTAGACAGCACACAGGAGCTCTCTGATTATCCCACTGGGTTCTACTGTATACTCAAAAATTTCTCAAAATAAAATTGTCCTGATTCGCTTTTATTTAAAGAGAAATGTGCAGATGGCATTCTCCATGGTGGTGTTAAAAGGAGAATTGCAGCCATAAGCATTCAATAAAACAACTGGAATTAAAAAGAGAGGAAGAAAGGAAAGAGGAGAGGGAGGGAGGAGAAAGGACAGAGAAGATTAATGTTTCAAAGGTCTGGGACTAACTGCCTTAGGAAAGTATACTCAAGAGAAAAAGTTCTGCCCCCTCTCCCCACTAATTTGGAGGCAAAATGAGAGCCACGTGAAAAAGCAACACGGAAAAGGTCCTGTCTCCACACAACGAGGTTTTCTCAAGAGTCAAGGTGAGTGACATTGACAGCTTCAGGAGGAGTTGGTTATTACTAATAGCATTATTGTTATTCTAACTTATTCCAGGTCCCTCTTTAAATTCACAAAGCTCCCTGAAAGTGACTTCTGTCTCTTTGGTCCTTTCTATCCCCTCTTGGCCTTCTCTGCATTACAATACTCAGACCAACAATTCTATAATTTCCCCCCATTGAAATATATCCTCTCCCCGGTCCCAGAAATAGACTACTGTGATTATTGAATAGGTCTGGGTACTCTGTGCTTCATCTTTTCTTGCTGTAACTAGACAGCCCTTTTTTATTCTTAGGATAACTGAAAAATGTGAACAATCATTGTCCTACAGAAGAGCTGATGTGGGAGCAATTGTGCTTTGTACCACTCCATCCCCTTTGGGATCAAGATCGGTTTTTAAAATAATGACTTCTCTAGCGGTTTATTACCAGCCTGGAGTCATTCTCACACCTTAGAAGTGAAGGCTTAATGAGCAGAGAAATTAAAGAGTAAAACTCTGCTCGTGTCTTCTTAAACGGTGGCATTTTGGCAGCTCAGGAGAAGATGCACTTGCAAAGGGGAACACATCACATTCATCTTGTTCTCCAAATGACCTTTAGGTAATGAACCTCAAAGTTGCCTCCTCCTTGCCCCACAACTCCACACCTTTCTTTTAAATCTTGGAGATGTCTCCCAGGAAGATCAGGTGTTGAATAATTGAGTTGTGTTGGCATAATGAGTTCACCTGGTAGAGAGCGAAACCACAGTAATGGCTCAATAAAAGCTTCCTAATTGAGTCGTGACCACACACTCCCAGACCCTCACCACCACAGCAACTCCCTACCAAAAGTTGCAAATTCTTAGGCATCTGTTAGGAACACACTCAAATACCTCTTGTTCTTATGTTACCGGAGTTGGGGTTCTTGGGTTGCTCAAGATAGAAACAGAAAAGAAACCCCAGCCCGGCCGGTGTGGCTCTGTGGTTGAGCATCGACCCATGCACCAAGAGGTCACTAGTTCGATTCCTGGTCAGGGCACATGCCCAGTTTGTGGGCCAAATCCCCAGTGTGGGGCATGCAGGAGGCAGCCAATCAATGTTCTCTCTCATCAATGTTTCTATCTCTCCATCTCACTTCCTCTCTCTCTAAAATCAATAAAAAAAAGGAAAAAAAAAAAAAGAAAGAAAGAAACCCCAGAGAAACTTCCAGACAGATTTTATTAAGCCTATTATGTGCAACCTCAAGGGAGGCAGCAAAGAGCAAAGAAAGGTCCTCTGAACTGGCTGCAGAGACTGGCTCTGCCTGGCTGCTTTTACAAGCTGGGGACATAGCAAGCTCGCAGGGAAAGGTGAGTTTTTTGGAAAGGTGGGCTTGTGAAGAGTTCCGGAGTAGACATTTCCATGTTGGGTGGGGTAACTTCCTCTTTCTGTCCAATTGCTTGGCAACTATCTCCACACCTAGTCTGTGGGTGCAAGATGGTGCTGATGCCCATTATCATCACTGCAGGGATGTCCTGTGGAGGCCAGACCTTGATCAACTGCCCATGCGGAACATTGGTTTCACGTCTTCTGGCCACCTGATCTTAACTTGGCTTCCTGGTCACCCGTACTTTTCCATTCCTGGGCCAAAGTCCCTAGACTGTTTCATTTATCCTTTGATAACTCTCTCAGTTAGTTGCTCCCTCTTCGGTGCACTTGAGGGTTATATCATTTATTTGCACATATTACTGTGACTATTGTAGTTTTTTTTTG
This sequence comes from Tadarida brasiliensis, assembly GCA_030848825.1. Classification (NCBI taxonomy): domain Eukaryota; kingdom Metazoa; phylum Chordata; class Mammalia; order Chiroptera; family Molossidae; genus Tadarida; species Tadarida brasiliensis. The sequence continues at coordinate 34,012,314 of CM061275.1, forward strand.
TTTGTTTTTTAAGAGTGGGAGGGGGGAGAGAGAGAGAGAGAAACATGGATGTGAGAGAGACACATCAACTGGTTGCCACCCACACGACCCCAACCAGGGCCGGGGACAAACTGCAACCGAGGTACATGCCCTTAGCGGGAACCGAACCCGGGACCCTCTGGTCTCTCTGGTGCGTGGGCCAATGTTCCAACCGCTGAGCCAAACTGGCCAGGGCTGATTATTGTCATTGTAATAGTCTATTTACATGTCTGTCTTTTCCAGTAGGCCTTGAGTTGTGCAAGGAAAGTGACCAAGCAGAGTTTGTTTTTACATCCGCAATGCCCACTACAATGCTTAGCAAAAGTAAGAACTTAGCAAATATTTGGTGAATGAATAAATGATTGAATGATTCCAGTGATTCTTTTCAAGTGAATGATAGTGTCAGGGATGGTAGCCTTTGACTCAAAATAGAGCAATAAAACCAGTAGGTAGATATAAGAATTGACTGTGCTCTGCACAGGACTGCCAAGTTTAGGTTAGAAGAAAACAAACAAAAGAATTTGCCAATCCACCTCCAACCTCTTGAATAAAACTTTCCACATCACTGCTACAATGCAGATGCCCTGGGAAGCGTTTATGCAAATCTATTAGCTTTCCCACCTGGCCTGGAAAGATCATAAACCTCATGTTTGGATAGTCTTTCCCTCATAACATCTGTAATCTTCGGGGATCTGTTTCTGGCTAAGAAATCCTCTCCGAGCAGGCAAGACAAATTAATGAAGTAGTGGAAATCAGGCTATCTCAGTGGCTGCCGGACGAGCATCTGCCTACCTAATTGCTTATTTTGCTTGGTTGGATTTGAAGCTATTATTGGTATTTGAAATGTTTTTCTCATTCTGTTAATATCGGTAGTCAGAGTGCTGGATTTTGATTTCCAATGCTTTCATTTATGTTCTCTTTCTGGTAGGGAAACCCAGAGAGGAAACAAATGAAGAGAAGAAGGCTGTTAGGGTGAGAGGGAATATTGATAAGGAAGGGACTCGGGAAGGTTGAGATCCCTTGAAGATATCAGCAGCCAATGCTGTTAACAGACACGGAGAGCGCCTCTGTGCGGTCTCAGGCTCCACGTGTCGCTGTGAGTGGGCTTCCTGTCCTAAGAGGCAGGAGATTCCCCCCTCCTCTGCCGTAGATATGAGAAATGAGGCTGTTTTCTTTAGAAAAGCCAATGAAATTAGGCTGGTGTTTACTGTTTCATAAAGGAACAGTGGACAAATTACCTACCGAGACCGCATTGGGTAGAATTGTTAGTTAAAAGTGACAACCAGGCCTGTAATTTATACTGCGGTTTGGAAATTTAAGCTGGGAGGCTCGCAGCTCTCAATCGTGCATTATGAAGCCCCTTTTGTACTGCTGGCTCATTTTGTGCTCGGGATCATTTAGCCATTGAGTCTAACTGCTAATACCGTTCCATCAAATACCAAGTATAAATCAAAATTACTGGATCATTCAAGATCTGTCCTCAGAGTTGTTTATATGTATTTTTTCCACCATTACTTCAGTAGAGTTATAAGAGAAGCCACTAAATTATGATATATTGTGCATGCCTTGTTCCTATCTTACTAGAGCCTCTTGCAAATAAGACGGAATCCATGACGAATTATTTTTCTAGTTATACAAAACATAAATAATGATAATAAAAAGGGCATCAAATTGATGAAAGATGAGGAAGAGCGAGAGGAGAAATGTTTCAAATAAATAGCTCTTCTCTTGGTTTTCGCTGTCCAAAACAGGTGGGAACAAAGGTGGGATTTTAAAACTAACTTTGTCACCCAAGAGCCCACATTCCTGTCTGTCAAATCCAGCCTATGAGAGGGTGACAGAAAACTCACTAGTCACATACATAACTTTTTGTTTGAAGCCGGATCTACTAACTTTTAGCCTTGTATATAAAAAGCTCCATTCATTATTTGTAAAATCATTCCACCCAAAGAAATATTTGGTGTGTCCAAATTATCATGGATCATGAAGATAACAAGGGGAGAGGCTCAACCCAGCGAATGCAGTTTTGCTAACATCCATTATATGTCAATAGACCTCAGGTGACAGAAATCACTGGCATATTCAACTCGAGCAAATTTGCCATCCTGCCTGAATCTTTGTCTTATGGCTTTTTAAACTATACTTCAGTACAAAGAGTAAGGGGGTAAATAAATGAGCAGTGGATTTATTCACAGTAGATGAAGGAATATCATGGCAGGAAGAAATTGCTAATGTCTTAACATTGTCTCTCTGCCTGTCCTCAGATTTACCTCTAAAATTTCTACCAGTCATGCCTGGAGAATCATGAAATCTACCTACAAATGTTAACAGTGCCTTGTTAATTGAAGATTTACCCCCATCTTCTACTTAAATCGTCATTTTCTTCCTTTGTGCCATACATTTTGCAGATTTGTGTGATACTGAAAGAGATAAGGCAACAAATAAAAAAAAAATCCTATCTCAATCCATCAGGGTCATTAATCTTACATTAACACAGCAAAATAAAAGATTTGGGAGTGGGCATTTATCAAATTATACTTTCCCCTGACTGGTATTACAATACAAACATAAAGTTGATAGATGAGGTGCTAATTTAACTGTCTAATAGTAGCTTCGACGAGGACCATTAGAATTATATCATAATAACAGGACCTTTTTTTTCCTTCCGATTCCAGAACTTAAAAACATCTGTTTGTGGAGGAGCTTTCAGAAACTCTTATGAGTCTTGACAATTTAGACTGTCACAGTTCTAATCTCCTGGGCATCAATAATCAGCTGCTGTCTCAGGATGTTGGCTCTCCAGGGTCCCAGCTCAAATCAGCAAAGCAGTTTAGAAATCCAAAGAGAGAGAAGAGCCTTTGTAATTAAGAGTGTTCTGCCCATTTATAGAATCAAATTTTCCAGAAACACAGCTTAGTATAAACCACATTTCATGAACATTTCAACATAATATAACAAACACAAGCATTTCAATGAAGCAGAGAGCAGAGCAATTTGTTCTAGCAGATGGCTCGCCCTAGGATCAGAGCAATTATCTCCTTACTCTACACACAGGGGTAGCAGAAGATTCAACAGTTCACTATTCAAAGCAACTTAGCAATGCAAGAGGATTTCTGCGATATTAAAACAAGCAGGGTTTACATCCTTCTCTCTCCACAAGTAAGTCCTGGAGAATGTCCTGAAGAATAACAGATGATTGCTTTGCTGTGTGGGGTGGGGGTCCTCCTGCCAAGTTATCTCAAAGAACTAGACTCAGAAGATGTAAGGACCCAGAAGACTGCTCGCCATCTGCCATCCCTTGAAGGCTTGAGCCTCCTTCTTGTGACTGTCACTGAGGAAAATGACTCTTCTTCCCTCTTTGTCTTTCCTCTATGTCCTCCTGAATCCAGTCAAGTTGCCCTGGCTGAAACAAACCAATAATTCCCACAAGGAAGTTTGCAATTCACACTTCAAGTGGCGCAGAATTTATTTATCATTTTCTGATATGCAACTGCAGAATATTAAGCCAGTGTACTACAACCAGCTTTAAAAAAATGTTTTCTGGGGAAAAAAATGGTTGAATACATAACACAAACAACAATATTGTGTCTAGTCACCTGAGCAATAAATACTTCAATCAGTTCCCTTGAATGGTGGTCCTATACCCCTAGTTTTTTGATATCTGCCTAACTTTGGCAGAAAAAAATTATAATATACATATGGAATTAAACATGTTATGAATGGGCTCAGTCACTTCTGTATACTTCAGTAAAACAAAAGCTAGAAATAAAATTAAATAAACAAGCAAGAAACAGTTGGTGGTAGAGGGTTAGAGGCTGGGGGGAAATTATTAATCAGGCCATGATACAGATTTGAGAGTTACAGGAAAACACTCACCTAGGAAAGACTTTTGAAACAAAGTGATGGTCATAGAATTCATAACATAAAAATATAAACAAAAACCCCCACACATTTAAGAAAATAATCAGCAAAGAAACCAAGGGACCAGGGATATTCCAAATGCTGAAGGACGTCTGGATTACAGAAGTCTTCTAGAATCCAGCCAGAAACCTATCATGCCAGCTGCCTTCATTCCAATGGAAATAGAAGAAGGTGGAATATACTTTTGAGTAGAGGTAAGAGTCCAGGGAGGATTAGGAGATACAACATAGAGGCTACCCTAAATCGTGAGCCTGACCTTCAGCAGTCTTCGTGGCCTCATTGACTCCTGAAGTCTGTAAATCACTACCAGGTGTGATCTTCTGCCCCAGATGAGTGAAGTAGCCTCACATGCCCCATGGTTGACGGAAAGGCCCACGTGCTTTCTCAGTGTGGAGGAAGGTATGTGAGACATTTAAGGGAAAGCGTATACAAAAACAAAATGGGGCTGGGCATGAGAACTCCCGGGGCCTTAGAGACCGAGTTGATTTTATCATCCCAGACATGACAGTTTCTGAAGCAGTGCTTTGCTCTCTGGCTTCTCCTCAGAACAATTTGAGACTCATTGAGGTCTCCGTGTCCACTCTGGCCCCAATGTGAAAAATAAGAAGAAGAATATTAACCAAACATAAAAATTTTGTTTTAAACAATTGTTTAAAACTCTTAGACACCAACTGTCAAACATTGTGCTAAATACTTTGAAAATATGTAATTTGATACTCATTGTACTCTATGAAGTATGTGTTATTCCCATTTTTCATATGAGGAAACTGAGGCTATTTTATATTATTATTATTATTATTACTATTATTATTTTGGATTGCAAACTAAAACTCGACACTAACTATCCTTTTAATATACTTTTATTATTTAAACCAAGGGCCATTCTGTGACTATTGGATCACCTAGAAAGAACATTTTGCCTCTTCATGATTAACTTTTGTTGAAGCTCTAGTAATTTAACTCAAGATTATCAGGACAAGAAATCACATATTGAGATATAGGTAACAGGATGGAAATAAAGAGAGAGAATAGAAGGGAAGAAGGTTGTCCACCCACCTCTTGTGATTATATTTAACAGATAATATAGCATTATTGTCAAGAGGATGTTATTGACCCTGCGGTAATGGCAACGATGAAGAAAACATCACCAGCAACAACAAAACAGATTTGTAGTTGGAGGGTTTGCTATGTGGTATTTATTGTTCTAAATGCTCAAAGTAAATCACTGAATAGATTACTCATTCATTGTAAATCACTTAATAAATTACTCATTCACAAGAATTAATGAAGCACTGTCATACAATTATCATTTCTATGTTCTTTTCCTTTATCTAGATAGTCACAGCTGTGAAGAATTTACCATATAATCAAATACCAGTCATTTATTTTTTAGAACAAACATATTAATGGTCATAGAGATCTGAAATGTAAGTTTCAAACATTTTTTACACTAGAATTATAGGTTTACTTTCTCAGTCACTCCAGGAAAAAGAGTTTATTTTGCTCTATTTTTCTGTTGAGCGAGAGATAGCTGAACCAATTCAGAGTACAAGACTAGAAATCCCAAATTTGAATCTGCTCTGTTTTCTACTGTTAAATTCCATTACTGAGAGTAAGCCTTGTACCTATTCTAAAAGGGTTCAGGTGGCCCTGATGTAACCTGTAGTAACACCACCTTATGTAATGATTTCAAAAGCATCAAGCAGTAGGTTTTCTGCCAACTCCTAATCCTCTTCTTCATAATGATATTGGTTTAAAAAGTACAACAGATGCATCACAGCTGGCTCATGAACTTCAACATCTCAGCCATTTCTTGGCAATACTACCAATGTATTTTCCCCAAATACCAATCCTGATTGCTGGTGGTGTACAATTCTGGGGTTTGAAGTCTCAAATACACTACCTAGTTACTGATTTTCAAATTATATGATTTCACACAATAGGAGGTAGATAGTTAGGCATTTAAAGTTCAGCATTGCTTGATTTTCTATGAGCATAACTTGTAGGTTACAGGACTCTTTCCTAATTAGTGAAACTGCAAAGAGCCATTTTTTTCCTAAGTTTTATCCGACAGTATAATTTTTTATGGTTGAGTTGTAAAACCTTTGAAAATAGAATTTTATAACAGAAAGTGACAAATCCTAGCTCAGTTTAACCATCTGCCTTTAATAAGTACATGTTCCTTTCCCCCTGCAAACCCTGACATTTTCTTCCCATGACCCAAGGTCAATCAATCAGAGAAGGAGAGACGATAATTAAAAAGGGACTGTTGGTAAATCAGCACTGTGAAAATAGTTAGAAATGAAGTGCATGTATCTCTGAGGAACAGCACAGTTAAGCCTTGCTTTCAGGCATGCTTTCCCACTATTTGCTGCTGTCTTCATTAATGGCCCTCCCACATCTGCAGTCCACGGTAGGCTTTTTGAGGACCAGGAACAGGGACACACAAAGGAGGCAGACTCCTTACTGCTTCAAGTGGCAACATTAAATATTGAGAATTTTGAATGACAATCACATGCATTCATCTTAATTTGGGGGGGAGGGGGGAGGACTGGCATCTGGTTTGAAGGAGCTGCTGGGATTTCCAAACTCAATGAAGATCCATATTGCCCAGAAGGCTGAAGCCTTAAGGCAGACCAAGGGCAAATGTGCCTACCCAATAGACAAAATAGTTTTTTTTTTTAATTATGTCACCAGATTGGCTAATAATTAGGTTGTATTTAATTCAATAATTTTGCATTTTAGGAGCAGAGTGCCAGGATCTATCAACATTAGGTTTCTACCTTGTTCCCTAGGGGAGATTGGTAGCGCTCAGGCCAGCATCATCTGTTACTGTTTTATAATTGGATCTGTTTTGTTTCCTTCAGTTGGCTATTTTGAGTACTATGGAGAGACATTTGCTGTAAACCAGGGGACAAAAAGGGGCAGGAGCTGAAATGTGTCAGGTATGCAAGTTAGAAAATAAAATGTAGACTCTTAGTTATGAAAAAACTTATATTGAGAAAGGGGGAAAGAGATATAAATATAGATATGGATACATAGAGAAAATCATCTTTATGTCAAATAGAAAAAAAAAGTAAAAGGGGACGAGTCAAGAAAACAGAGTGAAGACACTTTTCGCGTTAAGATCATACCTCTTTATGTCTACCTATAAAACGGTGCTTCTCATCCTCTAATTTTGAGAAATGGATCACATTCTTATGCTTTTGGGATAGAGGTGAGGCAATGTGACTTTAAGATATTTATTTGAAAATCATCGTGACTTGTCATCATGAAGTTTAGATGTTTTCTTCTTCTAATCCAAAGAACATTCATTGAGATGTTTCTTCCTGGTTCCACCAAAAAAAGCAATACACTTGCTTCGCTCACTGCCGAAGATCAGGCACATGAAAGAGTATCTGGCAGATACACATACATATTTGTAAAACAAATGAGCCTATCTGCCTTTCAAATGTATATTCATTCTTAAAAGATTCGTCTTCACTCCTTCATTCACTAAGCTTTCTCTGGCCTCCCCCACCCCTGCTGAAGTGGCACATATCTCCTCCAAATTCCCAAAGCCCCATGTGTGTGCTCGCGTGGACTTGTGTCATTCAGGCTCAGAGCAAAGTAAGTTGTATAGGTCTCTTACTTTCATCCCTCGACTACAGTCTAGAAGAAACTGGTAGATGCTCAGTGAATATTTTCTTAATGAAATTAATATTTTAGCCTCAATCTCTGCGATAACCAGACACCTCAGAGGATTCCTGACCCACAGCCCTCTCCTTGCTTCATCTCTCCCTTCTAGAAGTGTTCAAGTCTCCGCTAGCGATTGTTTCAAAACAAGAATAATACATTGCTCAATGTATGGTTGAGCCCTGAGCTGAATGCTTTAATTTCATTATCAAGTTTTGTCTTTGCACTAGGACTGTTATTATTCCCATTTTACAACAAGCAAAACTGAAACTAAAAAAAAAAGAGAGAAATAAAACTTGCCCTAGGTCGTGTACCTCGTAAATAGCAAACCAGACACTTCCAGGGGCTGAAATCGGCTCTATCTCATGAAATGCAAGCCAAAAGAAAAAAAAAAGATTTTGATATCAAGGTGTAATTTGAAAAATGAAATCCATGCCCTTAGGTGAACATGTTAGAATTTTTAAATTGTCGAGATTCTAAAGCAAATGTCTTTAGATTTACTCAATTTTCAAGCTTCTATGTACTCAGGACACTTTTGACACAGCAAAAAAAAAAAAAAAAATGGCCAATTTGACTTACTCTGTCTGATAATTTCATCATGCCAAAAGAGAAGAGGTAACTTGTGCAATTCTCGATTAAATGGTATTATTTGCTCTTCCGTCATATTTAGTTTTACTTATTTACAAACACAGATCCATTTCACATGAGTGAAATAATAATGTTGCCTACTGTCACCTAATGTTCAGAGCTATGATTTCCAAGGGAGGAAAGGACTAGAAGAACAAAAATCTTTAAAGCTTTCTGAAATGAGATCTTTCTTTACAAAAATAGGTTGCTGCGTAACTGTTGCAGACAGATTTGTATTCAATGAATTTGGAGGCTTACATGCACTTTTTAGCCTGGCCTTTGATTCCCTCTTCTCTTAAAATGTATGCACTCATTCTCGGCTCACTTTAGGATTTCAATTCTGCCTTGGAGATACTGTCCAGATAGTCTGAGTCATTGGTCCTGTTCTCAATAAAGTATAGAAAATGGATAGTTTTAGCACTTTCCTTCAGCTCTTATAAATCTAATAAGTGACTTCATCCATATTGCCTCTTTTGGAATCCTTCGCATTGTCTTGGTTGGTTTCTGTTACAGATAAGAAAGGGGAATGTTTGCCAACCTCGATATTGATGAGACTGAAACAGCAACTCTAATAAATCTACACCTATACAACTTTATTCTTATTTTTCAATCAGCAATGAATGGCATTCCCTAAGTGAAAAACAATATGGCCAAAGCAATAAAGAATCAGATATTGTCAGGTCATTTGGTGTCTAAGTTAGGCTGAGCCAGGCAACTCTTGGGAGCTCCTTAAGGTTAGAAATAGACATGAGCTCCTAGCAATTGCTGCTGAATATTGGTGACAACAATTTTCTCCAGGCAGTCAGATAAAAAGATGAGACCAACTTTCAGAACTTGTCCAATTTCTTCATTAAATCGGGAAAACCGCTTCATCAAAATGAACTTCCTGTGAATAACCAAGTTTCTAAAATTAAGTTTTATATGCTTCCAAAGAAGAAACAAATCACAAGCACCAGACCCTGAGCAAGAAATATTTTTATATTTTATATTTTGTTTCAGCATATTCTTTGCAAAACCAAATTTTTCCTACTCTTCCCACGAGGACTCTTTGCAGATGTAGAGATGATTTTCCCACCCATGAAACTGAGTTCGATTATTTTAGCCCTAAAGTTTTTGGTTAGTTAGTTAGTTAGTTAGTTAGTTAGTTAGTTTTCTTTTATTTTTAAGGCAATTGAGAGAAAAACAAAAAGAAAATTTTTAAAAAGTGACTTGTGCCCTGGCCGGTTTGGCTCAGCGGTTAGGGTGTTGGCCCATGGACCAGAGAGACCCAGGTTCGGTTCCCGCTAAGCACACGTACCTCAGTTGCGGTTTGTCCCCAGTCCCGGTTGGAGTTTTGCGGGAGGCATCCAGTTGATGTGTCTCTCTCACGTCGATGTTTCTCTCTCTCTCCCTCCTGCTCTATCTGAAGATAAATATTATATATAAGATATAAGATATATATATATATATATATATAAGATATATATATATATCCTTGGGTGAGGATTAAAAAAGAATAATAATTATAATAATAAAAAGTGATTTGTTAACATGCCCTGATTGGATACTAATTATGAGAAGATAATTTACAAAGTGAATCATGCTAGAAAATGCTGCAAAATCTTGTCACGAGTTTAATAGAAACTTCACCCCTAATATGATCGCTTGATCGATACCCTTCTAGATCATTTTCTCTGAGATTTCCAAAACTTTCTAAGAGATTTTGTATGGCCCTTGTGTTTAACAAAATATTAAAATAAGCCTGACCAGGGTCGACCTGCCATAACCCCTCTGTGTCGTCCTGAACTATTAGATCATGTGGACCCTGTAAGGAAGCCTGAAACACTCACGTTTGCCCCTTGGTTTCGCCCTGACAACAGTCACAGGGGCCCAGCTGTTCCCAGCAGCTGTTCAGTAGAGAACTGCCGGGGCTGAAATGCCTTCCTGCTGACGGAGGTCCCCAGGAGCGCTTCAGGACAAGCACCATGTCTGGGCATGGAGGCCAGCTCCAAAGGGAGATAAACCCCAGGCTGCGGGAAGTAAGGCGACAACCCCCATCCTGCCTCTGCCTCTTGCAGAGGAAAAAATAACTGTAAACCGTTTCGTTCCCAGCCTGCCCTCCCAAGGGCTTCACCTTTGTAATGAGCTAGACTGGAGAAGAAGAGTCCATTCCGCTCCAAACGCATTATCATTATAATAGACATCTAGGCTGCCCATCAAAGATCCCAGAACTGAGGTAGCAATCAAGTGGAGGGGGTAAGAAAGAGGAGGGGGAGAAATTTACATACAGAGATAAGCATGGACAGTCATTAAGAGAACAGGCCTTCACTTCAAAAAGACATGAACTCGGCACAGGTCTCCTGCCTGTTAAATATGTACAGTGTGTGCTTATTTGATGATGAAAATCAGACCATGGCTATTTGAATGGAAATGAATGTTAATAAGCGTTGGAGGCAGAAGAAGCGGAAGCCCTCCATTCTCCCCTCTATCACCAGGCACCTTCTTGACCATCATTACCACAAAGGAAAGAATGCTGGTCTGCTAATCATCAGTGAGGAAAGCGTGCTCTCTCCCTCAGTCTTTGTGGGTGTTCATTAACCTTGTGGGTGCCTCAGCCAGCAGAGGACAGCTGTCCCAGGGACATTTCCATATCCCTTAAGAGAAGCTGCCTATAGAAAAAAATGGGAGAAAGGTTCCTTAGGAATTAAAGCAAAGAACCATTAGCATTTAGCATTTCATTGCACTATTTAAAAATTTGCAAAATTTTGCACTTACTTTGCACTTTTACAAAATTAAGTATAATAGGGTTATTACTCATTTCTTATCCTGACAGAGAGACAAAAGAATCGTCTAAGTATTGTAAAATCTAATCACCTCCATTCTGAAATAAAAACTAAAACAAATATTCTTGGGCTATTTATCTCTTATTGGTATTTAAACATAGCCCAAGAAGACAGAAATATTCTGGTGCCCTTAAGAATTTACTAAATATCACCCTTTACTTCAAGGAAAACCACATAAAAACCATCCTGATAAAAACAACACAATAATTTTGAAATTCTTTCAAAGAAATGTGTCTTCTAAATGGCAGAGTTCATTGGGGAAACCATAGATTCTCTAGTTAACTATCTTTTTCCAACCTTTTTCACACTAAATCATCTGGTTATTGTTTGTATCTTTATGCAAAGGTCTTAAATTTGTAAAGTCATCGATGCTGAATTAGTCAAAGCTCATTAAGCCTGACCTTAAAAGCACCACCATCCCACTTAACCCTTTCTTCCATGGTGTCGTGAGAAAGAAATTTCAGGAGCACACGTGTAGGAGGATTTTAAGTGACGGTGGCAAGATTTATTAGCACAACCTTGAAAAGGCTGCTGCGTTCCATGAGCCATTTCCCTGGTACTCAGCTGGGAGATCACATTCACTGCCCCCAGCTACACCACACCCATGTCTCATCCACCACCAGGTGGCTTAGCTCTGTCTCACTGGGGGGAGAAGTTCAGCTTTTGGGGCAGTGGGCCTGTACTTGGGCCCACCAGGCCCAGGAGGGTCAACAGGGCCCAGAGCTGTGGTGCCATTAGCCTGGCACGCACAGCTTTAGCAGTCTAGTTTAGTCTGTTCCCATCCAGACCACAATTGGCACTGTGCTTCAGCCCACATGTTAGCATAGGCAGCTAAGTATTAATAAAGGAAGGGAGCAAAGGGAATCAGACATTAAGAAGCCTTAATCTACTACGGAGCTACAGCTTCACACACTCCCCAGGGGATCTCAGCATCGCCCCACCAATGAGATCAACACCCCTCCCTCCCCTGTGTAGGGAGGAAGGACCAGCTTTCCAATCTCCCTCGGGAACTGCTGGTCTGGTACTGGATTATGGGGGAAGGAGAGGAAATTCTGCTAGGCACATGCCCAGCAGAAGCCAAGATGGCACAGGGGCAGGTGCTTCTACTGTGAGGCATACACAGTAGGAACTAAGGTGGCGACCACAGAGGCTTGTCAGTGTTGCCTGGGAATGGATCGGATTGGATAAGGGACACAGAACCCTGACTATCTAGGGAATCCATAGATTAGGGGGAGGACCCAACAGCAGCTGGAAGAATTGGGAAATTGATTGCTTAGTTTGAAAGGCACCTGGTCCTTCCCAAGCTTGAGATAATATGATCAACCTAACAAAGGGGCACTCTCTCTCCCTCCCTCTCTCCCTCTCTGTAACATGGGCTCACCCCATTCATTTGCTCATGGGTTCTCTCTCCATAGCAGCCATGAAGACCTAGCAGTGACTTGGGGCCCACAGCAGAACCGTGGGCTGCAAGCGCAGGCCTGGGCACAGTGCCAGCTGGCACGCAGCAGGAACACAGAGTTAGCTAGCTGGATAGGGAAGGGACTGAGCTGGACTGAACCAATGGCACAGAATTTCTGGATCTTGGTCTTTGTTCTGGGCCTGAAGACAAGGCTGGACTTCTTTCACGGAAGGACAGAGCTGAACCTGGAACAGTCCTTTGATTTTGCTTCTACAAGAAACCTTACCCTCCCATCCACGGGTCCCTGGGATGCTTTCTGCACTCTGTGAAGGGCCTCATTTCCACCGCAACACACACTGCTAAGGAGAGACTGGGCCTGTGTGAAGTGTCCCTATACTTCCTTGGGCTTGGGCGGCTTGCTTTCAAACTACCCAATCTCTTTCCTGGCTTTTCCCAGGCTTGCACCCTTATCCTGTCCTATCTCTGGCCCATGTTTTCTCAGATCTGTCTCCTCCCCTTTACGGTCACCACTTTGGCTTCTACTGCGATGCACTTAGTGAAGGAACTTCCCCCTTAACCTCTTCTCCCTCCCTTGTCAATCTGGGGGAACTGGCTGGTTGCTCCCTGGGGGGATTGGAAAGCTGGATGTAACCTGTTAATCGTTTGGTGGAGCCATTTGGCTGTTCCTAGAGTCTCTGTGAAAGTCTAGTTTCCCAACTTACTGGAGCTCAGCCAGTTTTCTCCCTTCTCTTCTGATAATATCTAACTAGCTGCTTATGCTAACGAGATCTCACTTTTCCACTGCCATTTCTAATGGTTCATTAAAGTCAGTAAGGCTCTTCTAGTTGATTTCATACTAAACCAAATAAATTATGTGTTTTTATGAAGGAAAAAAGAAAATACCTTCCTTTTTAAGTAACCGAGTATCTGATGTTTTTCATGTCTAGAAGTCAATTTTGTCATCAGGAATGTACATGTCGCGGTGTCAGAGATACCGCCACTAACCCTGCTCTCCGCCAAAGCCATAGGGAGAGAAGAGGAGCCAGGATGTCCTAGTACGCCTTTCCCTCTTCCAATCCTTAAGCAAGCACTGCCTTCTTAAAAGCATTTGCAAATGAATTTTTACTGATATGTGTGTCAACCATGTATTTTATATTTGAGGATTTGCCTTCTGAGGATTAAGACTTAATCTCTGAGATTTTACCATGCAGTCTTTAGCATGCTATACTTCTTCTTTTTTTTTTTTTTTTTGACGAAATCTCAATATTTAATGAAGCAGGAGAGAGCAAGCACAAAGAGATCCTCTTACACACACACACACACACACACACACACACAATCAACTGTCCCCCACTCAGGAAAACTAAAATTAACCTCTATATTCCTTTTGGTTAGAAAGGTGTATTTTAAAATGTTAATGATATGTTCAATGAAGTTGTTCTCTCCCACCTTCATTTCCTCTGGAGCAACAATTCCCAGCCCCGCCTCCCAGGTCCCAGAGGTAGGTAGGCTAGACTAGCAAGAAGCCGGGGCTGGGCTCGCAAAGGTCCCCGCCGTTCTCTCCCCATTATCACTCTGTTAGAGGGCTCTGGCTCCCACAGTCTGACAAGGTGCTAATGGGCCATCCGTTCCAGCCCAGTTCACAGCAGGTTGTGTCGGGTGGGTTGGGGGGGTGGGTTGGGGAGCTCGATTTGCATTCGAAATCGTCCCTCTTTCACTTGCTTTTTGTGTTGGGCCCTTTGATTTCCGCTCCCCAGACACTCTCTGGGTTGACTCAGAATGGCACCAATCACATCCGTTCAGAATTTGAATGGCCTGACTTTGGGTTTTAAATGTGCCCCATTATTTCATCAAGTTGTGGCGGGGAGAGAGGGAGGGGAAAGAAAAGAGAGTAAAGAGATTTGAAAATGAAAGGGAGAGATGATGACAGATGGATGCCAGCGTTGCTTTTAAGTGGAGAGGAGCAGCTGATGTTGGGGCCTGAAATTAAGTTAGTACATCTGTGGCTGGCTGCTCGGCGCTCAGCCTCCTGTGTTCTCCTCCAGAGGAGTGGGGCTGCCTCGTGGTCAGCCCGCTGCCTTTCGCAGGGCCGTGGACACTTCCCTGCACGCGAGACAGAGGCCCTGCGGGTGAAACCGGCAGCTCTCTCTCCTCACCGTGTCCCCACCACCCCGGGCAGGAGGAATCGGCTCAGCTGAAACTCTGATTCCTGAAGTCACAAGGAGGTGGGAGGGAAATAAAACAGAAGTCAGCACATTTTCCAAGAAGACGGTGTTTACGAGTGGCCTGCGGCGCGCCGGACAAGGGAGCGATCTGCTGTTGGAAACCCGGCCTGCCACGCGCCACAAGCGCTCAGAATTCATAAATGTTTACAGCCCTTTCTACAGAGTAACAGGACGGACTGTTTCTCCAGGAACAGGCTCCGGGGGTGCTGCCCATAAATAACGGTGCTCAGGCTTCCGCGTCCCTCCTGAAGCTGAACGTCCTCGGCGTCAGGGCTGCGCCAGGAAGGCGGATGGCACAGCTCCAGGCGCCCCTTTTCGCCCCTGCATCATGCATCTCCATTCCCAGTCTCTCTCACCCAGAGCTGATAGTCTAAGCCAGCGGTCCCCCATCCAGTAAGGCCGGCCCAGGTGGCATTGCTTTGTAATGACGGGCAGCAGAATAGACTGCCCCAAAATGTGCCACCCAAGTTGAGCTGGGGACAATCAAGGCCCAAAAAAGACTCAGAGTTGTTTGTTTTTTTTTTTTTTAGCTCCTGCTAACTGTCTAAAAGGATTTAGATAGAAAGCCTGGTCCAGAAAGAAAATTAGCACCAGAAATAACTGAAATGGGTATGGGCCAGCTGTGGTGGGCTGGCGGGAGCTCAGTATGGTCTGTCTGTTCCGAGTCTCTGTCCCCACACCTCTGCATGGACTGGAAAACATTTCTTCACCAAACATTTGCTCTTTGCATCTCCCTGTTAATTGCTCCCTTCCCTTAAAGCCCTAGACCCCTGCCCCCTTCTCCTCAGCTCAGGGTGCATATAAGCCTCAAATGCCTGTCTTTTAGCCTCTCATGTCCATGTGAGGTTCCTGTATACACAAAAGTAATTTGTTTCTCTGGTTAATCTGTCTTATGTCAGTTTAATTATTAATTAGACCAGCCAAAAGAACCTAGAAGGGTAGAATAAAATTTTCCTCCCCTGCAGTAAAAGCCAAATTAACAGGGGGCCACATTATTCAGAAATAGTGACATGAAACTTTAAAAACATGTTTAAAGCAAAAGCTAATTCCTGGATATTCACAACAGATCAAGTAATCACCCTTGCCCAGGGACCATGTTCTAAGTGACCTTATTCTAAGAGTAGTTCTCAAAATGTCTCAAATCTATGAGTGGAATCGGAGGTTTGTTTTAGGACATTATCCAGTGTCAACCTGAATCTATTAAAAATATATATATAAGAAAACCCATTCACTTAAGAATATCAAGGTAAAAGAGTCATTAAAATCTTTCACACACACCCCGAACTATTTCATGGGCTGAAAAATAAAAGTTAAAAACCCTCACTATTTCTTGTTTTTTCTCTCAGCAAGGATGGGGTTCAGAACATACTACCCCCAAATATGATGCCTTAGCATACTGAATATTTTAAGCTGAAGGAATTTAAGGATGGTTGGGTTAGGAAGGAGCCTGAAATAGGTCATAAGACCCTCGTGTGACAGGTGCCCCCTGTACACCTGGAGGAAAGGAACATCCTATCCCCAAGACAGGCTTCGTGAGGAATCCAAACGCATGGGCCTCGCTAAACTCCCCCACGCGTACTACCCTGAGCTCAGACCCTCTGTCTGTCACATTTCCCACTACTGGCTACTCTCCTCAAACCTCGTGGGAAAACACTCAGGTTTAACCATTACTTTGGGTCTTTGTTTACGAATTCCCGTCTCATATAAAACTTAAATGTGTGTGCTTTTCCCCCTCTTGCGAGTGTGTCTTTGGTTACAGAGTTTCTAAGGAGAACCTAGAATGGAAAATACCGATCCATCTGCTACAGCAAGCAAAAGAGAAATTAGGGGGAAAGGCCCGCCCCTTCCATATAGGCCCCAGCGTTCTATGAAAAATACTTTCTCCAAACAGTGTCTGCCGATCAAGGAACATACACATGGGACATCATCTGCTTAGGTTGGCAAACACCGTGGGGTCCTTCATCAGGCAATTTTCAAGTTGTCTTTTTCGATTTCTTACACTGGAAAGGCACACCCAACGGAGATGAATGTATGACGTCAAGGGAAGAAAAGGAAGAAAGAGACAGAGTCCCCTATAAATGCAACCGTGCAAGGTATTCTTCCTGGGTCCGCCCTCACCTTACTTTTGCTTCATTTTATGCCTTAAAACCCAGGAAAATCTCTCACAGGATCTTGCCGACAAGATCATTGCCATACTGCTCGGCTCCCCCACCACAGGTGATTAGCTAGCCAGTCCATATTTAGCTCCTGTTGTTATTTCTTTCCCAGCCAAGTCCTTGATTCCCTGAAGCACTTCTGATGTGGTTCTTGGAACTGTTTCCAACGTGCTAGGACTGATCTGCCCCAAGCAAAATGCTTTGCCCATCTGTGCCAGGAAGATGTTTGCAATGTTTTCCATCAATCTTTCTCCCTCCAAAGGAATTGGATAGGAAAGCATGTCTCATTCCATCACGGCCACTGTCCCATAACAAGAATCTTCAGGATGGTTCTCACTCAGGGAACATCCAGACTGAGTTAGGAAAGTCAAACTGCATTGCTGTGGTACCTGAGCCTAGGTGGACATAAGACCGAGAAGTACGTGAGGTGTGTTTTGAGTTCTCTCACTCCCCCCTGCACAGCCGTCCCTTCTTGCTGTGGCAACCCCAGCTCCCCACAACCTTACCTTTCACACTGTCTCTGCTTTCTAAGACTTTCTTTTTTTCAAATTCACATAACAACAGTTTGTCTCATTGTCCCCACTGATGTGACAAAGGAATTAAAAACCAAAAGAATAACTGTGACATAATTTTGAGGCCCCTGTGGTCCATTACTGAGTTATTTTTTAGAGAAAGCAACTGTATTGACTTATCACTTCACAGCACATAAACACCTACCAGCTGTCCCATAGAGATTCAGCAACTATTTGCTGATTTCATCCTATCAATAGGAGATAAACCTTCCACTGATTCCCATTATTTCAGGTTGAATTGTATCTATAGATACCTACATTCATTGGAAAATAAAGTGACTCTGAAGCAAGCATCTGGTCACATTTTAGATCACTGTTTCTTAAATTTACTGTGGGTAGGAATCACCAGGGTATCTTGCTAAAATGCAGATTTTTATTCACTAGGTTTGGGGAGGGGTCTGAGACTCTGCTCTGATGTGATGCCTACGTCACCGAGTTTTGTGAGTTATTCTAGCTCATTACTAAACAGGTGATCTTGGGGACGCCCAAACTTGCGATTGGTGTCAGAAATGATTGGTCTCACGGACGGTTTCCTCTAACTCACCAACTTTGAAGACATTATGCCAAGTGAACGAAGCGAGACAGAAAGTGCCACATATCATATTATTCCATTTTCGTGAAGTGTCCAGAATAGGCAAATCCACAGAAACAGAAAGTAGATTCGCGGTTACCAGGGGCTCAGAAAGGGGAGAATGGGCACTGACTGCTAAGGGGCACAGGTTTTTGGGGGAAGTGCTGAAAATGTTTTGGAATTAGGTAGTGGTGACGGTTGCACAACTTAGTTAAAATACTAAAACCCAAGGAATTGTACACTTTAAAAGGGTGAGTTTTTTTGCCCTGGCTGGTTTGGCTCAGCGCTTAGAGTCAGCTGTGGACCAAAGTCACGGGTTCGATTCCGGTCAAGGGCATGTACCTTGGTTGTGGTTCAGTCCCCAGGCCTGGCTGTGGTCGTGCAGGAGGCAACCAATGGATGTGTCTCTCTCACATCCATGTTCTTCTCTCTCTCTCTCTCTCTCTCTCTCTCTCTCTCTCTCTCTCTCTCTCTCTTTCTCTTTCTCTCTCTCTCTCTCTCTCTCTCTCCCCCTCCCTCCCACTCCCACTCTATCTAAAGGTAAATGGAAAAATCTCCTCAAGTGAGGATTTTTAAATAAATAAATCAAAAGGGTGAATTTTGTCTTTTTTAAAGAAAAGAGGCTTGGTCTTGGCACCCAATAGGTTACCCTTGAACAGGCCCAGAGATGAAGAAGAAAAGGGGAATAACTGAAGCTGGTAATTCAGCTTTCCCAAAGGCACCCATGAGCATAAGCCCCTACGGGGGTCACTCTTCAGCACCCCTCTGTGTGACGTCCCACGAGTGACCCCGGAGGGAGAAGCTAGGGGCGCAGCGGCAGCCCACAGAAGCCAGCAGCCCTGGGCTGTGCTCCCTCCTCCCGCCAGCACACTCTGGATGGCAGCAATATTCAGCACCGGATTCTTCATAGGAAAAAACAACCACCACCAACAACAAAACTCTTGTTTTAAAAAACTTGTGAAGCCCGGCCAGTGTGGTTGAGCATCGACCCATGCACCAAGATGTCGCTGGTTCGATTCCCGGTCAGGGCACATGCCCAGGTTGTGGGCTCGATCCCCAGTGGGGGGCGTACAGGAGGCAGCCAATCGATGTTCTCTCTCATCGTTGTTTCCATCTCTCTCTCTCTCTCCCTTCCTCTCTCTCTAACATCAATAAAAAAAATAAAAATAAAAAACTTGTTAAAAAAAAACACACCTTTTCTGCTTTTGTTTCTCATTAAAATGCCACTTTGAGTCATTTAGAAAAGAGGGTCAGGTTGGATGTTGGCCCTGATACCCTCGGCAGCTCCTGTAATTGCCTAGAGGCCCACTCGCAGCAATGGCTCTCACACGTTCAATTCTGACCTTTCTGCTGCGCCATTGCCGTGGACCCGGGGCCAGAAATAGAGGAAATTAGAGATGAGGAGAAAACCAGTCTCATCTGCTCCCGCACTGCCTGTCGCCTCTTCCCTGGGCCAGGACAAGTTCTCCTCCTGCGCTGCTGTTTCCTGACACAGTGAGAGGAACCCTGAGACCTGGTTCCTAGTTCTGCCACTAACTCATCACGGGGTCTCGGGCAAGTTAGTGAACACATTTGGCATTCTTAAAAATAGAATACTGGCGCCTCTCCTGCTCAGCTCTCTGCCTAAGCACCGTCTGGACAAGACACTTCTAGAGCTAATTTCTGCAGATGAGGCCGGGTGTGCGCACAGGGCACTCCAGGACACTGAACGACAGTCACTGAGCTCACGGTTGGGCCGGGAAAGCTTTCTGCGCAGAGATGGAAATGGATTAAAATGGAACATGCTATCACGTGAAGTTGGTCACTTTTGGGGAATATAAGAGAACACATCTAGAAAAACATGTTTAAAGGGTGTTCTCACTGATTGTGTCTCCAGCATCATGGTGGCAGTTTCACTTCCTCCATGGTCATTTAATGACATTAAATCCTTTTCTTCAATCCTTACAGATGTTCCAGAGGTTATTATGCTCCCCGTTCTACCGATGAGAAAACTGAGTCCACGAAGTTCTCAAGACTTGCTTAGATTTCCTTTGACTGGTCTGTGACAGAGATGGGTTTTGAACCATAGTTTTCTGACGATAATAGCCATGTTCTGTCTACAGAGCAGTGGCTCTAGGATCTGGGTGTAAGGATTAATGGACAGAGGACCAACTGCTACATCCTGTATTTCGGCTATTCTATCCTTAAGGGACGACTTAAATGTTCATTTTCAGCACAGTGTCGCATCTTGCGTGTTCTCCTTGGCTATTTCTTTCCTAGAAAACCCTCTGGGTCAAGTTCAGGAGGCAGCATAGTATACTGGGCAAGCACACAAGTTTGGGGCCAGTATCTGAGCTGGAATCTTTACTACATAACCTTAAGAAACTTATTTAACTTTGTTATGCCTGTTTCTTCAACTGGGCAATGGAAAGAATGCCTCCTCCAAAGGAGTGTTACAAAGATTAAATCAGTGAATGATGTCAAATGGTTAACACAGTGCTAGGCATAGGCTAAGTGTGCAAGAAATTCTACCTTGTATTGCTTTACCCCACCCTATTTAGAGGAGAGGGAAAAGCAATGACAGGAGCCACAATCCCAGTCCATTTAAACAGTCTGTCCTTGACAAGGGTGCTGGTCAGTGACAGCTCTTCCCATGTGACCTTCACCGAGCACATGAATGTTGCCTCAACAAATCCAAATGTTTCCTGTGAATTTTGTTTTCCAAAAGAACTTAGAAATGGCAAGAGAAGGCTTACACTACTTCACAATGAGAAATCCAGAGGCTAATGAAAATCCAATTCAATCACTGTTTAATGATCACCTACTATATACTAGTCCCTGGGAGATACAGAGAGACAAGCAGAACACAGTCCCTGCCCTTGAATGCATGGCTCATCACAGAGGGTTCGATGAGACCATAAATGATCGTAATGTAAGGTGCACTAGGAGAAGCCCCACAAGAGGGAAGAAAAGCACTCTGAAAGTCCAGGGAGGGAGAACGTCATCTCCATTTGATAAAGACTTCATGAAGGAGGAGAAGCCACACAACTTGGAAAGTGAAGGGAGCAGATGTCAAGAGGGAATCACTTCAGCCAAGGCAGGGAGGTAGAGTGAGGTCTTGATGGAAGAACATCAAGGAGTCGACGCTGCCTCGCAGGAAAAGCTAGACATGCGTATCAGTGGTGGGTGGTGGCCATGTGGCCCAGTGGCGGCAGCTTTCAGTTCTGGGGTGCAGGGAGGGCAGAGGTTAACTCTATTTAAATATAAAGCTTCAATGAAGCATTTTGAATAAGGGGCATTATTATTAGAGTTTTGATCAGAGTCCATTAATCATGTGGTAAATAATAATACCTCTCAGGAGGTGATAATTAAATGAGTCCAAATCAGTAAGGTGTCTAACAAAAGTTAAAAAGTGTAAAATTGATGCTAATTCTCTTTTCCCTCTATAGCACCCAGAAAATCTATGATTTGCTGGATATGAGTGTCTGCAACCTGCAAAAATGGGCCTAGGGTCTTGTTAAGACTCTGCTGAATGAGAATTTTTCTTTCTTCCTCCCCAGGATCTGGCTACAGAAGGAGCCGCCCTGTGACCTGTGTCTAGACAGTCTCTAGGTGGAGGCCAGAGGCTGCGCTTTTATGACCTTTAGCTATTTACTCCAGCCTGAGGACCTTAGAATTCCACAGCTCAAGCCCGGTCAACCCTGCATTCCCTGCTGCAAGCCCAGCGGCAGGGAAGCTGGCCGCCTCTCATCTTTTTTAATATCTCTCTTTAGAGGCTCAGTTTGATTGACCAGCCAATGTCACTTGGCATTCAGGAAGAGAAGTATCCCTCCCCCTCCACCTCCCCCCCTCCCCCACCCTCTCCACTGCACTGAACGGCCTGATGATTTGGGGGTTTATAGCCTTTCGTTTTTCCCTCTCCCCTTCTCCTGCTGCTAGGAGTCTTTTCTCCCTGATAAGAACCTTCTAGCAGCTTCATCAGAGCCATTGTTAAGAGAAGGCGGGTCTTCCCATAATGACTACCTGATGACTTCTCCTTTCTGCAGACGAATCAGTCCTTGGAGAAAGGTGTCATTACTGCTCTTGTGCCATTATTCTGAATGTGCCCGCTCAGGGCCCCTCACTGGTCCCCTCTGGGGAGGGTGGGCAGAGGGAAAGAAGAATCCAGTTTCTTGCCCTTCGAGTTTTTAAAGCGTGGCTGCAAAACTACTTTCCCCACTAAGGGGATTTGAAGGAGACACAACCTCTCACTTCTTACCCTCAGGCGTTCTGGCAAAGTCTTTTATAGACTCCAAAGTGAACTGCGTTTTTCTGGGGTTCCTCCCGCCTTGTGTTCTCTGTGTCACCTCCCCAGAGATCAAAACACACTGACCTCTTCCCCCTCGAGCATTTCCATCTCTAAAATAAAATTAAAAAGTCTTTCTGCCCCCCTTGCCCCCCGCCCCGTGTAATTTCCCTTTTCTTCTGTTCTCACACCTGCAGGCTGGCTCCCACCAGCACACTCAAAGATCATGAATGCCGTGTCCACTGTGGTTGAGGCACTGTAGTAGACCCGGTGGGGGATAAATTACCCTTCCACCTTCTCTGTGTCACATTTATATATACCAGACAGGCCTTTTCTTCTAAAAGGCCAATCCTTCACAAGGCCTATGAGTCCTTCACCTAGCTGATTTGCTTGTGATGTCTCCAGGCAAGAGACACTTGTCAGAGTAATTATTTAATTACAGCTAAATTTAGATTTCCTAATCTAACTCTTTCTAAATTTCAAGAGTGTGGCTCAGTGGCTGAGCATCAATCCATGCACCAACAGGTCACCAGTTCAATCCCCGGTCAGGGCACATGCCAAGGTTGTGGACCAGATCCCCAGTGAGGGGCATGCAGGAGGCAGCCAATCGATGTTCTCTCTCATCGATGTTTCTATCTCTCTCTCCCTCTCCCTTCCTCTCTCTCTAAAAATTAAAAAAATCAATAAAGAAAAAAAATTAAATTTCAAGACTAAGCCCTAGTGAATTGGTTTCCTGCTCATTCTTTGGCTGCCTATTGGAAAAGGCGAAATCAACTATTTCAAGTTAAACTGGAAAGTGAACGTCCACATACTCACTGGTAAGGGAGGGAGGCAGAATGCAGAGGTCTACATTCACGGGTGAAAATTAAAAAAAAAAAAAAAAACAGAGAGAGATGTTTATTGTTATAGTTGAATCATTTGTTGGAAGAAAAGCAAATACCGCAGTCTTCACTAACCATGACCTCCACAGCGTAGAATCTGAAGGACAATTAGATCATCTTAAACAGAGAGTTAAAGGCATTGATTTTGGTAAATGAACTTGGACAGCCAACATGGTTTTCAGAGTGGAGCCACACCCCCTCTCTGCCTCCCTTCAGAATCCCTGTCACCCTTGGTGAGTGAGCAGAGCCAACGCTCAGTGGCCTGTGCCATTGGAAGGGGGCACCACACCTTCCTGAGACCCACGGCCACCTCTGCAGGAACTGGTGCCTTACCCGCAGTCTCGCCTTTCCAACGCTGGATTTAGTGGGCGGCGTCTCCTTTCCCAATGAGGGTCTCCTTTACTTGCTTCCTTATTTGTGACTACAACTCAGTGAACTGGGGGTCACTGAGGAAATGGCACTTCACTTTAGTCCTACTAAAGATTAACATCCAAATGCTAAGGGAAGAACTAAGAGCAGGGATTTTCCTTCCACCAAATGGGCTATTTCACAGGAGATTCACATAGATGTTCCTACAGATTCACTAGATATAAGTAAGCTAGGAACAAGCCTTAATGCCACCCCCTAATCTCCTAGCCCTGGTAGGGAGAAAAGGGGAACATCTGTAGTCTAGGGCTTTAGTGCTCACAGCTCCAAACAGGGTGAGGACAATGTTGACGGATGGACATTGTCTTTGTAGCCTGTGAATTTTGAAAAAGTGCTGAGTCCTCTCTTGGTCAGTCAGTTTTATTGGCAGGTTCCAGCATGGACAGGTAGCTAGGATGCCCCAGAGGGAAGTGGCCACCTGGAAGTGGGCCTGGCCCTTAGGAAGTATGGTTAGGTATCCATGTGCTGGGAACCCATGCCAGGAATTGCACTAATTCCTTCAAATAATATCCTTCAAAGTCAGCCACATCTTTCCAAACCAAACGCAGCATTTGCACCTAAATTAAAGTAACATCGCTATACTACAGTTGAATCTCTTTGTAACTCGGTTTCTTCATTTCAAATATTGATGAGAAAGCGCCCGCTTCTTACAGGCGCAATGATGGTTAAATGAGATTATCCAGCTAAGCACATAGAACAGTGCTTGACACGTAGTAAGGACTCACTCAAGGTAGTCTACTGTTATTGTTGCTGCTGCTGTTCTACGTTAAAACCTATAAGCTGCAACTTATTGGAGTCCAGTTGGAGAAAGAGTCATTTCAAGGCTCGGCCCCACAGATAAAGGACATTTCTGGAACATCCATATCACACACATCCAGAGAAGTGAGGCCATGCGGTAGTATATCTTCCTTTTCAGTCTCAATGACAGCATGCTGAGCGGGAAGTGGGCAAAGTCAGGTAAAGGTCCTGTAGCCCAGCGGGTCATTCTTAACAATAAGTACAAGTTATTTCCCTGCCAGTTTTGCAGTTGGGTTTGGCCAGGGCTGAGTTCTAGCTCATGGAATGCATGAAGAAATGATGAATATCGCTTTCAGGCCCATAAAAACTCCCACACTTGACCATCCATTCTGTTCTTTCCCTCCTATCCTGGCTGAGGGGAGACGATTTCAAATCCCGGGAGGACAGTGCAACTATAAGGTGGTACATCATCCAGGAAAGACAACGTGGACACTGGGCTGCAACATGGGTGAACGAGTGAGAAGTGAACGTCTGTTGTTTTAAGCCACTGAGCACAGTGCCCTTGTTCCTTCTCAACGTAGCAAGCTAATAAGAGAAACAATGATGCATACAACAAAAATATAAGATAAGGAGGGAAAGTCTTAGCTCTTTTTCCATTAAAAAAATTACCCTTGCTTAATGGTATAAAAAGCTTCCAGTAAGCTGATCATAGCAGAAACGATTGTTACGTAAATCATATCTCCATAATAAGAAAAAGACAGTCCCTTGTGTGATAAAATTACATGCTTAAAAATATAACAAATATTCTATGAATAGATTTTGTGAAGGGAAAGCGGAATTACATATCCCAGTAATACATTACTGTCGGCTACACAGAAATTAGCAGTAACATTGTGCATCGTTCTAGAGTGCAGAAGAGGTATCTGAATGATATCAATTAGTAAACATTATTCAGATGCCAGAACTTCACTGTAACAACCTCATCAGGGAGATTCTGCCCCTTTAGCCAGTGGTGGCAACAAGGAAAAGCGGGCTGACCATCTGGCAGGGATGCCTGTCCTGGGTGGAGATGGGCTGGAGGACGTCTGTGTCCTCTTTAAACCCCGAGAGTCGGTGTCCTTGGAAAAAGGAGCCAAATGATTTTGCACAATCTCCAATTCCTTAAGGTTTTCCACTGCTGTTTTTGGGCTTCTTGGAATAATTTTGTAAAAATTTCCAATTCTAAATTAGACAGGAAGGAAGGAAGGAAGGAAGGAAGGAAGGAAGGAAGGAAGGAAGGAAGGAAGGAAGGAAGGAAGGAAGGATTTGCATGTAATGAGGCCTTCCTGGCTGGTTCCCTGATGCTCTTTTGGAAATAAAATTACACTGACTTGGCATTACCTGAGCTCTTACTAACTCAGGGATAAAGGGGGGAGGGGGGGTGGATACTCTCATCCTAAAGAGGCATCAGCATTTCAAAGCAGGAAGGTCTTCCCTGTGTATCTGAGAGAGAAAACAAGTTAGAAATAAAGTAAATAGTTAACAACTAGTGTTAATTGCAGATCAATCAGAAGTTAACCTACATTACATCTGAAATTATAGTGCTAATTGATGGAAAGCTAGGATTCAATTTCAAAGCAGATGGTTCACATGCAAATTTCCACGATTCAAGTCATCAAAAACATAGCTATCCTGCCCTATTTACTTACCCTTCAGTATCCAGAAAAGAACTCCTTCAAAGACACACAGGAGAGAGAAAGGAACTTCCTCTTTCATTTTATTGGTTTCATTGAGTGGATGCCTACACTGGGGATGGAGGTTGGATAGGGGCAGTAAAGTAAATATTCCCAAACATAAATTGCCAGTAAGCTTTCGGTTTAACTGCTATTGCGCACGAAATCTCTGTTCCCAGCAATGAGAAATTTGCAGGCTGGTCACATTCATCACCAGGAAAAGCCCTGGATTTTATGCCGCTGTTGTGTTTGGTGGCTTGTTTTAATTAGAGACTGGGAAATTGATCGGTTTTAGCCTACCAAGCACGGATTTGGGCTTCGGTTCTTATTCCTTTCGCCATTTTCAGAATTAATTTCTACAAATCTCCAATTGCATCAGCACTTGACCCTGAGTTCACATGAATCCAAAACAGCTAGCTGAGTTGGTCAATGCAAACGAGCGAATTCATCAAGTCAAAGAAATCACTGTTTCAGTCAAAAATTGATCTCAACGCGATAGGAAGAGCTTAAAGTCCACCCCTTCAATGAGAAGCAAAAGGCTGAGAAGAGAATTTACTCTGAAGGCATCTTATTGAAGGCAAAATTAGAGATAAAACAAATGTTTTTTAAATGTCACTATCCCAATAGCCTAAAGAGCCTATGGCAAAATATCCACGTGTGTCCTTTTCACAGTGAATGAATTTAGCATTCTGTAAACACTTGCCTATATTTCTTCTCTTTCTCTCTCTCTCTCTCTCTCTCTCTCTCTCTCTCTCTCTCTCTCTCTCTCTCCACACACACACACATCAAGACAAAGCCACTAGTTTTCGATGCCAAGATTGTACGCTTTTCTTAACAGATACACTGATCATTCAGTAGAACCCGCTATTTTGAAAGCAAACTCATCCTTTAGTTTTTAACATAATATCAAGTATAACATGAACTTGCATTTCAGAAGACAGTGGTGGCCTAGAACTGAGGACAAGAACAAGGAAGAGGAGGAGAGGCTTTGAAAGGACAAGGTCTCACCAGATGATGAAAGGAATGTTGCGTAAGAAATAACAGCCATACCACTGGAGCACAGCTAAGACACGTGAATAAACATGGAATGAGTTAGCTGCCCCTCGGCTCCTCCTGGCATATTAGAGGGAACAGTGGGTGAGGATTAAGAGACATGGGTCTGTTCTGGGCACCAACCAGCCACATGAGACACTGGCGAAGCCTCGTGAACTCTCCGGGCCCCTATTTCCTCATCTATAGAATAAAGGGATTCACACCATTCAGAATGGCCCAAAATGGGTTTGTCAGAACTCTAGTTCCACAGATTATTTTATAAGGTGAAAATGTAAAACCACTGCCCTGGCTGGTTTGGCTCAGCGGTTAGAGCATCAGCCGTGGACCAGAGTCGAGGGTTCGATTCTGGCCAAGGGCACATACCTTGGTTGCGGTTTGGTCCCCGGCCCTGGTCAGAGTCATGCAGGAGGTAACCAGTCGATGTGTCTCTCACATCAATGTTTCTCTCTCCCTCCCCCTCCCCCTGTCTGAAAATAAATGAAAAAATATCCTCAGGTGAGGATTAAAAAAAAAAAAAGTAAAAATACTGAATTACATTAAATTAAATGATTCTATAGTCGAAGAAATTAGGGAAAACGGGGTTAAACACAGTCAAGCGGGTGTTTTCTGCAGGGCCTTCCAGCCTGCCTGATACTGTGTATCCTAGGCGCCGGTACTTCCCTTCCTGGCACAGACTGAGGTCCTGTTTGTTTATTGTGTACCATCCACTCACCCCTCCAATCAGAATGCCAGCTCCATGAGGGCAGGGGCTGTTTGCCTTGAAAGGCAGTGGTATGTTGGCCAGAGCTGGCTCTGTGAGAGGGTGACCTGTGCCATCCACAGGTCCCTGTGCTCAGATGGGCCCCACACCTGGGTTAATGCTCTGTGGTCACCGTAGTAAAATTATTCACAGTTTTTTAACAAGGCACCCCAGATTTGTATTTGTCACTGGGCCCTGCAAATTACAGAGTCCGTCCTGATATTAACAAAAAGCACAGACTCCGGAGACAGAAATGGACTAAAGCCCAGTTCTGCCACTTGCTACCTGTTTAGTTTGGGGCAAGTTCCTTTGACCTTGGGAACCCCCCACCCCACCCTGTTTCCTCATTCATTAAGCAGGGATGCTAATGTTAGAACATGCTCACAGGGCTGTTACAAAGTTTAAATGAGTTAATGTAAGTAGATCACTTTGAATTGGGTCTGGTACATGACAGGTATCATCTATGCCTTAGATATCACAGCCCACCCCCCAACACCAATAAGGTTTAGCATAGAGAAGCACTACATAAATACGTATTAAATGAACAAGTAAATATGCTGCCGTGTTTATGTAAATCTACCAAAAAGCAAAATACAATACATATATGACCAATGCATCATTTGACTTCAGAAACTGTGCTCTTGGAAAACCCAAAAAGTATATAATGAAGGTTTCTTTTTTCAACCCTTGCTGTCAGCCACCCCACATGCCTCCAGCAATTTATTAAGTGTATTTCAGGTAGTCTATGCAGAAACAAGCAAATATATATTTTAAAATTTTTACACAAATAGTAACATACCATTTGTGACATATAACATATATATATTTTGCAATATATATTTGTTACATATGTGTGTGTGTGTGTGTGTGTGTGTGTGTATAAACCTTGGCTTTTTCACTTAGTAAATCTTGGAGACAGTTCCAAGATCCCTAACAGTCTACTTATGGATACATTGTACCACAGTTTACCTAAGGAGCCACCCACTAACAAATATTCAGATAGTTTTCAATACCTTGATATGAACAATGTTGCCATATAGATTTACCATTGTGTGACTAAAACGATAGAATACATTCTAGAAGTAGAATTACAGAGTCAAAAATATGTAATTTTAAAATTTTAATATATTTTTGCCAAATTCCTTACCAACACTGTGTGATGGAACCGTTTCCACACACCGTTGTCAACACAGTGCATTCTCAAGCTTTAGAACCAGTATTAACTGATATTAGAAACAAATATCAATGTGTTTGTAACTTGAATTTATCTTATTATAAATAAAATCAAGCATCTTTTCCAACATTCAAGAGCTCCATTGTTTTGGTGTTTTTTGTTTTTTAATTATTTTTCTCTTTTGGGAGGAGCAATTTGTCATTTTATTTTATTTTATTTTTCTTTCTTCCTTTTTTCTTTCTCTCCATCTCGCTCTTTTCCCCCCTTTTTTCCATGTGTATGTATGTGTGTGTGTGTGAATTCTCTGTTCATGTCCTCTGCATTGAGTTGAACCACTTAAAAATAGTGACTTGATTATTAAATTGTAGGAATTCTTGGAATACTTGGGAAACGAGCCTTTTATGGTATGCATTGAAATAGTTTACTAATTTATTGTTTTTTATTTTTTTTACTTTTTGGTAGTAGTTTATTACATGAACAAATTTTCGATTTCATGAAGTTAAATTAAGAATCCTCAATTGTAATTATTTTATTATAGTACTTATCTGATCTTGTCATAGTGGATGTACTAATAACTCTCATGTAATTCATCTTATTGTCATGAAGAAGATATCTTTCTTTTTTTAAAATATGTTTTTATTGATTTTTAGAGAGAGAGGAAGGGAGTGGGGGGAGAGAGAGAAACATTGCTATGAGAGCGAAACATCCATCAGCGGCCTTCTGCTCGCCCCCTCCCAGGGATCAAGCCTGAAACCCGGGCATGTGCCCTGATCAGAAATCGAACTGGCAACTTTTTTTATTCTTTTTTGGTCCATGGATGATGATGCCCAACGAACTGAGACACACCGACCAAGGCAAGAAAATATCTTTCTTATCCCCAGTTTGCAGATGAGAAAAATGAGGCTCAGCATGGATCGGTAACTAGTGAGACAGTGAGTAACATGACGGAGACAAGATTTAAACCCAGGTCCTTTGATTTGAATCCGTCCTTTTAGTTTCCTTACTGTGCTGCCTCCTCAAATAGCTGTGAGATCCCTGAGAGTCAAGTTTACCTTTATTTTCTGTATTCTCATAGTTCCTAACACAGGGCTTGGCACATAGACACTGACTGATCAATGGACTGTTTGTCTTTACTTTCTCTCTCTCTCTGCCCGCCTTCTCTCTCTCTCCTTTAATGTAGCTCTTCTGACGAACACACGCTAACTTCCTTTCAGCCTGTTATATTGATTTTTAGGAAATCCACAAAGTCTCCAGATGAGAGAGAATACACAGGAAGACAAACATCAGATACAAAATAGCTAAAGGACATTTGCTTTGAGAATAGTCTAGGGTGGCTTTATTTGGCCAGATAAATGTTTTCGCTTTAATGGGAAGCAAAGACGCCAGCTACATACAGACACCCAAGTCCTCAGATAATCACAGGTTCAACTCTGCAAAGCCAAAGGCCAAGTGGGGAGCCAGGGTCATCTCCCAGCCATAGGGAGGTGTGATTCAGGAAACACTGGGTTTCAGCCACTATCCACATTGCATGGGAGTCAGCACCCCTCCGCCGCAAGGCATCCCGTCGCTGGTAGCCCATTCTGGGGATGGCAAGCCTGGGGGCTCCCATCAGCACCTCTGAGCCATCCCCCACATGTGCATTTTCTGCAGCTGCCTGTATTTTTCTAACGCTCAGGGAGCCTCTGGGAGACAGCAGCCATTCATGGTGCCAGGAGGATCAGCGAGGGAGCAAAGGGCGCCGTGGTGAGTCCTGAGGCGGCAGCTGCTCCCGCAGTCAATTAAAAATGGAAGCACAAAAATCAGATCAGTTAAGGTTTTACTTAGCTTGGACCTGAACAATATGTCTGTTCGCTCGGCAGCATACGGACGAGAAGCGAACGCTGGCTCCTGGATCATCTGTGCTTGAATTTCATCACACACACAGGATGCGAACGCCCTGCACACCCTTTACAAAAAGTGGCCCCGACAGTTTCTGCAAGCCAGTCTCTGGCCCAACTTTGTGCTCTTAGCTTTCCTCCTCCATGCCACAGTCAGGGGTGGGGGACCTTTTATTCTGCCAAAGGTCACTTGGATATTTATAACATCATTCGTGGGACATACAAAAGTATCAACTTAAAAATTAGCCTGCTAGATTTGGTCAGGCAGTGGTGAGGCGTGTGATGTGAGCTGGTATTGATTCCACGGGCCTCATACAGCCCGCAGGCTGGACGTTCCCCACCCCTGTGAGATCATTGGAGCCAACTCCCTCTCTTCCCCACGCCAAGTCCTTCCAGGCCCTTCCTCCTCCTTCCTGCTTGGAGATACTGCGGGCACAGGCTGGAGAAACACTGGGAAGCCTTTTAATGGCCTCTCCAGACCTCTGTCACTGGATCAGAGTGTAAGGGTAGGCAAGGTAGTAGGGGCTGGAAAGGGGCAGGGGGAGGTGGTCTGTTCTGTTTGTATGCTTTGGTTTTTTAAATCATTTCAATACAAACAGTCAAAAGCCCTGGCCAATTTGGCTCAGCAGTCAGAGTGTCAGCCCGTGGACTGAAGGATCTTGGGTTCGATTCCTGATCAAGGGCACATACCTGGGTTGCAGGTTCGATCCCCAGCCCTGGTCAGGGTCATGTGGGAGGCAACCAATCGATGTGTCTCTCTCACACAGATGTTTGTCTCTCTCTCTCTCTCTCCCCCTCCTCCCTCCCTTCCACTCTGTCTAAAAATCAATGGAAAAATATCCTCTGGTGAGGATTAACCAAAAAAAAAAAAAAAAATAGCCAGAGTCAGGGAACCACTGCTACAGAAGAAACATCTGTCTTGGGGTGAGCAACTGGATTCAGTGATCTTCAAAGTTCTTTTCTACACGAAGGTTCCGCTATTCAGTGTTTGGTACCAGATAACCCAAGTCCATAAGGTGCAAAGACTGAGGAGTATGCAAACTGGGTTTGGATCCTGGTTCCATTACTTACTATGTGCCCTTCACCAAGCTACTCTCTAAGCCTCTATTTCTCCATCTGGAAAGGGGGCCGTGACGGCAGACCTGCGATCACTGTGAGGCTTGCATGACATTGAGCCTGTAGAGGGCCGCCCACAGAGGCAGTGCTCCTCGGTGACTGCCAATCACCAAAGCGCTGAAGTTCTTACCGTAAAGGTTTTTTATTTAAGCAAGTGCTTTATGCATTACTGTTTCCTCCCAGGGGCTCCCAGGCTCTGCCCTGGGAGCTCACGCAGACCACCTGCCCTTGCCGAGTCCACGGCAGGGAGAGAGGGCAGCGCCTGGCCAGCAGCGGCCGGCCGTCCGGAACATCTGCCTGGAAACCGAGAGGTCACAGCAGGTGTTCCCAGAGGCAGAACTGCAGTTCAGCAAACTCCCCTGGAAAGAGGAAGGAAGGCAGGGAGAACTCCAGGTCCTGTTTGCAGCCGCCTGGGCATCCTCCATCGCCCGCTTCAGCCCTGTGTGTGTTTACTAACCAGAGCCCAGAAAGGAACCGTGGAGCCATCTGCTATTATGATTATACGTGTTTATGCTTCTTAATATTATCATCACCATTCAGATCATTTCTGTTGTTATTCTTACTTAATGTGTACACAGCCCACGGGACTCGCAAGGTTCACCCACTGGAGATGCCAGTTGAAGCTGTGGCAGTGCCTGAGGTCAGGCTGCCGGGCTGGCGGAGGCAGCAGCGAGGACCATCGCAATCTGTCAATCATCGCACAGTGAGCTTCCATTGGCAGCTCCTCGTTCATCTGCCCGCCCTTCTCAGAGACAATCTGTAAGTCATTTCCCAGGGTCTGGAGGGAATTGCAGATGTATTCTCCTGCCACTAGATGGCAGGCAACACGATGTGCATTTTCCAAGTAAGATATTAACAGCAGTCATAAACGATCCCCCTCTGTCTCCAAGCATTTATTCCCTCTAATAAAATCGGTAAATCTCAGCCTCGTTTCTGATTTCAAGCCTAACGTGCTCCACGTCTGAGAGCACCCTGGGTTTGCCTGCTGTCACGCTCTGCCCTTCAGGGATTCATAATCACAAGCACCGATAATTGCAAACCCGTGTATCTATAGCGTTTTATAGTTTGCAAAGCACTACAGGGTTGGCAAGGCTCTTTTGCAGGCAGGATCTCATTTGACAAGAGTATTGTACAACCATACTGAACCGGCCATAAAGCAACGTCATTATATTGATCAACAATGTGCACGCCATAACCCACGGATCCATTTACATCCCCTTTATATGAACACAGTTGCTACACAAAATCTTGGACGGAATGGCAGTGTTTTAAGGTACTCAACAAGTGAGAAGCATCCCAGCCCCATCTCTCCGGGGCCTGGAGCTGCCCCACCATGGGAGGCCAGCAGCTGAAGGCCAGGTTTACCAAGCTGTGCACTTGGGGAGCAGCGATTCCCAGTCTGCCCTGGTAATGCCACACCATGGGGGTCTGGTCTGTTCTCTCCTCACAAAAAGGAACCAGCTACCACTTGTCATTTGCATACAAGCCAGCATGAGTTAAGTCACCCTTGCACTTTGGGAATAAATTAGTTCGTTAGAGAAGAGAACAAATCATGTGTGTGTGTGTGTGTGTGTGTGTGTGTGTGTGTGTGTGTTGGGAGGGGGTGCTATTTTCATCAGTTTTAGTTTTACAACTGCAGAGGTCTGATTCCTTTTATGAACAGTGGAAGGTTTTCCTCCCGGCCTGAAGTCCACACGGACTCCGCATAGGCAGGTTGTCTTCGACTGCAGAAGTCCTTGTTTTCTGGTCTGAGCTACAAATGACACATTTGTTTCATGAAATCAGCATAAAAGCTATAAATGTATTGGTTTGGGGAGTTTGTCCACCAGGGTAATATTCCTATTAGTGCAGCTATTCAGCCGTGGAAACAAGAATCATTGTGTTCCAATAATTAAATAGACCAGGTGACGGTTATGGCTTCCACATTAGAAACTCCGCTATTTACATATTGCATATATTTTATTATAGGGCTGGAGGGAAATGAGTTGTGCATAATTTTCCAAAAATATCCTGGTTGCAAGGGGAGGTTATAGAAAGCCCCACGGCTGCTTCCCTAGACTGGTCCTTAATCAAGTCCTTCTTCTCCCACCACCACTGAGATGGCTCTGTATCATGTCCCGGGCCAGCCCCTTTCCTGTGCCACCCAGCGCTTGGCCTCCAGTGCCTTTGGCCATGTGACTTGCTGCTTCTGAATGCAAGTTGCATCACAGGTGCAAATTCCAGGATGGAATTTGCAGAACGGACAGAGCAAAAGCTTACCAGTTTCATTTTATCTGTGCCCCGAGCAGACTTTATAAAGCAATAAAGACTGACTGTCTAAGGACTTAAAAGAAATGTGCTGTGTTATCATCATCAATTTATGAAACTCCCACAAGGAAGCAGACATGATACAAAACATACAAATTGTACAGTTGCTGCCTCTGGAAGTTTAAATGGCAAAGAACAAAATGTTGAAATTGGATATTACTCTTCTCTCACCTCCTCTCACTGCTTCTCCTTTTTTTCTTTTTCTTTTCTCTTTGCCTTTGAGTTGGGGGAATTCTCGCTGGTGATTAGAGCTTGGAGAAGGCTCTGAATGGAATAGCTTGGAAAACACTGAAGTGTGAGCCAGTTCTAAATGCTGGGCAGCAAGGGAAAGTCAAAAGGGGTGTGTGTGTGTGTGCGTGCGTGTGTGTGTTTGTGTGTGCATGTGCGTGTGTGTGCGCGTGTGTATATGTTTGTGTGTGTGTGTGCGTGTGTATGTGTGTGTGTGTGTGCGCGCACTGAAGAGAGGAGTCGAGTTAAATGGGGATAAGAAAGAAGGAAAGGGGACAGAGATATCCACTGGCCCTGTGTTCACTCTCTTGGCATTATATATCCTTCCTCTCTACCTCCATGTCACAGTGCAACTTTTTGGAATTACTGGCCATAAGGCCCTTTTCAGGACCTACCCCCCGCCTTGTGGGCAGGACGGCAGCCTCATGGCCACTGTATAAACACTCTTCTATGTTGGGAATGTCAGGCTTTATGGAAACAGGGCTGACCAGGGCATGTCCAGCCCTTGCAGATGTCATAGGCCAGTGCATAGGACAATTCTGAAACCCCAGCGCCGAGGACCATGTTCTCAGAGGGTTGAGCCAAGTGCTACAGGAACAAGTCAATCTGCCCTGACTGGGACAGCTTCAGAGGGGAGAGGACAGCTTCCAGGAGGCTGAGGGAGAGAGAGGAGTTCCCCAGGATGCTGGGCAGAGAGAAGGGTGTGCACACGGACGAGCACAGGGTTGCACAGCCTGCTTCTGGCGATGATACATCGGATGGAGAACACTGAAAGCTGAAGTCGTGAACTTGGTTGGGGCCCACAGTGAGCGGGGGTTCTTTTAATTGCAAGCAATGTGACTGAGCTGGAGTTTGGGGGAGGGGAGAGTTATTTTTGTTTTTCTTTTTAAGGGAAATGTTTATAGAAGTGCTAAGGTATCTCAAGGAACTCAAGCGCAAGGATGTAGGTAGACCTCAGGAACAACTGGAAGCAGGGTCCTGCATCTGCCAGTAATCCAGTTACCCGTGGGAGAAAAGTGGTGCTGGGCAGACAGCTCCAGAAATGCCCACTGCACCGTGAACTTCATTCTCAAACAGCAGGAAGTGCTGCCAGCGTCGGGGAGACAAGACATGGTCTGACCCAGTCTGCTTCCAAGAGCGAGACAGCAACTCTGTTTGGAATTCATTATAGTATCTAATCACCTTACAGCCAGAAGGGGCTTCTTTGTAACTCACCTGCTGCAGTCCAAGCTCCCCTTCGAGAACATGAAACACTCACTTCATGACCACACAATCAAAGACAGCTATTAAGTGTTCCTATAACGTGTCCCCGGTAACCAGCGGGGAATAAGATGGTGTCTACACTGATGAAGAGTCTGAAGTTTGGTATCCAAGAACAGCAAAGAAAAGTCAACCCCCCAGTCAATTAGCATTTGAGTATTTGGGTATCTTTTTTTTATTTTTTACTCTCACCTGAGGACATTTTTTTTTTTTTTTTGGCATTTATCTTCAGATACAGCAAGAGGGAGAGAGGGGGGAAGAGAGAGAGAGAGAAACATTGATGTGAGAGAGACACATCAAGTGGCTGCCACCCACAGGACCCCAACCGGGGCCGGGGACAAACTGCAACCGAGGCACATGCCCTTAGCGGGAACCAAACCCGGGACTCTCTGGTCCACAGGCCGACGTTCTAACTGCTGAGCCAAACCGGCCAGGGCAGAGTATTTGGGCATCTTGTCTGTCCTTTTCTGAAGTCTCAGCTCAGTGGGAAGAAACACACCCTCCCACACCTATCTTAACCCCAACCCCCACAGCTTATGTGCTGGTTAAGAGTTTGAATCAAACATGGTCAGCCCTGGAAATAAGGGCCCCTCTCCACTCACTGGTGTTCAGTTCTATCACCAAGGAGCTCTCTTTACCTCAAAGCTTGCTGGGCCCTGAAGGAGGGAGCAGGCAGCTACAGATGGAGTGGGGTCCACCGTCTGCACGGATGCCCCTGCGCCCAGAAGGGGACAGCACCCTGAGATTTCACTGCCTCCGCCCTCATGAAAGGGTGGGCAGCCTACACACAGGATCTCATGGGCCCAGCACAGGCAGGGAGAGGCAAATACATACTTGTGGGAATTAGGGGAGCAGAGTTCAAACCGCCCTAGTAGCCGAATCAGCTCCAACCACCAAGAACCAGAGCCAAGGAGGAAAAGCCCCAATGAAGTGTCTGGCTGGGACTAGGGTGCATGTGAATGGCACATGAATGAGGACCTAATGCCCCTACTGGGACCTGGTGATTCTGCCACCCCCTGGGGTGACATAGGTCTGAGAAACACAGGTCTCAACACCCCAACCCCAACTCTAACCCTAAACTCACAGCTTAGCTAAAAACAAAATCTTGACTCCATGGAGGAGTGGGGAGTGGAGGCCCAGGTTTGCATTATTTTTCCACGCTCACTGGAGTCTGAAAGCTTTGTTTTAATGGAGGCTGAAGCCTCCGCACCAGGGTTCGGGCTGGGGTACGGGAAAGCGGCTCTCGGCCTTGCTCAAAGTGAGCTCGGCGCGCCCTCTGCTGGCCGTTACGCTCACTGCACGTCTCAAGAAGCAGCTGGCCACCCCATACATATGGACTCCGCGTAGTTAAGCTGTCAGTTCTAATGTATTTATTTGACTCTCTGCTGTTAAAATGATTTCTCTACAGCAGTGCAGTTATTTACGACTATTGTCAGTACAAGGCCATGAGAAGGCAGCAGCGGAGCAAAACAACAACAGCTGAAAGGCTGAAAGGACGGTTCTGTCTAGGAGGGCTGGGGGCTTGGTCACAGCCTTTCCTGGGGTTTGGCGGCTGCTGTTTACTTACTGTGCAGTGGGGACTTTTGAGCGCACTCATCCGTAATGCAGAACACACTGTCCTGGGCCCCAGCCCTCAGCCCTCAGCCAGAGCCCTCGGCCCTCAGCCCTCAGCCTACAGACAGCCAGCCGGGCTCCCCACAGGGACTCAGGCCCAGGGCCGGCAGCCCTCTTACGCAGCGAACATTTTCACAGGGACCCTTTGAATGGACTCACAGGTTCTCTAGGGTCCAGACCAAGTCTTGCTTATTCAGATGTGGTAGGTTCTGATGTCTGGACCTGATGTCCCGTAGTCTATTACTTCTTACTTTCTAGGGCCACGTTCCTCAAAATGTGGTTCCCCATATCAGCAGCATCCGTATCACCTGGGAACTTGTTAGAGCTAGAAATCCTCAGGTCCTGACCTCTAGAATGGAAATGGGGGGAAGGCAGCCGTCTGCGTTCGGACAGGCCCGCCCGGAGGTTCTGACGCCTGCTCGAGGTTGAGGATCACTGCTCTGGACGTTTAGCCGCCAAGGTAAATCTCCTGGTGTGTTTGCAGAGGTCAGTGCTCCTCCCCCTTCTTCTAGAATCCAATTTGGTCCCATCCTCCCCTGGAAATGATTTGGAAGGTCTGCTCTGACCTGCCGCAGACGCCTGTGATCGTAGAGGCAGGACAGGGTGGTGGTTATGGCCCAGGTTCTTGTCAGTCTGCTCAGCTTCAGCTTTGTGACCTCAGGGAAAGTACTTAATCTTTGTCTAATGAACATACCAGTAGCAGCCATGGGACTGAAGGACTAATACAGTAAGGTTCTTGGAGAGCCCTGGCACAGTAAGTGTCCGTGACGCTCAGTGTCATCACATCGTGCAATGTTGGCTTCCACGCCCCCCTGTCCAAGCCTCAGCCGTCACTCAGAGCTGCGGTTCGCGGACAGGTCACTCGTCAGAAGACCTGTGTTTACAGATGGCTTTTGTTGCTTCTAAGCTCCAGCACTGAGAGCAAACCACTTAGGTTCTCTGTGTCTCGAATTTCTCATCGAGAAATCAATACCTACCTGAAGTTTTCATATAAATTATCCTATTTACTCTCACAAGAGTAAATAGCGAACAACCATGTTCACTAGGAAGAACCGGTCCGTCCCTACGCCCCTTGTACAAATGAAACAAGGACTCAGAGAGGTCAAGTCACGTGCCCAAGGTCACACAGCGAGTGGGAGGTGGAATCAACACTGGAAGCCGTTTCTTCTGACTCCAGGTCTCATGAATGTTTATGAGATAAGGCGTGCGAGAGCAGCGCGCACGTGATGGTTATTATTTCTGCTGTTTTGCTTTGGAAGAGCAATCAGAGGAAAAGCATCCCATTTCCTGAATATGAATTCAGGAAATCAAAATAACAAACCATAAAGTCCCTCTGGGAAAAAAAATCAATAATACCAAAAAAGAAACAACAACAACAAAAAAAACCAGAGCACAACATTCTGCTGCCAAGATTGAGAGTAAATCGCAGGAATAAATGGAGAAGCAACACCAACAGTGTTCCCCTTCTCGGGAGATAGGTGTCTGTGTTCATGAAAGGTGTGGATTGACAGCAGCAGCGGAAGGTCTATTTATCCCGGCCACGGCCTCGCTGTTTAGCATTTATATAGTGCTGGTCTCCTCAGCAGTGCGTAGGCGCCAGTGAGAACATGGGAGAAGGGGTCACGGGGGAGCAGAGGAGCTGCCTGGGTGCCAGGGCAGGAAGGCTCCTGAAGACACCATGAGGGTCTCCCAGCCTTGCCCCACCCCATCGTGAGTGAGGAGGACGCCCCGAGGCCTGAGCCCAGCCCTGTTGCTCTTAGCA
This sequence comes from Tadarida brasiliensis, assembly GCA_030848825.1. Classification (NCBI taxonomy): domain Eukaryota; kingdom Metazoa; phylum Chordata; class Mammalia; order Chiroptera; family Molossidae; genus Tadarida; species Tadarida brasiliensis. Next base: position 34,051,451 of record CM061275.1, read on the forward strand.
TGGGACTCATGCACATGGAATTGCTAGAGCTCTCAAAACAATCCTCCTGGGAGGAAAGAGTTCTCCCCTGAGTGGTGATGGAGGCAAAACCCCTGCAGCCTGCTCTCCGCTTCTATTGTGCCCCCTTTCCTCCTCCAAAATCGTTCACAGACATCTTCCCTCCCCTGTCCATTCTCAATCTCTCTGCCTGCCTTCCGGCCCGTCTCCTCCTGTCCAGTCTTCTTTCCCTGGGCTCCCAGGTGCACTGGGATGCGGGGGTGAGCCGGGGAGACCTGGAAGTGAAGACCTGGCCTGCAGTTCCAGCTCTGTTCCCGTGAACTCAGAGCCGTGAGCACGGCTCACCTTTTCCACGCCTGGGTTTCATCCTTTGCAGAATGGCGGAGGGCTCCATTGAAGAGGGACTTTGTGGAACACCTGCATTGTGTTTGAGGTGCTGTTCTTTTTTAACTTTTCTAGGAGCCCCAGGAATCTATGTGCCTGGGGAAAGATAAGGATTTTTTTTTTTTAAATAGAAGGAATGCAAAGAAAGAAGGAGTCAAGAGTCAGCTATTGTCATCAGAAGCAAGAATTTGCATCCTAACAAGGGAAGTTACTGTCTTGAAGTGTGATTTTAAAAAATTTCTTCAGATCCCTTTTTTTAGTCTAGCAAGCCTGGAAAGTCCCAGCTCATGGCATTCTCCTGTAGTCTGGACAAAGCAACCCACTGGCCCAAGACAGCTAAGCCCTAAGACTCTGCTGTATGGGAGAAGGGGGATATTTTGCAGAGGATACAGGAAGTCGTAAGAATAAGAGGCAGAGCGAGAGGGACAGAGGTGCGCGGGAAGCTGGCTTTGGCCTCAAAGGCGTATAGTGTGCGCCCTCGCTACTTCTCCCGCTCACCCTGGGGACTCTGGCCCGGGGAGAAGCTTCCTTCACAGGCTGCCCCGTGGGTTACAGCCACATCAACACACACCTGGGGAGGCACAAACACCCACGGCAGCTTAGCTTTTCTAAGCCTCCTTGAGTCTTAGGGACATAGATGGGACCCAGGAGTTCCCATAGCATCCCGCTCTCACTCACCGGTGAGGCAGGAAGGCAGCCGAGTTGACATCTGAGAGGCTTGCCATGAGGCTCACTGTGATGGGGAGGGGGAGCCCAGGGCTGACACCAGCTGGCAGGGAGACGGGCTGTGACAGAAAGACAAAGCCCTTCCATGCCAGCCAGAGCATAGGTGGGCAAGTCAGCTGCTGGCCTTTACTGAATGGAGGGTGGCACCCGCCATTGACTTCATCACAGAGGCGACCAGAGGACTTGGGGATAAGGGAAATGCCTTCTCACTGTGCCCCACAAAGCCAAGTGAGTCCCCACTCCACCCGCCACCCACCCAGGCAACGCCTCGGAAAAGAGCAGGGGAGATTGAGTCATTGTCCACAATTTTGAACATGACTTCTCCCTGGGATCCTACTCAGGGGACAAAATCCCCCCCTGTGAAAATGACCTGAGCACAGTCCTAACATAAATCTTAAACTCTGTTTATGCTGTTATATTTGGATTTTTTTCATAATTCCAGAGTTAACATTAATATAAAACTGCTGCCCAGCCAGTGTGGCTCAGTGGTTGAGTGTCGACCCATGCACCAAGAGGTCGCCAGTTCGATTCCCGGTCAGGACACATGCCCAGGTTGTGGGTCAAATCCCCAGTGGGGGGCATGCAGGAGGCATCCAATCGATGTTCTCTCTCATCGATGTTTCTCTCTCTCTCCCTCTCCTCTGGGAGGACTTCGCCCACCCCATATATATATAACTGCCGTCTAACACTGGGCACAGCAATGCAGGTCTGCACGGCCCGAGGACATTCCTAAACCTCAGTGAGGTCAGTCCTCAGGCCCCCAGCTCTCTGCCTCATGCCCCCCGCATATGGTAGCACCTTCACAGCAATGTCGCCAGCCTCTGGGTTCAGATTCCTCTTTGTCAAAAGAAAACATAGGGTGACCTCAAAGGACGCCCTCCCAGGTCTCCCTATGAATCTCTGACACCGTGACCGCCAAACACCACAGTTTTACTCTCAGCATCCTTGCCGGTCACATGTAGGGGCAAATGCCGAATACTGCTTCTCCCCTGTGCGGAATTTGTAAAAACAAAGACCCTGTTTCATATGTCCAAGAAAAGAACCCACAATGGTGAGACGTCAGATGCTAGCCAGGCCGACTGGGGGAATCTTTGGAAGCATCGAGTCCTTCTAAGGGCCCTAGACCTGCGGTCACATTCTTTCCTGCAGGACAGTCCCTAGCTCGTGGAGCAGGACAACGCTTAGCACTCAGCTTAACACGGCGTTGGACGTTCTAACTCTCCAGGTGCGTCAGTAAGTTCAGAGTTACCACACGCACAGCTGGGCAGGTCGCACAGAGTCCCCGGCGGGCGGAATTCCTGATGTGGACAGACACGGCTGGAACAACAGAAGAGCCGTGGTGCCCGCATCTGCAGATCGACTGTGTGCTCCCTGTATGAGACCTGAGGCATAGGCTGTGAATTTCACTCCCATACCAGCAGAGGTATCATTAGTCCAATTAAAGATGAGGAAACTGGGGGTCAGGAAGGTTAAGGAACGTTCCCAAGGTCGTATCAGCAGAGAAGGAAGCGCAGGATTGCTACCTGTCTGATACCTGCAAATCCGGGGGTCCCCCTCGCACTCTCCGGCCAGAAGCATCCTGGGGCGGGAGATGTCCTCCCAGAGGGAGGAGGGTGAGGTGCTCAGAGCGAGTGTGAGGCACCCCCAGCCCTACAACCTCGAGCATCTCCATTGCTCTCCCCTGTGCAGGAGGGCTGGGAACCCAGAGACAGACTCTCCCACCACGGCAACGCTGGCTGGGATGACTTTTTGTTAAAATACATGTATATTTTTGAAAGTGTTCTGGGGTGTAAGTGTATAAAAGGCTGGGTCAGACATGCCTGGGGCTGTGGGTGGGGAGGAGCCCGCACTTTTCCAAAGACAGCTTGATCTTCACAATGTCTGGAGCCCCAGGCAGCCACGGCAGCTCTGGCCAGCGGGGTCCCTCACCCCCACGACCTCACCGCCTCGCTGCAAAGGCGCCAGATCACAGACTCTCGTGTGATGGAGAGTGGGCGAGAGAGACGGGAAAGGGCTGGGCTGACAGAGACAGCCGGTCGCTGCGGTGAGGCTTCAGAATGGTCAACCAGAAGCACAGAGGAGACAAGCTTGCCACCCGGACACCTAGGGGATTCCAGTTTGCTGCCTGGGCTGGTTTCCTTCTCCTTTGACTGAGAAAGCAGCCAGCACAGCCCCTCCGCTCCTGAGCTCTCCGTCGCTGTCTCTGACCAGTGACAAGATGGCATTGATGAGTTCCCAAAGGGGTCTGATTTTCCCTCGTTTCACGCTTCCCCTTTCCTGAGTAGTTTTTCATGAGTGAAGACAACAGAAGTAGTGACTCCGGTTATCCAGCCCCTGTTCAGTCACACTGTTCACATCCGAATGACGACGAAGGCCATGAGTTAGGCTTCCTGTGTGACGCCGTGGGCATGCCCCTCGCCAAGGAGTCCACTCAGCCCCAGGTTTCGTGGAGAGCCTCAGCTGCCACCATGCCGTGGGACTTCAGGGGTGCTGGGTTGGGAAGTATTACCTTCCCCCAAATCTCACCATCCGTCTGCCTCTCCCACCCCCCCCACACACGCACCCACAAAACACACCGCATATTCATTCACAGGGCCAAACACCGGGCCAACACGCCTGAAATTCAGCTCTAAATGCTCTTATCCAAATAGCTTCATAAAAGAACACGGAACAACGTGAAAACAAGGACACACAGGAAAAGGCTAAAAGAAAACTCTCACTAAAACTCTAAGAATGGTTGTCTCTGGATAGAAGAATATCATTTTCTTCTCTTCATTTTGTTATAAAATTTTTATAATGAGAATATACTCTATTTCCATGGGAGAAACTTAGACTTCTTTAATTATTTTTATTTTTTTTCCTGTATTGATTTTTAGAGAGAGAGGAAGGGAGAGGGAGAGAGAGATAGAAACATTGATGAGAGAGAATATCCATTGGCCACCTCCTGCATGCCCCTCACTGGGGATTTGGCCCACAACCTGGGCATGTGCCCCAACTGGGAATTGAACCAGCGACCTCTTGGTGCATGGGTCAATGCTCAACCACTGAGCCACACCAGCTGGGCTAGACTTCTTTTAAAATACAGAATATCTACTAGGGTAATACATGAAGACTTAATCAATTGTCTTGCATTTGGGAATTCTCTGAGACAAAGGTCCTATAAAAAAATGATAAGGGTCCTTTGCTCTTGGGAGAGTGGAAATGTCCAGAAAGCTAGGTGTTGAAAGGGATCCCAAAAAAACCACAGAGATAAATTAATCTTTTAAAAATAAATATTCTGAGGTCAGCCCCTGGGCTTTAGTTTCTTTACCTGTGAAACAAACGTGTTGCAGAATGACCGTGTCGATCCTTTCTAGTTTGTGACAGGCTGTAACTGCGTTTAGTCGGCCTCTTGTGTCTGGAGGGCTCCCATCTCCCTCTCTTCTCGCCTCCTCTCTATCTGCAGCCTGGGGGGCAGTACCAGGTCCTCTAGATCAAAATCACAGCACTTCTAGAGCCGTGCACATCACAGGGAAACCGAGGGCCGAGCCATACGGATGCCCTGGATCGAAATGAAGAATCCAGACTCGTCAGGCTGTCTGCCTGACTCTCGGATCACGAGTCCTTGTCATGGAAACACCCACCTTTCCTTCTCTTCCACCACGTCAATATTTTTGCAGGACGATAGCTCACCAAAGTGCCACATCGTTTTCAGATCGCAGACTCTATGGAGACAGCAGTGTGGTGAGAAAATCGGAGGCTTAGGCAGTCGTCAGACCTGGGTTTGAATCCCAGCCCTGCCTCTTCTGAGCTGTGTGATGTGAATGATGTCATCCGACTTCTCGGACCCTCCGTTTTCTCTTGCTGAAAATATGCTGACCCCTCACAGGTCATTTTGCTGGCTAAGTATTCAAAAAGATGAAGTGTTTTACACGGGGCGGTTATAAGATAGCGTCCCTCCTCCGGATGAGTTCATTCCCTCTCGGTTTCACACACCCATGCCCTCTTGCCCTAACTGCAGGAGATACTGAGAAATCGTGCACAGTTTCCCCAGCGAAATTGTTTTATTCTTCCCGGGTTCACGTCCAGGCATCAACATCAACATCAACACTCGGGATTGACATCCGCCTCCTACCACCCCAAGAAACATCTGCCCAAGAGACTTTTTTCTGCTACTTAGTTTCTTCTGTCTAAATGGTACACACACACACACATACACACACACACACACATACACACACACACACACACACACACACACCAGCCTTCAATCACACCCACTCTTCTCTTCTCTGGCACCAGGTTGACTAAATATCTAAAGATACGCCCTGACCTTTCACCACTGGCTAAATGTCTTCAGACGGTGCCACTTTGATTATAATCCCTGCCTTCTCTTCCTATTATCTCAGATGCCAACCCCAGGAGACACATGAAATACATAATGCATTTTGACTTGTATCTGGACATATGGCTCTTTGTTAAAATTCAATTATTCAAATTCAGTTTCTTCTCTTGCTCCCAGTCCTCCCCAGCATCCAGTCTGGGACTTTTCATCAGCTCGCGCCAACTGCCAGCGCCGAAGCCAGCAGTGCCTGGCTTCTGCTCAACGTGATTCCACTGCCATGTGTCGTGGTTGTTGTTACAATGCATTGCTCTCGGCACTGGGGGTCCAAAGATGTAGAAGACATAGTACAAACCCTTAAGAAGTTCATGTTCCCAATAGAGCGACTTTTATGCATTTTACCCCAACAATGCATGACAAGAGCAATTTTCGCATAAAAGATAAAGCAATATGAGAGTGCAGAGGAGAAAGCAATTAATTATTTCTGCAGTGGGAGGAAGGGATCAGTCAGATAAGATCTCTTATCTACAGCACGGGTGATGAAACACTATATACTCACAGGAAATAGCGATTTGAGTCAACCAAAGCAAAATTAGGGTGCCAAGCATAGTTCTCAGTGTAAGGGTAGGGGTGAGGCATGGGGGTGGTCACAGTGAGAACAGAAAAAGAAACCACTGTCTAAAAATAGCTAACAGCCTTCTCAGCATCTCTCCTCTGCTCACACGGGTCCTCTTGCCTCCAGGTTCAAATACCTCACCCGTCAAGAGCTGAACTCCCAGATGTTCTTCAAAGCGCCAACCCTACCCCCTTTGGGGTTCCTCACAGAATTACTTGCTTTTCTCATATTATTTTCATTTGTTTTTAATCTTCACCCAAGGATATGTTTTTATAGACTTTAGAGAGAGAAGAAGAGAGAGGGAGAGGCAGAGAGAGAGAGAGAGAGAGAGAGAGAGAGAGAGAGAGAGAGAGAAACATTGATATAAGAGAAAAACATGGATCAGTTGCCTCCTATATACACCCTGATGGGGATCGAACCCGAAATCTAGGTATGTGCCCTGCCCAGGAATCAAACCCACAACGTTTTGGTGCACAGGACGATGCTCCCACCAACGGAGCCACCCTGCCAGGGCACCATCTCCTTTGTGTGTGTATTTGCTATTTGCTCTCACAGCATTTTTTGGTCCAACTGGAATAGTGGTCCCCCGGGACTGCCTTACATCGGGGTACACGCACGTACGTCCTGAGAGCAGGAATCCTGTCGCTATCACATTTGTATTCTTGAGTAACTCACAAGTGCTTAGCACACCGTGGAAATGAAATAGATGTTCTTTACAAGAAAAGCCAGTGGCAAATATAAACCCAGTAGAAAATAGATAATGAGATATTATGCATGTTTTTGGTCAAATTTACTACTTTTATGAGCTATAGAAATATTTTTCCAACTGCCTGCTCAAAATCCTCCTCGATATCTCAAAGGCACCTCACACCGAACTCATTAATATCTCCCACAGCCCTCCAAACTGGTTCTTTTTCAGCTGTCCCTAGTTCTATGAAGGGCACAATGGTCCATGCAATTCTACTAGACAGAACGAAGCCTAGGGTAACTTTTAATACCTCTCTCTCCCCCATCATGTTACACACCTTGGCTTTCCTTCCCAAACGTCTCTCACTCTCCATCTCGAAAGCCACTTCCATGTTCCAAGGGTCCAATGGCTCTCACCTGGAATCCCTGTACCTCCCTTTGCCCCCCATCTGTCATTTCCCATTGCCCTGGAGTAAAGGCTGACACCTCTCCTCTGACCTCAAGGCCTTGCATGCTCTCGTCCAACAGTCCACAAACATTTTCATTTACAGAGCACTCAGAGTAAATATTTCAGGCTTTGCAGACCACGTGAACTCCATTGCAACTGCTCCACTCTGCCACTGTAGCAAGAAAGCACCCACAGATGATACAAAAAAAATAGCATGCGTGTGTTTCAATAAAACTTTATTTACAAGAGGACCTAAATAGACACCTCTCCAAACAGGACATACAAATGGCCAAGAGACATATGACAAAATGCTCAATGTCACTAATCATCAGAGAGATGCAAATTAAAACAACTATGAGGTATCACCTCACACCTGTCAGAATGGCCGCCATCAGCAAATCATCAAACAACAAGTGTTGGCGAGGGTGTGGAGAAAAGGGGACTCTAGTACACTGCTGGTGGGAATGTAGACTGGTACAGCCACTGTGGAAAACACTATGGTGTTACCTCAAAAAGTTAAAAATTGAACTGCCATTTGACCCAGTGATCTCACTTCTAGGAATATACCCCAAGAAACCTGAAACACCAACCAGAAAGAACACATGTACCCCCATGTTCATAGCAGCACTATTTATAATAGCTAAGATCTGGAAACAGCCCAAGTGTCCATCAGTAGACGAATGGATAAAAAAGCTGTGGTACATATACAAAATGGAGTACTATGCAGCTATAAGAAAGAAAGATCTCTTATCCTTTGAGACGACATGGAGGGACCTGGAGAGTATTATCCTAAGTGAAACAAGCCAAGCAGAGAAAGACAAATATCACATGATCTCACTTATCTGTGGAATATAATAAACCTAACAGTCTGAGGAACAGGGTAGACCCAGAGACGTGGATGTAGGAACAGACTGACAACCCTCAGAAGAGGGGGTTGGGGGGAGGGAAGAGATAAACCACAGAACTTATGTGCATGTATGCATAACTGATGGACATGGACAACAATGCTGGGGATGGGGCGGGGGGCTGGGGAGGAGGGTGTCAGTGGGGGAAAAAGGAGAAACATCTGTGACAAAAACAAATTAATAAAAAACAAAACAAACTTTCTTTACAGAAACGAACAGCAGGCTGGATTTGTCTGGCTGGCTAGGGTTTGTGGACCCTTGAGCTAGTCCAAAGTAACCACTCCAGCTTCATTTCTCCCCATTCCCCTGCCCTCTGCTCTCTGGTTCTGAGACTTGTCATGCCCTCTCCTCCCACAGTGCTTTGCTCAGGCTGGCCCTCCTCTGTCTGCAGTGCCTCCAATCTCTTACCCCTTTCCTTCCTTACCAACTTATTCATATTATTCCTTCAAATCTCACCTGGATATCACTTCTTTAGGCAACTTTTCTTGACTATTCAGCGAAGTCAAGTCCCCAGCTAACTGCTCTACGAACGTTTCATTCTTTTCCTTGATATGACTCATCACAATTTGTACATGTATTTATTTAATGTCACATTGTTTAATATCAGACCCTTCCCCCTTGACTGTGAGCCCCATGAAGGCAGGCCCCGTGCCGCCCTGATACAGTGCCTGGCACACACAGGCATTGCTGACGACTGAGCAAACTGATGAGCAAAAGGCGAAGATGGAATGCATGGATCGGGACAACAACTGGAGGACGGGCTGAGGTCGCCATATTCAGGTGGAAATTGTAAATGGCTTCAAACTTTCGGAAGAGCAACATGTCACTGTATCACAAAAGCCTTAAAAATGTACATATCATTTCACAGCAGTTTTGCCTTTTGGAATTTACTTAAGGAAATAACCATGGATGTATATAAAGATTTATGTACAAGAGATTTTCATCATCCCATAATAACCCTTGTAAACCATCTAAATGTCCAAAAAATAATAGGAGGTAAATTTAATGAATTCATCGATTGAAACCATCTACTATGCAGCTGTTAGTAATAATCTTTTAAAATCATATTTAATGACTTGAAAAAATGATCACCATATATCGTTCAGTCAGAGCTGGCTACATAATTTGCACAGGCCAGTAGAAAATGAAAACGCAGGGTTAATAAGCAGGACAAAATGACATTTCTTTCTTGCATGGTCTCGCATTTGATAGGGCTTTTTTTTTTTGCCACTTAATGTTTTTCTAAGTAAGAAAAAAATTAAAAATTTAAATTATCAGCATGAATTTTACAATGCATATTTCCGTTGTTCAATAAAAGTTTAACATCCAAATAAGAAAGTCATTGAACTCACTTGCAGAATTACCAAAATGATACAATTCATATTTTGAAGTTCATACACACGTGTTTCTTTCTTGCCCAACCTGTGGAAATACTGCTCAAAATAAACTCAACTGTTTTATTTCAGTTCTTGATACACACACAGTCTACCAAACAATCTGCTTTTAGCTTACTGATGAGTAAGGAAACACTGAAGGGCAGAAGGACAATGGGTGGCCCTATTTTTCCCTTCCCTTCCATGTCATAATTTTCGGTATAATTGGCTAATAGAGGAAAGTAGTGTGGTAAGAAAAGATACCATAAGGTTGCTTGGTCATTCATGCTTCCTAGAACGCCATTGTCTTCTTTCTGCAACAGAAGCAAGTTCTAGTTCAAAGGAGGTGTGGCCTCTCCCTGCTCCCAGCATTCCTCCTTGCTCAGAGACGGAACACACTTGGCACTTGCTTTGTCTCCTGAAAGTCCCATGCATTGCGGACCCACTGCAACTCCGTGCTCATGGAGCCCCATGAACACTCACCCGGGTCTCCTCTGCCCACACGCATGTCCCAGGGGACGTCACTTACAAAGCGCAAGCTCCAAGATGTAATTATTAAGAATTTCACGATGGCAACAGCCGAACATTCAACCAAACCCAGTCCACGCTCTCATGAAGCCAGCCCTGCATTAAGTGGAAAGAATTACAGTTTGATCTTAATCTGCCTTTGAAAACATACATGCTCACATGCACACACAGAAACGTTTTAAAGATTGGAAAGCTATACACTGAAATATCAGTCTTCGCTATCTCTCGGTTTCCTAAATGATTTTTCGCTTTGGGTCCTGCTGTGTTTGATCTCGTCCACATGCCGTGTATTTGTGAAACCGAATAGTGTGTTTATGAGACGGGTGCTGAGGACGCCACCCCGGTACGCAGCCACAGCCAGCGGAGCGTCAGTGGGTGAGCAGGCCCTCCTCAATGTGCGCTCTCAAGGCGCCAGACAATTTCATCTCACCGCCTGGAAGCACTCTGTCCCCATTCCCACCAGGATGGGAGAGGGCGTGCCAGATGGCAAGATGCTTTGTAGTCCCTTTAAGATCGCTTCATCCATTGTTGGTGCAGTGTAAGCACTCAAGATTGTGTCACCTTCTAGTCTTTGCCAATAATGTCATCATTTGATACGGAAACGATGCGTACTATTAAAATGGTAATATGATTTTTAAATCTGCTTCAGCGGCCAGCTTGCTCTGACTGAAGTATGTATCTTGCTTTTCCAAACCCTTTCTTCTGGAGCCCCAGAAAGAGGGCAGCAAGGATTAAGTTCAAGTGTGTGAATAGCTTCTCCATCCGTGGGGTTTTTGTTTTTTGTGTGTTTTGTTTTGTTTTATGGATGAAATAGGTTTGGCAAATATTCCTAGCCTAGAGGAAATCAGGCTACGACTAGTGAACCCTTGTTCAAATTTCACTACCTGAAATACTGCCTTATTCAACATTTTTATCCAAGGCAACTCACATAGCCTGAAATATAGTAGGTGCTCAGTACATCTCTGTTAAATGAATGAATAAATTGTTGTATGGATGTATACATGTATGAAGTGAGGGATTCATTCAGGTAGCATTTCTAATTAAAAATTCTCCTTCAGTCCCAGCTGGCAGAACTGACTTCATTTAGGGACAAAACAGAAAATGGTATACATAGTAGTGTTTAAACAATAGGGCCGCTCAGCTCAAAAATTTTCTCCCAAAGTGCCTAGAATTCTACCAAAGAAATTCATTTCTTTAGGTTAAATCATTTCTTTCTTTTCTTAAGCAAACAAGTAGAACTTTTATTTTTTTCCAGCTTTATTAACATTGTGTAATATTAAGGTTGTACAACGTGCTTTTTAAAACGTACCACAAAAGGATCACCACCACATAGCATTAGCTAACACCTCCATCAGGTCATACAATCACCATTTCTGTTTTTGTGACAGCGTTTAAGATGTACTCTCCTAGCAACTTTCAAGTATATAACAGTATTATTAACTATAGTCACCGTGCTTACATTGGCTCCCCAGAACTTTTTTGTCTTATATCTGGAAATAAGACACATCTTATTTCCCTTTAAACACATCTCCCCATTTTCCCCATCCCCCACCCAGAAACCAACCATTCTATTTCTGAATTTATCTTTTTTAGATTCCATATAGCCATACAGTATTTTTCTTTCTCTGTCTGACTTATTTTACTTAGCATGATGCCCTCAAGTTTCAACCATGATGTCACAAAAAGGCAGAATTTCCTTCTGTTATAAGTCTGAATAATCTTCCATTCTATATACCAGTGATTTTCTACCCTTTTCATCTCATTGCACACACAAACTAAGTGCTAAAATTTTGTGGCACACCAAAAAATGTATTTTTTTTTTTGCCAATCCGACAAAAAATATAGGTATAATTTTATTCATTCACACTAGATGGCTATTGTTGTGTTGACTGTTGGTTATGTTTTTTGTTTTTTTGTGGTTTTTTTTATCCTCACCCAAGGACGTTTTTTCATTTTTTGTTCAGGTAGAGTGGGAGGGAGAGAGAGGAAGAGAGAGAGAAACATTGACGTGAAAGGTTCACATCGAGTGGCTGCCTCCCGCACGACCCAACCAGGGCCGGGAACAAACTGCAACCGGGGTACATGCCCTTAGTGGGAACCGAACCTGGGCCTCTCTGGACCGCAGGCCGATGACGCTCTAACCGCTGAGCCAAACCAGCCAGGGCTGTTTTCTCTTTATTGATTTTAGAGGGAGAGGAAGGGAGAGGGAGAGAGAGATGAAAACATCAACATGAGAGAACATCGATTGGCCGCCTCCTACATGCCCCCCACTGAGGATCGGGCCCACAACCTGGGCATGTGTCCTGATGGGGAATTGAACCGGTGACCTTTTGGTGCATGGGTAGACGCTCAACCACTGAGCCACACTGGCTGGGGGGCTGTTGTTTTTTTATTTGACAATCTAAGGGAAAAGAGGTCGGCACCCCTGACTAAACAGTCAGATGTTGCATGTTCTAAAGATTCTTGCAGCTCACCTGTGTGCCATAGCACACCAGTTGAAAGTCGCTGACATATACCAATACACATATGTATATATACCATTACATACACATATGTGTGTATGCATGTATGGCACATCTTTATCTATGTTGGACACCTAGGTTGTTCCCATATCTTGGCTGTTCTAAAGAATCCTGCAATGAGCATGGGTGTGTAGATCCCTCTTTAAGGCCCTGTTTTCAGTTCCCAGAAGTAGGATTGCTAATCGTATGGTCACTCTATTTTCAGTATTTTGAAGAACCTCTATATTGCTATCCACAGTGGCTGTACCAATTTACATTCTACCAACAGTGCCTAAGGCTTCCCTTTTCCTTACATCCTTGCCATTTGGGTTAATTCAGTTCTGAAGTCTCCTTTTAAAATTCAAATATCCACTAGAAAGGATAACATATTAACCCTTTATTCTTCAGTACAGTTTAGCTTATCCATCAACTAGTGTTTCCCTAGAAAAGTAGGGTACTAGGGTTTATGACTATGTGCGGATGGGAAGGAGGAGTTGGACATCCATTATGATGCTATAGAGGGGTGTCCAGGACAGCAGGGCAGTGCTGTGAGGGCCCTGGGGCTAGAAAAGAGTAGGAGAGGTTAATAAAAGCCACATAAGGGAAGAAAAATGTTGAGAGAAAGGGAGATTAAATACATTTAAATAAATTTCACCTATTTCAATTTTTCCCTTGGGTTGATTCTCCTTTCTATTTGATTTTATTTTTTTTCCGTGATGCCCCAGCACTCTCTGGCCATTCACCCAGATCCTGGTCTCTTACATAAATGTATTCTTATTTACTCTATGGTAAGTGTCTGGCATAGCTGGGGGGAGGGGTTAAAGGAATTAAAGCGTCACAGGGATTTAACCCACACCATTGAAATGGAGTATTGGTAACTGATCCAGGTATTCAAAAAGGGATTAAGTTTCAGGTCTAACTCCAGTGATTTCTTAAATGAAATAAGAGAGAGAAAGGGACAGAATGGAACAGAACCAAATGAAATGGCTTGGGATTGAAAGGGATACTATTGAATTTTTACATGGAGAATATATAATTTCAGCCATGAAAAAACTAAGTATATCTGAGAATAAATCTTAAGAAGAATCAAACATTTAAAGAAAAAAGATGATGAAGCTGTCCATAAGATTGAGGTTCAGAAAAATATAGGTTATTGGTGGATATTGGCCATGTAGACATTAAATAATGTTTTTCTCATTCAATTTGTGTTTGTTTAATTCCAATATTGGCTGGGGACTATTGCTATGACTTCATGATAAATATAAGTTTGAATTCCAAAAAACAAGTCACCCATCTCCTTGAGTCCATGTTCAGCATCTTTGAGTCAAGCCTAGTTCAGCATCCAAAGTCATGAGAGGCGAGGGGGGAACAAAATTGAAAAGAGTAAAAACAAGAAGTAATTTTCTTCCTTGTTTAATCATGGAAAGGTTGCTTTACTATCCTTCCTTGCCACATTGTGAGCCTTCAGGGAAGAGTAAGAAATTTTCATCCTGCTTACCCAAGTCATTATCAGAGTAGATTAGAGCTAGGTGCCTTGCATGCAAATGGACTGACGTGACAAAAAAATAAATTGGAATTTAGATAGCAACAAATAAACTGGATTGAAGGCTAATTTCGGTGGCTTGCCCTTATGCTCGTGGAGCTGAAACTAGGGCAGAATTCTTGTATGGCTTAGCTCCACTCTCTCTCCTCCAAGACTTATTATTCTCTGTCTTCATCTCACGTCCACACACAAATACATCCAGCCCAGCACACATGTTCCTTCTACTTCAAGCTAATAGGTATCACCCCACATGTCACGTTATCAAGTGTGACTGCCTGTGTTTTCAAGGCACAGCCAGGTACCACAGGCTACTTGTGGAACAGGTCATCTCTCAGACACATACTTCTCACCTGTGTGCCTTTCAGAACATACCCCCAGGCATTTATTTTCTGGATGCGTTAGTCCAACCACTCTCCCCAACTCCTTTCTACACCCTCCTACCTCTCACTGACTCCTTGTCTATATCTCTGAAGACAGCTTGTAGCAAAATTTGAGAGTCAGAAAGTTTGTCTTTTTTCAGTCATCCCGTCTGTAACTCCCATCCTTTCCCCCTTCCTGGGGCACCATAAGTCATTCAGTGGCCTCAAGCTTCCCCCTGTCTCCCACCAAAACCTGCTTCTAGAAAAGACTCACATTGATCACTTATACTTTGGTATGACTATTTTCATTAAAGACATTTGAGACTTAAGACCAATGAGAAGCCTTCTCTTGGCAACCCAATAAGAACCTTTCAATGGTTAATGACTGAAATTATACCTCCCGAAGTAGTGTTTCTCAAAGCGTGGTCTGAGGACCGAGCACACTGATTGGGCACATAGTCTGCTGGACTGCTCCTTCACCCATTTGGGTGGGCCCCCAAATCTACCCTTTAGTAAAGCATCTGAAGATTCTGAAGCCAATAAAGTTTATGAATGCCTGGTCTTAGGACAATCAATGTAAAAGTCTATGCTTGCCCCCAAATGTAGCTTCCTTGGTGATCACTCAGACCACCTCCATTTTCCAGATGTGGAATTAGCCCAGAGCTGCTGAATGACTTACCAAAAATTACACTCCTGATTAGCAGAAGAGAAAACATTTTAAAACAAGCTTCCTGACTCCAAAACCAGGATATGCCACTCTGCACTTCCGAATGAGTTGAAGAACGACAGATGCCAAGAGCCTACTCATATAAAGTGACTGTTGAAAACTGCCTAAAAGACAGAGCAATATCTTCCAGACACTCATCAAATTATAGTTCATCACATGTCCAAATGTTCAGTAAAACACTTCTCAGACCTGACATGGAAACTTCAGGCGGAAATTCTAATTTTCCACTCAGTGTTGAGAGAGTATAGCTTGCACATTCTAGTCCTGTTCTTTGGGTTGAGCACATCACATTGGACATTCTGAGCCTCTTGATTTCAGAAATTTCTTTACCTTCAACTACAGAAGCATATTTGGTCATGTCAGGAGAAGGTAGCTGCCAGAATGTAATCAATACTGACAGAAGAGGCTACATGAGCTGCCTAGGTAAAGAAGCAAAGCTTACAGATTTGAGGCTCTGAAAGAGACCCTTCCAAGCTGGAAGAGGCCAGGATGAATGTGAGAAGAGTTGAGGAAGATTTTGGAAGCAGAGATCATGGTCATGATGACTTGTGATGGGCATGAACTATCTGTAAATACCAGGATGCTCATCTCTCATAATAAGAAGGGATCTCACCCTGACCCAAGTGGCTCAGTTGGTTGGAGCATCATCCCATACACCAAGAAGTTGTGGGTTCAATCACCGGTCAGGGTGCATATGGGGAGGCACCCAATCAATGTTTATCTCTCACATCAATGTTTCTCTCTCTCCCTCTCTCTCTAAAAATCAACAAAAATATATCCTTGAGTGAGAACTAAAAAATAAATAAATATCCCCCCTTAAGAAAAAGAAAAAGAAATAAGGGATCTCTTGAAAACATATGGTTCAAATCCTCTTCTGAAGCTTGACTCTCATGACTCAATTCTTCCAATAGACCATATAGGAACTTCCAGTGAGTGAGTTTCAAGATTGTTTATCTCATGTTTGAAAAGTGTATCCTTTCATCACACTGAAACCTGACCTGGTCCACCTGAGGAAGCCAGAAAAGCAGGACAGAAGAGCAGACACCGTATTGACATAAACCTCACACAGGGCGAGTTCACCAAAGGAGAAGACCTTCCCTTGACTCCTGGCCCATCGCATTATGGAGCAGGTTTGGGAGTTTGGGTTTTGTTTTCTGTAACTTGCAGGGAGTGTTTTCCACCCCAAAAGATTTTACTCCTTTCTAATTCTAATTATTCCCCAGAGGGCAATTTCCCTTGACTAAATAAGGTTCCTCAGGTGTAATGAGCTGTAAAAGAGATGAATAGGCTCTTCCCCACTTATAAAACCATCACAGGCGAAAAACAACTGAAGCCTCTTGCTTTCTTTAGCCCAGAAAAAAGTGGAGCAGAGGCTCCCCAATATGGGGCAGGCTTTGAAGTCCAACTCAGGAGTACTAGGCTTGAAGGCAGCGGGAAGGACTGAGGCAGACGGAGGATCAAAGCCTCGCCCATGTTCTTCCTGTGCATAAGAGATTCCAGCAGAGCCCAGAAACTCATGAGAAGGGCCTCTCAGTCATTAAAACACCTCTCATTTAAAGGATTGTGTTCTGTGAGATAATATTAACTGGCGCGATCCATCTTTTCAGAGAAACATGGCCCGTGTATAAATGAGTTAGAGACTCCAGGTAGGATTTGGTAACCTCTGGAAGTTGTCTTCCAGAGTGTGGGTTCCACAGATATTTCTTCAAAGATGGAAAAGGCTTATTTCTCTTTTTAGAAAAATCTCCCACAGCTGGCCCCGGGAGCATGCATGAGGCAGAGGGCCTTTCATCTGGGCAAGGCTGGCAGAGACAGGAGAAATATTCATTCTCTGCACGCATATTATGAGAATAAATGATCTCTCATGGTCCTAACATATCTATATGAGAGTAGGTATACAAACACCTGATTTAGGAAAGATTGGGGTATTTATAGCAGGTCTCCCTGAGCCTGGGAAATAGGAAACTGAATGGCAACTAAAATAATATTAAGTTAAAAATGTATTCAGAGACGGATTTGCCTCTCCATGTTTAAGTTATTTCATAAAATAAAAACCAACCCCCTCCCCCACACCACCACCACCTCACATTGATGCTAATAGACAACGAGCTGTGTTTCTACAACACCAAGCAGAGGGTGAATAATTCAGTCAAACATCTGCAAGCCAGTCAGCAATGTTGCCAAAAATCTGGATATTTCAAATAATCTGGATGTTTCAAGTAATCTGGATAACTAGCTGTATTTTTCTTTTTTACTTTCTCCAAACTCCCTAAAATGACACTTAGTGAGAGAACATTGAAAACTTAACTATAAAGCACCCTAGAAATATAAAGTGCAGTCATTACTGAGGTCTCATTTCTCTAAAAAAATTGATATGAATCCTTTCAGAAACATTTGAGTAAGAAACAATTTCTCGACTATCAATCAATGGTGCCGCACAGTTCCCCAGCACCACCTCTCCCACTCTGAGTGTTATAGAAGCAGCTTAGGAAAATGAGAGAATAACAATAAATGATATTACAATGTTGCTTTGAAATGAGATTTGGTAGTAGGAGGCAGGGGAGAAGCAGATGGGAAAGAAATGTACCCAGAGAGGATGATTTTTGTTTAAATAAGTTCATAATATGTGAAATGCACAATGGAAACTGACAGGGGATGTGGAGGATCATTGTTTGAATAGCATCAATATAAACACAGATGCAAAAGCAATTGGCTCGGGAGATGGAAGAGCCTAGCCTGAATAATGTTGTATACCAATAAAAACCATAAAAAGGGGGGAAAATATATAGAGCAGGTGATTATTTCTGTGGTGCTTGAAGATGCACAGATATCAAGGGGAAAGGGAAATGTGCCTTAGCTATCCCTGAGTTGGCCATTTTTGCTACAGTTCATAATTCTTCCAGGTTTCACCAAATTGTGGCTGTCTATCTACTTGACAATATGCTAAGCAGATCTCTTAGAATGAAAGAGGCTGTATGTGGGTCAGTCCTGGGAAATATAAAATATGGAGATGTGAAATGTGCCCAGGTTCAACCCAACTCCCAGTCCTTGCTGGCATTCACTCTGGTTAATGAGAACCACAAACTGTTTAGGGCAGGCAGAGGACAGAGGAGCGTCCTTCCTCATGCTCACCTGCCCATCCACTTATATCATGCTCTGGGGAGACTCTCCCTTCCCTGTGTCTTTCTGTTCCCTCACTATTTGCCACACTACATTACCCTGAGGAGAGGGAAAGATATTTGTTTGTTATACAGTAGTATTTATCAGATATATCTGTAGAAAGAGCAACTACTCCCCTTTGTCACTTCTTAGCATTCTACTACCCTATATAAAAATCTTCTGATTGTATCCATAAAAAGTCACTGAGGATTATAATAATAATAGTTTGTAAAAAGCACAATATGCCTGGCAGGCATTGTGGAAAGTGTTTTGTCTACATCATCTCCTTTGAGTCTCACAATAATCTATAAAATAGGCTGATTACATCCATTTCACACAGAGGGGATGGGAGCCTAAGATACAGTTAACAAGTTGGCTAAAATGACATCAAGGAGGGCCAGATGCAGGTCCCCTGAAGTTCATAGATGGCTGCTTTGACTCGATAGTCATGATTGATTTTACAAGCATGACATTATTTGAAGGATATGGACAAAGTTCATACTAACCCCAGTCTCTTTCAGAGGTGCCTGAAATGTCACCATTAATAATTCAACATTTTGTATTAAGCATTGCTCTCTTCTGAGCAGAGCTCATTTTGCAAAAACCCATGTCAAAATAAAAAAATGCATCTACCTAATAACCTATAACAATTAAGTCCCCCCAAATCCTGAGAGATGGAAAGAGCAGATGATTTACTAAAAGCATGGAGGAGGAAAGAGAAGGCACCCAAAATGATCTTTACCTACTTCATTGTTTTTCCATAGGCAATACTTACGAAGAGGATGGAAAAAAAAAAAATGGTAAGATAGATTTTGATTAGAAATAAATGTATTCCTAAATATAAATATTGGCTTGGTTGATAGGAAGAACCTAAGGCGTGTCCTTCCTCAGAGACTTTTAAGGTGAGAGGCCTCTCTTGGCTGAGTTGAAGAACTTGCCAGAAGACAGAAGGACCAGTGGGTCTTCAAAGGGGACTTTCTCCGACTGCTGTCCAAAGCGCTGGTGCTGAACTGATTGACGGCATCGGAGCTCTGTGAGGTAGACCCCTCCTGCTCCGTGGTGTTTCTGTTACTGTGGACAGACGCAGCAGCTTTTTTCCGGGAGAAGGGTCACTGTGGTAAAGCAATTCCTTTGTGATCAGAGCCAGGAGAAAGAAGCAGCAGAAAAAAAGGGGTAAAGCTCTTTGTTGTTGATAACCAATAGGGGCAGACACTTCATAAAAAATGACAAGCAACAGTCTTTTCAACAGGGTGATGATACTTCCGACTGACGTGATGTGTGGCTGTTCTGGCGGCGTTGTCTTAAGAGAGATAACTGCATCAAAAGGTTCACGACCTGCTTGGTGAAGGAGCCTTTTTCTTCCAAATCAACATATTATTCCCTTTCACCAATTGCAATTTGTACTTCAATGAACAATGATGAGATGTTATTTTAAATCTGTTTATTTATTTATTTTTGTTTGTTGAAAACTCTTAGAATGTGTAGCTCCCAGCCCCAAGCCCCCAAGCATATAGATTCTTTTTTTTTTTTTTTTCCAGTGAAGTCATAGATTTGGGATAAAAAAAAATCAAAGAAGCAGTTTTTTGTTTGTTTGTTTGTTTGTTTTTCTCTCTCTGCTTTACAGGGAACTTGCTTGAGACTGAAAGTGGTCCATGCATTTATCTGCCTGCCTTTAGACAGGACAAACTAACTGCAGAGTCCCACCTAATGGGACACTCAGGAACGTCCCAGTGTCTCCCTGCTTGTGTGTTGTGGGTTCAGGCTGATCCTCTTTGGCATGAACACTAGGGACTCCATATATTTCAAGGTTCTTTGCCTTGGCTCTGCCATGATAAAGGTGTGGCAGAAAAACGCATTAAGCTGTTATGTTCCTTGGAGACACATATTACATATTGTTAAGAAACAATGTAAATAAGAATGTGCCGTGGGGATCACAGGAGCTCTGCACTTCCCTGAGCACTGAACGAATTTGAGTTGCTCAAATAAACTCTTCCACTCTGAGCTAGGATTGCTATAGGAGATAGCTGCAAGGCACCATCCCATTAGGATACATTCCCCAATTAATTATGCAAATGGTTATTAATTATTAATTAGGACATTTAAGGATGTTATTAAGAACTTGGAAGATAAATCTTTTTGACTTGTATTTAACTGGTAGATTATATAAGCAATAAAGAATACATGAGCAATAGCTGCATAATTACATTTTATGAATAGCAAAAACCTGTAAGGGATGTGGAGAGATTTAATTGACATTTAACAAGATAACTACAGCAAATTAATTAGAAATTATCTGCTAAAATATGAATTAACTTATAATAATATTTTAACCAGCCACTCTGTGATGCTAGCATCTTCTTATTGTTGCCAAAATTCCTAAATAAAATATCCCCCTAGTTAAGATGATAGTGCTAATTTGTCTCCCAAATAATCAATCAGGTTTTATTGAGATTTATTGTGTAATCAGGATGTAGTAGAGAATGAAAGGAAGTATGTCATGTAGTTCCTGCCGTCACGAGATTCACAGCAGAGCTGGAGGGAAAGAACTCAGCACAAGGGACTGCTTGGAACCAGAACGTTAAGGGGCTTACCAATCCTGACTCACTCTACCTCTTTAAACCTCAGTTTTCTCATCTATAAAATGGGAATGATAATACCTAGCTCAAAGTTTGTTGGCAAACACCTACCTCTGTGCCTGGTACTTAGGAATCTTTCAGGAAAGATCCGCTTGGTTCTAATCTTACTTGGTGATTCTGAGAAGAAAATGCAATCAGCGGAAGCAATTGACACGTGCAAACGGATGTGTTTTCCAGCTGTTCTGTGAAGCAAGCTTGTAACCCTAAACTTGGCACAGTCCAATGCGCATCAACGCAGTGGTTGAATAAACAGTGGTGGATTCATACTCCAGAGCAGCACCCACCAGCTAGTCAGAGTGAGTCTCATCCAGGTGGGCTAACATGCACAGACGTCCAGTTATTTTACAAAATATAAAAGTGCAATGTCATTTATATTAAAAATGGCCACATGCAACATAACTACTATATAGCTTCGATGGGCACATACGTGTGTATATAAAAACATCAAAAAATATCTGACTATATCTCTCAAACATTTAACTATGCTGCCTCTGCGCGACGAGGAAAGAACCAGTATTGGAATAAGTGATCAAAGAGAGCCTTAGCCTTGTCTACAGAATTTCATTTTTAAAGGCTATGTAGATTATATCACTTGTGTAATTAAAATTTAAATCATAAAGCAATGGGACCAGAATGCAGATGAGGCAGTGAGTGGTTTGACGGGCCGTGAAGGATGGGGGTGCACAGGGAGCGGGAAGGATGGAGAACGGTCTTTGAGTCCTGGGCTCCCGGCCTGACAGTCAGGATACACGTTACAGAGAGGGTGTGGAGGCACAGAGAGGCCTGATGGAGGGAAGCCAGAAAGTAAGGGGAAATGATTGAAGAGACTTAAAAGGAATGATACAGAAACCAGGCAGAGGAGTTTAAACCTGGGGAGGAGACACTGAGAAGTATCTTGGGGTCTGAGCAGGGGAGGGGCATTCTAACAGGATTACTTGACAAAGGGTAATGAGAAACGGGGAGCCCGTCAGAGGCCATGGAAGGCATTCAGGTACGCAGGGTTAAACACTCGGACAGTGGAAATGGAGAGGCAAGGGTAAACTGGGGAGACATTCGGAAGCAAATCATGGTAAGAACTTGATGACGGAAAGGGATGAGTTAAAGTTGATTTCAAACTGTCAAATGTAGAAGCCTGAAGGTCCAGGGGGTGGTCCCTCCAACAAAAATGTGGCTTGTGGGCAGACGGCAGTTTTAGTGATTAAAATGAAAGGGTTCAATTGTAAAATGTGGAATTCTAGGTGACGGTTGGATCTGAGTAGAAATGTCTCGTTGGTCCGTTGCGTGCATGAGTATGATAGTCAGCTTTCTTTCTGAGGGGTGTCAGCAAAAGCCACAACACTGTACAAAGTCCCCAAGGACGTGAGTGAAATGCGTGTGAAAAGGAAGAAACAGAGTGAAGACCTGGGGGTGGGAGAGGGGCACACTCATTGGCTCAGAAGTTCACTGTTCACATCCGAGTCTCCTCCTTTCAGTTGCTATTTACCCCGTGCAGATGCCCCTAAAGGAATATTATGTCCACACCAGGAGGCCTCTTCCCTTCTTCAGATATACTTTTTTTCAACTAAGGGAGGCCCAAAGGCTGGCCTTTCTGTCTAGATAGCAAAGCTGTTTGCAGTCTGTCCTAAGAAGGTCTTTCCCTGGCAATCTGCATTCCACTCTGCTCCCCTGTTTAAATAAACTAAGAACTGTGCCGGAGACACAACTGCTGTTTCCACTAGCTAAGCCTCTCCTAAGAGGGCCCCGGCATCTCCCTCAGAAACCAACTCAGGGACTGAATCTTTGCTCTGGTCTGCTGTTCAGTTGATTCAGCCTTGTTCTTAAACTCATTTAACGACCTCCCCATGCACGTCTGGGCACTTTCACTCATCAAGATCTTATTTCTTGTATCCTTTCTGACCTCACCACACCCCTTGCAAGAAGGAAAAGGAGGAGAGTCATGCATTTCCACCCCCCTCGAGGATTTTTTCATTTGTGACAAAATGAAATACGTACATTATTTTACCAAGATTCTTTGGTAACTTATTGACAGAAAGCAACTGGTGCCTAATAAAAATAATAGACATGAATTGCCAGGTACTGTGCTACAGATTGTATCTGCATCATCTCATTTATAATTATCCTCACTTTAAATAGAGGATACTGAGGCTTCCTAGGACAAACAGCCAGGAGGGAGCAAAGCCAGCACTACAGCCCAGGTCAGCTGACACCAGGGTTCCCCATATCTAACCAATGCACTACATGGTCAGGACTCAGGTCTTTTTGCTTTTTTATTCAGATTCTTCTTTTTAGTTGACCCATCATATCATATCAAAGGGTTCTCTAGAGAAACAGAATCCATAGAACATGTCTAGTTATAGTTCTAGATATAAATATATATTAAACTAAAATAAAATGGTTTAATTTTTAAATGTAGAATTCTAGATAATGGTCAGACATCTAAATGGAATTGTATGTGTATATGTGTGTATATGTATACATGATACATATATGTGTAACAAGGAATAGGCTCACACAATTATGGAGGCTGGGAAGTCCTAAGATCTGCAGTCAGCAAGCTTGAGATCCAGAAAGAGTTGATGAGTTAGTTCAAGTCCAAAGGCAGAAAAAAACAAACAAACAAAAATAATGTCCCAATGCAAAGGCAGTCAAGCAGGAGGACTTCCTCTTTACTTGCAGGAGGGAGGGGTCAACCTTTTTGTTTTACTCAGGCCTTCAACTGCTTGGATAAGGCCCACCTGCACTGGGGAGGGCAATCTGTTTTACTTGGTCTATCGATTCAAATGTTAATCTCCCTCCAGAAACATCCTCACAGAAACACCCTCCCAGACACACCCACAATAATGTTTGACCTAATATCTAGGTATCTCTGGCCCTGTGAAGTTTATACATATCATTAACCATCATACCCATATTCTTCCCTAGAACTGCTTTGATAGACAAGGAATGTGGATTTTTTTCCCCAACCCCCTCCCTCTGAATTTCTCTTATTGGAGATGAAGGTGATTATAGGAAGATAGAGAAGGAATCATGCCCCCTTCATTTGGCAACCTAGTCCCAAAGAGGTCCAGCAGAGACCATGTAATTCTTCAGGGCTATGCCACGGAGAGACCTACATTGGATGGGAGGCTGGACTAGATAGTCAAGAATTTTTCAACCCTCAGATTCTATGCCCCTGGTAATTTTGTTCTTCCTGGGCCCCTTTTCTCATCTTATGGTAATGAGGAAGCTTCAGAGCTCAGTGAGGCGATACCTTAGTTTTGGCCATTCATCTTCTTCCCCAAACTAATAGGGTATTTCCTTAAGGGAACAGTAGAGGGCAGTGTCTAAGAATACAGCCTGTGTCATTAATCAGAGCTGGAGTCAAATTTCAGCTGTGCCAACCACCAGGTTGTAACCTTAGACAAGTGAGTTCCTTATCCTCTGTAAAACTCACAGGATTGTTGCAAAGATAAGTATTTTAATGTATAAACAGCACTTCTGATGATTCCTGCCATATGGTCAGCATCTAATAAGTTGCTGCTATTGATGCTATTATAACAAAGCAGGACCATTTCACTTGTATCAGTCACTGCCTCCATCCAGAAATCAGGCCAGGAGGTCATTTGTCGCCACCTGGTGGCCCCTAATTACACTACCCACCTGGGTCAACCTACCAAACACACAAACACAATGGAATACAAGTACCTGCAAACTTAGGTGTCTAAATGGAAAAAAAAAAAAAAAAAGGTTGGCGAGGGGAGAGACTATGTACCAATGAAATGTGACCTACACCCCCTGAAGTTTTATTTTTAGCATCCTGCTGCTTGGTGGCAGGAACTGTCTCATCAAGAAAGCATAGATGCATGTGCACTAAATGAATGTTTCTCTTAAAAATTGAGAAGTGTGTTTTATTATTTTTTAAGACTCTACTTGCAAGATTAGTAAAATGTATGGAAAGGTGGGTAGAGAGATAAGCATGTGCTCTGATTAAATGGAGCACAGGCCAGTGTAGCATGCAGGGGGAAACTCGAGCGACTCTGATAGCCTGGAGACCCACACAGGGTTTTCAATGAAATCCAGGCCAAAGTGCCTTGGGCACGGAGTGTTCAGGTTTCAGCAAACTCAAGCAGAGAGCAAGCTTCAAACTCACCTCGTCTCCTTTCCTCCCGGAATCCAGAACTCCACTGAGACATTGTTTAGGGAAAAAAAAAAAATAGTTAGGCAGTCTCCTTCCATTTCTCCAAATGTCAAAGTGAAGTCCAACAGAAAGCAATTAACAGATGTCTGCCCAGCAGAGAATGTGGGAGTTCCAGGCAGAAACGAGTGCAGGCATATCTTAGCATATCACAGGGTGGCCCCATTTACTCCCCATTACCCAGCTAAAAATAACCTCCCCACTTCCTCAGCTTTCTGTCTTTATGAGCATCAGTCCCAACAGGTTAGCTCTTTCCCCTTGAAAGCTTCCTTAAACAAGTGGCAAGTGAGAAACCAAAATTAGAACTCTGCTCCCCTGCAAGGTCCCCCAGGGGAAATTTGAGCCTCTCCCTAGAACTGGAGGTGCAGGTCAGCCACCAGCAAATATTCCAGACCACTCACTCCTGACCCCACCGACCCCCCTCCCAGAAGTAGGAAAACAACCAACTATCCCTTAGAGGATGAGACTGTGTGTGGTTTGATAGCAAGATCTTATTTATGAAATTAAATGAGCAAATCACAAAGCATCTGAAATGATTAATTTCTCACTGAGCCATCAGAGCACTGTCACCAACTGACAGTTCTGTCATAAGTGTCATTTATAATGTCACAAGTCTATTCCCCATCAATGTCATTAAACAATTATACATGGTTTAGAAAAAGAAGGGTTTGCATGGAAAGCCAAGTGTAATGCTTAAGCAATTATATGCTTTGCTCTTCCTGGGTGGCAATCTCTGCCAACAATTAAATCTTACTTGATTTGTTCATTTAGGGAAATTATCAATTATTTGGAAGCATCAGCCTGGTAATTTTTTTCTCTCCACTGGCAGCAGCCACCGTGCCCTGCCAGGATTGATATCAACAGGATGGACACGGAGCTTTGATAATTAGCCCTCTCAGCACCCGAGCTCTGCTCCCCCTTTCTGTGCCCACACTGGTGGGTTTTCTTTGTCAGGCTTGGCATATGGGTGAGACTGCAAAGTCTGTGAGCTGTTTAAGTAAAGATCACTCTTCCAATAGTCTGCCTTTTTTTTCTTTCTTCTTTATATTTTGGTAGATGCAACCTGTAATGCAGATACACCTCCCCTTCTTCTCCTCCACCCTTTTTTCCATGTTATGTGGCCATTTTGTTGAACTCCCACTCATGTCCCCAGGTACCTGCTGTGTGTCTGTGAGTGTATGGTCTGTCTCAATGACTGTGTTCACCAGAATGGCCGTGCAAACGGTCCTTTCTGATTACTATGTGACATCATTAGAAACGCATGTGTAGGTGTGTGGGGAGGATTAGAGCTTATGAGGATGAAAAAGAGAAGGTCAGAGGACACTCTTGAACTCTATCAGGTATTCTCTTTGGAATGGGGTGTCTGAGGTCTGGCCTGGAATGGTCAAGTTTCTTTCAAGAGCAACAGGAAGCCGACCAGGGAGGCCTTGAAGCAGTTATCAAATAAGGGATGTTTACACCAGGTGTGGTCTTGCTATTGGAGGGGAGCAGTCCTCATGCTTGTGGGAGTGGTTTCTTGAGATACTGTTAGAATATGAATTTTCTAAGGACCCCACAGGAGGATGAGATATAGTAGAAAGATTTATTTCCATGGAATTATACCTGTGGGTTTCCAAAATCCCATTTCCTTTGTCTAGTCATAGAAGAAGTGTAGCTGGGGCTTCAGGAGAGCTAAAATCAGAGCCAGAGTCTAGAGTTTTCTTTCCATGTTGGAGCTGGGTCCAGTTCAGTATCAGACTAGCTTAGCTTGTGTTTCCCACTGTAGTCCATCAGTCCATTGCAGGTGGGGTCCCCATGGCTGTGGGCTATATGGACAAATGCAGGAGAGCCAAGTCACAAGAGCGATGAGCCAAGCAGGCCAAGAGAGAGAACTCCTTTGTTTAGGGAATTATATATGCTCAAATTTTTGCCTGGCCATGCCCATTCTGGCCAATGATTTCTGTTTTCAGGTGTGACTGACAGATGAGTATCTTCCCTATATAACCCCAATTTTACTGGGCATGCGTCTGTCTTCCCTTTGTTGGGTCCCTTCCCCCAGTGTTTTGCAGGGGATAGGCTGGTGGCTCCCTGAGGAGTGTCAAGTTGCAGCTTCCTGGTGAAGCTGCCCCAATGACATGCTTATAATGTCTGGCCTTCTCTTTGCTCCTTTCTTATTTTTAATGATGAGCTCATTATAACAGTATCAGTCTAGGCAATTGTCACTTAAGCCTTGAGTCTTCATATTGATCTGACCCATTCCTGGTGAATTCCAGCACCTGGTACATGACTGCTCTTGGTTCAAAGTTTTACGACTTTGGCTTCTTTCTGGCATCTGTGGTAGACATCTATTGTCTTTCCTTGCAAGCATTTTTCTTTCCTATAAAAAAGACCCTTACTTTTTTAGCAAGACTATTCCTTGCCCATTCCAGACCGTGTACTTTAGGTGAGGCCGACCCCACTCTCAGCTTCAGGGGTGAGTACCTGGCCAAAGCATGACCAATGACAGCATCCTGTCTTCTTCCCAGCCACAGTAATTAATCCAGAGAAGGAAGATGAGGCAGATTGATCCAATGAAAGCCCACAGTGAACTTTTCCTGGTGCTGATGAGATGCGGTTGAAGTCTAGAAATGTTGGGGGCTCTGCTGCCACCACAAGGGGAAAGTGTGCCTGAGAATGAAGCCAGTGGAGAAAAGCAGAGAGAGAACCAGGTGTTATTGGAACATCTGGTCCAGTGTATCTGAAGCTAATGTCCCCTTGGACTGTTTAATTGGATTGACCAATATACTTCCTTTTCACCTAAGCTTGGTCAGCTGGGTTTCTATTACTTGCAACCAGGAGGATCCTGACTAATCCAGATTTTCTCTTCTTAGTTCTCCAGTTCTTCCCTTCCATGCTCACATTCAGTTTGTCTGTGTCTGTTTCTATCTCCTGATGACTGATACAAGGGTTTCCATTTTGTCCCTTTTTGTAGCTTCACTTTGGTTGAGTAAATTGTCCCAACTCTCTCGCCATCTCTACCTATTGACCCCAATGATGGAGGAGTCTTAGGGTGGGGTATTGATATCCAGATGGCTGTTTGAAATCCCATCCTGGAACTTAGAGGCTTTCTCACTGGCTGGCTGGATTGAAGCCAACTCTTTGAATTTAACTCTGAGTGTGTCTAAGACAAATATACTACTCAGGGGTCCCTTTCCAATCTTAACAATGATTAAATGAAGAGAGAGAGAATGAGAGAGCAAAAGGGAGAGAGAGAGAAGAGGGAGGGAGAGAGGGAAACCAACAATTAATAGTAAACACATTTATGTTTAAAACAGAGTCTAGAGATGTAGTTATAGGCTTTAATTAAATGTTTCAGTTGCTTTGCTTGTCACATAGCTTCTAGTCAAAGATTAAGAAAGTATGTTAGTCATGTCCTGGAGGCCTGCCTGTAAATCAACTTCCAGAAAAAAAAATGTTTCAAAGTATACTTTGCTTGAGATCATAGAAAATATAGCTAGTTAAGCATAAAGCAGTGATAGCTTAAATAATGACAATAAGGTCACAAGATGTTTAGTTGCTGCCTTTTGCCTTAAAGATAACATCACTGATGCACAATCATGGGATTTTTTGCAGAATCTTGCTGGGTTCCTCAGCCCAGCTAGATCACCTGACCACAGTGCCAAAGGCTCCGGACAAGATGACACCAGAAGCTGACAGTCAGACAAAGGAAAATCACCGAAGCTTGCACGAGAACGACCCAATCCGCTTCGCCCGCCATCCCTAACTCCTAACCCTTAGCCTTGGCCTTTAAAAACTCTTGATTAAAAGCCATCAGGAGTTTTGGGTTTTCAATGGTAGCTTCCTGTTCTCCTTGCTTGGTGCCCTGCAAATAAATTGCCCTGATTTCTCCACTGCAAAACTCCATAGTCAGTGTTTGGCTCTGCTGCTCGTTGGGTGGGCGGATCCTCCCTTGGCTGGGTAACAGAAGGAAGAAAAGGGAAAAGGAAAAGAGCAGAGAGATAGGAGAGCAGGTCACAGACCCTTGTCTCTGCTCCTCACATCCCATGTAGACGCAATGTCAAGATGTCATGCTGCCCCTTCCTGAGGGCACATGTGCTTAAGAATCTGTAAGCTGGTCTATTAAGAACTGTGTGAGGGTCCTGCCTAAGCCACCATCTTCAGCACTGCTCAGCTTGAATGCTCTCAAGTTCTCATTCTTTTCAAAGATTCTTTCCCATCCTAGCCCCATTTGTTGAATATGGGCTCTCGTTCCCACACACTTCCCTAATTCTCCTGCTATGTCAACATCACATCAGCTCCTGTCCCGCCATTGCCCCTGACACTCTGCCTCAGGCTCCAGGGAGTCTCCAGCCCTTGGAAGATGCCATTCATAAAACACCCTGTTGATAGTTAACATAGAAGGGATTACTTGTATACACCACAGGGCATAAGTGGAAAGAGATCTACTCAGCGGGGGAGAGGGTTATTCATCACACCTGGCATGGCATCTGGACAGGGTCTATTGGCTGCCAAAGAGAAGCCTGGCAAAAAGTGGAAAACTGAGTCCATCAGGTGCCTGCTTTGTCCACAACACCACTTGTGCCAATAATGTTGTGCTAAGCTTTCTGGATGAATCAATTGGATCTTTTGTCATCTGGTTGACTCAGAAACAGTTCTCCCTTGAGCTTTCTAGTTTGCAAAAGATAAATACACACTGACCTGAAAGAACAATGTGTAGAATAAACATGTGTGATGTCTAGTTTCATTGTGCAAGCAGAATCAGAAAAAAAAAAAAAAAAAGTGAGAGAGAGAAAGAGAAAGAGAGGGAAAGAGGGGTGGGGAGAGGAAAAGGAGAGGGAAGGCACCTGACAGCAGCTCCTCCTGGACCACTCCAGCTGTGCTGGTTGGAAGGCCAGGTTTGCCCTGCCCCAGCAGCTGTAGGAGGGACCCAGGTGCTTTTGGAACACTAACACGATTCTGTGGTTGATATCATAACTAATGTCGGGTAAAAAAATCTAAGTTACATTTCAAAGGAATCTACCTTTTTATCTTTTAACCTTAGGCCTTCCCCAGCCATGCAGAAAATCAATCTTGACTAATCCACTGACCAAGAAAAAGGGAAAAGAACACACAAGAACCTTGCATTAAACAGTGGCTTGATGCTTAAAGAGATATCAGAGGGAAGAGGATCCGATTGCTCACCAGCAGGAGCACAGGCTCAAAGGGCTGCATTTGGAACTTCTTACCCATATCCCATGGCCGGTTACTAGCCAGAGAGGCAAAGGATACAGTTACCTTACATTTTACCTATAGATTCTAAACCAACAGCAAAGTACAGCTGAGGCCATGCTTCCTCAATACCTCTTTGCTGAGAGCTGGAAAACTGATTTCTCTTCTGGATAGAATATAGCCAACTATATGACCATTATGTAAGCATTAACTGGAGGAACCAAGATAGAATCTGTGATATAATAAAAGAATATATCTGATCTTTGTCCCCAGTTCCTGGCATAGGACTTCAAAAATCCTAGAAATTTCCAGAGTGATAGGAATGCCTTTTGCTATTCAGAAGGAGCCCCTTTGACCTATCTGAGTTTATGCTAAGGAGGTGACTTCATGGTGGGCCCTTACTTTCAAGGGAGGGGCTGGCCACTCCAGAAAGAAGCCATGATTAGCGAATTGGAGCTTACAGACATACCCCATACTCCAGAGAGAGGAAGGACTAAAGATTGAGTTTAATCACGTGATCAATGGTTTGATTAATCATGCCTACTTAATGAAACCTGAAATAAAAACTCTGGACACTAAAGGTCAGGGGAGCTCCCTGGTCGGTGAACATAGTCACGTACCAGGAGGGTGGTGCACCCTGACTCCCTGGGACTGGAAGCTCCTGCACCCAGGACCCTCCTTGACCTTGCCCAATGTATCTCTTCATCTGGCTGTTTATTTGCATCCTTTGTAATAACATGATCATTATAAGCATAGAGCTTTCCTGAGTTCTGTGAGTCATTCTAGAGAATTACAGAACTTGAGGAGGTTGTGAGAAACCCTAAATTTGTAGTCAACTGGGCAAAAGAGTGAGTAGCCTAGGAACCCCACTTAAGGCTGGTATATAAAGTAAGAGCAGTCTTGTGGTGGACCTTGACCTTTATCTCATGAGATCTGACCCTAACTCCAGGTATTTTAGTGTCATAATTGAATTGAATTTTAGGACACTCAGTTGGTGTCAGAAAACTGGTGTCTGGACATACTACCTATTGAATATTCCTAAGTCAATAAGCCACAAAAAGGACCATGCAGGATAAAGACATGTGGTCTCTGAGACTGTTACCACCGTGCATTTCATAGCAATAGGAAAATTGATAGAACATTTACTTGGGCTCAGAGACAAAGCTTATAGAAATTTGGGACTGGAAGCACCAGGAGATGAAGTCCATACTACCTCTGCAGCAGAATGGCTCAGCAAACATCTCAGAAGCATGGCTTCTTTGCAACTGTCTCTTCACTGTACGCCTAATACCCTCCCCCATCCCACCACCTATCCAATAATCACCAACTTTACTTTTAGCCAGAACTATTATTACCTCTTAGCACGAGGCGAATTTTTTTCATTTGTCTGTCTCTCCTCATAGAAGGTAAACTCTCTGAGGGAATGAACTTTGTATTTTACTGCTATTCCTTCCAATGCCTAGGACACGACTGGCCATTTAGTGGGTGTTTGATTCAGTCTTATTAAATGCGCAAGGGTGCCTGCTCACACAGAAGCACATTCTAATGGAGTGCTTTTTACCTCTTTGCCCAGGAGGGGCGAACCTAGTACCTACTTTGTCTACTCTTTTTTTTTATTCCTCACCCGAGGATGCTTTTCTGTTTATCATCAAATAGAGTGGGAGGGAGGGAGAGAGAGACAGGGAGACACATCGATGTGATAGAGCCACATCGACTGGTTGCCTCCCGCATGACCTGACCAGGGCCGGGGACAAACCTCAACCAAGGTACCCTTGACCGGAATCGAACCCGCGACTCATTAGTCTAAGGGCCGACACTCTAACCGCTGAGCCAAACTGGCCAGGGCTACTTTGTCTACTCTTACTGGTAATTATAGATATAGTGTTATGTTCACTTGTCTCCTAGCACCCATTTTCTCCCAGTTGAAGCTCAGCTTCTCTCTTCGGGCTTAACTCATCAGTGAAGCTTTTCCTGACAATCCCAGCCCTTACTGCTCTATCTTCTCTCTAATCTCCGGCAAAGGTAAAAATGTGTCCCACATAATTATGTACTGCCACATTTTCTTTTAAAACTATTCTGCATATAAGTAGATGGAAGCTCCCTGAGAAATGGAACCGAGTCTCACATATACACTATCTAAATTACTCTCAGAAACTAGGTCAGGGCCTGCACAGTGGGTGTTCAAAAAATACCTGTTGGTTAGAATGGTTGGAACACCTTGATCCTTCTAAGGTCAATAAAGCCAAGCCTGAGGAATTCCATGCTCCCTCTCTGAGCTCCCCCAGTATCCAGAGAGTACACAAGTCTCTCTGCCTCCACTGACTGTCAAACCCTTGATATCTAGGACAGTTCCTTTTTCCTCTGTATCTCCAGGACCTGGTACAGTGCCTGAAACACAAGAATCTATTTTTTTTTATTAGTTGAATAAACTGAAGAACATGCATCTTTTACATTTCCATGCCCGCACTTTTCCTAGAACAGTGTGGGGTCCTGAGTAGTCTACAAATACTTGCAGGTGCTTGTCTTCACTTGCTTGGTTGCAAAGAAGTAGAACATTCCCGTTTGCTGAATCCATCTACCCATTGGTCCGAGAGTGCCCACGATGAACTGAGGGTTTGCTGAGGTCTCAGGGAGAGAAGAAAGACTGACAGACCCTGGAGCTTGTCCCCCACATATGGTAGAAATGGGCAGTGTGGGTATAGCCATCCAGGGGGTTGACCACAAATCTCTTACCTTTTTTTTCCTTATTGTGGTAAAAAATAAAACTGACACGGAATTAGGAACATTCACATTGGTCTGCACAGCACCACCATCCATCTCTAGAACCTTTTAATCTTTCCAAACTGAAACTGCGTACCCATTAAAGAAGAACTCCCATTCCCCCCCTTTCTCCAACCCTGTGACCACCATTCACCTTTCCAGCCCTGGGAATATGTCTGCTCTAGGTGCTTCATGCAAACAGAATCACATTGTGTGACCTTTCATGACCGGCTTGCTTCACTTAGCATAATGTCTTCAAGATCTACCATAGTGTAATATGTGTAGAACTTTCTTTTTTAGGGCTACATAATATTCTATGGAATGCGTATATTACATTTTATTTTCCCATTCGTGTATATAGACATTTGCACTGCTTCCAGTTTTTGATTATTATAAATAATGCTACTACAAACATAGGTGTACAATATTTGTGTGAGTCTGCTTTCAATTCCTTTGAGTGTCTACCCAGAAGTGGACTTGCTGTATCATATTTATCATATGGCAATTCTATTTAATCTTTTGAGAAAACGCATACTGATTTTCACCATGGCCGTACCATACAATACAATATACAGATGATGTATTATAGAAGTGTACACCTGAAACTTATATAATTTTATTAACCAATGTCACCCCAATAAATTCAATAAAAAAGAAAAATATGTGAAAAATAAAAAATAAAAATTATATATTTTTACTTGTATTTCAAAATGGTAATACATTCACACGCTATAAACACAAGATTAATAGCAAAATACTTTTTACCTCTGTCTCCAAGCCAGTTAACTTCCCTCCTGGAAGCAGCCAGTGTGACTACTTACCGCTGCCCTGCCCTAGCATCCCCATTCACCCCACTATTCAAGCAAGTTCGAGATCCAGACTGCGGTGGACTCTCCTGGCAGAAACTTTTTCAAACTGTCCTCAGTCTACTTAGAAGAAGTCGAAGGAAAGCAGAACTCTGAAATGCACTATACACAATGAATAACAAATACCCTTTTAAGATGAGAATTATTAAAGCACCAACAATGTTATTATCCCAAATGTATGAAGTGTCTTTTTTCTGGCCTTTCAGACTCTGCTGAGAGTGTTACCTAATGCCCACTCTAACAGATTAGATTCCTCGGAAGGAAAGAGTCAACATGCATAACACATCACAGCGCCATCCTGCATCTTTTCCATTTGGGTTCGCAGTGAGACATTCCCTGGTTTAAGAGAAAGAGCATTTGCAAAATGACTCTTGGGGCTTAATTGGTATTTCTTTCTTTTGCCTGCTGGTATAATGCAGGAGAGGAGACTGCAAAGCAATTTAAGGACATTAGCATTGTTCCTAAATACCCACGTCCAAGGTTAGTGAATACAACTGGAAAAGCCCAAAGAGCACCTAGGGAGATTAAGGGAGGTTTTGAAGCAGAACGCATGATTCTAATGAACGTGGGCTCTGCCTCATGGAAGAAGAATCTATCTAAATACATTAGGGCCAACAGAGCAGCAGACGGGAGGCAGCCACCTAAATGTGAGAGATGTTATTCTCAGTAAGTTGCAAAACGCTGTAAATAGATTTGGGTAGGTTTGAAGCCCTGAGTCTCTACAGGGTGCTATTTTGATTTCCATACTGTCGGTGAGAGAGATGTTCCCCAGCAGGTGTCAGAGCCTCAACATATGCACTGCAGCTGTCCTGGGAATGTCCCCCTGGTGCCCCTCACCGCGGAGGCCACTGCTTGGTTACCTCCTCTCACCGTGTAGATGAATTAATTTGTCTGGAGATTGAAGAGGGTTTTTGCAAAGAAAAGAGTGTACAATAGGTTAGTACCACATATAAATAATTTTTTCAGTTTTGTTTTTTTTTAACTTCAATATAATTGTGACCTAAATGACCAGCTGTGTAGGGCCAATGTGATCACATTTAAACACTATCCATCAAAAATGGACAAAAAATAAAAATGTATATTTTAAGCAAATCTCAATGTTGAGTCTGAAATTGCAAAATGTGTACCTTAAACATTGATCTTCCTGTTGAATTGCTGGGTGACGGGGACAGTAAGACTCTGACACCAACTACCTGCAGGGGAGCAGGGCAAAACTTTAAAGGTTCAGGACAAAGTCCTCTACACAACTGCCCTCACCAGCCACAGACGCTGAGTTCTCCAGGCCTCCCTCACTTCTGACCAACTGGCTACAAATTCAGGGCTTCCCACTATCCCCTTAGGTTCAATAATGTTCTAGAGGGACACACAGAACTCAGGAAAGCACTATTCTTATGCTTACTGTTGTATTATAGCAAAAGGATAGAAATCAGAACCAGTCCATGTGTCCAGACGGAAGACCCCTACAGCAATGTCTTGGAGGGTCCCACACATGAAGATTCCTATGTCCTCTCCCCATGGAACCAGAATGCATCACTCTCCCAAACACTGATGTTGTCGTCTGTGTGGCTGCAGGCCGATTATGGCACAGCAGGGAAGCTCACCTGAGCATCTGTGTCCACAGTTTTTATTTGGACTTCTTTCCATAGGCATGATTGATTAAGTTATTGGCCATATGACTCCATGTCTAGCCCCCCTCCCTTCCCTAGGGGTTGGTCTGGTGTCAAGATGGCTCAAAGCCCTAAACCTCTAATCACATAGTTGGGTTGGTCTTTCCTGCGTGGCCAGCTCAAACCCTAAATCTCTTCCTTAGCATAAACTACCTAGTAAAAGAACCTCCCAGGGTTCTATTCCTTGGAAAATTCCAAGTGTTTAGAGGCTACTTCCCAGGGACTGGGGACAAAGACCTGCCAACTTTTTTATTATACCAGGCAGAGGTGATTGAGGACATTTAAGGGGCAGAGGAATAGGGTAAAGTAATCCAGGAAACAAAAACTCAAACTCTAGTTAGATTTCATGATACCATCCGGAGCAAGTCAATCATCTTGGGTCATAAGTCCTGTTCTCTTTACTCACAACGGTAATTACGTATACCATTGAACCAGCGCTCACCATGCACCAGGTGTTGTGCAGAGAACTTAGCGTACTTAGCGTACTTAATCTCATTTATTCTTCACAATCAGCTGGCGAATTTTTTCCTTTTATTATCTCTATTTTGTAAAGGGTGGAGAGGTGAGTGAGATCTCAGGAGGTTAAGTAACCTGTTTGAATAAGAGGAGGCACTGGCCCTGAAACAAAACAAAGTGGGAGTCCGAGGTTCCCATTCGTAACACTGTACTGACAACCCTTTCCTTGGCTTCCAGGCATATTGGGAAATAAATGAGACTGGTATGAATTATTATAATCTGAAAGAGGAGAACCTTATAATTCAAGGTTATCAAATTACTATTATTATTATGTCGCTGATTATTACTATTAGCAGTATTGTTTTATTTTTATACTTCACATGAATCTGTCTACTTTTTACAAAAATGGTTTCCACTTTCTTAGGAGTTTCCATTATAAAGAAAAAACTCAGAGAGAAGACAGATCTTTCAATTATATTAAGCAAAATTCCATGTCTTTGCCCAAACGTTTGTTAAGTATAACACCTATTATGTACCACTGTACTTGCAACTCTGAAGGGACAGGAAGATGAGTACAACCTAGGCTCTGCCACTAAGACCATATGCAACACAAGGCAGAGTATGTCAAGTGCCCCAAAGACACAAACAGTCTGTGCAGGTGCAGGAGAGAGAGAGAGAGAGAGAGAGAGAGAGAGAGAGAGAGAGAGAGAGAGAGAGAGAGAGAGAGAGAGAGAGAGAGAAGGAAGGAAGGAAGGAAGGAAGGAAGGAAGGAAGGAAGGAAGGAAGGAAGGAAGGAAATAATGCCAGCTCTTGAGGCTTTTGTTGGGGTTTAATAAGAAATATATTGAAAAACTTATATTCCATGAACTAAAAAAAAATATTGAAATATAAGGTTTTTCATTTTTAAAATATTTTTTATTTCTGTTTG
Organism: Tadarida brasiliensis; assembly: GCA_030848825.1. NCBI lineage: Eukaryota > Metazoa > Chordata > Mammalia > Chiroptera > Molossidae > Tadarida > Tadarida brasiliensis. The sequence continues at coordinate 34,088,399 of CM061275.1, forward strand.
TCTGAATTACAGGAAGTCAGTAGGGCTGTGACAGAACATGTCAACGAAAGAAATGTATTGGGGCCATACTCTGGAGGGTGGGAATGCTGGGGCCAGGATGCCCGGGTGAGGCGGCTGAGCTTTGTCCAGCGGGAACTGAGAATTCAGCCCATGTCTTCCTTTGTGCTGCTTTGCTTGGTTGAAGGTTATCATAATAGCATTAATGTCTATCATTTCAGGATAGCAAACATTAACTGCCCCCGAAAGTAAAAGTGTTTGTCTGGAATTTTCAGTGAGGATAAACATGGGATGTGGCCAAGGTTTATTTTTGAAGATTGCTTGAGCAGGTTTGCCTTTTTTAAAAAAAATATGTTTTTATTGATTTTTTAGAGAGAGAAGAAGGAAGAGAGAGATAGAAATATCCATGTGAGAGAAACATTGATGGGCTGCCTCCTGCACACCCCCTACTGGGATCGAGCCCACAAGCCCAGCATGTGCCCTGACAGGGAATCGAACTGGGACCTCTCAGTCCATGGGAGGACGCTCCATCCACTGAGCCACACCGGCCAGGCAAGTGGTGCTTTTCAGTGGTAACACTTCAGAGGTAAACTGAGAAAAGCCGAAAGACAATAACTTGGATTTCACATAGCCCCATCTAGAAGACAGATTAGGGGTCAGGTGTTCTGTGAAGTCCCTTCTAGCCTTAGAACTTGCAGTACTTCTATCAGTAACTCAGACATTCTGTGTAATTCTCTTTCTGTCTCTCAGCTCACCTTATACAGTCCTTGGAAGCAGAGACAAGAAGAAACATGATTCCTTGTTTGACCAGAGTTAGAGAGTAGAAAGAAACAGCTCTCACTTTAAAGTCTCCAAACATGCATGTACAATTAATTTTCTATTAAGTAGAGATTCCAAAGAGATTTAACTTAAATAAGTCTGACTGTAAAAATTTAATTAATTCATAATCATCTAGGTGTGCTTGCTTGATAGAATAGAGCTAGAACCTAAATACCTTTATTTTTAACACCAGGATTAACTATTTTAAATTAGTTTATTTTAAAATTTTCTAACACACAAAAAAGTAGAGCGGATAGTATGCAATGAATCTTGATATACTTTTCACTCATATTCAACAATTGTCAAGATTTTACCATATTGCTACATTGATGGTATAGATTTCCATTTGTTTACATCTACTTTTATATCTTTTAAATATGTATAAAAACTTTCTAGGTATAAATTTTACAAATTATGTTAAGTTTATGCCTCAGTATTTTTTTCTATGTTGTTGCTATTATAAACAGAGTTTTCTCTTTCACTAAAACTTCTAATTAGTTATTATTTGTGTATGACATGATTATTGATTCCTATCATTTGATTTTATAACCTACTATTTTAATAAATTCTATTATTGTTTATAATAGTCTTTTTCATTGGTTCTCTTGAATTTTTCAAATATATAATATCTTTATTATTACTTCTAGAAATTCTACAATTTTGTTTTATATTTTCCCTTTGACCCAAGAGTCTTTAAGAGAGAGTTTTGATCATTTGATAACTATTTCTGATTTAATTACTTTTTTGGGTAAATAAAAGGCTAGTTTATTATTTCTATTTTCTAAATTTAACTAAAGTTTTTCCTCTGTTCTTTTTTTATTTTTATTGAATTTATTGGGGCGATATAAAATAGTAAAATTGTATAGGTTTCAAGTGTACAGTTCTATAACACATCATCTGTGTATTGTATTGTGTGTTCACCACCCCAAGTTAAGTCTCCTTCCATCTCCATTTATCACCTATCCCTTTACCAAACTCCTCCACCTGCCCCCAACCCACTTTCACCCTGGTAATCAACATACTGTGTCCATGAGGCTTTTTTTCTTTGCTTAATCCCTTCAACTTTTTCACTCAGCACCACCAACCACCATCCCCTCTGACAGCTGTTCCTATTTTGACAGTCTGTTCCTATTTTGTTAGTTTATTTTGTTCTTTACATTCTACATATACGTGAAATCATATGGTACTTATCTTTCTCTGACTGGCTTATTATACTTAGTATAATACTCTCTGAGTCCATCCATGCTGTGGCAAAAGATAAGCGTTCCTTCTTTCTTTATGGCAGAGTAGTATTCCACTGTGTAAATGTACCACAGCTTTTTTTATCCACTCACCTACTGATGGACACTTGGGCAGCTTCCAAATCTTGACTATTATAAATACTGCTGCAATGAATGAAGGGGTGCATATATTCCTTCAAAGTCGTGTTTCTGGTTTCTTCTAATATATTCCCAGAAGTGGAATCACTGGGTCATAAGGTAGTTACATTTTTAATTTTTTAAGGTAACTCCATAATGCTTTCCACAGTGGCTGCACCAATCTACATTCCCACCAACAGGGCACAAGAATCCCCTTTTCTCCACATTCTCTTCAACACTTGATGTTTGTTGATTTATTAATGATAGCCATTCTAACAGATGTGAGGCAATATCTCATTGTGGTTTTAATTTGCATTTCTCTGATGATCAGCGACACTGAGCATCTTTTCATAAGTCTGTTGGCTATCTGTATGTCCTCTTTGGAGAAATGTCTATTCGGGTCCTTTGCCTATTTTTTAATTGGATTGTGTATTTTTGTGTTGACTCTTATAAGTCCTTTATAAATTTTGGATATTAATCCCTTGTCAGATGTATCATTGGAAAATATGTTCTCCCTTTCAGTGGGTTGTCTTTTCATTTTGTTGATGGTTTCCTTTCCTGTGCAAAACTTTTTAGTTTGATGTAGTCCCATTTGTTTATTTTTTCTTTTGTTTCCCTTGCCCAGGGTGATATATCAGAAAAAATACTGCTACGAGAAATGTCTGAGATTTTACTGCCTATGTTTTCTTCTAGGATTTTTATGGTTTCAAGTTTAACATTTAAGTCTTTAATTCATTTTGAGTTTATTCTTGTGTATGGTGTAAAAAGGTGGTCTAGTTTCATTTACTGCATGTATCTATCCAATGTTTTCAACACCATTCATTGAAGAGACTATTTTTGCCTTATTAAATATATTATATTTTTCCTCCTTTGTCAAATATTAATTGACCATAAAGGTATGGGTTTATTTCTGGGTTTTCTATTCTGTTCCATTGATCAACATATCTGTTTTTATGCCAGAACCATGATGTTTTTATTACTATGGCCTTGTAGTATAGTTTGATATCGGGCAGTGTGATTCCTACAACTCTATTCTTTTTTCTCAAGATTGCTGTGGCTATTCTAGGTCTTTTGTGGTTCCATATAAATTTTTGGAATATTTGTTCTAGTTCTGTGAAATACACCATTGGTATCTTGATAGGAATTGCATTGAATCTATAGATTGCTTTGGGTAGTATGGACATTTTAATGATGTTAATTCTTCCTATTCATGAACATGGTATATGCTTTCATTTATTGGTATCTTCTTTAACTTCTTTCTTCAGTGTCTTATAACTTTCCAAATACAGGTCTTTTACATCCTTGGTAAAATTTATTTCTAGGTTATTTTATTTTATTTCTGATGCAATAATAAATAAGATTGTTTTCTTTTCTGATAGTACATTATTGGCGTATAAAAATGAAACTGATGTTTAGATATTTATTTTGTATCCTGCCACTTTACTGAATTGATTTGCCAGTTCTAGAAGTTTTTTGGTAGAATCTTCAGGGTTCTCTCTATATAGTATCATGTCAGTTACAAATAATGACAATTTTACTTCTTTTTTTCCAGTTTGGATGCTTTTTATTTCTTCTTCTTATCTGATAGCTGTGGCTAGGTCTTCTAGTGCTATGGTGAATAAGAATGGCGAAAACAGATATCCCTGACTTGTTCCCAATCTTAAGAAAAACACTTTTAGTTTTGCCCATTGAAGTGTAATGTTGGCTGTGATTTTGTCATATATAGCCTTTATAATATTGAGGTATGCTCCCTCTATTCCCACTTTACTGAGAGTTTTTATTATAAATGGGTGCTGGATTTTATCAAATGTTTTTTTTTTTTCTGCACCTACTGATAGGATTCTGTAGCTTTTATCTTTCATTTTATGTGGTGTATACATTTATTGATTTGCAGATATTGTACCAACGTTGCATCCCCAGAATAAAGCCCACTTTATTGTGGTGTATGATCTTTTTAATGTATTGCTGGATCCAGTTTGCTAATATTTTGTTGAGGATTTTAGCCATCTATGTTCATCAGGGATATTGGCTCATAATTTCATTTCTTTGTAGTGTCTTTATTTGGTTTTGGAATTAGGATAACACTGGCCTCACAAAATGAGCTTGAGAGTCTTCCCTCCTCTTGAATTTTTTTTGGTATAGTTTGAGAAGAATAGATGTTAATTCCTCTTTGAATGTTTGGTAAAATTCACCTGTGAAGCCATCTGGTTCAGAACTTTTGTTTGTTGGGAGTTTTTTTAATTACTGCTTCAATTTCACCACTTGTAATCTGTCTATTCAGATTTTTTTTTTATTCTTCCTGATTCAGTTATGGGAAATTGTATGTTTCAAGGAATTTAGTCGTTTTGTTCAAATTGTCCAAATCCTTTGTATTTCTTTGGTGTCAGTTGTTACTTCTCTTTTATTTCTGATTGTATTTGTTTGGGTCCTCTCTCTTTCGTTCTTGATGAGTTTGATTAAAGGTTTGTCAATCTTGTTTATCTTTTCAAAGAACCAGCTCTTGGTTTCATTGATCTTTTGTATTTTTTAGACTCAATTTCATTTATTTCTGCTCTGATCATTATTATTTCCTTCCTTCTACTATCTTTGGCCTTTGTTGTTCTTTTTCTAGCTCCTTTAAGTTAGATTATTATTTGATATTTTTGTTGTTTGTTGTCATAGGCCTGCAATGCTATGAATTTCCCTCTTAGGACTGCTTTCATTATATCCCATAGACCTGGGGTTGTTCTGTTCTCATTTTGTTTCAAGGCATCGTTTGATTTCTTCCTTGGTCTCATTGTTAATCCATTCATTGTTTAGTTGCATGTTATTTAGCCCCATGTCTTTGTGTGATTGATTTAGGGTTTTATTCTTGTGATTGATTTCTAGTTTCATAACATTATGTTCAAAGATGCTTGATACGATTTCAGTCTTTTGAAATATATCTGTTTTATGTTTTGTGTCCTAATATGTGGTCTATCCTAGAAGATGTTCCATGTGCACTTAAAAAGAATGTATATTCTGCTGCTTTGGGGTAAAATGCTCTGGAGATATCAATTAAATTCATCTGATCTAGTGTGATATTTAAAATCACTGTTTCCTTGTTGATTTTCTGTCTGGAAGATCTATCCATTGGTGTCAATGTGGTATTAAAATCCCCTACTATGACTGTATTACTGTCAATCTCTCCATTTGTCACCATCAAGATTTGCTTTACATATTTAGGTGCTACTATGTTGGGTGCATAAATGTTTGCAAGGTTTATATCCTCTTGTTGGATTGTTCCTTTTATCATTATGTAGTGTTCTTCTTTGTCTCTTTTGTCAACATCAGTATTGCTATTCCAGCTTTTAAAAATTTCCATTTGCATTAAATATATTTTTAATTCTTTTACTTTTAGTCTGTGTGTATCTTTTGTTCTGAGGTGGGTCTCTTGTAGACAGCATATATATGGGTCTTGTTTTCTTATCCATTCAGCTACCTTATGTCTTTAGACTGGAGCATTAAGCCATTTACATTTAAAGTGTTTATTGTTAGGTATGTATTTATTGTCATTTTATTATTTTAACTATGTTCCTCTTTTTCTTCTTTTTAAAGAAGACTCTTGAACATTTCTTGTAATACTGGTTTGGTGGTAATGAACTTCTTTAGCTTTTTCTTGTCTGGGAAGATTTTTATTTCTTCTTCAATTTTAAATGATAGCCTTACTGGGTAAAGCAGTCTTTCTTGCACTTCCTTGCTTCTCATCACTTTCAATATATCATGCCAATCCTTCTGGCCTGGAATGTGTCTGTTGAGAAATCAGCTGACAGTCTTCTGGGAGCTCCCTTGTAGGTAACTGCCTTTCTCTTAATGCTTTTAAGATCTCTCTTTGTCTTTAACATTTGTTATTTCAATTATGATGTGGGCCTCTTTGGGTTCATCTTGTTTAGGACTCTCTGTGCTTCCTGGACTTGTATGTCTTTTTCCTTCACCACATTAGGGATATTTTCAGTCATTACTTCTTCAAATAGGGTTTCAATCCCTTGCTCTCTCTCTCTTCTCCTACTGCTACCTCTATGATATGGATTTTGTTATGCTTAATGTTGTCCCAAAAATCTCTTAAACTATCTTCATTTAAATAAATTTTTGTTTTTGTTTGTTGCTGTGCTGATTGGGTGTTTTCTGCTACCTTGTGTTCCAAATCACTGATTCAATCCTCTGCTTCATCCAACCTACCATTTATTTCATCTAATGTATTCTTTATTTCAGATATTATAGTCCTCGTTTCTGACTGGTTCTATTTTATGGTTTCTATGTCTTTTTTCATGCTGTTGTAGTTCTAAGTTCCTTGATCATCCTTATAACCATTTTTTGAACTCTATATCTGATAAAAATGCTTGCCTCCATTTCATTTAGCTCTTTTTTCTGGAGAGTTCTCCTGTTCTTTCATTTGGGGCATGTTTCTTTGTCTCCCCATTTGGGCTGCCTCTTTGAGTTTGTTTCTATATATTAAGTCAATCTGCTATGACTCCCAATCTTTGTAGGGTGGTCTTATATATTAGGTGTCCTGTGGGATCTAGTGGCACATTGTCCTTGATTATGTGAGCTGGGTGCTCCAGGAATGTCCCTAGTGTGAGTTATGTGGGCCCTCCAGTTGTAATTGAGTCTTGATTGCTATTGGCCCATTTGTGCATGGGGTCAATCATCAGGTTGGCTGGCTGTACAAGCTGCTGTGCAGGTGCTGACTACATGAAGCATAATTTGTCTCAGCAGGGTCTGGTACCTGCTGAGATCTCTCTTTGGATGTGCCATTTGTGAGGCTAATTGAATCTTTCTCTAATGTTGCCTGAAGCTGGCCACTGGTTATGTTGGTTCTGGGGTTTCTTGGGTGGGACTCTGGTGCAGGCGAATGTCGGAAGCTGCCTGTGACTGGCCCTGGGCAACCTGTTTGGAGTTATAAAGTGATCTACAGTTTGTGGTTGCCTCTGCTGGGCATGGGTGTGTGAAGGACCAAGTTCTGCATGAAGTCCAGCTTTTACTAGCACTAGGCCTGAGGCAGGGCAGGTCATCAAATATCTTAAGGCAACCGAAAATCTGCCTCTGCCTGCCATCTGCCTGTTAAGCTCAGTCAATGAAAGTGCTTCTGGCAGTACTCAAGTTACATGAGGAAAGTTCTCAGTGAGTCACCAGGAAGGGACGAGTGGTGCTCACCAGATTGGTACAGGTTCAAACTTGGTGCCAGTGCTGGGTTTGAGGCCACTCGGCAAATACCCCAGGGTATAACGAGTCTAGCTGCTACCCACTGTGCATGCACACACCTCTGTGGTGGGGCAGGGTCTCAGAAAGTTGTCAGGGTGAGGCCAGCAGAGTTTCTGAGGCCCAAACAGACCAAGATTTGGCCATGTGAAGGGAGGGCTCTGCACCAGTCAGGCATGCAAGAAAAAAATGACCCACATCCTAGAGCCACACAACTCAGTCTGTCCCAGATTCTGCCAGGAGCCTGATCCCAGCATTGTGGGGCTATCAGGAGTCAGGAAGATGAGGCTAGTGGATTTCCCATGCAGAGGGGGGCATCAGGCTTAGGGGAATGTGGGGGGAGCAACCTCCACCCCAGAGCCACACAAATCAGTTTGTCCCAGATTTTTCCAGACCTCAGCAGGGTAGAGCCACCAGGAGTCTGAAGGGTAGGGCCACTGGGAACCTGGAGATGGGGCTAGCATATCTCTTGTGAGAGGGAGGTGCCAGTCAGGTTCATAGGAAAGTGGGAGGAATAGCCCCTGTCCTAAAGCCATACAATTCAGTTCCTCACACCTCCTGAGTCTGCTCAGACCTCCACAGCCTGGCCCAGGCAGATGACTTCTCAGTAGTGTACAAGTTCTGCAGAGTTGGACAAGAGGGAGTCCAGAGGCTGGGCTATTGCTTTCCCTCAGGCTGATGCCATATAGAGGGTAGTGCTCCACCCAAGAAAGATGACACTTACAGTGTGGGAGAGTGACTCAGCACAGGGACTCTGGCAGCTGTCCCTTCAGCCCTCTTCCCAGAGCCTCAGACCCCAGACTCTCCTCATAAGATTCTAGTTCACTCTGCCCTTCCTCCCTTGGAGCCCAGGGTGAGTGGCTGCAAATGATATATTGTACATTGGCCCTTTAAGAGGGCACCTGTGTCTCTAGCAGACTTCTGTCTCTCTCTGGTGGACAGAATTCCCACTGATTTTCACAGCCAGATGTTATTCAGCCGCCTCTTCCCAGCTCTGGTGCTCTGGGCTGGGGAGCCTGGCTTGGTGTTGAGACCCCACACTTTTAAGGGGGAACCCTTACAGCTGAGCTATCCCCCTGGAATCTCAGCCATCACCTGTGGGAGGGGGGCCAGCCCTTTTCATATCTCTGCCCTTCCCACCAGGCTTGAGGTGGCTTCTTCTGTACATTCTTGGTTATATGACTTCTCTTTAGCTAGTCTTCAGTTGGTTATTCAGGTTACTTGCTCTGTATTTCAGTTGTAATTCCAGTTTCGTCCTGAGAGGAGGAGAGTGTAGCATACACTTCCTCTGCCATCATCTTGGCTCTCTTTTCTCTCTGTTTTGATGTAGTCAATGTTTGTAAATGACACGAATGAACTTGAAAATAAAGCATGTTCTTTGTTATTGAGAAACAGTGTTAAATATACAACTGTGGGCTACCCTATTGATTTTTTTTTTTGGTCTTATACATTCTAACTACATTTTAATTTTCTAGTCTTGAAAGAGATGTGATCAAAATCTCAAGTTATTAATGTCTGTTCATTCTTTTATCTCTTGCACTTTCTGTTTATAAAGTTACAATTTCACTTTCTGAATAGATATTTGCAATTATACTTTACTGTAAATTGTTCTCTTTAAATTTATAAAATGTTCTTCATCTCTTTCAATGTTTTTTGGCATAAAATCTATATTTTCTGATATTTATATTATGTCCTAGGCTTTCATTTTATTTTCAATTGACTGGTTTATCTTTATTATAGTTTTATTCTTAACCTTTCTGATTCACTCTATTTTCTTAGTATGTCTCTATAACAGTATGGATTTTGCTTTGCTAAAAACAGATTTTTTTTCTTTTAATAGGTTAGTAAAATCCATTTACATTTATTGATATAAGCAATATTTTTCCTTGATTCACTCACATTGTTTTATATGCTTTTTCTTTGTTGGATCATGTTAAATTGTTAATACTCTATGGTTTAAAAACTACAAAAAAAGCTCATTTCATGTTTCAATCAAATATGTACATATACACATATACCTATGACTTTTTACGTCCATAAACATACACAACACATATACAAAGTCCTTTACTTTATGATTTGTTTTTTGTTTCTTTTGACATTTAGAAAGGACCATATTTATGTTTTAGTAGTTATCATTATTTAATATTTATTCCTTACATAGTAGTCTCAGCTAATAATAATTTTTTCTCTCCTCTCTTCTCCATCATTCAATTTAAGTCACTGGTATTAATTTAATGATAATTTTGAAACAGAAAGAAAATTCCAGCTTAACTACTTGAATTGTCAGCCTCAATTGACATTCTCTTATTCCAACCTAATGCATAACTGGCAATCTGTAAAATTATTCTTTCCATTTACTCTCTCCCTTCTACTCTCATTTTTGTTAGTTATATTATTTGATACTGTTCAAGCACATGTCAACACTATGCTACTTTTTAAACATAACCAATTTTTAGTGTTGTTCTACAGTTAAATATATTTATGCTTACCTCTGAGAATTTATAATAAATCCTTTAATTGTAGAATGTACATTCTCTAAAAATCTTAAAGATCACAGAGTCCAAGACTCTCATTTAACATGAAAGACAAGGCCCAGAGAGTGAAACCAACTTCCTCAAGACCAGTTTATAGAACAACAAAGCCAAATATGAAATATAACTTTCACAGAATCTTGGTGTTAGGAGGGAACTCAAGGGTCATGTGGTCCATCTTCTTATCCAATGCAGAACTCCCCAGAAGAGAGGCAGCCAATATCCCCTTGAACACCCTACATGCCTAACTTAAACTGTTCCTCATATAGTAAATAAAGACTTTCATTTTTTCACTTTTTTCCACTTTGAAAAGTATAAGCTAAGACAGACAAGGATGAATTGATGCAGATGCTATTTTCTTTTGTTCCCTGCTCTTCTCAGTTTAGAAATTGGCTTGGAAGCACCCCTAGGTTAATTCACAGTCTGAGTTGGAAATCATCTTCAAGTTCAACTAGTCTAATGTGATTCATTATTCTCTGCTTAAACATGTCTGGCAGCTCATTCTATCACCAATTGTTTGGGAGTTCTTCCTAAAGTGCGATGATGCACATGAGAATATATGTGGAGTATACAGCATTGTGTGAATTTAAGAGATTGCTAGAATTTTTTTTACGTGGAATCGAATTTCTTTCTCTGTAACTTTCAACCATTGTTCTTGGTCTGCCTTCCGAAGCTATGCAGAATCGGTCTCATCGCTCTTGTACTTTACAATTCTTGAAATATTGGAAGACAGTTACTGGACTCCTTCCTCATGGCTAAGGTTGGTGTCTTTTCATGATTATAAACACAGCCAGCACCTATTATATTACTCTTGTGGCATTGTCTCCAGTCCTCCTAGCAATCTATTTAACCTCCTCTGACTGAACCTACTCCATCCAGCTGACCACTGTTTCCCTTGAAATGCCAGAAATTAATGGAATGAGACCGAACTTTCCTTGTCTGGGCATCACGCTTGTATCAGCACAGCCTACGATCACATTAGTCGTGTGGGTGAGAGTCTCTTATTATGCCTGGTTCACAGTCAGCTGGAGGCAACTAATAGCACCTAATCTTTTCTCGTGAACTTCTAGTAAAGCAGTTCTCCCACTTTTCCAGGGTGAGTAGTTGATACTTTTGTTCCTAGATGCAGGACAACAGCTTGGTGAGCACCAATGAAAGTTCATTTAGAATTCCAGTGGATGATGGAACCTGGAGACTGACTCTTTCAGAACATCAAGGTTCTCTGATCTGCTCCATACCTTTCTTGAGATTTAATTCTTTCTGAGCTGTATGTGTTCTATTCCTTCTAGTCTGAAGATCATATTCTTTTTTAAAAAATATGTATTTGTTGATTTTTTAGAGAGAGATAGAAACATCGATGTGAGAGAGCAACATCGATCAGCTGCCTGCACACCCCCTACTGGGGATCGAGCCCACAATCCAGGCATGTGCCCTGACCAGGAATCGAACCAAGACCTCTCAGTCTGGGGACGACACTCAATCCACTGAGCCACACCGGCCAAGCTGAAGATCATATTCTTAATGGAGACAAAGGAAAAGCAGAGGTTGAACAATTCTCTTTTTCAATGTGGCGATAGTTCTCTATCACTTTCTACAACTCCTATAGAACCACTGCTGACTCCTTTCACCACTATCTGTAGCAGTGGTGTATCCTGACCTTGTTCCTATACTTTGAAGATGATAGATAGATAGATAGATAGATAGATAGATAGATAGATAGATAGATAGATAGATAAAGAGTGAAGAGGAGAAAACAGGAGGGTAGGGTAGAGGAGGGGAGGAGAAGGGAGAAGGAAAACTATGAGGAAGACATACATTTCGATGACCTACATAGACCCCTTTCAAGGGGCAGATGTCTACAGTCAGGATAGCTTGACCTATATTCCCTTCCCATTTATTATTTAGGACAATATCTTCATAGTCCTTTAACGCTTTGCATTTCCTGCTCAATGAAATAGGGATATTTAATAATAACCTGCATTTTCTTTGACCTTACTACATTTATAATACTAAAACTAATTTTTTTTTATCACCCTCACCCCATTTACCATGTAGCTCTTATCTATTGAGACTAGACATCAAAGAAGATCATTGCTGTTGTAAGGTATATACCTTCGGGCATAGAGGTCAAAGGCATCAACCCCAATGTGAATTATCAAATACTGACTGGTCAGTTATATCAAGAATTAACACAATGACTGGTGAGAGCCTTGTAAACAAACATACCTCAAAACAAACACTTTTAGAGAGAAAGGTTAATTTTAAAGTGTATTATTATCATTTCTCCTGATAATGCCCAAGTCCTTTATCATAGGGTGTGTTTTTATGTTGATAAGGGAAAGTGGAGGCTGGAAAAAGAAATAAAGCTAAGAGATGGGAACAAGAATGTAACATACTCACCCCTGTTAAACTGTTCTGTGAGCTGGAATTCAGAAATCATTTTTCCCACATCCAGAACTATAGTGAGCATCATGAGATCAATAAATGTGACCAAGAAAGATGCTTGTATTTTCACTTTTGTTCACTATTTAATGAACATAAATATATATTTGTGCATACTAGCATATATCCACCTATCCACATCCCAGTTAAGGAATATAACATTTCTATCACCCATGAAGGGTCTCTGTTCCCATCACCAATCTCATTCATTTCCTTATTCTCTTAGAGACCACTTCACTATATTTTCTGTTTATCAATCTGTTTTTATTTATTATTGTTGTCATATATCTTTATTTCTAAACAATATATTATTTAGTTTTGCATGTTTTTAAATTTTACATAAATGGAATCCCATTATATGTGTCTGGATCTTACTTTTCTGTTATTCAATTTCATATTCCAAAGATTCATCTATCTTGCTGTATATTGCTATAGTTCATGTATTTTCACTGGTGTATAATATTCCATTTATTCAACAATATATTTATTCATTCTATTGTTGATGAATATTTGGGCTGTTTAGAATACATTGCTATCACAGAAAGTGCTAGTGAAAACATCCTTATGTATATCTCCTCATAGTATGTACCAGAGTTTCTCTAGGTATATATCAAGGATAAGAGTTGCCAGGTTAAAAGATATGTGTATTTTTAAGTATACTAGATAATACCAAGTTTTTTCCAAGATATTAGTGCCAATTTTTACTTTCACATGCTTTGTATAAGAGTTCTGATTGATGCACATTCTTGTCAAACTTGATATGGTCAGACTTTCTAATTTTCATCAATATATTGAATGTGAAGTATTTCATTATGGTTTCAATTTGTATTTTTCTACTAAAAAGGTTAATTTTTAAATAATTTGGTGCTTCTCAGAAGTGATTTCTATTTTTTACTGGATTATTGATATTTGTCTTATAATTTACTCATTTTTATAGACATTTGTGCTATTCTTGAGATTTTTTTAATAGATTCTGGATATAAATCCTTTGATAATTATGTTACAAGTAATATCAACAAATTTGTATCTTGTTTCTTTAACTTCCTTTATGTTTCCCTTTGAAAAATAAAACTTAACTTTAATCTAGTTTCACTGGATGCCCTGTATATGCATAAAATAATATATTTTACCAGTCTGCGGCTTGCCTGTTCATTTGCATTACAGTTCATTTTGGTGAGCAGATATTTTCATTTCTAATATATGGATGATTAATTACTTTTTAAAATTGTTGTTTTCAGTGTATGTCTAAAAAAAAATTTAACCCCAGGTTGCAAAGGTATCTTCCTAAATTATTTTCTAAAACTTTACAGTTTTAACTTTTTTTTTTTTTAATCCTTACCCGAGGACATTTTTTGATTTTTTGTTCAGATAGAGTGGGAGGGGGAGAGAGAGAGAGAAACATCGACATGAAAGGTACACATCGAGTGGCTGCCTCCCACACAACGCAACCGGGCCGGGGCCAAACTGCAACCGAGATACGTGCCCTTAGCGGGAACCGAGCCCGGGTCTCTCTGGACCGCAGGCCGATGCTCTAACCGCTGAGCCAAACCGGCCAGGGCTACAGTTTTAACTTTTAATTTTCAATCTATGATTTAATAGTTTTGTATGGCAAGGTTTGATTGAGGCTTATAATTTTTTTCCATATAGACATCCAGTTGTCCTACCACAATTATTGAAAAGACTTTCCTTTTCTCATTTTATAGCTTTTGGTATCTTTGTCAAAAATCAACTGATTCTGTAATTGTGGGTATATTTTTGAATTCTCTATTCTGTCTTGGTAGTTTTCACCCAATATGACTTCAACTATTTTTTCTGCTTCTTTCTCTACCTTTTCTCCTGGCTCCCCAATTACACATATATTAGATTGCTTAATATTGCCATATAGGTCTCTAAAGCATTTTTAAATTATTTAGTATTTTTCTCTTTATTTCTCAGTTGTGTAATTTCTATTGTTCTAGCTTTATGTTAACTGACTCTTCTGACATCTCCATCTGCTGTTAAATCCATTCTGTATTATTTTCATTTCAGTTATGGTAGTTTTCAGCTCTAGAATTTCCATTTTGTTCTTTTCATAGGTGTTAGTTCTCTGATTGTATTTCCCATCTGTTCATTATGAATATATCTTCCTCTAAATCCTTGGACATGGTCACAATAGTTTCCTTAAAGTCCCTATCTCCTCATTGCAACATCTGCATTATCTTGTAATTGGGATCTATTAACTTATTTTATTCTTGCTATGGGTCACATTTTTCTGTTTCTTTCACATGTCTACTGATAATTGATTGATACTGTACAGTATAAAAATTGTGTAGAGTCTGGATTCTGTTATTTTCCCCTGAAGAATGATTTTTTAAAACTTAGCTGGACTCAAACTCTAAATTTTATCTCTCTTGCAATGGACAGAGCTTAAATATCTCCTCTGTTCTCTCAGCTTCCACTGTTCTTCCTTGTTGTGTTTGTTTCTGTCACACCTCCTTCTGGAGTCTCCTCTCATCCAAGGATTGCAGTGGATTACATATGTAGATTTTGGGGTTCATCTATCTGTGGGTCTCCACCATCTAGGATTTTCCACCTAATTCTTTACCATTTTTCACTGGACTCGATTTCTGTTCCCTAACGCATTAAGCCAATAAGGCTGCGGCATTTTACCTAATGAGCTTTACTGCATTGGAAAGTGCCACAAACTAAGTTATCCAATTCACAGTTCACCTTTTAAGGGTTGACTCCCTACTACTTTCTTTCTGCTTTTGGTAACTCCTGTTTCTCCAAAATGTTGGATAATTCTAAAAATATTTTCCCATACTTTCTAATTATTATCTGAGGAAAGATTAGTTCAGCCAAGCTACTCTACTCTTACTACAAGCCATAACAAATGTCATTTTAAAATTATATTTTCTAACTGTTTGCTGCTGGGTATAGAAATGCAATTAATTTTTGTATATTAAATGTATATCCAATAACCTTGCTTAACTCTTTTTTATTTAAGAAATTAGATCTTTGTAGGTTTTCTACATATACAATAATTGTGAAAAATCACACTTTTGTTTCTTCCTTTCTAATTCTTCTACCTTTTATTGTGTTTTCTTGCCTTTCTATTCTGGCTACAAGTTTCAGTGGTGAGAATAAACACCCTTAACTTGCCTATTTTATTAAGAATATTTTTAACATTTCACCACTAAAATATCACAGTTGCTTTAGCTGTCTTGTGGATTGTACTTAACTTTTAAAGCAATGTCCTACTTTTGCTAGTTTTCTAAAAACAATAAATATGTACAGAATTGCATAAGTAACTTTTCTGTGTCCATTGAAATAACCATATGATTTTTCTTTTTTCTTTTAATTTGTCAATCCATTGAATTACGGTAATTGATAGTCTAATGTTAAACTCGTCTTACATTGCAGAATCTAACCCAAATTGGTCATTAATGTATCACTAGATGTTATTTAATAATATTTTGTTTAGGAATTTTGCATCTATGTTCATAAGAGATATTAACCTATAATAATTATTTCCTCTACTGTTGCTTAGCTATTGGTATCAAATTTTGCAAACCTGATAGATGAGTTCAAGAGTGTTCCCTTTTTACTATATTCTGCAACAGTTCAGATAAACATAAAAGTATTTCTTTCAATGTTACAATTGGTCATAAAAGAATAGAAAACAATTTTGGGCTTGGTAATATTTTTATGGGAAGATTTTACTACAGAGTCAATATTTTTAATTGTTGCAAAGTAGTCAGCTTTCTGCTTTCTCTTAATTCAAATTGAATAAGTTATTTCGGGATATTTTGTCCACTTCATTGACTTTCAACTTCATTGGGATAGAATTGATCATAATATCCTTTTATTATTCTTTTCATCACTGCATTTGCAGTTTTGTCTGCTATTTCATTTTCAATACTACTTATTTGGGCTTTCTCTCTCCTGAATAGGTTCCTCTCTATAGTTGTGTCAAATGAATTGGTCTTTTAAAAAAATAAACACTTGGTGTTGCTAATCCTCATGACGGCATCTTTGTTTTCACGGTGCATTGATGTCAGCTCTGTCATTCTTCTTCTTCTGCTCTTTTCTTTGTGGTATTGTTGTCGTTGTCCTTTGTTCTAACTTTTCAGTTGGATGCTCAACTTATTAATTTCCAGCCATTTGTCCCTTTTCTAACTTAAGTATTTAAGGCTTAAAATGTCCACCTAAGCATTTTCTGAAACAAGTTCTATAACTATCCCCAGAGCCCATGCTCTCCTGGTTTGCCCCTTACCTCTCTGATCACTTTCTCCCAGTCACCTTTGTTGGTTCCTCTTTTTCCTGGTCTCTGAAAGCCAGATGCCCCAGTGCTCAGCAGATGGACCTCTTTTTTTTTTTTTTTAAATATGTTTTTATTGATTTTTTGGAGAGAGAGAAAGGAAGAGAGAGAGAGATAGAAATATCCATGTGAGAGAGAAACATCTATCGGCTGCCTCCTGCACGCCCCCTACTGGGGATCTAGCCCGCAACCCAGGCATGTGCCCTGACCGGGAATCGAACCAGGACCTCTCAGTCCATGGGATGATGCTCAATCCACTGAGCCACACCGGCTGGGCTAACTCCAACATTTTTATCTCTGGCCTAGACCCCTGTCTTGAAATCCAAACTCATATATATGTATCTCCATGTACTCTACTTAGATGTCTAATAAAACTTCCCCAAATTAGCATACCTATGATACCTATGATAGTGTTCACAAAATATTCATTCCACCCCTTTCCACCGTGGGAGGATATACTGCCCCACCCATTGTTGTTGGTTGGGCTTGGCCATGTGACTTAATTTGTCCAATGGAAGGTGAGCATATGTGACGCGAGAACAGGAGAAAGCTGTGTCTGTGCAGTGGGGCTTGTTCATCTGGGCTTTTGCCATTGCAATGGGAGGAGCACGCCGTGGGCAACCCACTGGCTCCAAAATACAAGTGGCCCCTGGAGCAGAGGCTGGCCCACAGGCCTGCAGCTTGAAGCAAAGCTCTCAATGCCAATCTGCAAGTACACAGTCTGAGGCAGGGCAGGCAGGCTGACCTGCAGGCTTGTGAGCAAAATAACAAATGGTTATTATTACTCTATGCCACTGAATGTGAGGATGGTTTATTATGCAGCAAGAGCTGATTAAAACAGAAATCTGTACCTAGAAATGTGTGTTTATGTTAGCAAAAACCTAAAATATATGGACTGGCTCAAGGAAACTATTATGTGAAGCTGAAGAAATGGGGACCTGTACTCCATGGTGGTGAAATATTTGGTAAAACTGTCTCCTGTGATCATCCGGAAGACAGAAAATATACTTAATGAACTGGTCGAGTTGAGTGAGTAATTTTGAGGCAAAATGTGAAAATCTGAGCTGGCTTCTGCTGACTGTATTCAATAAGATACCACAAGAGAGGTATGGATTTAGGCAAGAATTGCCTTGGGTACAAACAGAATTTTTTTTTTAAATATAGAAAGTTGAAAATATTCCATAACTTGCAGGCTTGGAAAATAAAACATTTTCTTCCAAAATCAAAGAGTCCAGGAAGAAGTAAAAATTTCCCTAACTCCTTGAAGGTCAATTCCTCTTGGCTACCCCCAGATCATACCAGCTTCTTAAAGGTTAAGAACTGCCACCTGGCCTCTATTGCTTTGGGGCCCTCATTTCCATGGCATTAATAAGCCAAGTCTTGTGACAACCTTCACCTGCAGAGGAGAGCCACCATTGACCGTGTTAGTGATGCTATGCCCCCTCTTCAGCACAGCCGGATGGCCTTTGTGAACAGTGTCCTCTTGGCCCTCTCATGGAACATAATCTTCTGGTGGGTGATCCAGCCTCGGATAACACACACATTTCAGCGTGCTCAATTCCCTGAGCCCAGGCTCCTAAATCATTCCTATACCACCTTTTACAGCGACGCGGGCATTCCTGTTCTGCTCAGCATAGGCTAGCATTTTCTGCAGGCCCCCAAGATGCACTCTAGCAGTGGTTTGTCCCAAACCTAAAATCTTTGCTCGGGGGTAAAGCCACACCCCGAGAGAGTACCCCCAAGTAAGCGAACACTCCTGATCAGTCTCAGGTTCAGCCTCTGACCACCTCCAGCCACATCTCCATGGTACTCCTCTGGCATTGCCAGGAGATGTTGGCTAATTCTTGCATCTCCTCCGGGACATAGAACCTTCCCTTCCTTACCAGGCTTAACGCTTCCCCAGGTGGGTTGTGTGAGAATGTAACCTTGGTCATTGGCCTGGCAACTGGGAGAAGAAATATAGACAGTTCCCATGGGAGGCCCTGTTTGCAGTGTCTTCCAAAACAGGAGAAGTGTTCGCTGTCATCGAGGAGGAGGAGTTCACCTCTGCAGGCCCTAAGGGCTCAGGGAAGTCTGCTGAGTTACAATCCCCATGGTGTCCACCCAGATGTCCTTGTAACCACATTTCAGGATCTAAAGTGCTCCCAGCCAAGCTGCTGACCTGAGCTTTAGCTGAGGATTCAGTATTTGAAGCTCTGTGACCCGAACTACCAGAACCTTCACCTGCTCCCCAGCTGCATCTAATCATCCACGGCAGGAGATAATGACCTTCTTAAGCTACTGGAAATGCTCTCTGGCCAACAGACTTATGTTTTCGCTGTTTGTTAACTACCCTCGGTTTCTCATTGTCCCTCTGTAGGGGATCAAGACAACTTAGTAATAACCAGCCAATCCCGCTGTCCTCTGTGCATTGTTCCCCAATACCTTTCCAATGGCTGAGACACCACACCAGGTAGGGCATTCCTTTCATGGGGACATTTTCCAAAGCCACATCTAGTGACAGTCTATCAGTTGGACTGCCATTCGTTTGTTGCAAGAACTGTCTGTGAACCACATAGCACTCTGGCTGAGATGCTTCTGGACAGCCAGATGGCGATCAAGGATCCAGTTCTCAAACCCCAGCCTACCACCTGACTTTTTTTTTTTTTATCCTCACCCAAGGACATTTTTGCATTTATCTTCAGATAGAGTGGGAGGCAGAGAGGGAAGAAGAGAGAGAGAAACATCGACTGGTTGCCACCCGCACAACCCCAACCGGGGCCAGGGACGAACTGCAACCGAGATAGGTGCCCTTAGCAGGAACCGAACCCGGCACTCTCTGGTCCGCAGGCCGACGCTCTAACCGCTGAGCCAGACCCGCCAGGGCCCACGTGACATTTTTTTTTTTTACCACCACTTCTAGTAATAACACCAAGACAGAGATAAAAACGCAAGAGATTTATTTAGGGACAATACCTAGGAAAGATAACAAAGCAAGGGAACAAGAACAAGCAGGGTGGCCCTCAGACCATGATGCGGGTCCATCCCCCTGGAAAGGAGAGAGGGAAGGAAGGGGGAGTGGGTAGGACGGGCCTCAGACTGCAGAGCACTTCTGAACAGCCCCGTGTTGGGCAGAAACAGCTGATCCCGTGACTGCACTGCACACACACTCCTGCGCCCAGTCATTGGCTGGAGCCGCTGCAGGAGGAGATGTCCTCAGCCAAACACCTTCCCTGGTCCCAGCTCACCGCACTCCTGTGGGAGCTTCTCCATGGATACCGCAACCCTCTAGCAGAAGAGGTCCAGAATACTCTCCAGTTCATACCAATGGCAGAAAACATACATCAACCTTGCCACCTCTACTGCAGGCCTCCTGTGTGCCAAATAACCTGTGAGTTCATGGGGATACAGAAACGGCTACCCCACCTGCGTGGTCACTCACACTGTCAGAGGACCGACACACGTCATGTTAGCTATGGCACAATGTTGAGGTCAGTCCAGTCCAGGTAGGTATGAAGGATCTAGGAGCACAAATGAGAGACTGATTCCTTCTGCCTTGGCCAGTCGGGAGGCTTCCCAGAGACAGGCCATTAAAGGAAGAGCAGGTGTTGAGAGGCATGGAGGGGGTCAGGGCACCCCAGGCCGGGGAGCCAGGCCTGCAGAGTACCCAACAGTCGCTGCCGTGGAAGGAGCCCCAAGGACTACGTGCTGAAATAAACAGGGCGTTCCGAGTGGGAGTCTTTAGGTTGCGAGATATAGAACTAACTCAAGTGAAAAGAGGTGTGGACCCCGAAATCTTTTATCCAAAACACAAAAATTAAAGAATAAGTATAGCTGGGTCCCGTGGGAATTATACCCGAGTACTGGAAACATTCCAAAGCATTTCTCTCTGCATCTCTGCTTTTCTCTACGTGTCTGCCCCCCTTCCTTCCCTCTGAAACCTGGACCTATCACCTGCCAGCTGTCTATGACTCAGACCCAGTCACCTCTGTCCTCTGGTCTACATGCCTCCTGACTTCAACACTCTCCGCCAGTTGACAACCTCTGTGTACCCCGTGTCTCTTAGTGTAGGGATGTTTGCTACCTACTTGACATACGTAAAAAAATAAGATGTATTAATGGCTAGGTGGACAGATATGCAAGAAAACAAAGTGAAATATTAATTATAGAATCTAGTGGTGGGCTTTTAGGTATTTAATGTATAATTCTTTTAGTTTTCTAAATGTTTAAAGTTTTTCATAATAAAATGATGCAAAAAACAAAAACAAAAAAACAATTTTCCAAAGAAAGAATCTGACTGACCAGGTTTTACAAGTCCTAGGCCAGGTAATGACATGGCTGGCTTTTTTTCTGGTCGGGTGGAGGGCGGGGAGGAGGGGGGGGTGCGGCAAGAAGTCACATGAGACAGGGAGTTTGCTCCCTCAAGGGGCAGTTTGCAAGACTGATACCATAAAATATGCTTCTGTCTCAGGTTTAATGGAAATAAGGGAACAGTAGATGTGGGGGAGTAGATTGTTACCACACTCAAGATGAGAACACTGTATCTGCGTATGTAACACTTCGGGGCCAAGGGGAAAAGAAAAACTATACACTGACTGGAAGCGCTTCTCAGAAAAGGCAGCATCTCCCTCTGCCCTTCTCCTCAGCATGAGTCCACCACCCAGAGGGAAGGCACCCTTCGTCTCAGCAACAGGCCTATTGCTTCTACCTGCCAGGAAGTGGGAAGACCTGATTGAAGGGGTCTCTTAGGTAAGGACCAGAATGAGATACAAACAAGGCCAGGGTGAGGAGAGAGGGTGGCAGGAGGTCGGAGAAACATGTAGGATGAAACAATTTCTATCCACTGACAAAATATCGATGGTGAACTCACAAGTTTTCTGCCATAATAAACAAGAAGAAGAAGAAGTGCGAGAAGTGGACATATAACTTTATGACCTGTGAAATTGAATTGCCTCTTGCGGATTTTTACCTTTTGGTGGACAATGAGGAACTTTGTCATCTCAGGCAAGGATGGGTCGTAAAAGCCACTGGAAGGAGGGGAATCAGGCCTGTCTGATTAGAATCTGGGAGGCCTTGGTTTCCAGTCTCGGCTTTATATATCTGAGCTTCACCCGGCGGAAGTGGTGAGCTCTGTGAATTACAAGAGTCCATGTGTCGCCCGTCATAAACAGCAGTGAAAGACAAGGCTGCCCTCTTAAATCAGCAGCCTGAGAGAAAGCAAGCCCAGGCAGAGAGCTGGGCAAGGGAGACAGCGAGGAGCCCCCCAACCACGGCAGCTGAACTGGGTCTGTTGCTGATTAGGATTTGGGGTCCCGCTGAGTGGCATTTCCTTCACTCGCCCTGACCTGCCATGGGCTGCGCTTGGTAACACAACTTGCCAAATGAACACAGTTACTCTTATAAAAAACTAAGCATGCCATGCCTCCCTCATCTTCTTTCTGGCCTCCCTAGCGAAGGGATGAGGCAGAGCAAGATGGGCAGGAAAGATGAGGATTTGGGTCATCTTGCAGTGATGGTGACGTAAATGTTCAAGTTCTGATATATTCGGTTCTACTTACTTTATTTCCTAAATATTTTCTTTGTCTCTTCTCGCTCCCTAGCAACACTGTCCCGTCTCTCACGTGGGCCGCAGGGGTTGACCAACTGTTTTCCCCCCTCTCGTCTGGCTTCCTCCAACCCAGCTTCCATGAGCTGCTAGCAGATTGCTGAAAGAAAGAGCCGGGGCAGGCACCGCCCTCGTCGGTGGATTCCACTTTTCCTAAAGATCAAGTTCAAGCTGGTTGACTTGGCATTCATGGCCTTCCGTGACCTCCGCAGGGAAACCTTCTCGAATTCTTAGAGTGGGCTCAGTTCCCTTTACCAGTGCTCCCAGAGCCCCCCGGCACACCTTGGATATCCCTTGAGACAACAGAAAGTGTTTGCTTTACAGAATATAAGATTGCAACCCTTGTTAAAGGGAAAAAAGGTATTTTTCTCTCTTATGGTGGGAGGAGCTGACGTATGACTAAAAAGACTGATGGAGACAGGTCAGGGCTCGACCTGGGCTCTTTTTTTCACTTTTTTAAAATTGAATTTATTGGGGTAACATTGGCTAATAAAATTATATAGGCTTTGACCTGGACTCTTTATCGATGGAATTAAAGTGAGGTAACTGTCTGAAACCTCTCCCCCATTTCTAACAAGACAACCAGACCTAGCCTATCAAGATACTATCCCAGCAGTGAAATTTGGATAGAATTTGGATTCCTTGAGGCTTAAAGTACAACAGGAAATTTCTACCTGAATCAGAAAGGTAGGGAAATTTAGTCCAGTCTAGAAAAGGAAGGGTCAGAGTGATAAAACCTAAGGATAAATAGAAAAGAAGGCCAAGATCTTAGGGGCCAGAAGCTGGAACTGAAATCATGAGTTAGGAACAAACGTGACAGGGATGCAACCACGGAGTAGCCTGAGCACCAGGCTCAAAAGCCAAATAGATCCTCTTATATGTAAGTGTAAGTGGGTCCATGGCAGGTGGACGATCGAGGGCATCGTAAAGAACTGTAGCAAAGAAAACAGGACTTTTGGAGAAACAAAATATCTCAGGGTCGTTCAAAGAGGATCCCACTCGAGCAGAAACAAATGTATCATGAAATTAGCGAAGTTTAAACTTCCCAGCTCTACGCTTGCATGGGTCCCTTTGAAGGCTGTGCATATAATTTTTATTTATAAATGTAAAGTCATTTTCTTATAGGAGCTGTAGGCCTCACAAATCAGGATCACTTCTACATGTTAGCATTGCCAAGTTAGCAGACAAGGGTAGCCAAAGACTTCTGTCACAAGCATGTAAGTAGTTACTCTCCATGAGAATAGATCCCAACGTAGCAGTCAATAAGCTCTCCACCGAAACCGTCAGGCACAGAGGAATGTGTATGTCTAAGAAAGGAAGGAGCGCAGGACCCAGGAACAAGCACCCTTTCTAACCATGAACAACTGCCTCCCATGGGTAATAGTAATCCAGTAGCTCATCAAGTGACATCACGTAAGCATCAGAGCTTATGGAAGATGGCAGGAGGAATTATTCATATAAAGACTAGCCCTGGTCAGTTTGGCTCAGCGGTTAGAGCGTCAGCCCGTGGACCAGAGAGACCCGGGTTCGGTTCCCGCTAAGGGCACGTACTTCTGTTGCAGCTTGTCCCTGGCCCCGGTTGGGGTTGTGTGGGTGGCAGCCAGTCGATGTGTCTCTTTCACATCGATGTTTCTCTCTCTCTTCCTCCCCCACTCCCTCTCACTCTATCTGAGGATAAGTGCAAAAATGGCCTCGGATGAGGATAAAAAAAAATGATTAAAATGATCCAACCAAGAAACTGACTGTGTGTGTGTGTGTGTGTGTGTGTGTGTGTGTGTGTGTGTGTGTGAGAGAGAGAGAGAGAGAGAGAGAGAGAGAGGGAGAGAGGGAGAGAGGGAGAGAGAGGGAGAGAGAGAGAGAGAGAGAGAGAGAGAGAGAGAGAGAGAGAGAAGAGAGAGAGAGAAGGAAATAGAGAAAGAGAGAAAGGAGAAGGAGGAAGAGAAAGGTACAGTGACAGGGACAAGAAATTAAAGTAAGAAATAGAAATACGGTGAAAACATATGTAAATAGGTGATTCGAGGGAAAAAGATAAAACAATGAACTGCACCTGACAAATAGATGTCTCCTTTCCTTCAGTGAAGAGCCAGGTAGAATAAAAATCAGTATCTCAATTGTTCAAAGGGAAGGAAGACCTAAGCTTACTAATCATTTATTAATAAAACAAAGAGCTCTTGCCAGTCTGGGCAATTGTGGTACCAGTCCAGGCACATCAGGCAGTGGCAGACGGGGGAGAGAATCCCACTCAAGGCAGTTGTGTGTGTACGTGTGTACGTGTGTGCGTGTGCGTGCACGTGTGTGTAAAATCAGGTTGAAATATAACTAGAACCACATGGCTACTTAAATGTACGATTTGAGAAAAGCAGGGAGAAACTCCAGAGCAAATATATTTTCCTCCATCAGCTAGTAGACTCCCTGAGATTACATCATTAGAGAAGCATATTGGAGGTTAAGCATACTTTTCATGTGGTCTTCACTGAAATGGCAAATGACCTTGATAGGGTCAACACAATAAATCATTAGCACCCTTTCATAGATTAGGGCGTCTGATTATATTCTTTTTTTTTTTAAAGAAGAAGAAACCATACATCTGGTTTTAGTTTAAAGACACAAAGTTTGCAGTCCAAGGGAAGAGGTCTCAAGACATCATTCGTCTCACCGTCTCCTACTTGGGACGCTGCAGTGGACGGACCTGCCGCCCGTTTTATCCAGTTCATTCTCCACCGTTTAGCACAAGAGGTTGCCTGTCTGTCCACGGTATTCACACGCCTGGCTTCAGTGCAGTTTCTCACCTGCGTCCTCTACCAGATTGTCAAGGTCATCAGTTGCCTCATTTTGTTCATCCAGCTCATTCCCATCTCTTACCCCATTTGTTTGTGCTGACTTATGATGGAAGAAAGGGCGTCAAGGCCTGCGCCCTGTTCTTGGATGGTTTTCTGCTGCATTGCTGGATTTCATCAAAACCCAAGCCTCTGGTCTCCTCTGGCTCCTCAAAGGGTCACAGGGTGGGGACGCCTCGCTTTGCCCCTCCCGTCATCAGGCCGGACCTTGGTTGTATTTTCACTGTTTCTTTCATATCGGTTTCGTTGTTGAATTTTCTCAGCCATCTCTTGTGCAATTCGGCAAGTAGAATCGTATGTGGAGAACCAGGGGTCTGGAGCCTGATGGTATTCCTACCATGGCTGGAGGGTTAAATGATTCTGCAAGCACAGGGAAGCCCAGGAAGAGCTGAAAACTCAAACTGGCCTCTAATGCCTACCTTACACATGAGCACACTCTGCCCACCCATGCTATTTAGAATAGTTTAGCTCACAGACTTTACGGTCGTAAAAGTTGTTTAATCAAACTAGTCCTGGGGCATTAGCAAAACTGGCGCTGAGACAACCCCCAGGCTGCCCGTCCGCCTGGTGACGGAGCTGCTACCATCCCATTCTGGCCCATGAGGCGCTGCTGAAGTTTGTCCCTGCCATTCTTGGCTTGGCAGCCACCGGAAAATTGACAAAGGAGTGAACATCAAAAGACAAAGTCTCATTTTCATTTGAGCATTAGGAGAGCAAATGGACAAGATAAGAAGCAAAAGGCGTGTTTTATTTGAGATGCCTGATTTGGAGGAGGAGGAGGGAAACAGTGGGATATCTCAGTCCCCTTTCCAGCTCAGTGACGGTGAAAATAAAGCTCCAGGATGATCTATAACGTAAAAGTTTGGAGATGACTTTGTTTTGGGGAGGAAAAGAAATCAGATCCGGAACTCATGAATGTCAGGCAGTCTGGCAGATCGCTCACAGGAGGAAGGCTTGGCAACACAATCGTTCAGCGCGCGACAGGATTAATGGCTGGGGCGGAGGAAGACGCATGCTTGCGGCCCTGACAGGCTCCTTCATCAAACGCAGACCACCCTGTGGAGCGGTGAGCGGCAGGGGAGGGGCCCCGGGCTGTGGGAAGGAGGAAAGTCAGCACGGCATGGCCCTGTGGTCGGGCGGGGGCAACTGCGGGGATCCGAAGAAGGGGATGGGAGAGGAGATAAAATAGATGCCCAATAGAAAAAGTAACATTAGACTCACAGACTCTCAAAGATCTTCTTCCTTTCTTTTTTTTTTTTCCTTTATTGATTTTAGAGAGAGAGGAAGGAAGAGGGAGAGAGAGATAGAAACATCTATGAGAGAGAACATCCATTGGCCACCTCCTGCATGCCCCCCACTGGGGATTGGGCCCACAACCTGGGCATGTGTTCCGACCAGAAATAGAACCGGCGACCTCTTGGTGCATGGGTTGATGCTCAACCATTGAGCCACACCGGCTGGACAAAGATCTTCTTTCTTTACACAATCTCCTCATTCTATAAGTAAGAAAACTAAACTAATGACAATAGCAAACAGGATGAGAGTACCTACTATTGACGGACTATACAATATATATCAATGATGCCCTTTAACCCTGACTGTGCTTCTGTAAAGTAGGCACTGTTACCAACATTCTACAGAAGGCAAGGCTGCAAACCTAGTTGAAGGGGTCTACGTAGCTGGGAAAAGGTCATTCAGTTGCCAGACCCAGGTAGACGCCAACATCTGCACTTCCATCCTCTATGTCATGAGGTCTAAGGAGGCACAGACACGTATGCCACCGCTAGCTGGGGACTGAGCCAGGCCCAAACCCAAGTCTCCCAATTCCTAACCCTGAGCCCTTGAAACCACCAATACAGACTGCTTCTTCCTGAGCCCGAATGAACTGTCTCGGTTATTTCCCCCAGGGACTCGGGATACAGCACCACCCAGGCAAATAAGCGGTGCTGAACCTCGCAGCTCTCTCAGAGTTGCCCAGGAATCCCAGATGTCCAAGGCAAATGGACATTTGCTTGTCCTGGTAATCAAAGATTCCGACATCTGGGAAAAGGTGCTCTAGTTTACGAGGAGCAGCAATATGTCACCGAAACCCCGAGAAACGGTGTATTTTAGTTCTTACTTGGAAAAGTGCAGCTAGCCGAGTTTTACATTCTCTGGATGAGTGGCTATAAAAAACCTTGGGTTCCGAAAGACCTTGAGAAATCGTTTAGTCCATTGCCCTTCCTCCAGGCAGGATGGCATTTAAACTATCTTTGGAAAGTGATTTGTTTTCCTTTCTTTAAAAAATGAAAATATCAACAAGGACTGCCACAATCCCCTGTGTCAAAAAGCGTCATGCCTCCTCAGGGTCAAAAGTTCTTCTAAATATCTAACCCAAGTCTTTTTAAGGAAACACAAACCTATTTCCTATTTTCTGTGTTACTGCGTTTTCCCTCAGGATAAACATTAATTATGTACACAGCACAGTCCCAGGATTGAAGATGTACCTGGCCCTGGCTCTCCTCGGGATAACAAAAGCATCCAGCCGTCTCTGAATGGATGGGGTGTATGTGGCTGGGATAAACAGCCTAACTAGTAGGTCACAGGAGTCTGACGTATGATCTACAAACCGAAAATCGTCTAACTAGAATCTTCTCATTAACCAAAACCAGTACAGGACAAATCTAGGCATCCTACAGGAACAAGTAGAGGGAGAATCCCCAAAATTCTCAAAATGCAATTGAGGTGGGGCTTGGCAGACAGTGTTGAAATAGAAAGATCAAGGTTCGGGGAAGGACTCCATAAGGAAGCACAGATAAGTAAGTCTCTGGCTAGATTATTAAAGAAACAACAACAACAAAAACCAGGATTAGAAATCTGCACTTCCTAAAAGCATCCATGTCTATGTTTGGGGTTTTCCACACTTTGCTTTCCTAGAATAATTGAACCCAATGATACATTCCAATCTTGTCCAGGTTCAATCAAGGAGAAGAGCAATGCTTCCTTAGGTCAAGGTTCCTTGAGCCATGGAGAAGGATGTTGGGAAGAAGGACACATACAACAGACCCCTGGTAAGTGAGCAGATGAGTGCGGGGTCAATAAGTCAGACTCAAACCCTAGTCATAGCCAAGAAATACAGAGGATGGGCAACCAAGAAGACATTCCTCCTCTTTCCTTGAGTGAATGAAAACAAAGCTCAAAGCTTTAAAGAGCTGTGTCCTTCAGACCAACGGAATGACACCAAGAGAAGAAGCTGTGACCAGGTTTTTCTGTAATAGCATGAAGAACGGCTGACAGAGACAAGCCTTCATATAAATACATGGAGTCTGGAGGAGCAAGAAATGTTAGAACCAGACCAAGTCTGGCTATGGTTCTAGTCGGATCACCTCTTCTGATCTCACCAATCCCATGTATGTGCAAAGCTTCCAAGACCATCCACATGTCCATGACTCCTAAATCTCTATTTTTTCCCCAGTCCTGTCAATTCAACTTCAAACTCATAAAGCCAAATCTTACTGAACATCTCCCTAGTGTATTATGCACACAAAACACAACCAACTGAAAACTCAGGAAGGAGGATGACCTTGGCAATCAGAGAGAATCAAATTTGAGTCATGGCATTACCATTTGCTGGTCATCAGTTTCCTTAGACAAGCTACCTGGTTTCCTCAAATGTGAAATCCATGTTGTTTTATGGATCAAATTAGATGATACTATAAGGTGCAATGCTGACATATGGAAGCCATATGTAAGCCACATATCCACACATTGAATGCTTATTGATGAATGAATGAATGAACAGATGGAAGTGGAGATATTTAGGTCATACATGACTTTAACGGACAGATATTGGCATACAATGAAAGAAGCATGGGAAAAATAAACACTTCCAGTTGCTTAAAGGAAGAACTATAATGCTGAATGGAATTAGAGACCTTACAAAGAACTGAAAAGAGCGTATCACCTTTTGGACAGCAGTTTTCCAAAGCTGCTAAGGTCTCTGACACTTCATTCCGTTCTTTGGCTGGGGAAAGACCAAACATTAATGGACGAATTGCAAGACTGACCAAGAACTGTTCCAACAGCAGCTGGCAGGAATGGAGAGGGAATGAGGCCAGTGGGTTAGTTTTTGCCCAAGACACCTGCCATCTGTGAAGAGATTCCACATCGACAACAGATGCAGATGACAAATGTAGCCTTTAACTGCGAGAAAATCTCAGAGATACAACTGCAACTTGAGACCTGGAAGTCTCCCAAACGCAGAACTTTGAACATGTCACTCAGATTAAAACTTTTAAATAAAATTTCCCCTGAAATGTTTCCCTATAAAGGATCATTAAGGATGAAGTAGATGATGTTTCAAGGACATTTAGCCACCTTTAAAAAGCAGCAAAAAGGGAAAACTTTGTAGGGTAAAGAAACTGCTCTGTCTAGATTGTGGTGAAGGTTCACACAATGGTACATGATTACAAAAGTTGGCCAAACCGTGCAGCTAAATTGGTAAATTTTTTTGCAAAGTAAATAATATCTCAAAAGAAGCAAAGAAGTGGAAGAATCAGAGAGAGATAAAATATTGTACCTACACTTACGGCTAGCCAGAAAATAATGAGAACAAACATTTGGGGTTCAAAGTAGTAGAAGGCTGGATGCGGTGGTGAGGGTGTGGGGAGTGATATAAGTTGACTTCTTGTGGGAAAAATAAAATTCCAGTATCTGCATCTGCTTCTAATAGGGCCTAAATGCCCTGGCTGGAGGCAGGGGTCAATGGCCAATGGCTCAGAGAGGCTGGGAGATTTCATATTTCCTAGACTGTTGATCTCAGACCCTCTGGCAGAATCACATTCACTTATGTAGGGAAGTAAAGTGGAAATTTTGGAAAATTTTGCCACCAGTCTCTGAGTCAGAGAGAGACCCTTCAGAAGGCCAGAGGCAGGAGCTGTACCCACTTTCCAGCAGGAAGAAAACTGCCTTAATTCCCGAATAAATTAGCCCACTAAGGCAAGTGGGTATGGAAGCACTAAGCCAAATAGGTTTATATGCTGGGAAAACCAGACATCAGACATTTGGGCTCAGTGTGTCTCTTGGATCATGGATTTTTCCACAGCCAAAGGAGCCCGGAAAACAGCTGCTGCCCCTGTGGTGACAGAGGACATGGCACACAGCAGGAGCTCCAGACACCACAGAGGTCTGACCGGCCACCGAGAAGGACAGGGTAAATGGTGGGAGAATCTACAGAGAGAACCCAGTGTCATGTGGACATAAGAGATCATCCCTGGAAAGGGAAAGGAGAGGGATGAAATGGAGACATTGAGGAAAGATTATGACTACACAGAAGATCTCTCTTGTTGAGTTTACCTCCAGACAGCTCAAGATTAGATGGTGACTCAGGTACACTAAACTCACAAGAGAATATGTGTAAACTGGAATTACAATTCATGCATTTAGAATGGAAATACTCTTTGGTCAGTAACCAGACTACGGGAATCCAACATTTAGAGCTCCCTCTTCCAGGCACCAGAAAGCCTGGAAGCGAAGTCATTGACCACAGTGCTGTCTTGATGAGTACGTGGAATGGGAAGTGGGGAGCCTTGAAAGACAGCTCCTAGAGGCCACAGGAAATCCTGAGCAGCTACCCCTGTCCCACACAAGTTCAACTCCCGAACACCCGAACACCCATTTTATTCACATTCAGTGTCTTTGTCCTCTGGATGTGTTAGATGAACAATGACAAACTTGGACACTTTGGTGTCTTCCTTTTCCCAGCTGCATGCAGACCCACCTGTTAAATGTGTCACACACTGCTAAATGGTTTCCAGATACCTCATCGATCAGCACATGACCCCAAAGCCATGTCAATCATCTTCATTTAACCAATGAGGAAATGGATTGCCATGAAGGATACGTGGTTACACAAAGTTACCCGAGGCCGGCAGGGAATCCAGACCTGTGCTCCCGAAGCCATGCTCTGCAGCGCCATGCTGTGCTCTCTTCCGGAAGGACCTGACTCATGTCGTCAGGCTTTACTGTCTTGAGTCAACTGTACTCCAGGCCAGCCCACCAAAGCCTCCCCCCTGTTGTTATCCCCATGTCACTCAGCGGCTCATTTATAGGACATCTTTCCAGGTTCTTCTATAAATGGGCAATCACATGCATTATGTATGGGTTTTTACTATTTTAACTCTCACAGGAGAATCTTATTTTTAAGATTTTGGTGGACAGCAATGAGGAGTAAAAGGGGAAATGTCCAGCAACTGCTCAGTGCATGAAGGGGTCCAGGAAGCAAACTTGTCCTTCCCTTCCCCACTGCTCCTACGAGCAGGCCATGGTGGGAGGAAGCTCGCTGCTGGTGGGACCCCACGCCTTCCTTCCCCGACTTGTCGCTTCACCTGGGGCCTGCTGCTGCTGCTGAGGGTGGTCTTCTCATGCCAGGGACTGGGAAGGAGTCCTGGCTAAAGTGTTCTTGCCAGGACAGCCACTTTATGGACAAAAAAGATCCGGCCCCTTGGCCCAGCAGGGGCTGGGTGTGAGGTCTGATAACAGAATTCCAGTAGTGGGGCCCTCAAGACCACCCGTCCTCCTGCTCTCCTTGCAGGGGCCCAGACAGGGCTGAGCAATGGCCAGGCCAAAGCCTGCACAGAGGTCTGGCCTGGGATTAAAGCCAATAAATTATGGTCTGAAAAAAAATACCCAGCGACAACCACCTTCAATTCAAGGACACAGAAGCAGAAGCTGAGGGTGGTTTCCTGCAGACATTCAGCAAAGGCCATGGGACAGGCTCTAGGGTCCCAAATTTGAAATTGCTTCACTCTCTTTGTGCCTGAGACTGAATATAAAGCTTTTACCGAAGCCAATGGATTCTTCTTGGGTAAGGATGACAATATCAAACCGGGCAGAGCAGATAGCTCCGTAAGGACATGGCATGCCTGTTTCTGGATCTAAGGAGCATACAGAATTGGATAAGACTGAACTTGCAACAGGATTAACAACTGCAAGAGGATTACACACCCCAGCCCTGCAGAGGCAGCAGGGCACAGAGACAGGGCATGATCTTTCCTAGCATCAATATCTCCCTCTGTAGGTTCATAGCTGGTAACCACCTCCTTTCTGCCACGTGCAGTTATCATTCCTTCATTCTCTCTTCTTCTTGCAAAAGCCTTTGTCTCATTCTTTTTCTTACTTTTCTATTAATTCAAAAATGGTTTGCCTCCTTCATGCCAGATTCTAGGGAAACACAAGTAGAACTTACATTCTAGCTGCTGCTGTCATTTGCCTCAGTCACTTTGTTCTTTTGTTTCTTTTCTCTTTTTTTTAAATTTTTTTTTCTTTTTCTTTATTGATTTTAGAGAGAGAGGAAGAGACAGAGCGAGAGAGAGATAGAAACATCAATGAGAGAGAACATCGATTGGCCACCTCCTGCATGCCCCGCCCCCCCCACTGGGGATCGGGCCCACAACCTAGATATGTGCCCTGACCGGGAATCGAACCAGCGACCTCTTGGTGCATGGGTCGACGCTCAATCATTGAGCCACACTGGCCGGGCGTTTTTTTGTTTCTTTGTGGTTGTTTCAGGAAACTTAAGTAAAGAGAAGAGATAAATGTGTTGTCAATCTATCTTATTTATTCAGAAGTCCTATGGCCAAGCCAAGGGTTTACCTTTCTGTTTTGGATATGAAATATAGAAATATCTCTGAGAGCACATTGGATTGGGGTCACATGACTAAACGTGTTAGCCTAACATCCCCAAACTAATGGACTAAAAGCAAGATTTAATGGAACTGTAAAAGTTATGATTCTGATTTATAAACCCTTTCCAGTAGAGGTAGATTGTAATGCTCTCCCCTTGTCTTTATTTAAAAGAAAATGTCCCAACCCTTAGCAAGGATTTTCTCCTATTGATTTGATATTTGAGGGACTGCTCAAAAATTCTCTCTCCTTTGTGAAGTGGGGGGTATCCCTGTTGCCTACAGGGTCAAGTACAAACTCTCTGGCATGGTGTCCTAAGCCCTCCATGACTTGACTGCAAACAGCATTTGAGCCAATCTCCCTGGAGCATCCCTCCAGACATCGACAGTCACACCTCACTGCTCCTCCCACACTAAACATTGCCTTACCTCTATGGCTGCTCATGCTGCTTCCTTGGCCTGAAATATGCTCTGCTCCCTCATCCTCTAACACCCCACTTAGCAGCTCAACATTGCTTGTTCTCTGCAACCTTCCTTCATCCTCGGTCAGAACCAACATTCATTCCCACGCATGACTGTAACACATCTTCATACCTCTGTTTAGAATGTTTTTATTTTGACTTGGCTTGCTGTTGACCACTAACATCTATTTCTCATTTTCTTGTTTGAAAGCTTCTTGAATGCAGGTAGGAATTTAATTAGATAGGCACTAAATACGTGTTTGTTTCAATCAGTTTAAAAAATGTTTTTTCTTTATTGATTTTAGAGAGAAAGGAAGGGAGAGAGAGAGAGAGATAGAAACATCGATGAGAGAGAACATCAATTGACCACCTCCTGCATGTCCCTTACTGGGGATTTGGCCCACAACCTCGGCATGTGCCCTGACTGGGAATCAAACCGGTGACCAAAGTTGGTGCATGGGCCGATGCTCAACCACTGAGCCACACTGGCCGGGCTAAATCAGTTTTTAAAACACACACATAACTGTAGTGGAAAATGAGCCACGCATGAGGTCCAAGTTGAGAAACATGGGGAGTTCATAGCAGAGAATTTCACTCCATCCAGGAAGCAATAACACCAAATTGTACAACACAATAGCTGAACCTCGATAATTTGACAAATGCCCTCCTCAGTCTTGTCTGCCTAGTGAGAACCCATCCATTCTTCTGCTGTCACTGAAGCATCAGCTCCTCTGGTGATAGCCTTGTCAGAGAGAGCAGTGCCTCTCTTACATTCTCAAAAGAGTCTGGACAAAGTTCCATTTGAGAAATAGTCACTCTGTGTTGCAATGGCTTATTTACCTGTCTGCCTATCCCACTGGACTATGACCTTTATTTTTTTCTAATAGGACCTCCTATGCACAGAATTAGGTTAAGCAGAATCCTTGATTCCTCACTGAATTTTGTGTGGGTGCTCCATTCCAATTTTGGGGGTAAACAAAGTCCTGTGTGGCTGATACTGTGCTAAGTTCTGGAATCCAAAGAAAATAAAACACATGTCCTGTCCTCAAAGAACTTACAGCCAATGTTTTTCTCCTGTGTATCTCCACCATTTAGCTTAGTTCTTGACGTATGCAAAGTGCTTCCTCTAATGAATCGCTTTCTTCTTCTTGATTCTTGCATGTTGGAGAGCCCCAGAATTTAGTTTTTGGAATGCTTATTGTCTCCATCAACACACGTCTGAGCTTCTCATCTAGTCCCAAAGCCTTAAGTGACATCTTGTTTTGTTTTTGTTTTTTTTATCCTCACCCGAGGACATTTTTTCATTTTTTGTTCAGACAGAGTGGGAGGGAAAGAGAGGAAGAGAGAGACAGAGAAACATCGATGTGAAAGGGACACATCGAGTGGTTGCCACCCTCACGACCAACCAGGGCCGGGGACAAACTGCAACCGAGGTACATGCCCTTAGCGGGAACTGAACCCGGGTCTCTCTGGACCGTAGGCTGACGTTCTAACCGCTGAGCCAAACCGGCCAGGGCTTAAGTGACATCTTAAATACATATTATCAGTCTCAATTCATACACTGAACTCCAGACATATACATCTAACTTCTCACTTCCTCCATCAAACCTCTACCAGGATACCTGATCGTATATATGTTTGTTCATTGTTTGTGTCTCCCACTAGGATTAAGTTCCATGAGCATAGAAATTTTGTTCATTTTGTTCATTCCAGTATACCTGGCACTTAGCATGTAACAGTTGCTCAATAAACATTTGTTGTATCAAATTTAAACAAATATTTCTGAAAGAAAGAACAAATGAGTGCTTGGCGTCTCAAACATGCCCTCTAGATAAATAATAGAGAATAGCAGCTGCTACGCTTTCACCCAGGGTGAGCCCAAAAAGTTGTTTTCTGCTAATATTTTAGAACCCAGAAATCAAACATGTAGTACTTCTGCAATAATAAGAAAACAAGATGAAAGCTGTTTTTCAATTCTTCCATGTTATAAAGAAGTAAACTATGTCAGAAGCATTCTGCCCAAAAGGATGGAAGTCATAAATGGGTAAAACTTCTCTGATTGAATATTCTGGTCAAATATTGGCTTCTGCTACAAAATAAAATACTACCTATCTCAACAAAATCTGACTTTTTTTTTTTCCAGGAAAAGGGATTGGAGAAAAACAGAGATTGGAAGCCATTGGTCTAGCTACACGTTTCTTGTTTCATGTAAGTGACAATAAAAGGAAGAATATTAAAAGAGATATATAGTGGAACTAGAAAAATACTGGAACTTTTCCTATGAGATTTGAACCAGAATTTGGTTATGTGTAGTATGCAAAAGGTGAAATGATAGCATTAAAACTTGTGCATACCCAAGTGTGCCAGATGGAAGACCCACTACAATTCCTGGAATCTATCCAGGTTATTGCAACTCTTGATCTAAGGAAGTGTTTCCGTTAAATAAAGTTGGTCCCAGGAGCTGGACCAGGATAATATTCTCATGACCCTACAGTGTTTGTATGAATTTACTGTTCAACCCCCTCACCAGAGAACAAGATTGCACCTCTTTCCAGCACTTGTAGGGTAATCTCTCGAAAGGAAGAGGAGGATCACAATTGCACTTATAGATAACATTGTCATTTTAAGTCTATATGGAATCACATCTGAGACATTTACAGTCTTCCTCTGAGTGATTCAAGAAGCAGGCTTAACAATAAATGTCAACTCCTGTTACCTAGAGTGCCATACACAGATCACGTGATGAAGAGTTGAAAGGCAACACATTTCTGGAATAAAGTGGATTCTTCACACAGATGGAAGGTTCTAAAACAAAAGAAAAACCTAGGAGTTCAACAGGTTCTTTGTGCCCTGTTTTATATTTCAGGTCTTACCTTTATATTCAAAATGAATAATGCGCCCTGGCCGGTTTGGCTCAGCGGTTGGAGCGTTGGCCTGCGGACCAGAGTCCTGGGTTCAGTTGCCGCTAGGGGCACGTACAAAAAAAAAAAAGAAGAATGCTATCTGAACTCCTGGAGACCAATAAAACTTTAATCAATTGAATTCTCATCTCCCAGAGATACAGTTCCCTGGTGCCTCTGACTATGTGTGTTAGTCCAGGTCCTCTGAGAAGCAGACACCAAGATGAGATTAAACATGGTAAAGGAATTTTGCTAGAGAAAATAGGAAGAGAACTGGGGAACCTTGGAGAGACATCAGACCACATAGCAAATCTGAGCCTCCCAAAGGCAGGAGAGAGAAAGGAATTGTCCTAGACCACCAGGTAGTCTCAGGAAGGTTCAGTGAGGCCATCACGGAGTATTCAAGCCAAAATCAGGGCTTGGTCCACTTTAGTATCCCTGCCAACCTCAGTCACTGGCTGGGAGCCTCCTGAATGCAGAGAAGGAGCACAGAGTCCAGCATTTGGGGTCCTTGGTCGATTACACTCCCTGGAGTTGAAGGTTCGCAAAGGACATTCTCATGGTGCAGGGGTAGTACCAATGCAGGGTAATAAAGAGAGTATTTCTTAAGTATATGGCAAATGTTAATTCCCTTTTACTGAGTCAAACCTTAAACTCCCAAAGACCTGATTAATGAATGTTCAGAAGAAACCCTCAACTGCTAGATCTAAAAGATCTACGCTCTGTCCAGGGGCAACTCATCCCAGAGCACTCGGTACTACAGGGTTAAGCGCCATGAAACCCTCAACCTCCAAGCACCATCAGGAGCTTTGGACCTGGATCCCGGAGTATAGTATCTGCAAAGCCTTGAATGGGATGTCAAAGGCATTTCCCAGGAGTTTTTGGATCAATCTACGTATGCTAACATCAAAAGGAATGAAATGCCACCTAATTTCTAAAGTCTGGAAGATCTTGCGAGGTTCTAGCTGTTAGAACCACCCTACCAAAGAGAGCTCATCAGGATTCCTGGGGCACTTGCTCTTGGGATAGGGGAAGTGACTGAACAAGTGGGTCAAAGAATTCCCAAGAGTCTAGAAAAGGTTCTTTCAGCGTAGAGTTCCCCAGACTAAGATAGAGGGGAGGGAAGGAAGTGACTTGCTTGGTCTACAAACAGAACTCGGTCTACTCGACTTTCGGCAAGATGGCAGAGTAGGGATAAGAAATCGGCACATTATTATTTTATTCCAAGCAGGTATAGCAGAGAGAAGGTGGGGAAAGAATGCATGGCGGTGGAGCAGAGTACTTTTCCTTATATGTCCTAAGACAATTCTAAGAGAAAGGGGAATTGGCAAGTTCATCTAGGAAGGGCATCGTGTACCTCTGGAGGCTAGTTTCAAGCTGCAGGGCCTGACCAGTTCAAGGCCAGGAGGGACCTAGTGAAACTGAGAAATCACAAGACTGAATGGAGGCCAAGTGCCAGGTCTTGATTCCACTTCCCTGGACTGTTCCTCGCCCACTACGCTGGCAGGGAGGAGGAGCTGGAAACAGATAGAAGTCACAGCCTCTCAGTGACCAATCCAGGGCTGGGGCTTCCTTGCTCCTCCTCCTCGGGCATCTGGGATCCCTTCCAAGAGCCAGCTTTTCTGATTGTAATTTCTCTGGATTGGTTCTTCCCAGCGCACCCAAGGGCTCCAGCCCTCAGAGCCAGGGGAGAACCTGCAAATAGTAAACAGAGCAGAAAATCAACAATCTCTCAGGTGACAGCAAAGAATAAAAGAAGGCAAAGTGGTCCCTGCTCACAGGGGAAAGGGAGGATGAAGATGACTAATACATCACCTGCGACCGCTGAAAGGTTTACAAAAATCTGGTTATATTTTTTAATCATCTTGCATTTTATACCTTTAAAGTACAAATATGGATTTCAAACATATCAAGGGAACAAATTAACTTAGAAAAATGGTAATGCTTTCCAAGGTTGCACCTGCCATGAAATTGCTCCAAGTTTGCATTTTCCCCAGGTCTCCGGTGTGTCATTAGCTCAGATTGATTGCCCTCCTCCCCTGAACAGCTCCCCCATTAGAGGGTTATTGTATGGAAATTAATGGAAGGTTGGGAACATTTTTTTGCAGCTGCAGTAGTTGGAGTCACTTTTGATTAAGCGATAGAAACCCAGCAGACGGGGGAGATCTCTGTTTTTTACCTGCCTCCTTTATTATCACTCCAGTGGAGTTTGGCCCTCCCAACCTCTCTGTGGGTAGATGCTCTGCAGCCTTTAGGAGGGTGCTGTTTACACTGACTCATCTCAGTGTTTTTTAAATGTTTCCCCACTGGATCTCCCCATTAACATTCCAATTGGATGCGAAGCTTAAAGCCAGTCTATTCATTCCTCATTTTCTGTGTTCCTGTCTATGATCCTCTCTCCACGCCCCTACCCATCCTTGCTTTTTAGAAATGCAGGAAAAACGTGGTAATATTCCCTATTCTTCACCCTTCTACCCTACTTATCTCCTAGAGCAACTATTGAAGGGGCCTAAACCGGCAATCAGAGCTCCGATGGCCGCAGGGGATTTCAAGGTGCAAATTAAGCCTTGGACCGCTGCTCAAGGGGCTGACAAGTGAGGGCTGACAGTTTCCTCTCCCCCAGTTCTGTCAGGAGCTTTCAAACGTCCCAGCAAAACCAGGGCTCTTGCAGATTAGGAGTTGATCTGCTTGTCACGCCGGGTCAATGTCAGACTAAAGCAATTGAGGGCAACAAGACATGATGGAACAGAAATGTAAAAGACGGTTCAGGTGCAAATTGCCTACAGAGGGTTGGAGGAGGGGACGGTGGGCCGCAGAACTAGGTGACCTTCTATGGGTCTTTTCTAGCTGCAAATTCTAAACCTCTGTCTGTGCCTCGCTTTCTACCCTCATTTAAGCTCTCATTCGTTTCTCTTCCAGTAAGTATTTACTGAGTACCTCTCTGCTAGGTACTGTGCTAGGTGCTAAAGCAGGGGGAGGGGGCAGTGGATGAGAATAGTCTTCTAGTTCAGTGGAGAAGACAGATGTGTAAACGAAGAATTACAATATCACTTGTATAGTATGGGTACGTGTTCTAGCAGAAATCCATCGAAAATTCTTTGGGAGAACAACAAAGGAAACAAGGAAATGAGCCTGAGTGGGAAAGGTGGGGCGGGGACCAGAGGAGACTTATTCAAGAGCAGTAACATCAGACCTGGTTCCCGGGAATCCACCTGCCAGAGGAAAGGTAGGGGAGACAGGACGCTGGTTAGAGGGACTGGCATGAGCAAAGGTATAAAGGAGAGCACATCACGTGTACAGAAAAACAGGTGGCTTCTCGTGACTGGAGTAGAACCTGCAGGGAGAAAAGGAATAGGAATCAAGGCTGGACAAGGAAGATGGGATTGGATTATAAATAAGGTAACAGACATGCTGAGGAATTAGGACCGCGCTGGTGATAAAAACTGAGACTCTCGGGAGGTTTTTAAGTATAGACAATTCATTATTATGCTGTTCTAGAGGGCTGTGTGAAAGAGACACTGATGTTGGGAGAACTCAGAGGACGAGGCCAGCTGAGAATGGGGTGTGAAAGGGTGAGGATGGGTTTGGGGGAAGAACCGCAATTGTTTGTGTGAGAGCCAGTGAAGATTCTACCTCATTCATCCAACCGAAGGCCCTGGCTAAGGCTTCGACCTGTCAGGAAACCATCCCAATATCCTCTCAAAGCTCATATGCCAAGGACATATTTAAATAAAAAGTTAACTTTTAAAAACTGCCATCTAGTAGTTTAATAAGTTCCCCGACACGTTGAATAACATCTCCTGCCTCCAGTGAGTGAGGACAGGGTCAGCCTAAAATAGATATTTGCCAACGGTCACGACTGGACTGCTGGCCCCGGGCTTGACCGATGCTTGGAGGACAGCATCTGAGCAGCCTACACCATTGACCTCCTGAATCTTCTTAATCCTGGGAGAAAATTAGCTCCTGCCTTTGAAGAGCGGCATCTGTCCCGAAGCTATGTCCCTCTGCTGAATAAGGGCAGGCCTGATCTTCTTCCCAGGATTTAGTTGCAGAGAGGCAGCTCTGTTTGGATGCTGAGATGAGACTTCCATTCCCCAAACCTGTTTCATCTCCTCCAGGCGCCCACCCACCTCACTCCTTTATCATCTTCTCCGGGTCTAAGGCTCCCACCTTTCACATTCCCATACCTGGGGATAAGCAGCGGTTGTTGAGAGCCCTGGCTATCATCAGGAAGAAGTAATAGCCAGTCGATTACTACCTGAAATTCCTCCCGCTTAAATCAGTCTGGGGATTAACTTCGGACAGCTTCGAAATGATATACTAGAAGCCAATTTCTCCCTGCCACCCCACCCCTTGGGCAGCCACCTTCCACCTGGCTTGGTAATCCTTAAAGCTCATTTGGAAATCCTGCTCATCTTGGTCCCTTTAATAGCCTTACAGGGACAAGCTGATTGCCCAGGGCTGGTAATTTATGATCCCGAGAGCATCCTTTTAGAAAAAGGAGGGAGGTTGCATCTAAGGGCTGCCTCCTACTGAGAGCTTCGTCTACAGACCCTGACTCCCTTTTTTCTCTTTGTCTTCCCATCTATCCCTCCCACAAACAGTGAAATACAAAGACTGTGGAAGTCTTATAAATGTTAAGCCAGTTATAGGTATTGTTGTAAGAAGAAAGTCGTAATTATTTCAGCTCCTGGAGTGCTTGGGGTGCTCATCCTGTTTTTAGTTGCTCTAAAAGTATACTGTTGCCTGCTGTTTGGAAAGAGTAGGGTAATGCCAGGTCATGGCACTTCAGTGTTGGAGAAGCTAGCTCCTATGTAAAAAGCACTGTACTTGCATCAGTTTGATGAAATGCTTCACAATTAAAGACCTCACTCCCACTTTGAATACTTTCCTTCTACAATATCCCAGCTTAGTAAAAGCAGCATGGATTCAGGGTAGCCTGATTTGAGGATTCTAAGACTTGAAAGGATAATCTCAAGGATGTTTTCAACCCAAGATGTCATTAACATGGCTCACCCTTTGAGCTCAGTGCCCCCTCTGAGTGTAGTTCTGAAGGAAAGGACTCAGCCATGTGTTTGGGGAGCCTTCCTTTGATGACCAAAAATAGATGATCTAAACAGCAAGTGCAGACAGCCTGTTTGAAAATGTATGGTGACACTAACCACAGGGGCACAGATAAACCAATAAATGAGCATGAGTTGGTAGACTGCCAACTTGACAAGGGATAGCAGTCACAAAGAAGATTCCACATCAGTAAAGCCCAAGGCAGGAGTGTGCTGGAGTAACCAGTAAGAAAGCAGAGCGCTGAGTCCTTTCTTCTAAGATAGAGTAACACTGGAGAGCAGTCTAAGCCTACCCAGGCACCCACTTCCACATTCTTCCAGACTCATACATTGGGACACTAAATATCACCAAGTCCCATCTGAGCAAGATGACCCCTTTACGTTCCCCAAGTATAGACTTGCTTAAAATCTTGGAGGGGAGCTATAGACTCTTCCTTTCAAAAAATTTCACATATACAGAATCTTTGCTTATAATTTCAAGAGGATCATAAGATCCTTGAAGCAACACCTGGCCGGTGTGGCTCAGTGGATTGAGCGTTGTCCCATGGGCTGGGAGGTCCCGGTTCGATTCCTCATCAGGGCACATGCCCAGGTTGCAGGCTCCATCCCCAGTAGGGGGCATGCAGGAGGCAGCCCATCGATGCTTCTCTCTCTCACTTCGATATTTCTATCTTTCTCCCTTCCTCTCTAAAAAATCAATAAAAACATATTTAAAAAAATATATCCTTGCCCTGGCCGGTTTGGCTCAGCGGTTAGAGCGTCGGCCCATGGACCAGAGAGTCCTGGGTTCAGTTCCTGCTAAGGGCATGTACCTCGGTTGCAGTTTGTCCCTGGCACCGGCTGGGGTCATGTGGGTGGCAGCCACTCGATGTGTCTCTCTCACATCGATGTTTCTCTCTCTCTCTTCCTCCCTCTCTCCCTCCTGCTCTATCTGAAGATAAATGCAAAAATGTCCTCAGGTGAGGATAAAATATATATATATATATATATATCCTTGAAGCCTTATGACACACAGCAGAATAAGCCCCTAGCATAAACTGTAGTTATAATGCCCATCTCATCAATGCATTCATTCAATTAAGTTATATTACATGTTGACAAGGTTACTAGTGTTAGGTTGGATGATATTAGAGAATATAAGGGGGAAAGGCCTTCTATGAAGTTACACTTAGGTATGAAAGTGTCAAGAGGAGGTGTTGACCAAATCTAAACAGAAATTGCTTGTGGGAGGCTAGTGATCCCCGCTGTTCCTTTTCCTTAGGGATTCAGAGGAACAGTTATTTACTAACCACCACAGAAGTATTTTGATATTGTAACATCTGGAACATACCAGCTGATAATCAACTCTGAACAAAATTAACCAAGAATGCAGAGCACTGCTTGATTAAACATCGCTTGAGAATTTAAAAGAGCTGAATTCATGGAAACAGAGTAGAATGTTGGTTACCAGGGGTTAGGGATAGGGGAATTGGGGAGATGTTGGTCAAAGGGTACACATGTATAGTTAGAAAATGAATAGGTTCTGTGATTATAATCACAGCATTGTGATTAGAGTTAACAATACCGCATTATATACTCCAAAGTTGTTAAGAGACTAGACTTTAAATGTTGGCACCACTCATGAAAAAAATGATGTGACATAATGAGGGCTAACCAACTCTACAGTGGTAACCATACTGCAACAAATAAGTGTAAGAAACTGTCATGGTGTACCCCACAAACTTACACAATGAGATATGTCAATTACATCTCAATTTAAAAAAAAGAAGCAGTGCAAAGGATTTCTTAGGGGGGGTGGTAGAACTTTTTTGTATTCTGTTTATGGTGGTAGTTACACAAATCTCTGCATATGTTAAAATTCATGAAACTCTATGCTGAAAGAAAAAAGTCAATTTTATTGTATAGGCATTGAAAGAATAAAATAAAATCACTCCCCTCCAAAACAGTACAGTCAATATATACTATAGGATCTCATCAGGAAATGTCAATACAGCTATAGGATCCCCATTGTCTACAGAGGAAGACTAAAGGCAGACTGTAGGGTGAAAAGAAAATCACATTGTACTAGAGATCAGAGACCTGGGTTCTGTCCTGATGGTTCCTTACCTAGCCGTGTGACCTTAGATATCCCTGTTCAAACGTGAGGAGGTACATTGGGAAGGGGTACCTTGGCAAAGTAGGCATAGATCTGACCACGAGAACTGTGAATGCCAGGCTAAGATGTGTGAACTTTGAAGCCATGCTGTGGAGGAAGGCAATGCCACCCAAGGGTATGGGATAAGAATGACAGAGAGAAGGAAGGCTTCAATTTCCTCAGTAACATATTTCCTGAGCAGGTGTTTGGCTAGAGATCTGAGTGTTGTTATTGTCATGTAGCCAACAAGAAAATGTCAACAGCAACATTTAATAGCTTTTGGTAGGAATAATATAAGAAATCTATGCAGAAGGAGAAATAGCAGTGGTTTGAGTCCTATCCAAGTGACTGCCACCTGCCATTATGCAGAAAAGGAAAACAATGAAGGAAAAATAACAAGGTATCATGGAATACAAATTGAAGAGATGGCAATCGATGGGCTTGTATGCAGCCTGGAAAATGAGTACAGAGCAGGAAGGAAAAAGAATGGCCACATTCCCACAAAGCAACAGCTGCCACAGGTCAGAAGACTGCTGGGCAGATGATAACCACTCATTTTAGTATTAGATCCAAGCAGGAAGTGGCAAAGCATACTTAATGCCTTGGAACTTGCCTTCTCCTCTCTACAGGCTAGAAGAAGGACGTGTGATGTAAATAGCACTGTGTGAATGACAATGACAAGAGAGT
Organism: Tadarida brasiliensis; assembly: GCA_030848825.1. Classification (NCBI taxonomy): domain Eukaryota; kingdom Metazoa; phylum Chordata; class Mammalia; order Chiroptera; family Molossidae; genus Tadarida; species Tadarida brasiliensis. The sequence goes on from CM061275.1 coordinate 34,132,393, forward strand.
AACAGTGATGCTCATGTCTGTACATTCCCATCTTTCTGTAGCTTTGCTGCTGGTGGCCCCCTGATGGGAATGGTCCCTTCAAAGCTCTCTTCATCCCCGAAACCTGCCCCAAACATAGTCAGCAACATCAACTTCAACATCAACTTCTGAGCATTTATAGCACTTAGAGTCCAAAGTCTGCATTCTGACACTTACCTAAATACTCTCTTGTGTTGTTCTTGACTTTCGCCCCTTATGCTAGTTTAATTCCTCCACTAAATTCTAAATTCCACAGCGGCATTGGATGTGACTTTTCTGTTGTTGATGTTGTTCTTGTTTTTGACAACACTACTTTGTTTCCTGCTGAGCACATAGATAGGATATATTTAATTGAGAGTCACTGAAATTCATTTAAGCAAAATCATTCATTCAACAAGCATTTGTTGGATGCACTCAATGATCCAGGTGTTGGATCAAAGCAAGGGAGAGTGTAGACAATCTAGCATATAATAACTACTCAATAAATCTACTCTCTGAAACTGACAAGTATATGAGACTTCCTTACCCAGATTTCTTTGAAGAGGTGAAGTATAAGAAAGCAGTAATTTTTAAAACTGCCTCCACAGGATGTGTTGCCCCTGGAAGTAGTAACACCAGAAACTGTCACACCACCTGGGGAAGCATTCGGGACCACATCAGTAGAAATGTCAGCTCCAACCCCATTTTGCATCTCTGACTCCCTCCAACCTGGCCAAAAGTCTCCAGAGAGATTCGGGTAAATATTTCATCAACAAAACAAAGACAAGATGCTATGAAAAAGAAACAATCAGAAAATATTAGAAATGAAAGAATAGGATGGTCTCAAAAAATTGTAAAAATAAAAAGCAAAAAGAGATGGAAAAGATAAGAGACACAGGCATTCAGTCCAGAAGCTCCAGCACTGACGAAGAGGAATTCCAGGATTTTAGAACTGAGACACAGAGGAGTGGAGATTTTCAAGTAAATAATGGATGATTTCCCAGAAATGAGCAGATACGTTAGCTTCAAAATTTAAGTGCAAACATCATTCTAAACATTTTAAATGAAAAAAAATAAGAACCCATACCTAGACAGATCTTTCTGAAATTTCAAAATACTAAGGCTAAAGGGAAAATAAAGTCTTACCAAAAGGATTGGAAGGCAAAATAAAGTAGGTCATTAATAAAATGACAAGAATCCGACTAGCTTCAAACTTCTTATCAGCAACACCATATGCTAGAAGACAATTGAGCAATATTTAAATCACTCATTTTATATTATTTTCACACCGAACCTGTGAAACAGCTGCTGGGAGACATTTCTTCCTACTTCTGATGGTTCCTTCCACATGGAGTTGCTCCATGTGGACCACACCCCTGAACTCTCCCCACCCTCTCTCAGGGAGATTGAGTGGCTTAATTGGAACTGCGAGTTGGGAAGAAGGAATTGGACGTGTGTAATCCAGCATCTTCTTCCCTTCCCCTCTTCTTGGGAGCAAGCTTCCACAGGAAGTATAACTCTGCTCTGCGTCTGCAAACTGTAAAGCAGGCAGCTCTCATCCTCCTGTACAGTCCACTTCGTTCTCTGGTTCAGTATTGGGAAGCATTTGAAAGCCCTTGCAGACACTGTATTTCTTCTCAGGAAGACACCATCAACTAGAAGGCAGGACCACTATTTTATGAACCACAAAGAAGGAAAAACACTGACAATTAAGCAATACATTCTCTTCTATGACTATGACTTTGCATTTTTTGACCCTTATTAAGATTATTTCTTTTAGACATATGTGTTTATGACGTATCACTCTTTTATATACACAAAAAAGAAAATAAGTTGGGTACCATATTTCTTAAAAATTTACATTCAGAGTCTGAGTGTTTTCAATCATATTTTGTCTCGGGGTTATCTACATCTTTAATTTACAATATAACATTTTCTTCTTTGCCATCAAGATATAGTATTGAACTCATATTGCTTTGTGATTTTCTTCCAAGCTACAGACATCCATTATGCACATTTTAATGTTTGCATTTTACCTTTGAGATGGTATCAATGAAAGGTTTTTAGGCAATAACTGGGACTTATATTCCTTCCTTAAATGATCCTTAATAGTTTATTGACAGAAACATCAAGAGGTGCAGTGACCTGTCCCTGCCACCAAAAATAGCCTAAGTTCATGTGTGTGTAGGCACTAACAGCTATGACTGCCACCTGACCAGCAGTAATTATAAGAGGCCGTTGATTGTGAAATGCACCCTCAGCTCAGATGTGAAATGTGAACAGAAAGTGCATCTTAGAATCAATAAAACACAGTAGCCATGCTCTCTAGTACCAGCTTAATCACTAATAAAAGGGACGTTCAGTTTCTCATCTGCTTTATTATTTTGCCATGTTTTCCCGTTTGTTCAAATCTTGGGTGGGAAGGAGGGCTACCATTTATTGGGTCCCTTCTAATTCCAACAGTAAGTACTGTTAATGAGTCCCATTTTGCAAGTTAAAAAATGAGTCTCAGCAAGGTAAAATAACTCAGCGAAGGATTCACAACTCAGGAGCAGAATCGGACTGACTCCTGATCTACTAGGCTGCAGCTCTACCAAGCATACTGTCTTCTGTAAACTTCCTGATGAAAAGAGTTTTAAAGGATGGGTAGGAACTGACATGTGAGAAGGGTGCACCATAATAAAAAGGCTCAGAGATGTGAGAGAGCCTGGCCCTTTCAGGAACCTCTCTGGGTTTCCTCAGGGCTGGAGGGCGGGAGGTGAGGGGAAGAGGGCATGATATGATATTGAAGAGGCAGCATTGCTCTTTGCAAGAATAATGGGCAGTTTTGTGAAATAGTTCCTTTTTTATTTTCCAGCTTAAATATTGTTGCCCTGGGAAGCCTTCCCTGCTCTTGCAGTCTTGATGAAGTCTCTGCTATCTGCTCCCATGGTAACTTGTACTTCTACTTTAGAACGTATCACACTTTACTATAATTATTGATTTAACTATCTCTACCACTATAAATAAGCTCTAGGAGCAGAAGATTGAGTCTATCTAGGTCATCACTGTATTCCCAGAACTCAGCGTGGGGATCTGGCACAGAATAGGTACCCCACCACTGGTTGGCATATGAACACACAACTCAATTAGTGGTCAGCAAGAGGCAGCCAGCAAATGTTTTTGGGGAACCATTGGAGAAATTTAAAGACTGGACTGACGTAACCCGTGTTCTATTTTAGAGAGCTGTCTCTGGCTGCAAGAACAAGAATGGATTGGAAGAAACAGTGTGAAGACAGGGAGACAGTTAGGAAGCTGCCCCAGTGGTCCAGACCTGAGGTCTTATGGCCAGAAGGTGGTAATAATGAGATATCATTAGCATTTAAGTAAGAAATCGTTAAATTCATGTGTGACTTGCACGAAAAGAGGACCAAAGCAGAAACCTGTGAACACAAATATTTAGGAGACAATGAGAAGGAGGAGTCAACAAGGGAGGCCAAAAAGAGAAGTGTCCAGTGAAATATGAAGAACAGGAGAGCTTCAGGTCAGAGACGCTACAAGAGAACAGAATTTGGAGGAAAGGGATGTAATCAACAGGATCAAATTTAGGCAAGAGTTGAAGTAAGATTTCTATGAGAGTAGAAATAAGGGGTCATTTGTGACCTTGAGAGAGCAGTTTGTTTGCGGTGGGGACAGAGGCTCATCGCAATGAACAGAACTGGAGCTGGGGACTGAGAGTACATGAGATCACATTCGAGGCAGTTAATTTTCTAGGAGCTTCAATGCAAGGGAAGGGAGAGTGATTAGGTGACAAGGAAGGAAATGTACAATCCAGGTAGGGTGGTTGTTGTTATTGCTGTTTTATGACTGAGTGCAATTGAGTCTGTAAATAAAGTGAGGGTGAGAAGCCATCAGAGAGAGAGAGAGAGGGAAGACAGTGGAAAGACAGATGCATACAATGCACTGAGGTCTCCAAGGAACAGCAATGACTGTGTCAATGACAAGGGACAATCAAGGCTTTAGGTGCGGACCTCAGGGAAATAAAGGCAGACAGGGTGTGCTCTACTGAAAGGAAGTCAGAATGGATAGAAAGATTGAAAGGAAATGAAAAAAATAAGAGGAGAGGAGAGGGGAGAGGAAGAGGAGTGGGGAAGGGTGTGAACCTCACTTTTGTCAATTAGATAAATATTCCACAAGAAGGTGCCAGTGAAGGGGTGACAGAGGGACTAGAACCATTTCCCCTTATTGCTTCCTCCTGGGATGTGCAGAAGAAATCCCCTCCACATCCTTGGAAATATAAAGTAAATACCCTCAGGGCAGTTCATCCGGCCCTCAACCTAGTTAAGGCCACTGGAGGAGGCTAGCAGAGAAGTCTGGTGTTGGGTTACTTTTCCAAGACATGTCATAGCTTGACAGCAGAGGGTAGTGGCTATTGGGAGGAGGGTGCTGAACCATCTCTTGGAACAGGCTTAGAGAGAATATTTCCATGTTGAATGTGTGGACCTGAGAACAAACCAAGAGATCCAAAGATCAGTACTCCTAAGCCATCCATAGGCTATGCATAGGTCTGATTGTTGAACGATATCACATCCCAAACACACAACGCATTTGTGATTCCCAGCACATTTTTGCAAACCATTTGATTTCACCTGGCACAGATTGCTGTCAGAAGGAACATTTTCCAGGTGGGGAGTTCCCCTTTGTTTCACCCTTGGCAGCCCTTCATGACATTCTCTGGCTCGTATCTTCATCCTTATGCTGTGAACCTTTCCCCTCTAACCTCTTTCCTGGGCTACTGGAGCTCTTTTCAGCAGCAAATCATTCCTTGAGCCTGTATTATATCTCTTTTTCTTGGGATTTGCTCCATGGGTATAATTGGTTGCATTCAGCTCCCTTCTGTCCATAACACCATATATCATACAGGCAGAGATGGATCCCCGATGAACCAAAACAGGTTTATGGCCCTAGAAAGGCATTAAGATATGCATATTTTATTTTAACATCCTTTAGGCCTAGGGAAGCCAAGGCTTGTGTCTTCCTTAACATCCTCCCTGGTTTAACAGTCAATAGCTAAATAATGCATTGTTGTGTCTAATAAAAACAAAGGTCACTTATAGGAGCAAACAAGGCTGAAATCTTCCTTTCCTATGACCCCCTTCTTCGAGTGATGGATGAAGTCTGTGCTTCTGTTGCAGAACACAAACTCAATTAAAATAGTTCCTATACATTGCTGCTGGAATCACTTTTGAATGTTCCTACCCTATAAACACATCATATTATAATATTAATGTGGAACCTGCTCACTTCATTGCTCAGTTCCTTCACAGTTCATTGATTAACCAGATGCCAAGCATATATCCCCTTTACTATGTGTGTGTGTTTTATCGCGGAGGATGCGTTATCAATCCCATCCAAAGTTCCTCGCTGAGGTTTTTCCTATCAATTGTTTCCTTATGGTTCACAGCATATGGACAGTATATTCTCTCATCAATCCTCAATGGGCCATTCATGTCCTTGATAATAATAACAGCATTAATGGATGTGTTCCTATTTCAGAATCTACCATTATCTTGAGCTAATTTAATTAAGCTGCATTACAGCATTGTATCCCTGCTTCCCATTGTCCATCATGCTCTCTCACACCCCGGAAGAATGTGTTCCTGAACCAATGAGGCTCATTTTTCTTCTCTGAGAAACATGGAAGGTCCTTAAGTAAAAGTTCAAGGAGAGCAGGATTGGTTAATAGGAAGAGGGTTACTGGGTAAGATAGAAAAAGGAATAAAGATCACTCTTGTCAAGAGTACACGGTCTAATAAAATGAGCATAGACAAAGATTCAAATAACAGCTCTTCCACCTACCGGTTTTGGGACCTTGGAAGATTGTACTTCTTTTAATTTTTATGTCCTCATCTATAAAAGAGGCACAAGAATAGACTCTTTATATGACTCTTTAAGAAGAATCAGGGGAAAAGGGAGTGGAGAGAAGGGTGTTGATGGGGGCAAAAAAAAGGAGGGACATCTGTAATACTTTCAACAATAAAGATTTTAAAAAGTGAAATAAAAAAGAATCAATAAAATAATGTATGTTTCTCTAGCACGTGCTTGGTACTTCATTATTAGCTCCTTCAATGTTTCCTCTTTCTCAACTTGAGTTTCTGCAATGGATGCTATTAATATATGTTGCAGGTATGAGCTGTTTACAAAGGTGTGTTTCTAAATAAAGGGTGTAGCTTAGGTGGGAAAAATGAGTCATATTTTAAACATAGCGGAGGGTAGGCTATTTAAAATTCTCCTGTGCTGTATTCTTTTGTGAAGTAAAATGACCTCCCCTACCCATAACAAGCGAGCATAGAGCAATAGATCGCTGTACAAGAGGATTTCTATGGCTGAGTGATAGCCTTCCTCTGCCATGTGGTCACTGACACAATAATAACAATGTCACTGAATAACATTTACTGAGAGCTTACTATGTATACTGTGCTAGTACTTTACACACACTTCTCATATCCTCTGTGAAATAGACACCCTATTATCACTCTTATAGATGAGGAAATCAAGACATAGAAAGGTCATACAACACGTTCAAGGTCACATGGTGAGTGGCAAGCCCGGATTTAAACACAGGCAGTCTGTCTCTCCTGAGTCACTTCAGGTGAGGAGCTCAATCTAATGAAAACCAAAAATGAATGCTCAAAAAACCTGCCTTCCCTAACCCCATACCTCTTAAGGACCTAAATCACACTCTCAGCATTTCCTTTAAAACTTCAGTTGCCTCTGGGGCCATGGCTGAGTCTGCCACCTGGCTTCTCATCCTGCCAGAGGCGCAGGACGGATGGCAGTCTAGATCTCACTTCAACTGTGCAATTCCTTGGGCTCTTTCTGAAGACCCCAAATCTCACTCTCTCCATCCACACATGGGCTTGCTGGGCGGGACTTTAAGATCTAGAGAAGGAGAATGGGAAACATTGATGGGGTCTGGGCTGGAGCATAGAGGAAAGGGTGTAAATGGCCCTAATCAATTTAATTGAGATTGGAGGAGAAGGTGGGACTCTGATTACTAATGATCTACAATGGCCCAAACGTCATAATGGGTATTTTTAATAGGATGGAACAAAAGAGGTGCATGGGTGTACAATTTGTGAAGATGCTTGCTTCCAGGGTTGTGTAGGGGCCAACCTGGTTTTACATTCTCATTTTACTATCGTGGACACCTTTGTAGGGCAGTGTGCCCAGCTCAACATATTTGCATCCCACCTGATAAGAAAGATAAGAACCCAACTCCAAAACCAACCTATCTTATCAGGCTTGCTCTTACAAATTCATTTTTTTTTTCAGGTACATCCCTATGTTGCCCCAAATGTACCCCCCCAAAGTACATGATTCTCAGCTTTATAAAGTTATTTATGCCAGATCCATCCAAACAAAAGTCTTTCTATTCTACCTGTCAGTCAGAGTGATTCATCCCAACTCTTCACTGCAATGGACATAGTCCTCATTTTCAAAGAAGTGCAATAAGAACAGGCCCCAGGATATTATGGGACCCAGGGAGTTGCAAAAATTTACGAGGTTGCACAACATTATAAATGCCTGGAGAACCCAACTTAGTGATTAATAATGGTCCTTATCCCCAAGAGAGGGTGGAGAGTCCAGCCCTCCATCAACTTTCAACTTCCTGGTATACAAGGATATTAAGGCAGTCACCTGAGCAAATGAATGACCTTTGGGAAATCTGGGATTCCCAGGGGATAGTGTGGTTACTAACTGGGCTTCAGAAGAAAGACCTGCTCTCATGACCAACAGCTTTATTTCCCCACCTCTATCTGTACTTCTTCCTGGAGAAAGACCAGTGGCCAAGTCAGGATTTGAACACGTAATTGGAAAAGCATAACTCAAGTTTCAGCCATTCTCATAACCTTAAACATTCTCTCTACCACTGATATCCTCCTCCTTTTGATGGTTCCTTTAATAGGTATACTAAATCCCTCACAAATAATTTGGTACATGTTATTTTATCTATATGATTTGGGGAAAGAAGAAGTTACTCATTGCTGAAGACTGTGGCGACTGGAATCATGCTTCCCACGTGGCTGGCACATCTTTCCCTCTGAAGAGGCTCAGGGCTCACCTTGGTATCAGCTATAGTCAAGCATCACTTTTAATGACAAGCCACATGTTTTAGGCAGTGCTTTCAGTTACAGGGAGGATTGTTCTTGTCATTGTAACAGCCTGGTTAGTGCTTCTCCCAGTGAACTGTGCCAGGACTGGACAAGCCCACCATGCCCAATGTCCTGAGCTGGCCAGGGTCAAAGTCCAGCTCTAAATAGTTGAAACTCAAGTTACATGGTCTTGAGGAGGCAAACCCAGAGGTCAGGAAACATAATTGGAAAAAGAAGCAGAAACATTTTTGGGGGTCAGGCTGTAGAGGAGCACAGGTAGGGCACAGGGGGGCCTGGGCTGAAAGGAAGCTGGGGCAGTTCCCATTCTGCAGAAGCTGCTGTTCTAAGGGTGTCACCAGGATGCATTTCACTCAGACTTTGTCTGAACAGGGACCATGGTCCAGTTGGCCTGGTTCTTAAGGTCAGCCACTGAGTCAGACACTGTCATCAGAAGTGGGCAATTGTTTGAGTCAGCTACAATGTCCTGCTTAAATCACTTGTGTATTCTCATGACAAGTCCAGTGCATGGCACAAGAGTAGTCAACAAAAATCCATTCCAGAACACAGACCCTTAATCTGTACTGCTGGTTTTTCTTTGCTTCACTTTTCAGCCGCTTGGTTGGCCCCGCTGATATGGCCATCGAGAAAAGAGGCCATCCGCAGGTATAGACACATAATCCTTGACCATGGATCCTGATATAAAATCTCTTAGAAGATGTATCAGGTTTACAGCTCTAGGAAATCAGGTCTTAAAGTGTCTGCCAATGGGTTATTAATTCCCCTGAGAACCTTTCCAGGACCTGGAGACAAGAGAATTTCAGGGTTTAAAATACCGGTTTCTCTAAAACCCAGCATGCTTGCCTGGCCGGTGTGGCTCATAGGTTGAGCATTGACCCATTTCCCAAGAGGTCTCCAGTTCAATTCCCGGACAGGGCACATGCCCAGGTTATGGGCCCAATCCCCAGTGGAGGGCATGCAGGAGGCAGCCAATCTATGTTCTCATTCATTGATGTCTCTATCTCTCCCTCTCCATTCCTCTGTCTCTAAAATCAATAAAGAAAAATTTTAAAAATAAAATAAAATAAATAAAACCGAGCATGCTTATTGTAAATAGTACTAGTCTGGGACCAGGAGTGTTGGGCCAACCCAGACCATCTGGCCCATTCATAATGCAAGTCTTAGTGCTCTCTGCCTGAGAAGAATGGGCAACACAACAATATTTATTACTCGTTCTTTTCCTGCCCCTTTGAAATATACCTGCCATTGCCCTCAGTGCTTGGGAAAGAGTCAAATAGCTGTCCAAGAGAGCCTGTATTTAACTTTAGGTATTTACCTTGGCTCTTGCTTAAAGTAATTAACCAAGATGGTAGCTCAGTTTGGATCTGGCTATTGAACTCACTTGGGACATGATTTCCCATGTGATATTTATCCACTGGCCTCACATACTGTAACTAAAGCTAAAAATAAAATTTAGCCCTGGCCAGTTTGGCTCAGTTGGTTGGACTGTCATCCCATGCACCAGAAGGTTGCAGATTCGATTCCCAGTCAGGGCACATGCCTAGGTTGTGGGTTCGATCCTCAGTCACGGCTTGTATGAGAGGCAACCAATAGCTGTAGCTCTCTCACATCTATGTTTCTCTCTCTCTCTCTCTCTCTCCCCTTTACTCTCTTTCTAAAAAAAAAAAAAAAAAATTATATTAGCAAACAGGTCTTCCTCTCACCTGGCCCAGCCTGACAGAGAAAGAGACACTTACTGAGCAATTACTACATCCTAGTTCTATAGTAGGAAACATGCAGCATACAAATGTATCAGCCATGGTCCCTTGTTTTGAAGATCTTGTAGTCTAATTGGAAATAAGACTGGTGCACATAATAGTCACAGTACCAGGAAGGATATATTTAAATGCTAAGTTATAAAGTAAAGAGCAAATGCTTTAGAAATATTCAATGAGTGCCTGGCCGGTGTGGCTCAGTGGATTGAGCGCCATCCCATGGACGGAGAAGTCACAAGTTCGATTCCTGATCAGGGCACATGGCTAGGTTTCAGGCTTGATTCCCCAGTAGGGGGCATGCAGGAGGCAGCCAATCAGTGTTTCTCTCTCATCGATGTTTCTCTCTCCCCTTCTCCCTTCCTCTCTATCTAAAAAATCAGTAAAAACATTTAAAAATAATAGAAATATTCAATGAGAAGAGCAGTAAGACCTAGAGAACGCTAAGAAAATGTATTAGTTTGTTAGGGCTGCTCTGACAAAGTACCACATGTGGGTGGTTTAAATGATAGAAATATATTGTTTCACAGTTCTGGAGGCTACTAGTCCGAGATCTAGGTGTTAGCAAGATTGGTTCCTTCTGAGGGCTTTGAAAAAGAATTTGTTCCATGCCTCTCTCCTAACTTCTTGCGGTTTACTGGCAATCTTTGACCCTCCATGGCTTATAGATGCATCACCCTGATCTCTGCTTCCTAATGACATGGCATTCTCCTTGTGTGCATGTCTGTCCCTTAACTTTCTCTATTTATAAGGACATCAGTAATATTGAATCAGGAGCCGCCGTAACCATCTCCTCTTAACTTGATTATCAGCAAGGACCCTATTTCCAAATAAGATCATATTCACAGGTACCAGATGTTAAAACTTTAACACTTTTTATGGTGGAAATAAAACTTGAGATGGATCTTGAAGAATAAAAAGGATTTGTATAGGCAGAGATGAAAAGAGAGCTTAGTTGCATTCTACAGAGAAACTGGCCTAAAAAAGGACATCAGGTTTGGAGTGAACAAAAGCATGTTCATGGGACAAAGAAGTCACCCATTATGGAGGACATCCTTGAAAATCAAGTGAGTCTGATGATGAAGGGTCTTGGCTGACGGGTGGAGGCTTTTCAAGTTGATGTCATATGAGAAAGGGAGTAAAGGACTGACATGGTGAGAACAGTTTTATAGGAAGATCAAGAGGGAGAAGAATGAAGTGGACAGAAGAGATGGAAGAGGTGAGACCAGTTTAGGAAGCTCTTAGGGTAATCAGGGTAAAAGTGAGGAGGGCCTGGTTAGGGTGGTGATGCTGAGAATAATTAATCTTGCCCTAACCTCTTCTCAGAGTGGGTATCTAGGCTATCTTTCTGTGTATGTGAATGTTCTGTAAAGCTTTCTATATGGTACCATGTGGAGATGATAAACCATTTACTGTCATAGTCACCATCAGCATCATAGTGGTTATCATCTTTGCCTTCTTATCAACCTTGACCCTGGGCAATTCACTTGCAGACTCAACCTGCCTATAGAAAGGAAATGAACTGGATCTATTTATTCACCCCCATATTGAATTCAACTCAGTTAATGCAAGATCCCAAATCCATACAATGGCTTCATTTTGTAACCAGTATGGTGACAGCAAAGCTTATGCTATACCCACAGTCATAAAGCTCAGCTGCTGTTGCAGCTACTGCCATCGCAACACATTGAGAAGCCCTTCACGTAGCCACAACTGGACCCACTCCCAATGATGCCACCAACAAGTGCATTGAAGTTCATGCCTCATGGGTTGAATTTTGACCAATGGAAGGCAGATAAGACCTCCCTTCTCTGCTCCCCCCGGAGACACAGTAATGTGTAAGGCCTTCCGGAAGGCTACCATAAACCAAGCAATCAGCTGCACTTGTTACAAAGCTGCGGCCAGTTCAGCAATGCTTCTCCTTATGTTTGCTCTTCCTCCTACACTGCCTCAGTTCCCTTTGGTCCTATTGTTTCCCTTGGGAGACTCCCCAACAAAGAGCTATTAAGTTCCTTATTTGTCCCTAATGTCTTGGGAACCCAGCCTAAGAAAAAACAATAAAAATTATATACATGGTTAATCACCACCCATGTTCTGGTCTGTTCTAGGTGCTGGGCGGGGGGGTGGGAGTGGGGAGGACTGGTGCTCCATGAAGCAAACACAATCCCTTCTTCATGTTCATGAATTTTCATCTTCTAAGTATATACTTACAAACTGAGACGAAAGAAAAGAACTCAGCTCTCTAGATTGCATAACAAAGGACCTGAGGTAGTCAAGGTCAGGGAAGGGAGCCCTGGGGAGGGGATCCTGGCCTGAGAGCTGTGGGTGAGTAGGAGACAAACAGATGCAGTTTTATAGGGAGGCAGGGAGGGCTCAGTGTGTGGAATGGAGAGCCAGAGGGTCAGAGTGCTTACATAGGCCCTGTGGCTGAGCACTCAGCAAATGTCACCCAGAAAGCTGTTTAAAAAGTATGAATGCCTGAGCCCTACCACAGATTTACTAAGTCTGTCTTGAGTAGTGCATGGGAAGATTCTTGTCTTCTTTCTGAACTTTAGCCAGGTTTGGAAACCACTGGATTAGACACCTAGGTCTGCTCTGCATAAAGAAGGAAATGTCTTGCTCTCGGTGTGCCCTATTTCTGCTGTCAGAGGCCACTAACTTTCTTCTGCTTACCCTCTATATCGCCTTTTCTTTCCACAATCCATGCCCATCTCCCATGTGTGTACATCTACATGCATGCACACAGGCACATGTGTGCACACACATGTGCACACAGACACACACCCCTAATGCCCATTTCTCTGCTTGCCCAGGATGCTTTCTGCAGTGCTTCTCTCTGGCCCACTCTCCCCAGCTGTGCCTAGTGCAGACGACCTTCCTTGACCTCCTTCTCCAGCAACACTGATCGGGACGCTGCTCTCCACTCATTATTAAGGTTTCTGTAGTTACAGGCTGATTGGTGAACACCCTTCCAAATAATCATAATAGCTCACATGAAAGATACGGTCCAGTCTATGTAGTTAGTACCACAGCTTAAGAAGGCATTTCCAGCATTATGTATGTTCACATTTCCAGCAGAACTAAATTGTTGTACAGTATTATCCACACTGAAGAGATGACACATCATCTCTGACCAAAGCTATGCAGCAAACTTGCTACTCTATCCCCAGGGAATGCATTTCTATTTTACAAGAGAGTATCCAACCTCTTTCTTAAAGCACATGCATGATTGATAGTGGGTTCATCTTAAGGAAAGCCTTGATGGAGTGGGGGTAATTTGGCAGGAGAAAACCTTCAGCACTGCCATGTATGAGAGGCAATACAGTACGGCGATTAAGAGCATCATCTCTGGGCATTTGAGAGAGAAGGCTTGGGTTCAAGGCCCAGTACTGCAAGGTGCTAACTGGGTGGTCTTGGCTCAGTTACTTAATCTCTCTGACTCCAGCTTCCTCAGCTGCAAGTTGAATTGTGAGTAAAGTTAAATGAGATAAGACACTGAAGGCACTTGAAGTTCCTAGCACATCGTAAACTCACTCTTTCATCGTTATATTATACAGGTGCTGCCTTCCCTTGGTGAGACTGGCCTGAGAGACAGGTGTCAGAAAATGAAGGTGAATGTGTTTGTATTGGTGGGGGTGGGAGATCAGGAGGAGGAAGCAGGGAGCAGAGGGAAGATGAGCTTGTCCCCACGGCCCTCTTCTGGTTCCGCTGGCCCAGCAAAGCCGTTTTCCAGCCCTGCCAGAAGGAGCGGAAATTGAACTGTGATCTGGAGAGCTATCTGTTCTGACCATTAGTCAAACACCGGGAGCCAGTTAGGCCTAATTGTCTTTGAAACATCCGAAGACCAAACACCTTTTTGGAGGTCAGGCTGCATGGCTAAAAAGGAGGCAGAAGTACCTGGGATGAAAATAAAGGCATAATAGGGTCATATAGCTGGTCTGAAAATTAGCTTTAGGGGTCTCCTTACGTTGGTTTCTTAATGATGTGAAACGTAATAATGGTTTGGGTCATAATCAAGACGAATTACTTTTTTCCCCTGAAAAATAATGAGGCATTGGTAAACATTCCAGGTTTATCACTTAATTTACCCCCAGCTCATGGGGAGACAGAGAGGGAGGGAGAGAGAGAGAGAGAGGCCTCCCCAGCCCAGCCCCCATTTTTAATATTCCAAGCTATTAGATTTCAATAACCCACTCTCCAGCAACGTGTGTCTCATTTCCCTGGACGGACCAAATAGGCAATAACAGCCTCTCGGTTAGAACACTAATGTTGTAATTTAGAACTTCTGTCAAAATGAAAGATCTTTGCTGGGATCCTCAGAGGGCCCACAGCAACACTTCCACCCAGGCCCGTATAATGAAGTTTTCATTATTAAATAAAGATATTTTAGGAACGTCATAAACCATAAATCCACTCTCCTCTATTGCCCAGGCACCTTATTGTGTTTGTTTCTAGTGAAAGCCCATCCTCTTACTACTGCTCCCAACTCCTCCAAACTTGGCATTTCTTGCCTTTCAACCCCCTAGCCCCACGGCAATGCACTGACGTTGCCATGGTGATGACCCAGGAGTATCTTCTCCCACTTCGGATCCATTGGCTATAAAGGAGGAAGGTGTGTATGGAGGAGAGGAGTCCCTGTTTCCTTTCCTTGGCTGTTCCTTCCTCCTCACCTTCTCCTGCCAACCAGCTGACAGACTGATTCTAAGTAGCTTTATCTCACCTCAAGGAAATGCTAACATGTGCCATCAGGTCTGGCTATTCTTGAAAATTATGACACAGTCAGTGTTTAATGTGAATTTAGTGCTGGTTGGAAGCATTAGACTTCAAGTCCCAAGGAAATGCCTCATCTGCTTATCCATTTATCAAATGTTGGGGTGCATTTTCTCAAGCCCCACCTACCTTAACCTGGCTCTGATACCAACTTCAAGAAGGCAGCCTGGCCCTGGCCAGGTAGCTTAGCTGGTTAGTTAAGCGTCATCCAAGATGCTGAGGTTGCAGGTTCGGTCCCCAGTAAGGCACATACAGTAGTCAACCAATGAAAGCATGAATGGGTGGCACAATAAATCGGTGTTTCTCTCTCCTCCTCTCTCTCTCTAAAATAAATAGATAAATAAATAAGACACCCTTACTGGGGCTGCTCATGCCAACCTCAGGAACCTGCCTCACTGCTAATTGTCTTTTTCTTTCTTTTTTCTATTTTTTAAACTCAGGTCTGCTGATTATCTTAACAGAGGGAAAGAAAGATTGATGGTCCTATTCCCCAAGGCCAAGTGGACACTGAGAAAGCTCAGAGGGCAAAAGGAACTCAGTGGATTCTATAAATAAAGAAATCAGGACATCTGAATTTGGGAACTAACTTAACCATTTCAGCCCACTGATAGAGCACGCCCAGCAAGCCAGCTGTGTTAAAAATAGAGGGGCATGCTCTGATCTATCACAGTGGAGTGAATTGCACATAACCAAGTGTCTCTTGGCTGTGAGGCAGGCCCATATCCACAGGAGATGAAGGTCTGCTTATAATAATGCACAATATTATGTTCTTAAAGGAGAGTACTAACACATAGACAGGGGATTCGTTTGTGCCTATATTTCTGCTTATACCCACAATCCAAACTGAAGCAAAAAGATTAGATTAATCAAAGAAGCATTTGTACATATATCTAAGGACAAAAGATCACAACTTGTATGGCTCCTAGCCTTCCCTCTGTGTAGCTTCTTCCATCACAGTGAGATTGAAGTTGAACAGATTTAGCTCTAAGATATAGCACAAAATAAACAAAAAAATCACTTTTTCATCTCCACTGCTCAATGGGCTTCAGGAACAGCTGGTCTCAGCAAAAAAACACTCCTTTCTGAAAACATCTGAGAGTTCAAATTATGAATTACACATATATTTTTTACAGTCTATCTCAGAGCACACATCAGTCTGGGATATTTGTTGGGGAAAACAGCACAACAAATCATAGAATCCTACCATCCCTTGAATTAATTGAAAATAAATTTCTCCTCCCAGCACTAAACAAATGAGGAGTTTTTGGTGTGATAACATACCCGCCTGTAATAGGTTGCTAAGATTCCACTAATTAAAAAAAATCTCATTTGAAGATAGTTAATGGCTTCTGCATTTCTACAAAGCACTAGTCAGACTACATTTCCCTGAACTTCAGGGTCTGTGCTGATTACTACTCAATTAGTTTTGATTCAATTCACTGAAGAAAAATGTCCATTTCATTAGTGTGGAGAAATAACCATTGGACACAAAATATATTTCCCAGCATTGCTATGGCAACCGGGATGACACAGCTGAGCTCAGAATGTTAATGCCTTTTCTGGTACTGTGTTTTTAAGTCAGCGTGCAGCCATTAAGCCTTGTTGGGACTGGGTGGCCGGTGCCACATTGCTGCTGCGATTGGCAGGCAGAAGAGACCGAGAGACTCCCAAGGAGGCTCCCTTCCTGCCACTCCCCTTCCCTGCCACTTCCCTGAGGGCTGGGCATATCAGCAGCAGTATCGATTGTTGCTCTGCAAATCCCCAGAGCCCCTCTCTGTGTGTCATACAAAAAAGAGCCCAGCTGGAAAGTGAAAAATGCAGCCCATCATTCAGATGTGTTTTTCTACGTGTTGCCCGTTCTGTAGATGTGTGTGACTGTCGAGGTGATGGACTGACTTTTGAGCTCTTCATTAATATATTGCAGCCAGCGCAGGTTGGCCCACACTGACAGAGTGAGGTTAGGAACTGGAAAGTTATCCATGCAATTGAGGAAAGACGGCGTCAACCTGGAGAACTCTGCCCCCGTAAGGGGAACCTGGTTCTTACCCCTACTCCCCAGAACCAGGTAAGCCAAGGATGGGAAAGCAGATTCTGATTATTGAATTAAAACACATGGATGTGTTTGTATGGGATAGGGGACAAAAGCACCCATACCAGTCTTCCAAAATTATACATATGGCCATTATTTAAGTGTTAATGAGGACAGATAACCAAATTAGACCACAATAAAAATTTCATTTGGCAGACTGAATTTTCCAGGTTAAATGGATAATTGCCTGTATTTTTTTTCTCAAGCTATGTCAGCATAATTTTAGAGAATCAATGAACAGTTAACTGCTGTGTACTATGTCCAAGGCTCCATGCCTTAGGATACAAAGATTAAAGACAAGAGACATCCTCTCAAGGAACAGTTTCGTTGGGAGACAGCGTATGAACTACTGAGGATAGCTACTATTTACTGAGTCCTGACTACGTGCTTTATATGAGTTATTTTATTTAATCCTGACACTGGCACTGTGAGGAAAATGTTAGCCCCATTTTATAACCAACTACACCAAGGCTCTAAAAAGTACCTGGCTAGTCAATCACTAGCTTAATTACAGCAAATAATTAGTAGTATAACTGGACCTGAACTCAAGTCCGTCTGACTCCACAATCACTTAGAAGCACCAGGCACATCACGTTTCACCTACACATGAATAGCTGAGTGGTAAATACTCAGTAAGCGTTTCTACAGTAAATCTCTGATTTGCAAGGGAAGCAGCAAAGGCCTATTGCATTTAATTAATTTAACTTCCCTTTTAAAATTCAGCTGCAAAGGAATAGGCAAAACCAGAGTGTCCCCTCTCCTCCATTAACCAGATGTTCCATTCTGCACATCACCCTCCCACTCCTGCAGACCGCAGGGAGAGGCGGGACCTCTGGCGTGAGAGCTGCCAAAGGCAGGGACCAGGCTCATTCTAATCAACAGCAAGCTCACAGTCAATTACCACATGGACAGGCTCAGTGTCCCACCCCCACTCCACCCCTTTGGGATCCCATGCCTCTAGCTGCTTCATTCTGAACCATCATGTCACCATCAAAAAATATTTATTAAGCGCCCTTGAACGGATTTCCAAGAGAAGAAGCCTGCGTTTGTGCTTCGTATACAGCCGTGTGCAAAAGTAATGCTTGGAGCTGATAACAGTTCTTTCGCATCTGTGTGCAGACAAGTGTAGGGGTTCAAAGTCGATATGCGGAGGGGTTCGTGGTACAGGATGGCGAGGTAAGAGGATCCTGAGCTCACCGCCCCACACCAAATCTACAACAGGTACACAGGGAACAACTTCCTCTGCAAAAAAACCAGCAACTAAAAACTGGCCGATGACCCTGAGACTCGGTCGAATTGGGCCAATAAGAGAAGGCCCACATGGGAACAGGTAGGAGAGATTGGGACACAATCGTACCACAAACGCCACCCAAGGCGAGGCCCACGATCTGGAGGAAACTCAAACCCCGAGCCGCTCCTAGAGGAGCGAAGGGTTTAAACCCCACGTCGGCAGCCCCAACTTTTAACTCCTGCACCTGATGAACGAGCTCCCAAACAACCCATCTTTGAAAACCGACGGCAAGACCCATAGGCTAGAGCGACCAGAGGACCCGCAGGCGCGCAAGGACTCACCGGGCGGGACCCAGCAGGGAGCGCCGACGTGGGGCCGGGGACTTGGTGTGGACCCT
Organism: Tadarida brasiliensis; assembly: GCA_030848825.1. Lineage (NCBI taxonomy): Eukaryota > Metazoa > Chordata > Mammalia > Chiroptera > Molossidae > Tadarida > Tadarida brasiliensis. Next base: position 34,150,781 of record CM061275.1, read on the forward strand.
GCCGTCTGCGGGGCAGCGGGCGGAGGCCTGAGGGGCAGGCGTCTGGTGTCACCCGTCTGGGGCCTGCTGGATGCTCTCTGGGATGAAGACTGGCGGGCACTCCTTGCTCCCTCCGAGGTCACCATCCTTTTTTGTTGTTGTTGTTTTTTAAGTCCAGGTTTTCTGCCATTCTCCGGAACACCACATCTCCTGGATGGGAGCATTTGACGTGCGTCCGCTGCCCAGTGTTTGCTGCTGCCCAGCGACACCTCCCCATGGCTTGGCTCTGGTGGCCAGTGGGGCTTTCTCTTGCGGTCCCACGGGACTGTAACCAGCGGAGAAAGAGTTCTTAAATGGCCATCACCTGCAGGGCACAGCTAGAGGCAACAGACCTAGGAGCTCAGTCTTTCTGGGAGAGGCCTGTTAGCTTCTGATCATGGCTGCAACCTGAGGGGCCGCCTTCTGATTCAACACATCTGAGGTTGACTGTAATCCTTTCCCGAGACCTCAGAGCGCCTCACGAGGGCGCTATCCTCCCGTGGGTGCTGCCCCTGCCGGGCTCCGGTGCTAGCAGCTCTCTGAGAGAGCTTTCTATTGTGGTGGTGGTGTTTTTTTGTTTTGTTTTTTCCGCACCAGTTTCAGATGTATAGCAAAGTGGCCGGAAACCCACGTGCTCTGGTCCCCCTGCTGCTCCACGCAGCCACCTGACCCCGCACTCCGTTATCTCGACGTTATTGATTCTATTGCTTTTACATGGACCTGATACACCAGTCTTTGCGGTGGATGCCCAGGGAACACCCCTTGATTGCCTGTTTCTGGTCGCCAAAAGGCTTTCATTCCTGGGTCCCAGGGGACTGTAACTATGGGAGAGAGAGTTCTTGGCAGGCTTCCACCCCTGGGACACAGACAGCCAAATGAGACACAGCCCCAGTCTCTCCGTCAGAGGCCCATTTGCTCTTCCTGGAGCTTCAGGTTTGGCACACATCTAGAAGCTTGCAGATTTCAAGTTATAGTACAACTAGAGTGATCAAAACAGTGTGATATTAACATGAAAACAGACCGGTCAATGGAATAGACTTGGGAGTCCAGAAATAAAACCATGCCTATGTGGTCAATTAATTTATGGCAAAGAAACGAAGAATCTACAATGATGAAAAGACAGTTTCTTCAAAAATGGTACTGGGAAAACTGGACAGCCATATGCAAAAGAATGAAACTGGACCACTATCTTATAACATACACAAAAATGAATTAAAATGGATTAAAGACTTGAATATAAGATCTGAAACCAGCTAATTTTAGAAGAAAATATAGGTGATAAGCTCCTTGACATGGGTCTTGGTGAGATCTTTTGGATTTGACACCAAAAGCAAAGGCAACAAAAATAAAAATCAACAAGGGAGACTCTATCAAACTAAAGAGCTCTGCACAGCAAAGAAACCATCAACAAAGTGAAAAGACAACCTAATGAATGGGAGAAAATATTCGCAAATCATATATCTGATGAGAGATTTATATCCAAAATATATAAAGAACTCATGACTCAATAGTTAAAAAAAAAAAAACACACAATTTGATTTAAAAATGAGCAGAGGATCTGAACAGACATTTTTATAAGAAAACATACAGATGGCCAACAAGTACGTGAAAAGATGTTCAACGTCACCAATCATCAGAGAAATAAACGCAAATCAAAACTTCAGGAGCTATTCATTCTAAAATAGAAGGCATTCTCACTGGGCATAAATTACTAAATTTTATCAAACTCTGTATTTATCATTATCAATTACCTTCCGTGTCTCATGCCTATATTATTCATGTTTTGCAAGCCAGTTTTACACTCAAGATAAATACAGAAATATTTTTATAATTTTGGGTCCAATTTGCTTACACATTCTCCTTTGTCATTTTTTTTAAAGAAATGATAAGAACAGTTACAAATGGCCCTGGACAGTGTGGCTCACTTGGTTGGAGTATAGCCTGTATACCAAGGAGGTGGCAGGTTCGATTCCCTGTCAGCACATATAACTGGGTGCAGATTTGATCCCTAGTCGGGGCACATGCAGGAGACAGCCAATCGATGTTTCTCCCTCACATGGATGTTTCTCTCTCACATCGATGTTTCTCTTTCTCTCTCTCTAAAAATCAATAAAGACATATCCTCAGGTGAGGGTTAAAAATAAGAATAGTTAAAAATGGTCATGAAGATTTCTCATATGAAAAATCAAGTCCAACTGAGAAAGAAAAAAAAAGAATGACCAAAATAAAAAAGCATGATAACAGAAAGTGCTGGCAAAGATATGGAGAAATTGGATGCTTCATACATTGCTGTAAAATGGTACAGCTACCCTGTAAAACAATTGGGCAGATTGTTATAAAAACTAAACATACAGTTACCATATGACCCAGCAATTGCACTCAGATATTTATCCCAGAGAAATAAAAATTTATTTTTACAAAATAAGTGAAACTGTATGAAAACCTGTGCATAAATGTTCATAACAGATTTATAAGTAGTAGCTAAAAACTGGAAACAACCCAGACAACGTTCAATAAATGAATGTTGAACAAACTCTGGTATATCCATACCATGGAAAACTACTTAGCAATGAAAAGGAATGACTTATTGATACACATAACCTCAATGAACCTCTAGGGAATTATGCTGAATTTTTTTAAAAAATTTTTTCTTTATTGATTTTAGAGGAGTGTAAGGGAGAGGGAGAGAGAGATAGAAACATCGATGAGAGAGAAACATCCATTGGCCGCCTCCTGCACGCCTCCTACTGGGGATTGAGCCCACAACCTGGGCATGTGCCCTGACCAGGAATTGAACCGGCGACCTCTTGGTGCATGGGTCAATGCTCAACCAGTGAGCCACACCAGCCGGGCTATGTTGAATTTTTAAAAAGCCAAAAGGTTCCATATAGTATGATTCCACTTATACAAGATTTTTGAAAAGACAAAGTTTAGATATGAAGAACTGATTAGTGATTGCCGGGAGTTAGAAACACAATTAATATGTGCTGAATGCTTGATGAATGAATGAATGAAACTGAATTGAATAAAGTGGCAGAATGTGACAGTATATTAATTGTACTTGGTTGTACACTAGTTTGATGTCACTTAGTAAACACAGTTTGAAAGTTGAATGAAAATTTACATATTCACTTCCATAGGACCTTGGTACAAGTACTCATAAAAGATAAGGGCATGGATAACTTCCCCAAAACTTCTGCTACCTACAGAAACACGAGCATACCATACTCTGAGATTATGAATGAGCAGTAGTAAGGCAAGTCTTTATTGGTATGACTATCACAGTGCCAGCTTTACCTCACCTGTTTACCTTACCTCTGCATGTGATGTAGACATCTAAGAAAAGCTAAATTTCCTCTGGATGTGTAGAAGTTCCATGCCAAGATTTGCTTTAGGTGGGACCTAGGAGGCAGGGGGAATGGGAATTGGAATTGCTCCAATCAATTGAAACCAAATTACAGGCTCTTCTCACTATATATCAGTGAGTTCATAAAATATCGTTTTGTTCATAAAAATTGCTTTTGCTACAATGGGTGTACATGATAGTATGAAGATGCATGTCAGATGGAGCCTAGCCATAAGTGAAGCAAGATGTAAGATCAGCTGAAGGAGAGTAATAGGTAAGAGCCCTAGCACACATCAAGCAGGCACCAAAGAAAGATTGCACATTTACAGCGAAGTGTGAGAACATTGCCTCCTGGGTATTTAAGGGAGCACAAGTACAGCCAAGGCCGTAAACAACCGAGCTCAAAAAGTAACACAGAGCTGAAGGGCAACCAAATGAATAGGGCTGTAACTGTGAATGACTTAATAGATATCGGGAGACCCTGTTCTCCTGTAGCAATCCTTGCTTCAAAATTATTGCTCACTTGTTCAGTATTCAAACCTGTATCCTGAACACACAAAAAGCTGAGAGCCACTGGGTTCAACCACAGCTAGTCTAATATTTGCACTTTTCTGTTAATTTTTAATTTGGGTAGATAAAAAGCACCTTTCAATTTCTAAACCTTTATTTATTTACCAACACCAAATAATTATTAAACTTCCACACTTGAAAATAATTCCTATTATTAGGGTGACAATACATCCTACTTTGCTTGGAACATCCCAATTTTTATCTGTTGTGCCAGATCCTGCAGTTTCACATGTATCCTATATTTTCCTTTTTTTTAACAAAGCATTAAAGTAAACTAAGATGAGTTCGGTAATTTCCACTTTTTACCTCTAGCATCTGCCAGGGTCTTGTCTAATAGTATGTGGTACATAGAATTCTGATTAGCATATGCTTAATTCTGAAAGATGGCAGGTGATAATCCAGCCTATTTTTCCCTTCCCTTTTGACACATATGCTACTAACACCTTCCTTTCAAGGACAGCATGCACTCACTGATAAAAAGAAGTGAATTCAGATTAGGTGGGTAGGGACAGCTAATTCCTCTGGTCTGGCTGTGACGGGAGAAATGTTCAGTGCTGCTGCCCCTGCTGGCCACTCAGTGTACCAGCAGCCAGTGTGCTGTGACCAGGACCAGGGCCAATGCCAAAGCCTTCGAGTTGCATGAAGCTATCAAGGTCAGTAAGAATTGTCAAGAATTATGGATTTGAAATATGTGAAGGAAATATAGACTTGACTGTGACCTAGTACCATAGGTCACAGAGAAATTAGTCTGAATACATTTTTTTCAGTGGATTTTACTATTTATTGTATGATGTACAATTACATATTTATTATTTAGGATTTTTTTGTTTTGTTCTTTTCAAAGCAATTATCTCAAAAAATGCACATTTGATAAAATAGTAAGTACTAATTTTTTGTTTCATAAGGAACTTGGGGATGCAAATGTAAATTGCACAAATTTTTTGTTGACATCTACTATCTGCCTGATATCACCAGAAAACACAAATATTCTGAAGAAGTTTCAGCATCTACTTCAAAAGTCCGTAATTAATTTAAGAAGACTATTCCCAAAGATGTCAACTTAACAAGTACTACTGCAGAAGGTTCATTGACTTTTTATTAGGAGCGAATGAGAATTTTTTCTAAATTAACTTCACTCTTGATTCCAAGTTTTTCCTGTGTATGTGTGAAAGGAAAATAATAGCTATTAAAAGTATTGGCCCCATTAGTTAGAGAACTTCATTAAGAGTTAGATGATGTCAGTTTTATATTAGTTTATTCTTCAAATAGAAAATCAATTAATTCCAATAACATTTATTTAAATCCCATTCATGAAATCAAAGTCAAACTTTTAGAAGTTAATTTCATCTTGGTAAAGTATTTAACATCATTGTAAATGCTATTATAAATCTGGATCTAACAGCTCAACCTTGAAGATAAAGTTATTTGTTGTGTTTACACAGGTATGAGACAAATTTTGGTAGAGCTCAATAGTATAGTAAAAACAATGCTCTAATTAAATGGTGAAACCTGTTGGAGTGCAACTCTTGTTGGAATTGGTTGTAGTGCACTAACTACTCATGAGTATGTCCAAATAAGCTTTGATAGTCTACCTGTCAAAATAGAAGCTGTACAAGTGGGGCAAAAGTTGGTTGTGAGTACTCAAAACACAGTTTATTCTTGTATTAATATTTACTAATTATTGTATTATTTTCCATATGAAAAACTGTAAATCTACTTTTGCCCCACCCTGTATTTATAGTCAGCTACATTATAAACCTTTGTGAAAACATTCATGTTAGATTTATTTTAAAATGTTTCAATATGGCAGTACATGCTTATTCTCTTTGCTGTCTGTCACCAGCAGATTTTAGAAATGTTTTAATTTTTTTTTTTTGCTTATCAGATACATGGTTTTAATAAGTTGAACATTAATTAAAGTACAAATAGTTATGAGTTTTTCACTAGATGCACAAAGAACCAAGGAAATTTTTTGAATTAATCAATATATACCTGGCACTGAAAAAACACTGAAAGAGTATTTTTTCTTCTGTATATATTTATTTTAAGTGGTGTTACTATCCTATGAGACAAAAATACACAGATATAATAAAGGAGCTATACGTAAAATAAATAGAAACATTCAGGCAGAATGTAGTGGTATGTTAGCTTAAACGCATTTTCTGTTGTTAGTTTGTACATGGTTTTAATTTTGCTTGGTTTTTTTTATTTGAGTTTATTGGGGTGACATTGGTTAAAAAAGTTATGAAATTATATAGGTTTCAGGTATACAATTCTATACCACATTATTTGTATATTGTATTGTGTGTTCACCATGCTTCAATTTTTTAAAGAACTATTTTGTAGATCATTCTACAATGGTATTGAACTTATTGTAAAGGCGTCCTCAAAATCAAGGTTGCATTTTATTTGGAACACCAACTTCAGCTTTTGAAATGTATTGCAGCAGATTGTAATTACTGAAAGAAAATCTTGAAACCAGAAAGATGATGAAATGTAATCCCATAAAAGCAAAGGAAAAGAATGAATAAACTAAATGATAAGAGGTGAAAAGCATGAAATGTTTAACTGTGAAATTCTACAATTATACTTTGGAATATCTTTACCTTTGGAGAAAATCTTTTAATAAAACACTTAAAAAATTTTTTTAACTTATCTTTATTGTTGAATGTATTACAGATGTTCCTCCTTTTTCCCCTATTGACCCCCTCCTCCCTGCTCCCACCCCACTCCTGCCTTCCCTCACACTATTGTCTGTGTCAATTGGTTATGCATATATGCATAGAAGTTCTTTGGTTTATCCCCCACCCCCGTTCCCTTTGAGGTTTGTCAGTCTAACAACCAATTTGTACTTCTTATTCCCTTCACCTTTTTCACTCATTCCCCCAAACCCCCTCCCATTTGGCAACCAAAAAAATGTTCTCTGTATCTATGAGAATGTTTCTGTTCTGCTTGTTCATTTTGTTTGTAGATTCAGTTGTCAATAGATATGTATTTATTGCCATTTTATTGCTCATATTTTTGATGTTCTTTTTCTTCAAGAAGACCCTCCAAAGTTTCATATAATACTGGTTTGATGGTGATGAACTCCTTTAGCTTTTTCTTGTCTGGGAAACTCTTCATATGTCCATCGATTCTAAATGATAGCTTTTCAGGATAGAGTAATCTTGGTTGTAGGCTCTTGCTTTTCATCACTGTGACTATTTCTTGCCACTCCCTTCTGGCCTGCAAAGTTTCTTTTGAGAAATCAACTGACAGTCTTATGGGAGCTCCCTTGTAGGTAATTAAATGCTTTTCTCTTGTTGCTTTTAAGATTCACTTCTTTGTCTTGAACCTTTTGCATTTTGATGATGATGTGTCTTGGTGTGAGCCTCTTGGGGTTCATCTTGTTTGGGATTCTCTGTGCTTCCTGGACTTGTATGTCTGTTTCCTTCACCAAGTCAGGGAAGTTTTCTGTCATTATTTTTTCAAATAGGTTTTCAATTTCTTGCTCTCTCTCATCTTCTGACACCCCCACAATGTGAATGTTGGTACGCTTGAAGTCGTCCCAAAGACTATTTACACTATCCTCTTTTTTTTGGGGGGGGGGTTTCTTTTTGCTGTTCTGATTTGGTGTTTTTTGCTTCCTTATATTCCAAATCAATGGCTTGCTTCTTGGCTTTACCTACTCTACTATTGAATCCCTGCAAATTATTCTTTATTTCAGTTAGTGCTTCCTTCATTTCTGACTGTGCATCCTTCATTTCTGACTAGTCCTTTTTTGTGCTCTTGAGGCCCTCACTAAGTTCATTGAGCATCCTTATAAGCAGTGTTTTGAACTCTGCATCTGTTAGATTGCTTATCTCCTTTTCATAAAGCTATCATTTAGTTCTGTTCTTTCATTTGGGACATGTTCCTTTGTCTCCTCATTTTGGCTGCCTCCCTGTGTTTGTTTCTATGTATTAGGTGGAGTTGCTATGTCTCCTGGGCTTCCTAGGGTGGCCAATTGTAGTAGGTGTCCTGTGGCACAGCCTCCCTGATCACCCCAGCTGGGCCCTCGAGGTATACACTTTGTGGGGACTGTACATCCTTCTGTTGTAATTGAGCCCTGATTGCTGTTGACATGTCAATGGGAGGGATTTACTCAGGCTGATCAGCTTCAAGGACTGGCTGTGCCCACTGATCACTGGCCTCTGACTACCTTGGAGGACCAGCTGTACAGGGGCCCACCACACAGAGCAAGACTTACTTCAGCAGGGCTCTGGTGCTCATTGAGTCCACTCCTTGAGTGTGTGGCTTATGGAGGTGGTTGGGTGGTGGTGCTTCAACATGGTCTGAAACTGTCCAGTGGGTATGCTGGCTCTGGGGCAAGGTCAGCCACTGCCTGTGTTCTACCTAGGGCCACCAGGCATAAGTTACAAAACAATTTACAGATGGCTGCTTCTTTGCTGGGCTTGGAGGTGCCCAGGCAAAGCCAAGTTGTGAACTAAGACTGGTTGCTCCTAGTGCTGTGCCTAGGGCCACTTAGTGAGAGGTATGGGGCTTGCTGAGGCCAGATGCTGCTTTTTTGAGAGAATTAAACAGTGTGAGACAGATTGCTGGAGTACCAGATATGGCGCCCATCGGCTGGCCTCGTGGGGGAAGGGTTCACCAAAGGCGCTTCCGCCAGCACATCTGTCCAGGAGAAAGCTGCCTCTTCAGCCTTCACCCTGATGCCAAACAACTCTGTTCTTCCTGTACGTCTCTGGTGCCTTTCAAGCTGCCTCCCCTACACTGGAGCCCAGAGGGATTAAGTCTGAGTAAGTCCGTGCGTGGGCCCTTTAAGAGGAGCTGCCTGGGGCTCCAGCAGCCTCAGCCTCCCTCAGCCTCAGTTCCTGCTGGTTTTACAGCCAGAAGTGATGGGGACTTCGCTTCCTGGCACTAGAACCCTGAGCGCCTGGTGTGGGAAAGGGACCCCTCACTCCTCAGGGAGGACCTTCACAGCCAAGGTATCCTCCTGATTTTTTATTTTTTTTTATCCTCTCTGAGGACATTTTTTTTTTTTTTTTTGCATTTATCTTCAGATAGAGCAGGAGGGAAAGAGGCAGGAAGAGAGAGAGAAAAACATCGATGTGAGAGAGACACATAGAGTAGTTGCCACCCACACAACCCCAACCAGGGTGGGGACAAACTGCAACCAAGGTTCGTGCCCTTAGCGGGAACTGAACCCGGGTCTCTCTGGTCCACCGGTTGACGCTGTAACTGCTGAGCCAAACCGGCCAGGGCTCCTCCTGATTTTTATCTGCCACACGTGGGTGTGGGACCAGCCCACCTGCCTCTGCCCCTCCTACCAGTTTCCATGTGGCTTTAACTTCGTAGTTGCAGGACTTCCATTCAGCTCGATGTCAGGTGGTTCTGAAGGATGGTTTTGCTGTAGTTTAGTTGTAATTTTGATGTGGTTGTGGGAGGAGGCAATATCGTGGTTACCTACACTGCCACCTTGACCGGAAGTCTTTTAAAATTTTTTGAACAAACTTATATTGTATACTGGAATGGAACTATATTGAGATAGCCCTGAAATGTTGCAGATAGTTTACTCATAAGTTTTGTTTTGTAAAATTGGAGGCAAAAAGATGGTACATGTGAAAATATTTGGCATTAAATACTTATTCATTTACATATTAAAAATGAAATGAAGAATATCTTCCATTCAGCAGAGTTTACTCTGAGCTCACCAGATAGCTAAACTAAAAATAGTACTATCAGATGTAAGTGCCCACTTCATAAAAACGTACATTCTGGAACCATGCAGATTTTTGTATTAATGAGTGTATTTTTAAGTGGACTCAGTTTTAGACTATAGAAGTGTTTTAAAGTCTTTCTAAATATGGTTTTTGAATTAAATATGTTGGTTAGAAAAATTGATAGTCATAAGCATGTTAAACTTGAATGAAAAATCTACCTTTTCTGGCTATGGAAACAGATAAGATGGCAGATATGGGATTGATAGAGAAAATCTTGATTGAGAGCTTAAAAATGATACCAAAAAGATACATTTAAAATTGTCTATTACATTCAGAAATAATGGCTTTTTAAATATATTTATGAAATTTAACAGTGAGTATAAAAATAATGGACTCACTTTCAACTGTTTAAAATTTGGTATCTTAAACAGTGAGGTTGTATTTTTAACATACTGTTTTTGGATTTTTCTCTTTGTTACAGCATATCCTCGCTGTCGATTTTTAAGAGGACTGCCCTATCTGCAAATATGTACATTTCTGAATCTGGACTTGATTCATGTTAATCAACCACCAGAGAAGATGAACATTTTCAAGAGCCATTAGAGATTAAAGTCCCTTCTTCTACTTTCTGAATAAAGTTGAATTAACAGACTGTCGTCTCTGATACATTGTGCAGACAGGAGGAGCAACCTGTGGATATCAAAGCTTTTTAGTTCTTTGGAAAACAATTGTCTTTCCATAGCTATCAATCTGTCTACAAGGAATAAAATAATATTAACATTAATAATTTGATTGCCTAATTTTACTAATTCCTGTGAAAAAATAGTTATCTTTAAAATGAGGAAATTTCATCTTAGAGCATCTGAGAGCTAGCCCAAACTCTCATACCCAGTGAGTGATGGAGTCAGGAGGCAAAAAGAAATATATGTGACCCGGGACACAGCCTCTTTAATTTATTACACAGCTTCCTACTTCACATCTGTCATGTCTATCCATCATTCAAACCTCAACTGGAATGACGGTGGGTACCATGGAAAGGGGGGAAAGGAGTCTACACGTTTGATAGTCTTCAGGAGATTCAACTGCCCACACTTTACTGGACCGTGAGCTCAGGAGGAGGCCATGTTTGCATCATTCACCATTGTATACCAAGCACCTCATTCTATGTACATGATACAGAGAAGCCAAGGATATTTAGAGGGATTCAATAATTTTTGTTAAATGCATGAGTAAACTTTTAGTCAGAGAAGGAAATGGAGAGAAATACTGAAACTGGATCTTTTGACCCTACTAATCGAATTAATGTTTCCACTGTTTTTTATAATCATTCATGTCTAAGTTATCTATTTATTCAATAAATATTTATTTTGCTGAGTTCTACGAATTAGAGATGTAGCAGTGGCATGTCCCTGTCCTCATGGAACTGATATTAGGTAATTAAGAAATTTCACAATTTCCTCATAGCTGCCCTGTGACGTGGGTGAGTGGATGCTATTGGTAGCCTGCTGGGTCTCTAAAATATTGCAAAAATGTCAAATCTGTGCAATTTCATTCAGCAAAGTATGTCAATGACAGAACTAGTATGTCCATCTGAACATGTATTTTTTTTAATTCCAAATTCCATCTGTTCTCAACAGGTGATAATTTTGTATTATTTTATTCATCAACTTTCCTAACAGTAAAACACACACACACGCCACCACCACCACAGCCACTGTCCTACCCCATCCTCTGCCTCACCTCAAACCAGTGCTTAATGAAAATGATCACTGTTGGGTGTGTTATGTGCTTATTATGTGCTGGATACCTGGGCCTTAGTTTATATTATTTCCGATCTTTCCAATAACTGCAGGAAGCAGATACTGCTATCTTTGATTTACAGATGAGAAAATCGTGGTTCAAGAGATGATTTTCCCCCAGATCATAGCTAGTTAGTAGCTATGTTCAGGAACAAATGCATACCTGACTTGCTCCTGTCTGTGTTTTTTCTTCACTATATCATGACTCTAGCAGACTTTCCTTGACTCATTTCTCTTCTGCCTTTGACTCATTCTCCACAGCTCACCAAAGTTATACACAGGTTTGATTATACAGCTACTCTTACAACGCATTCATGGGTCACCTCAGCTTTTAGGATAAAACGTGCAAACCCCAGTGTGGAATACAGGGTCCTTCTCGACTGTCCCCAGGCTCCTTTGCCAAGCTCTCCCAGGCTGTCACTCACCACCAAGCATTTACTTCCATGACACAGCAGGCTTTAACATGGCTGTTTGTGCACATGCCTCACCTCTGCCCTACTCATATTCTCTCTCTAGCAAAACCCCCACCTTCCTTCCATCTCTAACTCAAAGGGCCCCTCCTAGCTTCTTCGGAGTTATTTCCCCTCCAGGGATCCATGGTGCCATGCATTAATCACAGTCACTTGTCACATGGGTTTGCTCACTCTGTCTTTCTGCCCTCTTGACCCGAACTATACTATGGACTCCTTGAGGGCAGAGCCAAGTTCTTCTTCACCTGTCTCCCTGGAGCATAGCACTAGGCCTGTCACATAGTAGGGTTCAAAAAACTAAATGAACAACATATGACTCCGTCTCCTGCATACTCCTTCCCTCATGAACTCAAACCCAACCAGGCAGGAAGTTAAACCCAGTGAAAGCACGGCCAGAGGGCTCCCTGCCGCTGAGAGCTCCAAGGGGGCCGCCGCAGCCAAGCCCTGCAGTATTACCCAGTAGAAATGTAATTTTCAGATCGTCTGGATGTGACTTGATCGCGCAATAATTGATGAACTGATTGTATAATGTAAAACAGTCTGGCTATGAATAGGCCACTCTCCAAGATGAAACAAAAATGAGAGCGTGTCTCCATAATCGGTGTGTAAATGCAAGCAGAGTATTAAGCAGTCCTTTTTATTCTTAAAGAGCTGAAATGAGAAGAGCTCGCCCCCAAAGCAATCTCTCTCTCCCTCTCTCTCTCACTCATTAATAAGCTTTGAGCAATTTGGAGGAAAGGTGTGATATTGCTTTCACAGATAAATAATAACCAAAAAAAAAGATAATGTTGATGTAATTATACCTCGCTGACTAAAGGGAACTAGAGGTGGATTTTTTATTATTATTATTAGTTTACTGATCTTGGGCACCCAACTCCTCATAACTACTCAATATATCATGCTAGTTAATCATTCTTGTCATTATCTTGAATGTCTTATTAGAGGGCTTCATTCATCTGGTTTTTATCTGTTTCACTGAAAGCAGTTTTAATCTCATTTCAGCCGCACTGATAAGCCTGTTAGTTTGCACAAATTGGTTTTGGTGACAACGCGTAGATAGCAATAATGTGTGACTTCCAAATGGAAAAGAAAGATCTATAGAGGTCCAGAAATGCAGGTGGGGAGGGCAAACGAGCTGAGAAGAGGTGGAGACGGTGGTCTCAGTTTCCTAAAGGGAAGTGGAGAAGGTAGGAAACAGGGTGGGAAGAAGAGAGAAATGAAACAGGAAACGCAGATAAATTGTTCAAAGCCCCCTCCCCCGCACCGGCCCACGCCCACCACTGATAATGCTGGTGGTAATGGCTGCGTCGGACCACTAGATGGCCTAATTGAGTCAACAGTGCTCCCTTGCGGCGGTGGAAGAAGATGGGATGTTTAGTAGTAGAGAACTCTAGTCTGTGCTTTGCCTCTGACGCTGGGGTACCCGATTCTGAGATCCCACTCCGTTCCCAGTGCAACTAGAAATCTTCCCTCGCAGACCTTCTTGGGTTTCCCTCCTGCTCTAGGGCACTTAATATCAGCCATTCTTTGTGCGATCTATCCAGCTAATGGAGTAGCATTGATCACCCAGCCTCAGATTGGCCCAACTATCGGCTTCTTAGAATAAAAGAGACAATAATCTCAACAGGTTCAGTGACTCAAAATTGCATTATGTGTAGGTGTTAAAGTAACTACAGTTTCCGCAGATTCCCAGATCGCCAGTCATCTTTTGGGGAGGGGGTGAAAAATCAATAACCTGCTGATCTGAGCAGCAAAAGTAGGAATGGGTATCAGATTTAAGAAAGCAACCAGTTGAACGTCCTGACTCCTGCGCTTCTTGGTCCTGGTACTAAAGCTGGGTGATGAGGCTGATCTGTTCCAACCAGCCCCCCTTCTTGGGAGCTTTGGTCTGCGGGCTAGCTCTGTAAAGATTTAAAACCAGAATCATTCTCCAAAACAGACTAAACTCTATCTGATTTATACTTCAAATAAATAAATAGGAAGCATTTCAAGGGAAATGTGTGTCTCACAAGAGGCTTCAAAATCACTTGTCCCAGAGGCAAACATACCAGCTGAACACAGCCAGTCAGTTATCTGGTGTGTTTGGGGTGGGACATTGCTAGTAATATTCCAAAGTCCCAAACTGCCAAAACGCTTTGCTGTTCCATTTTCAGCCCCTCTGCTTTTCTAGGAATGTTGTCTGATTCATTCTCACAACTCCAAATGTTGTAAAAAGTTGGCTTGTGAAATTCTGCAACCTACTTTTTTTTTTTAGAAACCCAGAAGGCTACACTTCCCCCCAAACCTAAGCAAAGCATAAACCCCCCTCTGTTTTAGAATCTGAAACTCTCCACTAGATGGTTCAGGCAGTCTAAGCGAAATTCTCCCAAACCCTCTTTAGTCCACGTTTTGAGGTTCGTGTTTTAAAAGCGTCGCCACCCTGTAACTACACTGTGGAGCGAAGAGCAGAGGAAGAAGTTGAATGCCTCACTTCTCATCTGAGCCTCTGGGGTGGAAATGGAATTCCAAGACCACAGTACCAAGAAACTGATCCCCTGCAACCGCCTTCAGTGGGCAGTCCAGAGAGCCTAGACCTCGCTCTTGAATTACATTGTCAGTGCGTACTCACTCGAGCAGTGACATCAAGAACCTAGACATCGGTGAGGGTCACACGTCCATTCAACTTTGTGTTGTTCCTTCATAGGGAATTGGTAGCGCAGGACAACTGGGGACTTGCCTCTGGCCATATGAAGTCTCCATAATGACCCAACTCCAATGGTGACATGTTGGTTGTGCGCCTGGTCTGTTAAGAGGGTGGCCCTTTGAAGCCATCCTAATACCGCCTTGAAGTAACCAAAGAGAGCCATGGAGCCTGCTGTCAGGGCTGTCTGGGAAGTTCCTGTGGAAATGCAACTTACACGTGTGTGTCTTTGTTCCTTCTCTGAGCCACGCCGTCAACTCTTTGGAACAAAATGCACTTCCCACCAGTGAGGGCCCAACAACCAGCATGCACCGTCTGCATTCGGATGCATTGCCTGTGGTCTTGGACATGACGAGCTCAAGGCCTTGCAGTGACCATCCTCTCTTACCCCCCAGACCCCCCGTGATATCTAGCTCCTATAGGTTAGGGTTTACATCTTTCATTTATGTTCTGTCTCCCCCAAATGCGCTGCTAAATGCCCACATAGCACTGAAAGCCTTGTAAAGAAGTTGTGTCCGTAGCTCCAGTGCAGAGAGCTTGCCTTAGGTAGACAGAGGGACCCCCATTCCAGGTTAGGGAGTAAGGACCTCATTCCTCTCCCCGTTCATGTCCTTATACTGATGACCAGAAAACTGAGCGTGGAAGGACGCATGTGGGTGTAAAGACTGAGAGCGTAGGAGTCAGATGTGTTAATAGCCTGATCCAACTTAGCAAGGGCTGTTAGAAATCAGGAGCCAGGAAAAGCAGACACGTGGCAAACGGTCCATCTGCCCGGGCCCACCATCCAAATAGGGCAGGAGCGCAGATGTTCCAGCCAGCGGGTTCCTGCCAAATGCTCCGAAACCTTTTGCTTGTGTCTGACACCTAATGGAAAGTCCCCCTCTCCTTCTACCCACTGAGATGCCAGGGTTCTCTGACTCTGTGTAAAAAGGGTGAATAAACATAAAAGGAAGCTGTGTTTCCCAGACTCCATTAGCCTGCTCTAGGTCAGTCACAGAACGGTGTTTCTGTGCCTCTGTCTCCATGTGGTCTGGGACATGTCTGGGACTTCAGGTGACGCCTGCCGACTCTC
The DNA here is from genome assembly GCA_030848825.1 of Tadarida brasiliensis. Lineage (NCBI taxonomy): Eukaryota > Metazoa > Chordata > Mammalia > Chiroptera > Molossidae > Tadarida > Tadarida brasiliensis. The sequence continues at coordinate 34,166,438 of CM061275.1, forward strand.
TCAGCTCCTCCAGTAACAGCTGCTGCTGAGGCCACAGGCCAAGGGGCAGTACCTGGGAAGAGGCCTCAGACCTCTCATCGCCTCTGCTGCAAAGCTGCCCGCAGTGCCCAAGGATTCCCTGGTGTCACCTGGTGCTGGTGGCATCCCGTGAAGCAGATGTCTCAGTTGTGCCCTTCTTTTATTGCATCCCCCTTACCCAAGAATTTGGGTTTGTTTAAAGGTCTGAGTGCTGAAGGATGGATGTCAGAATTTCCCCCTGCCTCCTCTTGGGTGCATTGTCCCTGACCAAACCTATGCCCCTCAACCTTCTTTCTCTAGGACATCCTCTTTCTCAGCATATACGTGGCATCTCCAAGAATAGACAGCAGAGGGACAGTGAGGAGGCCTCCCTAGGGACTCAGTTTTAGTATACAATAGCATGGGCTTAATCTAGGACCTCGCCCAGCCCCTAACACACAGACAGACACCCACATCTGCACATCCCAGGGCTTAGGGTACTTATGGGTGTTTCTCCCATTTCCATTTGATCACATCTAGTGAGTTAGGTTTACTCTTTGGAGAGACACACATAACCCAGTTACCACCGAGGCCAAGTCATGGCCCATTCTATAAATAATCATATTCAAAGATTCCCAGTCTCTCTCTCCAATTTTTAGAGAATTTTAATGTATAACAGAATTTCTCTCTATAAAAATGTCAAAGGAACCTAATTACAGCCCCTGGTAAAAAGTTCTTAAAAGTATCTTTCCCCGTTCTTCTGATTCTTGGAGTGGCTCACATACCCCAGCAGATCTGAATGCTTCCCCCAGAGTCCTGTGGCTGTTTCTATGGGTTCCTGGCTTACCTTCTTCTCCCCTATTCTTCCATCTCTATTCTGTCATTCTTCCCAGGAGCAAATCTCAGGCGTTGTTTTTTTTTCTACGCGACTCCCCTATCCTTGCTTCTTTTGTCTGTCTCTCACCAGACATTGTTGGAATTCTGCGTCACCGAAGTCCAAGAATTGATCCTCAGAGAGATTCAGGAATTTGCTTCTCAAGGTAGAATTCTTCATAGAGAATGGAGACGAGGAGAAACTGGACAGGACTGTGTTTCCTGAGGGTCTGGGGCCGTGCGGGGCTATGATCCTCACATTAATAAGTTTGCCTCCACTACACAAAGAGCAAGGTTGAGTATTGAAAGGAGTTTTAATCACATACCGTTCTCTCCCTCCAGATTCTAAACCAGCTGAGAAACGGCAGCATAATGTTAGGGAGATCCAGGTGTGAGTGTATCTGCTGGTGAGCCTGGACCGCAGAACCTCAGACCCGTGGTCGGAATCAGACTTCTAACTGCTTTCTGACACACTTGGTCCTGAGGGCTCAGATGAGGGACATGGGGTCTGAAGAGCAGACTTCCCCTGGAGGACCTGGTCACCACACCTCCTACTGAGCCCAAAGGCACCAAGATCCCAACAGTCTAGAGCTTCTTTCAGGGGAGCAGGAGCAGAGGGAGGGGTGTGCCTTCATAGGGAGAAGTCCCAGAGGGGTTGAGCCCTCCTGTCCCCTGGCCTTTCATCTGATCTCCCCAGTCAGAGCAGCCATCCTACTCCCATGATCCAGTGCAAAGACAAGGGTGTAAAACCCCTTCCCAGTGCTGAAAAAGCTTAAAAAAAATAAAAGCTCCAATACCTGCTAAGCCTACGCACAGACATAAAAATTGGGAGAAAATTATCTGCCACAATTAGTAAGCTATCATCTCTGCTCACAGAAGGCTCATTCCAGACATCCCTCTTTTAAAAGATGTCATTGTCTTTTCTTATTAAAAATATTTGTGTGGCCCTGGCTGGTTTGGCTCAGCAGTTAGAGCATCGGCCCACAGATCGAAGAGTCGCAGGTTCAATTCTGGTCAAGGGCACGTACCTCAGTTAGGGTTCATCCTGGGCCCTGGTCGGGGTCATGAGGAAGACAGCCACTCGATGTGTCCCTCTCACATTGATGTCTCTCTCTCTCTCTCTCTCTCTCTCTCCCTCCCACTCTATCTGAAGATAAATGGAAGAACACCCTCAGGTGAGGATTAAATATATATATATATATATATATATATATATATATATGTGTGTGTGTGTGTGTGTGTGTGTGTGTGTGTGTGTGTATTTGTGTATCTTTTTACATAAAGCAGTAGAAAGAAAAATAAAGTGGGAAAGACTCAGAAAGTAGGGTTCTAATTCTGACGGGCACCAACGGTCATGTTAGGGTTTGTCCCCAGAATTTAGTCTCTCTCACATACCCAGCAGCCCACTGGCTAGGCAGCCCCTCCATCCACACACCCAGCTTGACTGATCCCCAAGAGGCTGCCGGGGTTCAGCGCCCAGGCTCTCACTTGTGAGAATAAGCTGTCATCTGAGGGCCCACTGTGGTCGGGTGGCTGACCAGTGTCGGGAGCTATGACCAGCCCCTGGAGCTCTAGCTGCCTGTGTTCAAACCTTCACCCCATCACTCCACAGTTGAGTGACTTCCGGCAACTTCTCAATTTCTTCATTTGTCGGATAGGGGATGTTAACAGTATAAACCGTATAGTGTTGTTTTGGGAGTTCAGTGAGTTAGTGTATGTACAGCACTTGGGACAGCATCGGGCGCATAGGAAGTTCTATGAAGTGTTTGGCACCGTCATTATGGTTTTCATAAGTTCCAGTACACAAACAGAACAGTATGACCTCATCACATTTTACGAACCTTTCTAATAACATTGGAAGGCTTATGCTTAATTTTACATTTAAAAATTAGAATTAAAATGTACCATTTTGAACCATGTGCAAAAATTTCCAAAAAAAAAAAAAAATATATATATATATATATATTTACAACAGAATGCTAATTGGTGATCGTCGACAGTCAGCTTATGAAAGACTTGAAGCTTTCTATATGTTTCCATGCATGAATTTTTTATACTAGCATGCACTCATTTGAAAGAAAAATGTTTATTTTGATTTTTTAAATAATTCTGGTGTCTGGGGCGGATGTACCAAGCAAACACCTCTAACGAAATGTTGTTCTTCCAGTCTGAGTATACCACATGTTGGACAGACAATAAATTCTATTTTTGATGGAAGAAAAACATTCCTCTGTCAGCAGTAAATTACCCCATTCCTACCCCACCCCACAAAGTTATAAATGCTTCTCCCCTCGGTAGGCATTTCTCCCGGGGCTGCATTCCACCACACCATGGCAGGTGTCAAGTTCTGCTCTTTCTCTGCGAGTCCATCCATCCCCATGACAGCTGTTGCTCGAAGCAAGAAGCTTTGTCAACCCCACCCGCCCCCATGACCTAATCCCACACATCATATTTACCAAAGTATTAAATATTTGATGACAGAATATGCTAAAGGCCAAAAATCACAGCTCAGCCCACCCATCTGTTGCTGCTCCATTGTCCCCTCAAGTCTGTTTGGAATAACAACATCTGAACAATTTGGGCCCCATGGTTCAGCCTCGGCCCCAGATCTGTGACTTTCTAGAGCATTCCTGGGATGGAAGCTCCCACCTTGATTCTCATTTTTGAGGTTTACTGCCAGTTTCAGAGGGTTGGAGTTATTTTTCCATTCTTTATGAGTTCAGACTTTTGTAAGCCAGAAGAGTTTATATGCTAAATGTATCACAGGACTCAGCCTATCAGCTTCAGCATCCAACCCAGGGGACAAGCAGCTACCTGGACCAGTGTCCCCTAGGTGATGGCACCATCATGAACTCACATACACTCTGGCTCAGAGCCCAGCACCAAAGATAAGCTCAGCTTCAGGCCACCCCCACACGAGCTCTGCCTTTCTTCTTTTTTTTTTAAATAATTTTTTTAAATTAATTTTAGAGAGAGAGGAAGGGAGAGGGAGAGAGAGATAGAAACATTGATGAGAGAGACCATCAATTGGCCGCCTCCTGCATGCCTCCCCTGGGGATTGGGCCCACAACCTGGGCATGTGCCCTGACTGGGAATCAAACTGGCCACCTCTTGGTGCATGGGTCGACGCTCAACCACTGAGCCACACCAGCCAGGAAGCTCTGCCTTTCTTGTTGCCTCATTTCGTATTCCTTTTATTCCCTCTGGACTCATCAGAGTCACAGCATATTATAGCTGGAAAAGAGTTGAGCGCTGTCCAACACACAGCTACCTGCAAACAGCGGTCACAGCAGCAGCGGCAATAGCGCAGACAGCAGTCACTATGGGCCGGGCACTCTTCTAAGGTTTTAAATGTATTGTTAAAGAAGAAAATCCCACTGAGTGAATCTGAAGGTCTAAGTGGCTTTATTAAGTGATTCATGAATCGAGCAGCATCCCATCCGGCAACTAGAAGAGATGAGTTGTACAAATGGAAGGTTTTAGGCAGGAAGAAGGTGGACCGAAGAGTGGGCTCTTTCAGTCAGGGGCGCTTTCCCTTGGGGGAAGGCAGGGGTCTCCTCGGGCAGATGACCTCACTGGTATTGATCAGGAAATTCCAGACTGGTTTAAGTTATGTGTTACTAAGTTTTGGTTTGGTGAAATGGCTTAGCAAAAGGGTCTCCATATTTTAGCCTGTTTTTGTTTTGTTTTTTCACACAGGTGTACTCATTTAATCTGTACCAAAACCCTATAAGGTAAATACTATTATTATCCCCATGTCATGGATGAGGAGACTAAGTCCCAAAGAGGTTAAGTAACTTTCCCCAGTTCACCCAGAGTAAGAACTCAAGCCTGCTCAGGTGAGGCCAGGTCCCTTGACTCACCCCTGCTCGGTGTTCTTTGCAAAACCAGGCTGTTGCCTGGAACTCAAAAGCGAACACCAGCAGCCATCAGCCTCAGAACCTTCCTCCTGCGTCTGCTGGGTCAGACAGACATGGAAACAGAAGAATCTCCGAAATACAAAAGAAAAAAAAGGTGCATTTGGCTTTATCTCATAAACATTTTCTGACCACCTGACCTGTGTGTTAGGTTGCTGGGTGAAAGTCAAAAATAAGTAAAAACAGGGACACCGATTTCATGCAATTTAAATACAACAGGAAAGATGGAAGAATGAACTAAGTGTTGAACATTGATAAAAGTGAGGGAAAGGCCCGGCTGGTGTGGCTCAGTGGACTGAGCGTCGTGCCATGGACTGGGAGGTCCCAGTTCGATGCCCAGTCAGGGCACATACCCGGGTTGCAGGCTCGATCCCCAGTAGGGGGCATGCAGGAGTCAGCCAGCAGATGGATGTTTCTCACATCAGTCTTTCTATCTCTCTCTCCCTCCCTCTCTTTAAAAAAATCAATGGCAACATTTTTTTTTTTTTTTTATGTGAGGGAAAGGCTTTTCTTTCTTTTCTTTTCTCGAACTGGCACAATACAAACACAAACAGCAATGATGAGACAAAGAAACACCTGTGGCCCCCTCACCACGCTCTCCTTCACCAGCAGCCCTCCAGGCCAAGCCCCTCAGGTGAGGCCGTAACTGCCATTTGGGTTGATAGTCTCATCAGGGCTTGCAGGATGCAGGAGGAAGCTAGCATCAACCCCATTTTAGAGACAAGGTATCTGAGTCTGGGGGAGGTTCAGTCATTTGCCTCCAAAGTCACAAAGCGAGTATGTTGCAAACACAAGGTTTGAAACCCTCTTTGGCACCAAAGCAAATTCACTACCCACTGCACAGCTCTCCCTCTCCCCACTCCCTCCATTCTCCAGACTCATCTCCCAGGAAAGCCTTTACCCAAGGGTCCCCTTTGCTGAGTGATTGATGAGGATTTCTGAGCAACGCCAGCCTCTTCCCCAGGCCTGGCCTGGCTACTTCGCCATTCCAGAACAAACACACGTTTGATGTACGAGGCTACTCTCTTGCCATGAAAGGATGTGTCTCCCAAGTGACCTCTTACTTGGTAGTTGGAGAGAAAGTGTGATAAAAAGCAAAAGCCGTGTCCTTTGAAGATAATTCATACACTGGCCAATAGTTGCGATAAAGTAGCTAGAAATCCGGTGCAGGCTACAAACAACTCCACATTAAAGGCATCTGTGCTTAATAAAACTAATAAATCAAATACTGTTAGGTGGCGCCTCCTGGCTGTTTTAGGCCTATAATTGGTGCACATGGATAATACAAGAAGAAAAGGCACTGAGTCAGCCAAGAGCCCGCTCGCCTCTGATGTGCCCCTCAAGCATCTCTAGGATTCTCTCCCTGATTTGTTTGGGGAAGTTCATCAAAAGGAGAATCTCTCACAAAAGTGCCAGGCTACCAATCTATGCCCACAAATGGGGAGCGTGTCCTCTCGCGGGGGATCCACCTGGACAATGAAAAGCCAGAGGGGAAGGTAAAAGAGAGGTAGGAAAGGGGGACCTTTTTTAAGTGGATTGATCTGTTGTGCATCTGACATGCACACTTCATATGTATTTCCTGAGTTCATCCTCATAACGACCCTGTGAGATATGTGACGTTGTCCCCTTATTACAGGTGAGAACACACGTCAGTTAAAGGACTTGGCTGGCGGCAGAACTGGTTAACTCCCAAGCCAGAGAAAGAAGCTGAAGAAACTCAGTGTACTCGGCCTTTGGAAGATGGACTAAGAGAACAGCTCTTAGAAACTTTAGGTCAGTCTAGGATTATCCCTTAAAGAGTGGAAATCCATGTATTTGCATTCGGTCAGAAGAAAGCAAAGGGTGTAGGTTTGGGTCCGTGGAGACTAGGTAGTGGTCATCTCCGAGGGCTGTTGGACCTAAAAGGAAGTGGTGGAAATCCCTTTTGGAAAACCCACATCCACCAGAGAGCTTGGGGCTGATGTAGAAGGACATTCGACAGCTCCAGGTCCAGGCACGCTCCAGCAGCGTGACTGTCAGTAAGGAACCACCTCTCTGACCTTCCATTGGCTTTATAAAATGGAGATGGTGATAACCCATTTGAAGTATTTGGGGAGAGCACAAAACGAAACGATATAAAATGCTTCGTAAACACGAAAGTGCTATGAAGCATAAGGATTGCCATGACTCCACCTTTCCGGAACTTTCAATATATAACACAGCCCAGAGACAGGGGAATGGACGGCATGATTTACCCTGGCTCCTTTTTACCACCAGAAGTCGATTATTCAAAGCTTGGGAGTGAAGTCAAGCTGCTTCTGGAGATTATTAGCTTTATAGTTTTCAGAAAACCGCAGCTGAAGATAGAGATTCTACTCCTCCCCCTGCCCAGTGAAAGGTTGCAATGACATATTCAGAGCTATGGAACAGGTTAGGGGTCAGCCTTCTTCTGCCAGGAAGGAAGATAATTTGGATGAGGAATTAGAGTTATAATACTGAAGGGAGTTCATGATTTGGGACTAGAAGAAATTGGCCTTTTGCCTCAGAGACCATTTAATGCCACGAGATTCCTGGCCCCCTTTAGCAGCCAAGTTTAAAAAAAAAAAGGAAAAGACTTTAACCTTAATTATTATAGCAGATTGGTCAGTCAGGGACAGATGGCTTGAGGTCTAGTCCCTACTGTTCTGTGACTTACCAGATACACACTAAGTCTATCTCTTGGTCAAAATTGTAAATAGTTATCTCCTTTTATTACATGAGAGACGGTGTCAATCTTTAATGATCAGTCAGTCGTATACAATGTCAGATTCATTCCTTGTGTGGTGTCCATAGAAAGACTATGCAAGCTAGTCGGGAAGGATAAGCTAAAAAAAAATTAAGAACAATACAGGTGTACAAGAATATAGAAATAGAAACTGATGCAGATATACTAAGCATGATGAATTACAATGACAAAGCAGTCTGAGGTCTCACCTTTCATTTGTTTGAACACTGAGAAGCTCCAGGTACCTCACAACTGCATGTTATTCTCTCAACTCTCCCACCTAAGAGCCTTCTGATTTTTTAATAGTATAATAGCATTTTGGCTTTTTTGAAAGGGGGAGGTGGGTATAATTTTGATAAACTTTCCTACACAAGCCACCAAAAATCCCTTATATGACTAATTAAATCATCAGATGTGACTGCATTTGTTAATTACCTTGCAGAGTAAAGGCTAAATTAGCATCAACCAGGCACAGGAAAGATATTCCTGGATGGGAGACTTTAGCTCAGACCACACAGAGGCACCACCAAAAGGTTTTCTTCTTGCACGTCTGGTCATTTGTAGGACCTAACAGCTTGGAAGTGGCAGACAAACTCGGCCATCCTCTCTAGCACTGACCGTCGTTATCCAGGACTTACTAGTGTAAAGCACCTGGCTAGGTATCGGGTGGCAAATATCTACTTTGCCCAATACTTTCCCTCAAGAGCTTACCTTCCAGATGAAACGACAAGCCCTGGCTGGTGTGGCTCACTTGGTTGAAGCATCATCCCATGCACCAAAAGGTGGTGGGTTCGATTCCCTGTCAGGGCACATACCCAGGTTGCAGGTTCCATCCCTGGTCAGGGCATGTGCGGGAGGCAACCCCTTGGTGTCTGTCTATCTGTCTATCTATCTATCTATCTATCTATCTATCTATCTATCTATCTATCTATCTATCTATCTATCTATCTAATCTACCTATCCATCCATCCATCCATCCATCCATCTATCTATCCCTTCCTCTCTCTAAATTCAATTTTAAAAGTAAAATAAAAGATGAGATGACAAGGCTATGTTTCAAGTCACAACTGGCAACCCAAGTTTGCCTGACCTCCATGCCCACAGAAGTATGAAGTTGTAAAAACTCAGAAGAGGAATAAAGCACTCTGATGTGTGGATGACTAAGGAAGTTCTGCAAAGGTCCAGTGGAAATTCTTTGAACCTCTGGTATCTGCTCAGTATTTTGTTAGCTGAGGGCAAATGGACTGCTTGTAGAACATTGCCACAAAGCCAATTACATCTCAGTGTTTTAAGGAATTCCCCATCTGCCTCTTGGACACCTGACCTCCGTTTTAGCAACTGGAAATTTCAATGCCTACAAACATATTGTTTGTCATAGCACCGGATTTCAAACTTGAACTTAACTGTCAAAATGTAATATTGCAGTCTCTCACATTGTGAAGTTATTTCTACTTTTTAAAGAGTGTTTTCATCTGGCAGCGATTTCTGAGATCAAGAAGAAATTATTAACCTCAATTGACAGCTAAAGTAACTGAAGTCCAAAGATGTTGTTCAAGACCACACAAGGCCCTGAGCAGAGAGGGTCTAGGACCCCAGGCCTCTCACTCCCCATCCAGGTGGGGACACAATACATAAACTGCAGTTTATCTGATGTCAAAGCAGGAGCCTGTGGTTAATGGTTATTCGCCCTGTCCACAGATCTTTGGAGAAAAAGACATTATAAACATGCAACATATTAAGCTGATTAGTAGAAGGAACATTCCTTGGGGATGGCATTCCAATCAGAAGCTCCCTTTAGAGGCTCCCCTCATAGCAGGTGGCTCTGTAAAGCCAGCTTCCCCTGTGGTACAGAAATCACTCCCTCAGTGTGGCCATGCCTCTCTTCTTCAGCAGAGACCTGAACACAGTGAGACATTGCTTTCAACACACACGGAGTTGGGTAGTAGGCTGAACATTTGCCTTGTACCTGCTCCGTGGATGAAAGCAAGCTTTAACTCCAACTAAAGCTGGTTATTCTGAGCAAGGAAGATGCGGTGGAAAGAATCGATGCTGACTTCCAGGAGTGATGGGGACAAGGGCTTAAGCCATGTTTATTGAATGTCTACAATGTGCCAAGCCATTTTGCGTACATTGTAGCACCGAACACTCACCACACCCTATAAAGTAAGACAGTTGTAGCCTTCTAACACATGAGAAGGCCTTGCAGAGATAAACAAAGGGGCTCCAGGTCACCTAGGTAGTGAGTGGCAGGCTCCCAACCAGCACCCAGTTAGGTGTAAAAAAGCCCCTGCTTTTTAATTCTCAATTCTAAGTCAAGCCAGTCACTGAAACAAGGCTGAGAAAGAATGCAGTCAGGTCTTAGGGAGAAATCTACCTCTGACCATACTTCTCCCCAGGAAGACTGGCTACTTAATGTACAGGACCCATTGCAAAGTAAAAACACAGGAACCCATGGTCAAAAACTATTAAGAATTTTAAGACAGTTACAGGAGAGAGTTAACCGAAGACAGGGACCTTCTGAGCGCTAGGCCCTGTTCAGCGTATGTCCACGACGCTGGCCCTCTTCCACCGACTCCACAGCAAAGTTGACAAGGTACAAGTCTTGGAGTAGGAGGCAAATCTGGACAGAGAGCCCAGTGGTAGGAAAAAATGGACCATGTTGTCCTCTGAAGACTTACATCCCATCATGGGCCTGCTCATCCCACACACACACACACACACACACACAAGCACACACACTGCCCGAGGGAACTCACAGATCAAGACTGATAAAAATTACATGGCAAGGCCCTGAGGGCAATGGTAATCCTTTTTCTCATCTCAGGAAGATTCAAAACAGCATCCCGGTGACACAGTGAATGAGAGAACATCACTCCTGCTGCAGCTGTCATTTGTATCTGCAATCCGGTGAATTACAGAGATTAGCCACGTCCAAGAGTTGCTGCACCTTTTGCATGGTTCTGTGCATGCCCCTTCTTAAGGTGGAATTGCTCAGGTTCACGGTCAGACTGGAGAAAGCTTAGGAAGGTCCGTGCTGCCACCCAGTGTTGAGAGAGCAGGCCCGAGAGGAGCTGCCCGAGGCCCGGCAAACATCCCGGGCTCTATAGGGCCATCCCAACACTGCAGAGAAGGATGCTGCAACGTGTTCACAGGCCCCAGGCAAGCTTATTTTAGAGGTCACGTCCTCCATCACATCAAAGATGTCGAAATGTGACCACACCTCACACTAAATAAACTGACGTGTAATTATCTAAGACTTGAGTTCAGTTGTTTTTGAGCTGGTTGATGCGTTATGTTTTGTAGAAATTTAGTTAATCATCTGTTTTGATTGTGCAATTTTCTTTTTGAAGTATGGATCCAGTGAGGGGGCTTTAGGGGGCTCTTCAGCATTACTCTAAGTCAGAAATATCAGTAAAGCTCCTAGGCCCTGGGCCCAGGGCCTTTATCGCCAGCCACTGTGGCTAGGCGTGAAAACAGAGGACTAGCACAGGAACAGAGAAAACCCAGGAGTGTTGCATCCGGTTGCCTCTGACAGTCTGTGCACTACAAGTATTAGCCCTCTTGTTATTTCTAGGTAAAGTCGGATCCCTGTTCTGCTGAATGTATCTAGAAGAGTCATGGGCACATCATGGCCAGGACCTGCCACGCGATCGTACTATGATCTCATTGTTCAAGTAACAAAAACAAAAAGCTCTCGCTCAGGTGTGCTGCACATTGCAATTCCCAAAGGAAGCGCCGCCTTCCCACAGCGATGGGTTCAACGGGCAAGCAGCCAAATGGAGTGTCATGCTCTGGAGTCCCCAAATCCAGAGGATGAAGAGACTCTTAGTTACATGAGATAAATGGGAAAACCCGTCACACAGCTCCTGCAACAGGGGACACATATGTAAATATCAAATCCCTACTCCTCCCACCAGACTGTGCCTCTGGGTAACAGGGTCGGCGAACTCCTGGTGCCGAAGCACAGGATGAGACCAGGGAGGCGATTGACACGTAATTACACACTCTCCCCATGGCCCGAGAAGGACGGTCCCTAAACCAAAAGCTCTTCCACACCCCATCACATACCCCTTCACCCAGCTGGACCAGCCTGCAGACCACCGTTTCACCGATCCTGTCCTTTTCCTGGGGCTCCTGGGACAACTTACCACAAACCGAGTGGCTTTAAACAACACAGATGAACTCGCTCACAGTCCTGGAGGCCAGAAGTCTCCCTGGGCTAACTCCAGTGTCAGCGGGGCCATGTTCCTTCCAGAAACTCTAAGGGAGAATGTACTTCCTTGCTTTTCCCAGCTTCTAGAAGCCTCCTGCATCCCTTGGCTCGTGGCCTCTTCTCCCGTCTTCAAAACCAACCACACAGCATCTTCAAATCTTTATGACTCGGACCATCCTGCCTCCCTTTCCCAGGAACTACAATGATTATTACACTGGGCCCACCTAGGCAATCCAGGACAATCTTTCCATCTCAAGATCCTTAACCTAACCACACCTGCAAAGGCCCTTTTGCCACATAGTGTCATATATATATATATATATATATATATATATATATATATGTGTGTGTGTGTGTGTGTGTGTGTGTGTGTGTGTGTGTGTGTGTGTGTGTTACTAGGATGTGAACATTTTTGGAGGGTGCTTTATTTTGCCTACCACATGCATCATTTCTTTAAACACAAATAATTGATGTTCATTATAGAAAAATTTAAAAATACAGAAAAGTTTGCCATTAGAAAATGGAAAATAAAACCACTTTTAAAATATTTCCGTTTTGTTCTTAAAAAAAAAAAAACCTACTAAATATTCTCTACCGCACTTCTCTTACTTCCCAGGATAACGCGATGCTCCTCCCACATCAACAGCTGTACCGCTGTGTGCCAGCATTGTAACGACTGCAGTGATCTGTTATGATACTGTACTGTGATTTTTGAACATGTAGGTTGTTTCCAGTTTTCTGTACATAACAATAATGATGTTATAACGGTCTTGTTGATGCATATTTGTACACTTACCTGATATTTTCTGAGGCTAAGTCTCAGAAATGTAATGGCTGTGGTTGCTTTTAAGGCAAAAAAGTGCCCTGCAGGAGGTCGGTGCCAGTTCACACCCCCCTCCCCCCTGCAGAGCAGCTCTTTACCCTGTACGCCCTGGCCCTGGCCAGGATTAGGCTTTTATCAGCTGATAGACGATTGAAATCTCGTAATTGGTTTAATTCATATTCCTTTGACAACCGGTAAGATTGAACATTTTTATATATTTATTTTGTACTTACAGGTTTTTTTTTGTTACTTAAATCCTTGTTCTTTGTTAAAGTGCTTATATTTTTCTTAATAAGTGTTTCTCAAGCTTATGTTAACCTTGTCGTATTTGCCACATAAGATTTTCTGTTTGCTGTTTTTTTATTGAGTTTTTATTGCACAGAGGTTTCCTTTTTTTCTCTGTAGTTATATGTCAGTCTTTTTTGTTAACTTTTTTAAAAAACGTTTTTCTTTATTGATGTTAGAGAGAGAGAGGAAGGAAAGGGAGAGAGAGATAGAAACATCGACGAGAGAGAACATTGATTGGCTGCCTCCTGCATGCCCCCCACTGGGGATCGGGCCCACAACCTGGGCATGTGCCCTGACCGGGAATCGAACCGGTGACCTCTTGGAGCATGAGCCAATGCTCAACCACTGAGCCACACCGCCCTGGCTATCAGGCTTTTTATTTATAGTGTCTGCCTTTGGTTTCATGCTTTGTGTCATAGTACTGTGGTATCATGGGCCTCACTCACCCTAATATATAAATATTCTCTGGTGGGGTTATTACTCCATCTTGATTGTTTTGCCTAAAATATATGTTAGTGGCATTAGCTAAAAGGCTTCTTGTTAGACAGCCACTTGAAACACAAAGATGCTGCTCCCTGTAGGGTTGACATCATGCTCTAAATAATGGGCATGTTGTGTGGCTGTGTCCAAAAGTTAGCCACAGCGTCTTTAATTGGGGTTAACTTGAGCTCTTAATTCATCGTGGTTTTTAAATCAAGTGAAGAGCCTTCAGAGAGAGAGGACCTATCTACCACCTCTTTCTATTCAGTTGACATAAATATGACCCAGCCCTTGCTTGTCCTGGCGGAGCAGTTTTATTTCATTTTCTTTGTCACTTACTTCCCCTGCTCTTTGGACCACTGAGACGTGGGCAGAGATTTCATGAAATAGGGTCCAAGTCTGTGGAGCTCTTGGCTCTGTCTATACTTCTCTAGGCAACAGCCAAGGGGAATTGGGGTGAAGGGCTTCAGAAAGTAGAACTTAAAGAAGTTACTGCAAAAGACCCATGGATTGCTGTTCACCTCTCAGGGGAAATAGTTCCTTGTTCTCACTTCATCTGCAGGGATGGCTGTGAACCCATTCAGCAAGTGTTTCCTGATGAGTTCGGTGCCGATGGAAGCAGGAAACCCAAGCTGGCATGGAGGGGACTCCGTGCATGTCTACTTACCAGACAGGTTTCACTGTACCCTGCAGACAGAAAGCTTTAGATGAAAGTACTTCTATTTTTCTGAAAATCTGAGTACCAATGCTTTCCACTGAATGGAAGAACTACACGCAAAATGGCCGCCTCAGATCTACAAAAGTGTATGGGCGTAGAGGATCTGCTGAGGACAAAGCCCCATCACTAACAGTCTTCCTCACTAAAGGAGGAAAGCAGACCACACCTGCTGTTCAGTTCATTTACTCAACAAGCAGTTATGGAGGGCCTACTTCCACGCTGTTGTTCATGCTGCTCCCTCTACCCAACATGCTTTCTTCTGCACCCACCTAGTGAAGTCATAATTACCAAGGCCCAACTCAAAATCTGCCTCTAATTTAAAGCCTTCCCCAACATCTTTCTAGCCCTCCTATCCTTTCTTCTTCCCCCCCCCCCTCAACTCCATCGACCCAGCTGTATTATATAGCGGCTTTGGAACCAAATGGACTTGGGTTTAAACTGATTCTTCCACCTAATCACTTGGTTCATTGGAACCTTCAGAATACTGACTTAACTGTTTTGAGACTCAGCATGCAGATTACATAAGATCACCCATGACACGCATAAGAGCAGGTCTCTGGCTTCCAGGTGCTTATATCAATTGGTTAAAACCATAACACAAGACAATATCACTATCATAAAAGGGATTCAGAATGCTTCAGCAGTACAGAGAAAAATGAGGTCTTGTAACCTGGAATGATCAGAAAAAGTAAATGGAAGAGGAAGCATTGAAGTTCTTGAAGAAGGGGTACAAGCCTACCAGGTAATGCTTGTGGGAAGGACAGGTCTGACTGAGCAAACTCTGTGAGCCAAAAGTGAAGGAAGGAAAGGCAGGTTATGAGATCAAAAAATAGCAGGCTCCACCAGAGCTGTTTAAAAAATAGTTTGTTCTATTATTTTTAATTTTGTTAGTTTTAAAGCTTCAGAAACCAAAGTTTTCTGAGCATGGACAAATATCATTAGAATTATCTTTAGAAAGATCAACTTGGTGACTGTGTACAAGTACAGTTTAGAAGGGATGCATTGGCCATTTGAGAAGGTAATGCAATCATCCATACTGGGGGAAAAGACAGCCTTAATTCTGGAGCCAATAAAACTGACCCAAATTGCAATTTGATTGGATATGAGAAAGAGAATGGACATATCAAAGAAAACTTATTATCAGTGACTTGGAGTATGGTGCAGCCATTAAGGGAAATAGAAACCCTTAGTGGAACACTTTTTGACATGCTGGACTGGAGAGCCCAGGAAGAAGAACTACCCGGTAGGAATTAGAAGCAAGAGAATGGAGATTAAGAAAATAATTGGCACCAAAGATAAAGCATGAGGATTTGTTCACATAAATGATAATGAAAATTGTACAAATTTATGAGATGGCCAAAGATAAAGTATAGGAATCAAAATGGACCAAGAACAGAACCTTAAGTAATGTCTACAATTTAGGGAGTAGAAACAGAAAATAAGTCCAAGATAAAGCAATATCACATCTGCATATGATATATTTACTTAATCTTCAATATTCTTTTAAATTACAATCATTCTTCAAGGTCTAACATAATTCTTACACAAAACAATTATTGATAACTTGAACTTATTAAATATGTACTGGTTACCAGACACTGTGGTAACCACTTTCTATGTATTATCTCTTTCCCATAACCACATGATGTAGGTACATTAATTATACCCATTTCATAGATGAGGGACTAAGATTCAGTGAGGTTTAGTGATTTTCCAAGATTTATTAATAGTTAATAAACAAACCTAGATTGTCTGGCTCCAAAAATCAAACTCTAACTTCTTTGAGGTCCTGCCTTTAACTAATCTCAAGTATCTTTAGGGTAAGATGCAAACATCGTTATGTTTTGAAGCTCTATGGGTGATCCCGGGAGCACCCAATCTGAGAACTCTACTACATACTACAGTGGTTAATAACAAATGTGACCTCAGTGTTAACAACCCATGGACTAATTGCTTAACCTCTTGGGTCTTAGTTACCTTTTCTTCAGATGGAGATAACCATTTACTTTGCAGGGTCAGTATTAAGGGTAAATAAGGAAAGCAGTGTAAGGTGCCTATGTGCTATAACTATTATTGCCGTTGTTGTTAGGCCCTCTCCCATCTTCCCTTGAGCTCCCCCCTCTCCCTGAATCAATTTCTCTCTGTAAGTCCAAGTTCTTAGGCATCACTTCCCTGTAGTGTTTAGTTAATGCACTGCCCATCCCCGGGGAAGCAGCATTTTACAGGGGACTTACTAGTGATAGAATATCAAAGAAGTTTGAATACACGAGGAGAGACAACCTGGTTAGTAAATTATGCAGCTGATCCCTGAGATGATCTGAGTCCTCATTCCTTCTTCCTTCTGATCTGCCCTTCTGACAATACCAATGTTATTATTTCTGTTACCAATGAGGGGCAGAGAGGGGCAGCATGCTTAGATCTCAACTTCAAGAGACCACAGCATCTCTACAGATCTCATTTTCCCTGTACTCGCCAGCTCCTGTCCTTCCCCATCGGGAGCTGATGCATCTGGTTTGGTCATGTTTGGGGCTTAGTCCCATGAAATGAGCTGAATTCCCTCGAGCACACCCTCCACCAAGAACTTCTCTTGGATTGTACAGTCTGCTCCTGCCAAACCCCACTCCCAGGCTCCACTTCCAGGAGGGGAGAGCATATGGACTGTTATTTTTTGCCAAAAACTGATCAGAAAACAGAACTTAGTTCTCATAAAAATTGCACAGTACCTGCTTCCCTTTTCTTACTGACAATAAAAATGAAGCTCGAGCTCGGGGAGCTATCTTTCTTGAAGGAAATATTTTTCATTCAGATCCAACTCCTAACTCTGTCATTTCTCACCTGCTCAAACACCCTGATCACCAGGGGAGAGAACCATAAACAATGGAAATTATAATTTTGTTAAGACTGTGTTTCATACTCAATAATATTCAGATCTTTTCATTGAAATCCATTGTCAATTTTAGAACTTTCCTTACAGAGGTGGAAAAGAATCCACCGTGCTTTTTTATTTTATTTTAGTTGCTCACTGAGTGAAATCTGAAAGTATTTAATTATTAGATTTATGCCTCAAGATAAGTTCAATGGTAATTACAGGATGTCTTTTTTTGAATTCTAATTCCAAATAATTAAATCCCTAACACACTGGATCATTATGATTAGAATTAGAATAAAAGTATCTTATATTTGAAACCAAAGTTTGGCTTTTTGTTTAACCTTTTTGCACCTCATCAAAGGGGAATGCTTTG
Organism: Tadarida brasiliensis; assembly: GCA_030848825.1. NCBI lineage: Eukaryota > Metazoa > Chordata > Mammalia > Chiroptera > Molossidae > Tadarida > Tadarida brasiliensis. The sequence continues at coordinate 34,183,732 of CM061275.1, forward strand.
AAAAGGTATGATTCAATCTCTCTAATGCTCCTTTAAAACAAAATAAAAAGAATAATTGTCTGCAAGAATTCTTTTCCACTGCAATATTGGCAGAGAGAAGGTGAGCCCCGAGCTTTTGGCTTGTTTGAGGTTCCAAGGCATGCTGACTTTTCTATTGCCATTTGTCATCCCCGGATGCAGGGAGAATTCAGACACCAAGCAAAAAGATGAAATAGATGCAGTGAGAATTTCAAGGCAATCGAGGAAGAGGATATGTGAAATAATCTATTTCCCCCACCCCCAATTTGTCAACCCGTTTGGGGGTGACTTTTCTGAGCTCCTCCTCAGTTAAAGATGAATGGATAAAGATGGGTTGTGATTGGATAGAGGTCTCAGAGGGGGCCATCCACAGACCTAAAAATCTAAAGCAAAATTTATGAAATTAGACTTCTAACTAAGGCTCAGTGAGACTTCCAACTAAATGCATGGGGGCTGGAAACAATAATTAATCAAGAAAGATTCTGCTGTCCTTTCTCTGTGTTGGTGAGGTTGTTAGAAACACTTGCTAAGATGGCTCATCTGGCAGATGAATCGAGCTGACCGCCCTGCAGACGTCTCTGCTCTCTGCTCCAGGATTTGTGAAATGGGAAGGGTGGTGGTTTGTGGTTTCAAGGAGGGGTTGCAGGGTGGGGGTTCAGGAAGAAGGGGAGACGCACATCTTTAGAAAGTAAATGAAACACCCCCAGGTGTCTTCTCCTGGCTAGGTGGCAGAGAGGAGAGCACATGCTTATTGGAGAGCATTTGAAGGCTGGGGTGGGGTTGTGGGGAGGGTGGTGAACATATAAGAGGGGGGAAGCGAAAAAACTATAAAGAGAAGGCCAGAGAGCCCTCCTAATACTTAGAAAAATGTCACATTAAAACCTCCAGCTGCCAGCGGCTGGAGGGAAAAGAGTTCCAGACAATAGCTGAGGGAACAAGTTGAATCTTGTGTTCATTCCTGTGGTTAAAACAAGTCTGTACGACCACAAGGAAAATTCCATTCTCCTCAGACCTTAACTCCCTGCTTCCCTGAGCCGCAGACACATTTTGCTGAAAGGCCCCTTAAAGTGAGCGTTGGCCATGCACAGAGGCTGGGGTCCCTCCTCCCTCAACCTTTCTCTCTCATGTTTGCACCCTCACCTCTTGAAAACGACCTCCTTTCTTTTGAGGGGCCCGGTGACCACATCGACTGAAGCCTAACGAATCAAGCAGGGTTCAGGAAGAGGACAAAGCCCCTGACAAGCCACAAGCCCCATTCACTTTCCAAACCTTGAAAGCCATGGATGTCAAATAAAATGATTCACTAATTCAATACATGCTTATTGAATGCCCACTCTGCTTCAGGCATTAGACTAGGCATCAAGGGGGGACCGCCATGGTCCAGCAGTTGTTAAGAACTTCCAAGTCAGAAGACAGGAGAAAAATGAGGGTTCTTGTGCTGCTAATTGTGAAGAACACAGCGAGCACCGTACATTGTGGACATGGAACATGGTATTTTCCTTCCCTTCTTCAGGGTTTTCACGAGTCCAGCTGACAAAGAGCCTGCCTGCTGGTGTCGGTCCAGCCCAGTGGTCTCTCTTCCTCACCAGTAATCCCAGCATCTGCTCCTCTCCATCCCTCCCAGACCAGCCGCAGGTCACCTCGCTCTGGCAACTCTCCTGTCGGAACAGGTTGATTATCAATAATTGTCTTGGGTTCAGGACAAGATGGAAATCAAGTTTCCTTCCTTAAGCAATGCCTCTGCTTCCTGATTCAGGGAGGTGTGGTCAGTATATCCGGGAGAGGGAGAATCCACTCAGAGAGGCATGGGTGGTGGGAACAATCATGTCTCTCCACTGAGAAAATATAACGCCAATAACCCAATCCTAGAGGGAGGAGGCCAGGTTGGTAGAGTGTGGCACTTAATGGAGATGAGAACTTATGTAGAGTCAACAGAAGGATCTGAGACTTGACATCTCCTGTGGTCATGTTTAAAAAGCCTTCAGTAAACTCCTATATGTGATTAGTAATATATAAAGAGAGCCATAGGAATTGATCAGTGAGTGCTCTCAGGGAGCTTATGCAGTGGTGTGCCTACAGATTTGAACAACCAGTTCTCTAGGGGCGGGGAGCCCTGTTTTCTAGCGTTTGCTAATTCCCATGGTGTAAATACTCCCACAATGGTTGATGATAAGGTACCAGCGTGAGGAGTCAGGAGGAAATGCACACAATCAGCTCCTGCTTGCTGATATGAACTGACCCCAGAACACCAACGACTTATAGTCTAATGAACACAGGACACACAGGCAGACTCTCCTGATGCACTGCCTGCTGGGTATCAGATGGAAAACATTTAACCAAGACCCAGAGGGGGACATGTTTTAGGGGGAGTAAGAAAAGTGGCTGCACAGCTAGGTGGAAACTGAGACTAGTATCTGCATTTCCCTTTCTGTTTCCTCGGAAGCACATGGGACCATGGGAGGTCAGAGCCTGCAAAGACCTTGGTGATCATCAAAACCAAATTCTCATCCACACAAAAGCTTGAAGCTCAGACTCTGTCTGAATTTGTTATTCAATGACTTGCCCTGGATACAAGCTTTCTTGCAGAACAGAAATAAACCCACCAGGTTCTGGCTGCCTTGGCCTTTGAATCATTGGTGAGAAATAAGCCCTCTCTAGGAAGAAAAAAATTCCCATGAGAGAAAGCCCTGCAATAATTTCCTGGGCAGAGAAGTGCTGCTGCACCTCCGGGGAAAATGTAATGGGATGGCAAAGTCCAGGGTGCTGCGGGAGCTCCAGCTCCTTCCTGCCTGTAATTCATGATCCCTGACACAATTATGAGCAATGAAAAGGCATAAGTCAAAGGAACATCGAGTAAAGCCAGATTTAGGAAAATAACACATTATATTCAAACATCTATATATATTTAATCTGTGTTTAATAATGCAAGGAATACATTCGTCCAGGCTTAGGCAGATTCCACATTGATGGAAGTTACAGAATCGCTGGGCCCTCTGAAGTTTCACCACAGGGATGAAAACTTGGGAAGGAACAGAGCTTGTCATTGCAGACCCGGGACACTGCAGAAATGCAAACGGAGGGACTGCAGAGATCACCACAAAGTCGGGTTTGCTGCAGAGAATAGAACCTGGGGTGAGCAAGAGACCCAAATCTCCAGCGTCTGAACTCAGTTACTCCATTTGCCACCCTCTGCAAGGCAGGGCAAGAAGCAGGAGATAACATCGTGGAGGGGTAGAGGGAACAGGATCACTATTCCACTTGTTATTTTATCTCAGATCTCCTGTCCTGCCCTTGGGCTCTAATTCTAGACCACCAGATGGGGAATGGCTGCCTGGGCCCTAGGGGAAAATCAGAACCTATCCCTAGGGGCCAATGCCCAGGCTCCAAGGCTCTTACTGCCATCTGGAGGGGTGAACCAGGTGAGTGTACTCAAGGATGAAGGAGGAATTGAAAGTATGCTCAATCTTTAGGGCAACCATGGTCCTCCAGAAGCTGGAAAGGGATTCAGTGGGGACACGGTGCAGTATATGCCAAATGGCAACTAGGACCTAGAGAAGAGAAACAGGCTGAACGACCAACAAGTGGGATAAATTATCCTGCTTTGATTGACCCAATGCAACAAGCACAAAGCTCCAAGTACTCTGAGCTGGTCATGACTTCCTTACTCCACTTTGAGCAACTCATTCCCCAGACTCTAGAGTCCCAAAACAGGTTCTAGGTCCCTCACAACCTCAACTGAGGCAGTCTCAGAAGCCAAGTTACAGCAGGAAAGTATCTCAGGGACTATCTAACCCAAACTTCTGATTTTACAGATAAGAAAACTGAAGCCCAGAGAGGCAGAGCAGCTCATTCAAGCTTACCCAATCCGTGGTGAAAGCCCAAGTCCACACACAACACTGTATCTCCTGTTGAGTCCTTAAGAAAGGAAGGCACACATGCACTAAATGCCAGGTCCTGTGCTAAGAGCTTGAATATATATTATCTCCCAAAGATTAAATACTAACAAACCTCAATCAAAGTTTACAGTTGAAAAGAAAGCTCGACTCTAATTCTGGTTTTGCCACTTTGTGACTGGACGAGTCACTGCACTTCTCCGGGTATTGGTCTGGATCTGTCACCTGTAGAACTTCCATGTGTCATCCACTAAATCACAGCATGAGGACGAACCTAGTCCAAAGCACAAGGGAAGAGGGGAGGAAAAGAAAACCTAGGTCAGGGGAAGTGATTGAAGGGGCCACTCAAATGCCCAGGGAAAGCAGATTGTGATGAAGGCCCAGATATGACCCCATCTATATTTCTAAGCAAGTCATGAAACACCTCAGTTTCCCCATCTGAACTTGGGAACCACTCTTCTTAACTTAATCCCATAAGAGAGTCATTCTAGGTGTCGAAACAGTCCAAACGGTTCCCAGAAAAAAATTGTGGGAGACGCAAGGACCATTCCCCTCGTTGATTTCAGCCTTCCTTCCAAGAACCAAGCCCTAAAGATTCAAATTGTCTGAAATTTCGTAATCCCACACAGGGCTCCTCCCTTGGAGGGAAAACCAAATTACCTCCTAGTGTCTCTTTAGGTTAAACACAGCTTGAGACGCACGCTCATTCTAGCAGTTGGCATTTGGAAAAAAAACATGAGCTGTGACTCACCAATCATTTTAAGCCAAGTAATTTGAATTTGCTCAGGGCAGGAAAATGGCCAGGGGGGTGGGATGGGTTGGGGAAGGGAGGACCCACATAGATGATGGTTAAGAACTATCCAACTCTGTTCTAAAAAGGCAAGTACAGGGGAGACTCTCAGAACATATGCTCCTGTTAATGTTGTTTCCCTGCTAGGAGCCTCCTAAATCATTAGGAAATGGCTGCTTTCTTCCTGCCTCGATCATGTATTATGGGGCATTAATAAATAATGGGAGGTTGTAGGACCAAAAGGCGGGAAAACCCAAAGGGAAGGTGATGGAGAGGCATAATTTAACAAGTAAATGAAAGAAGCTATTAAATCATAGTTAAATTATGCTGGCACTGGAAAAAAAAATTTCCTGCTGCAAAATGCTTTCAATAAAATATTGAAATTTCTCTCCTGGCTGACAGCTACATCTCCCAATCATGAGGATAGAAGTCTGTGGCCTGTGGCTCCTGTTGGATACTGAGCTCAGGCTGGAGCCCGGAGGATGGAGTTCCAAGGTGCTTCTCAGTACATACTTGTCCTAGATTGGGTCCACATTCACCACTTGATGCTACATCTGTGAGCCAACTACTGCCAGTGGCCAATTCATCAATTCTATGCCTGCTTCTCCATTGACTCCCTTTGGCACATTTTGGGGTTCCCACCTTAGTGGAGGGGAAATGGAGGTTGCCGAAGTTGTGACTAAGTCACAACTGTAGGCCTAGCTCTATGCTTTCTCAAGTACCATCATATTTGTTGTTGTTGTTGTTAATGCTCACCCGAAGATATTTTTCCATTGATTTTTAGATAGAATGGAAGGGAGGGAGGGAGGGGGGAAAGGGAGAAATATCAATGTGAGAGAGACACATTGACTGGTTACCTCCTGCATGAGCCCTGACTGGAAACTGGGGATCAAACCTACAACTCAGGTACATGCAATTGGCCAGGAATCAAACCCATGACCCTTTGGTCCATGGGCCAATGCTCTAACCGCTGAGCCAAACAGACCAGGGCTCAAGTACCATCATATTTATTAACACTGTGACATTTACTATAACACTGCCAGGTAGGAGGTGAACTCTTTCAATGGGGAAGCCATATCTTGTTCACCTTTGGGTTCCCAGAACCCAGAAAACTGCACACTTAATACATATTGAATCAATGGATGGATAGATACACGCATGCATGGGTGCGGAGGTGGGTGAATGGATGGATTCCCATCTCATAGCTGAGAAGTTCAGAGAGGTTAAGTGACTTTTCCCACACTGAACTATATTGTGTGGGAGTTATAACCAGCAGCCAGGCTTTCAGAATCTCAACCCTGTGCTCTTTCAACACAACATGTTCTCTCTCTTCAAGGGCACACAGTAACCTAGATCAGAGCTGGTATGAGGGACCCCGATTCATTCACAGGAGCCAAAAGTAGACACATTTTTCTCTGTTGAGATTGTGCCTTTGGCTGTGGCATAGACTGCTGTTGAGCATTTAAGGGACCTTGAGGGTCTCTGTATCTGAAATAAGTCTCTGGTATCCACTGGCAGAAGACCCGCACAGAAGCCAGGACAGGACGCTTCACATTGGGGGACGCTTCACAACAAGGCTCTCCCTTTCCGTGTTTCCAGGGATGTTTGCAGTGTTCTTGGCAGGAAAAGTTGCTGCCATTCAGTTTCTCAGACATGCTTGGGCCCTAAGCCCCAGTGGGAGAAGCACATGTGTTAACACGCCAGGGGAAAAAAGTCACAGCAGAGTAGATTTGTTTGGACAGGCAGGCTCAGCGGTCTGACAGGTGTGCAAGACAGCCAAGCTACCCTGCCTTTTAAGAATGAGCTACTTGGCAAACATATGAAGTAGTAGCTCAAGGTTATGAGTCTGTCCAGGGTCCCTGCATGGTCAGGGGTGCAGAGTTTGTTGGAACATCTTTCAAAACAGAGAAGGAACCTCTGAACCACTCTCCAGATTGCAGCAGCTCAACCAAACTCTGCTTGCTTAGGAGAATCTTCTGACCAGGAGAGAAGACAAGAAATTCACTTTAGAGACGTGCACTCACTAGCAAGAAATAGCAGGAAGTCTCTGCAGTGGACTTTAGAGGCTGAGAGAGCCAGGCTCCCCCACTTACAACTTCCTGCTTATGTAATTTTAAGCAAGTTGTCTAACTTCATCTGTTATCTAGTTGTCTATCTTTCTCTAGTTATCTATCTTTTTGGGCCTCGATTCCTCCCTCTTTTAAATGGGAATATTTGAACTTATTGTATCAATTAGTATTAGATTCAGCTATAAGTGACAGAAACTCTGAAGTCCCAAGTAACTTAAGCAAGATGTTAAAGACAATAAAAATAATCTGGATGCAAGTCATTTTAGATGAGTATGGTAGCCCCACAAATCATCAGGGAAACAGACTCCTTTTATCTGGTTGCTCTACCTTCTTACAGCACATACTTACACCATATGGTTCAAGGTGACTGTACGCTCCAGGCACTTTGTCCAAAGTCCAGTCATCAGGCAGGAGGGGAATGTACCATCCCTCCTTTAAAGATATTTCCCAAAGCTCCATGTAACTTTTCTTCTTGTAGTCCACTGGCCAGAACTTAGTCACATGACCACATCTCTATGCAAAAGTTCAGGGAGCTGGAGATTTCGTTTTTATCCCTAGTGTCCATGTACCCAGCTAAAACTCAGAGGTTCCATTTCTTATTAAAAGGGGGAGATGAGTATTGACGGGGGGGGGGGACATCTGTAGAGTCTCTCCTATCTAAATTATAGGACAAAACAAAATGATGGTTGTAAATCATTTACTTCAAGGCCTAGCACGTAGTAGTACTCGGTAAATGCTAGCAACTGCTGTAGTTAAGGTTGGTGTACCTCCGCACAGAGACAGATTTCTGTGAGAAATCTTGGCAATGCCCAATGCCTGACTTCCTCCCAGAGACACTGTGTAATCCTATCAGATGTATCATTGAGATCAAAATGAATTTCCCAACAAAGTCAAATAGTGAACTTGGAAAGGGCTCAGAGGAGAGAAATGAAGACTTGTAAAGCACTGCTAAGTAGGACCCATGAGGGAGAGAGCAAGGAAGCCATAAAGATTTCAACAAGAAGGAAGGGGTCTTCAAAGTTGTGATATCTATTTTATCAGTGATGGCAGCCACACTCTGCTTTCCCATACTGATGGCAAATGCAAAGAAAAATATATGAAACAAGATAAGAGTTGAGTGATACTTGGGGTTCTCATGTACATAGGTTTCATGCAGGGGAAAGATATGGAGGAGGTGGTGGGGGGGGGAGGTATTGTCACTTTTTAAAAGAGCTCTTTTATTGGCACCTTGTGCCTGTCCATTAGGTGTTTCTTGAATAGAAAAACAAATAGTAATCTTGCTGGAGGAATGTAGATGTGAAAACTGAATTTGTCAAGGTTCTCCAGAGACGTATAATCAAATGGCTATGTGTGTGTGAATAGATAGATAGATGATAGATAGATAGATAGATAGATAGATAGATAGATAGATAGATAGATAGATAGATAGATAGATGAACTGTAGAGGCTGGCAAATCCAAAATCTGCAGAGTAGGCCTACAGGCTGGAGAGCCAGAGAAGAGATGACATTGTAATTTGAGTCTGAAGTTCTGCCCCTGCCTGGAGAATTCTCTTTTCCTCAGAAGAGGTCAGCCTTTTTCTTAAGGTATTCAACTGGCTAGATGAGGGCTGCCCACATTATGAATGGTAATCCACTTTATTCAAAGTCCACTGGTGTTTAAATGTTAAAGACATCTAAAAAATATCTTCATAGAGACGTCCAGATATGTTTGATCAAACACCTGGGTACCATGACCTGGCCACTTTGACATATAAAATTAGCCATCACAGCCCTGGTCAGTGTGGCTCAGTTGGCTGAGCATCATCCCGTGCACTGAAGGGCTGCCAGTTTGACTCCCAATCAGGGCCCGTGCCTGGGTTGTGGTCTGGATCCCCAGTCAGGGGCATGTAGTAGGCAGCCGATCGATGTTTCATTCTCATGTGAAAACTGAATTAGTTCGCTCTCTCTTCCTCTCCCTTCCTTTCTCTCTACAAACCAATTTTTTTTTTTTTAATTAACCATTGTAAAGACCTTCAGAGTCTTATCCAGCAAGAGAGACATATTCACTTGGGGACCTCTTTTTGACAAAACAAATGGATTACTCAAACAAACAGTTTGAAATGTTCTGAAATACAAAATAAGTTCATTAGTGAAGGGGTTAGGCTCAAGAACAGGTAATGGCTTTTTATTTCAGAGTCAAAAAAATGAAAATCAAAAGCAAGGGAAGGGAGATTTGGGCCTTCAGACTGAATAGCATGGAATAGACTGAAATGATAGGAAATTATTAGAACCACAGGAGGTAGCTGATAGAGAACCCTGACATATGAAAAGCCTGTTATTAACTAAAGCAGTAGATGGGTATTTCATAGAAATTGAGGTTTTTACCCTCATTACTCCCAATGCAACCAAGGTAGCAGGGGAGGAGGTGGAGTGAGGGAGTGAATACGTTATGTGTGTGGGTGTATATTTGTTTATATTTGAGACGTACTTAAATGGAAGAGAGGGGAATAGGGAGGACAGGGCAAGAAGATAAATATTTAAGAAAGATTTATTTTCTTAAAACAAAGAATAACATATTAACTGAGGAAATCTCCATGTCCACCTTGACTTTCCGTGACCAATGAAAAACCCAGAGAAGATCCCAGAGGTGTTTTGAGGGGTGCTGTGAAAATGCCTATCATCTTCCCTCTCTTCTGGTCATATGTCTTGGAAGAGCAACCAGGGGTCACTCCTTTGAGCAGCTGAACTGGATGGGCTGACACATAGAGCAGGGATCCGCCATGGCATTTATGAGCTCCAGTCCACTCGGGTCATGAAGGACTCTTTCAGTGCATGTGCAAGTTCCAGAGTCCAGAATGATTCTTCCAAAGCCCAGCCACGACCATGCCTTGCACAACTCAGAAGACTCTAGAGCAGCAGATCTCAACCTGTGGGTCGTGACCCCTTTGGGGGTCGAACGACCCTTTCACAGGGGTCACCTAAGACCATCGGAAAACACATATTTCCGATGGCGATTCATAACAGTAGCAAAATTACAGTTATGAAGTAGCAACGAAAATAATTTTATGGTTGGGGGTCGCCACAACATGAGGAACTGTATTAAAGGGTCGCGGCATTAGGAAGGTTGAGAACCACTGCTCTAGAGGCTTCCATGGCCAAATGAATTCAGTGCTGACCTCTCTGATCCTCACATCATGAACCTAACTTTCCCTTCTGGTCTTATCAGCTGCTATCTGTGCCCCTGCCTAGGTCCAGCAGTCCAGCCTAACCTTCCTACTTCTCGTTTCCTGAACCTTCTCAATGTTTTCCTGCCTCTGTGCTTTTCCTGGTGCTGTGTCTTAGGCCTGGAATCCTTCTTCCCACCCCTCAGCCCATCCACAGAGTTTTCCAAACCCCGTCTCATGCTGCCTTCATCATGAAGTCCTTTCTTTTCCATTTTTATTGCACAAGGAATTAATTTATTATAAAAATGTTCATTCAGCCTGGCCGGTGTGGCTCAGTGGTTGAGCATTGACCCATGTACCAAGAGGTCACTGGGTTGATTCCCAGCAGGGCACATGCCCACGTTCTGGGCCAAATACCTAGTAAGAGGCATGCCAGAGTCAGCCAATCAATGTTCTCTCTCATTGATGTTTTTATCTCTTTCTCCCTCTCCCTTCCTCTCTTTCTCTAAAATCAATAAAAGAAAAAAAAATTTTTTTTAATGTTCATTTATACCAAGAAAGTGTGAAGTAAAAAGTTTGCTCATGTTGTACCTCCCATCACCACTACCAAGAACAACAACTGGCATCTCCCAGGTGCCAGGTGTAAGGGTTGTGACTGGTTTAAGGGGCATCTAAAGCCCTCTGATACCCCCGACTTAGGTAAGTAGATAAGATCTCTCCAATCTGGGAAGTGCCCTGGTACTTGGTATTCTTATGCTACTTTATATTTCCTGCATTGTCTTATAGTTACACGCATATTTATTTCAATTGATCTCAACACTCAAGCCTTTCCTCACTAAAATGTAACCTATGTGAGGACCATTTATATCTCCCCATCACAGAGCTTTGGACAATTGGTTCTGTATTTGGTTTAGCTCATCCAAACCCAATGAGCACATGTCCCTAATCCTATTCAGTGAGGGACCAAGGAAGAAACAAAACAAAACAAAAAACTCCACACAACCCAGCCCTAGCCTTCAAGGACCCTGCAGTTTAGGTGGCCTTTCTCTCCCACCAGAAAGAAATAAACAAAAACATATTTACAGAATTGCTAGATTCTGACTACAGAGAAGCAGCAGATCCTGACTCTGTGGAGGTGGCATTCATGTGAGCTAACAATTGCTTAGCAACAGCATTTAAGAGCATTTACAAAGCAATCATCAAATGTGAACAAATGACACTGAGTTCAAAATGTGGGCAGGCGCCGAGAAGGAATGTCGGTGGGTAGTGGGTTAATACTGCAGCTCCCTAGAGGATGGTGACCAAGGGGGGAGGGGAGCACCTGGGACATTATTTATGATGCACTGAAGGCTGTCAGCAGCATCCTTCTGGAGAATTTTGCCTGCAAGGGGAAGTCATTAGAAGAGAAGGCGCTGCCCCACTGGAATGGACAAAGCCTTCCGGCTTCTAATCCCTCTGACCCTGTAGACGCATTTCTTTTTCTGTTGATCTTTTCTGGTCCTCAGTCATCGACTACTATTTATATTTTCAGCCAGTGTAGCATATATATAATGAAGAGGCTTAGATGTCCAAAAGACTAGGGTTCAAATGTCAACGCTGACACATCCTCCAGGGATGAAAGCACCTGAGAGCCTGAATTTCCTCATCTGTAAAATGGAATACAGCACCTAACACGTCGGGCTGTTGTGAGGCCGAACACTGATTGCATTTGGGAAATGATTTAGCTCAGTGGGTGGCACAAAGCAAGTGCTCAGTGAAGAAGGGCTGTTTTTATTGTTAGGCCCATTACCTCTAACTAGAGCATAATCATTTTAAATAGAGGGAGAGGCCATCCCCTGCCCCCCTGGGCTCCCACGTCTGGAGCCCACACACTAAGCACATTCATTAACCCACTAAGCTTCCTGCCTTTGCTTGAAGAACTCTGCTCCCGGACAGACACAAATACACAAGCTCCTACACCAGCTCATCACGGACAAGGGGGAGGGGTGCGAAAAATATGTCCCACAAGGATCCACAAGATGGTTTAAGCCTGGTAGGGGGTGAAAAGAGAGTACCCTTATAAGCAGGAATGTGAAGGACTGACCACAGAACCTCTTCCATTAGACAATACAGGGGCTTGAAATGTGTTGTCCAAAACCCAGCTTCTTTCCTTTTCTTAAGACAGGACTGAATATGTAAAGAGAGAGGTTACATTTAGTTCCATGGAAAATGATATTTATGCAAAATATTGAATCTCCTCTCAATGGGCAAGATGGCAAAGCCATAGCTAGTGGGGGTGGGGGGGGAGAAATTGGCTTGTGAGGCAATGATCTGAAATCTTGAGAGACCTGAGCTCAAATCTTTGCATTGATCCCAAGGAAAGGAATATTCCTGCCCAAGAGGGGATGACTATGGATGATTTGTTTCTGTTTCCTTGGGCCTCACAAATGCATATTTATATACCTAATCTCACTCTGTGTCACATTCAGAAGATCAGACTGAGGGAGATGAGGTCAGTGCTGAAGCTGCCTGAGGTCTCCTCTCTCTGACACCTTTCTCATTTCCTTGAGCGGAAGAATAGAGCTGACTTCCATCTTTCGAATCATTGTTTTGCATTTTTTGATCAGGAAGGATTAAATTGAATTAGATGGGTCTGGAGTGGTTATTAGAACCATTAAATTTGGCATAATGGACATACCTAGAGAAAACATATACATAAGGAAATCAAAACCGGACTCAGTTTTTTATCCAGTGCTCTGACCTCTGCTGGAGTTCTGACAGGCAGAGTTTAGCTGTGTATTTCTTAAGATGATACATAAAACAGTAAAATGCATCCCCTAAGATACACCTATAAATCAACATTTTCTTTGCTAAAAGGGGGGAAAAAACTGCCAAAAAAAGAGACAGAGAGAGATCTTTTAAAATATTTATAGACATATTTTCCATTTGGGTCCTTATTTGAATTTTATTCTCATTTAGAATACAATTCTGACAACTCCATCATTAACGCCAGCGCTGGCAATATCCCATAAAAAAACACCAATATAGCACGAAATCGAGATGCAAAGAGGATTATTATGTCATATTGAAAGAAGGGAAAGGAGAATTAAAATAAGAGACCTATCTGAAACGATCAGGAATGAAATTCTCTTTGGGATAAAATGGTCTCTTCCAGAAATGCAGCCATTTAAAATAAGATTAAAGTGATATTTTGGAAGAACTAAAGCAGAATACAAACTATCTTTCCCTGAGTGAACTTAAATTTGCATACAATGAAGGGTAAATGAAAAAGAGGACATATTTTTACGCTATTAGACTGAAGCTTCTCCACTTTGCTCAAAACTTCTCACCACGAGCTCCTGCACCAATACATCGGGGGTCCATGTTAATGATGCAAATGCTAGGGCCCCATCACTTCAGAATCTGAATGTGTATGGGGAAGAGCCACCCTGGTAGTTCTAAACCCCACTGGTGTTTGAGAACCTCTGGTATGGAGGGTCTCTGGGAAGAAGAGTTGAACCAGGACAGAGTTCAGAGCATGCGCCATATCCCAAGAACTACCAATTCCATTCAAAAGTCCTGAATTTGAGCCCTTCCTCTTTTTTACTACCAGAGTGACCTCAAACAAGTCATTTAATCTCCCTAGCCCCCAGTGTCCTCACTTGTAAAGGGGGATAATTGCCTGGCCGGTGTGGCTCAGTGGTTGAGCATCAACCCATGCACCAAGAGGTCACTGGTTCCATTCACAGTCAGGGCACATGCCCAGGTTGTGGGCCAAATCCCCAGTGGGGGCACGCAGGAGATGGCCAATCGATGTTCTCTCTCATCAATGTTTCTCTCTCTCTCCCTCTCCCTTCCTCTCTCTCTAAAATCAATAAAGAAAAACAAATTTTAAAGGGGGATAATTTTTTCACAGATTGCCTTCAGTATTGAGGAGGTGACAGACTTCTATGAAAGCACTACATGATAAAAATTGCTCCTTAGTATCATTATTGTTACCAGGTAGCCAAGAGTATGGTCGTAAAAAATAGCTTTAGCAACATCACCACTATTAGGAGAAGGAATATAGAAATCACAAACTAAGTAGGCCAGAAAACAACTAGCTGGTAAAATTCCATGTGATGATCAAGTACATGCACGAGTCAATATAAACCCATTGCTTAGTGCGCACTGAGCTGAAAGAATGTTGACGGGGATGACAAGGTAGAATTAAGCTGGGACAGAGCCATGGCGATGTGGGAATGACCAGGATGGCTGCTGGGAAGGAGGTGGTTTTGTTTCTCAGAGACATCTGAACACGGAGGCTTGGTAAGTGGGAATGCAGACAGGTGACTCTCTTTGTAGATCTGAAGACTGAAATCAGAGAGGAAAGGGAAGTGTTCAAAGACTCGCATCTGAAATGAAGCGCATCTGGGTGGAGGAAGGGAAGCAAAGTGGCCTTTCAAAATCACAGCGAAGGAACCACAAAGAATCCTAAGGCTAAAGTTCATTTCCAACGCTGAAGCAAATCATAAGAATGCCAAAATGGAATGAAATGTTTAAAGATCTTCCTGATCACAAGGGACGCAAGCTTAGTTACAGAAAACCAGCCCTGCCCCCTTTCAGGTTCCTCGTGGTGTTTGTGGTAGGGGCTGGGGGAGAAGGGGAGGGAAGGAGGGTTCTGTGCTTCTTCTGGAATGGGAACTGGAGATATCGGGACTCAGAGTAGCTGCATCCCAAAGGGACAGAGCTCTGGCTTCTTTATGTTAAGCTTTGGAGCTTAAATTTAAACTTCCAAGGCTCCCTCCCCTTGAAGCCTAGATACATTGATTTTCTTCCTGGAAGCTCTGTGCTGTGCCCAGCTTTTACTCATTCCGTTCCTTGGGCCAGGAATGTCCTTCCTTGCCCCTGTCTCTTACCTTGAAGTCCTAATTATCCCTGAGGACTGATTCCAATCATCAACTCACCCACCACACCCCATTCATTACCCTCACCACTCCCGTCTCTCTGACCTGTGTCATTGTTAGGTGTCTGTGTGTGGGTCTGTGTCTAGGAGGTTCTTTGAGGGCAAGGACTGTATCTGATTCACTAGGTGTGTCTCTAGATACCTTCTTCCAGGCACTACGAATGCTCGAGACACAGAGATAAATGAAACCCTCTCACCCTGTACCTTTACTGGGCTTGGGGATGTCATTTACCCTGAACGGATAAAACATCATGCAACAGACCCAAAGAGGAAGAAAGAGCCATGGGATTCCCTGTTCACTGCAGCAGGATTTAAAGAAGACTGTTTCTATGTCAGCAAGCAAAAGGATCACAGTCAAGAGCTGCCTTTCACCGAAGACCTGTGCTAAAAAGGAGCACATATTATTGAAGGTCAAGACCCGGAGACCCCTAGCTGGCCTTTCTGTGCCGTCACACCTGCGCTTTCTCACACGGTTGCCTATGGACAGGAGGCCTCATCCCATTGTGTGCTGGTAGATCAGGCCCATCTCTAGAAGTCTCTCTATTGCTTGTCTGTTGTAGGGGCTCCCTACTGACAAAAGTCGTAACACAGACCAAATCAAAGAGGAGGGGACTTCCCCAAAAGTACATACTCTGTTCCTGGCAAAAGCAGGACTAGAGTTCCAAGGCTTTCAACATCTCCAGCAAGTCCTCCCTCTCTGAGCAAAGCAACACTTCAGTTTCCCTTCATAAAGTATCCAGAATCTTCACATTCACCCCTATCAAAACACAACTTTTCCCACCTGGTTTACAAATGGGTCCCCAAAAAATCCCCTTCAGAAGAAGGTAGCAGGGACCACTCACTCGTCCTGCGGAGGTGCTACACCTTCACTGCTTCTTCTGCAGGCAACTCCGCCCTGCATGCCACCCACCTGCTCCGCCTGGCCGTCTCATGCGTCATCTTCTCAGAGAGGGTTTCTCTGACATCCCCATCTAAATAGTGCCTCTGATACACACTCATCAGTGATCATATCTCCTTATTTTTAACCTCCATGGGACTTATCATGACCTAAGATTATGGTATTTGTTTATTTTATTGGCTGTGTCCTTATACCAGAATGTAAGCTCCATGAGGTTCAGGACTGTCTCTGTCTAATTCTCTGTAGCATCCCCAGCTCCTAGAAGACTGCCTGGTACAGAGTTGGTATCTGGTTATTCCCTATTGTAGAAGTGAGTGGAGTCAGTGAAAGAACTGAAGAGCCATTCCTCTCTGGCTGTCCCTCACAGGTAAGCAGAAGTGTCTGTGCACAGAGGGAGGGAGGAAATGATGTGTGCTATGAACCCTATGGACAAGTGAAATCTAGAATGATAAAACTTAATGTCCACATTCTCTTAGTTAACTACAAATCAAGGTGGGCAAAGGAGATAACATTGGGCCAATGATTTTGACCAGACTGATATATTTTAAAAGCTGGAGTGGAATTTTAGTCCTGTAAGGATACACCATAGCTGGCAGTACACACATGCACACAGGGAGTGCACATACACACACACACACACACACTCAAAACCTCCTATTGCCCCCTTCCTATTAGATACCCCAACAAAAACTCTCAAACTGAAAATAACATGATGTTGTTCAGTTTCTCAGGGAAATCCACATATCCATGGAACCCCAGAAAGCAGCGAGGCTTCTCTATTGGGAAAAATAAGAGTCCAAACACAATTATATTTGTCATTTTTTGTGCTAAATATTTGTTTAGCCCAAGAACTAGCAACAAAATGCTGAAAACACGGAGACTTTTCAACACTATTTATTTTTTCATGCAGAGATATCCCCTCTGCATTACAGGTACATCTGAGATTAAGATGTGAACATCTTCCAACATTGGGGGAAAAAAGAATTTTTCTTTAAATAAAGAAATGCTCACAGTGCATTTTGTTTCTCACGAAGCACCCTGCAAATCCAACTGTGGTGGAAAATTTAGAAGGAAACAAATTCAAACTCCTGTTTAATTTCCTTTTTCCTGTTTAGCTCCAAGCTCGGTATGTGATCTTATAAGTTGACAGGGGTAACATTGCACCTATTACCACTCGTCAACCAAAAGTAGATTGTCTGGGTTTCAATAAATGTTTCTTGAATTGGATTTAGGTTGGTGAGAAAATAAATTAAGTCAGAAAGTCTTTGAAGCAAATTACATATTGAAATGAACAGTTTGATGAACAACCCCCTCCCGCCCCCCCAACATAAGACAGAAAGAAAGGGGGAACGCTGAAGTCTTGCTTTCCTAGGCTGTGAGAATTTCTTCCGCTGTCACATCTGCGAACGCTTTACAAGGCAATGTCTACAGCTTGATTTTTACAGCCCATGTCAACTGGCGTTTGCATGACATCTGGGGCTGTATTTTTGGAGAAATTTCAAAGCTAGTGATTTCCAGTTTTTAATCACGAGTACTTATTTTCTCCCAAAGCGTAATTGTCTATGGTTCCACTTTATTTTTTTATGGGAGCCGTGTAAAATGAAAATCAGGGTGAATTAGTAACTTGATCTTGTAGCTGCCAGCATTTGATGGCTCTTACCTGCTCTAGAAGCTAAAAGCCAATGTGCTAACCTCACTGTGTCGGAAAAACTGAACACGTGGCTGTTGTCAAGGACGAGACACTCACAGTCGTGAGAAGAAAGGGAGCTGGAAAGGCTAATGAGGGAAGAGGCCATGCACCCCGACAAGAGCACAGCATCCTGCCCCTTCTGCTCAGAACCTGGGTCAGGTTTGGGACCCCAGGTGCTCCATGCCGGAGGCGAGGCGGTACAGAAATCATTTTCACCCCTTTCCACTGAGAAAGGAAAACACCGCATTTGAGCAGCCTGCTCCCCAGTGAGGGAATGAATAAGCACTTGTTTTTCTTGTGGGTTAGTCATACAGCCTGGTGTGCGTGCAAGTAGGAACTAGACCAGAGGCGGCTTGCCTGCAAGCTCACCCGGGCTTCCCCTGCCCGGCATTAGGGGGGGTTTTGTTTGTTTGCTTGGTTGCTACTGTTGACTTCTTTTCCTATATTTTGGATTAAGCTATTTAAACTCAAGAGATAGCAACCACTAGACCTGTAAGAAGGTAAGTGATTTGCCCCGGGTCCCACAGTTAGTTAGTGGCAGAGCTAGTCTGTACAAGACTCCTTTACATAAACCGAAGCAGGTGAGTTAGGGGTGAATGAAAAAGAGGGGAAAGTCGGGGCTTAAAGAGCTGCATAGAATGGAGGGGCTTTGAGAGAAAATTGATAGATGGTGCTTTCAGTGGCCTGGCTTCCCCTCCAACTTCTGGCTTCTCTATTTTCCAAGCCTTGCTTTACTTTGAGTTCTGTCTGGGCAAGTTCTGATCTCCTGGAATGCCATCTTTGCTTTTCTTATCTGGGAGCTAATCACTAAATAGCAGGTGGGAAGAGTCTGTTTTTCATCTCTCTTGCTCTCTCCCCTCCTCTTTTACTCATTTCCTCGGGGCTATGAATTTTAAGCAGTAACCCCCCCTGATTTGTTCGCACCTGGACTATCACTCTCTCTTTGTTTGGAACGTATAGGAAGGAGCAGGGAGAATCAAGAGAATAAGCTGTTGTCTAAAGATAAAAGAGAGATGTCAGCATTTAAATATTAATGCACACACTCTGTGAGGCGTGCTCACATATACAGATTTTAAACCCAGCTTTCTTTCTTTCAACTCCTCTGTTTCCCTGCTCATCTCCACTCCCAGCTGAAGTCTTACAAGACAAAGAATATTTACTGTGTTTCCCTTCAGTTATCAACACCCCACACAAACAGGATGACAGAGGAAATAGGCAAAGTACCTCTGCAAGCCTGTTTGGGGTTGAAATAACAACTAGAATGCCTAGAGGCTCCCAGAGATTAGTTTAGAATTTGCTCCTACAAATGTTGACTCTTGAGGGAAGTTGTCATCAATCTCACTGTCTCTGTGGGCACTGGGAAGTTGCAGCTTCTTTAGCTGTGTGTTCTGTTCTCATCATGGACTTTCATTTTGGAAAGGACTTCGGAAGGTCAGCTGGTGCAGGCTCCCACCTTTAGTTATCATTTGTCTCTAAACCCAGAGACCAGTGTTTGTGGTCCACTAACCATTAAGCTCCCTATGGAGAAAATGAAGCAAAATGTTGGACACACGGATGCAAATCCAAATCCAAAGTTTCCAATCCGTGGGCCTTAGGATCCCATGGGAACACCATATTTGCATGAATCAGCACCTATAGATTGGCTAAATAGCATGACTCATGTACATATAGTCTGATGTATTTATTCTTTCATTCTACAAATATGCATAAGGTGCCTACTTTGTGGCAGGGACTATGCTAGGTGATGAGCATACAAAAGAGAGTGAACAAGTCAAAACAACTCTGGCACTGTGGGTTTCCAGTCCAGCGGTGAAGACAGCCACAGAGAGTTACAGGAACACAGTGAAAGCAATAACTCAGATTGGGGATATTATATAGATAAAGTTGTGATTAATAGCATTCAAATTCCTTTCAAGGTGATAGCCTGTGATATTAAGCATTTGTTCTACCAACGCATTCCTAACGTGTTAAGTGTCTTTATCTGCAGGTCTATAAATTTCTTGAGATTAAAATGTGCTCTCCATACTAAAAAAGGTTGGACACCACTGACCTAAATCATCCCTAAGAGACATATATTTCTATCACGGATGAATAAATTAAATAGCAAGAAGTGATATTCCACCAATATTCCAGCAACACTCAGGTGGACAATTCTTCCCTACATCTGAGCTTGTGTAGCTTCAATGAAAGTTAACCTCAGAGCTCTCTGGAGCCCATCATCCCATGCTACCTCTGGGGAACCTGGAAAAATCAAGAAAGAACATACTCATTTGGTCAGACATTTCACCTCCCCAGGGGGCAGAGAGCTACGCTGCCTCCACCCTTGATTTGGGTGAGGTTGGAGGTAAAGTTTTGTGGTTGAGTTTGGTATGCTGGGAAATAGCAAACCTGGAGTCATGGGACGTGACTTGTTGCTCTATTAGACACGCAAGGTAATCTGCTGAAACAAAGAAATGAAGCAAAGATTATATGGGAGGATTTTCCTGTCAAGAATTATGAATGCAAAAGTAACCCAGAAAATATAGCTGCATTTGAACAGGGGCCAAGCAAGATAATAGACAGGAAGACCTGTTTAACGTGATGACCCACTTAAATCAAAATGATGCACCAAGTCTAGGCTCCCAGTGGTGTCTCTGTTTGCATATTCAAGGGTAGAAATATTAGAGGAACATTTTTGGTGTCAATTCTGTCTTGACGTGACTTCTTTTAGTACACAGCAATGTTCATTTAAAACATAATTAAAGAGTGTTTTATGCTTTGTGACAATGGTCAGAACAGCAGCATTGGGGACAAGCCAATGTGTGCAAGGAGCATGAAGTTTGATTCAAGTGGCTGGATTTTATTCTGGTTCCACATCTCATTTGAGTCTTACCTCTTGCGAGTGATGTCCCTCTTACCTTCAACTCAAGTGTGCTGACCTATCAAATGACAAAGGTTACTTCCAGCTCCTAGTACTGTGATTCCAGGTCCCCTACCAAAAAGGCTGTCGTTCATATAA
The DNA here is from genome assembly GCA_030848825.1 of Tadarida brasiliensis. Classification (NCBI taxonomy): domain Eukaryota; kingdom Metazoa; phylum Chordata; class Mammalia; order Chiroptera; family Molossidae; genus Tadarida; species Tadarida brasiliensis. The sequence goes on from CM061275.1 coordinate 34,204,156, forward strand.
ACTTCCCCTTAAAGTATCAGGTGACAATTATCCTTCCTATAGAACTTCTAACAGCAGGACAGAAAATCTACCTACTTGCATTAGGCATGGGTTGTGGGATGGGATGTTTCCTGACAGACCCCAAGAGCATCTTCAGGCCCTCTACAAGGGACCCCATGAGAAGACCTACTTAAGGAAGGAGATCCAAAAGCCAAATGGTGAGGACAAATTTGGGGGTTGCCTATAGGAAAAAGATCTGTTTTTCGTGGCTAGAAGCATAAATGCATGTATTATATGTCTCCCACTTCCCTCCCCACCACCCCACTTCCACCATGGCCACCAAAAAAAAAAGAAAGAAAGAAGGCAGCAATCTTCAGCACAGTCAGACCTCACCCATGTTCAGCCCTGGTCTTTCACTGAGGTAATAGCTTTATCTGCTGCCAGCTAACCTGTTGGTGTCTGTGACTGTTGCTCCATTCTGACTCATCACAGCTTGCTCTGTGGCAGGAGCCATTGTTTCCTGGTGACCTCTGGCCTACTTCTTCCAGCTGCTGCAGGGGCAGTTATGGAGCATTGTGTGCGGGGCTGGGGGTGGGGGGTGGGCGTGGGGTTGACTTTTCCCAAGCTACCTCCTGATCCCCTTTAAGCCTTCCTGAGAAGTCACAATGTGGAAGTTCCAGGAAACGCTTCCCACATTCTGCTAATTCCGTAAGGGCACTTTTTTATTAAAGAGTAAAAACTGGGCATTCAAAGCCACCCATGAAGTATCACACATGCCATGCCCTTCAAAATCAGCTAGTTGAGGAGACCAAGCACAGTGGGAAGAGTGCTTGCATTTGAAGTCAGGTGAACCCATTGGACCAACCCCAGTGCACCAGACTGCTTATAGTTCCCAACCTTACTGTTCTGTTTTAATCCCATGCCTTCCTCGTGCTGCCTACTCTTTCCGGAGTGCCCTGACCCACTCCAGAGCTTCTCTCCATTAAGCTGACTCCTGCTTATCCTCAACACTCGGCTCAAACATCACTTCCTCCAGGAAGTCTTCTCTGACCTCTACAGCTGCATTCGATGCCCCCTTTGTGCTTAACTGAATGCCTATGCAGAGTTCTCACCATGTGGTTGCACAGGTGCTGTCTTTCTCTCCTAGATTGTGAATTTCTTGTCGACCAAAACAGAAATTCATCTTTTTTTCTTCATAGCTTAATACAGGGAGTTTATTGAATGAACAAATAATCTGGTTCATCACTTATGAAAAGTGTGTTCTGGGCAATTTAATTCACTTCTCTGGACCTCCATACTCTCATCTGTAGATTGGAAGTAACAATCTATCTCTCATTGGGATTTTGGTCAGATTAGGAGGTAACATTGTCAAGGCCTACTACAATGTGACACATGGGCATGAGAATTAATGCACAGGGAATGATGAGAAAGAAAGCAAAATAGCAAGTTCATTTTAGAGCAAGGAAGACCTCTGCAGTCAGTTAGCAGCCCTTTTTTCCCTGGATGTATGTGTCCCGACCAGTAGGTCCCTCACTGCAAGAAAGAAGCCTGAAAGTCTTTGTTTGTTCTGTTTTTCCTTAAATGAGAATCACATCGCAGATCATTCTAAAAGTTGGCTGGGAGTCCAGCATCCCTGACTGCACTGGTTGATTGATTAGCATAGTTACTCTTGTCATTTCTCCCAGTGGCACGGGGCCCTACAAGTCTAGACCACCCTCCCCACACACGCTACTTTATTATAAATAGATCTTTTCAAGTGAGGTCAAGCTTACCCAGACAAGTTCTGGTGATTTATTCAAACATTTTTGGGGAAAAAGAGGAAGCACCAGTGGTCTGAGCCTTCTGGAAACTTGACTAGTAGCCTGACATTGGAAGGGTTTGCTTCCACATAATGGAATTAAGGATGTTTCCAAATAATGGAGATAAGGAAGCAGGGGCAGCTTAGCAGAAGTCTGGGACTCCCCACGGCAGCAAGTGTTGCTAGCCCCAGCCTACAATATCATGCCACAGGACCATCTCCATGCACCTCCAATCCCCCCCAAAACACACGTGCACATGAGCATTTACTCATCCATCCCCCACCCCACCCCACACATACACTGCCTTCCCTCTGGGAATGTGCAAGGATCTCCACAGGTCAAATCCTCCCAAATTCTCTGGTGAATCAGGCTGAATCCAACCCCATTAGTCATCTAGAGCACATGCAAGCCAGGGTGAATTTATTAGACAATCATTTATTGAGCAAGTTCCCAGTGCCAGGCTCTGTGCTTGGCACCTCAGGCTGATGCCTTCTGGAATATGCTTCAGAGCATCTCTCCTCAAGCCACCCCAAGGAGGAGAAACCACCTCAGTCACAAAGTGTGGTGAGGCAAGTGTCATTATTCACTTCCATCTGCAAGGACACGGAAGAGGGTGCCAAACTCCCAGGGACCCACAAAACATCCGTCAAAGTGGAATGGAGCCGGGGTGTAGCAACAAGGTAGACGGGAGGGTCAAGGATAGGGGCAAGAGCAAGAAGGACTTCCCACAGTACGTCTGCCACTTTTATACTCAACTATGGCCAAAGAACCAGGAATCATTTGAGCAACTTCCCTGTAGTCACCTCCGAGGTAGCCTAGAACTTGGGGTAGAGGGAAAGGAGCTCCTTATGGGGAAAGCGATGACGGCAGGCCCATTTGGATCTGGAAACAAAGCCTACTGTAGGGACTTCTAAACGTGTCTGAAAACAGGCCATCTTCCCGAGGAGAGGAAGGTCCATCATCCCTCCCCTTAAATCCAGGAGGCTGCTGACTTGCTCGCAGTACACTGAATGTGGCAGACGTGACGCTTTGGAATGTAGGGGGAAAAGGCCTTGCTTCCACCTTGTTCCCTGGAACACATACCCTTGGGCCCTGAACCCTGAGCCATGAAGAAGACTGCCCTGAGGCCACCATGCCGTGAGGAGGCTCAGGCCTGTGAGCGGCCACGTGTGGATCTGGCTGACAGCACATTCCAGTCCCAGCCCACAGCCAGCACCACCTGCCAGACTTGTGACTGGATGAAGCTCCTGACAGTGTCGGCCCCACAGCCTTACATTGTCCCCAGCCGACGTCTTCCCAGCTGAGGCTCCACACTGTGGAGCAGGGATAACAGTCCCACCATGCCCTGTTTGAACCCCTGCCCGCCGCACCTGTGATCATTATAGACCCCTAAGTTGGGGTGATTGGTGCAAGGGGCAGGGCTTCAGTGCTCCAATGATCCCCGATGTGGGAGTGAGCAGCGTTAGAAAGAGAAGAGAGAGGAGTGAAACACACAAACAAGAGAGTGTCGCTATGGGAGAAAGACAGTGGCCTGAACAATGCTGTGTGTACTGTTTTCTTCCGAGGGGAAAAAGGAACCGAATGTAATCACAGTTCCCACAGGATCCCCAGGCCTTGCTTCTGGTGGCCTCGCCTTGCTGTGGTCCCTCCGCATCCACACCAGGTGGCCCACAGCCTCCTACAGCATGGCCCCTCCTTCACTGCCGGGCCTCCTGCCTCAGAGGGCCCCCTGTGGTGGGAAGCCAAATGACTTCTCAGTGGGACCTCGGTGGACCTGATTTGAAAGGTGGCAGTCAGAAATCAATCCCTTGCAGCAGGAGAGAGATGTCACTACCCAGGGATTCAGATCACTTCCCAGGGGCTTCTGCTCCTTCTTCCCTCACCACCTCCCAGAGGTGCTTCCGGAGGGTTCAAGGACTGTGTCTTCCCAGAGGCAACCCAGAGTTTGTCCAGTGAGCCCTGAGATGGTTGACAGTCGTCATCGTAAAAGACCCCAACCAGCACCGAGAGCTCTGATTTCATCCAGCTTCAGAGCAAAGAGCTCTCTCTACTCTTTGAGTTTCTTTTATTTCCACCTCTTGGGAAAAAAGGATCATCATCTCACCCTCACCAGACTGCTAGGAATATTTATCTGTGTTTAAACAGCTCCTTATAGAGCTCAAGTTCATTTTAAGAAACTCCTTTTGAAGTCCTTGCTCTACAGGGAGAGGGAAGCAGCCCTCAACTGGCCCAGGCCAGGCGCCTGGGAACTCACCCAGCCATCGGGTCCCAGGTTGGGGAGCATGCGGGACCTCTGGAGTCCTTGAAGATGGGCATGGTGAGAACTCTAGACATTCAGGAGAGGAGTGAAGAGGGTTCCCAGATCTCCAGGGCTCACCCGTTGACCTCTGCTTTGGTTTTCTGAACAGCCCCATTTTCTAAGGGTCCATGCACCTTGTCAGAAAGCCTTGTCATCTGCCTTGATTTCAGTCTCCTTCTTGAACTTAGTGGGTGAATTAGACCTGAAGTTACAGATTATTTGAACTAGATAGGACCTTATAAATCAGCTGGGAAGGGAAGGTGACTTGTCCATGGTCACACAGCAAGGGTTCTTAGTGTCCGAGTTAGGACTAGAGCTAGGGCCCCTTGCCCCATGTCAGGCTCTGCCCTGTGCTGTCACACTCCCAGATGTCACTGTTACTCCCTGGAGAGCATGAATTCAGAGGATCTGCTTGAGCCCAACCATCTACAGGAGCTGGGTACCAGAGGTCTTGCCTGGGAACCCCCACTTCCTCCTCTGGAATACCCCAAACCTCTAGAGTATTTGAAGGCAAGCAAAAAATAAAAATTAACAAAATCTGGCGGGCAGCACTCTGCTTCTTGGGCATTCTTGGAATTAAAAGCTGCTGGTCATTTTAGAAATTAAGACTTTTCCACCCACCTCTCTCTCCACTTTTCATTCTCCTCCCAGCCCTGGCTCTGATTGCATGTCTGCGTTTCTGTCTCCCTAGCTGCATGAGGCCTTTCGCATGGCCGAGCTTCTCCACGGCACGTAAGCTATTTCCTGTCAATGTAAACATAGTACTTGGACACACCAATAAAATTTAATTTTGGTCAATGCGCTGTTTGGGTGTTTCGTTTTTTTGTTTTTTTTTTTCAATAAACCATATCTCTTGAACACATTTTCAAGGAAAGTAAAATACCAAGGAAAGAAGAACATGGCTATTTGCAGACAATGAAGGAACCACTTAGACATAAATATTATAATAGAGGGACAGGCTGTTCTATATTATAACTGTTTGTGTGACTATCTGTTTTTCCCATTGGAACTGACTCCTGAAGGGTTTGCATCACGTCTTTTTCAAATTCTGCATCACCCTCACAACCTCAAACATAGTGCTTTTCACATATGAGGAGTTCTATAAATGTTTAAGCTGAATATTTTTAAAATATAGTGAGAGGCTACCATGTGATAGGTAGAGTACTAGATGTTTTCACAGCTTTTTAAAAATTGATTCTCATGACCGTCCTCTATCAGTTAGTTATTGCCACAGTGATGATGTTTTGCGAACCACCCTACAGCTTAGTATCATGACCTATTGTTTCTTGTGGGTCTCCAGGTTGAGTCCCCAGTTCTGCTGATCTAGGCTAGGCTTGACCGATCTCAGTGGAGTGTGTTCACATACCTGCGTTCAGCTGGAGGGCAATTGAGGGAAGGTGATCCAAGGTGGCCTAAACTGGGGTGGCACTAATGATTGGGACCTCTCCCCATACAATTTGTCATTTTCCAGCAGGCCAGCTCAACATTGTACTCACGGTGGAGACAGTAGGTTTCCACAAGAGCAAGCTTAGATCTGGTGCACCGTCACTCCGACCACACTTCATTTGTCAGAGCGAGTCACAGGGCCTGCCCCAGACTCGAGGGCTGGAGAAATCAATCCCAGCTCTACATGGAAGGAGCAACAAAGTCACGTTGCAATGTGTGGAAGGACTGTGGTCGTTTTTGCAATCAATACACCACATCAGTCCAATGTTAAGGTGAAGAAAGAAAATGGAGAGAGGTTAAAAGACTTATTTAAAATGTTATAAAATTGCATTGCGATAATGGTTGCACAACTCTATAAATTTACTAAAAGTCATTGAACTGTACACTAACAATGGCTGGATTTTATGGTACATAAATTACCCCTTAGTAAAGCTGTTAAAAAAAAACTGAAAAAGAAAAAAAAAGATTTAAATGTATTGAAGATCAATCAACTCATAATTACCAAATCTGCATTTAAATTCAGGTATTCTCACACAACTTTCAGTAATCTATTCTATGCACTATATTTATCATACCTAAAGTATTAGATTTTCAAAACTGAGGAGTCTGTGCACTAGAAAGAACGTTTACAGACTATTTGTCCATGCCTCTTTCTTCAAGCAGCGGGATGGATAAGCCTTCTGGTATAGGTGCATGACTCCTAATACTAGGCTGAAAAACAGAAATAGTAGAAACCTGATCCAGGTGAAAAATATACCTCATCGTTTCATATGCTTTTGGGATCCAGGGTGATTAGTACTGAAAAAGACTTGACCTACTGTTCTTTCCCTTTTAGCTCCTCTGATTTTCCCTGGCCAGATACCAGTATGCTGAGTAGCCAGATACCAGTGTGCTGAGATTCTGATATTAGCATCAACAGCACGTTCTTCTGTTTTATTACCCAGTGTCCAAATCAAAGTGTCCTCATTTGGGTGGAGAGGGGTTGTATTCAAATTAAAAGTTGTCCAAGGAACCTCCTTTGTGGGTGAAAATCTCTGACATTAGGATTCTAGGAATAAAAATATATTTTTCTAATGTGGATTTTTTAAAGTGGGTTTATAAAATGTGGTTGGTCCTTGTCCTGGAAGCATTAAGGGATCTGTGAAGATGATGAACAAATGGGAAGTGGCATGGTTTTGTCCTATAATTTGGACTTGTTTCTGGAGAGAAAAAGAGTGAAATCCCCCAGAAGATGCATCCAAGCTCCCCATAAACAGAGCTTTGAAGAGCAAATTGGGCAGCTTTGATCAATCACACACAGACCACATCAAACGCTGCCTGAAGAGACTCACTCACCCGATGTCAGGCAGGGTCAGGCACACGTTATCAAACGCTCTTTCAAGATATGATGAACCAGAATCAGAGGGAGGTAAAGAGGAGTGCCAGAAATAAGACCACGAGAGGAAGGGAGGGAAATCAAGCAGAGAATGAGATGCTCTGGCAAAGAGGATGAGGAGGAAGGAGAAAGAGAGGGAGAAAGGGGAAGAGGGGAACAGGAAGATGTATACATAGATAGCAAGAGACAGGGAGCAAAAGACAGGAGCAGAAAGGTTGATGCAACAAACAGAACAAAAGCAAATCAACAGCTCAGGAGCGGCAGAGAAAGGACAGCTCAGAAGCAAAATGGAGAGAAACAGCCTTTGTACAGGGTGGAAGCCATGTTGACAGCCATCTGCCCTGAGGATATGTTGTCTCCACGGACTTCAGCTGAAAAATTAGCCAGAACAGTTCTGTTTTCCACACCTTGAGGAGCATTATCAAGTCTCAGGGAAGCAAAGACAAAGAAACACTCCAACCTTCTTCCTCTCCAGCTCCCAAATTATTTTTTATCTACTATGAAAGGCTATTTGATCACCCTGGCCAGCTTCGCTCAGGCTCTGAATATTGGAGGGAACAGTCATTAGAAGCCCAGCCTAAAGTGAACCCAAGCCCCCACTGGAGCGATTTCATCTTTTATTACAACAAAGCCAGGGAAGTCATGTATCAGCTCAGGCTATAAATCTGCCTTCTTCATAGATCAAGTTCGATTTTCCAACTAATTGGAGGGAAACAAATCCACTTCTGGGTCAAACCAAGCAAATTTATCCCTCTCTGTAAAGGGCCTGGCTCCGTCTTAATCAAAAGGTAAGGGCCCAGGTGCTGGAGTGTTCCAGTGTGGAGCCCAGGGTCAGTGGGAGGGTACCAGATGCTAGAGAGGGGAGCCTGTGCAACAAGGGGGAAGATGGGAGGAATGGGAGATGAGGGGCTTTCTCCAAAGCAAACTGCTCATTGCGCTTTTTCACCCCATAAAGAGATATTGGAAATAACAATGCGTTAAGAAACAGGGTCCTAGAGAGAGCCCGGCTCCTGGCACTCTGTCTACATTTGTTGCTATAAGGCACAATACTAGCAATGATTTAACAGTGGCTCCCATACTTTACTGCAGGGTTTAAATAGGAGCTAAGAGAAAAACAGTGCTCACGTTTATTGAGCCAATCATTTTACATGCATCATTTCATTTAACCCTCACAACAACCTTCCAAGGTAGACATTCTTCTTACTCTTCTTCCAGTTTTACTGAAGAGGAAACAGAAGCTCGGGGAGACTGGTGTAAAGTCACAGAGCAAGAAAGTGGTGGAGTAGGAATCTGAGCTGCAGCAGACCCCGCAGCTGGTCCTCCACGGCCGGCATTGCTCAGCAGCCGATGGATGTGATAGAAAGGCTCTTTGTCCCTGTTCACTGGGAGCAGCCTGCAGGGTGGCCAGGAAGGGGACTCACAACAGCCTCAGCCCAGCTGGGCAGGATCGGGGTTTTGAATAAGATGGCAACAGATCGTGTCACAATAAAGAAGCCAATTTACAATACGATCATTTTTTGAGCTTTGGGATAAATGCTGCAGCCGTCCGCCAAGACAGAAGGTACCATTTTTATGTGCAGCAACAAGTTTTAGGGAGCTCTCTAAACTCTTCTATTTCCCTCTATGAAAGCAAAAGACCAGAAAATTGTCTATAATTATGGAGCCATCGACGCTGAATTACAACAGCTCTTGCATGGGCCAACATGGCAAATAACTCCACAGCAGTAACGAGTGTCCTGAGGTCCTCCTCCAACCCCAGCTCCTCCTCGGCATACGCTGGTATAAGCAGCCTTGCTGGGCCACTCCACACAGCTGCGGGGTCGGGAGCACAGGCTCTGTGGTCACACAGCGCTGTGCTGCTCAGATCTGGTCTCTACCACTTACTACCTAACTTCAGACACTTTGCTCAAGGTCTCCGAGCCACAGTGTCCTCATCTGTAAAATGGGGGCTATAAAAATACCTTAGACCCAAGTAATGCCAGGATACAATAAAAAGATGAATGCATAACATCTAGAACAATGCCTCGCTTATAATAAGCACACAAAAAAAGCTATGATTATATTTTTCTACCCCTTCATCTTCCTTAGTTGAAGCTAGAAAAAGAAGAAGAGGCAAACCAAGTGAAATTGCTTCCATAAAAGCCAGAAAGAGCCTGGACCTTCCACCGGAGGCAATAATTATAACTGCACACAGAGTTCCCAGAACGGAATACACATTTGGAACAAGTTCATTAAAAAATTGCTTACTCATAAAAGCTGCTATCGTTATAGCCTGATGAATGGAAGACTAGGCACCAATAAATAAAAAGCCCGAGGTAAACAAGCCGACTACTCTGAGAGGTCACTTGATTTCTCTCTTCCCATCCATCAACTGTTTCTTAACCTGCTGTGGGATTATAGTGACCAGTTCAGGCAGATTTTATGTACCTGTTCACACTGAGTTTTCCCCAGACTCCAGATAGAGGGAAATGCCTAAAGACATCTCTACCAGTTCTCCTGGAAAGGAACGAGGTCGCCATGGCACGCACAGGCTGGCGCTCACCTCTTTGCCCAACAGAGTCAGCTCCAGAATTTCCCCCTCTTCAGCCTATCTAGAGACCTCAACCCCCTCAGCACCTCTGCTCCAAGGCTTCATGTCATACCTCATCGGTCCACTCCAAGAATGGTCTCCTGGCTAGTCTGTGCCCCACTATCTTGCCCAGCTCAGGTAGGTCACCTTCACAGTAGTGCAATGATCCCAGCTGGAAAGTCAGGATGATAGCACAGCCACCTAGTAGCTGGCCACTGTCATTGAACTTCTCTGATGCTGAGTTTGTTGTCTATAAAATGGGGTAAAACACCTCTCTTGTAGTGTTCCTGTGAAGGTTAAATAAGTTTACAATCATGAAAGTTCCCTATAGAGTGCCTGGCACATGTGATGGGCATTGCAGTTGGTTGGTGACAGTGATTAAGCCCCCTGATATCTGCATCTGCCCTGTGAATTGGGGGACAGGGGTGGCAATGGGAAGTGGGGGGAAGGTGTGCAAGTGTCTGTCCTCAGAGTTTTGAATCACAGTGCAATAGAGATCAACGAGACTTTGCTTTCAAAGGATTAGAAGGCCAGATATGACCCGAAGAAAGGAGTTGGGGAGAGCTGGGTGGCATCACCCACCCCCTGCACCCACCTTGTCCCTGCCCTACTCCAGCCCTGACAGACTTAGCTATGCCTTGCTCCCTTGCCAAAGAAAGGCCAGAAACATCAGAAAGGAAGCAGCTTAGTGCTTTTACAGAGCCTGGGGCCAAACAGACTTTTGCCAGCATTTACCAGAAACCACGGCAAACGTTACAAATTCTTGTATAATGAAAGCCAGTAATCCCCACGTGCTCTTTCCTACCCAAACCCCACCTCCTTGACTACTGTTTTTCTGGCGGTTAAAACACAAACGATGTGTCACTTAGTTACACAAATCAACAGCCAATTTGGGCTTCAAAAACTTTATTTCGTAAAAAATGGGGACTAAACACGAAGCCAGTTCCTTCCAAAGCAAAATTTCCTAGAGAATCAGCTTTCTGGGTGTGGGTGCTCGGAGACAGGAAACACTCGGCTTGAATGGGAATTAGCAAAAGCTAGGCTGTTAGGACTGACTCTCTTGTTCCATGAATCCTTACTGAACACCCACTGTGCACAACGCACTGTGCTAGGTGCTGAGGTACCAAGACACGTCCCGCACACGAGTCTCTCCTCTTCATCCGAACCACCTGGGGAGTTTTTAAGTAATGCGGACAACTGAGTCCCACTAGATAATCTAATTCACTTGAAATGGGATAGGGTTCAAGCCTGTCAACTTTTGGGGGGGTGGCAATCAAGGTGGACAACAATGAATAATGCAGGCAGAGGAGGGACAGGAGTCCAGGCTGGAAAGGGGCAGGAAGCAATAGTGACAAGCTTGATTCATTCGTTCTGCGAAGAGCTACATATCAAGGACTGTGTTGGGTGCTGGGCATACAGAAGAGCCTCAGACCTGACTTGCCATCAGAGTGGACAGAATACGAGACCAGTTCAATTATGCTGAATGTAGGTTCTGCGATGAACTTGAGTCCGGGGGCAGGCTCCTGGCCCACCTGGTGAGTCAGAAAAGACTTCTTAGAGGAGACGATGCATGAGCCACATCCTGAATGATGAAGAAGAGCTAAGCAAACAGAGATGCAGCGAGCATTCCTAGCTGAGGGAACTGCCCCTGAAAATCCCAGAGGCGACAGAAAGCTCACTGAGCTCTGGGGAGTGCAGCAGAAAGGCAGACAGAGGCGAGGACAGTGAGCGGGCGGGGCGGTCACAGAGGGACCAGAGCATGACGGGCTTCTCACTGCAGACCACTTGGCGACTGCTCACTTGTCTCTGATCCCCAGCGCCTGCCACAGGGCCTGACATATGATACACATGTGGTAACTGTTGGTTGGATAAACCAATACAAGCAGAAGACTGAGGACACAGACTCTTAAAGAACCTACAAAGAGAGTGAGGGCACCGTCAGGGAGAGCGGAGATAATGGGGAGACTGGCGACCCAGAAACCAAGGGAGGACTGAGTTTTCAGAAACAGGACTAGTGTCAAATCCTGCAAAGAACTTAACGGAACAAACAAAAAGGCAGCTGTCAGATAGCAAGGAGGTGGTCATTAGCCGGATCCATTTCACAAGGAGACACACTGTGGTAGTGAACACAGGAAAGGAAGGGCAAGACTGCCCAGGTAGATCCACCTGTCGGGAGGCTTACCTGCAGAGGGGCAGGTGACAGGGGGAGACGGCAGAGAGAGGAGTGTAGGGGCTAGTAAAGGTTTGGATTCCTGTTTTAGGTGAGTTAGACTTGAATATGCTTTTAAATATGTTCAACTGGAAGAGCCTGTAGAAGAAGTTAGACATGTGAGACAGTGTGCTAGAATAAAAGAGCAGACCCTCACTTACTGTGTGACTTGGAGACCATTCATAACCTTTCTGAGCCTCATTTCTCACCTGCAAATCAGGGACAATCACCCTCGACTTGAATGATTGTTGTAACAAGTACATTAAAACGCCCAGTGCAGTGGTTGGCTCCTGTAGGTTTTCAGGTTCTTTCTCTCTCTCTCTCTCTCTCTCTCTCTCTCTCTCTCTCTCTCTCTCTCTCTGTTTTTTCATCTTTAATTGAAAGAGGAGGTCCACTTAGAAGTTCCTGGGGTAGAAAGACTTGTGTTCTCCTTCTGCCTGTCCTCTTAGGAGTTTAGTGGTCTCTCCCAAGTCACTAAACACGACACGTCCACTTCAGTTTCCTCAATCAAATGGAGACATGGGTCCCTGCCGCCTCGTAAAGCTGGGGCTTTTAGATTTACTGGGAACAGAACAGTAGAAAATGCTTGCCAAAGTTAAAAGTGCCATTGACATTATAGGATTACTATCCAGGCAATATAAAAAAGAACCTTGAGATGGGTGACTAGCATTTCCTTAGAGTCAGGTTGAATCATGGATTCATTCTAAAAGCTGTAAAAGTGTAGGGAAGCCGAACACACAGCTTCTGCATCTTCATCTCTCAAAGGATTAAACATTTTTTTAAAGTGTATGAAGTTACTAAATGTAGTAAATGTCAATAAAGGTTGCTTTCTGTTTCCTGACCCGGAAAATGTAAAACCAGTATGGTCTTCCATCTACATGGAGTATTATGAGTGGGATTTGGCATGGCTACAAAGGAAAGGCAAGGTTCAAATTCAAATACAGTTGACCCTTGAACAACACCAACCGCAAATCCTCTTATAACAGAAATTGGCTCTTTGCATATGCAGATTCTCCACCGCCATCTGACCCTTGAACAACACGGGTTTGAACTGCACAGATCAATTGAAAACACTGGAGTGTAAGCGGAGCCGTGCAGTTCAAACCCATGCTTTTCAGGGCTCAACTGTACAATGGCTGGCTCCCAAAAAATTTAAGTTGTCCCCGGTATCTATGGGGAATTGGTTCTAGGACCCCTGAAGATACCCAAAACCACGGGTATTCAAGCCCCCCATTAAAAAGGGTAGATTAGCCCAGCCAGTGTGGCTCAGTGGCTGAGCAACGACCCATGCACCAAGAGGTCACCGGTTTGATTCCTGGTCAGGGCACATGCCCGGGTTGTGGGCCCGATCCCCAGTGGGGGGCATGCAGGAGGTGGCCAATCGATGTTCTCTCTCATCGATGTTTCTATCTCTCTCTCCCTCTCCCTTCCTCTCTCTCTAAAATCAATAAAGAAAAAATATTTTAAAAAATAAAAAGGGTAGATTAATGCATACAGTCAGCCCTCTGCATCATCAGAGTCCCTACCTTGATGGATGGAAAACAATATAAGTATTTATTGAAAAAAAAACCCACATATAAGTGGACCCACGCAGTTCAAACCAATGTTATTCAAGGGTCAACTGCATATGCAATGATCGTTAGAAGGCTCAAGTTGAGGGAAGCTGTTTCCAAACTAAGCTGCTGGGGACCCTTCATAATCTTTTCAGCCTTAACATCAGGCCATGTACATATTTAACTAAAGTCCTTATTCCACCAGCTCTTGCCCTAAACTACTACTCTGATCAGAAGATAACAGGCAGTCTCTCTAATTTGACTGCAAGCTCCTTAGAGAGATGAGAATAGAGTCTCAATCATTATTTTTCCAGGTTTGGTGCCTGTTTCACCCTTACGAGGCGGAGTTGGGGAGATCTGGACTCCGATCGCTGTGGCATTCTAAGCAGGTGCCATTTACAAAGTGACGGACCTGTTTGAGCTGCAGTTTCCTCATCTGTAAAATGGAGTCGCTTCTAATATGCAAATAGTGGAGAGAGGAACTTAGTAAGGGTCTATAAGGAGCTGGCTTCATGACCAGTCACATCGTAGGGGATCAGCACATGATGGGAGCTCATATTATTATTAAGAACAGAACCACCAGAATGCAAGAGAGCCCAGTGAGATAGGGTGCAGACAGGGGTAGAAAATATGGACAGTCAGGTTTTACAGCTAAAAAAGAGAGAAAAAAAGCTCAAGTGAATTTTCTCCCCATTTCACTAAAATAATACGCTTCAAGCCTGAGATCTTTTTCCTCCTGCCTACTGCCTGAAACTCATTTCTCCAACAGAGATCTAAGCCACCATAAATCCCATCAGGGGTCAAATGGCTGACATGATTTTGACTACAAGAGAGCACAGCATAAATGGTGTCATTATTATCCCCCAGGGTTGCTCTCTGCCTTTTCTAGGGGATGAAAGAAAAAGTCATATTTTTAAACCTGGAAATATATCGTATTCTAGGATTTTTTGAGGGATAGAGCCAAGATCTCAGAAGCACAAAGGCTGTTAAAGGAAAGTAAGACCAGACTTAAAGTGAATAATCTGTCTGCCTTTTTCGAAATCTCTTTATTGCTATTCTACCCCAAATCCTGGAGACACTGTTTCTAAATAAAGTCGGTCTGCCTCCAATCTCCTGTAACTGCATAGTCCTCTCTGTTCCTCTCTCTTCTCTACCAGATGTCTTCTGGTGATGAGGCATTCACTGTCCCACGGAGTCCACCCCTTCTCCTAGTAAGGTGCAACACTGTAGTCCCCGTCTGACAGGGACTACCCGGAGTGAGTTCAGACTTCACGAGTTACGGGCACAGTCTCCAACCAGACTGCCTTCCTATCAGACAGCAGCCAGAGTGCAGGGGTCCTAGGCCACCTGTGCTTCTGACCAACTGGCTGCACATCCAGGGGTTCCAACAGCTCGCTCGGGTTCAATAGTTCAGAATGACTGACAGAACCAAAGGAGGCGCCATACATGTGATTCAAGTTTTAGCATAAAGGATACAAATCTCTGGGCCAGCCAGATGAACAGACACACAGGGCGAGGCCTGAGAGAGTCCTGACCGTGAATCCTTTGTCCTCCTCTGATGGGTCAGCATGCACCACTCTCCTGGCACATCGATGCCCACCAACCCGGAAGCTGAACCAAGCCTTGGCACCTGAGTTTCCACTGGGGTTTCATTATGTAGGCATAGTAAACTGAATCATTGGCCATGCGGTTAAACTCGATCTCCAGGTGCCTCTCCGCTCTTGATGGCTGGACCAACGTCATGTGGCTCAAAGCCCCAATACTCTAATCACATGGTTGGTCTTCCCAGCGTGGCCATCCTCATCCTGAAACTATGTAAGGGCTCATGAGCTACACTTACTTCATTAGCATAACTTCAAGTGTGGTCCTAAGGGCCCACCATGAATAGCAAAGACATCGCTAACATTTTGGAAATTCCAAGGGTTTAGAAGCTCCATCCCAGGAACCCAGGATAGTACAGGCATCTACTTTATTATACAACAGGCAAGAAGGTTCTAACATCTGAAACACTTGATGTCGACACTCTGGACCCAGAATTTGTTCATTTGTTGCCCACTTCAGCAAGCCAAACACTTCCTTTCTGACATATCCGTCTCTTCACCTTCTGGCACCATCATGTTTGACCAACCTTATTTCCACTATTCCCCATCACAAAATCTGCACCCTACCCTCCTGCTGTACCTCAGTTTCCCCAGATAAGTTATGGAATGCTAAAATAGCCTCAGGAGCATAAGAATGAAACCAGAAGAGGACCTTGCACAGCACCCACTGTAGTATTTAAGAGTGAAAAGAAGAGTAGCCTAATAAGGAGCCTGATGAGGTAGGGGAATTCAGCTGCTGTGTGTGGTCATGGAGGCCCAGGAGGTGAGCTTTCAACATGCAAGGAAGGACCAACAGTGTCAGCTGCTACAGGGAGGTCAAGGAAGGTAATGCCTTCAAAGTTTCCATTGGGTTTAGCCATAAAATAGTCATCAATGACCTTGCTGAGAGCAGTTTCAAGTAGAATGATAAGGACAGAAGCCAGATTGCAGTGGGTAGAATAGAGAACGGGAAGTAAAGAAGCAGAGAAGCAGAATCTTTGTCTCTTTAAAAAGAAAGCGGTGGCTGAAAGGTGCCATGGGGTCTGAAAGGAATTGGCTATTCAGGATGGAAGACGTGTGCTGGTAGAAAGAGGCCAAAAGGGAAAGGGACGAGGTGACTGTCGGGGAAGAGAGAGGGAACACTGATCAAGTCAGGCAGTAAGAACAAGAGAGAAGAGCTCCAGAGGACAAGTGGAGGGATCAGCCCAGATGGGGATGCTACTCGTCCATTATAACAGAAGGAAAGGAGGGAGGCACAGAGGTAGTTGTAGCTAATTTGTAGGTTTGGTGGTATTAATATAATGGAGAGTCCAGGGAGTGTTTCCATCTTTGGCTTCCACTTTCTCTGTGAAGTTGAAGGCAATGCCGTATGTTTAACTGGTCAGTTTGGCTCAGTGGTTAGAGCATTGGTCCATGGACCAAAGGGTCACAGGTTCGATTCCCAGTCAAGGGCAGTACCTGGGTTGCAGGTTCAATCCCTGGCCCAGTCAGGGTTGTGTGGGAGGCAACCAATTGATGTGTCTCTATCACATCAATGTCTCTCTCTCTCTCCCTCCCTTCCACTTTATCTAAAAAAAATAATAATTATAATAATGGAAAAATATCCTCGGGTGAGGATTAACAACAACAACAAACACATCTGAGGGGAAGGGAAGTGAAGAAGGCACAAAAGAGCTAGTCTAGAGAAGTAGAGAGAAGACTGATCAAGGAACCACAGAACGATTACAGGGTAGCAACGGAGAGCCAGTGTAGTCTGAGAACCAGGAAGCTGCCATGAAATTATTCTGCAGATCTATGTGGGTCTCTCTACAACCCTTAGGAACCCTGGCAGAGAAGGATAATAGGTAATTAGATCCAGGGTTGAGTTTTCGCCAGCCAGGTATGAAAGAAAGCCAATGGAGCAATGATACCAGCTAGACGGAGGTTGAACTAACACGAAGCTGGAGAGGGAATGAGGAAGGGCTTCTAGATATGAAGAGTGTATAGCGATCAATAGTCTGAGAGTCTCTAGTTTAAAGGATAGAAATAGTGTATATTATTGAGTAAAAAAGTAGAAAGATAGGAAGTTACGGTCAGAAATTAGAATGTGACCTAGGAGATGGCAAGGTCCAGGGTGGGGCCACGCATGTGAGTGGCTCAAGGACAGTGAAAGTGGAGGTCACTGCACATGAGAAGACCCGGGAATGGGGAAGTCAGAGTGTTGGTGAGGCCATGAACACCGAGTTAATCCAGGATGAGACCAGGGGTTCAGAGGCAGAGACACTGCGCCACATGCCGGTGTCTCAGTGAAGGCAGAAGATGACTGAGAGCTTGTTACAGGATGTCCAAGAAACACAGAGTGGAAATCACAGATCAGAAGCATATGGGCCAAGTTGGACCACTAGCCAGATGTTATTTGGCTTGCTCAGTTTGTTCTTTTGTTTTATGATAATTATTTCCCATCAGTAGGAGAGTTCATACAGAAACCTGGATTCTTTGGAAGGCTGCTCTTAGAAACTACGAAGACGTGGCAACCTGGAGCTTCTCCCTCCACTGTGACCTCTGGAGCTGGGTCACAACTGGGCCTTGCAGTTCCCAACTCACCACAGACCCCACAGGCTTGCTTCATCCATTCAAGATACCGACCTGCCCTTGCGGGCATTTCTTGGTGACTCCAAGAGAGGGCCTTAAAGGGGCAGACATTTTTACGTGAGTCATTTTGGGGAGCGGAGATGGTGCCATGCCACCTGCTGACCCTGAGGTATGAAAGAATGAGCAGCGCCCCGTGAGGAGGGAGAGGCCGGCTCAGACAAAAAGGTGAAGGGAAGAGTCATAGAGAAGTCTGAGGTTATGAATGGATGTATTGAGTGTGGAAATTCCAGAGAACAGACATAAAGGTTTTGGTAGGAGCAGGGCCAGGTTAGAGGAAACGCAGAGAAGAGCAAAGGACAGGAAAAAGCAGGTGACAGGAAGTCCACTGGGAAAATAAATATTCAAGATGTGAAACCTCAAAAATTTCTAACTAGTTTTTCTTGGGAGCAGCCTGGTGGTTGGGGTGAAGTCACTGACCTGGACCCTGGGCATTCAAGTCACCTTAGCAAAGATGCCAAGGGTAGAATGGGAACACCTAAGAATCACCGTGATACCGAATCACCAAAAAGTGAATCGGACTGAATTTCTAATCCTCTGTTTCCTCCGCTCTGCTGTCGGACCACAGAATCTGAGCCTCAGCTGGCTCACCTAACATCCCTGGCAGCAGCACTGAGTCACCTGGCGGGCAATACAGGGTTCTGACCTCCAGGAGAGAAAGAGGCAGAGAGGGCGGATGCCCCAAACTTGCTAGGTCTCCTTCCAAATTTCGCCAGAGCTTGATTCAAGAAGATTCGTTCTCCTCTTCCCACACCACACGGATTCCTATTCCTATCCCAGTAAAACTCTTAGCAGTACATTTCAGCCAAAATTATATGTCTAAAATGGACTTTTGTGAGCAAGCCAGAAAAGCTGACAATCGCATTAAAGGACCATTTCAAATAAGTTGTGTTTCGGGTTCTGAACACCCAAGTTGTGAATTTCAGCCACACAGCTCATCGCTGTGGTGAAGAATGCCTATATATTAAACCAGATTTGAGAAAATGAGTTCAGTTGCAGCTTGCTTTGTTCATGGATTCTATCAGTCAAGGCGTCGTGGTTTGCACCTTCTAACAACAATGGATTCATCAAAGCAAAGACCCCCTTCTCTTTAAAAAAAAATATTTTTTTCTTTATTGATGTTAGAGAGAGAGAAAGGGAAAGGGAGAGAGAGATAGAAACATTGATGAGAGAGAACTTCGACTGGCCGCCTCCTGCAAGCCCCCCACTGGGGATTGGGGCCACAACCTGGGCATGTGCCCTGACTGGCAATCAAACTGGCGACCTCTTGGTGCATGGGTCGACACTCAACCACTGAGCCACACCGGCCGGGCCCCCTTCTCTTTTTAATTTTACAAAGACCTGCTTGCCCACCCCTTTCTGGACTCAGCCCAGCCTCCTCCTGAATGGCTTGGGAAATGTCAGGACCCCACACTGGCCCTGCTGGGCTTCACTGCAGACTGGCCCCTAACTGTGGGGTTATTGGGATAATGGTGTGAACTCAAGAGTCAGCATGAAGCTAGTACTGGTCAGTTGGTCCCTCATTCCACAGCACTGTAAAGCATCCCATACTCTGTGGCCTTCCTCTCTCAGTACCTTGCTACTGAATCTTAAACAAACTCAAATGGATCTGTGATCTTGGTGTGGCTTTCCGTTTAGATTTCCGATAGTAGGTTTTCCTCCTCTTTTACCTTTTTGCTATACTCTCCTGTCAAAAAAAAAGAGCAATAAAAGGAGTCAGATAAGAACTCACAGTTTCTCACCTTCAGTCTAAACAAGAAAATGTCTTATTAAAAAACGGGCGGGGGAGGGCTGGGGAGGAGGAAGGTGATATTTAATTTTATTGGGGAGAACGAATCATTGCTGGAGAATGCCTGTGGCTAAATGAGACCATCAAACCAAGAGCAGAGCCGCGAACTGCGTGCACAAATATGAAGTAATATCTTTCTCCTCTTAGGGAAGCTGACAGTCAATTTCAGAAGCTTCGGGCAGGCAGCGCTGAGTTTGAAGAAATGACAGCCACCTTCTTGGAGCCATGTACAACTGCTTCTCCTCTCCGCAGTGAAAGCTTAAAAATGCAAATGAAATGGGGCCATTTAAAGAAAAATATTCCTGCTAACTGTGCTCTGGGAAAGAAAAAACCGCCTATAGCTCAGAGGGCAATCTTAAAGTCAATGAAACTCCGCAGCACTAGGTGATGCTTCATTCTGATGGATAATGTGCGCTGTGCTTCTCCCTCGTGAGTTTAGAAGTATTTAAAGAAAAGGGTAAAATCACCCTGTTTAGGAGATTAATTTCCTTTCTGAAAAATGTCTCTTTTTGCTGTCACTTCTGGTTTGATGGAGAGTAAAACCGGAGCTTATGCTAAACGTTCGCTGCTGAAAATTACCAGTGTGGGGGACTTGGGGGGAAAAAAAAAAAACAACCCTAAGAGGTCAAGCCCTGCCCCATCTCTCCAGGCAAATTCATGCTTATATTATCCAGGAAGCCGTTACAAAGTATTTCTTCAAGGATACAGATTCTAATAATGTGTGCAACATTGAGCACTAAATGCCAGGGCCTGAGCTTAGCATTTTACGTGAATGATCTCATCTTCACAACTCCCTTTCCCTAGACAAAAACACATAGTAGGTCCTATTACTCCACACGTTTTACAGGTGAGGCAACTGAGGTCAGGGAGATCAACTAACTTGCTCAAGGTTGCATAGCTGGAAAGTGGCTGGGTTACATAGAGTTCAAGTTCAGGCTGTCAGCTCCAGAGCCCAAAGCTACACAATGTTGGGAGGCCCACAGTGTCCTGATAAGGCCAGTTCATTTCAACTCAATTCAACAAGCTGCTCCAAACTGTAACTGATATAATTCAGGACGTCTTGCTTTGAATTTTTTTTCTTTAAAGATTGCATTTCGAATACAAGATCCTCATATTTGATGAGCAGGCACCACAAACCTAGGACTGAGGAGCAAAATGGGGACAGCCAGCTAACCAAAGGATGCATGGCCCTTGCTGCGCTTTGCATGCTTAGGATACAATCGGAACCCCATCACGAAGTTGCTGTGGGAACTGTAAACCCAGCTGTGAGAGGTTGTGAAGCCCCGGCAAGGAGCTGCTGGATCCTGTCCACCTGCAGCTGGGAAACTTCAGCCAGACCGTGTTCAGTGACTCGAACCAGACTGGGCAGAGCACAGCGAAGATCCAGATAATGAAATGGTTTCCAGTTTGGCTTTGCGGATGTCACTTTATTTTAACGCTGACTTTTCCCCACTTTGGTGAGTGAGCAGCATTATGATGCTTCAAGCGAAGGATCCCCTTTTGCCTGATCACTACAAATTCACTGTGCTCACTGTTATCATCCTAGTAGCCTTAACTGAAGCTATCAGGTTGTATCTGGGCTACATGGACAACCTACAGGAGAAGGTTCCTGAGTGGGCTGGCTTTTGGCTTTTGAGCCTTCTACCACAGTTGCCTTTACTTCTTTTTTAAAAAATATTTTTCCTTTATTGATTTTTAGAGAGAGAGGAAAGGAGAGGGAGAGATAGATAGAAACATCGATGAGAGAGAACATTGATTGGCCGCCTCCCGCATGCCCCCCACTGGGGATCAGGCCCAGAACCTGGGCATGTGCCCTGACCGGGAATCAAACTGGCAACCTCTTGATACATGGGTCAACGCTCAACCACTGAGCCACACCTGCCAGGCTTTAATTCTTTTCTTGCTCTGAACGAAGGCCTAATGAATCAGCCCTTGGAAAAAGTGATACATATAATCTTTTTTTTTTCTTTATTGATTTTAGAGAGAGGAAGTGAGAGGAAGAGAGAGACAGAAACATCAATGAGAGAGAACATCAATCGGTCACCTTCTGCATGCTCCCCTCTGGGGATCGAGCCCACCACATGGGCACGTGTCCTGACTGGGAAATGAACCAGCAACCTCTTGGTGCATGGCTCGACGCTCAACCACTGAGCCACACCAGCCATACCATATCATCTTAACTATGTTCCTTACCTTCCAAGTTGTTTCAGCATTTCTCACCTTGAGGAAAATGGTCAATCAGATAGATGGCAGCTTGTTTCCACCTCCAAGGCCTTGATCGGCTCTCTGGGAACAGAGCAGACATGAGAACAACGAGATCCTGTAGAGAAGAGATTTGACCCAGTGCTGTTTAGATCTGAGAGGTCATTCTCCAAGACTGCACGAGTTAGGAAAACATCAGAGATCTAGCATGAGAAAAAGGACAAAGCAAGTGTTTGGAATTGTCTACTCTATAGCTCTGAAATTCCAAGGTTGAGGGCATGACAGACTGTACAGCATGAAAGCGGTAAGTCAACCCTAAAGTCTAGATGTTGTCCACCTGATGCCAAATATCTTAATTTTTTTGGTTGTTGTTGACTTTCTCAGGTATGTAGAATTCTGTGTTGGTGGTCAGTTTACCAGCTTTACTTTAATATTTCTAGTTAGTACCTGTAACATTTCTAGTTAGAAATGTCTATATTTATTTTAAACTTGTTAGCTATCCATATCTTGGCAGTACATCTCAAGCACATGGGAATGCTTGTCAATATTCTGGTGTATCAGACTCTATTTGTAAATCGAGACACCGAATTTTCATGTCTGCTAGGGTTACATTGTCTCAGCTGTTATCCTGAGGTTAAGAAGAAAACAAATGGATTATCATGCTTCTAGAAAATACTTTTATCATTAAATTGTAACTTTCATAAAACCATGTCCAGTGTTTATGGTTCTGGTGGTGTGCAAAATGTCCTTACAATACATTAGAAAATATTTATGTTTAAGAAGAAGCAGCAGAAGCAGAAGCAAGAGAAGGAGAAGGAAAAGGAGGAGAAGAAGCAGGTACATTGATTTGGAACCTAAACTTTTCGTGGTGCAATTCAAGCATATTTTCCCACGTTGTGATCAGATATTGGAGTCAGGCTTCCCACCTCATCACCTGCTCTCTTCCTAGGTGAAGAGTGTATCTAACGAGTATGCGGAACAATGAGAACCCTTGCACACTGCTGGTGGCAATGCAAACTAATACAATCATCAGAAAAACAGTTTGGCATTATCTTAACATTTGGAGATGTGTGTGTCTACAATCCACAATTTCCACTCCCAGGTACTTTTCCCAGAGAAATTCTTGCACATGGGTACCAGAAGTCAAGCATGTGAATCTTCCTAGCAGCAGTGTCTATAAAAACTAAAGGCTGGAAATAGCTCAAATGCCAATCAACAGTAGAAATGATAAATACATTGTGACATATACACACAAGGGAACACTCTGATCTATTGAAAATAAATGAATTGCAGCTGTATGCATGTATCAGTGAATCTCATAAGCATAATGAGCTGAAGAAGGAAGTAACCAATGAAAACATATCTTATGATATACATACCATTCAAAACAGGCAACACCAAACTATGTTGTTTAAGGGTGCATAACAGGTATTAAGGCTATTTTCTTTTAAGGCAAGGAACAGGTCATTGCCTCGGCCAGGTGATTGGTTGGAGCATCATCCCATACACCAAAAAGGTTGCTGGTTCAATTCCTGGTTGGGGCGCCTACGGAGGCAACTAATCACATTGATGTTTCTGTCTCTCTCTCTCTCCCTTCCTCTCTCTCTAAAGATCAACAAAAACACATCCTTGAGTAGAGATTTAAAAAATAAAACTAAAGGTAAGGAACAGGTCACAAAACCTGGAGAGAGATCATCTCAGGGAGGAGAGGAGGGACATGATTGGGAAAGGGCACATGGCAGGGGTGGGGCGCTTCTAAGATGCTGGCAGTGTTCCAATATTGAATCTGAATGGGGGCTAAATAGGTATCCATATCTTAAACATTCATTAAACAGTATATACTGAAGTTCATATTTGCTATAAAACCAAGTCTTATGTTTGAATGACATATATGAATACACTCTTGTGTCCATAATCCAATATCAAGAAAGTATGCAGTCTGGCTCAGTCGGTGGCCTGGAGCAAGCCTCTGTTTGCATGTAGAGTTACAGAAGTTCTGAGAGCACTGGCACTGATCTCTTTTACTTCTGAAGTTCCCTCCTGTGTATGTCACCATGAGACCATCCTGCCACTGCTAGGATACCTCCAGTCATGGGAAATTCAGTACCTCTCATGGCCTTCTGTTTCTTCTTTGTTTTTAGGGTTGATTCTATAGGTGATGGAGCCCCTGATTTGTTGTTTTAAACTGTGGTAAGGTATACATAACATAAAAATGTACCGTCTCAACCATTTTTAAGTGTACAGTCCTGTGTCACTAAGTACATGCACACTGTTCTGCCATCACCACCGCCGTCCACCCCCAAACCTTTCTCATCTGCTCAAACTGAAGCTCTGTACTGTTCAACAACCCCCCACTTCCTACTTCCCTCAGCCCCTGGGGACCACCATTCTACTTCTATCCCTATAGAAGTGACTCCTCTAGCTACCTCATGTAAGTAGAATCATATCATATTTGTCCTTTTGTGATTGGCTTCATTCACTTAGCATAATGTCCTCAAGGTTTATCCATGCCGTAGCGTATGTCAGAAATCCCTTCCTTTTTAAGGCTGAATAATATTCCATTGTAGGTATACACCCCATTCTGTTCTTCCATTCATCTATTGATGGACACTTGGGTTGCTTCTTGCTCTCGATGGCTTTGTGAACACTGCTGCGAGGAACATGGGTAGAAGCCCATTTCTTCTTGACCACTAGTAAGTATTTCCTTATACTCAACTAAAGTGTGTCTCCTTGGAACTTTTTTGTATTGGTCTTTGTTCTACTGCTTTAAGTTTTTGCAAGGCAAATCCTCTCCTTTTCTTTACAAGGAAATCTCAAATAGTGGAAGACAACCTTGTAGTTTCCTCTTCGGTAGCCCAGATATTAAAAAATCTTTTGTTATTTCAATCATTCCTCATATGATGTGTTCTCTAAGCTTCTCATCACCCTAACATGCTTCTCTGGAAGCATCTCCGATTACATTAACCAGCAGGGAAACTGCACCCCACTATTGTTTCATCTTCTGCTCATGGTCTAGTAAAAAACCCTTCACCTCGAAAGCCCTCTCCCTTTCAATAGGCACATGTATAAAATCAGGTCTCCCGACTCTGTGGCTGAGCAGTTGATATTTTGAGTTTCAATGCAGCAGGCTAACATTTATATGCATTAAATCTCATCCTTTTGAATAGGTCCAGACTTCCAGTCTCCTGAGAGACACATGACCCTATGTCATACAAAGAAATGATAAATCATATTTGTTACTGTGTCCCTTCAAAGTATTGATTTATGTATTGAACAGAACATGGTTAAATCAAAGGTAAATTTCACTGACTTTGCATTCCAGATGATCACTTATAACACTCTTTCAATAAATAAATTCAGCCAACTGGAAATCCACTTCACTGCAATATGGCCTAATACACCCATCATAGTCTTATACACTAGGATATCATAGAAGACCTTGTCTAACATGTTGTGGAAATCAAGGTACGCTAGATTTTCAGATTCTCAAAGATGTGCCAATGTAGTTGGTCCATAATGGGTCAGTTTATGGTAGCAGTATCCATACTGGCTGCCAAAGAACACCTCATTATTTTCTAAGCATACATAAAGCATGAGCTGATGTACTGGTGAAGTTTCATCAGATCCAGCGTCAAGTTCCCTTGGAGGTGGCTTCCAAAACTACTTTTTCTTTGTTTTTTTTTAAATCAGAAGACTATTTTTTCTATTTCTAGCATTCTGAGAACTTTCTAATTCTTGGTGATGACTGAAAACAAGAATTTTGAGATATAACCTGCAAATGTCTTGAATGCCACAGTATCTGCATAACCCAGATGATGAATTGGACTCCATCTTCTCAACAGGGGCACTCCTGACACGTTGAAGAGGGAGCGTCGCTGTTGTGTGGGACTGTATCACACCATATAGCGTGTAAGCATGCAGAATGCCCAGCATCAGCAGTTAGGGCACTAAATCCAACTGTGCCCCTCCGTCATTGCCATCTGACAATCCAAGACGACCACGTACATTTCCAAGTGCCCCTGGGTGAGACCCGCTGACAGATGACCTTCAAAGTCCCTTTCAGCTCTGAATTTCTGGGACTATAATTTTTTGCAGACAGAAACTTTGGAGGTTTTGTTTTTTTTTTAAAGAAACTTTGCAGTTTTAAATTAATAATAACTTTAAGTTTTAGTCAATAGCATATTACATGATTGAGAATCATTTCCTAGATGAAATAAAGGCAGTCTGTTCCGTCTCATCAGGCATACAACATTTTTATCCAATTTTTAAAAATGAGCAGGAGCAACTAATTACAAGTCCAGATATTCAGAAAAATGAGCATACAATTAATCACTTAAGTCAGTTGGATGAAGAGCCTGGATGAATAAAAATGTTGACAAATTCTTATCATAGTATCACAACAAAGAAAAACAAGCTGTTAAGTCTACATCTTTTTCCTTTGTTTTAAAGAAGTAAAAGCCGAACAAGTTTCTTATTCTCTACTGTACATTGAAATTCTCCTGCAGATAAAAAGAATTCCCCTAAATCCAGGAGAATTATCTTCCTGCTCAGAACTGAATATTTGCCTTGTCTCAGAGCAAATAATTTAGTCCATCAACATTGTGCCTTCCAAGGAGGCTTATTTTTTATCCTTTCCCTTTACCATACTTTCCTGCCTCCACACACACACCCCAACTTGTTTCTTTACCCCATCACCACCACCAACCAGGAGAGCCAGAGCCATGGCCGGCTGGCTGCCCCTCAGTAGAAATTGGCACAATTATTCTAAGGCAATGCAGGGGTCTCTGCAGCCAATACGAGCAGAAAACTGTTTCCTCTCAAAGCAGAAGGCCACCCTCCTACAAAAATACTGGGGCCCTTCCAGGGTTTTTGAGCTAGTCCAGACAGAGTGAAAGGGTTGTAAAACTTGAAGACACCTTTTTTTCTTTATTCCCTGTAGGGGCGTAAAAATGGGGAAGGAGTACGTTTAAAACAATGCATTCTGTCAGGCTTCCTTCTCTTCCCAACAGTTCTAGGATCTAGCATCAGCAAAACATGTTGTGTCATGTTCTGGTGTGGAGACAGAATAGAATTCAAACACTTTGCACAGGGTGGAGGAGCTTTAAGACTTTGGCTTCTCTTGTTGCTATCTCCTTCCTTCCTGGTTTGGGGAAAGCGGGGGGAAACTACAAAGGATTTGGGTGTTGCACAGAAAAGAATGAAGGGACAGAGTATGCAAGAAGCTGAGATGTACATAGGTATCCTGAAGACATTGGAAGTTGAGCCCAAACCTCAACATCGTTTTGTTTTTCTGCTAGTGATCTGACATAGAGCGCCAGCCCTGTGGATTCAGCTCTGCTGCTTGCGCTGGAAGCTGGCTTTGCACAAAGACTGTATAATTCCTATAGCTCCTTCTGCCACACACAGAAGAAATGGAACTAGCTCTTCTTCCTTAAGGACAGAGCCAGTGAAAACGAGTTTATACTGTAGCTGTTGGGATCTAGGTTAGATAACAAAGTTACTGGCAATGAGTCCTGAAACAAAGTAATGTTATGAAACATCTCATCCAGAGGTTTTCCTATCTGAAGTTTCTCATCTCTCCTCTGTGTTCAGGCTGGCCTTTTTGGGAGGCAGCAACTGGTAATAGCTTCATTGGTCTTCCCTTCCTTTCTCCATTTCTTAATTTAGCAGACATTTCTCCAGCATCTATTGAGTTAGTCTCTGTGCTTGAACTGGAAGGGGTAGAAGGGAACCTCCTTTGATTCTCATCTCTGTGATCTGTATCCGTAATCTGTAGCAGGGCAGCAGCTATGGGACAAAGATGGTTGGATTTAAGGCCTGTTCGGGTTTTCATGACACAGAGAATGTGGAGGGTAAGAGAAGAAAAGAACCAGGGGTGACTCCTACATTTCTGGCATGAGCAACCGAGTGGAATTTGAAACAAACAAATGTGTTTTCTTTGTTTGAAAAGGAACCCAGGAGTGTTTGAGGATGCAAATTTGGGGGAAATTCTGATTAATTCACTTTCAGACAGGTAGAGATGTTCACAAGAAAGTTGGACAAATGGGTCTTATGCTTAGGACAACAGTCTGGGCTAAAGGCACGAATTTGGGAAACGCTGCATTCGGGCAACTTGTGAAGTGGAATGAAGGAAGGGTTGGAGAAGGTGTGTGTCTCTTTCTAGCCCTCAAGGAGACAAGACGATCCGAATGAAACTCCCACCGTGCTTTAGGAATCGATCACTAGCCTAGATTTCAAAGAAAGATGCTGAATTACTGAGGAAAAGCCCACAAAGTCACAAAAGGCAGCCTTGGTTGGCCGAGAAGGCCAGTATCTCTCAGTAACAGACACACAGCCCTGGGCAGACCTGTTGCACCCAGCCTCCCTTCCCATCCTGCCTGGCCAGCCGTGATGGCCCTACCTTTCAAATATCACAAGAGCATGGAAAAGAAGGCTTTACAAGCAACGCCCCCTGGGCTCAGCTAAATAACACTGCCAAAAACAGCTTCCCCAGAATGACTTCCCAGGTTGGGAATTAAGCAGAAGATTCAATACTTTTTAAAATTATTTTTTAAGGGAAGTTGACCTGGCTCCATCCCAAGCGCATTAATGTCCATATGGTAACACCACGATAAGCAGAGTCTGTCCAAGTCTAGCACAGAATTCCCCAAGGGGCATTATCTTTCTAAAGGCACAGAAGCCCTGTGGATGCCATCGGAAGGCCACTGGTAGCTGAGGTGGGATGCAACTGTGGGGGGCTGAGCAGTGGGGTGACAGTTCAGGACCAGAGGCCATTCGCCAAGTTATGGACCAAACTTTCCTCCAGATGCTTCGCTGTCAAACCCAGCCCACCCTTTGAAGTTCAACTTTGTTTATTCTTGGCTGAGGAAGATTTTGGGCTTTCACAAAGGAAAGAGGAAATGAGAAATCAGGAGAAAATCCTAAAGGACACTTAAATTCTTGTGTCCACATAAAAGCACCAGAAACATACAAATTTTTCCCGAAACATCCCCACCCACAGCACATACATGATTTTATGTTACCAGGAACAGGTGTGTGTATGTGTGTTTGTGTGTGTGTGTGGGGAGGGGGGGGTTGTTTTTTTAAGATTTTTAAATTGATTTTTAGGGAGAGAGGAAGGGAGAGAGGAACATTGATGTGAGATGGATACATCGATCAGCTGCCTCCTGCATGCCCCCCACTGGGGATCGAGCCTACAACTTGGGCATGTGCCCTGCCTGGGAATCGAACTGGTAACCTTTTGGTGCACAGGATGATGCCCAACCCACTGAGTCACACCAGCCGGGGCACCAGGAAGAGTTTTTACAGAAGTGGCGATTGGAACATTAACAATTGAGAGAGAAAAATAGCAAGTTCATTTTCAGGATTAACTCAAGACCCCACCTCATCCCAACTTCTGGCCAACTAAAAAAATCAAGCAGGAAGTCTGGGGGCATAATGAGCAAAACCAGTTTTCTTCTCTTTCCTTTTCCTTTAATTTTGCATTTTAAAATACATTTTTTCAATTATTTTAGAATCGTTTTAGATATCCGTTTACTGTCTTTTCAATTTCCCATAATACTATTCATTTTTTAAAAAACTAAGCATTTAGTTAATCAAGTCCTGATGGCGGTTTTTAAAGAACCAACACCAGGGCTGCCCGACTTTGGAAACACCTGGACTGCAGAGAAAAGCTGAGGCTGACACAGGACACCAGCTGTTGGCCTCTCGGGTGTTTGCAGCCTCTGGGTCGGCATGGTTACTAAGCCCAGCTGAGACCAGCCTCTGGGTATCTTTACAGCTCAGACTTGCTAGAAACATACCCTTTAGTTTTTAGTATTTCACAATGGACAAAAAGAGCTTCCCCAGATTTCGTCCTTACAACTCTGTGAGGTTTACCGGATTGCGTTCCAGGTGGGGGAACTGAGTTCCAGAGAAGTAGAGGAGCCCAAGGGAAGAATCCCAGAAAAGACCAGAGCTAGGACTAGAATATAGGTCTTCTAAGTCTGAGTTCAGCATCTACTGAGTCAGTCTCTGTGCTTGGAACTGGAAGGGTAGAAGGGAATCTCCTTTGATTGTCATCTCCGTGATCTGTATCTGTGGTCTGTAGCAGGGCAGCAGCAATGGGACAAAGATGGTTGGATTCAAGGCCTGAGGAGTGACTGAGGGACCTGCATGATGAGGGGAAGAGACGCACGTTAGAAGCACAATTGCCTACAAAGTCACGCCAGTGAGCACTTGCATACTGGAAACACAAAGTCCCCCTTGAAGTGCTGACACTCCAGCATTTCCTGACACACATTCTGCAGGACCAAGTGGTGCCCACTCCCTCCCTCGTCAGCTACGCCCAAGAACAAGCCTCACTGTTCTCCATGCTGGTTCCCCAACCAGGGGATGACCAGTGCATTAAGGCATTAGAACTTTTACGAAGGAGATGTGGCCCACATTTCCAGCCCCAGCTCACCAGGCCCACGTACCGCAATGAAAGGTACAGCGATGCCCCCGTGGTCCTCGTGTCCCCTAGCTCTCTGGGTCACAGAATGATCCCACAGGGCTTTGCAAACTTGAATGAATCACCTGGGCATCTTGTTAAAAGGCACACTCTGATTCAGTAGGTCACAAGGAGGGCCTGAAATGCTACAGGTGCTTACCGCTGGCCCGAGGACCACACGTTGATTAGCAAGGGTGGAAAATGTCAGAGCTAGAGGGGTCATAGAAATCAACTTTCTCAGTGCTTTTCAAACCGTGATCCTGGGAAGCTCCAATAAGGTATTTCAGGGGATAATTTGAAAGACCAGGAGGAAACCAAGAGACCCTCTGAACCCTGTTTCAACCAGAATGGCTCTTCTTTTCCATTCCAGAAATTGAAATTCTTCATACGATTTCATTTGATAAAAGGGTTCCCTTGTTTTATACGTTTGAAAGCTACTGCTTTCATCCAACTGCCTCACTTTCCAGAAGAAGAGTTAGAGGAAGAGAGGATAAATGAGTCACACAAGATGACACAGCTAATTGGTCTCTTCTTCTCCATCCTATTCTTGTTCTTTTTGGGGTCAGGCTTCAACAATGCCATGATTCAGTGGTTTCTCCTCTTTCTCTTGAGCTTACCAAAGTAAGCCTACCAGAATCCCCCAATGCTCGGGCTCCGGCGGGCTGACGTTCTGCCTCTCCGCACCAAGCCCTGGCTCTTCAGAGTTGCCAGGACAAGTCAGGGCAGCCAGTAGAGGAGGGAAGAAGCTTACTGGAGGTAAAAATAAGGAGTGATCTCTGAGGCAAGATGGGGGTTGGAACTGGTCCACAGATGGGCAGGCATGTGCTTGCAAGACCTCAGAATTCCTTGTCTCCAAGGAGGGGCCCCACTGACTCACCAGGGCACTTACAGACAGCTTACTTCAAGCTGGTTTGCAGCAGGCATGCCAGGGCGCCTGCAGGGCCCCAGCTGGAAAGGACAGCTTGTCACTGGCAGGAGGGAAGCAGGAGCTGGGGGAGGTACATGGAGGCGGTGGGGAGGTCTCCGGTGAAGAGCACATGACTGTGAAAGATCAGACACTCAGGCCAGCATGCTCGGGCCTGGGGGCAACTCGAGAAAGGTAGGAGACATGGTCCCTGCCCCCCACCCCAAACCCTAAAATCTGAAGAGGTTATGAAGAGGTAAACAATATATGTAAAACAATTAAACAACAATACAAAAACAACACGCAATTAAAAGCTAGACTGGAGGGTTCAGAATGGAACAGCCACAGCATGTCAGTGCAAAAAAGATCACCATGGGCTGGAGCATTTGAGGGGCGGGGGAAGTGGGCAAGTGTTAAATGCCACACAGCAGCATAGAGGATGGATACAGCAAGAAAGAAGAAAGAAAGAAGTCATGAATGGTGATCCCTGTGATCAGAGGATCCAGTGGTGGCTATCAACAGCATCTGGAGGGGTGCAACGTGAATTAAATCTTCAAGAAAGCGTGGGAAAATGTGTTTGGCTTGGAATCAGACTTCTCCTAGCAGAACCACAACTGACCCAATCCATTCCAGCCCAGTTTCAATCTGCCTCTGCATTTCCACAGGGCTTTCATAATTTCCCAGGCTATTAGGCAACTCCAAGAGCTCTGCTAGGATTACAGGCAGCAGAAGAAATGCTGAGCTCCACTTCATGGTGGTCCCGAGCCAACGTCAACGTCATGTGTCAAAAATCAATATTCATATATTCTTTCTGGCTCCAGCTAATGCCTCCCTATCCAAAGACTTGGATACACCCAGAGAATAGACTCATATCAGCCCCAGGAAGGACATCAACCCCACAGATTCATAGAGACTACATGCTTTGTTGGAAACCACTCCGTCAATTAGGAAGGACAAATCCATCAGCACTTCTTTTCTACATGCTCCTATCTCTGGTCTGACCTGAACTGAAGATCAAGAATGACTCTTGTTAAAAATCTCATCCCTGACTCACACACAATCTTCCCACATCTACATTTCTGAGGTAGGCAAATTGTAGTGAAACTCACTTCCCAAGGATGTACTGCTCAGTCTATAAACCTAGGAATGAAATTGCAAATCCTTCTGCTTCCTGCCTCATCATCTCATCACCCACCTCCACGGCACCATCTTCTGACCCCTTAACTGTGTTCAGCCAAAGCAACTCAGCAACCTGGAATTCTTCAAGCTTATTGGAATTACAAAGGGTTGTAAACAACAAATCATGGAACCTGGTTCCTTGACCCCCGCCTTTCTCTGACCCAACCCAGCATCATAACTTCTCTACTGCCCTTCAGCAACCCAATTTGGGTCCTTCCCAAAGTCAATCTACAGCCTTCTGAGGAGTTAAGTTCCACAATAATAGTCATCTAAGACTATTAGAGCTGGAAGGAGCTAGAGTCAGTCTTCTCCAGCCCCATCACTTGATGAATGAAAAAACTAAGATCCATAGATGTGAAGTGACTTATCCAGGGTAACACAGATCCTTGGTAATGGGCGTGAACTTAAATCCTGGTCTTCCAACTCCCAGACCCCAGGGCATTTGAATCACCTTATGAGAAGATGTTGTTATTGTTCAAGACCCTACCTAGCCTCCACTTAACTGTTTGCCTTGAGCCATTTGCAAGTGAAGACAGATGTCTGATGACCACATAAGGAATTCTGGTGGTGGGAAGGAGATGAGCTTGGGTCAGCTGTTTCATTTTATTTTACCTCACTGTAAAGCATCAGGGATGATTAAGGTACTGACTGAGATGGCACATCTTTATTGCGTAGTCACCTCAAAAAAGAAGGCAAGGCACATTAAAGGGAAGTCTGTACAAACTGACTCATTAAAGAGTGAAATGGCAAAGCAGAGCTTATTAACACCCGATTATATCTTGCAACAATCGTGTGATTAATTTAGGTCCCTCCCCGATGCTTCTTTTCTGACATTCTAACCATTCATTGTCTGCAGCCGTTTTGTCAAGCCCCAAGCAACAGAAATCCCACGCTCACAGCAACTTCAGTTCTGCTGGAAAGAATCTGTGTGGGTCTGGCAGGCTGTTCCAAGTGCAATGAGCACTGGGCTAAGAATCCAGGACACCTGGGTTGATTTGTTGTTCGCTGAGTAACCTTGAGCAAGTGGGTTCTCCTCTGTGTATTCCATCTGCGTGGGAGAGGGAACAAACTCCCCAGGTGCCTTCCTGTGTACGGGTCTGTGACATTGACTTACACCAACATTTTTTTCTCTGCTTCTCTTTAGAGCAGAATAAGAGCTTGGGAAATGAACGGTCATTGAACATCAACTGTGTGCCAAGGACTGTGCTGGGGCTCACTCTAGCCCAAATGTGGTCTCCTATACGGCCCAGATATGGAAACAGTGATCAGAAATGTGAAGGTGCTCGTATAAAATAACACAGTTAGTGAACAAAGGAGCCAAGATTTATACATGGTTCTGTGATCCAAAAGATCGTACTCTTTGCCCTACAACACACTGCTTTCAATAAAAGATAAATTCATATTACTTAGAGATGGGGGGGTGGAATTGAGAAAGAGAGAGAGATCCAAGGATACAAATAATTCAAACGCTAAGAGTCCAAAAATTTTAAGTGACTATGTTAAACCGGTTGCCTGCCTTGAAGGACCTGGGATTCAGGTGTAGCAGAGTGTGGTGAAAAAGGGATTCAGGCCCTGGATTGACAGATTTTGTTTTTTTCTTTTTCTTTTTTAAGGGGAAGCTGAAATCCAGAATTTCATGTGAAACTACCTAATGAATATCTGTGGCAACTAACTCATGAAAACTCTAAATATCATGCAAGCCAAATAACATAAACCCATGCCCAGATTCAACCCATAACCCACTATGTACAAACTCTGGATATTTAGAATAATTTCCTAACCATGGGCGTAAGACTGAAGCATTCCACTTTGGGACCCTGGGAAGGCCTCCTCTCTGGATTTCCTTTTTAGAGAAAGTGAACTATCTGGAAAGTTCAGAGCTGAGATACTAGGGTACTGTGATTCCATCAACCCCACTAAAATGACTGGGCTCACACCCACAATCTTTTCCTTTCTTGGGGAGTTGTGGGGAGCCATACACGCATGCCATGAAAGCCAGTAAGAGTACCTTTTTTTCCTAATAAGCAACAAATTATTTGAGGAGACTTGGTTGAAAACTAGCTCTACCCCTATAGTTAAATCCAATTATACTATAATTATAGGGAGTCTGCACACATCAGAGCTTAGTTGGAAAAGAATAGGAACACCGCCGTTCTTCAAAATGTTGGCCAGAGGTAAACCTATAATTTCACCTCCTGTCGTCCTGGCAGAACCTTCATGGGAAAGAAGACACACTTAGCCCTTGATTTTCCATCAGAGGACAACCCCAGAGCATTCCTCTTTGCTACTGTGTGGCATCGGCTCTCTTATGGGTCAGAAGACAGGGGAGGAGGGAGGTGTCTCTTACTTCCTTTCAAACTGGTCAGGAAATAGTGGGCGGCTCACATTTCCAAACCCAACTAGAATCAGGCACTAGGCCTGTGGAGAAAAAGGAAATTCTCAGTCATTTACAAATCTTTACCATTTCTTGTTCTTCTTCTTCTTATCATCATTATTATTATCATTTTGAAGTGGGGAAGAAAGAGACCCCTAAATTTAAAAACAAACAGCCCTGGCCAGTTTGGCTCAGCAGTTAGAGCGTCAGCCCACGGACCAATGAGTCACAGGTTTGATTCTGGTCAAGGGCATGTACCGAGGTTGTGGTTCGTCCCCGGCCCTGGTGGGGGTCGTGCGGGAGGCAACCAGTTGATGTGTCCCTCTCACATCGATGTTTCTCTCTCTCCCACTCTATCTGAACAAAAATGGAAAAATATCCTCGGGTGAGGATTGACAAAACAAACAAACAGACAAACAAAAACCCTAAGTCAGAAACTACAGGAAAACCTTCAGAACTGTCTCTCATTCATTGCAAAAGATTGCAAAAGAGCCTATTTAACTTGTCCATGTTTCATTCTCACAGGGACCCAGGGTCCTCAAACTTGAGGGACATGTTCAGTGGCCACTGTTGCTGGCCACATCGTGGACAAGGGGCAGAGGAGCCTCGCTAAAGCTGGGAAGGTTCCCTACGTGCGATATTAATACTGAAAATTTTGCCAGATAATATTCTTCGGCGGACAGTCATGGACAGTCTGCTTCTTGCTGAAACCCTTTCAAGGGTCTTGACAAAAAACCCGGCTTCACTCTGAAGGGACAGCCGAGCACAGCGCCGGCGGGGACGTCTCGGGCTGCCCTCCGCACAGGGATGATTTTGTAGAAATCATATTGTCTATAATTCCTCCCTAATCCCCAGCTCAGTTTCCTGACAAAATACGTGACTGAAAGGAAGGGAAGTTTTAGTGGATTCGTCAAGCAGGCACGGACCCTGGCATGGTGCAGGGCGCTGTGCGTTTTCTAGGGAAGAGAAAGGCGACTGAGAACCCGAGAACGTGATGGGAAGGTTAACCTCAGTTCCCTATCTTTAAAACATCTGTGCGGTGCGGATTACAGGAGCAACGAGGAGGAAAACCCTTGCATAATAAGTAACCTGAGAGAGGCACGGGCATGTTGGTGGATGGCCCTGCCCGGGAGAGCCAGCAGCCCCTGCCCACCCACGGCAGAGGCGGTGAGAGGCCCACGTGGAGGGCCCTGGGCCCAGAGTGGGGAAAGGGAGAGGGTGGCAGAACGCTTCGGGGAAGAGGTGGTGCTTCAAGACTGGGTATATTCACAATATGCAGAAGAATATTCTGGATGGAGGAACGAGGGTAAGCAAGAGCGCCAAGTGAAAACATCCCCTGGAAGCAAGCAGCCTGTGGGACTGGAGTCTGGGTTTCAGGACCAGCACCAGGGCCTGCAGCATCCCGGCCCGCGTGCTGAGAGTCACTGGGAGCCAAGCGGGCGGGGGAGCCCCCAGAAGCAACTTGGAGAGCCAGCGAAGGCCGGGAGGGGGTCAGCCCTGCACCGGTAAATGCTCAACAACCAGCTCTCGGGAGGACCCCGATTTGTAGCGCGGTGTAAGCACTCCCACCACGGCTGATTTCAAGCCACCAACGTGGTTAACAAACCGTTCGCTGACATGTTAACAATGGGCTCTCGCCAGCAGGCGCTAACTAGCTGCAGTTCACCTGTGGGTTGGGTTGAGGAAAGTTCGGGAATGCCAGCCAGGTCCTCGGCACCAGACACTGAAACTAGAAACTGGGTACGCCCAGCAACTCCTGAGTCTGCACTTCAACATTTTGGACTCTTGGTTGCCATAAGCATCCGTAAGGACTGCAAAGCTCCTCATTTGGGGAGAACGTCCCCATGCGTTATCCAAGCATGGCTGTCATGCCCACTTCACAGAGGATCACACGGTGTCAGAGTCCATGTGACTTGCCTAAATGGCACCATGAGCCATTTGGAATCCGGGCTGAAACCTCAGGCTGCCCTCTTTCTGCCTCTCCCACCCCAGAGGGGTGTCGCCCTGACACCTGGTTCGTTTCAGTTCAATCGGAATGAAGAGTCCCTCCCTAGCTCCTCCCCATCCTGAGTTTCAAAAGATGCTGAATAGATTCAGGCCGCGGTTCCTTCCCGCCTTTGGAAAGTGGATCCCAGGGTTAAGCCTGAAGCGCGACTCCCCTTCCTCCCCAGCTCCCTGCCATCCCATGGCCCACCCCAGTATCCCACACCCCAAACTCCTTCCCAGGGGCTCCTCTGCGGCCCGGGGAGGGACGGAATCGCGTCACCTACTAACGATTTGCTTCAGTCCTGCCGCACCTTCCTGCCTCTTAAACGGTGGGATTACCTGGCTGCTGCAGCGCCAGGGCTCCGGACTGTTTTCTGCTCTGGTGCTCAGAGCCGCTGGGCTCACTTCTGCAGGACGCGGGGGAGGGGAGGGGGCGCCCGCCGGCTTCTGAGAGCACACACCTGTGCTGAGCCCCCAGCCACCACCAGCTGCAGGTGTGCTTTCTAACTGTTTTGTCTAAGGGTCCCCAAACCTCGGCTTCTTTCTCCCTCTAACAGATCAGCAGATGTCTGAAAAGTGTTGCAACTATCCGACCTTCCCCCTCTTTCTTGCACCTCATTCCATTTGCCCCCCTCATCACCTTTCTGGGACGGTTAGGCCAGCCAGGCTAAGGCACTTGCCATTGTAATTAGCTGCAGGTCCCTGTGCGCAGGCGCGGGCACACGGGCATGCGCATGCGCACCAGCCCTCGGGGCAACCTGGTGGCCTCAGGCCTGCCTGTCATCCTTTACCAGTTTCCCAGGTCAGTTTCTCTCCAAGAAAACTTGCCCCTCTGCTGCTGATCTTCCCTCTTTATTTAGCAAATTCTAACTGGCAGCTGATGAAACACCCCAAAATGCAGCGAGGCAGCCAGCAGAGGTGGCCGAACCTGATTCCCTGCCTAGATCTACCTCGAGAGGGGCTGTGAGGCCCAGTTTGGCTTCGATGTGCTTCCTCCCAGGCAGGCTGGGCTCCTTCACTGCCTCCCGTTCTTTACTCCAGACCCCCAAGGGGTAAATCTGCGCCTTCCAAGGGCTGACCTAGGGCGGAGCTGGCATTTTTCTATCTTTCACTAAGGAAGAAGACAGTCTGCCCATCCTTGTTCACCCCGCCACCCCAAGTAGCCCCCTCTCCAAATTCTCTCTTCTCTCCAGTTAGCACATTTCCTCTTGCATTTCCCAGCTCAGTGGCACCTCCTCCCTGAAGCCTTCCTAGGCTGCAAGGCAGGAATAGAGGCGTCTCTCCCGTGGCTCCTACAGGGCCAGCTCAGGGGCCACCATACGTGTCCCTGTCTTGCAGCCCACGCACGATGCTGGTTCCCTCACTGCACTGCGAAGTTGTGTTCCGGGCCTGGGTCTCGGTCATCCATTTGTCTCCAGCACCTGGTAAAGTATCGCCCACATAGTAGGTGCACAGTGAAGGCTGAGTGAAGATAGGAATTAGCAGAGGACAGCTGTCTTTCCTCTGCCTTGTCCACACTCTAATTCTCCAAATGGTGGGAACCGCGAGTCAAGGACCGAAGGTGAAAGCTAGCGCCGGCTCAGTGTTGTTGGATCTCCCTCTTGGTGTCTAGTAACAGGAGCGGCTTCAGTGCATCAAAGTCCCTTCTAGTAAGAAACTTCCCTGTTCCTCTGCTTTCCTAAAGTAGTCTTCGGGTGTTGTAAACATAGAAAAACAAAATCTCAAACAATCATTCTCCATGGAAATGGAAGTTCCCCAAGCTCAGAAAGCCTCCAGGCAAGTAGGAGAGATTTTTGGAGCTAATAACTAGAGGCAGTGTCCAGAGTGGCAACTAAACAAACGTGACTGCTTTTGCATGCTGTACTGTCCCCGAGGCTCCCTCTTCTGTCTTTAGCAGGAGGGGGACATGGCGGGCCCTGGGGTGTTTTCCTCACCTGAAGAACTAGAGGAGACCTTCAACGGGCAGGCTTCAGCCCAGCTCACCTCCTCTGCCGTCTCCAGAGAGTGCGCCCACCTCAGGAACCAGGGGCCTCCAGCTCCAGCCAGGAAACAGAAGAGTGGACAGTGCGCTGTCAGCTCCTTCTGAGCAGGAAAAAATCTGGTCACTGCTCCCGAAATTCTGGGATAGGTTCTGATCAATGTTGGCGTGGAGGGGGGCCAGGGGAGTGAAGGGAAGGGGGTGTAAGACCCAGGCCCCAAGTCTCCTCAGTGACAGAAGGTCAAACTTCCCTGTGCTGGCCTCTCTTCACCTTCACCCACTCAACAGATGTTTACTGAGCACCTACTGGGTGCCAGGAACGTCTCAGTGCAGGGAATGTTGGGCTTTCTTTTTTCTTTTATGAGACTCATGGTCTGGTGAGCGAGAAGGACAAGAAATCAGAAACTGTAAGATGGTGCGTATAGAAGTGTGCCCAGATCGCAGGATGTTATGTGCAGAGTGGGATGTGACTTCAGGAGGCAGTCGATATACAGAGGCCTGGCTGGTGAAGACCAACCCGAAATTAACGTCTGGCTGCACTACGCTTGCACCTGGCAAGTCACATAAGAGACACAATGAAGTGGGAGGGAAGGTGAAGTCAAGACAGTAGGAAGGGGCTTCGATTTGATTCATTGACTGGGGTCAGGGCTTTGGCCCCACCTGTTCAGACAGGTGTTCTATCCCACCTGGTGGGTGTATGCAGAGAACATGCCTGGTCCTTCCACTTACCCCCAGGGGAGAGATTTGCCCTCTCTCAGGGGCTATATTAACTCCAGAATCAGCAGGTTTCTTTTCCTGCCGGACTGTGTCCTCCGTGGTCTGTTTCTAAGAAGGTAGTTCTATGGGGAACTGGTGATAGGAAAAGAAATGGTCCCTAATTCTACCCATGAGGCCACTAAGAACAAACATAACCCTCTTCTACATGGCGCATCTTCACGTACTTGAAAACAGCTGTCATATTCCTCCTGCTGCTCCCCAGTCATCACTTCTCCAGACTAAACATCCAGTTTTTTAATCCTTCCTCAGAGGGACATATTTTCAAGTCCACCCACCATTCTGATCTTCTTTTTCTCACTTTTGTATTTGTATTGATGGCTCTTAAAATGTGAAGCCTATAACTGTACATAATAAACCAGGTGTAACCTGAGCAATACAGAGTAGAATAGGAATATCACCTCCCTTATTTTCTCTCACATGTTTCTAATAATGCAACCAAAGAGAGCATTTGCTCTTTGACAGCCACATCACAACATTGAGCCCCTCCAGGCCATGGGCTCTGATGTCCCCAGCAGGTTCTGGGAACAAGTCTGCTTGTGTCACACTCTCCCTCCTGTTTCACACCTACGAGGTCATGATGCCCACTCCAAATGTACTGTGGGGCTCTTAGAAACCTCAGTAGCTTTTCTTTCTGTGTCCCTCCCCAGGAGGAAGAACTGATTCCAGAGACCTCGATGGAGGACCTGGGCACATGCTAGGCATGGAGGCAGAGCTGTAGGATTAGATGAGTTTATAACTAGAATCTAGTCAGGAGGGACTGGTGTTAGAACACTTGGGAGAATTTGCAATATTTTACCTGTTTCCTCAAAAGTTAAGATATGTCAGTAACATATGAGGCTGGAAGTCAGAGCCAAGGGAGCTCCTAAAGGGTAAACAGCTCATGCACTTGGTACAAGATTGATGCTCTCGTGGAATGAGGCAGAGAGGGAGAGCGTGAATGAATGAATGAATGAATGAATGAATGAATGAACGAACGAATTACAGGAAGGGAGGGCTGGACAAGGGTACAGGTCTCTAATTCACAAGTATATGTGTATCGTCTTGCCAGGGACTCTGCTTCTCCTCTACGTTACCAATTGGAAAATGGAAGAGCTGAGGCAAACTGAGTACAGTTGGCAGCAAAACCATGTGCCCTGACGGTGTGGGGAGGAGTCCCTCCACTTAAGAAAATGATCCCCTGGAAAATTTCCCTCCTCTCCTCCTCAGTGGAGCCTTTTCTTCTTCCAGAAAAAGTGCCGCATGCTCCAGACAAATGTGAGACCCTCCGGAACCAGGGAAGGCAGCATGGTGTTTATTGGAAAGAGCCCTTAGAGGACATCAGCGGGTCCAGGGAGATTAGAATCTTGACCCTACACTGGCTGCCTGAACTTGAGACAGAAATGCTCTTCTCAGGCCTCAGTTTCCCCATCAGTTTGCTAAGAGGTTTGGATTAGCAGATTTCTAAAGAGATTTTGAGCAGATAGGATCAAGTTCCATGAAGAGCTGTGGGACAGGACTGCACCAAGGTGTCTTCTAGACTGGGCCTTCCATTCCGCTCCTCTATCTGAAGAAGGGAGGAACCCACTTTTGCTGCAAGCCAGATTCGCCTTGAGAATACGTGGAAATCAGGCAAGGGTCTAGGCAAACACACTAGGTTTAGGAGACTTCAGTCTCCCTGATCCACTCCTGGTGTGCCAAGAGGATGAAGTGGGGAGAGGGGAGCAGGAACGGGGATGGGGGGGGGCTGGGGGGGTCACAGAGGAAGAGGGGATGAAAATAATCAGTAGTTGATACACCAATCTCTTTAAGTCTTCCTGATGAGTTTGCTAGTTTTTCCCCAGTTCCTCTTACCTTCCTAACTTCCCCTCACAAAGAGTAGTCTCTTCCCCACCCCAGGGATGGAAGGGGAGCCAGCTGCAAAGCCCCTTGGGCTGTCAAAGCCACTTGCTTCTCAAAGGAGAGCAGCAACTCAGTCAGGACTTAACATCAGAATAACCACTGGTTGGGCCTCCGCCAGACCCTTGGGCCTCCTACAGCTGTCCCAAGATGGGCTGACGTCTCCGCTGGATTCCTCAAGTGCACTGCAGAGAGCTAAGAAACGGGGTCAGAGCTAAAAGCTCCAAAGGCCATCAATTTCCACTGCCCACACACACAGGTACACACACACACACACACACACACACACACACACACACACACACACAGGCCTCTCCTAGCCCAGATAAGATCTCAGCATTCCCTTTGCTTTTCCCCAGGTCTTTCGGAGGCCAAAGCCCCCAGGGCCAGCACTCAGATAACCTGCAGCCTCTCCACTGAGAAAGCCCTCACCTCCCTTTTCTCCCTTTTCTGATGTTCACAGAACAATAAGACAGTAACATTAGTTTGCAGAAAGGCCTCGCCACTCTTGGGCGCCCTGGGGTGTGGGTTCTGAGAGGCGGGGCCAGCAGCCCAGGCCCTCTCTCCATTGGCTGGGCTCAGCAGGTAACCCGAAGCTTTGCAGAGAGGCGCATAAATAAAGAGTGAAACTAGTGCCACCTCCTTGAAAGGGGCCGAGTCCTTCTTCTTCACCCTTGCCTTGGAAAAACCAGTTTCTCTCTCTTTGATTGTCTGTTACCAACTTCTATTCTAAAAGTTCAACGGAACCCCAACCACACTGTAAACTCCATTTTTCCAGCTACCTGTATCCCCCTCTACTCCAATGCACTTTCCTCTGCTCTCATGTTCCTTTTTATTAAAGGGAGAATGACTACTTAGGACCGGCCCCCACCTCCCCCAGGAGCCATTGCTGTTCCGCGTGGGCCTGCTGAATGGGACACTTGATACGGTAAGTATCACTCCTTTTCTAACTTCTAGTCCTCACACCTTAGGGTGAAGGACCGTTCCGAGACGTGGGATTCCTTTTCTTCCTCTCATTCGCATGAGTCTCTAGCCACCTCTTTGCCCTGAATTATCTTATGAAAAATCTATCTATGGTGGTGAATCAAGCTTATGGTAGGCCCTGCTAGGTGGAAGGTACAGACTCTCACACTTACAGGTGAGTCCGAAATCTCTGGATTTGCGGGGCTTTGGAAAACTAAAGCTGAGAGGCTACATCGGGGGAATCATTGGGCAGGAAGAGCGGAGGATGAACTGTGGAAAAAGCCACATGCGCTGGGAGTTAATCACCAGCTCCCCCCCAGATGACAGTGGCTGAACCTGCCGCATTTTAACCAACTCTCTGGCTCGTTCTATGTTGTCTTGGGGATTTCCACTGATCCCAGGCAATAAATCTTGCCGATAATGGGAGTCAGTGTGGTAAGGTGGGCGCTTAGCAGTGAAGTACCAGGACTGCCGTTCTGTCTGGTTGCCTGGAGATTTACACACCTGGAGGAACCGGGGTTGGCTGCCTTCAGTCCTGGGCCGGAAGGTGCAGCGCTAACAGGGAGTTGAGAACCAGCTTCCATCCTCTGCATCTCTGTCCAAGTTGGTTTTGTTAGGAAGCCATTTGGGCAAGTCCTGAGGGCAGGTGGGGCCAGGAAAGCAGTCACTGAATGAACTTACTCTCTAAGCCCAACACATGCCTGGTTTGCTTCTGTGCCCAAACGCCACTCTAAGTGGCCGAGGTGAAGGTCATTGAGGCATCATGGTGGCAAAGGCATGGTGAACAGAAGAATCTTGGACTCTGGGTGTGGGGTCCATTGTGGGTCAAGGCTCCAGACACAGCTCATCTCGTCTCTGTCTTCTAGCAGCTGCAGGTCTGTAGGGTGGGGGGAGGGCGAGAAGGGAAGGGCCTGCTTCTCCTGGGCTCTCTAATGTCAGTGCTACCTGTTGTTTGCCTTGTCTTCACAAAGTGCTTTCACAGACACTGTCCTCTCTGGAGCAACCACCCTGCATGCTAAGGACCCACATGAGGGTAAGGCTCTCTGCACACTCCGCTAGAGGACTTCAAGAATCTGGTGGACCACACATGTTGGGAGGATGAGAGTGGGGTAAGGAGGGTCTGGAGGGAGACACACTGGCCCCTTTGCTTTTCAAGTTGGGCTAAAATCCAAAGAGAATGCAAAGAATTCCTTCCATCCCGCCATCTTCCGCCGTCTCCTGCCATCATTGATCAGAGCCAAACGGGCTAATCTTTTCTTCTTTCTGACTGTAAAATGGGTCAAAGGCATTGCGGAAGGACTGTGGAGTTTAGATGATTCACAAGCAGGGCACATTTCTCTCTCATGATTGAGAATTGTGAGTACTCATAAAGAAGGCT
The DNA here is from genome assembly GCA_030848825.1 of Tadarida brasiliensis. Taxonomy (NCBI): domain Eukaryota; kingdom Metazoa; phylum Chordata; class Mammalia; order Chiroptera; family Molossidae; genus Tadarida; species Tadarida brasiliensis. The sequence continues at coordinate 34,247,468 of CM061275.1, forward strand.
GAGAGGAAGAGGAGGGGCTGGACTTCTCCCTCTCAGTGCCTAGATCCCTGCCACCAGCAGGCCCAGTGTCCCCCGGGCCAAAGACAGCGGGGCTCTTCCTCAACCACAGCTGGAACAACCAAGCCCTTGTTGAAGAGTCTTCTTTAGAGGCTGATGCCCGGAGGGTGGGGGGAGTGGATGTCAGGGGAGGAGCCACAGCATAAGCTGCTACCTCCTAGCATCGGGTCAGGACAAGCCCCAGGAAGAAAGTATTCCAAACACCAGGGTGGATCTGCCCTAATTTACCCAGTCTGCATGTTGGTGCTGAGAACAGCCTTTTATGGGGTTTGCACTGAGCCACGGGCGTGTCTGAACACAGCAGGGAAGAGGCCCCAGCAGCAGCCACATAGCCGCTGGTTCCTGGGCATTTCTTTTCGGGCGGGAAGGTCTCAGAGAGTTTCCCTGTTCAGTTCAGACTTTGAAAGCCAGGTCATCTCCTCCCTACCCACAGGCCCCACTCCCATGCCCCCAAAAGATGTGGCTGTGCCATTTCCAGACAGATTTGAGAAAGGGGTCACTGGAAAGCAGACATCCTGGATAAGTCTAAGTCTAAGAGAGGCCGAGGAGTCTCATGGCCCTCTGCCCACCCCCACTCCCAGGAACGGGCCTGGCTCCAGCCGGGTGTTCTGGTCCGTCCGGAGCTCCTCGTGCACCTCCTCCTGATTGCACACGGGCAAATGGGCCTGCAAAGCGCTGTTCACGCTCACTGGACCGCGCATTCTAGAGAGGAACACCCCCGTGCCTGCATGCCATCACCTTGGTGAGCGAGTCCTTAGGAGATGAATTTGTCCAAAGTAATTTCAGAACACCTGACTTCTTCCGCCAGGACCAACCACACCGAGCTCAGTTATGTCACACACAGGGGGACACAGACAAAAAGAGAAGATGACCAGCTCCCCAACTAGGTAGACACAGAGAAGTTCCACGTGGACTTGTCTGGGAAGGCTGCCTCTGATGGGTGAGAAACAGCCCCGCAGCCCCATCCCCCCGCTTAGCACGGTCTGTCTGGGCTGCAGACACAGGGTGCCTTGGTGAGCTGGCTCTCTGCAGCCTCTGGAAGGAAGTGATCTGGGCAGGGCAGAAAGCGTCCAGGTCCTCCACATCTCCCCCGTCTCTGACTCGAAGATCCCCAAGGCCTTTGACTAGGCAGTAACCCTGCGTGCAGAGCTGGGGTTGGCATGCAGCCCGTCCTCTGAGAAAGACCCCCAGATGATCCATGTGTTTCTCTTGTCCTTCATTCCACCGGAGTCTGTCTCATACCCAACCAGATTTCAGTGGAGTGAAGCTCAGGAGGCGTGGAGCTCACACCGCGGCAGCTGCAGCCCCAGGTGACGGCCAGGGGAGCTCTGACTTAGGGAAGAAACACCGGTGAGAGACGGGCTAGATGAGGGGACATCTGGAGAGTGTGTCTTCTGCAGAGGGGACGGGCACGGGCGGACTGGACACGGCACCACAGATAGGAACTGCTGAGACTTCCTTTTCTAACGTTCTTGCCATGCGTGTTTTCTGTAACTTACAAAAATTAAAAGTCATCTGTCTGCTGCAAAACTGCGTCTGTACTTCATGCCGTTGGATGCTGACCCCCTGACCCAAGTCACCTCCCCTTTGGGCTAAAACGCAGACGTGAGCTGGAACAGTCTTCTCGGGCACCCTTTCTCCTTGGGTTCGCCAGGCAGGTGGCTGAAACTTGATTTGCAATCAGCCAGGAACCCTGCTGCCCCCAGATTCCCCACAGTGCCAGCAGGACCTGCAGGATGGGGTAAAAAACTCTCGTAAGATGTTTTTAAACCCATTTATTATTGTAGTAACATAAATGTAAATAAGATTTAAGTGAAGGCAGATTACAGATATTTCAGACGCTATACAAGATGTATCTCTTGTACGGGTGTAAATTCTGCAAAGATTAACGCACTTAAACATATTTGACACATAAAAATGCCAGCCCCAACGTTAATCATTTCCCGTTGTAATTGCCTTTATATGGGTCTCCTCTCCCCAAGATACACGCTTAAAACACCAGGCTCGGTGGAAACCTGGGAGGGAAAACACAAATGTTTCTCCGCTGTCAGGGCCTGTGATTTGCTCTGATAGACTGAACCCTGATTTCACTGGCTTCCCAAGCCTGTGTGTTGGCTTCTGTTTAGGCTTTTGCTTCTTTGAACTCCACATCTCTCCTTTAGGGAAGGAGGAGCTTGTGGGGAGGAGGAAGGACCCTGAAGTCCTAAGGAAGTCCACCCAGTTATGGAGGGGATTCCCAAGCAATTTCTGCTAACTGCCCCTTCCTCAGGTAAACAGGGTCTCTCCAAGGAGCCAGTCTGGCTAGGGAGGCAAACTGAACAAAGCCCAGGTGAGTCTTCAGAAAAACCGGTTTTCACCTCCCGAATGCGCCCCAGGCGGCCAAACTCCACAGAGACCCCTGGCCTGGAAAGTGATGTTTTTCTTAGGAGCTCCCTTTAAAGGAGATTCCAGCTTTGTGGAGGGATAACTTGTCACTGGGGTACTAAGCCCCTCCCCCAGCCAGTGACCTCTGATGAGAGGGGCCTCTTCACCTGCCCCCTCCCCTCCCCCTCCCAGGGACTCTGCCCCTGAGGCATGAAGGGCCCCAGACTGGTGACTGGAGACGAAAGGACTAGCATTTCTCCAAAATGTTTTCCTTCAAGTTAATACAGATTCAAAACCTGTCCCTGTCACCCTCACCTTCTCATTCTGAGGCCCATGAAGAACAAAAGGATGAGGCGGCCCAGCCACCGGCATTAATAAAACATGTTTACCCGTAGAAATTACGCAGTGAAGGGGCCTGGGGAGGCTCCCGAGTACTCGGGCTAATGAACCAGCAAATACCTTCCATTCAAGGCTCTGCAAGGACACGAAGGCCCAAAGCGGGAGTGACGTGGCCTTTCCATGTGCAGTCTGGTTTGAGCCTTAGGACCTGGAAGCTTTTTAAAGGAAGAAGTGTGTGTGTGTGTGTGTGTGTGTGTATGAGAGAGAGAGAGACCTGGCGCAGGTCGGGGCTGGAACCAGAAATGGGGACCAGAGAGCTGACTGTCAAACGCCAGCAGGACATAATGCTGTGACTACACAGGGCTGTACCGGACGCGCGAGTGGGTCCCCACTCCCCAAAGCCCACTCCAATGCCATCTTCCCAGCAGACATATAGGGCTTGTATCTCTGGCATGAGGCCTGGTCTGCCCACTTCCTGCCACCACACTGCAATGGAGACAACCCAGAGACAGCCTGCCAGGGAAGCCAGTATGTGCTGAGCGCTGGAACACACTGCCCCAGCCGTCCTCCCTGTCCACCCCCTCTGTTTCATGTCTCATATCTTTATGGCAAAGTGTGGCTCCCCAAAACACAAAACTGAGAAAATGATTTAATCAAGATTCCCTTGCAACAACGAAAAATAATATCACCCGCTTACTTTATTCATGATCTTTCATTGAGGAGAAAGGCAAATACCACTGAGCCAAACCTGAATAGACAAACATATACAACGGCTGGTAATTTAATATTTTGTGCTAATGGTATACACTGTAGATACAACCCCGGAGGAGTGAATTACAATCCTATCAATAATGCATCGCATCTGGGCTCCGGTTCCCACTCCACAAGGCAATGCGTATTGGCAAAAGGCTCTCCGAATATTAAAAGCCATGAATATAATGAGGCTGTGGGCACAGAAACTAGATTCTCTCATAGGACTGGATTCTGGCCTTTGTGATCAAGGTCCTTTATGGGGGAAACATCCCACTTTGAAGCTTCTAAAGCCGGTGCTGAATGAAGACATCTCGTCCACGTTCCCAACAGAGCTCCGGATGGAGCTGCAATCACAGGATAACCTACAATCAGGGCACTCATTTGCGGGATGACGCAGAGCACTGCATCCATTTAGAGCCTCAGGTCTAGGGTCAGTGTCTAAGGTCTGTGGGGGTGACCTACAATGAGACAAGAGGATGCAGAGAGCCCCATGACAGACGGCAATGTCCGAGAGAAAAGCCACGTGGCTTCAGGGCTCCCTCTCATCCCCATCCTGTCCCCAGCTTTTCCACTTGCGTGTGGTCCTCCAACAGAAAGGAAGAAGGGGGGGAGGACTGAGAACAGGCAAGGAGCCAACCACCTGCAAAGAATAACAGATGTATTCTGGAATTGAAAATGTCCCCAGTTTTTATAAGTCGGTGGATCCAAATTCCCATCCTCCTTCCACCAGGAGAAGCAAATGACAATCTTAATTGAACGTGGGGAGGAAGTATTTCCGTCATGGTAATATTACTATCGTGGGAGAAATAGGTTACCATTTCCAAGACTGCTAGTTCCTGCCACAGTCATACATTGGTCCCTGTCCTCGACCTCCTAGTTACGGAAGTACTGGGGATTCAGATGGGCCAGCGAGGTCAGTACTTTCCACATGGCCTTTTCAATCAGACCCTAGAAGGAGAGCCCACAGAGGATTGGGAGGCTGTCAGGGGCTTTCAGGCAAAAGACAGGGGATGCAGACAGCAGCCCCAGCCCAAAGCTCAGTGATGAAAGGCCCTGGCAGACGCCAGTGTATTAGAGGAAATAAAAGCTTTCTAAATTGCTGGGAACTGACCAGGCTTTCTGGAGAGAGACACCTATGCATCAAAGAAAAACAATGCGAAAAAGTCCCTTTGTCTGGAGACAAGAAGCAGTATCTGGAAGTCTTGTCACGATCTCCCTCCCTCTTCCCTACAACCCCTTCACCTCCCTTTCATTCCTTTTTCCCCTTTCCAGGAGCGAGGAAGGCCATTTTCCCAGCTGCATGTCCGATAGCAGGGCTGGGTGGGACACCTGGTGGGCACTAGGGGAATTACACCCGGGTTTGGTCTCAAGCATCACTGTGCAAAATAACAAGGCAAGCAGCTCCCTAGGGTGTGTGGTATTAAAGTAAACTTTCAATATAGTAGCAGTTGGGTAGACACTAACCTACATTTCTGCTATATTCAACTGTATATAGGAAGAATTGGTGGCCAAGAATAAATATAAATAGAATCCATAGAACAAATACACACCAAGATTTATTTTTTATTTTATTTATTTATTTTTTTTTTGGTACGTGCCCTAGCGGGAACCAAACCCGGAACTCTGGTCCACAGGCCAACGCTCCAACCGCTGAGCCAAACCGGCCAGGACTACACACTAAGATTTATAATACAAGTCCCTCATTATTTAGATTTCACTTAAAGTCATATTGAAAGTAGATATTTTCCCAGAGTACTCACCAAGCTGTAAGATCCCCCCAAAGATCATCTATAGATGAGAAACTCACAAAGGCAGTCACACATTGACTGCTCAAGACTAATACTGATTCCTTATTTGCACCCAACACATAGCCCACAGCAACCTGCAGTTTGGACTCAGGGTGTAACGTGGTTAAGAGGGGTCAAATGAGAACTGGTGCCATCTGATCTGGCCAGGGGACTTTGGGCTAGCCACTTAACCTCTCTGAGACCCAATTTTCTTATCTGTCAAGTGAAAATAATGGTAATAATGACAAGTACTTACTAAGGACCACACACGGCAGCTTTGTATATAGTATTAAGTCATCGAATGCTCCCAATCACCTTACAAGGTATGATTGGTAGTCAGCTTTATGGATGGCAGAACTGAAATAACGGGAGGGTAAGGGATTTGCCCAAGGTCACACAGTTTGTGAGGAGCAGAGGTAAGATCCAAACCTGGGCTCTCACCCTGCGGAGTTCACACATGGGACTATTACTCTGTCCTATCTTTTAATGTTGGTGGCAGGACAGATAAGATCATGCATGCAAAGGGCTTAGCAAGTGCTTAGTAGACTCTTAAGTACTCAAAAATTAGTATTTATTATTGTAACCTTGGTATCAAGAAAAAGTATCTTTGAGAAGCTTGTCTAGAGTCCACCGGCCAGAAATTAGTAACTGTATACACATCTTTGGCAGCCAGCAACTCAGTGTTAAATTTACTGTGCAGCCCTGGCCGGTTTGGTTCAGCGGATAGAGAGTCGACCCGCGAACCAGAGAGACCCGGGTTCCATTCCAGTCAAGGGCACGTACCACGGTTTTGGGGCTAGGTCCCTGACCCTGGTTCGAGTCATGTGGGAGGCAACCAGTCGATGTTTCTCTCTCTCTCTCTCTCTCTCCCTCCCACTCTAACTGAAGATAAAAGAAAGAATATCCTTGGGTGAGGATTAAAAAAAAAAAAAATTTACTGTGCAATTTAGTCACAACTACAATGAACCTCAGCTTTGGAATAATTATCTCCTCTTCCCATCGCCTGCATTTTAGGTGAGTTTTTATTTTTTTAGCTTCCTATTCAGTACATGTGTCATATTCTGGGAGCCTTGAGGTCTTTTTTAAAACAGACATGGCATAAATCAGAAATAACCATTTTTCCAGGATACGTGCCATTTCAAATTTTACTATATTTTTCCAGGTTCAGGTGGAAAGTACTTGTGAAAAAGAAACTGGTAAAGGGCTAATAAAGAAAAAGAAAACTCTTCTGAGCTCCCACGAGAGTGGAGCAATCAAGAGAAATAAATCAAGAAACAGCACATAGATGATGGGTGAGCGTTTGAGGTTTGAGGAGCCGCTTTGAGTTGAAGCCCTGCGGTCTCATTAAAGAGCCAGCCTCGGCTGGAACAGCGCCGATGCCAGGCGTGCCCACCCCAGGCGGGCGCTCATTCCCCAAGAGCTTTCAGAGTTCAGATTATGCCACTTGGACCCTCGAGCCCCCAGCTCTCGGCACACCGCTCCCTCCAGCTGATAAAGAGGGTGAGGGTTGTGGCTGGAGACTGCTCACTTGGCAGTTGGCAGCACCAGGGAGCTTAGCCCCTGAAGCTGGACACAAGCCCGGCCAAAGAGAAACTTTTGTCTCCTGACCTTACCCTGTGACCATTTGCCTTCAATGAAGAAAGAGACCCTGGGACAAAGAGAGCGTCTGTTTTAATAACATAACCATATGCATTACATTTCATTACTATTCCATTATGGCACATTGCATTATAATCCACCTGCGAGGGCCTCCCCTCGACAGCCCACATCACCCCCCTTTGCCTCCAGTGGGCCTGGCTTTTAGCTAAGTTGGGTTTTTTAAATAATTTTTTCCCCTTTATTGATTTTAGAGAGAGAGGAAGGGAGAGGGAGAGAGAGATAGAAACATTGATGAGAGAGAACATCAATTGGCCGCCTCCTGCATGCCCCCACTGGGGATCAGGCCCACAACCTGGGCATGTGTCCTGACCAGGAATCAAACCAGCGACCTCTTGGTGCATGGGTCGACGCTCAGCCACTGAGCCACACCGGCCAGGCTAGCTAAGTTGCTTTATCTACAACAATTAGGTCCAGACTCCTTCCTTTCTCCCAAATCAGTGATGGCAACAACTTCCCTACACCCCGCTAAGGGAGCTCTATAAATATCTCTTGCCATTTGGAGGATCGTTTTAAACGTTTCTACAGATTCATAAACCAGTAATGCTGCCTCAGCTTTGATGTGCATACCCGTCACCTGGGAATCTTATAAAACCGATTCCGCAGATGTGGGGCGGGGCCCGAGATCCTGCAGTTTTCACAAGCTCCCAAATGATGCCTCCGCGGGGCAGGGACCACACTGGGAACAGCAAAGAACCAGAGCACTCAGTATTCACTCAGTTGCGCAGAAGGCCAGGACGCGTCTCAGCGTGGCTTGGCTCCACTTCCTCTGGCTTTTCTTCCAAGTCCTTGGTGTTTCAGCCACTCTGGGGAGACATGCGCGCGCCTGAGGACAAGGGTGGTTGGGATTGTCATGACAGCCCAGGTTCTGTTATGTGATGAGGAAGTTGGGTCTTTTCCGAACATGAAAATGCCCCAGGTGATCCCTACTCAGAGAAACCGCCAAGGTGAGGGTGGTAAGAGTAACCGCAATGCCCAAACCATGAGGCGGGTTACTGAGAAATGAAACCTTTGTGACCGAGGAACTAACATGAAACCCCTGCAGGTATCTTGGCGAGTGATCGTCAGTCTGGAACAAGTGACCATGAGTAGCCTTTGGCTGCCAGAAAACTGAGAGCTAAACATAGCGAGCAATTCTCAAGATGAAGAAAGAGAGAAGGCAAGTCAGTCACCGAAGATCAAGGTTCCGGGCCAGACTTGGAAGGGACCTTGCTCCTCCGCTTCTTCAGTTTGATGTTATTTTCCACAAGCCGCTGGATTGCCGGGTTCGGAGCCGCCTCGCTGGCTTACCCTGCAGACTGGTTAACACCCTGACACTCAAGTCCTCCATTTAGTTTTGGAAAATGGAAACTGCAGAGTTGATTACAATTTTCAAATTAAATATTCGATGTAATATATATTTTTGAAGTACACCTATCATGTTTAGCTACTTTTTCAGTGTTTACTACAGAAATGAAGACCTCTGATACTGCATTCCAAGCAGTAACGTGTTGGATCGTGACGTCAGTGACTGGGTGGAGAGAACTGAAGCTGAGACAGAACAAATTTGAGTTCAAACCCATTCAGTATGTGCCCGTAGGTAAACCAGTCAACCTGTTTGTGCTTCAGTTTACCAAAAGTTACAAAGCAAATCACAGTCCCTTCCTCTCAAGGTCATTGCAGGTACAAAAAGTCCTCGGTGAATGATACATAGGAACAGGAGCATTTTTATGCAACTCCATGGTAACAGGACAGAGAGAAAATGAAAGACAATGGGACCAGGAATCCTGAGGCAAGACTGTGACATCATAGCCCAGAGGAGATTACAAGACACCAAAGGACCAGAAGCTGCAGCAAAGTAGGGTCTAAAACCAAATGGGCAGACAGAACCAAAGGGCAGAATCAGCAAATCATCCATGAGTCCACATGGACATCGGAGGTAGACGCAGGCACAGGGAAGACACACTGTGATCACTAATCACAATGAAATAGTGGTTCAGCACACAAGGTAAGGGTTCAGGAAGATGCATTTCTCAGAGTCAAGGTGAGGCAATAAGTCGGAAAGCCAGGCAGGGGGGTGGGCAAGAAAGGCACCCACTCTAAGAAGCAAGCAACAGGAAGCTAACAGTTGCCTGCCAGAGGCAAGTGTCTGACTCAGGCAGCAGTTTCTCAATCCTTCCTACCGGGGCAGGACAGCTCAAAGCCTGCAGATACGGGACGCGTCCCGAAGCAACAGTGTCTGGCTGGATGATAAAGAGAATAACGGAGCAGCAGCTGACAGCCAGTTCTGACACGGCACCATTTACGTGTTCCTGACCCACATTCGTTTTGTCAAAAGCTACTTTTCAAAATCGAGTCTTTATTGAGAAGACACGCACCCAACTCTGATTTAAACAGGCAACATAGCTGCATACGAAATAAGAGGTTAGAGAGAGCCTGTTTTATGCCCTCGCTGTCTCCACAAGCAAAGTGCCTTATTTTGTATTCATAGTCTGTGTTCCGGATAAACTGTCAGCTGCCTCTGCCAGATCTTTATGGATAATTAGAAGGTTGCAAGAAGCAGATGTTATGAAACTATCTGTGACTAGTCCTTAATGGTGGATGACAAGGACTCAGCACCGTTTCTTAATCATACAAGACATAGCGAGAGGTGTAAAAAAAAAATAGAGGGAGAACTCGTCAAAGCCTGGCAAGGTATCAAACGGTTAATCACCCACATTGAACCTGAACATTTCTTTCCCGTGTAATTCAGAACATGGGTCCCACCTCCCTTGAGCTGAAGAATTTTATGAGTTGTGTATTCTCCTGTGTTGCTTCATTGCAGGTTTTAATAACTAAAAGATGAGCTTCTGCATAAAATGGGTGTTTTTCCAGTTAAAACAGCTCCAACAAGAAAATTTGCATTTTATTAACTATTGACACAGTTTTGCTACATCAGACCCTATTCAGCAGGATAAAAGGAAGATACAGTGCTTGGGAAAAGTGGGATCTCATCTCATAAATATAATACAACTACCAGTTTTTGAGATCTTGCTCCATGGCGGGCAATGGAAACGCTTCTTGCCATGCATCAGCCTCTACGATCCCCACAGCAGCTCTGGGTAAGTGGAGGAGGGGGTCAATGGGGAACAAAGGAAGGACATCTGTAATACTTTCAACAATAAAGATAAATTTTTTTAAAAAAAGGAAGCCTACCCTGCTAGTAACCTGATCTGGGACTTCTAGCCTTTGGTACCTTGAGAAAATAAATGTCTGGTGTTTTAACCACTCAGGGTATAGTCCTTCCTTATGGCAGCCTTAGCAAACTAACACAGTGTCCTCATTTCAATTCCTAACTTCGATATGGCTCAGCTTCTTGAACTGGATGCCTGAGACCCTTCCTGAGTGTAGTATCCCACATGTGCTGACTCTTTAACATTCGTCACCCCGCCAGACCATTTTAACAGGTGATTTCTTCCCACAACTCACAGGCTATCTATGGGTGCCCCTCACTCTTCAGTCTCTCTGACTTTGCCCACCCTTTCTTTTGTCCTTCCCTGAGCTACTGGCAAAGCGAAAGGCCCAGGTCAGAAAGAGTGGGGACCAGCCCTGGAGTGGACATGAGGGGTGAGAGCCAGAGATGTAAGTTCAGGGGAGACTATGGATGGAGCCTCTTCTCTTACCCCAACGCACCTTCTCAACCATCTGACTAGTATAAATCATCTATGTTTATATAATTATTGATAAATTTATATTCAAACATTATTTATGAATTACTCACAGTGTACCAGGCCCTATGCAGGGTGCTGAAATATAATGCTTAAAACCAAAAAGGGCCTCTACTCTCACTGAGGATATAGTAGAAGGGGGAAATGAAGAAATGAAGATATTAAGAAAATAATTGTATTATGTATTGAATATATCATTTGTGAAATGACAATACTAAAACTATATAGTAATGCGTTTAATAACTTTTATTCAAAAGAAAACAGCACTGGCCAGGTAGCTCGGTTGGAGCGTTGTCTTGATATGCCTAGGTTGTGGGTTCAATCCCCAGTCAGGGCACATACAGGAATCAACCAATCAATATTTGAATGGGTGGAACAGTGAGTCTCTCTCTCTCTCTCTCTGTCTCAAATCAATTTTTAAAAACTTTTAAAAACAGAAATGACTGTCTGCCCGGCCAGTGTGGCTCAGTGGCTGAGCGTTGACCCATGCACCCAGAGGTCACCAGTTCAATTCCCAGTCAGAGCACATGCCCAGTTGTGGGCCAAATCCCCAGTGGGGGGCATGCAGGAGGCGGCCAATCGATGTTCTCTTCCATCAATGTTTCTATTTCTCTCTCCCTTCCTCTCCCTCTCAAATCAATAAAGAAAAAAAAAAAAAAGAAAGAAATGAGTGTCTATTAATTTAAAAGAAGCAATCAGTGGATTGGGGAGTAGAGAGCTTCACCAGCCGGGGATCACTTTCCCAGGGACGTCGGGCAGGAGTGAGGTATATGGAGTGTCAGAAGAGCCCACGTGGAAACGGCCTGGCTGGCCAGGAGGTGGGGATTTCCTACGAGGCCAGCAGGCCTTGTTTCCAAGGTGAGGTAAGTTACAGCTGAGCCTTTGACAGAGGCCGTTCCCGAAAGTGCTGGCTGACTTAGCTTTAGATTTGTGACGTGGCGGAGCCACGGGGGCGGCCTCCGTTCTGTGGGTCCTGATACATGAATTAACTGTATCAACCTGAAAACAAAAATAGATGCTTTGAAGGAAAGGAACAAAGTTTGTTAGGCTTTCTATAGAGCCCTTTTTTCCTGAATCAAAAATGAGGCCAAAAAAATGCAAATCCTCCAGGCAAAGAGAGCATACTGACTTAAAGCCACACACGCTATAAATCAGTCCTTTTCCTAGAGCTACGTTTTATGAAGAGAATAAAATAGCAAAGGTAATGGGGTGCCAGGAATGGGCAAAACCCCTGAAAGAGATGCTAGAGAACTGGAGACCAAGGTCTGCTGCTGTGCAATTTCACCTGGGGGTAAGCCCGGCTGTTTCAGGGGGTCCGTTAGCATTCACCGAGTTCCTGCAGAGAAAAGATGAGAACCTTGGATCACCAGGCTCTATAGAAAGAGAGAACAAGTAACTCTTAAATGAAAAGGTTTCTTCCTGTGATATTAGGAAGCTCTCAGGTACACACCCAGGAATAATTAGACAATGATGACAATGCTACTCAGACTACCTGTCTTTGTTTTCACAGCTGTAAAAGCCAAATGCAGCCCTGGCCAGATTGGCTCAGCGGTTAGAGCGTCGGTCTGTGGACCCAAGAGTCAAGGGTTTGATTCCAGCCAAGGGCATGTACCTTGGTTGCGGTTCGATCCTTGGCCCTGGTTAGCCTCGTGTGGGAGGCAACCAGTCGACGTGTCTCTCTCACATTGATGTTTCTCTCTCTCCCTCCCTCCCTCCCACTCTATCTGAAGATAAATAGAAAAATATCCTCGGGTGAGGATTTCTTAAAAAAATGCATTTCATTCTGCATCAAACACAGATTGAGAGCCTCCAATGGGCCCGGCATGGTGTTAGGTCCTAGGGCTGGAGAGAAGAAAATGACATGGTCCTGTCCTCGTCATCCAGGAGTTCACCGTGGAGGGAGAAATTCAGACTCATGAACCGATCACTGATGACAATATGGCAGAAAAATAGAGGGTACAGAACAGTGGGGGGGAGGGGGACTCGGAGCCCACAGTGTAAAGATGGATCGGAATGAAGAAAGATTAACCAGGGAAGACTCTAGGGTGATGGCATTATGAGTAAGGCCAGAAAACACAGGGCTAGCCACACAATGAATGATAACGTTGAGGAAAAGTATTTCCTCATCAACTGTATAGACCGCAAAGAAGGTGGCGTGGTGGGGCAGAGAGAGAGAGTTCCAATGATGGTACTAGTGGTGGAATTTGCAAGATAGGTGTTGCAGAAGGGCTTTCCAACAAGCAGACTAGGAGACATAGATGTCATTTAGAAATTGCTCTTAAATGCAGAAGAGAGGACCCACACAAGATTGGACAGGAGATGTTAAGATGGGATGCATGGACCTCACAGAAAGTTCCAGAGCTGGATGGCCTTTCAGAGTTACCCTGACTCGAGGTGAGTGGACGAAGCCTTTATATGCCCATATGATAAGTCATTGCGTGTGGGATCCCCCCCAGAAGGAGGCATGACCTCGGAGGAGGCCGGTTTCCCTAGCTGATGATAACATCCCCCAGAGGAGCTGAAGGCTGAGGGCTGTCTTCAGCCGCCGGGGGAATAAATTCTCTATTCCTGAAAGAGGAACCTGGGTAGCGTGTCCTAGCAGACTCCAGCATGCACCTCTGGCACTGCTTTGATCCATTTCTTCACCTAAAGACCAGGAGAAGTTCCTCTAGGAGTCTAGTGAGCACATCTTTGGGGGAAAACTTGGAAGAAGACGACGAGTGGAATGAATTGCACAGTCCCCACCCCTGCAGCTGGCTTGCAACTACTACTGAGGACATGCTGTCTTCTCCTCTGCTGTGGCTCTAGAGTCCCTCACTTTCAGCGTATACCTCCGCTGCTTTCGACGGCCTCCGTGGTGGCATGACTCAGACCATTGTTCCCTGGGGTCTGAGCACTTGGTCACCGTTCCCTCCTCACACCAGGGCTGCTGCACTTGCCCGTTTCCTACTGGTGAGAGTTTAGCTAAGCTACTCCATAGTATTGCTGCCTCAGCATTCATTCTGCTCGGCCAGGCAGCCTGCAGGAAGCTTAAACGGACACCAGCCCTCCCATACAAGTGCATACCCTAGATAGCAGCCCGCAGAGTCACAAGCAAATGTGAGTTCCTGATACTGTAATAGTTACATGACTTCTCCAACAGTTCCTCTGCCCTCCAGCACCTCTGCCTTGTGTACCCCTCAGATAAGACTCCCATGGGGCTTACCAAACCCCCAATCTCTTGCTTTAAATGGATCAACCTGACCCTAGCCTGGGAAACCCAAAGCATTCCACCCAAGAACCTCAATAAAGGCATGTGCTTAAGTCCTTCCTCTCTGCCTACACCTTGCCTTGACCTCTTTATGTGGCCCCACCCTGAGGTATGCGGTGTACTTTTTCCAGGACCTGTGAGAAATAAACTTCTCTATGTTAATTTCTCTTGTGGTCTGCTGTTGAATTGTGATTCACCATCTGGCACCCTGTGCGCCATTTAACGAAAGCATAACACCTACTAAAAGCGATTAAGAAAGCACCAGGAAATACCCAAGTGGATCACCCAAATGCCCAACATGTTTCTCCCTGCCTCCAATGAGTAGTGGCAGTCCTATTGCCCCCAGCCAAATAGTGACTCCTCTATTTGCCTGCTGGTCCCAGGCACCAGGAGCCTGAGATGCCAAGGAAGTAAGAGCTTCTAGTTCAATGGGATTTCAGCAGGATTTCCCCTTTAAAAAACAGCATCTCTACATATGCAGAGTCCAGAGTGGTGGGGGTGAGAAGCACACGTTCCCTGAGTGGCCCATGAAATACGAATCTATTCCTGCCCACGTGCAGTCAACTTGCCACCAAGTAGCCAGTTGGGTTCTTTGAGGGATGATGTTCAATAGCAAGACCAGCATTGTTCTCTGTTGCTGGTAGGTTTGTCACGTGACAATGACAATAGATTAATCAGCCTTGGGAGTTCGTGCTGCTGTGCTCATGGATAGTCCCTGCCAGCATGGCTCTTAACATTCACTGGCCCGTGGTGTCAACAGGGGTCGCCAACGACACAGATCCTGGCCAAGTTTTTGTGTGTACCCAGTTCTACAGTATCTACTCCATGGTAGAACGCTCTCTGATAGACATAAACAATGCTATGAAGATCTTTGCACTTCAGGCCCCTTCCATACATCCATCCTCATGTCTCTAGCCCATACCTTCCTGCCCCCAGTCTTCCAATCTTTCCAGGCTCCTCATTAGCCAGCCAACCCATGAGTCCATAAATGTTCTAACCTTGGGCCATTTGTTTTTACACATAAAGCAGATGACTAGGAAGACTTCCTGCACTCTCTGCACCATGAAGCTTTCCCCTCATCACTGTCTTCAAACCCACCATTGAATAGAGTTGTAGTTCAACTGCAAAACACACCCAGACACCAGGCCCACCCACCCCTGAACCAAACTGGGCTTCTTCCTCCTTCATCAGGTGGTCATTAGGGATCCCATGTGTGGCCACACATGTGAGCTGAGGGAAAGGCTCTGGTGCAACAGTGGCAGAGGCCATGGGGCTACTTGATTGTGCAACTTGCTTGTGCCCTCTGGTCCTGCTTGTGCTCAGGCCCAGGGGTATCACTCTCATCGTAGGAAAGATGGGCTCTCCTGACCTATGATTTGGTGAATCTGATCAAACTTGGCTCATGATGGGCAATTCCAGATGCATGATCATTGAATGTCCTATGATCAAGTGTTCCATCTCTACTACCGCATGAGCTGTTTCTCAAAAGGTATGCAGTTCTTCGCTGCAGATGGCATGGGCTGGCATGGCAGGTGCCTATATTGCGAGTCTCTCACTATACTTTCCAAAATCCCAGTGCATCTTTGACCATCACTGACACCTTTAATACCACTGAGTCTCACTGTGTGGCTTAAGCATCAGAACTACCTGTGCTGCAGCCTGGACCTACTCTCAGTCCCACTCAAAGCTGACAGTCATTCACGTCACCTGGTATATGGGTTTATACAGTATTGCCAAGTGTGGATTATCTGCCTCCAAAACCCAAAAAAAGGGGTTGTGTTTTCTTCTTTATGATGGGAGGGGCAAGACACAATAAATTATCTTTCATTTTAGAGGGAATATCCCAACATGCTCTAACCCATTAACTCCAGGATGGTGGACATGTTGCGTTCTTCACACAAACATGCTGCTGGTTAGACTTCATGCCCATGATCTGGTCTTTTTCTCACTAGCAATGATCCAACAAACCTTTCTTTTAAAAAGGCTTTTGGCTATGGAAGTTATAAGCCATGTTTTATAGGAAAAAATACATAGACCCTCCTACAACTGTCCTCCTAAGGCTGTGTCCTGTGTGGAAAAGCCCAGCCAGCCTGGAAGACAGGATCTTCTGTCTTCACTGCCTCTCAGGGCCTGGCCTCAGGGCGGATGGCAACAGAGGGGTCTGGATCCTCTCCCTCCTCTCACAATGCCTTTTACCCTGTACTGAGTATGGTAAGACATTTTGAGTGTGTATGTGTGTGAGAGAGAGATCACATTCACATAAATTTATTACAGTATATTGTTAAAATCATTCTATTTTATTATTAGTTATTGTTGTTAATCTTTTATTGTGCTTAATTCGTAGATTAAACTTTACCATAGGTATGTATATAAGAAAAAACAGAGTAGGGTTTGGCACTATCTGTGGTTTTAGGCATTCAATTGGAACATGTCCCTTGCAGATAAGGGGGGACTGCTGGGTTACTCGAGGGTAACAACCAACACTCTCTGCTCATAACCTTACCATCAAGCTTTGAGAGACAGAGCAGCTAAAAACCACTCACAGCAAATGGTCACTGATGAGTCAGAAACCCTGTAATCAGGGGCCAGTGTGATGCATACAGTTCCATGGTTAGGCAAGCAGGAGGCACCTCCAGGAAGGATCCCGATTATTCCCGTCAGCTTGAACGCTGTGCAACCAACCGCCCCTTCCCGCAGCACCTGGCTTCTCGTTAATTTACCTGTGACATGTTGCTACACTTAATTGCATTGACGATTAGCAACATTTCAACACCTCCTTTAATGGAACAATTAAGAGAGTGCTTGTCTGGCTTGCAAGAAAATATATGAGCTGATTTTTCAGAGGAAAAGAAAAAAGATCAAACAGAAAGCCCCATTGGTAATTCAGTTATAGACAGCTTTGAGGTCAGCCCTTTTCCTTTTGCATTTTGCAAGAATTATGTGTCAGCACGCCTTTTCGTGTTTGTTTGTTTGTTGCTTGGTTTCCCTGAATGAGCATTTCTCCACCAGACAGCTCCAGGCTGTTCACGCAGCCACGTGATATTAATTACTAGGAAGAACGGATGCTAAGCAGTCGCTGTTACTCATTTCTCACTCGTGTTGTTGCATTGATTGCTTGGGAAAGCAGATGCCCCAAAGGCACTTCTTCCCACAATCAATGAGGGCTCCTGGGAATGCTGAAAAGAGACTTTGAGCCTTTGTCCTGGTTTTCGGTTCTTGCCAAGTAATAGACTAGTGAGGAAATGTGGCCCCTAGGGGTCCCCGAGAAAAGTTAAGTACTTGCTTTTTCTATTATCCACTCCCCACATCTGTAACCGGAGAAAAATCACGCTGCTCTGTTATTACAAAACTTACCTTAAAGCAATAGTTTACAAATCTCTGGATTCGCAAATTACACACTATTGTCACTGTACACAAGACCATGAGGAGTGTGTGCTTGAAGACCCATCTGTGAGAGCTGTGAGGGACACCGAATTAAATGTCATTTGCAAAGGGTTGATGCATTTTATTTTCCAAAACAATCATTGGGCAGAGCAGAAGGCCTAGGTTATAGAAATGGTGTCTGTGTTAGACAAAGTCTCAAGAATCGGACCGACACCCCAGTTGAGGCTTCCGTTGGTGCCCAGTGCTCACCAGACTCAGGGCAGATTCACAGCCCACTGGATCCTGGATACCAGCTACCCCGACAGTGATTGCTTCTCCCCCCTCCCCACCCACCACTTGGCCCTGTGCTGTTCCTCCTGCCTGCAATGTCCTCCTCTCTGCTTGTCTTAAACCCACCATTCCTCGAGATACAGCTCACATATCTTCACGAAGCGTCCTCTGATCCCCTCACCCACTCTCTCCAACCCCTCACCACACTTGGATGCTTCTCATATCATTCATTATTTATGGCTTTGTCTTATGAGCAGTTGGGCCATTTGATGTGCCCAAGTAGAATGTAAACTCCTCTGAGTCCAGGAATCATGTATTATTATTCTTTAAATAATGTATAAACTCTCTAGTACAGTATATGCTTATTTATATTATCAATAATACAACTGTCGTATAGCCTTCAATAGTGTTTTTCAAATTAAATTGTATTGAATATTCAGATATTGAGTCTAAATTTGTACAAAATCCCATTGGTTTGATTGACAGTTGCTTTGCCTTCTTTTTTCACCCCATTCTACACCCCCCCCCAAATAGTGGCTGTACAGATGAAAGGCTGGGAAGGGCCAGGAAAGCACTTCTGCTCCTCCAGCGGAAATGTAAATGCTCCTCCATCACCCAGAGTAGCTGGGCATTTGTAACCCGAGCCCTGTCACAATGTGGCCCAAGGGACCGATGCAATCAGAAGAGCAATGATGACTTCCAGTGAGCTGGGATGAAGGACCTCATCTCTTGGGTCACTAGGGCAACGCTCTTCTGAAATCTACCGCAGATTTGTTTCTCTTCTTTTCGACTCTGACACTATTCCCTCTTCCCTTGCCCCACACAGAGCAGGGTGCACCTAAGGGGCCCTGATTGGAATGACTGAGGATCTAAACACAACTTTTATAGGCACCACCCCTGTCCTGGGTCAGCAGGGAAGGGGGTCACTGGTCCCAAAAGATGGACTTAGTTTCTTCTTGCACCGAACATCCTCAACACTTGCACCTCCCCCTCACTACCCCCCCCCCCGCTTCTCATGCATGCATACACACACATGCACGGCTAACTGCACACACTAATGCCACATCTTGCTAATTGCGTTACCCTTGCTGGTTATTATTAAGGTCTTGCTTTCAGAACAGAAAGAGAACCAACCACATAATGATCAAGGAGACAAATGGAGCATATCACCGCAGCAACTGTGCAATGATAATGAGTTACATAAATCAAAAGTTCGGTAATTTACCTATCAGGCTGAGCAGTGAATAGGGATTTTCAGTTACTGGGATTGTTTTGTGATAGATTTTTTTTAATAACTCTTGTACGTAGATGTTCTGGGAACTAGATTTCTTTCCTAAAGGGAGGCAGCACAGTGCTGTGCAGAGAAAGTGGCAGGACGCGTCGAGAGACCCTTGAGCTAATTTTAGCTCTCATCTTGGGGAAGGAACCAAATGACAGTCAAATAACAGGGTCTTTGTGCTCTTTAAGAGTCCCTTTCTCTCTGAGATTCTGTTACCAATATTCCTCAGACAAAGTGCAACAGGGCTCCTTCTGCCTTCCACTTTGCAGAGAGAACGGAGCAGCAGTTTTAATGAAAGCCAGCCAGCCCTTCCCCAACTAGAGCAATGTGCGTTTTTCCTGTGTGTGCTGCTTCCCTCCCCAAACCTGACACTAAATCCAGGAAGTGGATGAACCTCTTCCTCTGTTTACACGTGGTGACAGGTTTGTCCCTGCATGTCACTGGGTGGTGTCATCCACGGTAATTTCCCTGAGGTAGAATGTTTGCAGTGTTAAACCATTTTGTTTATTGGTGATTTGTGAGTTAATACTCAGTAACTTTGGGGAATAGGCTATCTTTTGGATCCATGGGATTAATATTTCATTTTATTCCAAGTGGAATAAACTTCAGGGAGTGCAATGTCCCTTGACTCAGACCCAGACTCAAGGAGCAGAAGTCCCACCTAGATTGTTAGATTCAGAGAGGAACCTGGACACAGGGTTCCTTTTTGAGGAGCTGTGACTAGAGTATGTGTATATATGTATAGGTGTGTACATGTGAATGTGTATGCCTGTATGCATGTATGCATGTACATATGTATATGAGTACATGTGTATATACATGTATGTTTCTGTGTGTACATATGTATGTCTGCTTATGTGTATACGCATGTGTCTGCATGTGTGTGCACATGTGTATCTGTGAGTATAAGTAAATGTGTGCATATTTCTATGTGTGTATATGTATGTACATATATATGTGCATGTTGAGTCCCTGGGTGAAATGATGGTAACATTTACAATAAAAATGGTAAAGATGCCAAAATCTTATCCCTTCCCCAAATCACCAGCCTCTAAATCCCTCGCAAACAAAGCTCCCTTCATTTCAACCCCAGGGAGAAGAGGATCCCCGTGTGGAAGGAGACTCGCCAAGCACGAAGCAAGCTGGCACTGGCTCCTTTGGAAACGAACAGATAAACCGACAAATAGGAGCCTGGGAGGAGGAGATGGTTTACGAATAAAACAATGTTTTATTAAGTCGCTATTCAATTTCAACTGAACAGTGGTTGGGATACAGAGGCGCAGGCATATTCCTGAAACTAATTGGTTTTCCACATCTGCCTTGCTTCCTAATTGGACTAATTACCGCACTGTAGGATCATGTTCATCGCACTACAAAAAGCAAGAAACCTTGATTTACAGTGAGGGGGCAGCAATTAGAGGGAATTAATTCATAAAGCAACATCTAAATAAATCATATTATCAGAAGACAGCAATGTAATTATTGTGACTGGTGGGTCCCTGGTGGGCAGACATCACACTTCAACCTCAAACCACGCTGCTGAGTTCTCCCCACATCCGTGGGGCGTCTCGGGTTTCATCCAGCATGTCCCAGCTATCCTTTAAGGCCTAATTGAGGCGCCGCGTCAGAAACAACGTGGCCCGACACGTCTCCTCTCCAGCCGCGGAGGTCAAAGCCTCCCATCCCCACCCTCCCGTCTTCGTCCTTCCTCGGAATTAAATATGAGTCCGGCACACGTGGGCGATGTGTCCCGGCTGCGGTTTCGAAACGGGAGCTTTTGCAAACTTAAGTGTCATCATGAATCTTCTCTCGACATCCAGTGGTATTCTGGGGTTGTCGCTGAGAGCGTATTAGTGAGAATAGCATGGTAAATGCTGATGTTTCAATAATTCATCTGTCCTCGTTATGAAATCACAGGCTCAGGTCCCGCTTGGCTCTCGGGGGTGCGAAGGCCCCACAATGACAGTGGGGAGCCTCTTCGCTCCCTCTGTTGTTCCTGCTTTTTGTTGGTTCGTTTGTTTTCTTCTTGCTGTCATTCGTAACCCGAGGAGAGTTTGTGAACAGCTTCCGGAGTGCACTCTTTGACCCTCAGCTCCCCATTCATAAACCCCACTGATTTTTCCGGTGCCCCCGGCAGGAGGCTCTAAAACAGGTTCCCTATGTTTTCACATCAAGGCATACGTGAGAAATCATGTCTTTATATGCCACTGGGGCAATCAAGGGGCTGTTAGTGGCCAAAGGCCATTCGGGTTTCTGGCTCCAGGCTCTGGCCAGCCTGTTGCCTGTCTGCCCTGCCGCCTTGTTAGCTGATTGGTGCATTGGACGCCCCCTGGGGAACTCTCCCCAAAGAAACTGCACGGTCTACTTCAAAAAGAGCTGCCTGCCCTCTCACTGGCCTGGAGCAACGCAGTCTCAAGCCCCCTTCACAGTACAGCAGGTCAGCACTCTCCACAGAGCTCACTGACCACTGGACAAGCCTTTGCTCTCTCTCTCTGCCTGTTGAAGACTGGGGGCCACTCAGAGGAAAATACTGCAGGAAAACAATCTCCAAAGTAGCCACACACAGTGCAAGGCCTCTGAACTTCCCTCAGAAGGGAGACTTACTCCGTGCATGTTAAACCCAGAAGAGTTTACAGGGCAGAGCTTGGCTGTAGATCAGTGGTTCTCAACCTTCCTAACGCCGCGACCCTTTAATGCAGTTCCTCGTGTTGTGGTGACCCCCAACCATAACATTATTTGCGTTGCTACTTCATAACTGTAATTTTGCTACTGTTATGTCTTAGGCGACCCCTGTGAAAGGGTCGTTCGACCCCCAGAGGGGTCACGACCCGCAGGTTGAGAACCGCGGCTGTAGAAGAATGTCGTTGACTCCCAGGACTAGAAAAGACGAATTGTTACGAACGAGGGCTTTTAGAACCAAAAAGACCTGGATTTAAATTTATTTCTGTGATGTTTAAGCTTGACTATACCATTTAACTTCTGTGCCTCAGTGTTCGCATCCTCAAAATGGGGAGACTCGTAGGACCTGCTTTGTGAGGTTGTTATGAGAATTAAGTGATACAGTGTGTGTATTTAGCATCTTCCTTAGCCTAGGCCATGTCTCAAAAAATAAAAGTTACTGTTGTTGCTATTATCGTTATTATTACTGCCCCCATCTAATTCTGCTGGTCATTCTCCTGAAACCTCACCCAATGGTTGTCCCCCTGAATTCCTCTGAGAAATGGAAGGTACTTCCTTCTGTAGCCCATTCAGTTTCCAAGCAGTCCCAAACCTCCTGGTTTCAAGTCTGGGTCTACAGTATGTCTGTTTCTGGGTCATTTCAAAATGATTCCTTTTGTCCCTGTTGATAGAGCATCATTCCCAGGGAGCTGAGGGAGTTACCTTTCCTGATAGGACTCGACCTTACAAGAGCTTTCAACTGGGGGTTTTCTTCAGAGGCTCAAACACTGCTCCACACGATTCTTCAAAGCCAAAGCAATATCTAGTCTGACCTCATGAACATAATTCTTTTTTTAAATCCTCACCGGAGGATATTTTTCCATCTATCTTCAGATAGAGTGGGAGGGAGAAAGAGAGAGAAACATCGATGTGAGAGAGACACATGGACTGGTTGCCTCCCACACAACCCTGACCAGGACCAGGACGAACTGTAACCCAGGCACATGCCCTTGACTAGAATCAAACCCAAGACTCTTTGGTTTCTGGGCCAACACTCTAACTGTTGAGTCAAACTGGCCAGGCCAACATAGTTCTACCTAGATTTATAAAAACAATTGCCCATATGGAGCAGTTTTTTTGTTTTTCTAAGTCGATTTTATTTCTATTTCTCTCCAGGCACTTCCTTAGGATGCAGACTTGAAAGAACAAATTTCCTTGTGATGTACAATCATATTTTATGCCACATTCCAATACCATTCGAATACTATGAGACTGTGTGGGTCATTAGCTGTGTGGGTCATATACATAAAAGTTGAATACATGTGAACGTGTCCACATGAAGCGCAGGGGCCTCAAACAACATAAGAAGCCGAGGATTTCAAGTCGGAGACTTGGATTTGTCTTTGTCAAAGGGCTCCAGCAACACCAGCCAGCCTTGCTGGCGTGAAGGCACTCTGGACTTCAGCAGGTGCTCACATCTGGCCTCTTCTCTACACCTTGTGGAGAAGCGGCCAACATGCATGGGATGCACCATGAGGCTGGACCCCAGCCCCAGAACCCACCACCTCCATTTGCTCATTGTGTTGTGGGGCGAACACGGGAGCAGCTTTATATAGGAGGATAAACATTTGGGGCTCAAACGTCTAGTAGTCTAAGCTTAGGTGCTGACTCTTAGAGCAATACTGAGGAACACATATGTGCAATGCCTGGGGTCCACTTGGGGCCCTCAGGACCTGTGGGAAGCTAAGTTTGGGTATAGCTCCCCCCTCTGTGGAAGGGAGAGCTCTTGATTCCAGCTAGCTCAGGATCAAGCAACCCAAGCTTCCAAGTTCATTCACTGGGTAACCCTCTTTGTTTATCCAGACTTCCAGCTCTACATCCTAATAGCTGTGTGTTTTGGGGAAAATAGCTTAGACTCTCTGAGTCCTCAATGTCACATTAGGGAAATGTGAGTGATACCCATGCTTACCCCATAAGACTGTGGTTTGACGAGTAAGTAAGATGCTGTGTACAGAAGGCCCCTAGTCAACAGTCATGATACCTTAGGTTCTCAGATTGTTTAGGGCCATTCATTTGGGAACATCTTTTCTTTCAGGAACAGGAGCCTGGGCATAACTACCCCCTTCCCCCATCTATTTTCCTTTGGTGTTTCATAGTCACATCACATTAAGCTGTGTCAAATCACCTTCACATGATGGAGAAGAATTAACATAATATGATGTTGGAGGGCATGTTTGCTGCTTGATACGCCATAAACTCCTCCATTTAAAAGCAAAGCTTCACAATCGATTACCTGCTCTTAACAAAAATGTTATCCAATGTGAGCCAGAAAGATGAGGGATCATTTTAGGCAAGCAGAAAGGGATCCACCTTGATTTCTAATGCTTATGCCATGGCAAGGAGGCCTTGCGATCTGTTCCCAGCTAGTGTGGCAAATGTGGAGAGATAATGTCACTCCAAAGAGATGCAATCCAAGAGGGCAGAGATGTGTTCAACATTTCTTTCTCTCTCTCTCTCTCTCTCTCTCTCTCTCTCTCTCTCTCTCTCTCTCTCTCTCTCTCTCTCTCCTGTGCAATCAATGATCATGATTTGTGGAAGCTAAGGCACACACAGAGCCTCATGGGAGTGTTTCAGCCCTCAGCCCCCGTAAAGGTCTCACCCGACAGTCAGCATCAACCACTACACGTGGGAGGGGGATGAGTATGCAGATGACTCCAGCTCCCAGCCTTCAATTCTTCTGAGATCCCAGACATTGTGGAGTAAAGAAAGGCCCTGTTGAAATGTCTAACCTGTGGAATTCAGGAGTATAATAAATGGTTCTTTTATGCCACTAAGTTTCAGGGTAATTTATTATGTATCCATAGTAACTGGAATATCATCTTAATAATAACAGGCTTAATAATAACAGGGCTTTATTGCTTTTTATATTCACTACTCACTTAATCCCCAATGGGGGACATATTATTACACTTCCAATTTTATAGAAAGGCAAAATTCTCTGATTAAGAGACAGAGCTAGCTGATGGTAGAGCTAGAATTGAAACCAAAATCTCTGGCTCTACCTCTTGGGGGGGTTTTTCCACATCACCTTCACTGGGTCTCAGTGCATTTGGTAAACAGGAGACAGGCTCAATGAGATCTGTATTTAGAGGTGATCCTGGTGGCAGTGTAGCATGCTGTGGGCAGCAGTTCCAAGATCAAATTGCCTGGGTTTAATTCCTGGCTGTGGCTCCTACAAGCTGTATGATCTGGGCAAACAAAGAGATGTACCTGAGTTCCATCATCAGTAAAGAATTTAGAACAATGCCTGGCTAACATCCACCAGCCACAGTCTTCCCCCGGGCTCTTCAGCAGAAGTGATCAGTCTCAGCCTGAGTGGGATGAGGGTTTAAGAATGGCTTCAACAAAAAACCCAATTAAAAAATGGGCAGAGGACCTAAATAGACACCTCTCCCAACAGGATATACAAATGGCCAAGAGACATATGAAAAAATGCTCAGCGTCACTAATCATCAGAGAGATGCAAATTAAAATGACTATGAGGTATCACCCCACACCTGCCAGAATGGCTGCCATCAACAAATCATCAAACAAGTGCTGGCGAGGGTGTGGAGAAAAGAGGTCTCTAGTACATTGCTGGTGGGAATGCAGACTGGTGCAGCCACTGTGGAAAGCCACATGGTGTTTCCTCAAAAAGTTAAAAATTGAACTGCCGATTGACCCAGTGATCCCATTTCTAGGAATATATCCTAAGAAGCCTGAAACACCAATCAGAAAGAATATATGCACCCCTATGTTCATAGCAGCACTATTTACAATCGCTAAGATCTGGAAACAGCCCAAATGTCCATCAATAGATGAGTGGATAAAAAAGCTGTGGTACATATACACAAGGGAACACTATGCAGCTGTAAGAAAGAAAGATCTCTTATCCTTTGAGACGACATGGAGGGACCTGGAGAGCATTATGCTAAGTAAAACAAGCCAATCAGAGAAAGACAAATATCACATGATCTCACTTATTTGTGGAATATAATGAACTAAGCAAACTGATGAGCAAAATAGACCCAGAGACATAGAAGTAGGGTACAGACTGACAAACCTCAGATCAGGGGGTGGTGGGAGGAAGGAAAGAGATAAACCACAGAACTTATATGCATGTATGGGTAACCAATGGACATAGACAACAATGCTGGGGATGGGGCGGGGAGGGGGGATTAGAAGGAGGGTGTCAATGGGGGGGAAAGGAGAAACATCTGTAACAAAAATAAATTAATAAAAATAAATAAAAATTTTTTCAAAAAAGAATGGCTTCAGCGATGTCTCAAACTTCTCTAGCTAGATACAGATATAGAATGGGAAATGGGAGAGCAGCAGGACTGGGAGAGGAATATAGTGAGGTTGGTTCTGTGCATGCTGAATTTGAGGTACCAGCAGGTTTTCCACATGGTGAGGACTGCGGTTGAGATACAGACATGGCAAATATTAAGGCACGAAGAGGATGCAATCACCAGAGTGGGAGAAATGGGCCGGGCAGCACCTTAGAAGAAAAACCAGCAGACATGCTGTATCAGTCAGGATAAGGTGAAGTAACAAATGGCCCCAAAAGCTCAGGAACTTAGAGCATCTAATGTTTATTTCTCACTCGCACACATACATTGTGGGTCATTTACGACTCTAACCATGGTCTCTAACCAGGACCCAAGCAGGTGGAAGAGTGTGGATGGTGGGAGTTGCAGCAGGATAAGAGATCACGGCAATTCATGCACAGGCTCTTAAAATCATCCTTGGAAATGACACCTGGCCCTTCTGCTCACATTTCATTGGGCAAAGCAAGTCACAAGGCCAATCCTGCCATCAGTGGGGCAGGGAGATACAACCTCTCCCATGAAGAGGCAGTGATTATTTTTGAACAACAATGTAGTCAGTGATGTGCCATTTCAGAAAAACAAGCCTGGGAGTGGAGTGGAGTGTTGTTGTTGTTTTTTTTTTTTTTAATTGTATTGATTTTAGTGAGAGAGGAAGGGAGTGGGGGGGAGAGAGAGAGACATCAATGTGAGAGAGAAACATTGATCAGTTGCCTCCCGTACACTCCAACCAGGAATTGAACCCTCAGCCCAGGTATGTGCCCTGACTAGTAATCAAACCTGCAACCCTTCAGTGCACGGGACAACTCCCCAACAAACTGAGCCACACCAGCCAGTGCAGTGCTGCTTTTCAAATAATCAATACTAGTTTATCAAGTTACTTGGTGGGGACAGAGAAGTTTAGGTGCAGATGTTCCAAATGGGAGCAAAAACATATACAGATGCATAGAGATGAAACAGCATTAACTACTTATTTATCATCTACTAAGTACCAAGTACTAGAAATAGATATTTCTACAAACCCAGGAATGGCCCGATACAACCAACACAAATAACGATTTATAGCCATAAGGGGAAGCAAACCTTTTAAAACTTGTAGTTGAAATACAACATTATATTACTTTCAGGTGTACAACATAGTGATTCAACATTTCCGTGCCTTACGATGTGATCACATGATAAGTATAGTAACCATCTGTCACCATACAAAGTTATTACGATATTATTGACTATTTTCCCTGAGCTGTACATTACATCCATGAATTATTAATTTTATAACTAGAAGATTGTACCACTTATTCCCTTTCACCTTTTTCACCCATCCTCTCAGCCTTCTCCCCTCTGGCAACCATCAGACTGGTCTCTGTATCTATGAATCTATTTCTGTTTTGTTTTGTTTGTTCATTTCTTTTAGATTTCTCATATAAGTGAAATCATATGGTATTTATCTTTCTCTGTCTGACTTATTTCACTTAGCATAATACCCTCTACATCCATTCATGTTTTCACAAATGGCAAGACTACATTCTTTTTTATTGCTGAGTAGTATTCCATTATGTGTGTGTGTGCATGTGTATACGTTTACAGTTGATTTACAGTTATGATCATGCAAAAGACAGAGTTTATTCTTGTATTATTATTTCTTAATTACTGTAGTATTTTCCATACAAACAACTGTAAACCTACTTTTGCTCCATACTGTATACGTATATACACACATACATATCACATCTTCCTTATTTATCTATCAACGGATACGTAGGTGGCTTCCATATTTTGGCTATTGCAAATAATTCTACAATAAATGTAGGGGTGCATAAATCTTTTCAAATTACTGTTTTTATTATCTTTAGACAAATACCCAGAAGTAGAACTGCTGGGTCATACGATAGCTCTATTTTTAATTTTTTGAGGAACTTCCATACTGTTTTCCATAGTGGCTGCACCAATTTACATTCCCCCCAACCGTGCACGAGGGTTCACTGTTCTCCACATCCTCACCAATAGCTGTTGCTTCTTTACTTTTCAGTAATAGACATTAGATATGAGGTAATATCTTATTGTGGTTTTCAATTACATTTTCCTGATGATTAGCGATGATGAGTATCTATCTATCTATCTATCTATCTATCTATCTATCTATCTATCTATCATCTATCTATCTATCTATATCTATCTACCTATGTTTTTATTGATTTTAGAGAGAGAGGAAGAGAGAGAGAAACATGGATGTGAGGGAGAAACAGATCAATTGCCTCCTGTACACACCCTAACCGGGCAGTAAACTCAAAACCTGGGCATATGCCCTGACCAGGAACAGAACCAGTGACCTTTTGGTGTACAGGACGATGCTCAACCAACTGAGCCACACCAGCCAGGGCAATGATGAGTATCCATTCATATGTCTGTTGGTCATTCATATGTCTTCTTTGGAGAAATATCTATTGAGATTCTCTGCCCATTTTTTAATCAAATTGTTTTTGTTGTTTTTTATGTGGAGTTGTATAAATTCTGTCTATACTTTGGATATTAACCCCTTATTGGATAGGTTATTTGAAAATATCTTCTCCCATTCTATAGGTTGTCTTTTCATTTTGTTGATAGTTTCCTTCACTGTTCAGAAACTTTTATTTTGATGTAGTTTCATCTGCTTATTTTTACTTTTGTTGGCATTGCCTAGGGAGACATATCCAAAAAAATATTGCTAAGACCAGTGTCCAAGAGTTTACTGCCTATGTTTTCCTCTAGGAGTTTTATGATTTCAGGTCTTACATTTAAGTCTTTAATCCATTTTAAGTTTATTCTTGTATGTAGTGTACAAAAGTGGTCCAGATTTGTTTTTTTGCATGTATCTGTTCAGTTTCCCCAACACCATTTATTGAAGAGAATGTAATTTCCCTATTGTATATTTTTGCCTCCTTTGTCGTAGGTAATTGGTCATATAACCTTGGGTTTATTTGGGGGTTTTCTATTCTGTTCCATTTATCTGGGTCTTTTATTGTGCCAGTACCATACTCTTTTGATTCATATAGCTTTGTATTATAGTTTGAAATCAGAGAGCATGATACCTGCAATTTTGGTCTTTTTTCTCTAGATCACTTTGGCTATTTGGGGGTCTCTTTTTGGTTCCATACGAATATATGAATTTTAGGATAATTTGTTGTAGTTCTGTGAAAAATGACATTGGTATTTTTATAAGGATTGCATTTAATTTATAGACTGCTTTGGGTAGTATGAACATTTTATTTTGTTTTTTTTTTTTTTTATATGTTTTTATTGCTTTTTTGAGAGAGGGAAAGAGAGAGATAGAAACATCGATGTGAGAAAGAAACATCAATCAGCTGCCTCCTGCACACCCCCCCACTGAGGATCACCCTGGCCAGGAATTGAACCAGGACCTTAGTCCATGTGATGACACTCAATCCACTGAGCCACACCAGCCAGGCAGAATACTTTAATGCTACTGCTTTCAGCTTCTCATTGTTGAATATAATGTTAGCTGTGCGTTTGTCACATATGGCCTTTATTATGTTGAGGTATGTGTGCTCTATACCAACTTTGTTGAGAGTTTTATTATAAATGAATGTTCAATTTTGTCAAATACTTTTCCTGCAGCTAGTGAGCTGGTCATATTATTTTTATTCTTCATTTTGTTAATGTGCTATATTACACTAATTGATTTGCAGATATCGAAACATCCTAGCATAAATCTGGAATAAATCTCATTTGATCATGGTGTTTGATCTTTTGAAGTATTGTTGAATTTGGTTTATTAATATTATATTGAGAATTTTTGCATCTGTGTTTATCAGGGATATTGGCCTGTAATTTTCTTTTCCGTAGTGTCTTTGTCTGGTTTTGGTATCAGAGTAATGCTGACTTCATAGAATGAGTTGGGAAGTATTCCTTTTTCTTCAATTTTTTGGGATAACCTTTTAAGAACAGGTATTATTTCTTCTTTAAATATTTGGTAGAATTCACCTGTGAAGCCAAATGGTCCTGGAATTTTGTTTCTTGGGAATTTTTTTATTACTGATTCAAATTCATTACTAGTAATCAGTCTGTTCAAATTTTCTGTTTCTTCCTGGGTAAGTCTTGGAAGGTTGTATGTTTCTAGAAATTTATCCTTTACTTCTAAGTCATTCAATTTGTTGGCATATAATTGCTCATAGTATTCTTTTATGATCCTGTACATTTATGCTGTTGGTTTTAACTTCTCTTTCTGTATATTCATTTCTAATTTTATTTATTTGAGCCTCTCTTTTTTCTTGATGAGTTGGCTAAAAGTTTTTCAGTTTTGTTTATCTTTTTCAAAGAACCAGTTCTTAGTTTCATTGATCTTTTCTGTTGTTCTTTTTAGTTTCTATTTCATTTATTTCCATTCTGATCTTTATCATTTCCTTTTTTCTACTCACTTAAGGCTTTTTTCTTCTTCTTTTTCTAGTTCCTTTAGGTGTAAATTTTAATTATTTATTTGGGTTTGTTTGTTTGTTTGTTTTTTGAGGTAGGCCTGTATCACTATGAACTTCTCTTAGAAATGCTTTTGCTGCATACCATAGATTTTGGAAAGTTGTGTTTCCACTTTCATTTGTTCCAGATATTTTTTTATTTTCTTTTTTATTTCTTCCTTGTTTCATTGGTTGTTTCATAGCATGTTGTTTAGTCTCCATGTGTTTGTGTTTTTTTCCAGTTTTCTTCTTGTAATTGATTACTAGTTTCATATTTCTGTGGTCAGGACAAAAGCATGATAGGATTTCAATTTTCTTGAATTCATTGAGGCTTGTTGGAGGCCTAACATGTGATCTATACTATAGGCTGTTCCATGTGCACATGAATAGAATGTGTATTCTGCAAATTTTGGATGAAATATTCTGCATATATTTATGAAGGCCATCTTCTCTAAAGTGTTGTTTAAGGCCAATGTTTTCTTATTGATTTTCTATCTGGAAGATCTATCCATTGATGTAAGTAGGGTATTAAAGTCTCCTATTTTATTGTTATACTATCAGTTTCTTTCTTTATGTCTATTAATATTTGCTTTATATATGTAAGTACTCCTATGTTGGGTGTGTATATATTTATGAATATTATATCCTCCTCTTGATTGATCCATTTATCATTATGCAATGCCCTTCATTATCTCTTTTGTAATCTTTTTTTTTTTTTAACATCTATATTGTATGATATGAGTATTATTGCCCCAGCTTTCTTTTTGTTTCTGTTTTCATGGAATATCTTTTCCTCTCCATTCACTTTTAGTCTGTGTGTGTCTTTTAATCTGAAGTGAGTCTCTTTAGGCAACATATAGATGGGTATTGGTTCCTATCCATTCAGCCATTTTATGTCTTTCAATTGAAGCATTTATTTTATTTATATTTAATGTAATTATTCATAGGTATGTACTTATTGACATTTTGTTAAATTTTGGTTCTTCTTATAGTCATCTTCTGTTCCTTTCTTCTTCTCTTGGTCTCTTTGTTAACTGCTGATTTTCTTTAGTATTATGCTTGGGTTTCTTTCTCTTTATTTTTTGTGTGTCTTTTGTAGGTCTTTGGTTTGTGGTTACCATGAGGAATACTAATATATCTATATATATTTTCAGTTGATAAGCATTTAAGTTAGAACACATTTTAAAAGCATTACATTTTTACTCACCCTTCCCATGTCTTATGTTTTTGACATATTTTAGATCTTTTTGAGTTGTTGAGTTGTGTATCCTCTAATTACTTATTGCAGTTATAGTTGATTTTGCTACTTTTGTCCTTTAACCTTTATACAAGATTTTTTTTTGTTCTTGATGTATTTATTGCTGTTAGTCCTTGTTTTTAAATTTATCTTTATTGTTGAAAGTATTACAGATATCCCTCCTCTTTCCCCCATTGACCCCTTTCACCCCACTCCTGTACCCCCCTGTCCAGACCTTCATCACACTATTGTCTGTGTCCATTACATTATATTATATGCATATAAATTCTTTGGTTAATCTCTTCCCATGACCCCCACCCCCCATCCCTCTGAGAGTCATCAGTCTTCTTACTACAAAGTTGCCTTTATCAGGAAGATTGCTTTTCTTTCATATATTTTCTTATTTCTGGTTATGGCTTTTTCTTTTCCACTTAAAGAAGACCCTTTAACATTTCTTGTTAAGCTGATTTAGTGGTGATAAACTCCTTTAGTTTCTACTTGTCTGTGAAAATCTTTATCTCTTCTTCAATTCTTAATGATAACTTTACTGAGTAAATATTCTAGAACAGATTGTAGGTTCTTTTCTTTTGTCACTCACTTCTGGCCTGCAAAGTTTCTTCTGAGAAATCAGTTAGTTTCTTTTGTATATAACTAGTTGTTTTCCTCTTGCTGCTTTCAAGATTCTCTCTTTATCTTTAAATTTTGCATTTTAATTTAATGTCTTAGTGTGGATCTCTTTGGGATCTTGTTTGGGATTCTCTGTGCTTCCTAAACCTGGATGTCTGTTTTCTTCCCCAGGTTAGGAAAGTTTTCAGCCATTATTTCTCCTAATAATTTCTCTGCCCACTTTCTCTCCCTTCTCCTTCTGGGACTCCTATAATGTAAATGTTAATGAGCTTAATGTTGTCCCAGATGTTCCTAAAATTATCTTTGCTTTTTAAAATGTATTTTTTCTTTTTGCTGTTCTGATTGGGTGATTTCCACTATTTTGTCTTTCAGGTTGGTAATCTGTACTTGATTCCCTCTAGTGTATTTTTTCAATTATAACATTTTTCAATTCTGATTGGTTCTTTATCATATTTTCTAACTGTGGTGAAATTTTCTCTGAGTTCCTCTATTCTACTCTCAAGTTTGTTGAGCATCCTTATGGCTATTATTCTGAACTTTGTATCAGGCAAATTACTTATCTCTGTTTTATTAGGATCTGTTCTGGGTTTTGGGTTTTTTGTTTTGTTTTGTTTTGTTTTCTTGTTCTTTCATGTGGAACATATTCTTCTGTGTCTTCATTTTCTTGACTTTCTGAAAAGTTTGTTTCTATGAATTAAAAAAACAGCTCTCTCCTAATTTTGAAAGAGTGGCCTTGTTAGGAGCAACCTCTGTGTAGACTGCATGTTACCAGTGACTTGGCAGACTGGCTGGAGTTGAAGTTGATATGTGGTGGAAGAGGTGCCCTAGCAGGTCAACTTGCCAGAGTTCAAGTGGGTATAGAGCAAAGTGTTCCAGGGTGTGTGACTCTACGGGTGCCAGACATGCCAACTGTCTAAGTCTGGAGCTCATGTGGGGCAAGGTATCTCAGGACATGTGGCTCCAGGCGTGCAAGTCATACAGGCAGCCTTGCAGGCCATCTAGAGCACTTGGAATGAGCTCTAACCCATGCTATCTGAGTGTAGGGGGACTATAAACAATGGAACTGCTGGGCACCTCTGATCCCAAAGGGTTCCTAAAGATCCCCAGAGTTCTTGTAGTTAACCATTTATTTGGCAGTTGCCTTGGGATTAGTAAATGGTTTTTTTGTGTGTGTGTGTTTTTTTTTTCACAAATCATCTAGGTGCCCTTAAAATAGTTTTTTTCATTGCTGTGCCCCAGGGCAAGTCTACATGCAGTACCTTCAGTGATATCCCTCTGTACTGTATGTCGCCCTATAGCAGTAGGTTTGTCATGATTATTACATCTCTGTCTCTCCTACCCATTTTTATGTGATTTCTCTCTCATTTGTTGTGCAGAAGTTTTCAGACTGCTCTCAGTTGTTCTTCAGGAGGAATTACTCTATATGTAGGTGTGTACTAAGTGTGTTCATGGGAGGTGAGTTCAGGGTCTTCCTACACCACTATCTTGGACCGACACCCCCCCCCCCCCGGCACACACACACACAAACAACCTTTTTTTTTTTTTAATGGAGCAGTTTCCAATTACTTTATATCTGTTAACTATCTTATCCAATAATAAAGAGATAATTATTAATGTCATTTTACAGATGAGTAGTGTTAGGTTCAGGGGTTTAATAACCTTCCCAAGGTTACCCAGCTGGCAAGGGTATGAGCCTGGATGCCAATCTACTCCTAGTTGTAACCTCCCATTGAATCATCTATCTTTAGCATTCAGGAATCTGTCCAAAGTGTGGAAAAATATAGGCACAGAGTGAATAGAACAAAATCCAGAAAAAAGATAGGGAGTTAGTTAATAGGATACACAATTCACTTTAGGTGGCAAATTTTCTTCCCAGTAGACTGCTGGAGGGAGCAATACATTAACACTGTCAACATAACAGACATCCAAACCTGTACGAATTTTTATGAGTTTATTTGAGCCAAATTAATGACAATGGTGGGGAAGCAAAATCTCAACGGATTGAGAAAAAGCTCCAGAGAATTGCAGTTTTGCATCTTATTTTATACATCAGAATCAAAGGAGAAGATGTAAGGGGGTTACATGTAATCCATTGGTGGTAAATTAGGGAAGCAGGAGAATGCAAAGTGAGGAAATTTCTGAGATTGGATAAAAAGTAAAACAGATAGACACATACTTCTTTTACATTGGTGGGTATAAAAGATAGTTAATAATATTTACTGCACATAGAGATGGTATATGTGAGAATAAGATAACAATGAGGGGTTCTGTGGTCTCCTGCTCTGGTGGGAGATTGTGCGTTGAGGGGTTCTGGAAAAAGGGGAGTTACCTTGACATTCCAAAGGCATGTTATCATAGATGCGAAAAGACAATAGACAGGCTCAGTTAAGGTAAAGATTTATCTTTGTCAAGGAAGATTCTGGCCTAGCACATGGCTACCTGTGATGACTCTCTTTTAGTTAGAAAGCTTTCATTTCAGATCATCCTATGTGGTTCCTTTAAGTCTGTGAGTGTGTAAGGCTGCCATGCAGGCCTCCCCTGAGCTTGTCAGGTTTCGTATGTGGCCACGTTTTCATCCAGAGCACTAAGAAGGGACTGTAAAATGTGGAAGACCTAGCACTGAGCAGAGCAGCTGGACCAAGACTGTGGGTGATTGTAGGATATAGATGACAATGGAGAATTGTCTTGGTGAAGAAATCATATTGGCCTTGGAGGGCCAACTGAATAACCCTCTTCTCTACACATCTTTCCTAATCCCCAAGCAAATTTAGACTCTATGTCATAAAGCGCTTTTCAGCTCTCTTAAAATACCATATCCTGGCTTCTATTACACAGGTGGCAGCCTTATCTATCATTGGAGATTGTAAACTTCCTAAAGACTGTGTCTTATTCATCTTTGTTTCCCAACTGCTTGGTACTTAGTAGACTCTCAATGTGTCTGTTCAGTAGAGAATTGTTCCTCAAATAAGTCTCTCCATGGGCCAAGAGAACTGCCCTTGATGAAAGAAACTTAGATGGCTATGTTTAGAAGAAGAATTGAGGGAGTTCCTTCTGAAATAGGTGTAATTGGAGAAGGAAAGACTATTTCCAAAACATTAGGGCTTACAGTTATTTGAGGCATCAAAGACAGTCTTCTCTGTCAACTCAAGGATGCTCCTTTGCATTTAAAAGCAATGCCATTTACTTACAAATTATAGTGATTTTTATGCAAATGAACCACTTCAGTTTCCTTTCCCCCAGATTAACTAAGAAATGTGGGGAAATTGACCAAGGATACTAAATGCTAAATCTGACCTGAAGCTTATTAAAATAAAGCTTCTGTTAATTATTTCTATTTCTGAAATAAAAGGCACTTAGAACCCAGTGAAGTGGCAGGAGGAGTCTGGCCCAGGATTTTGCTTTTATTTATGTAGATTTTAGATCTGGATGTGGCCAGCAGAGCACATTTGACCCGATAGTGTAGGGAAATTGCTGAGTGTAGCAGCTTGTCCCAGGCTGGACCTGACCCAAATTTGCAGGAAAATTATGATAAATTACTGAACCCCATTGGCCCCTCTGTTTCTCTGTTAAATAGGGATAACTATCCCTGCCCTCTTTATGGGAGGACTGGTGACAGAATATTAATCTATTGGCTGGTATTCAACAATTTATAATTTATGAAGTGTTTTTGCATCCATTATCTCATTTGATCCTCACAAGGCCCTGTGAGGTGGGAATTATCATTTGCATCTCCAACAGAAAATCTAGGACTGGTAGAGGTTAAATTGCCCAAGTCACATAATCAATTAGTGATAGAAGCATGCTGCTTCTAACTCCAAATCCCATTAGGCCCCCTTTCATTCTCCATGGATAGAAAAATAAGAAGTGTAGGGGAGAAAATTTTTTTCCTGCACCCCTCTTAAGTTTTCATGTAGGGGCCCAGTCAAAGTGACTGGCCAAAGACAGATTAACAAGAGAAAAACAAACAGAAGTTTATTAACATGTGCCCTGCTCATGTACACATGGGAGCGTCCATCAGTGAGTAAGGTGGTGGTTCAGAATGAGCCACCCCAAGATGTGTTTCTGTGGTATGTGCATTGTTTTGCACTAAAGGCAATGTTAGTTTCAGGCTCAAGCGAAACTTCTGCCACTCCCTTTGTTATCGGATAAATGTGTGGATGGTCTTTCTCTGTTGCTAGTTTAAGTGGGGTTTTGGAGTGCCACTGGAATAAGCATTTCTGGAGGCCTCCATGGGAGGATGAGGTGTGATAGAAAGCTTTATTTCTGTGGAATTACATCCTTGGGTTTCCAAAGTCTCATTTTGCTGAATCCAGTCCTAGAAGATGTGCAGCTGGGGATTCAATAGAGCTAGAAGCAAAGCCAGTATCCAGAGTTTCCCTTCCATGGTGGAGCTGGGGGCCTTAAACTTGAAGTGGGGGCCTTGCTCATAATAAGAGATTATCAGAGATAACCTCCTTTGATCAATTTATAGGGCAGGACAAATTTACTAAACATCTGTTCTTATTATTATCCTGCAATTATCCTTTGATGCCCCACGGTGCATTACCTCATGCCTAGCTCATGATGACTTATATTACTCCAACCCCCCTTTCTATCTCTGAACCGCTTGTGTATGTAGGGTATCTGACTCTCTTACATATGTGGGGTTCATATATATACTAAACTTGGTGATTTTCTGCTACTAATATGTCTCATGCCTATTTGATTATAAGAGCAGCCAGAAGAATCTTGCGGGTAGAGGAGAATTTGTTCCTACCCCATGGTAACCCAAAGGGGTGGTTTGAATTTGGACTTATATACCTCCTTAGGGTAAACAAAGGAAAAGCAGTAAGAGGCTTCTGGGGTGGGGAGGCAAGTTATGGGAAGGTGACCAGAAAAAGTATGGCAAACAAGAATTGTTTAGTAAAGTTCGTTATAATGATTTAAGTTGTTGCCTTCTCTACTGATAAGAGTTAAGGGTCCTCCTCTTCCTCATCTCTACAAATAAAAATTGTCCCTTGTAGAATAATTTGTGCCCTGTTTTTAGAACTTTTTCTGTATCTGCTGGCTCTCAATGGCTCTTAGCTCAAAATAATCCATCTGCCAAAGAGGTATATTTTGAGGTGACATATTCTCATATATGTCTTATCTTCAGACAATAAGACATACTTAATCGTAACAAACACATATTATTTCCTAAGTGCCAGGCATGGCTAATCCATTTCATCTCCCCAACAAATCAATAAGGCAGATACTATTATTATTCTCACTTTACAGATGAGAAAACTAAGACACAGAGAGGCCACGTCACAGAGATAATAGGTAGTGGAGCCAAGATTAAAATTTAGTTGACTAGTTCTAGAATACACGTCCTCATGCCCTGGACAGTTACTTTGCCTATTTCCTGCAGCAGAGTAGGAGGGATATCTACGAGTAGACACAACTATGATACTACTTGCAAAATGAAAGTGCATATTTCCCCCCACTTTCCTCCCCTCTCCTCACCCAAGAGAAATCATTCCTACTAACAATCATGCTGCCAGGAATTCTATCATTATTGGTCATTTCTCTGGACAATGCTATTAGCTCTCCTTTTTCAAAGCTCTCACTACTCCCCACCCCAGGCGCATCCACACAGAATAAAGTATAACCCTCTAGCAGAAATTCCTCCATGATCTCAGCTCCCTCTTGCTCAGCTCTTACCCCTCCCTGCTTCGTACCCTGTCCTCCCCACCCACCGAGCCGTTGGCAGTTCTTTGGAGAGGCCACAATCCGCTGCATGTCAGTGCATCTTTATGTTTAGTTCTCTCTTCCTCATTATCCTTTTGAGCACCTATTTTTTAAAGTTCTTTGCTTCTCTCCAGTTTACTTTCAGTGTGCTTTGTCAGTGCTCCCATAGCAACCTGTGCCTTTTATTTTCATAGGACATAATTGTTTGAGCAAATTAGCTGGGAGCTTCTTGAAGGGAAAGGTTATTTTTGTTCATCTCTGTATTACCTATTCCAATGCCTGGTACTTAGTAGATATTTGATAAAGTTTCTCTAAGTCAATACTGTTTATCAACTCTATTATAAACTAGTTTATCAGTATCTCTCTTCCACAATAGAAATAGTTTTATAGTTATTTTTCCTGACGATTAAAGTAAGGCATTCTTGTTGAAAACATTTTTTATTAGAAGAAGAAAATGTAAAGAAAAAAAATAAACTCATGGGTAATATTGCAACCAGAGATAATTTCCCTTTTAGCTGCTTTTCTATAATAGCAGCTAGCTGAGAAAGGATAGTATCTAGAACATGTTTATTCAACATGAACAGGGCCAAGAGAAAAGGCAAGACCTGAATCACAGAGCACAGCCCTGGTAAGCCATCTGTGAGTTGAGCCCAACTTTATATGTTCCAGATCAGTTGAGACAAACACGGGGTCACTGGTTGCTGAAATAAGAGCACCAGAAGAAACAGGACAGCAAAAGCTATGGTAAGAGAATGAAGGGACAGGCTTCTTTGCTGCCTTCAGAGAACAGAACCAGCATACATGGAAAACTTACAACGAATCAGTCTTGGGCTTACTTTAAACAACTTCCTAGTAATCATAAAGATTTAAAAAAATAATATATGGCCTTCTGAGATAGCAAGCAGCCTGTTTCCAGAGGTGTCCAAGTAGCTGCTGATGTTACCAAACTTTGGTTTGTGTGCCCAATGCTTAGAAAAGCCAAAACTCAAAACGTCAGAATTTGAAGTAAGGAAAGGTTTATTGATTATGAAGCACCATCCGAGAAAATGGGAGTCAGCAATGCCTCAAATCCATCTTGCTTACTGGACCAGGTTAAGAGTTTTTAAGGGGTAACAGGTATGCAGATGTTCTGGTGGGATAAGATTTAATCGGAGGACCTTAGAACTTGACCATTTATGGTACAGGGGCATCAGTACTGGATCTTCCTGGACAACAGACCCTTTGCTCCTGAAAGGGGTCAGGTGTTCAAGTTCAGGTCTTGTCTCAATCTTTTGGTTCCCTAGGGGAAAGCAAGATTTTTTGTTCTCTCCTCTGTGCATGCTTCAGCTGCATGACTTGCGGTTTTAGTCTGTTGTCTTTGTAATGCAACTCAGCATCTCAGTAAGCAGGATAGGACAATTTTGAGCTGGTTCTGTGGTTACCTGATGTTAAAGAATAATTATTTATTAGACTGATGGGGCTCAGAGTTTGCCACATCAAAATATGCCTCTTTGGAAGATTGATTATTTTAGGCTGGTTAATTTTAAGAAACAGCAGACATGGGAGAAACTCTGAAAACCAAGTAGAAGTTGCCCTTTGTAAAAGGACATTTACATTTGTAAGGTAAATCTCCATTTGTGAGGGTGTTTCCCTCACTGTACCAGGAAAAAGAGGATATCTAATTTCTATGAACTATTAATGGAGAAGGCATGGACTCAAATCTGTATAACAATCTTACCCTTGTTTACTGAGCTTTTTCTGGTAACCTCCATAACTGAGTCCTCATACCCAACATCTTCTTTAGTCCTTAGCTGTAGGTAGTACCTAAGGTGATGGCATCCACCATTTTGGCAAGTTACTTAGTGTTCCTGGGTCTCTCCCATGTATACAAGAGTTATACACGTTATTAAAATTTAATTTGCTTTTTCCTACTAATCTATCTCATGCCAACTTGATTATTAAACCAGCTAGAAGAACCTAGAAGGGTATAGTAAAAATGTTCCTCCCCAACCACTCTCATCAAAGATGGTAAGACAAACTTTATTCAAGGGCAGCTACTACAATGGTTTTTGTAGATTAGGGTCAAGTCCAAAATAAAAGGAAAAATGGGTATTTATAGTTAAGGAGCAAGGATGGAGTCAGTGGATAAAAAATTACTGAGAGGAAACATTAGGTATAAGAGGTGATTCTAGTTAAATCATCCACCTAACAGGATTCTTGCTGAAAGCAGACGAGGGTGATCAGACATTACCTGGGGAATGGTGGAAGATGAGAAACTGAATCAGATATTGAGGGTGATCAGATATTGAGGGTGGAGGATTCTGGTTAAACTAATTCAGCAGAATTCTTGGTAAAATTGATCAATGAAAAGACCAAGACAGAAACCCAGAAGTCAGGGCTTTATTGAGAAGAGAGTTAAGAGAAGCCTGACTAGAGTTTTGGTCAAGGAGACAATTTATTTTTAATGAGAGATGTGTTTATTTACTCAGTCAGTAAGTCTTTCATTCAATACTTATTGAGCATCTGCTACTTGTCAAGTGATGTTCTAGGTGCTGAGGAACCAAAATCAGATGAGGTAGCCATCCATCCATTATAAGGTCTTGCTACTGTGAAGGAGGAACAAACTTTCCTCTACTTTCAAGCTTCTTGTGGCTGGTCTAATACTCAAATAGACACGAGACAGATTAGCAAAGAAAATCAAATTTAATACATGCATATGTATGGGACCCCCACACATATAAGAGAGTCAGAGATCTCACATTCTTGCAAAGTTCAGAGAGAAAGTGATACAATAATTAGCTAGTTATTAATAATAGGAAAGGAGCAAAAGGGAGGCCAGGTATTAGAGGTATGGCTATTTGGGAAGCCTCACCAGAAAGCTGCAATTTCACACTCCCCAGGGAATCACTGACCCATTCCCCACAGATCACTGGGGGAAGGGACTGGACAAAGGGGAAGATGGGCACATACACAGTGAAGTCAGGGTGATGTGGAGAAGATACCTGTCAGTCAAG
Organism: Tadarida brasiliensis; assembly: GCA_030848825.1. Taxonomy (NCBI): domain Eukaryota; kingdom Metazoa; phylum Chordata; class Mammalia; order Chiroptera; family Molossidae; genus Tadarida; species Tadarida brasiliensis. The sequence continues at coordinate 34,288,332 of CM061275.1, forward strand.
CCTGGGAAACCATGGGTTGGCTAGAGGCGGTGGGGCCACTGCAAGCCCATAAAAATTTGGGAATACCTAATCCCCCAAACAAAAGAGTTTACTCTCTCTCTTGGCTCTCTGGTTTCTTTGGCTTTGCTCCTGTCTGTGTTCCCTCCATAGCCATGTGGCCATGTAAACCCTGCACACAATGGACTGATGGACTGCAGCAGGAAACACAAATTAAGCTGGCCTGATGCTGTATTGGAATGTGCAGATATGGAACAGAAACTCTGGGCAACGGCTTTAATTCTAGCTCTATTAAGTCTCAGTTACACTTCTTCCAAGGTGGGACAGTTGGAAATGGGAACTTGGAAACTCAGGGATGTAATTCCACAGAAATAAAAGCTTTTTTTTTACAGTATTTTATCTTCCCGTGGGTGCCTCTGGAAATTCTTATTCCAGTGGCACTCCAAGAAGCCCACTCCTGTGAGCAACTGGTGGGGACAAGAGAGCTTCTCCCCACCAATAACAAAAGGGAGGTTGATGTACATAAGACATTCTGAGCTAGGAATGAGGTAATGCACATTGGGGACTTCAAAGTGCCATTACAGGATATTAAGAGGAGTAGATGTTCAGTAAATAAAGGTTAGTCCTGCCTTAAAGACAGATCAAAAGAGGTTATCTCTGAATATCTCTCATTATGGACATGGCCCCTAATTCAAGTTTTTACAGGTGGTTGAGGAAGGGGCAGACATTTCTCCTGAGCCTGCAGCTAAATTTGCCCTTAGCTCAAAACAATACACATACCACAGAAACATATCTTGGGCTGACTAGTTTTAAACCCCCACACTAAAATAAGCAGGAGGGTAGACCAGATGACTTCTGAGATCTTTCTAACAACAGTATCCAATGAGTCTTGCTTCTGAACAAATTGATCTCAGAAAGCTTCACAAACATATTCCAGTTTGAATGAGGATAGAGGAGAGAAGATAGGAGAGCTTTTGTGAAACACTTCCATCCTCCTTGTCCAAGAAGTCCTATTGTTTCTCCTCTATAGGAAAGGATAGTGACTGCATTCCTAGTTAGGTTTAAGAAAATCCACTTTCAAGAGGTTTGAATTTTTACAGGGGTTAAATCATGGGGCAAACTTGGCTTATGACCAAAGGATTTTTTTGTTTCATAAAATAATCTGCAGTTGGGTTCTTTAAAACTGGAAGCTCCTCTCATGCCTTTACAATTGAATTCGATCTCACTAAAAATAATCCTATCAACTTTGAGGAGGTTGCCTCTGCAGAGAGATAGCCTCAGGGGGCATCTAGATGGTGGTAGAGGAAAGACTTGCAGACTGGGCAAGTCACTGGACTTTTGCCAATGAGGACTTTAGGGGCAAGGAAGGTGACCCTCTCCATGTGACTTGAATGTTAGGTACTTTGTCCCATAGCAAAGATCCTGATCTAGCCTACCTCCTAGAAACTCAAACAGGACCCCCACAGTGGCCCTCTCTGCCCAGTTGCCTGGTACCCCACGTTTGCTATTCCACTCCACCACACTTCTGATACTGGACTTCTCTCCTTTTCCCTTCTTTCCCAGTCTCTCCTCAATTGCAGAACATACCTGCATTGCCCTCTACCCAAAAGTTTTATTTTATTCTTCTCTTTCATATGACCCCTGAGTGCAATTTTTAAAAATGTTTTTTTTTGATATTTTAGAGAGAAAGGAAGGGAGAGAAATAGAAACATTGATGTGAGAGAGAAACATCGATCTGCTGCCTCCTGCACACCCCCTACTGGGGACCATGCCTGCAACAAGGGCATGTTCCCTGACCGGGAATCGAACTGGGACTTCTCAGTCCATGGGATGATGTTCAATCCACTGAGCCACACCGGCCAGGCCCTGAATGCAATTTTAATGTCGTCCAAAATAATTATCACACATGCACATGTACACATGCACACACACAGACACACACACATAGACACACATACAAGGCAGGTAGAGTTTTGTCTTCAGAAGTACAATTGCTAGTAGGGAAAATGTTCATGCTTTATTCAAGAGAAGGTCACCTTCCTGTCCTTAAGAGAAATTGACTTCTTCTAATGCAGTAATGAAAAAGCCAAAAAGTAAGTTGAATTGTTGACATTTTTATAAAAAAGCATGTTGGACATAAATATTCTGCTACATCCATGGAGGATCTAGCCAAAACAGCTTAATGACTACTGGCTCACAGAAAGGCTGGGCATGATCCAAGTGTGGCTGGGAAGACAGCAGAAGACACCACGAAGGTGGTAGAAGACACCGATAGAGGTATCTGGGGTGGACCTCACTTGACTGTCAACCTCAGCACATGTACCCTAACCTCTGCTGTTATTTCTATTGCCTGCCTGGATCAAATGGCCTGGTGGGGTCCTACTAAACATCCCAGATAGGCAGCTGAACAGGCTGTCTGGGTGTTTTTAGCAGATACTTCCTTAAAGGGGCTGCTTAAAAGAGCAGAGAAAAGAAGCAAATGATAAATCACAAGACTCTGTGATGAAGAGTCTCTTTCTGAAGCTGATATTTAAATTCCCATCAGCAGGGCAGCTGTATATAAATGTGTATAATATTCTCTGCAAAAACAAAAAACAAAAACAAACATAGCCAAAGGAGCAAGTTGAGGCTAAAATCCAGGCCTGGCACAGGCGCTACATTTACCCAGAGTGGGCATCTCTTCTAAATCCCATAAAGGCCCTGAGTGGGTTAGCAATGCCTGCTAAGAAGATGCTCTGGGATTAGGCTGCTCCCATCATTCCATGCCATAGTCCACAGGCTGTTCCTTGCCCTGGAGAAGGCTGGAAGCAGTAGGACAGAATCCAGCATCATTACCATGTTCATATCCTCCCCACCACGTCCGCACTCCTCTCTCTGCACCATGGGATTGAAGGCAGCTAGCTTTAAAGGGTGAAAGCATGGGGGGCTGAGGTATTTCTCTCTTGTTCAGCTGTGGCCACCCTACTGTGTGATTATGAGCAAGTCACCTAATCTCTCTACATCTTTCATTCTTAAAATGAATCTATCACAGTCCTACTTTGAAGTTTATCGTGACAATAAAATCAAATGAATGTCCTGCCTTTCAGTCACGAGGATCAATCAGAACCACCTCCATCCTGTTCTCTGCCCCCTACCCTTGACTTCAAGCAAATGGGGGCAGCATTTGCTCCTTAAAATGCTGCAGGATACTTTCCCGAATAAAGTGTCCTTAGGAGCATACAGGATGGCCCTGAGTAGTCACAGGCCCTGAGTCATTTTCTGTCTCTCTGCATCATTCCTCTGTGATAGGAGCAGGAAGAGGAGATGGTGCTTACTGAACTAGTTCAAATAACTCCAGAAAACTGAACCACGAGGCCACCGGTCTGGGCTCTCTCCACACCTTGGTCAGCTGCCCTCTGCACAGGCCATCCCCTGAGATGATTGGGGAAAGGCTGAAGTCCTCTTAGCCGGTGTGTAGAGGCTAGATCAGACATCACTGTCCACGTGGTAGGTCCCTTTGTCCTCCAAGCCAGCACCCCCTGCAGAGCAAAGCCTCCTGTGAGATCACCATTTGCTCCAATCTTCAGCTGCCAGCTGGGTGCTCCCAGAGCTCTCCATCCAGAAGCCCTTAGGACTGAAGATTTAGTAGCCGATCAGGCACCAGAGCTTCCAATTTATGGTTCAGAGAAAAGAAACCCTATTAATCTGGCACCTTTTAATCCACTGTAAATCCCAGCCATATTTAACTCAGCCACCATCAAGGTTCTTACTCCCAATCTGTCAATGGCAGGGCCATAATATAAAGCTTGCCAATTCAAGGAGAAATTAAGATCCCGCTTAGTATTCAAAGGGTGGCCCCTTTCACTAGCTTCAAGCTCCGACCATGCTCATCATTTAGGCAAGAGAGGAGAGTCTTTGCCATAACTTAGGGAAGTTTTCTGGGCCACATAGTTAGGGGAAAAAAGACCTAGTTTCCTTCCCCCGAGTAACAAGTAAACCTGGACTGTCTGTGCTGATGACCTGGTAACAGTCCCCTCCCTCATGAAGCCCAGAGAACAAAATGACTCCCCAAGGCCATGGAGCTCATAAGTAGCAGAACCAGGGCCAGGGAAAGGAGAAAAGGGGATTCTAATTAATTAATTAATTTGTGAGTGTCTTCTATTTTCAAGGCACTTTTCCACATTCTTTTCTATTCAATACAAATCTGCAAAGTCAGTGTCACTCTCTCCATTTCACAAAGGAAGAAACTGAGGTTCTGAGCGCCCAGCTAATCAGGAGAGAGCCTAGGATTGAAGTCCCTAGTGCGACAGGCAGTTCCTTCAGAGCCATCAAGTACTTCCTGAGGACCTGCCATGTGCCAGGCACTGTACTAGGAGCAGGGACCACAGAAGTGAGCATGATATCTCTGTCTTCCATTCTAGTGGAAAAAGACAGAAATAAAGAGATAAATAAGAAAACTATCTGAGCAATCAATGCTCTGCAGAGCATGTGATAGAAAGAGGCAACAGCAGATTGAGCAGTCAGGGAAGGCCTCTCTGAGGAGGTGACATTTAAGATGGGATCTGAGAGCAAGAAAAAGCCAGCTCTGGCAAAGGGAAAAGAAAGGGGAATGATGGTCACTGCAAAGGGCCCAGGGCAGGAATGATCGTGACTGGTTTATGTCTGCGGACCAGGAAGAAGGCTCGCATGGGAGAGTATGAGGTGAGCCCGGGGCTGTAGCCAAAGGCCAGGAAGGGAGGTTAGATTTTATTCCAAATATAATGAGAAACCATTGGGAGGTTTTAAGTGGGAGACTGACATCATTTTATAGTTAAAAAGAGCCATTGGTCCCTACAGCTTGGGTGGGAATGATGAGATGTAATTGTTTTCCTGGTTAAGAGCTTCTCAAAAAGCCAAGTGGCCAGATTCTCTGTGGTATTATCCGCAAGGACAGCCCCTGCCATGGCTCCTGAAAGTCTTGCCAGCAAAGACTTGTTTTCAGGCAAAGAAAACAGCAAATCTCTTAAAAACAAAAACATGAAAGAGTCAGAACCCACTCAACCTGGGCCAGTCCTGGTACTGCAGAACCAGCTAACCAGATAAGTCACTCCAAGTTCAAGGACCTGAGGTAACAAAACCCAGGGTGGCGATGTGCGGATGGGGGAGGGCACAGATGAGGAGAGGCCCAGGTGATGGGCTGGGCCCGGTGTCCCTCAAAATCTAACAGCCTGAACAGTCAGCCTGCCTCGCTCCCCGAGACCTTCCTCTAGTGTGTCTGAAAGCGATTGGAAACGTCACTAAGTCACTTCCCATGTCCTGATACAAACTGGCAACTGTAAAGTCGAAATCTACAGCTTAGCCCCTGGAAGGTGATAGAAGGCAGAGTTCTCCTTCCACCTCTTTCTCTCCTGGCAGGTTTGCTGGGATATGATGACTGGACCACTGGTCCATCTGCACTAGAACCACACGGGGCACCACTAATTCACGGGCAGAGCCAGGGAATGTGAATTTGCAAGAATGGCAGCATCCTGATGCTCACCAATGCTTGTGGACTGCTGGACCTCCAGCAAGTCTGCTTCTGTGGGCTGCAGATGGAAGCCTGGTGCACGGTGCTTCGAGATATTGCTCCAGTCAACTGCTGCTCATTATAGTTCAAGCTCGACCCTTCTCGAGACAAAAATCATCTCATTCGTCTTCAAAGCCCTAGGAGAAGGTAAGGAGGAATAGGCTCGTTCACTTTTTAGTCACGAAACCTCTGAGTAAATGGAGACAGAGTCTCAGTGGCTTGCCCAAGGTCACGTAGCAGGCAAGGAGTAGAGCTGGGATCGTAAGCAGGTCTTCTGAGTTCAAACCCTCAGAAGTGTTGTTTTAAATTACAGAAACCACCCAGCCCAGAGCAGAGCAGTAATCCCCCTTCTTCGCAGCGCTGGGAGGAGACTGCTGAGACCTGGCCACAGAGAGGCTGTTTAGAAAGCACCAAGCAGAAAAAAACACACCGTGTACAAAAGGGACTTAATCGATCTGATTTATCTCAATGCAGATAAGGAACTTCCACGGTCCTCAGAGTACAGGGAGTCCTGGTTGAGTGTCCTCTCCCTGAGGCGGGTTTTAAGAAACTATAAAAGACTGGATTTTTATCTCTGATGCCTACCCCACAGATTAATCAGTTTCCTGATCACACTGGCTCTCCTCTGCACCCGCACAGAAAGGGAGGGGCTGACACTGTTTCTCAACTGGGGAGGAGGCAAGAAAGGAGAAGATAGGGAATTGGGGTGGAATTTCTGTTTGTTCCTGAGCCAAGTAAGCTTGTCCCATTCTAGGCCCTTCAGGGAAGGGAGGGGAATTAGTTCTAAGGGGCTTCAAAGAAAAATCAAGACTGATTGGCAGGTCTGAATCCTATCCAAGTTGGAGTGAGTCACAGGTGGGTGATGGTTGAGAAGAGGAGGTGATAGATATTTTTAACCCCTTCTTGGGGAGATGTGTCTGACCAGCCTAAATCAAAGGTCTTCAAATCCTAAATTGGATAAGAATCATATTAGATTTCATTTAAAGTGCAGATTCCTAGGCCCATCCCCAAAGAACCTGATTCAGGAGGCCTGGGATGGACCGTCGGAATTTGCCCTGTGGCAAGGACCCCCAGATCATTCTATAGGATGGTCCACAAGATCATACCTTGAGAAAAACTTGACTGCCTGGACCAGATCCAGGGCTAGGATTTGCCCAGATTTCCTCCCTAGTAACACTTTACCTAGACAGAGCAAGCTCATTTCAAGTAGGAGCTTGACAATTCCCATAATTCACTGCTCTGTTCCCAGACCATCACTGTTCCCAGACCATTACAACATGATGAAGAGAATTCCTTTTCCCTGTCTCTGACTTCCTTTTTCAGTTCCTTTTCTACCCTGTGTCACTTTCCATTTTTATTCCTTCAGTGCCTTTGCGAAATAGTTGCCCATGGATTCCAGGATCCATATGAAATGAAATGAGGCCAGGGTAGATCAACGGCCCAGAAAGGTAGAAAAGTGCTCTGCAAGGTTAATGATGAGGTTTATGGGAGAGATAGAAGCCAAGCAGTCCCTGCTGACAGCAGAATCCAGATGTTTCCATCAAAGGGGGCTGAAGTGAATTTGTGTGTGAAAAACAAAGAGACTCTAAGGCTGTTGAGTTGAACATGTCCACATGGACAATGAAGTTGCTCAGACAATGAATGATAGGAAATGGTTTTCAGGGGGAGGCTATTTGCCAGATGCTAAATACTTCAATGAAGAGATGACCATGGCCACCAGGTCAGTAGATGACAGCAAGCCCTGGGTGTCAAAGGAGGAGGGGCTGGGAAAAGCACAACTTTGGACAATGATGGTTGAAAGCAGAAGTGACTGCCTAGAGGTTGGATATCAGCCTGGTCTTCATGCTGTAGCTGGAGGAGGGGTAGTGAACTAGAAACAGGAAAATTAATAACTTCCCAGGAGAGGGTTGCAAAGGAGGTGGTTCTATCAGGAGGAAGCCAAGTGCCAGTTAACACAGTATCATGTGGTGGTTTAGGAATCAGATAGACTTGGGTTGTAGCCTGGCTCTGCCCATTTCTAGCCATGCAATCTGGAGCAAGTCACTTTATGTCCCTTTGCCCCATTTTCTTTATCTGTGAAATGGAGATATAAGCAATACCTGCCTTATAAGTTGTTTGTAAGGATCTGATAAAGTAATTTATGTTGGGTGATTAGCACAGTGCCTGGCATAAACTAAGTGCTCCGTAAGTGTCAGCTATTCTTACTAATATTAAGTTTAAAAAATCTATGCATGGATGGAATAATTTAGAAAAAGGTTTTTTTGGGGGGTGGGGGGAAACATTGCTTAGTGATTTTGACAGAGACTGGCTAGATGCTCACCCATCCCATTTCTTCTTCCTGGGCACACAGGGAGACTGTGTTTTCTAGCCTCCTGTGCAGTTTGCTTGAATCTTACATGAATTAAAACCTTGCTATGAAATATTTTTGTATGTTTTCTGAGGAACACATGTTAAGCACAAGAAAGCAACCAAAGGAAGTATAAGGGCTGAACCAATGCAAATAGAGGACCCAGTTCTTTCCTTTCAGTTGGTAGTAGGCTTGCTTTCTTCCCTCCTTAACCCCACTAGGGACAGGGCTCTGTGTTCTGCAGATCACCACACAGTTCAGAGAGAGCTTTTCTTCACCAGGTAGTGCAAAATGGGATTGACCTGGAGCATCACTGATAAGAGTGATACAGAAAAATGCCTACGACATAAGTTATCATTTTCCTAGAAGATGTTATTGCCATTCTCAGAACAAACTTTGAGTCGTTTCTACAGGCACAGTCATATTCTCACCCAGTTCCCGAATCACTGACAGGCCCCATTTTCAAGAAGGCTGCTGAGCATGTTGAAAAGCTGAAAGTAGGGTACAGGGCATAGCTATGCCACTTATCCAGGGGAACCCAAAATACAGCCTTGACCTCATTTGTGCCATGTTGTAATCAGCTGAACACAAGCCCATAATCGTGTAAGTGGAGACTCTCCAATAGTGAAACTCTATATTCATTTATTTAGCAAATGTTCACGGAGTGTCTTCTTGGTGTGAGACATCATGCTAGGTGCTAAAGGTTTGATGACAAACAACTCAGACAAGGTCCTAATTTGTCTGGAAGATAATTATTACAGCAGGCTATAGCAGTGAAGTACTAACAGTGTTGGGAGAGGGGAAGCACTATAGGAATCGATGTGATGAAAGTCTAATCACAGTATAACGTCATCAGTGCCCTATGGGTTGAGTTACCCTGGGTAAGCTCTCTGTATGTGTGTGAGTCTCCATTCTGTCATCTACGCGTCGGAACACACAAGAATCTTAGAGATAATGGATGTGTAACATTTCCTAAAATGTGTATTCTTGCCCAACGTGAGAAAGTATTACTAAGAGATTCCCAGTCTATCTTCCCTCCTGAAGGTCCCATCATGCTGAATGGTGAGAGAACTTCCTGATGGTTTGAGTTTTACCAAAATCAACAGTGCTGAAGTCCATTTCTAGTTGAACCCTGGGCATACAGGGACCACCAGCCGCAGGTATTTCTCTGTGTCAGCTGACTGCACTCCTTCTGGATGTGCCTTGAACTCCTTGGCCAGCCCTGCTTTGTCCTTACTCTGCTGTCCCTTTTCAGTACAGTTAACAGAGTGTAGTGCAATCTTCTCTCCTTTATTACTCAAAAGTGTGGTCTGAGCACCCGCAGAGTCACTATTCATTGGGTGCTTGTCAAAATGTAGAATCATGGGCCCTAATCTATACCTCATGTATCGGAATCTCAATTTTAGCACAATTTCCAGATGATTTAATGTACATTAAAGTTTGGGGAACATTGGCTTACAACATAGGTTGCTTCCTACCCAGCTGCATAATTCTTTCCTTCTAAAAATAATGACCCTGCACCTACTATGTTCTGACACTGTGCTAGATGTAAGAGTTACGCTGTTGAACCCCCAGAACAGTAGAAAACCATCTGTTTGAAACCTTCTTGGAGTGAGGCAGGTTATAAACTAATAAGTGGCAATCTGACCCACAGATATATTGACGTGGTGGAGTATGAGAACGGCTCTTTAAGGATGGCAGAGGGCTGTGGGAATAGGGGAGGAATTAAGCTGGCATGGGCAGTTGAGAAAGGAGGGAATGCTTGGGCTTAACACTGAAGGGTGAGTAAGAGCTAGATGGGTGGAGTAGTGAGAGGATAAAATTCCCAGCCAAGGGACAGGGATGATGGACGTCAAGGCAAGAGGAGGCCTGTTCTGCTCTTGGCTGCTGGCCCGAGCTCTGCTGTCACCATGGGAAAGCTCTCCTCCACTTGGTGCTCTGCCAACAATCACTATGGGGCCGTGAGCAAACCGTCACTCCTATCTGGGCCCCATATTCATCTAACACTTATGGGTTGGATTATAACTTGGCAGTTTTTAAAATGTAGAGTTCTTTAAACCTTCAGAACTGGCCAGAGGAGGAGGCAGGGCTCTGGGTAGCCAAGAGAACATTGGGCTTCCACTTAGCTTTAAAAAAGGAGGGACAGGTGAAGTGTGATTCTACACATTTAATAAGTGTGAAAACCAGCGAAGGGTGACCTCTAAGATGTCTAGTCAGTGTTAACACTGAATTCTTATCTAGTTCTGTAACAACTCTCCAGGTAACCCCCTACTTGGACTTTCAACTTTATGGCTAGAGGCTTCCTTTCACCGTATGTCCAAGACCTATAATTTTTATACAATTTTTTTTTAGCAAAACTCCTTTCCTAAATAAAATCATATAGGGAAAGCACAATATAAAGAAAAGATCAAAGGAATAAACAGATTTCTGGGCAGATTAAATCTTCGTTATTTGACGACACTTTTTTTATATGGATCTCTTTGCCCCTATCACTATCCTACCTCATGCCCTTCTGTAGATCCCCAGGACTGAGTGTAAAAAGCAGTGACTCCAAGGAAGGGCTTCAAGCTGATAGGAGGGTTGTGTTAAGTCCTGGAGCAATGAAAACGGAAGGTTTCTTAGAAGAAGGTACAGTGGGAAGCTGGAAGCAGCAGCTTAAAGGGAATTGGAAATGGAAAAAAGAAAAAGGACAGAAATAGCTAAGAGAAGCCAAACAAACAAAAACAAGAACAGAGAGCTCCCCAAAAGGCCAATTAGGTGGTCTGAAGGAAGATTACATAAAGCCTTACATACATAAGGCTGCTACATATGTAAAAAGCCACTTTTTAAAGAAAGTGACCCCGATCCAGCTCTTCATAGCCTGACCTTATTTGGAAATAGGGTGGTTTCAAGTGTAATTAGTTAAGATGAGGTAATACTGGAGCAGGGTGGGCCCTTCATCCAATATGGCAGATGTCCTTATAAAAGAGAGAAGAGAAACAGAGACGCACAAGGAGAACAGCATATATGACAACAAGGCAGAGACTGAAGTGTTGCAGTAGCCAACTGAGACCTGCTGGCCACAACCAGAAGCTAGGAAGAGGCAAGGGAGGATTCTCCTCTTCCTGTTTCAGAGGGAGAATAGCCCCACTGACACACTGATTCTGGACTTCTAGCCTTCAGAACTGTGAGAGGATACATTTCTGTTGTTTTCAACTACACAGTTTGTGGTATCGTATTAAGATGGCCCTAGGAAATGAATAAACTTGCTCTGGAACTACAAGCAGTGGGTTTTTTTAAAGAAACCATCCCTGCTACTCAGCAGATTAGTTGGGCGTGGATGTGGACACAAAAGAACTGGGGGCCTCTCAGCCAGCCTGCCACTCTCTGTCTGCTTGGGGCATTCTTATTTATTGCTGGCAAAGCAAACCAGTCACACCCTTCCTTTAGAGCCACATAAATGCACATGGAAACTAGTGAGAGAGCAGATCAGAGCCCAGCTCACCCCAAGTCACTGTTTGCCAAGCAGAAATCACTCTTCATCAACTCTGTGGTCAGAAGGAGGAGGTATCTCCTAGCAGGAACCCCCTAAAAGGGTAGGCAGTGTAGGCACGCTGTGAAGTAAACCTGCTGCAGCGGTAAAGCATCACCCTTGGAATGACTAGAATGCCTATACTTCCAGGCACAGAGGAAAGGAGAAAAGACGGGGAGCGAATGTGTAGACGGAAGTATGAATGAAGCGGGGAAAGACTACAGAATGACCACCATCCCAGATTGCCCAGGACTGAGGGGATTCCTGGGACACGAGTTTGAAAACTGAGACCATGGCAGGCATACAAGGATGAGTTGGCCACCCAACAAGAGACAGTAATACATTTCAGTGAAAGAAGAAATGTTTGCGTGATGGAGCAAGTGGTCAGGCCCCAGAACATGTATGCAGAAGTGTCTAGGCCAATCCAGGGCAATCCAAACACAGGGCCCTTTGCTCTCCTGTGGCTTAGCCAGATGGGCTTCTCATTGGATTCCAGGGAAATGGTGTTCAGGATTCACACAGAACCTCTGTTTTGACCATGAACTCTTGGGAAGGAAATGGTGGGTGACAGGAGCACCCCCTTCTGCAGTCTGGAAGATTTTGCCCTGCTCAGCAATGTCTCCAAGGGGAGGAGGCCTTTATATTGACCTTGCCAACACATCTCGTTCAGTGCAACTGGTCTACCATCTCCCTCAGTCCCACAGGGAGCTTGGTAAGAAAGGGAGCCCGAGGTTCTGCCCACAGAGATGCTTTCCCCTCTCTCTTTGACTTTCACTCTACCCACCACCACAAGCCATACATGGGATGTTCTCAAGGATGTGTAGGAAATGTCATTTACCAACTTAACTCCTGTAAGTAAGAGAAGTCCTGCTGTTTATGTTTTATTGTCTCCTAGGTATATGCTCACTATAGCACTTTTTAGAATTAACAGTCATTGGCTTTATTTTCAACGTCCTTTGCTTGAAAACTATTTCTTCACAGCGGAGTCCACACTTTGCTCATCGCTGACACCCTAGTGTACAGGAAAATGCCTGGCATGTAGGAGCTCCTCCTGCAACACCTGGAAAGTAAGCTAATGAATGAATGAATAAGTTAGTTAATGTGCATCAGCATGATCTTTCACTTTGAGTCAAGTATCTGTGACCTGGCACTGCCTGGATGTTGGATGCATCAGTCAGTAACCCATCTGCATGCAGTGAAAACAGAAGAGAGACAGAAGGAAACACATCAGAGCCCTGCAGCCTCACAGTGAGTGGCCACTGCGGCCAGCTCTAAGGGCAAGCCCAGGGTCTGATGCCAGGGCACTGGCAAGGCCCGGGAAGTGGGTACAGACCCCTACGCACATGACGATGGGCTCTTCCCAGATGTTCCTACTTCTTCCACTCTCACCAGATGACGAGGTTCTAAAAGAAGAAAAAAGAAACTGAGCTAGGGGAAGCACTAACTGCTGAGCTCCAGATAGGAACTCCATGAAAGACAAACAGGATGGGCCCTGGCCGGTGTTCTCAGTTGGTAGAGAGTCATCTCATGCACCAAGAGGTTACTGGTTCAATTCTTGGTCAGGGCACATGCTTCTCTCTCACCAGTGTTTCTCCCTCTCTCTCCCTCTTCCTTCCTCTCTCTTTAAAATCAATAAAAACATTTTTAAAAAAGACAGCCCTGGCTGGCATGGCTGAGTGGTTAGAGTGTTGGCCCCATGTACCAAAGGGTTGTAGGTTCAATTCCTGGTCAAGGGCATGTACCTGGGTTGTAGGTTCAATTCCTGGTCAAGGGCATGTACCTGGGTTGCAGGTTTGATTCTCCAGCCTGGTTCGGTCAGGGCATGTGCAGGAGGCAACCAATCGATGTGTCTCTCTCACATCAATGTTTCTTTGTCTCTCCCTCTGCCCTTCCCTTCCTCCTTCCACTCTCTCTAAAAATCAATGGAAAAATATCCTCAGGTGAGGATTAACAACAACAATAAAAAAAGACAAACAGGATGGTATAAATTGCCTAAAAGAACACTTGGCTTGAACACCCCATGACATTAATCATATCCTGTAAGGAAGGCCCTTGATGATGAGGTAGGGGATCTGGGATCTGAGCTCCATTCTACTGCTGTGTGTCCTCAGTCAGGTGTCTAGCCTCTCTGAGCCTCTATTAGCCCCTCTCTAATCTCAGCTAATAATTCCTTTGCATGAGGTCCACTGAGTAGGCATGTGAAACAATCCAATCCAAACATCTTGAACTCCTCTAAAGAGGTGCCCTAGAGAAATGCAAAGTAGAAGATTTTCTCTGCTTTAAAATGACTCCCAGAGCTCCAAGGACAGTTACTTTAGAAAACCTGCTGATGGTTTAAAGTTTATGAACCTGAAAGCTAATGTACCTTCCTCTGTAAACTGCTGGGTTTTAGGCTGCACAGAAACTCAAACAGTCACCCAAGAAGCCTATTAGTAAATAAGGCCTATCTTTTGTAATGCAAACATTCTACTTCTAGAACAGCAGTGTTCAAAATTCTTTTGTTCTGAAATTATATTAAAAAAAAGAAAAAGATAGGCCTTATGTTTCACTGACCTCCTGTGGGCATAAGAAAGAAGTACATTCATTCCACAGATCTAGATTTCCCGGCATGGGTAAAGAACTTCTTAAAACCACCTACCTGATGGAAAATTCATGCTGCATTTACAAACCTCGACACACTATTTTATCTTGCCCCAGGATCCTTCAGGGCCTTGTGGAAAGTTCCCCCTGGTAAGTCCATTTAATAACATAAGTCCATGCAAACAATAGCAAAGCAGGCAGTAAAGAATAGGCATCATGGAGGAACTGGTTAAAATGTAGGTTTCTGAGCTCCAGAGATTCTAATTTTGTAGGACTGTGGTGGACCTGGGAATCCGCCTTACATTACTAAGCACCTGGGTGATTCGGATACAAGTAATTCTTTGGATCTCACTTTGAAAGACATCAACGTGTGCCTGGCCGGTGTGGCTCAGTTGGTTGGAGCACTGTTCTGTACACTGAAATGTGGCTGGTTCGATTCCCAGTCAGGGCACATGCCTAGGTTGCGGGTTTGATTGGTCCCTGGTCATGGCTCGTATGGGGAGGCAACCAATCAATGTTTCCCTCTCAAATCGATGTTATTTTCTCTCTCACTCTCCTTCTTCCTTTCTCTCTCTCCTCTAAAAAATCAATAAAAACATATCAGGTGAGTATTTAAAAAAAAAACAAAAACCTACTTGTCAACTTATTCAACCCCCTCATTTTATAAGTGAGGATGTTAAGATAACAAGAAGTTAAGCTTTTTTTCCATATTCACACAGCTAATTAGGGGCAATCTGGAACTTGACACAAGCTTCTGACTCAGCCTTAGTCTATCATTTGCAATACAAAAACTCACCATTTATATAGCACTTATTATTCATTGAGCACTGTGCTAAATAATGTCCCTTGTATAATTCTCCCATCAGCTCTATGAAGAAGATGGATAGTTCAGTAGCCCCATTTTTTGGTGAGGAAACTGAGTCTCAGAGTGATGACATGACCCACAGCCAGTAAAAGGCAAAACAAGACGCACACCTAGCCTATGTGCCCTTAAACCCAAGCTCCCAACCACTGCCCCGCCCTACCTCAGAAGCACAACACAGACGTTAATCTTTCGTGGACCTCTTAAAGTCAGTAACCTCCCCCAAGTCTGAGATGAAGTGGTGCCTGTGTGGCCACCAGAGGCACAGTTAACAAACCTTCTCTCTTCCTTCAAGAGAAAAGATCTTCAAGAGGAAGTATCCTTGTAAATCTCAATTGAGAGAAGGAATCTCCCTCAGCACACCCTAAAGAAGCTTGTACTCAGAGTTAGCTAGAGTTCCCTAATCTACTAGAAAATGCAAGCTGAGGTTGCAGCCCGAGGCCTTTCAAGAAGCACAGGCCACTGAAGCACAGGATCTAGAGAGTCATTCAACTAGGGAACAGCTGGGACAAACCTGAAGGCTCCGCAGAGGGATGGATGGGTTCAAGTTCCAAGACTCCTTCAGAGGGGACCACAGATGGGCATCGTTTAAATGGATCAAAGGGAGAAGCAGGATTATTCTAATGTGCCTATTTCTCTCATTAAGCACTGTCTTAGTTATCTACTGCTGCATAGCAAAATCCCCCCAAATAAAGCAGTTTAAAAGACACGTGAATTATCTCACAGTTCATGAGGTCAGAAATTCAGGGATAACTTAGTTGAATAGTTCTGGCTCGGCATCTCTCTTGAGATTTCAGTCAAGCTCTGGTCAAGGCTGTGATCTTCTCCAGGCTGAAGGATCTGCTTCCAAGCTCCGTCCTGTAGTTGTTGGGAGGTCACAGTCTCACTGAGTGTTGGCCAGGGGCCTCAGTTCCAGCCCACCTGAGCCTCTCCACATGGCTGCCTCAGTGTCCTCAGTACATGGAGATGCTTTCCCACAGGGTAGGTGATAGATAACCCGCGATGGAAGTTGTACTCTTTTGTAACCTAATCCCTGAAGTGACATGCATATTCCACTGGTCACACAGGACCACCTGATGCAAAGTGGGAGGGGACTAAACAAGGGTGTGAACACCAGGAGGCGGATGGAGATCACTGGAGGGTGTATGAGGGCTGGGTGCCACAAACTCCTCCCAGCTCTGCCCACCCTTCCCTGCCCATACAACTTCTCCATGTGCCAGGCACTGTGCTGGGCACCAGCATAGCCATGGACACAATAGCCAGTTTCTCCTGTGTTGGAACAACTTGTTTAATGTGAAGAATGGATATCAGACTACGTAAGCACAGGAATAAACGTACAATGAAAACTTTGTGGAGACCCTGAGAAGTTAAGGTATGATGCATATCTGAGATGCATGACATGAGAATAGAATACTTTGCAGGGGGTTAGAGGGTGGAGGGGGGAACAAGGGAGTCAAGGAAAGCTTTCCTAAGGAAGAAAAATTTTAAATTCACTCCTGAAGTGAGCTAAAGGAAGATGAGGACGAGTATTCCAGCAACAAAAAGCGTGAGCACATTTCCTGTAAGACGGGAGATACTGGCACACTCAGGGATGTGACAGGCTAGTGCAACTAGGCAGGCCGAGAAGAGAGTGCACCAAGCTCTCCCTCCTGAAATGGCCTCTCCATCCTATTTTCCTCCTCCAAAGTATGCCCTTGGGACTCACTGGAGCCTCACCTCTTCTCTTAGTCCTCCTCTACTCCAACCTTTATCTCTCTCCTCTTATCCAGTCCTACACCACATATCCCTAATGCCTTGTGATTCCAAAGTTCGTATTACATTGTACCATTGCATGGGTTTATATGTTTCCTTTCCCCATAGTATAAACTCTATGAGGAAATGAATCATAACTAGTCGCATCCTTGTGCACCTATTGGGACACATGGCATGCAATAGACATTCAATATGCTTGAAGAAATTATTATGAAACTCATGGTAAAAAAAAAAAAAGTAGGGTTGAGACCTATCTGCACATGTGTACATACTCATGATTGCATTCTCTCTTTCAAATGCACCCACACATGCACACACGTCTGTTTATACCACAGGCTCTGCAAGGGTGGCAACAGGACAATTGAAATCTGGTAAGATTAGACCATCCGGGTGATTTTAGTGCCTTGAAAGGAAGTAAGCAAAGACTTCTAAATAACGAAGACGGATTAAACACATACAGTTACATTTGTCCCCTCCCCCAAAACCTCACTATTACTGCAAAGAAATTTAAAACATAAACTCTCAAAGACAAAGCAAAAAGGCCTAAGCAACAACATTTTAGAAGCCAGAAAACAGATTGAAAAAATAGTAACTCAGTGATTTAGCCAACTTGAAAAAGTTAAAACCTAGGCTGGTAGAAGAGAAATCCAACAAATAAAGGAATTTATACTGAGGTCACTCCAAAAGCTCGGGCGTTGGCAGCTGGGGCAATTCTGGCAGTGGGGATGACGTCGGAACTGCAAACAGGAGGACTGGTCTAAAGTCTGTTTAGAAGAGGTTACTCTTAGAAACACACCTTGAGTGAAAAAAGCAAATTACAGAACATCTACCTAGAGTATAATACCTTTCTTATAAGGCTCAAAATAAACAAAACCGAAAACATACATTGTTTATGGATATATACATAATTTGATATATATTAAACTATCTTTTAAATGACAGAAATAATAAATACAAAATTCATGATGGTTCATTACCTCTGAGTTAGGAGGACAAAGGAGGCTGGGAAAGGAAAAGAGCACAGATATAGGAGCAAAAGTATTCAAAATGTTCTAGTTTTTCACTGTTGTTCATTTTATTAATATGCTTCATAATTTATATAAGGTTTTACTTGTATAATTTGTATATACCATTTGCATATTGTATTTTGTATAAATATTACATAATTTTAAAAATACAAACTATCAGGGTTCCCAGTCAAGATGGTGACATAGGTAAATGTAGTACTTGCCTCCTCCCACAACCACATCAGAATTACAACTAAACCACAGAACAGCCATGATTCAGAACTGCCTGAGGTCTAGCAGAACAGAAATCCTATAACTAAAAATTTACAGGTGTCACGTGGAGATGGGTAGGAGGGGCGGAGACCCAGAACCAGCTGGCCCACACCCACGTGTGGCAGACAAAACTCAGAGAACCATCTGGGCTGCTGAGGTCCCCCCTGAGAAGCAAGGGGTTCCAGCCCCACACCAGGCCCCCCAGCCCAGGGTTCCAGTGCCAGGAAGACACATACCCATAACTTCTGCCTGTGAAAACCAGTAGGGAATGTGGAAGCTGCTGGAGTCCCAGGCATTCCTTTTAAAGGGCCCTCACACAAACTTACTCGGACTCACTCTCTCTGAGCTCCAGGGCTGGGCAGGAGCTCGAGAGGCACCAGGGATAGATGGGGAGGCACTGAATAGTCTGGCACCAGGGTGAGGGCTGGAGGGCAACTTTCTCCCGGACAGAAGTGCTAGCACAGGCACAAAATGAATATTTAGATTCAGTATTTTGTGACCTAATCAGTTTCCAAAATGCTCACAGTTTGGCTTCTAAGGTAGATGTTTGAAAGACATTTTTTGGAGCCCCAAAACATTACTTTTGGAGTCCAGGGGAAAGAGCTAAAGATTTTTACATTGGATATCTCCCAACAAACGGCCCACACTTATCAGTTAAGCTCAACAGTCAATAAATCCCACCCAGCCCTGGCCGGTTTGGCTCAGCGGTTAGAGCGTCGGACTGCGGTCCAGAGAGACCCAGGTTCGGTTCCCGCTAAGGGCACGTACCTCAGTTGCAGTTTGTCCCCGGCCCTGGTTGGTCGTGCGGGTGGTAGTCACTCGATGTGTCCCTTTCACGTCGATGTTTCTCTCTCTCTCTTCCCCTCTCTCCCTCCCACTCTATCTGAACAAAAAATGAAAAAATGTCCTCGGGTGAGGATATAAAAAAATAAATAAATCCCACCCAGGTACTCAGAGATTTCAGTGTGCTTTTTAGTGCTTGTTCATAAATATGAGCAGATGACCAAGGATTCCTAAAAATCTGAGGGAAACCTCTAATGAAAAAGATAGACACAAAAACAAAGTGAAAAAATAACTTGCAGAAAACAGAGATAATCCAAGGAAAGCAAAAAAAAAAAAAAGTGAAGTTTTGTATCATCAATGTTCTTAGAAAGATAACAGAAAAGATGTCGTATCCATGCAACAGCAACAGAAAATTGTAAACTAAAATTAAGACAACAAAAAGTGCTCTTGGAAATTAAAAAAATGGTTGCAGAAGTAAAATGTTCAATATAAGAATTTAAAGATTAAGTTGAAAAAATGTTATAGAAAGTAAACCAGAGGATAGAAGGAGAGAGAGAGACAGACAGACAGACTGGGAGAAACAGAGACAAAGAGAGACAGAGAGAAACAGAAGGAAACATATAGGGAAAGGATAAGAAAATGAGAAGACCAGCCCAGGTGGTCCAATATTCAAATAGAAGGAATTCTAGAGAAAAGACAACACAGGACATGAAAACAAGTATGAAACAATTCAAGAACATTTTCCACAACTGAAAGACATCTTTCCAGATTGAAAAGATCTACCAAATACCAACCAAATTAGACATGGAAAAGAACAAGCGCACACTGTTACACAAACATGACATTTCAGAGCACTCAGGAAAGAGAAGGTACCCTACCATCATTTTTTCAGGGTAGGTTGGGGGTAGAACAGATTACATACAAAGGATTGGCAATCAATATGGCTTTGGACTTTTGAATAGCAACCCTGGGAGCTAAAAAATTATGAGAAAGCCACAAATCATATCAATAAACTTTATATACTCTATTACATGAAAATCTATTGGTCTGTCTTTCACTTTCAATGGTTCTTTTTATGCATGCATGATTTTATAACAGTATGTATTGGACATTTGTAAAGTATTATTAGTTCACTGAGTTATGCAAATCTTTTCAAATGTTGACATATTTTATTACACAGTATGTTAAAAAGTCACAATCATTAATATCACCATCAATCTCTTCAGAAAAAAATCTTGAAAAACTGGGGAGCTGTCAAACTCAGAGTGGTAGATACAGGTTTTCCAAAATTCTAATTTTGGATTCTAACATTATAACCAACCTTTAAGGAACGTTGTTACATTTTGGTGTAGACTCAAATGATTTCCCCAGTTATTAGAAAGGGCTGTTGAAATGATTCTCCCTTTGTGTGGCTGGATTCTTTTCATTTACTTCACCACAAAAACATATCAAAAAGATTGCCTCCTGTGGCCACACGCCACATCCAAGCCCAGAGTGAACTGACTGGCCCACTGATGCACTTGTTGGAAAACATCTGCTAAATACCCAAGTTTGAAAAATGATACTTTACCTATCGGTCATTCTTTCAAATAAAAATGGTGTTCCATGGGAAAATCTGCTAGTTCACCCCACAACTCAATCATACAGCTGCTTTTTCTCAAGATGTTCATGGTATTTTTTGCAGCAGAAGTTCTTTATGAATACTTCTTATTTTGTCACACAGAATATTTTTTAAAACCTAATGAAATAATTCTCTTTTTCATTGAATTTATTAGGGTGACACTTCTTAACAAAAATACAGGTTTCAGGTGCACTATTCTTCAATGCATCCCCTGTACACTGTATTGTATGTTCACCACCCCAAATCAAGTCTCCACCCATCACCATTGGTCTCCCCTATACCCTTCTTCACCTCCCTGATGAAGTAATTCTTGCGGGAAAACAACTTTTATTTTCCCAACACATATATGGTGGTGAAAAATAGAATGATTCCTGGTGTGATTTGGTGCCCCTGCTTGACTCGTGCTAAGGTACCAGGGGTTCTACACCACGGCTTTTCCAGAATGAGTGCAAATGTTAACACAGTGGAGAATACAATCAACCCTTGAACAACGCAAGTTGAAGATCTGAGTATACCTATAGTTGGCCTTCCACATATGCGGATTCCCAACTCTGGAGCTGACCCGTGAACGGGGTTTGAGCTGTGAGTGTCTGCAGAGTGATAGACACATGCAGTTCAAACTCGTGTTGTCCGTGGGTCAACTGTAACGTCTTAGAATTGGTATGAAACGTGTTTTGACCACACGAATCTCCTGAGTCATACAGACATCCAGGGACTCAAGCACCACACTTTGACTACGACAGTCCTAAGGCATCCGTTGTGTGTAATGAATCAATTGTTCTGCCATGCATCTGGAATGGGACCAGTTATGCACCATCCTTGGGAGAATTGAGAAAATTGTCACTCGGATCACATTCTTGATTTTGTGGTTCTACTGAGAAATTCCTTTTGAAAAAGGCTACTACCGCGTGCATGTATATTTTTGAAACAAAATAAAATCAAAATTCAGTGAGGTAAATTGGGGCTACCAGACTCCTGCAGACAGACTCAGACACACCCACGGGCTCTCCTGGCACTCTCTCCCCTACTCTCTCCCTGTGGTCAGACTGACCAGGAAACAAATGAGACTACAAAGTTCAGGACCAAGAACTTGTATACAGGCTCATGTCAGTAATCATAGAGCCCAGAGGTCTAGACTGGGAGTCAGGAGACCTGGTGCTTGTGCTGTACGGTATGATGTGGTGCAAATGGCATAGGCTTTGCTAAGCCTGGTTCAAACCCCGACCCTGCCACTTGCTAGCTGTGGGACCCTAGCTAATGCAGTCCAACTTTTCTTGTCATCTGTAAAATGGCAATCATAATATAAACCCTTAAATCTATTAAATTAAACATAATGATCAAAATAATGACTACCTCTGACTTTGTGCAGAGATCGCCTATTAACATAATATGCACAAAGCATAAGTAAATGTCCCAACCTCAAGGGGCTTATGACTTAGAGAGTCAGCAGAGCACACACGAAGTAAGAGGTAATAACACCACACTCCAGATAACCAGGTACTGACTCCAAGGTCTGTCTAAAAAAATCCTAGAAGTGGAAGGCCAGCACTCCTCTCTTCAGCCATGTCACAGCAACCTGGGGACACTTACCATTCCCCATATCCCTGTGACGATTCTCAGGAAAGCCCAAAAAAAGAGGTAACGAGGTGAAAGCATCAGGGACAGAGGTGGCCACCTGCACAGCACACACAGCTCAGGAGTTCAAAGCCCTGTCTGTGCAAACAGGCTCTGCTGCACCATTGCACTCTGGGATAAGGCACCGGACCCTGAAAGCTCTTGTTTCTGCGGGGGGCGGGTATAGCTTGAGTGGCTGACCATTAACTAGGGTTGAAGTGGTTTTACCAGTAGGATCATCTGAGATTGCAGATTTCCCAGGTCTCCTGGGGGCTGGTTGCTGACATCTGCCTCATTATGGTCAGGAGCACTCAGGAAAGTCCTGACCTCATGGAGGACCCAGCTGGGCTGTGAGGCTCTTGGTCTCCATGGGCCTCCAAAGGCTCTGGAAGTTGCAGGACAACCCAGGAGTTAGTTCCTAAGAGGAGAGAGGGGAGCAGTTCCTGTAAGAGCAGGGCCTGGTCCTCTGGGGAGCTCCACGGCCCTCGAATGGCCGCAGAGGCAGCAGCGGAAAGGAGCTCCGCCGTGGAGGGTGGATTTCCCGTGAGCTCGGGCACAGAACCGGGCTCGGCACAGACGCCGCACAGAAAATGTGACTTCCATTCACAGAGGTCACCAGGAATGACGACACAGCCGTTCCTGGAAGGGAGAAGCGGTTAGAAATCAGCGGTGCCCACCTCCCACCATCTGCGGCCCAGCAAGAGTAATTAACATGGAGGGGAAACCTGTTGACGAGCTCATAACAGGGCTAACATCTCAGCGGGGTGAGCAGGAAATGATCCATCATTAACGTGGACGAGAAAGGCAGCCCGAGGGAAATGCCCAACTTGCCACGGAGACGAACGAGTCACAGGGAGGAGAGTGAGGGGTGGGAGACTTCCGAGTCGTGGGCCTGCGGCGCAGCTTCTGCTCGGGCTGCTGCTTTCTGATTTTCCCCAAAGCCCCAGGGAGACTGGTTGGTAGGGTACCCCTCCTCAAGCTCTGGGCGTTCACCACAGGGATGCTGCCCCAGCTGAGCTCTCAGACACTTCAGAGCTGAGCTCTGCTAACTCCAAGGTCCCGTCTAAAGAAATCCTAGCAGTGAAGGGCCAGCACTCCTCTCTTCAGCCATGTCACAGCAACCTGGGGACACTCACTGTTCCACACTATCCCTGCGACGATTCTCAGGAAAGCCCAAAAAAGAGGTAAGCAGGTGGAAGCATCAAGGACAGAGGTGGCCACCTGCCCAGTACGTGCAGCTCAGGAGTTCAAAGCCCTGTCTGTCCAAACAGGCTCTCCTGCACCATAATAACTCTGGGATAAGGCACCGGAGGTCAAACGGCCTGGTTCAGCGAAGCTTCTAGCATGACAAGGTCCTGCAGTGGGCGTGGTGAGTGTAGGCTCCACCCCATAAGCGGGGTCTGGAGGGCATGGGTTTCAGTGCTACTGGCTGGGTATTGAGCTGGATGAATGAGTGGGGGTGGGGGTGTGACAGGAGAAGCCAGAAAAAGCAGCCGGCCACAGGTAATCAAAGCCTGGTCTCTGAGTCCCATCCTAAAATATGCCCTTAAACATCTGCAGTGGCTCCCCCGTGTCGATTTCTGCATGACAGACTCCTTAGTATCTTACAGGGTCTTTTAGAATTGACCCTCTCTTCCCGGTCTCACCCTGCTGCACCCTCCCCTACTCTCCCTTCCTCCAGCCACACAGAACGGGTCCCCTTTCCCTGAACATCCCAGCCTTTGCAAATTCTGTTCCCTCCGCTATGGTGGCCCTTTGCTTCCTTTCCCTCCAGATCAATTTCAGTATAGCTGTCAAGGACCACTTCACCCCTTTACGGTTCCTTTGGTTTTTGTTCCTCTGATATATGCATACAGCATTGACAGTATCTGCTTATCTAACAATAATGAGAATTAGCCTCGTTAATTGAATCATAATTGTGTTCTAGGTGTCTAGTATGTTCACATTGCCTTGAAAGTATCTGTTTATCTGTTTAATAATAATCTAAGGATAACAGAATACTGATAATAAGCACTATTAATTGAATGCTAATTGTGTTCGAAGCACTGAGCTAAACATTTACATGTGTAACTTGGACACCTCAGAGAAGCCTGCATGGTTATGCCGGTAGATGAGGCAGGGCCCAGACCCAGCAGAGCCTGAGCCAGGACACAGGGCTCCTCAATGACAGGGACAAGGTTCATTCATTCCGGACCCTCAGATTGTATCAGGCCTTCAAACACATGCCTGTACAGGAAGAAATGAGGGCATTTAGGGGAACTGTACTCATGTTCGTTGCCAACCCCACTGAATGTTTCTCGTCGGCCGGGCGCTACGCTTCCCATTTCACTTGCCTTCATGTCATTTCATTTTCACCAAAATGCCTGTGAGATGGGCACTATTAGTATCAGCATCTCTCACTAAACCTGACACAGTATACAAGCTCCAGGAATACATGTTGAATGAGTTCATCTTTAGTTTATGGATGTGATAACTGAGGCTTAGAAATAGTATTTGGAACCCACAGGATAGGAAGCAGCGCCGCGGGGACTGGAAAACAGGTGTCTCCCAAGCAGAAAGGCTGGCGGACGACTCTCTCTTCCTTTAACACTCGTCTGGATGAAGGGCAGGGTTGGAGCTTTCCAAACTTGGCATGGGGAGTTTCCTGAGGTGGGCTTTCTCTGTGGTGTGCTTCCAAACTGACATGCGGGGGAAATCAGCCCTGGGCTATTTAGGAAGCCCTTGGGCTAGACATCAGAATAGCCTCAATGAGTCTCCTAAGCTTTCTGAGTCCAGTCCCTGTATCGGCAAAGCAGGTTTAGAGGCTCAGATGCCAACAGAGAGAGAAGTAGTGGGTGTGGTGTGAATGGGAAGTTAGGGCACCTCTGATTAAGATAAGCCCATTGATGTTCCAATAATTAGCACGACTAAGGCCTGGTAAAGGGCTCCTGTGTGCTCACTGGCAAGACAGATGGTGCAAGGAGTCCGCAGGTGCCCCACAGCTCCTCCACGGGGAGCTTCCGGAAAGTCCAATTAGCAGCCTTGCACCCTGCCTGGTCCTAGACAGCTCTGGATCCCCGGAGAAGCGGCCATCATCTCTCTTCCTCTGGTTTTATTAGGGCCGTAATTGTACATTTCTCCACTTACCTGTGGTGATGAAAGAGCGTCATTGTTTCCATAATGCGTGGCCCGGGAAGTGAGGCTAGGGCTCCATGCATCACTTCTCATTGCAATGATGCGGCACCAAAAATCCATCCTTCATCATGTGAAAAACACTCTCCACACCGCAGTGTCTCTATTTGCAACAGCCTCTGAGATATGCATGCGATAGATCATCTATTTGCCTGAATCAATATTTCCCTGACACTGGGAAGCCCTCCATCCTTCCGTCCCATTTTGTTTGATAAAGCCCTCCTGTGTCGCCTTTACGCAGGCTGACAGGATCACAGGCTCTCCTTTCCCTCCTGATGGATGATGTCCAGATGAGTGATTGCTTCATAAATTACTATCTTGGGAGCAAAGCCCCCAGAACTCAGTCAAGCCTGCCCAGCAGTTGAGCAGACAGCAAGAAGACTTGGCATGAAGGGCAAAGGCTCATAGAACGCGAGCCAGAAAGCTCTTAGTCCAACGTTCTCATTTAACGGACGAGGAAACTGAGGGGTACAGTGGTTAAGTAACCTGTCCAAGGTCAGATGGTTAGTTGTGAGTAGACTTTGGATTCCTACCACACACGCAAGCCCCCAGAGCTGGATTCTTTTCTTCACTGTGCAGGAAAGAGGGAGAGAGGTGGTTCCAGCTGGACTCCGAGAAAGAAAGATTTCAATTCACATCCTCTACTCAGCACCGAGCAGAGCGCCTGCAGAGAGCGTTTGGGCACCCATGAAACAGTCTCTGCCCTGGAAAGTCCCACCCCTTGTCCTGTGGCTGAAGAAATCAGGTGACCAAATGAAGTACCCATAGACGAACCATAGGTGTGCCCCGTGCCTCACCAACCCCACACCTGCCCCTCTTCTCTCTCAAACCCTGAAACAGACCTGCCTTCTCCAGGAAGCATTCCTGGTCGGCTTGTCTTTGTCACTGCTTCAACCCCACATTCCTCCTGTGCTTCAAGTCACCCAGCACTTCCAGGCGTGGGTCGCAGACCAAACCGTCACACCTCGTCTTCACCTCTCCTTTGCACTACATCCGTGGAACTGCTGCACTCTACACGTTCTGCCCCCTCAACATCTCTTCTCTCCAGTGGCATCCTGGGAAATGTTTAGCAGCCCCAAAGAAAAACCCTGATTTATGCAATTTGCTGTTTTTTATGCTATAAATAGCCCATTATGGCCCATGTCAAGGTACCAGCATAATGTCACTGAGTCTGGCAAAGAGATGTGCAGTGGTGTGTCATCATATGACATTTCTACCACACAGATACACTACACGAAAATAACTCTAAGAGCACAGACAATAGTAAAACACAGTAAAATAATTAGGAAGTGATGACTTTTGAATATATGGATATATTTTGTTTTTAATATAAAATTTTAGTTGTAAGTTTATGTCATTCAATTTATAATAAAGGTAAGGTTTAACAATTGGCTAAAATTTTTAAAACTGGCTCTTGTAAGCCAGTATAAACTGGCTTCAGCACACCACTGCTTATCTGTCTTCCTTTTCTGCTTCCCTGTGACCTCTTCATTTCTGCCCTCTGTACCCTTCACCGGGCCTATTTCAATAGGCTCCTAGCTTCTCCCCAAACCATCCAGTTTTATCTTTTCTAAATGCAGCTGCTAGTCTCCCTTGCTCATGAATGGCAGCTATCCGGTGCCTCCAAATTAAACAGACACTCTTTTTTCTGAGTAGTCGAGGCCCTATACAAGGAGATCCCCCAAACTTTCCTTTCCAGTTTTATTTCCCAGGCAGTATAGTGAAGCTGTCGTGGTACTTCAGCGGCGGACGGGCCTGGGTTTGAAGTTCACCTTTGTCATTTACTAGTTAGGTGACCGAGTCAAGTTGCTTCACTTCTCTGACCATTAGCTTCCCCATCTGAAAAATGGAAAAATTCGTAGAGTGTTGGGAGGGTTAAATCAGATCGCACGTAATATTCCTAAGTCAGTGACCAGCCCGTTTTAGGCCACCCGTTACAGCAGCGGTATCCTCTTCTGCTGAGGAGCCCATCCTACGTGTAAACGCCAGTTCCTGGTGGCATTTTTTCTCCTTGTTACCCCCACTCGATAGATAAATAGAGAGGTGTTGCAGCCATCGCTGATAAATGCAGACACAAGTCACCTTACCCAAATGCTGCTCTCTGGCCAGTCTGTTACATTTCTCCTTCCTCACTAGTGTTCTCCCTTCTCCGTACCTAAACTTTCGCTCCTGCATCTGTCCAGTAAGTGATGAAAAGACACAGAACCCAGTTAAAAAGTGGGCGATGGATTTGAATAGACATTTCTCCAAAAAAGCAGATATACACGTGGCCAGAAAAGCACGTGAAGAGACGCTCAGCATCACTGGTAGCTAGGGAAATACAAATCAAAACCAAAGTGAAATACCACTTCACACCCACCAGGATTCTATCATCAAAAAGACAGACAACAGCAAGGATATGGAGAAACTGGAACTCTCATTCATTACTGGTGGGAATGTAACAAGGTGCCGTCACTTTGGAAAACGCTTTGGCGGCTTCTTGAAAAGTTAAACGTACAGATAACACATGACTCGGTCATTGCACTCCTACATATGCACCCAAGAGAAATAAACACATATGTCCACACGAAAACCTGTACATGAATGTTCATTGCACGATTACTCACAGTAGCCAAAAAGGGGAAACAACCCAAATGTCCATCAGCTGGTGGGTGGGTAAACAAAAATGGTATATCCATACAATGGATCTATTCTGCCATGAGAAGAAATAAAGTACTGACACATGCTACAATGTGAACAAACCTTGAAAACACGCCGGTGAGAGAAGGAGTCACAAAAGGCTACAGACCATTATATGAAGTGTCTGGAATGGGAAACTCTACAGAGACAGACCGTAGCCTAGTGGTCGCCTAGAGATGGGAGGGGCAGGAATGGGAGCCGCTCAGCAGTGCCAGGTTTCTTTTGGGGGAAATAAAAATGTTTTAAATGTAGATTGCGGTTATGAACACACACCTCTGTGAATATACTAAAAGCGGCTCTTTCTGGACCTGGTGGAGCAGGAGGTGCCATCATGGGAGTCGACATCCGCCACGACAAAGACAAAAGGTTTGGTGCACGGAGCTCAAGAGGCAGGACATCATCTTCCGGTTGAGATGGCAGGGTAACTAAATGTGTACTCGCCTCCTCCCATAAACACATCAAAATTACAACTAAACTACAGAACAACCAGCATTCAGAACCGCCTGACATCAAGCTGAATGGAAGTCCTACAACTACGAAATTAAAGAAGCAGCCTCATGGAGACTGGTAGGAGGGGCGGAGGTGGATGGGCTGGTCCCACACCCACGTGTGGTGGATAAAAATCAGAAGGGACACCTCGGCTGGGAAGGCCCTCCCTGAGGAGTGAGGGGTCCCGGTCCCACACCAGGCACCCAGCTAAGGGTTCCAGTGCCAGGAAGAGAAGTCCCACAACTTCTGGCTGTAAAACCAGCGGGAACTGAGGCTGAGGGAGGCTGCGGCTGTGGAAGCCCCCGGCAGTTCCTCTTAAAGGGCCCGCACACAGACTTACTCAGACTGGCTTGCTCCAGGCTTCAGCATGGGGGAGGCAGCTTGAAAGGCAACAGAGACATACGGGAAGAACTCAGTTGTTTGGCATTGGGGTGAGGACTGGAGAGGCAGCTTTCTCCTGGACAGACGTGTTGGCAAAGGACGTTGTTCCTTTGGTGAGCCCTTCCCCCACAGGGCAGGCAGAAGGGCATGATATCTTGGACTCCAGCAACCTGGCTCACACTGTTGGCCCTGCCCTGGTGATTCCCTGAGGCCCCGCCCCACCCAACTTTTGGGCCCACCCAAGCTGTTTCCAGTGGCTTTACCCTACGATTGGCCTGTCTTGGCTCCTGCTTCAGATTTTCCTAAATTCTCTCAAACAAGCAGCATCTGGCCTCAGCGAGCCCCATACCTCTCACTAAGTGGCTCCAGGCCAGGCCCTAGAAGCAACCAGCCTTGGTTCACAGCTTGGCTTTGCCTGGGCATCTCTAAGCCCAGCACAAGAAGCAGTCATCTGCAGATTGCTTTGTATTATAGTTTATGCCTAGTGGCTCCAGATAGAACACAGGCAGTGGCCAACCTTGCCCTAGAGCCAGCACACCCAGTGGACAGCTTCAGATCACATCAAAGCACTACCACCCAACCACCTCCACAAGTGACACACTCAAGGAGTGGACTCAGTGGGTACCAGAGCCCTGCTGAAGTAAGTCTTGTTCTGTGTGGTGGCCCCTGCACAACTGATCATTCAAGGTAGTCAGAGGTCAGTGGTTAGTGGACACAGCCAGTCCTTGCAGCTGATCAGCCTGAGTAAATCCATCCCATTGAAGTGCCAGCAGCAATCAAGACTCAGTTGCAACAGAAGGGTGTACAGTTCACACTAGAGGTGCACCTCAAGGGCCCAGCTGGGGTGATCAGGGATGCTGTGCCACTGGACCCTACAGGACACTTACTATATAATAGGCTACCCTACGAAACCTAGGATACATAGCAACTCTACCTAATACATAGAAACAAACACAAGGAGGCAGCCAAGATGAGGATACAAAGAAACATGTCACAAATCAAAGAACAGAATAAAACTCCAGGAAAAGAACTAAACGAAACAGAGATAAACCATCTAACAGATGCAGAGTTCAAGACAGTGGTTATAAGGATACTTGATGAACTTAGTGAGGGCCTCAAGAGCATAAAAAAGGACCAGTCAGAAATGAAGAAGGCAATAACTGAAATACAGAATAATTTATAGGGAATCACTAGTAGAGTAGGTAAAGCCAAGATGCAAACCATCGATTTGGAATATAAGGAAGCAAAACACACCCAATCAGAACAGCAAAAAGAAAAAAGAATCCCAAAAAAATGAGATTAGTGTAAGGAGCCTCTGGGACAACTTCAAGCTTGCCAATATTCGCATCATGAGGGTGCCAGATGGAGGAGAGAGAGAGCAAGAAATTAAAAACCTATTTGAAAAAATAGTGACAGAAAACTTCCCTAACTTGGTGAAGGAAACAGAAATACAAGTCCAGGAAGCACAGAGAGTCCCAAACAAGATGAACCCAAGAGACCCACACCAAGACACATCATCATCAAAATGCAAAAGGTTAAAGACAAAGAGAGAATCTTAAAAGCAGCAAGAGAAAAACATTGATCTACAAGGAAGCTCCCATAAGATTGTCAGCTGATTTCTCAAAGGAAACTTTGCAGGCTAGAAAGGTATAGCAAGAAATATACAAAATGATAAAAAGCAATGACTTTCAACCAAGATTACGCTATCCTGCAAAGGTATCCTTTAGAATTGATGGACATATAAAGAGTTCCCCAGACAAGAAAAAGCTAAAGGAGTTCATCACCACCAAACCAGTATTTTATGAAATGTTGAAGGGTCTTCTTGAAGAAGAAGAAGATCAAATATATACACAATAAAATGGCAATAAATACATATCTATCAACTATTGAATCTATAAACAAAATGAACAAGTAAAACAGAAACAGACTCACAGATACAGTGAACTTTTTCTTGGTTGCCAGATGGGAGGGGGGTTGGGGGAATGGGTGAAAAAATGAAGGTATTAAGAAATATAAATTGGTTGTTAGACTGAGGAACCTCAAAGGGAATAGGGGGGTGGGGTGGGAAGAGATAAAGCAAAGAATTTATATGCATATATGCATAACCAGTGGACACAGAGAATAGTGTGAGAAAAGCAGAAGGGGGGCAGGAGCAGGGAGAAGGGGCAGCAATGGAGGGGAGGGAGGACATCTGTAATACAGTCAACAATAAAGATAAGTTTAAAAAATAAAATGTGTATATATATTTTTTAAAGAGCCAGGACATCTACCCAAGGCTGCTGGTCAAGCTGCACAGGTTTCTGGCAAGAGGAATCAACTCCACCTTCAACCAAGTGGTGCTGAAGAGGTTGTTCATGAGTCACGCCAACCAGCCCCCTCTGTCCCTTTCCTGGATGATCTGGAAGATGAAACTTCCTGGCCAGGTCAAAACCGCGTGACTTTAGGGACGAAGGGACTGTAACTGAGGCCGTGCGTGTCCAGGAGGTGCCCACACTGAAGGTGTGTGCACTTCACGTGAGCAGCCGCACCCAGAGCCCTGTCCTCAAGGCCACAGACAAAACCCTTGACCAGCTGGCCCTGGACCCCCCCAAGGGCTGTGACATCATCCTTCTCTCTGGTCCTCTGAAGGGCAGAGAGGTGTACAGGCATTTCAGCCAGGCCCCAAGAACCCCTCGCAGCCACACCAAACCCTACATGTGCTCCAAGGGCTGGAAGTTCGAGCAGTCGAGAGGACCACGGGCCAGCCGGGCTACAGAATCTAACCCCACATCTTACCTTGGTATTAAAAAGATTTTGGATGCTGAAAGAAAATACTAAAAGCCATTGCATTATACACTTTAAATGGATGGGTTTTATAGTATTTGAAGTACATCTCACCAGAGATTTTTTTTAAGAATACCTTGAAGAAAACAATCTTGTTTATTAATGTATCAAAAAGAATATAATACATAGGAATAAATTTAACCAAGGAGGAAAGATTTGTACACTGACAACTATAAGACATTGATGAAAGAAACTGAAGAAAATAATACAAATAAATGGATATATTCTGTCCTTGTAGATTGAGAGAATTGATATCATTACAGTATCTATATTACCCAAAACAATTTATAGATTCAATGCATCCCTATCAAAATGCCAATGGCATTTCTTATAGCAATAGAACAGACAATCCTAAAACTTGTTTGGAACCTTAAAGGACTACACATAGCCACAGCAATCTTGAGAAAGAAGAGCAAAGCTAGGGACATCACACTTCCTGATTTCAAACTACCATAAAGCTATAGTAATCAAAACGGTATACCAGAGTAATCAAAACAGCATCAAAACAAACACATAGATCAATGGAACAGAATAGGGAGCCTAGAAATAAACCCACATATATGTGGTCAATGAATTTACAACAAAAGAGCCTAGAATATACCATTGGGAAAGAACAATCTCTTTAATAAATAGTGTTGAAAAAACTTGAAAGCCATATGTAAAAGAATAAAACTGGACCCCTCTCTTACACCATACATAAAAATCAAAATGGATTAAAGACTTGAATGTAAGACCCTGATGTCATAAAACTCCTAGAAGAAAACAGGTAGTAAGCTCCTTGACATTGATCTTGGCAATCATTTTTTTTGAATTTGACAGCAACAGCAAAGACAACAAAAACAAAAATAAGCAAATGGGACCCCATTAAACTAAAAAGCTTTCGCACAGCAGAGGAAACCATCAACAAAATGAAAAGGCAACCTATCAAGTGGGAGAAAATGTTTGCAAATCATATAGGTGATATTTAGTAAATATCCAAAATCTATAAAGAACACAATAACAAAAAACAAACAATGCAATTAGAAAACGGGCAGAGGAATTAGACATTTTCCCAAAGAAGACAGGTGGTCAACAGGTACATGAAAAAGTGTTCAACATCACTAATCATCAGGAAGGGAAACTGCAAATCAAAACCGCATGAGAGAGCACCTCACACCTGTCAGAATGGCTGCCATCAAGTGTTGGTGAGGATGTGGAGAAAGTCTTGTACACTGTTGGTAGGAAGGTAAATTGGTACAGCCACTGTGGAAACCAGTATGGAGGGTCCTCAAAAAATTAAAAATAGAAGTAGCATTTGATCCAGCAATTCCATTTCTGCATATATATCCAAAGAGCACGAAGTCACTCTCTCGAAAAGATAGCCTATGTTCATGGGAACATTATCTACAACAGGCAAGACATGGAAACAACCTAAGTGTCCATCGACAGATGAATGGGTCAAGAAAACGTGAAACACTCACATATACACCCACAAAATAAAATATTTTTCAGCCATAAAAAGAAGGATATCCTGCCATTCGTAACAATATGAGTGGACTTGGGCATTATGCTAAGTGAAATAAAC
Organism: Tadarida brasiliensis; assembly: GCA_030848825.1. Classification (NCBI taxonomy): domain Eukaryota; kingdom Metazoa; phylum Chordata; class Mammalia; order Chiroptera; family Molossidae; genus Tadarida; species Tadarida brasiliensis. The sequence continues at coordinate 34,321,310 of CM061275.1, forward strand.
CAGGCAGGCAGAGAAAGACAAATACTGCATGGTATCACCTATATGTGGAGTCCAAAAGGGAAAGCAAGCATTGCCCTGGCCGGTTTGGCTCAGCAGTTAGAGCGTCGGCCCGTGGAACAGTGAGTCTCGGGTTCAATTCTGGCCAAGGGCACGTACCTTAGTTGCAGTTTGTCCCCAGCCCTGGTCGGGGTCATGCGGGAGGCAACCAGTCGATGTGTCTCTCTCACATCGATGTTTCTCTCTCTCTCTCCCTTTCTCTCCCTCTCTCTTCCTCCCACTCTATGTGAAGATAAATAGAAAAATATCCTCAGGTGAGGATTAAATACATAAATAAGAAAGGCAAGAAGGTCAAACTCACAGAAACAGTACAGAAGTGGTGGCCAGGGACTTGGGGGGAGGGGGATGGGGAGAGGTTGGTAACAGGATACAAACTTTCACTATAAAATGAATACAGTCTGAGGATCTAATGTAATACATGGTGACTATAGTTGATAACACTGTATTACACCATTGAAATTTGCCAAGAGATTAGAAGTTCAATGTTCTCACCATAAAAATAAATAAAAATTGAAAAGATAAACATGTAAGGTGATGGATGTGTGAATTAACTAGATGGCGAGAATGCTTTCATCAGGTATATGTGTATCCAGTCACCGCTTTAAGCCCTACAATTCTATTTGCCAATTATATCTCAATAAAGGCAAAAAGACACCTTGACAAAAAGTTCAGCCAACAGAGATTTGTGCAGAGACTGGCCCTTTCCTGGTGCCCACCTCCCTGCCCGCAAAGGGTCACAGTTGCTGTTTCTTCTCTCATTTCCCATAACTTGTTTCTATCCTAGTTATTTGTGGACCATTTTTTCCTATTAGACTAAAGAGCCTCAAACTTTGTGAAGGTGTGAAATGGAGCAGATTCCAGTGTTCCTGCAGGATCATCCACACTTGTATTTTGTTATGTGTTTTTCACACAGGGAAGGAAACAGTGGTGTTCCAGCCCACGCAGAAAGTAGTTGTGCCCGACCTGGTGTGCGCGTGGGGAGTGTGCCGTACACACGAATGCCATCCAGCACGGTGTGCGTGTTTGTGGGAGTGGGCGGCTAGTGTATCTCTACTTGGGCAAAATCCGTTACAGAGCAGTGACCGAGTTTTGCCCCTGGCCCCTTAGGTAGGAATTCAAAGAGTGTGTGAAGTTTTTCCCTTGGCACTGAGTTCAAGACTGTAACCAACAGAAGACGAAGCAATGTCCCTGATCGCCATGGACAAAATGGAACTCTTCAGCAGTTTTAAGCATTTCTTTCACCAGGAGTCATCTGTCTTTGGAGCTTCACAGTGTCTTGTTTTTGACTTATTAATAAAAATGTGTACCTTACTCCTGCCACCCCCAGCGTGAGCCCCGGTACATCCTGGATGAACAGAGAAAGGCTGGTTTTGTTCCTTTGGCACTTGGGTACCACTTGGGATATAGGAAGCTCATACAAAGCCTGTTCTAGGCACAGAACTGGTGAACGGTGTGGCCAAACCTGGAGAAAGATGAGCAGAATGAGGAGAAGGCTTCCCTGGCCACAGAATGATAGCACAGAGGCAAAGAGGTGGAGGTAGGAAGGGGTCCAGTCTGTCTAAGGCAAAGGAACAAGGAGGCCCTTGCAAACCAAACCCAGAGACAGCATCTTCTATGGAAATGTGATCTTGTTCCGAAGAGGGCTGCCAAGGAGCGCTCCCTGAAATCTAGTTTAACTCTCTTCCCCCAGTGCAGATCAAGCGGAGAAGACAGAGTGTGGCCCCAAGCGTTCAGTTGCTGTGGTGTGCCCCTGCAGCCTCATTTGCTGATCGCTGACATTGAAGGGTAAGTACATACCAATGGACACGTATGCACATGGGCACACGAGCAAACACACACACAGCACACACTACTGTCACGTGCAGCTGGCACTCATGGGTGCTAGAGCTGCTTTGTTAGATGCAAGGGGTATGCATGAGTTAGTTGCTTGCAAGCCTGCGCTTGGAGACAAACCCGCAGCGCTCTCCTTTCAGGACCAGGGGGGGAAAGAAAAAGCATTCATGCATCGCCACCTAATGGTACTTATACCTCACTACAGTCTTGGATCTGTTCAAGGTAACAGATAGATGGGTCCAAAGCGCAAGATGTAAACTTAAACTGTTAGTGCAAAATGTGAACGTGGACTTCATCTTCCAAATATATGTACCAGGTGTCCAGCTGCAGCTCATGGCGTTGTGTTCACTGCTGGTTGCCTGCAATGCTGCTGTGGCAGCTGCCTCAGTGCCCCTGTTCTAGTTCCAGCACTTTGGGTGGCTCCAGGTATCTCTCCTGTGCTTCCCAGCTCTCCCTTGAGCACAAAGCTTTGATCCCTTTGAACATGCCCTTCTGGGGACTATCACTTCCAGCTGTTATCACTCACTTTCCCAGATGTGAAGTCAGACTCAGGATAGGTTTCCTGGACCATATGATTTTTGCCTACGGCTAACCTGTCGCATTCACCTCCGACTTACGCTCCAGGTTCCAGTCTGCCTTCGTGGAAAAGCCTGGGTCAAAGGGATTTGGAAACCAAAGTGCATTTCATTCCCGACGACTCTCAGGGGCTGGGCTCGGACTCACTCGAATCTGTGAGGCCTGTTGCTGCACGCTGGTTACACCCAGGGAACAGAAACCTGAGTAACCGATAAGGAAGGAAGGGTCTTCGTGGGAGACCGAGCCTCACAGTGTTTGTGTTCATGATACCAGGCTGGATGGGCCTGCCTCTGCCCTCTTCTCCTTGGGCTAAGCAATTCTCTCCTCTGCATCTCCCAGCAAAAAGAGAGTAGGTCATTATCTCCACTGAAATTTCTGAAGAACCAAGCCCAGAGAAGTTAGACAACTTGCCTGCGATCACACAATGGAGCCCAGAGGAGAAAAAGCCAGGGCGTGGGTTTCCCAACTTCCAGGCATTGGCGCTCCTTCTGGGCTCCAGATACCCCTGATAAATGCCCTCTCAGTGAAATGGCATTTACATTGCAAAGTGCACATTGTTGGTCGGAAGGTGAAGAGTTGTCCTAAGTGACAAGTTCCTACATCTACTGTACCTTCTAGTAGAATACCTGTGTGGGAAGCTGGAACCGTTTGCATTAAAGTAAATGCATGAGTTGTTCACACGCCTTATTCTTTTGGTGCAATTGAGAAATGTCCTAATGTGCTAGGGGATGGGAAAGACTGCCTGCGACAGTCTATCTGTCTATCTATCTATCTATCTCTCTATCTGTCTATCTATCTATCTCTCTATCTATCTATCTATTTCTCTATCTATCTCTTTCCCCCTTGCTCTCTCTTTTCTTCTCTACCTTTACTTTTCCTCTTCTTTCTCCACCCCTCTCTTGAATCCTTCCTCAGTAATTCTCTAGAGTTTTATCAGGCTTTTCTTTTTTCAAAGAACAATCCAGAAACGTTTTAGTTCAAATGGAAATCTTTTCCCCAATTGTATAAATATTCCTCCACCTAAACCTTTAGGGGTCACTTAGAGTCAGCCTGTCCAAAGTTGACCTCATCGTGTTTTCTCTGTATCGGGTGGACTGAGGGAGGAGGCACCCATGAGGCCTATTCCATCAGACGATGTTAACTATGACGGAAGTGGCCCCAGCTCTTTCCCACTTGCACTCAGCACGCTTCCTTAAGAGGTGGAACCAAATGTTTTTCAGCTGTTGTGAATGGACCAGAGGATGTTGGACAAGCTGAAGATGGCCCCACGTGTGCTGGGCACAGGAGAGACCAGCCACCTATTAAGGAACAAACTGGAACTCTGTCCAGAAGAATCTCAACAAAAATTGCTGTCATCAAACCAATTGTCCTTTGATTATGAATCCAACTGCCCATCTTAGGGCAAGGAAAACTAGTATCCTAATAGAGTAACCAATTTTTTTTTTCCCAAGACTTTCCCAATTTTGAACTGAAAGTCTTGTGTCCCGAGAAACCACTTAGTCTTGGATATATAAGGTGGTTGTTCACTTTAAACCCTAACATTGCATTGCTGCTGTGGTGAAAACTTCTTCTTCGCCTTTTCTTATGCCTTTGCAATAAATGTCTACAGCTGTGAGTACTCGATGCATCTCGTCTATGGAATCCATGAACCACCTGGCCTGTAGGATGGCCCTCTCACTCCCCCAGCCCTGCTCCATGTCCCCAAACCTGGCTCAACTTCCCTTTGCGATAGGTCGAAACACGTGTCATCTTTTCTTTGACTCTTTTCTTCACTACCTACATGCAATTGATCACCAAGTGTTACTGATTTATATTTTGAAATGTCTGTGGAATCCATCTTGCCCCGTCTTTGCTACCATCATAAGAAATATTATAATAAAAACAATTACCAACTCTAAGGACCAGCTGGAGCTGATTCAAGAAAGAATTAAGGGGAGGAATAAGAAGTAATAAGCCTACGGAATTCAGAAATTCTCAAAATTATTTGATGATGAGCAGCTTGTGGGATCATTTTATTCCATGAACTACAATTTGGCAATGGCTCATCTAGCCCATAGATACACTGTGTTACAGAATTAGAAAGAATGTTTAAGAACGATAACTCAAGCTTGATAATTTTATGTGTGGAATCTCTGAGACTTCAGTGGCCCCGGCCACACGGCTCACCTCTAGGACACCCAGGCTGGGAACCAGGTCTCCTGACTCTGTTTTGAGTTCTTCACACTGTACCCACTACTTTCTACCAGATGCCCAGTATCCTGCTCCCCATTGTGGAAATAGTCTTCTTTTCTCCCCTTTGAAACCTTGCTCATAATTCAGAGCCAAGCCGACTTTTAGCTCCTCTACCTTTTTTACTAACCACACAAGCCAACTGATGCCAGCTTTGGCTAACTTACTTTAACAGTTAGTTATTTGTATCATTTGGTTTGCTACCTAATATCCAGCACCATAAATGCCTAGTATGTATATCACCACAAGGAGAGTCTGTGACCTTGGCATTTATTTCTAATCAGCCACAACATCCTTTTCATCTGAGCCTAGAAAGAGCTTCAAAATCCTTTACAGCATAATACTCCACATGGCTAGAGCCGCCCAGCCCTGGTTCGAATGTGAGATGAAACTTCTTCGAGGCCCTGACTGTGTCATTCAAGTATCTGCATCTATTGCACCTTCCTGAACAGCAAAGTCAATGCCTCTGAATTCTCTCACATAAACATTAGCTCTGGTGTAGTCTTTGGTCCTAATGGGCTCTCAATAATTGTTTGAGTGTCCGCGTATCAAATGTTAACGTGATGATAACTAACACTTACATAATGCTTAGTTACAAGGTACTTTCACATATGATACCACATTTAATTAATTCTCACAAGAACCCTGGGAAGTAGGGATGACTACACTCCCAGTTCCTTCTCGAGTGAGCATCTGAGGGACGGGACTGTTCCGTATTGGCCCCTGTGGGGCTCAGCTCGGAGAATGAAGGTGATTTCTGGAATTGAAGGGTGAATTCTGAGGATGAAGACACAGGGTTTGAGGGTTTGTAATTTGCACAAGGACACCCCACTTGCCACTGCGTCACAGCCCAGCCCAGGCTCTGTATTCTCTATGTTTGAATTCCACTGTCACTGGCTTTTCTTTCTTCCTGGTAATGAAGCAAAACCTGGTGAGTTAATTAATCCTCTTCAGTGCTGGGCAGCAGTAATAGGATCAAGAAGAAAGCCTTTCTCCTCCTGCACTCCCAAGGGTGCCTGGCAGGAGTCCGTGAGGAGATGGAACACAGCCTTCAGTCTGTTAATTGTTCAAGAGCAAATCATCTGTCAGCAGGAAACAGAAGAAAGACACCACTGAATTCAGAGTCAGAACAATAAATAACATTCAGCACTATACCCTTGAGAAAAATAAAGTTTCCAACATTCAGCTTCTCAGGGAAAACAAAAATGCTCAGTGCTGCTTCTGCAGACCTGTCGAATACTGTGTGATGCAAAAGAAAAGACTGCAGCCTATTCCGGCTGGTTGTCTTTTACCGATGCAGGGCCCACCGACCCCTACTCCACGCTCCGCATCTCTGCCCCAGGGACATGGAGGCAGGCAGATAGGGAAAGATGATCATGCAAATGGGAAAATAAATTTTCTATCCCTTTGGGGAGAGGGATAAGAGGACATATTGCAATCGCCTCACTTCACACTAGTCTCCCCGCTTCCACTCCTGTGCTCTTAAATCCACCCTAAATAGTTCCCCAGAGACAATGGTAGAGCCCAACCCCCATGACCTGGCCCGTCTCCAGCTCTGCAAACACACATCTCTGGCGGCACCAAATTGCTCATGGTGCCATTCTCAGGACACCACTCCACTCTGAACCTCTGTCTCTTCTTTCTTCTCCATCAGGAGTGTCTTTTCCTACACCTGGCTACAAACTTCTCAGTCCTGAAGAACCATTTCATCTACTGTCACAAGATTCCCACCCCCCGCCTGGGTCAGTGGGGCCTCTGCGACACTCTACCATCAGACTCCGAGCGACAGCCCAGTGCTGAGCCAGATAACCCGGGTTTGAGCCTAATCTCTGTGGTGTATTTATTGCTGTGTGATCTTGGATGAGTTTCTTGACTGCTGGATGCCTCTGTCTCTCACTTCTAAAAGGGACTGGAGATAATGACAGTTCCTACTTCACAGAGTCATGTGAGGATTGCATTACTTAATACATGCAAATGATTTAGAGCGGTGCTCACTGAGCGCTATTACAGCCAGTTATTATATTCCCTTGTAATTGTTGTCGAGTCCATCTTCCTCTCTGAGCTGTGCATTTAATGAAGAAACAGTCCATTATCTCATCTATTCCTTTATGCTCAGACTGAGTGTAGTGTTCCGGAACACTTGTTTCTCTCTTCCCTCCCCATTGCCCACGACTTGCAGTGCGTTCCTAAGGGAACAGCAGTTTCCCCGCCCATTGGCATCCCGCGTGATCACGTGGCTTGTTTTGGCCAATGAGATGTAAGTAGAAGTGACAGTGGGCCGGTTCCAAAAAGAAGCTTCAAGAGGCATCACACAATTTCACCAGCTCCCTTCCCCCTTTGCCATGAGAACAGCACATCTGAGACGGAGGTTGCTCCTCTATCCTGGACCCCAGAAGCTGGAACACACCTTGGAACAGCAGTACAACCACTGCTGACCTGCAACCAGTACATGACATGAAGAAGAAATAAGTATTTGGTTGTTAGCCCCTGAGGTTTGGGGCTTTTTTCTTACCACAGTGAGAGCTGATTCATGCAACACCCACTATAGGCTTGATGAATAAATGGATGTGCTATAAAAGAATGAGTAGTGATTGACGTATGCTGTGTGCAGTTCCTAGCTCGGATGATGGCTGGGTATGTACATCACAAAATCAACTAATTGAAGCTTGTACTTTGTTGTTGTTTTTTAATATGTTTTATTGATTTTTTTAGAGAGAGAGAGAGATAGAAACATCAATGTGAGAAAGAAACACCAATCGGCTGCCTCCTGCATGCCCCCTTCTGGGGATCAAGCCCGCAACCTGGGCATGTGACCTGACTGGGAATTGAACTGGGACCTCTCAGTCGGTGGGAGACGTTCAATCCACTGAGCCACACCGGCCGGGCTAAGCTTGTACTTTTAAAACAGTGAATGTGTTTTCTCACCTTCATTTTGAATATGATTATTCTTTGTAAATAAAAAATAGGACAGTGATACTGTAGTCATCCAGACACATTGGGAATATCCATCCCCAGGCCCCAATGAAAGCAGAGTCGGCCGTAAGAAGAGGCGTGTTTCTGGGGCAGCTACTGTGTTGCAAGCACTTTACTTGGCCAGCCCAGCAGAGCCTTTCAACAATCTTAGGAACAAACTGTATTCCCAGATGTGGAGACTGAGGCTCAGAAACCATGTGAAGTTCACCAGAGATAACAAGTGACAATCCAGATGTGAACCCAGATCCCACTCTCTCTCCACTGAAGGACACTAAGAAGGTATCTGAGGACAACCCAGGGAAGAAAACCCGGCTAGCCAACAACAGTTCTCCTGTACCACCTAACATTCTTCACTTTCCTTTGACACATGGCCCCAGATTTTAACAGCGATCCAAGTGCAATAATTTGAAAATGCAATCTCTCTGCTGGGAATAAGCAGACCATCGGTCATTTACTCTCAGTAAACGGATTTATTTAATCAGATTGTTTTCGTATCACAAAATTAAAATCTGTTTGAGAAAAGGAAAAAAAAAAAAGCTAGTTTGGGTACAATAGGGAAGAGAGAAAGTGGAAAGAGTCATTTGCATCAGGGGCTTCAAACTTAAACACCTCCAGGGCCAAACCAGTAGGATAATAAATGAAGAAGGCTGAACGGGGTGTTGGCAAGCCAGAGCCCTCGTCTGCTCTAAAGGGACAGCAGCTGGTCTGCTCCAGTCCATTGCTACTATTCAGGATCGCCAGGCTTCTAGAAGCTAAAAATCTGGATCTCCAAATGTTGAAATGTTGGCAACAAATTCAGGCGGTTTTTTCCAATACTGTATATTTCAACCCTCCTTCAAAAACTGTCACATGGTTTCTGACCTATGTGTCACCTACTTGTGATGCGTAGGACATTGGAGACACCCATGCTGGGAGGGGAAAGGGGGCGCAGGAAGCCAGAGTATGAGAGCAAAGGCCAGAGGACTGTGCAAGGCAGGCAGATTGCTAAGTGGGAAGCCCCAGAAAACAAACTGATCTGAATACAATTGGCTTGGACTGACTCATTTCAACACTGCCTCAGCTAAAAGAAAACTCTGATAAGAAAAAGCCATTTGTTCCCAAACAAACTTTATTACTCTGCTAAATATCTTTACTGGATTCATTTGATCTCAGTCCTTAATTCGATATTGGAGTCAGCCAACTTAACCTTTTAAAAGGAGTTTTATTGATGGTGTGCTATGCAGGCATTAACATTTCTCCAAAAAAAAAAAAAAGGAATTAAATTTCTTTGCTTAGCAATCTTAATTATCTGAAATAATTAGCTCCAGTCAATTCTCCAAAAAGAGCTCCCCAGAGAAATCAGTGTTTGGGGAAAGGTAAAGAAAGGGTGGGGGCGAGATTGGGACAACAGCAAGCATTTGGCGAGTTATGTGGAAATATCTAATTAACCCCAAGAGTGGGACTGACGATCAAAGCCACTTCCTTAGTGCTTAATTATTAAAAGCAAATAAAGAAAGTAAATAGTCAGGGAGCAACTCTGTTGGACACTGGAAAGTAAGAGCCACTTTGCACCAAAGTACTCTGTGATCCCCAAACACACAGGCAGGGCTGTGTCCGTGTGTGCCTGTCTCTTGCTTTTGTTCCTGAAGATCTTTGCTTAGGATGCTCTTCCATCCCATCTCTGCCTAGAAACTCCTCTCAGCCCTTTATGAAGTCTCCCGTGACCCACCTTTCTTCCCAGAGAAAATCGTTCTCTCCTCTGTGCAGTCACACAGGTGTTTGTTGAGCTGCGCTCCAGGCCGTACCTCCTGAAATGTCTCTTTTGACAAACAGAAAATTCAGCCTGCATCAGGGTGTACCTGCTTCTATACACATCAAAGGTAGGTCAGGAGAACAGCTGAGAGCACCAGAGAGCTCTGGGACGTTTTCATTGAACAGGTAGTTTTGGTACATGGAGAGAACACCGGCTATGGAGTCCAAAGGTACCTCGTTGAAATCATAGCTCTACCACTACTAACTGGTGCAAACTTGGGGGAGATATTTAATCTCTCTGGGCCTTAGGTGAATTGTCTATAAAAGCCACATGGTATGCTCCTAAGGTATCCACTGTCTTGTAAGGGAGACTCAGAAAGGAAACGAATTGTTTTCATGTAGGATGACAGATAGAAGTTCCCATCTATAGATCCAAAGGGGAGTTCCAATATTTTGCAAGAGTTTTCAGTGCACTGTCCAGAATTCCCTGCTTTATTTGGAAATGAACTGAACTGTAAAGGCTCAGCCTGGAGTGGCAGGGTGGCCTTGGGCAGAGTGCCTGTTTTGTCATAGGGCACGGAGGGACATTTGCTCCTACGTGGATGTTCCTGGGGCCGGATCTCCTCAGCCTCGGGTGGGAAACAGGCTGGGCTTGTGCTGATACTGGGTCTGAGTCTAATCCCCTTCAGGATGGAGAACCTATCCTACCTCTGAACAATGACATTGCCATCCTCCTCCCCCAACTCCAGCTCTGCTCCATCCTCCCCCACAAATTCTCAGGCACAGCACCAATGTTCAAGGTGGGCTGGAAGGCCCTGAGCAACCATTGGGCTCTTGAAAGGTTAATACTTTACAAATTAACTACAGCCCATAAAAAAAAATTAGGGTCTGTGTTTCTGGGATACAGCTGTGATATACATGCAGTGGGTTTTCTCCAGTGGGGAATAAAGCAACAGGGCCAGCCAGGTGGCTCCTTTATAGAAGGCTTAGCGAGATGAGCCTGACTCCTATTCGATCCCGTTATAATAACAGTGAGAGTCATGGGGAGCCTGAGGGTTTGCTCCAACCTCGAATATGTCCTACTTAAACAGAAGTCCAGTGAGATACAAATGCAGCATTCTCTCACAGGTGCAATTTGGGAGGGTCCACTCTTCATGCCAGGAAGGACACCCAGGGTGTGTGTTTTTTTCACTTCCCACACCTGTTCTCCTATCCCACTGGCCTTTGCACATGACTTCTCTACTGAGATGTAGACCACCCGCTGGAGAGGCAGGTGTCTCTATTTGATCCTCAGTGGAGAGAAGGAAACCAAGTCTACTTTTTAAAGCTGTTCGGGAAGACATGGGCTTCAGTGGGCGTATTGGTGCGTCAGCAAGGAGGACGTGGAGAGACACCAAATGCCTGCAGTGGGGCAGCCTGTGGGTCCACAGGCCAGGAAAGGGAGCACAAAGGAGCAGACAGAACCAGAATTATGTTGGCGACTAGGAAGAGAAAGGGAGATGGCTATGTTCAGCTTAGGGATTATCATAAGAAGAAACATATATGTGAATAAAAAGGGGCCTCTGTAATAAACCTGACAAGTTTAGTGAGCAAAAGCAACTTCACGGGGTGATCTGATCATAAATTCCTAGCTGGGCAGGTCACAGTGGGTGGTCACGGCCCAGGCCTGGGAAAGGTTTATCTTCGCCTTGACTAAGCCCTGTCCACTGTCCTTGTGCATGTAAGCTGACACACCTTTGAAATGCCGGAAGTAATCCCCTTTTCCAGACCCCTCAGAGGTGTAGCCACCCTCAAGAGATCATGTAATCTCGTTAACTACCCTGTAATCCAATCTTAGAGATTTCCCCCACCTTCACTAATCTTCCTTACGTGTTCCCTCCTTAATTCCAAACGTATGAAAGGGACTGCGAAACTGCCATTCCGTGGAGCACTGGAGACCTTGCTTTCCAGCATGTCATCTGTTTGGCTCCAATAAACTCTTAAGAAGTTCTCTGCAGGTTTGGACATTCTTACATGGCCACGTAGAGAAAGTTCAAGAGGATGAGATGAATGTTGCGTTGCAGGATAGGTGTTATTCTCCATGCTCTACCTCCACGCCACTGTCTGGGCTGGCACACAGAGAAGACAGGTTCACAGAGAGTGCATTTAATAATGTTAGGAATTCTCTCAGGTGCCAGACAAGAAACTCATCTCACATCATAAAAGCTATGCTTGCCCTGGCCAGTTTGGCTCAGCGGTTAGAGCGTCGGCCCGCAGACTAGAGTCCTGGGTTTGATTCCGGTCAAGGGCACATACCTCAGTTGTGGTTCGATGGTCAGCCCTGGTCGGGGTCATGCAGGAGGCAGCCAATTGATGTGTCTCTCTCACACTGATGTTTCTCTCTCTCTCTCTCTCCCACTCTATTTAAAGATAAATGGAAAAATATCCTCGGGTGAGGATTTAAAAATAAATAAATCAAAGCTATGCTAAGGAGAAGCCCACTTGGCAAGAGAAGGCTCAGATTGGCTGTTGACTGTGATCTCACCCCACTGCCCTGCCCAAAGCGGAATTCAGAGGAGCACACGCAAAATCATACTCGCACATACCCACACTCACACTAGCCCAAACTGGCACACACACAGACACATTAGCACACTAGGATGTACATCCACATAGGAGCACTCATATGTCATCACAGTCACACATGCTCATACGAGCACGCCCACACATGTTCACAGGGGCACACACTCACACGCAAGCCCCAAGCTCATCTGGAAGGGAAGAAGAGGGAATGAATGACCACAGCTGAGGCTGGGAAAACAGATAGGAACCAAGGGAGAAAGTCCTGGCGAAGAGGCTTTCAGCCCTGTACTTCCCTCCCCTGAAATGTCCACAGTCATTTCTATATACATTCGCATCTTGCCCAGCCCCCAAAGGAGCTGCCCAGCCCCTCTCTTTAGGAATTGCTTCCACTGCCAAAAGGAGGCCTTGCAGCCATGTGTCGGGGTCTAGTTTGCTTGGCCATAGCTAATTAGTTGGGGGCTGAACTCTGACACTCAGCTTGGTTAATCATATTATAGCTGCCAGAAGTTGAAGGCTGGATCAGAAAGACAGAGAATCCCTGGTGCTGAATCATATTGACAGAGGAACTCTCAAGGGAAGAGACACACATTCACTACTGAGGCCCCTGGGGATCTCTGCTTCCCACCCTGCCTGAGACTTATTTGTTGAATACTTCCTCTGAACATCTAAAGCAGGATCCGCTTTGATTTATTTTACTTGCAAACAAAAAAATAAATGCACCATCCATTCCAGGCCTATTGAAACACCTACTTCTGCCTCCAGCTGGAAGGGATCTGTTCGTCCTCAGAACACCCATCGCATTTTTATGACTCTATTGTCTTCTTTGCACCCTTGATTTCTCTCTTTCCTTCAGTGCTAGACTATAAGGTCCTTGAAGGTAGAATCCACGTCTTATTCTTCATTTCAGCCCACACAGCACCCAGTACAGCACCTTGCACACGGTAGTTCTTAAGGAGTATATGTTGAACAAATCAGCAAATGCATGATTGAATAAATGAATGAATAGATAAATGATCTCAAGTGATGCTAAGTATGTCTTCTGTTTTCCCCAGGAATTCATAAGGCCATAATCCTAGAATCGAAACATCCTCATATGGGAATCAGTTCAGTTTATATCACTTTATTGATTTTTTTCATCACCTATGTGCCACGCACAGGGGATACAAAGATGAGAGTAAGATATGGACTCTGTCCTTAAGAACCCGTGGTGTCACTGGACTGAGGAGGGGGTAGGGGTGTCAATGAGGCAGCGGTCCCCGGCTCCCCACCCTGCACACCCTGTTCCTGGGAGCAGCGGAGCTGGGAAAGTCACACATTGTACATCCGCCCCAATCTTGCACCACGGCTGTATTAAAAGCCATTTTTCAAGTCTGAGTAAGATGTTTATGACCTGATAGACGATGGCTGGCAAACTCACTTCATCATAAATATCACAGCAGATAATATACTTCAGTATAAATGATGCATCTGCCCATGCCGGGATCCTCAGAGTGAGTGATGCGCCTCCATATGGGCTTCTCAAAGGTAAACAAATTATGGGCCGTAATTACCTGACGTTTGATTCTCTTTTTTACGAGCTTTTCTTTGCCCTAATTGTACTCAGGGTGGGAGATGGAAGCTACAGTGGGACCTAAGGGAAGAAGGGCTCTGCTCCTTCAGCAGTAAGGGATGTCAGATGCCTAAGGAAGGAGCTGGTGGTTCCGTTTCTCTGGAAGGAAAGGAAAACTCAGCAAGTCAGCTGTGTAGAAAGTGGAAAAGTCGGGGGGAGTGGGGAGGGGAGTGGTGAGTTCTCAAGAAATCCTTTCCCTGTCTCTATCACACACCCACCCACACACTAGGCATGTAAGATTCCACATCTCCAGCCCGGCCGGTGTGGCTCACTGGTTGAGCATGGACCCGTGCACCAAGAGTTCGCTGGTTCAATTCCCGGTCAGGACACATGCCCAGGTTGTGGGCCAAATCCCGAGTGGGGGGCATGCAGGAGGCGGCCAATCAATGTTCTCTCTCATCGATGTTTCTATCTCCCTCTCCCTTCCACTCTTTCTAAAATCAATAAAGAAAAAAAAATTAAAGAAGAAAAAAAAAAGATTCCACATCTCCAAACTGTCCCTCCAACCCCCCACCCTGCCAACTGCAGAGTGTGGGCCCAGATGTGTACATTCTCTAACCCACTGGGACTCCCTCCTCCTTTCTGGGTGCAGTCTTTCCCGTGTCCTCTCCAAAGCTTTGCATAAACTTCCACTTTACAAGCACCCCAAACTCTTTACCTTCTGATAGACTCCTGACTGCTTTTATCAACTATTCCACCAAAATGTTTCCTCTATAGTGTCTGGGTATTTTGTTACAATGTATACTTGAAAATTAAACCCCGCCTTAAATAAGAGACCAGATTCTATTGGATTAGTATCTTCTTTTGGGGAATCAAGAAATACTTGAACAGTGGGCAGGAAGCATGTCATTAAAAATAAATCAATCAATGCATAAGAGGGTCACAGTGTAATGTAGTAGAAAAACCTCTGGATTGGAAGTCAGGAAATCAGGTTTAATTAGGTCTTTCACCGTTTCTTATGCAAGTGATTTTTCTTCACTTCTCTTCAACTTGTTTTTCCCTCACTTAAAAATGGGTTGCTGTGAAGATTCCAAAAAGTCCCTGTCATCTTCCGGGTGCTCAGTAAATATTTATTTCATCCCAGCTTCCTTCGTCTGGATAATAAAGGGCTCAACATGTTCACAGCAGCCTACGCTGTACTTTGGAAGCTTCCTTCCCATTAACAACCTTCTCCGGAGGCAGCAAGACAAGTGGTTTCCTTATTTTATTGCTGAAGACATTGGAGCTCAGAGAGGTTAAGAGTTGCGTAAGGCCACGTGGAGATTTAAAACCCAGATCCTTGAGTCTGTTGGTACTTTTTACAGAAGGCACCCTCACTTGGGATGATCAGGTCCAAAGGAGGTTCCGTTCGTGAAATATTTGCAAACCCTGACACTTTCGAGCAGAGCAGCGGCCCACACAGTTGTTGAGCTGTGAGTCCAGTTGATGTGAGCTCTGCCCTGAAAGACAGAGAGCCAGCTGATACCCAATGCCGAGAACGCGATGGATGGGGTTAATGGTTTGGATCAGGAAAAAACGAGCTATGGATAGGGAACGGAAGGATGCAGGAACCTAGTGATAAATGTATTTGTTTCCTGGAGCTGATGTAACAAGTTACCACAATCTGGGTGGCTTAAAACAACATATTCTCCCACAGTTCTAGAGGCTAGAAATTCGAAATCAGGATGTCAGCAGGGCTATGTTCTCTCAGAAGCCTGTAGGGGAGAATCCTTCCTTACCTCTTCCACTTCTGGTTATTGCCAGCAATCCTTGGCATTTCTTGGCTTGGAGATGCATCACTTCTAGCTCTGCCTTCCTCTTCCTCATGGCATTCTCCCTGGATGTGTCTACTTAGGTTTTCTGTCCTTATCAGCACACTAGCGTATGGGGTTAAGGGTCCAGCCTACTCCAGTATGGTCTCATTTTAACTTCACTAACTTCACCTGCAACAACCCTGTTTCCAAATAAGATCATGTTCTGAGGTTCCAGATAGGACATGAATTTGGGGGGATAGGGAGAGGTCACTATTCAACCCAGTACAATAAGGAAATGAGAGCGAGGCAGAAGAGGGAGACTGGGAAACCCAAGCAGAGAAAACTAAAGGAGGAGGCAGACCAATGGAAAGAGAGACAGAAAGATGAGATGGGAAAAGGAGAGAGAGAGACAGAAAGGTACTAGTAAAGGGAAGAAACGTACACACAAACTCCTGCCCACAAAGTGTGAAACACAGAGAAGAACATTTCTGTGCTTAAAGAATTCCCCCCAAAATATGCAATTTTCTCTGGCTAGCTGTCCAGTGGGAAGCCCCAGTGCTATCAATGGGGCCTGAACTGCACCATGGAAAGTGATCTAAATATTCTCTTTGGTGTTAACAGAAGACCCCAGTAAGAGAGGTCAGCTAGTTGGGCTCCTGGGAATCCCTTGTGGCTCCCACATTCTTACTTACTCCTATGACTCTGGCTCCAGGGGCTTCCAATTATAAAGTTGAGAACTTGGGTGATGGTCAAAAAAATTTTTTTTCCCCAAAAGCCAATTCCAGAGCAGTCTCGTGTTCATACCTTGCATTGAGAAGAAAATGGGCCACCCAGGAGATGTGATGACATTTCCCCCGCTAAGGAGTATATGTTCCTGGTCTCTGAAAGCTGCTAGACATGTCTCTGTAGCCATTATTCATCCAACCAGATGTTATCCATTGTGATTTCTCACATCCCATATCCTGATCTTTTCCATCTCCCTGGAGTTTCTCAAAGATCTCCAAAGGAAGACGAGTCACTTTAGCATCAGCCAAAACAGACACCAGGAGAGAAGAATCATAAATTAATAGCAGAAAGGTCTTGGGGCTGGCAGAACCCTGCTGTGAGTATGTGTGTATGTGTGTGTGTGTGTGTGTGTGTGTGTGTGTGTATACATACACACTCGAATAAGCTTTTTGTGGAGAAGTAGGTGGAGGCTAAGGAAGCCTCTCCCTGTGTAGACCTACCCATTACCAAGTCTTAGGGCTCTAAAACCCTCTGCCATTGAAACAGTCACTCACAATGAAAAGTCATATAGAATAAGCAGAATTTATGAACTAGGGTCTATCCCTTTTTTTGCTTTCTTTTGCCATGTTGAAAATTAATTAAGGGTAATAGTTCCCATTCCCTCTCCATCACAGAAATCTCCATTTTAAAAGAGGGAACCATGAGTTTCCATGTCTCCCCAAGGAAATATCCCACACCAGCCTTACTTGGCCAATAGAATGGCTGGAGGAATACGGGTCAAAGGGCAGGAGGGCAGGTGCAAGCCAACACAGCGCCATCCTTGGCCATTGAGCCATCCCTTTGGGGTAGTGAAGATGAAGAGCCATTTTGCATTTCTACATAGTTAAAGCTCTGGGCTTCTGGGCCCCCCGATCCTCTTCCTTCCCATTAAGCAAAGGTAGTGAAGGGCCCATCTCCAGGGACTACCACAGAAAAGAAAGTGAGTTAGTAGACATTTGTCTCACGTGGTCACACAATGGATGTCTCATGGCAGCTGCTATTCTATTAGTTCTCAGAGTGACTGTTACTCATTTATTCCCTTATTTACTCATCATTATGTTTCTTCTCCACACTTATATTGGACTATGTTAAGCACTAGAAGTACCAAGATGAAAAAAAAAAAATTAGTTACTACTCTTGATTCAGAACAAGAGCAAAGCAAGTAAAAGAAACTCCAGAAGTTGAGGTCTCGGGGTCATAAACTATAGGGATGGATTCTTCTCCCTGAGGGCAGGCCTTTCCCATCTCCTCCACAGGGCTGGGGGCAGCTCTAGGTAAAATCACAAAGGAGTGTTTGGGGACCTCTCTTCCAGCTTAGAGACCTCCTCTGCCAGGTGCCTAGCACCCCCATGACCTCTTGACTGGAGACTCCTTCGTTCATTCTCACAAGCTATGGCACTCCAACCAGTCGGTGGGACCAAAACCTCAGAGTTAACGAGCTGAGAGTTTAGAAAGGACTGGAAGTCTGAAATTTGAGAAGGGAGGTGGTTATTCCTGGCATCCTGTAGTGACTGCCCCAGTGTTCCAGGCTAAAAGAAAAAAAGGCTCACAGCCTAGGAGAATGAAACAGTGAAATAAACAAAAACAGGCATGGGCGCTAGCAGTACTATGTAAAGTCTGTGATGACTACCTACAGTTTTCCTGCTGGAATACCACTTGACCTAAGAAACACCCACCCTGTCGATTTTGCCTTCCAATACATTTTTGTATTTCACCTTAGGACTCTCATTTGAGCATCTGTAGCCATAGTGGGGAAATGAAAGACTGAAGTCTCCGTCCCCCAGTTCAACCCATGCTTGTCCTCCCCGGTGGAGCCTTTCCTGTTCCAGCTCTCGGTGCTGCTTTCCTTTCTCTGACTTCCTACCACATGTAACAGTACACAGTTAGCACTGGACTGTGTCCTGCTTTGGAATGCTCTCCATCTGATCTGTTTGCATGCTTCTTGCTTTATCTCGTAAGACTGCAGGCTCTCTGAGAGCAGGATCCAGGTTTAAGATGTCCTTTGATGAATCAAGGACATAGAAAAAGGGACAGAGTCAGGATGACTCAAGGACCTCACCCTGGAGTGAGACAGGGTCTGGGGACACTGACTGCAGAGGCAGAGTCTGCAAGCATCTTCCCCCAGGGTGAGGTTGAGGTGCAGTGTTAAAGGCTGTTGTGACTCCAGACATGATTGAGGTTATAGTGCTGGAGGAAGAATGACTGGTGGGGGAAGGGAGGGCAAAAGACAGAGCACAGGACAAAAAACCCAAGTACAGTTGGTATTTAAGACCTAGATAGCAGGAAGCAGTCACCATCCAAGGAATGTCTGTTGCCAGTTAGACCCCAAGGCTGACCCACCAGTCATGCATATAGAGGGAGAGGCAGGACGTGCCCCCAAAGCACCAGGATGGGACTCAAGTCAGATAACCAGCTATAGAGTGGCTGGGCTGGTGGGCAGGAAGGCCATCAAAATGGCAAAATGGGGCCAATCAGACTGAGAAGAAAGATGTGCCTTCAGGGACTGACCCTACCCAGAACCCTAGGAGCATCTCTGCCCTCTTACTCCACCACCTCAGGGGACTTGTCCAGGATTCGAAGTTGATGCCGTCTCTCTCCTGACCTGAGCTCTCTGACCAGTTCTCTCTGTAGCTGGTCCCAGCTATCTGCCTCGCCCTGTGGATTATTTCTTGATTCCCAAGTTTTCATCACCCAGACTCCAACATTTTTCCCCTTTGACTCAAGTCTGCAGTGGCAGAGGCTGTGGAAGTAAGGTCCTAGTTGGCACTCTTCAATGCCACAGTACCTGGAATTGTATGAAGTACGTACTTGTCCGTCTGTTCTGACACATCAAATAAACTCAGCTCACCAAAGCCAGTGCATACCTGCCGGGGGGCTGGAAGGTGAAAAGTCCCTGCTGACAATGGCAGGTCAGCTTCAGAATCCATCTCAATGTCCCAGTTATCCTCTGTTACTTTCTACTTTCCCCTTAAGATCAAGGGGACCTGAGTTCAAATATGCTACTTACTAGCCTGGAACCTTGGGTAAGTTCATTAACCTCTCCAAAAGATGGAGATAATAAATCCTGTGGCTAAGAGGCCTCTGCCCCTAATCCCTGGTACCAACTGGCCTACATGATTCTCTATCTCACACATCAAACAGTAGGATCTGAGAACTGGTGATCAATGAAGACTTACTGACTTGACCCTTTGACCTGTGACTAAGGACAGCAAGCTGCAGGCAAGGACCCATTCATCCCTGCCAGCGCCAGGGATGCCAGAGTTGTATTTGTGGGAAGAGCTGATAGAATGCGCCCTGGTAGACCATTTGCAATGATAGGCACAAACTCTTCTCAAAGATGGATCACCGTATAAATATGTAACATCATAGCAGCATCATGGCATGAGTCAAAAGATGGATGAAGAGGATGGAGACAGGGGCACCAAAGGGGGTAGAATGATGAAGGAGCAAGAAGCTTTCTGTTCAGGCCACTGCCCCACACTCTGTTTCCAGGTTTTAGCATGTTTTTAATCACTTTACTATTCCTTCTACAAACCAATAGCAGGTCCCTGGTGGAAAAAGAAAAGAATGATTCAAGCATGAGAGTCATTTTCCTATTGATTTCCTTTCTCTTCATTTCCTCTTGACCTAAGTAGAGAAAGCATGAGTCTCACTATTCCAAGCAACCATAACTCAGTCCTCACTCGTGGACTTTAAGAAAGTGCTTAATATTTTTCTTCTTATGTCCCAGGGAACTACATTTCAGGTATTTAATCATCTTTACAGCCTCAAAATATTTGGGATTTATGGAAAGCATTTAAACTCAGTGGGGAAAAAAATAAAAAACAGAGTGTCCTAAATTCAGGCTAAATTTCTACGCTCATTATGCGTGTTAATTTATGATTCGACAGTGATTTGAAGGCTTTTCCTCGGATCCTCTGAGGCTTGTATTTTCTTCTTATTCAACCTGGTTTTATTCTCAGTGTCAAATGAATCACACATTCAATCATACAGAGTATAATGTTCCTGCCCAGGGTCTTAGTCGATGGAATTATAAGCCCCCTGAAATGAAGACCAAAGTCGTCTCTGCGGTATGGCATGCCCCCTTCCCCATGATGAAAGTGCCTAACCCTTCAAAAGGCTGATTCTTGAGGGGACAATGCTCCTGGGAGCTAAGCCTTGAGGCCAGAGTGCCCCCATTGCTCTGAGTATGTCTCCAGTTACTACAACCCCATAAAGTTATTCCAAAGCAATGAAGTGGTTTCCGGAAGCATTGACCTGGGCTCACCAAACTGGCCTTCAGTCCTTGTTCTCTGGAGGTGGACCCTTCAGTCACACTCCAAAGAAGGAAGAAGGGATCTGGAACCTCTACTTCAGGAGTCAAGTTTTCTCACCCTTCGGATGAGAGTCAAGAACAGTGGTTAGAAGCAATCAGGGAAGTGGGGATGCAAGGAGGGTTTGGACGGCAGAGAACATCGCAACAGTGCCAGCAGTCGTCACTGCCCTGCCCAAGCTGCCCGCACTCTATGAGCACCTCTGCGGCCACCGTCTCAGGCCAGCGCAGTCTCCGCCGTCCGCCCTTGCTGTGAACCTTCACCTCTGGCCTCCCTGGATGCTGTCGCCCGCTCTTCCCACCTGGACAGCCCCTTTCCGACCACCTCCTTCCAACTGGTAACTTGTTTCAATAGTCTGCCTGGATTTGGGGTCCAGCTGCTTCCCGAGGTGACCGTCTCAGTCCCATATTCCTCACCTGTCGGCTGGTAATGCCCTCATCTTCACACTCGACCCAGATCTCCCAGGACCCCCAGGTTCCCATTAGCCTGGAAGAGAGATTAACAGCCTGTTCCCTTCCTGTGTCTCCTGTTTCCAAGCCATTGTGACTCCACAGGAGGCCACTCAGACCTGCTCTCCCCAACTCTCCTCCTCCACCTTTCCATATCACAGTCGCCCTAACCATGTCCTACAAGGCCTGCTAGGCCCATGCTCCACTGACAGCAGACCAGATGAAGACAGAAGTCGCTTTTCAGAAGCTTAGTTAAGGGAGAACGGCTTCACCGCATGGAATGACAGGTGAAGTTACAGAACTTCAACTGGCTGGAGGAAGGAATTATTTTAGGGAAAATAACTCAGTGGCACTGCCCCAATCATGTTATATAGGATGAAACACACAGACACACACACACACACACACACACACACACACACACACACACACACATACACACACACACACTAAGGAAGAAATAAACTAAGGTTCACTTATACCTACTATGTGCCAGACCCCGTGATGGGCTTTTCCTCATACATTATTGTATTTATTCTGTAAATAACTTACCAAAATATTATCTTACTTTTACAAACTAGAAAGTAAAACTAAAAGAGATGAAGAGAATTAATTCATTCTACTGAGCTGATACATTGCAGAGCTGGAATCAAAGGCAGGTGTACAATTCCTCCTAAATTCGGGACTTTTCTACCCCAGCACTTTTCCCATGGAAGGCTTTCGGCTTCTGGAAGCCACTGGTACTGATGCTCACATCCTTTCCAGAGCAGAAACTGGTGGTGGTGGGTGTGGTGCACTTTTCTCCCCCCTCATTCTCTCTTCTGGCCCTGGTAACACTTGCCACCCCAGGGAGAAAGATCAAGTTGAGCTGGCCACCTTGGTTCTGGTCCCCGGGCCCATGAAGGGGCAGCCTGACTGTCACACTGCCCCCTCTCCACCTTGGGACAAGGCACTTCTTATGCTCAGAGACTCCAGAACCTCTCAGGAGCCCTGCCTTGCTCTTGACTCTGCAGAACAGCTCTCCAGAGGAGAGGATATAGACGGGGGGGATCTGGGTTTGGACCCCAGTGGCACTACCCACTGGCTTGCTGCTCCAATTACATTAATCTGGAAATTGGAGCCAATTCTTCTTCATCCTCCTACCCATCTAGGAAAGAACCTCGCAGAGGTCGGGGAGAGCAGAGCGTCTTCTCAGTTTGTGATAATCCTGTACTATTTGAGCAACATCCGTTCAGGGCTAAGCTGCTCCTGAAATGCTTGAGTGCTTGAGAAGCAGGAAAAAAGCCACATGATGCTTTTAAGAAACCAACATTAGCCAAACAGCCTCACAGAAGCCCAGGAAGTCCCAATAGAGCCAGATGACCAACCCCCGTGCTCATTCATTTACCTATTTATGATTCAGAGACTGTCACTGGTGGCTCAGCCTCTTTCCCATCCGGATCATTGTCCAACTAACAACTGACTTCGAGACCTGCTGGTGCACCTGGCTGGTGGGGCTCAGTGGTTGAGCGTCGACTCATGCACCAAGAGGTCGCCGGTTCGATTCCCGGTCAGGGCACATGCCCAGGTTGTGGGCCCGATCCCCAGTGGGGGGCATGCAGACCAGTGAGGGGCATGCAGAGGCAGCCAATTGATGTTCTTGCTCATCGATGTTTCTATCTCCCTCTCCCTCTCCCTTCCTCTCTCTCTAAAACCAATAAAGAAAAAAAAAATGACCTGTTGGTGTAACACTTATCCTGAGTCATGTGCAGCTGTGCCAGGAGGGTAACCTGGTCTGCCCTCCTTCCATCACTTAGCTTCTTCAGGAAGAAAGGGTTAATGCAGGAGCTCCTCAGACCCACGGATCTCATGACTCACGTGGTGGCACAGGAACCTACCTTCCTGAACAATCAAATCTGTCCTTCTCTGCAGTGTGGCTCAAAGGAGCTAAAAGGTGAAGCATAAAGCTGTCACAAATTAATAAGAAAAAGATAAGCACACTGTAGTGGATTAAATTGTCTTCCCCCCTGAAATGATATGTTCAAGTCCTAACCCCCTCAGGACCTGTGAAAGTGACCTTTGGATTTAGGGTCTTTGCAGACGCAATCAAGTTCAGACGAGGTACTACTGACTGAGGGTGGGCCCTGACAGTGACCGGTGTCCTTGGAGGAAAAGAAGATTTGGAGACACACAAAGAAACACAAAGGAAGACAGAGGCAGAAATTAAAGTGGGACCCTTACAAACCAAGGATCTCTGGCAAGCCCCAGAAGCTGGGAAGAGGCAAGGAAGGGTCCTTCCCTAGAGCCTCCAGAGGGGGCACAGCCCTGCTGCCACCTTGATTTCAGACTTCTGTCCTCCAGAACTATGAGAGAATAAAGGTCTGCTGTTTTAAGCCACCTAGATCGTAGTAATTTGTTATGGAAGCCCTGGGAAACTAAGACACACACTGCGAAGGTAAAACAGCAACCTTCTGCAAAGAGCAACTCATGCCAGAAGGAATGCAAATACAATAAAAAAATGTAAACAACGTTCAACCTCAGTGGTAATAAAGGAAGTGTGACTTATAACAATGATGTGCCCCTTTTACTCTTCAGATGGCAAAGATTAAAAAGAATTATAATGCCTGCTGTGGGCAAGAAGGTGGGAAATGGACATCTATATGCTGCTATTGGGAATAAGGGGGAACAAATCTTCTGGAGAGCAATATGGTAATGTACCCCAGAAGCTGTAAAAATCACCATATTCAAGGAAATAATTAGGTAAGGGTGCAAAGATCTATGCATAATAGTATTTTCATTAAAGCATTCTTTGTAATAGCAAAATAAAAAAGGAAATTTAAAGTTCAAACAATAAGGAATTGTTAAATAATTTATGTTATGTTCACACAATAAAATCATGAAGCCATTAAAAATGATGTTGACATATACGCATATATATATATATGAACTCTATTTTTTATTTATATGTCTTTTTATATACAAGGATTGGCAAAAGTAGGTTTACAGTTGTGACTACTCGAAATACACTTGTATTATTATTTACTAATCATTGTATTATTTTCCATACAACTATAAACTTATTTTTGCCCACCCCTATATATATTTTTTAACCAGTCATCTTTTGTTGGATGTTAATTCTCAATTAATATATAAAAGGGTGCAGGAGTGCCGAGCACAGAGGTCATGATCAGGAATGCAGGGTACATCCTGCAGGCTGGGGCCTCTTTGGTGGTATTTGCGGGACCACTCATTTCTCAGTTTCTTGTAAGAAAGGCAGCGGCTGAAAAGCACAAACACTGCCAGCCCCACAGCAACCCTTTCTTCGCATGACAACCCTTTTATAGTACTGGTGGTAACCTCTTTGAAATGCTCCAACAATGCCTTTAGGGGTGAGAGCTCGGTCAGCACCCGCTTGATGCTTGACGTCTCCCCTAATCTGAGTTTCTTCTGAGTCACTGGTAACATTGATGCCATCTTGGAGTCCTGGGAGTCCTCTGTAGAAGTCAGGCTACATTTATCAACAAGGAGAGATGTTCACACATATTGCCAAGTCAGAAAATCACAAAATAGAATAACATAATTGTGTGTGTGTGTGTGTGTGTGTGTGTGTGTCGATTGAGAAAGGGAGAATGAAAGAGAGGAAAGATCCAGGATATACACTATGTCAACTGGACGCTAATGTTAAAAATCATTTGGTTTTTGAATTTTCTAATTTTTCTAAACAAAACAAATAATTTAAAAAAATAAATATTATTTCAAAGGAAGGGAATGGATGTGAGTGCTCCTTCATGTCCCAGCGGAGCGGCCCTGGGGTGTGGCCCTCTGTTCGCGGGGGACCCAGTACGCAGAGCAGGCCAGGTACAGACAGTACTCCTCCCCTTGCTTCTTCTTTCTGCTTGGAAGTCTTAAACACATTCCCCCTTTTTTATTAACCTCCAAATCCATCAGTTCTTCCTTCGGCTCCCATTTTCAAGGCTCTCCACTCCTCTTTACCACTTCACCCTAACTTCTAACCAGGTCTAGAAACGGGATCCTCCTTCATCCTCCTTTCCCATGGGAGCCTGGCCGTCTGCACAAAAGTCTATCTCCACTGCAGGGTGAGGCCCCTCACCCACGGGCGCCTGGCCCACTGCGTCTCCAGGGCCAGCCCTGCGCCTGACCCACAGGTGTGGACTGAAGCAAATCACACAATTTCTAGGACAGAAAAGGGCTGGGTCATCATTTAACCTTCTTGTGCTATAGGTGAGGACATGAAAGGCACAAAAGACTGAAGTGACTTGCCTGTGGCAAAGTCAGACAGGGGCCAGAGCTCCTGACTCCTGGATGGGGTTCCTCCTGTGGGGTTGGGGGGTTGGAAGATGGATGTTTTGTAACCTTGTGTTAATGCACTCTCAACCTTGTGTTAATACATTCTTGGCAACCTGGCCAGCCTAGATGCATTGAATGCTTCTTTTCATTGTAAATAGGGGTTTGTTATCTTTTGGTTTCAAAGACTCTTCGCCGTAAAAAAGCAAGAGACAAAGCTAGGCTGTATGGTTGGCAGAGACACCATCTCAAGGAAATAATTTACATAAATCCACTTGTAACTTGGGGGAACCAATCTGTAAATAAATGGGACTGCGTCCAAAGATCTGGAGCATTTGCTCCCTTGCAAAGCTCCCTCTCACTCCAAGCAGCATGTGCTTGTAGTTTCATTGTGTTGCACCCATCCCAGCAGGCCGAGAGATGGCACCTCCTACACACTGACTTTACAAGGAAGAAACAGCCCTTCAGGCCTGGGCCGCGGGACCCTCAGTCATTCCCGCAGAAACTTCAGAAAGTCTGGTGCCTTCACTGGAGTCCTCCCAACTTTTCCTTCCCACATGTGTATCCTTCAGGCTCTTTCAATGGGACAAGCTTCTTCACCAGCTGTCTTTCCCTGAGCCCTCTGCCCTCTGCCAGGCCTCCTTCCGTTCACTGTCCCCTCAGCCCTGGCCTGTCGCATTCGGTCCCTCTCCAACATCCTCATGCCCTCTGACCACATTTCTCAGCACCCGTCCACGTTCCCCCTCTGCAGTCTCCACCCCAAGTCAACTCCCAGGCCCAGCCTCCTGTCCAGTGGGCCCAGAGAAAGTGGATGTGCCCCTGTTGTCCCTTCAGACCTCACATTTCACCTTCCACACTCCTGTTCACACCCAATGCCTTTCACCCAGATCTGGTACATGCTCAGCTGTCCCATCGGGTCTCTGCTTCAACCCAAGCACTCTCCTGAGTGCTGCTGTGTCCACCTGTGAAGACTCACCCTCATTGTGGCAAGGCCTTCCCGCAGCCAGCCCAGGACTGTCCCCCAAAGCAGGGCCTGCTCCATCTCCTCCTGTCCATCTGCTGAGACAGGAGCCCTTCATTTCTCAGAAAGTTCACCAGGGCTCTGCAGAGGCAACAAGGCCTCTGTTACCTCTCATTGTGGGTCCGTCTTAACCCCTGCTGTGACCTTGAGGAGAGAAAAGTGGTGGGAACAGAGCAGGAGCAGGACCAAAGGCGAATGGGTATGTAGATGAACAGGACATTGGTTTCTCCACCTGAGCTCCACAGAAACCAAGTGCCTCAGTGTCCCTGTGAGGTGGGAGGAAGAGGCTGGGCCAGCTGGGTTCAGAACCCTCTCTCACGTCACAGCAGTTCCACAACTTAGTTCTTTACATATTTAGAATACCTAAAGGTTGTATCTTTTTTTCTTTATTGATTTTTAGAGAGAGAGGAAGGGAGAGGGAGAAAGAGATAGAAGCATCGATGAGAGAGAGCATCGATGAGAGAGAACATCGATTGGCCGCCTTCTGCATGCCCCCCACTGGGGATCGGGCCCACAACCTGGGCATGTGCGCTGACCGGGAATTGAACGGGCAACCTCTTGGTGCATGGGTCGACGTTCAACCACTGAGCCACACTGGCCGGGCCCAAGATTGTATTTTTTAAATGGACACCATTGCTAAAGTCAAGGTTTAAAAAAATACTGAACTAGGGCTCTGGGAGACTGGGTCTCAGGGCTAAGGCAAGGATTCAGTTTTCACGACTGGAACATGTAGTCATTCATTCATTCATTCAACAAATTCTATGAGTCACTACTTTGTGCCAGGTGGGGAGCCAGGGTTAGCAGAGGAAGAACTGTCTGACATTGAAGTTAGGGCTGCTTCCGAGGACGGGCACCTGCCTGGGCCTGTGTTCCAGTTTTCTCACAAGCCACCACAAATGTAGGGCTGAAGACAACAATCCTGTGTTTTGCTCACAAGTGTGCCATTTGGGCAGGATTGGTGGGCACGGTTCATCTCCGCTCCTGCAGAGCATTGTTTGAAGCCCGGCTCCGCATCTGGTGGTCAGTGCTGGCCACCAGCTGGGACCTCGGCGGGCCTGTCAGCTCGAGCACAGAGATGTGGCTGTCCACGTGCCTGCCTGCGTCCTTGCAGTGTGGTGGCTGGGCTCCAAGAGAGAGCCAGAGAGAGAGGAAGCGGAAGTTGCCGGTGTCTTAACACTGAGGCCCAGAAGCTGGCACATGCTACTTCCCCTGTATTCCATTGGTAAAGAAGGCACAGAGCCTGGATTCAAGGACAGGGGGCATAGACCTCTCATCTTGATGAGAGAATGTCAAAGACCTTTGGGATCATGTTTTAAAATCACCACAGCCTGGCCCTGGCCAGTTTGGCTCAGGGGTTGGAGCATCAGCGGCAGACCAAAGAGTCATGGGTTCAATTCCGGTCAAGGCGTACCTCGGTTCCGGTTTGGTCCCCGGCCCTGGTCGGCTTGTGCAAGAGGCAGCCAGTTGATGTGTCTCTCTAACATCAATGTTTCTCTCTCTCTTCCTCCTTCTCTATCTGAAGAGAAATGGAAAAATATCCTCGGGTGAGGATTAAAAAATAAACAAATAAGTAAAATCGCCACAGCGTGCACATTGGGGAGAAATGGTCCCAGCTGTGGGAGAGGAGTGGCAAGGGCTTTAAAACCAGCTGTAAACCCTTCCATCCGTAAAACATAATGGTTAAAACGTGGGTTAACCATTTTTAACCCACAGTTACTCTGCCCTGCGGAGCTACATGCTGACGCCTTCTGCTCATGGAAGATCATCATACACTGAATGGTGACCATCCTAGCCAAGGGCCCAGTCCCAAGAATTACCTAGGCCCCGGACTAAGTGTTCTCCATGTATTCACCCATTCCTTAACTGATCTGATTTCTAGGTCCCCTTACCAAGCTGGTCAACATCCATGGGAAACATCGACACTTGTCAACATTCCTTGGAAAATACCACCCTTCACCCAGTGCTCAGGTCCAAGTACCATGTGGCCTCATCTCAAAACACAGCCTGGTATCTGCAGCAGCCTCTTGGTTCTGGGTTTGAGGAGCCTGAAGCCTTCTCTCCTGTGGTGCGATTAACCTCTGGCCCCCCATTCGCAACAATTCCATTCCACCATTATTAAGAAGGAGCCTGTGCCTAGGCAGCTAACAGTTGGGACCAAAGGGTAGGGTTTTGCATTACCTACAGAAGGGAAAACTCACAGTGCACATTACAGCGTCCTTTCTCAAGGGCCCTTTAGCTAAAGATTCCTGTTACCAGAGTCACGGAAGTAGCACCAGCAGGGAGTAAGACATGAGCTGTACAGTGGTTTTCACCAAGTTGGAAACACGCAAGAGGACCTTGAAATAACATTGAGAGATGCCAATATCTGATTTCACTTCTGCATCCGAACCAGCCATCCTGCTTCTCCCCAAGTGACAGAGGGCACATCCAAGAAAAGATCTGGCTCCTAAACTGACTAGCTCCAGAGAAAACTAGTCATCAAGGTGTTTAATTGGCAGCATGTGACTATTAGGAGCTAATTAACTTGTTCTGTCACACTTTAATTAATGTTTCTCATTCGGCCACTGCATAGCTGGTGCAAGTTGAGAGAAAGGAGGAGGGCCCGCTGGCCAGGCCCTAGACTGTCCAGAGCTATTCCCAGCACCAAGGTGGAGCTGAGCTGAGCAGACTGGGCAGTGTGTGGGGCTGCGCAGCTCATTCCAGGGCCCAAGCCCCAGAAGGTACTTTGCATTCACTTAATCAATAGTTACTGAGGCTCTATTCTGTGTCAGCCAGGCAGGCAGAGAGGGTAGTGGGGAGATTGTGGCTAAGCCTTGGTTCAAATCCTACCTCTGCCTCTTACTCATTGTATAACCACGCACCACCTAGCCCTTCTGAATTTCAACGTTCTTATCTGTAGGATGACAACAAGTAACACCTGCCTCATACAGCTATTGTTTAAAAATAAAAATCAGATATCCTCCATCCTATATTCAAAACTCTTCAATGACTTCCCGTCTCAGAGGAAAAGCTAATACCCTCACAGTGATATGAAAAGCTTTTGATAATTTTTGTCCCCGTTCCCCTACCCCCTTAGCTCTCTACCTTCTCCTCCTACTTCTTTCTCCTCCCTCTTTGCACTCCACCACTCTACTCTGTTTGCTGTACCTTGGGCACACCAGGTCCTCTCTGCCTCAGGGCCTTTGCACTTGCTGTTCTTTCTACCTATAACATCCTTCTCCCCAGATATCCACATGGTTCACACCCTCAATCTTTACTCAAGTCACCTTTTCAGAGACACGTCCTCTGACCTCCCTATTTAAAATTCTAACACTCTATCCCACCCAAAATAAAAAGTTGGCAAGTACTCTCTCCCATTTCTGCTTTAATTTTTCCCTTCACCTTAATCCCATCTAATATATCATATATTTCAATATATTGTGCTTATTTATTGTTTTAGAATACCTAACCCACTCCAATATAGAAAGCAAACTCAATGATAGCACATAACATTTTGTTTGTGTTGCTCCCAGCTGCATTTCCAGTGCCTAGAGCAGTGTGCCTGGTCCACGGTAGGCACTTGATAAATATTTGTTGAATAAATAAATGAATGTTAAATGAGATAAAGCATACAAAGGACATACCACAGTGCCTGGTGCATATTGGAGCCCAGATTAAGGACCTCAAAGCCACTAGGGAAACAACTCATCACACGCCCACTGTACAAATAATTTTCCAACACACTCCATCACTGGGAGCAGAGGGAGGATGGACAAGAGACCCCTTGTGGCAAGAGTGAGTTGTTGCAATCAGCCACCCACAGGATTTATCCAGGCCTGGCTGTATGACAAGCATTCTGCCATATACCCTGGGAATGCAGATGAGAATGGTACATGTGGCTCGCCTACAAGAAGCTTGGAGTTTAGGGATCAGCAAGCTTCCCTGTAAAGGGCCAGATAGTAACTATTTTTGACTTTGCAGGTCATACCATCTCTCCCAATGACTCAACTCTGCCATTGCAGCAGCCCTAGAGAATCTGCAAATGTGTGGGTGTGGCTGAGTTCCAATACTTTATGAATCCTAATAATTAAATTTTATAGAATTTTATGTGTCACAAAATGTTATTCTTTTCTTGATTTTTTCCAACCATTTAAAAATGTATAAACTATTCTTAGCTCACAAGCTATACCAAAAATGGACCAGATTTGGGCCTTGGGCTGTAGTTTGCCACCGCTGGTCTAGACAGAGAAAAAGAAGATAAAATACTTTGCTTGTGACTAAGGTTTAAAATAGGACACTGCAGACTAAATTCCATAAAGGTTCATGGGAGATGGGGTAATTAGACAAGGGCCAGAGTTGTCAGGAGAGGTATGTTTTGGGGCAGAGGGATTATGCCCAGAGGCTGAAATTGTCTTTGCCAATCATTTCTTTAACACAGGTGCCTTGTGGGAATTATAATAATTTCACAAACCAATAGCATACAGGATAATGTCTCTTAATAAGCCAATAAAAAATAACATACTTTGAATTTACAGTTATCTCACGCAAGAGGCATTTAAGGGAAATAAAGTCCAGATTTAGTTTGAGGTGTACCTTTCTACAAGCTGGTTCTCGGGAAAGTCGGCTGTGCCAGCTCTGAGCTGGTGTCCAGCTGCCAGTGCAAAATGCAAGGTTCTTGCTCCTGGGGCACGTTGCTAAGGAACGAAGACGACGCGCTTGGCGGGCAGGACAACATCCTTCACGGGGCTGCTGCTTGGTTTTCACCTCCGCTGGTGAGGGGTCGCTTTACCATGGCAGGAGCCCCAAAGTCTTTGGGGAGCTCTTTAGATCAGCAAAGCCGCGCCTTGCCTAGACTGAACACTCTCGGTGGTCCTCATAAACTCTGGGCATTTCTGGCCGAAATGTCCCCTAGCCATAGCTGCCGTCATGGCTTCACATGTTCTTATCGATAAGCCGTCGGCAGCGGAGCTACGGGGTGCTTATCAACAACCATAGACACTGGTGATGACATCCTAATACAACTTCACTCTTTTTATTGATTTTATTTATTTTTTAGAGAGAGAGGAAGGGAGAGGGAGAGAGATAGAAACATCGATGAGAGAGAACATGAATTGGCTGCCTCCCGCATGCTCCCCACTGGGGATCCGGCCCACAACCTGGGCATGTGCCCTGACCGGGAATCGAACTGGCGACCTCTTGGTGCATGGGTCGATGCTCAACCACTGAGCCACACCAGCCGGGCCAACTTCACTCTTATAGCAAAATAACTTTACGTATAAAAACAACGTTATTTTTGTCAGAAACGAGTGGATTTGAAATCGTAGGAAACCAATACACAACAAAAGGCTTTGAGGAAGAGGCAGAACTTTGGCCTAAGCACTGAGATATGGTCAGGGTCAGGGAGGCTAAGCGGAGAACAGAAAAGCTTCCCCAACATGGAAAATTACAGTGAGAAGGCAAGCCAGGTGCAGCCCCTTAGGCAGTGCAGAGACCCCACCCCTGGCTTTTGTTAATTCCCTTACATCCGCCAACCACCTGAACCACAGCGGAACTAGAAAGCCCCCAAATACACTGAAGCTTATCATGTATAAAAGGCGGCTGGAACCTGGGGACAGGGCTCAGCCTTTGGAGGTGACTCTGCTGGGCCAGCACTGGTACGCATTAAACAGTCATTTTCTAATCCTCTGAGTGTACGCTGTCTGTCTCTTCCTGCCGGCCAAATTTCTGCCACAACAATAGTACTGTATCAATAGTAATACTAATAACAATATCAAGTGTATAGGATGTAGGATGCCCAGCTCTCCACATTTTATAAGCATTATTTAATTTAATCCTCATAGGAAGTAAGTTCACCCTTTTTTTCAAATGAGGAGACCAAGGCTCAGAAGGTTAATAATTTTTCCCAATATACAGTCAGTAGCAGAGTCGGAATCTCAGCCTAGGTTGTCAGCCTCCAAGCCCAGCCTCCTCCCACTAGATTCCACACTTTGATCTAGATTCCCTCCCATTTCCTATGATCAGAGCTGCCCGGTCCCTGGTGTGTCTGTATTCATGTAAATAACCATTTCCTAAATACACTCAATGAAAAATCAATTACATAGCAAAGAGGCTGAGGTTTGGATAAACAACCTAATTGTTCCCTCTGGGGCTGCAGGTTGAGCAATCCCTGCAGAAAGCAGAATGAGTTAACATTTGTTAAGAGCTCCTCCTCAGACACTGAATATGCATTTTCTTCCTCTTAGACCCTAATGGCCTGAGTCCCTATGGCCAAGCTCCCCCACCCCGCAGCATCCCAGGGAAGTTCCTGGTCTCTTATACCATTCCCAATGGGGCAAACTGAGAACCCCATGCTCAAAGTAGACCTTTAAAAGTTGACTTGAGAATTTGGCTCCCAGGAGTGCCTCCCAGGTGCCATACTCAAAGATGAACACCTGGCTGCCTTCCTGACTGATTTGATTGCACACCTCCAGGAAGACCACCCTGCTCATACCCCTGTATGCTCCTCATGACTTCTCTGGTTCTATACTTAAAATTTGGCAATTAGCTCTGACTCGTTTGGCTCAGTTGTTAGAGCATCGGCCTGAGGACTGAAGGGTCTCGGGTTTGATTCCCTGTCAAGGTCACGTACTTGGTTCCAAGTTTGATCCCAGCCCCTGTTGGGTCATTTGGGAGGCAACCAATTGATATGTCTCTCTCTCCCATCAATGTTTCTCTCTCTCTCCCCCCCTCCCTCCTTTCCACTCTATCTAAAACTCAATGGAAAAATATCCTTGGGGAACCCACTATATGGGAGAGTGTAATTGCCAATGATACATCAGATAAGGAGTTAATTTCCCAAATATATAGAGTAATCATACAACTCCACAAAAGGAAGACAAAGAACCCAATTAAAAAATGGGCAGAGGACCTAAATAGACACCTCTCCAAACAGGACATACAAATGGCCAAGAGACATATGAAAAAATGCTCAACGTCACTAATCATCAGAGAGATACAAATTAAAACAACTATGAGGTATTACCTCATACATGCCAGAATGGCCGCCATCAACAAATCATCAAACAACAAGTGCTGGCGAGGGTGTGGAGAAAAGGGGACTCTAGTACACTGCTGGTGGGAATGCAGACTGGTGCAGCCACTATGGAAAACAATATGGTGTTACCTCAAAAAATTAAAAATTGATCTGCCATTTGACCCAGTGATCCCACTTCTAGGAATATATTCTAAGAAGCCTGAAGCACCAATCAGAAAGAATATATGTACCCCTATGTTCATAGCAGCACTATTTACAATTGCTAAGATCTGGAAACAGCCCAAGTGTCCATCAGTAGATGAGTGGATAAAAAAAGCTGTGGTACGTATACACTATGGAATACTATGCAGCTGTAAGAAAGAAAGATCTCTTATCCTTTGAGACAACATTGGGGGCCTGGAGAGTATTATGCTAATCGAAATAAGCCAATCAGAGAAAGACAAATACCACATGATCTCACTTATTTGTGGAATATAATGAACAAAATAAGCTGAAAAACAAAATAGACCCAGAGACACAGAAGTAGGGTACAGACTGACAAACCTCAGATGATGGGGACGGGGGGGGGGGCGGGAATGGATGAGATAAATCAAAGAACTTATATGCATATATTCGTAACCAATGGACATAGACAACAATGCTGGGGGGGGGGGCGGGATCGGGAGGAGGGTGCCTGAGGGGAAAAAGGAGACACAAAATGAATTAATAAAAAGAAAAGAAAAAAAATATCCTTGGGTGAGGATTAATAACAACAACAAAATTGGCAATTAGACTTTCTTTTGAGTCAGGACACTGTCCCTGGTTGATATGCAAAGAACCAAAGAAAAAGGTATTCCATCAAACCTTGTAGAGCATTGACATCTTACTATGAATTAGTTTTCAGAACTTTTCAACCAGACAGGTAATTAAAATTGAACATTGTCTAGAGAATATGTAGAATCCAGGGTTGGGGCATAGTAAGGGAAGGCTGAACACAGAAAAACTCTGAAAGGATGGTATTCTAAACTGAATTTGCACCCTGAGAGCGTCAGCCTGCGGACCAGTGAGTCACGGGTTCAATTCCGACCAAGGGCACCTACCTCAGTTGCGGTTCATCCCCGACCATGGTCGGGGTCGTGCAGGAGGCAACCAGTCGATGTGTCCCTTTCACATCGATGTTTCTCTCTCTCTCCCTTTCTCCCCCTCCCACTCTATCTGAAGATAAATAGAAAAATATCCTCGGGTGAGGATTAAAAAAATAAATAAATAAATAAATAAATAAATGAACTGAATTTGCATGGGTTGACCCAGCCCCCACTTAGCTATTGTCATCTGTCATTTATGATGAGCCAGGCAGGGTGTGTGATTGGTGATGCTTACAGATAAGGTATGGTCCCTAACCTGGGGCTCACAATGACTACAGCGTACGATTAGCACCGTAGGAACAGGAGCACATCGATCAGCACTGAGATAAAGCATCCCAAGCTCTGGCCGTCTGACCATGGAAGCAGCGGAATAACTGAAGGAGCCCTGAGCAGGACAGGTGCTCATCCTGGTTCTTCTGTGCATATTTGCCGTGTGACTTGCATGAGAAGCTTCATTCATTTATTCATTCATTCACTCACTCAACTTTGTGCCGGCACTGTGCTAAGCTCTGGGGATGAATATACTGCAGTGATATTTCTACACCAAAGTCCGTGTACATAGTGCTTCAAAAGGCCAAAACTTACAACATCAGGGTTTGGAGTAAGGAACGGTTTACTGATCAAGAAGGCACCAATGGAGAAGGGAGTCGTACTGGAGCCTCAGATCCATCTTGCTTGCTGGACTGGGTAAGGGCGTTTAAGAGGTTGGGGGAACAGGTATGCAGAGGTGCTGGTGGGGCGAATTTTTATTGTGGTGAAACAGGAAAGTTCAAACAGGGACCAAGGGCCTCAAGCTTCACCCCTCCCCTTTTCCATCTTATCCTGGCTGGAACATCATGGATGTGACTTTTTCTGACCACCTGTTCCCTGCTTCCCCTCCCCAATTTCCTGTAGTTGAGACAACAAGAACCAGTCTCAGCCCGATTCAGCAGCCATACTGACCTAAAAGTGACGACAGGGCCATGATAATATCTCCATAATAAATTTGCATTGCGGTTTCCCACCGCTGTGCCTCCGCTCCACCCTCCACCCCTGCCCCAGTTGCCCTGACAGTTTGGAGGCCAAAAAAGAAATTGCTCTCTAGAGAGGAGGGACGAAGACAAGCTGCCTCATCAGTCACCCCACCAGCGTCGGAAGCCTAGGACCCCCTTACCCCCCTTGCCTATGTTTAATAAAAACCTTCCACCCAGACCCCAGCTGGGACGCTCATTCTCGGAGGTTGCCGGCTCTCCCTTCTTGAGAGCGTCCTTTTGCTTTCATAAATTTACTGTGTTTTCCTAAATCTTCCTATTGCGATCTCAAGTCCTTTCTTGTGCTGTGACAAGAACCTGGACCCAGGTAGCAGATTGAGGCCTCCCTGGTTGCTGCCCGGCATCGATAGGACCTTGGAATTTAGCCATTTGTGATAAAGGGGCGTCAGCATCAGATCTTCCTGGACAATTGACTCTTGGCTACTGAAAGGGTTCCAGCGTTCAAGTTCTGGTTATGTTCGGGTCCTTTGGTTCGGGTGGGGAAGGGGGGCGCACTTTCATTCCAGATACAGCTGGAAGCCAAAGTTCTCTCCTCTGCTCATGCTGCAGCTTCATGACTTGTGATTTTGCTCTGTGGTCTCTGAAAAGCAACTCAGCACCTTATCAAACAGGATAGGACCATTTTGAGCTGGTTCTGTGGTCACAGTGATAATGTAACAGATACTATCCCTGCTCTCATAGGTTTTACAGTCTAACGGGGGAAACAGACACCGAAAGAAATAATTTCACAGACGATTTGCCTATAAAATGAAGTTGGTCTATACTGGAGGCCTTCAATCATCGCTGCAGATTAGAATCAACTAGGAAGCTTTAGGGGGAAAAAAAAATATGACTATCTGGGCATTATCTCCAAAGATTACAATTCAAACTGGTAGGGCTCAGGCACAGATATTTTTATAAGTTTCCCCAAGTGATTCTAAGGTGTAATCAGGGGTGAGAACCAGTGAGCTAGACAATATCTAAAGTCTTTTCTGCTCTAACATTCTATTAGTCTTTTATATTCTGTGGATAATCTAAGACATTTTTGTGTGCATATATGTGTATTTCTGTCTGTATGCATATGAGAGAAAGACAAAGATACACAGGATTAGAGAAAGAGAGAGACCAAAACCAAGTGGAATGCAGATAAGACAAAACATTGGAGACCAGTGGGAAAATAATATATATCCATACTTCCCAAACTTGGCCTGAGGAATGTCCAGTTGGAAGAGACTACTGGCCTACTCAACCTTCTTCCTTCCATCCCTCTTTAGTTATAAATCTCTGATTTAATTCAGGGCAGAAATGTGCCCAGCTCTCAGCCTTCATTTCCCAGCCTCCATGACAGCTAAATGTGATCATCGAGATGCAAATAGAAGTCATGGAGGGGACTTCCAGAAACCCTCCTTAAGGGAGATATTCACCAAGGTGGAGCATACTTATATCCTTCACCCCTCCTTCCAACTTTCTGCCTGGAACAGAGTGTGATGGCCAGATATCGTTAGCTACCTCGAACTGTGTAGTGACCTTGAAGATGGAAGCAGTGAGCTGAGGATATTAGAACAGAGAGATAAAGGAGCCTAGTTCTCAGATAGTATCACGGCGTCACAATCTCCTGGACTGCTTATTTCTGGTGTTCTTTCACCTGAAAAAAGTTAAAACCCCACTTTGTTTAAACAACACACTGCAGGTTATTTGACTCTGATACCGGCATTCTATGAAAAAAAATTTTTAAATCCCCTCTTCAAATAAGCTTGGGAAATATTCATACCACAGTGTAATTCTCCACCTTGTCTGTCAGGACTCTCATTGTACATCTGCCCAGTAATAAAGGCTCATAACAGAGAAACCTGTTCACTTTGTTTAACTTGGCATTCAGAACCTGGCTTTCCCTGCACTTCCCTCCCAAAACAATATAGTCAAGCACAGACACATAGAGAATCTTTTAATATTGCACAAAACTAATATTCTTCAGTGCATTATTTGAGAACCTCTGACATAGAGGTGTAAACACACACCTGTTGAAATTCCAGCATACCCAATATCTGAGCAGTTCAATCCCAAACATCAATCAAATGTTTCATAGCCGATGTGACAGAACAACCAGTGAAATGTTTTCTTTCCATTTAGTTGTCGGTGCCTTGGAATGACAAAGTCACAAATGCTTTGCTCAGAAACAGCTCCAACAAGCCGAATCCCAGATGGCCTGGATGACTTTTCTCCTTCTGGCAGCCAGACTCTGCTTGTCTTCTGCTTTGACTCAGCTCCATGTTGTGTGTTGACCTGTGTTTTCCTGCTCTGGCCCACCTGGAAGGCTGCCTGGGATGTAAACAAAAACCAAGGCTGCCCAAGAGCTGGCTTTCAGAATGAGGCTCTGTTGATAAACCCATTTCTCAGGCTGACCTGAGAGAGTACAAATCACCCAGCCATTGGCTTCTCCTTCATGGTAACCGTGACTATACACAGACATGCAGCCTGACCTATTCTGGAGTGACATCTGACTTGGCCATTTCAGGAGTCCCAAAGAGATCGCCTAGGTCTGCAACACTAATTGTTTTAAAAACAACTGAAATGTTTTCTGGGGCTACTGAAGTTGACAAGTTGTACTGGATAAAACCCACAGATAAAAATTTTATGTGATTTCTTTTGAATGCAGTGTGCATTATTCAATAGGCACTTTAAATCTATTTTATCAAATAATATACTGAGACATGTACTCCAGTTACAATCTATCTTGAGACTATTTCATCTTATAAAATGTTTAAAATTATTTTCTCCTACACCTATTAATTAAAAACTTAAATAGTAGCTACTGCACAAATAAATTTTTAGCAATACAGTTGATCCTTGAACAACATGGGCATTGAAAATCAGCAAATAACTTTTGACTCCCCCAAAACCTAGTAGTCCCTGGATATCCACAGGGAATTGGTTCTAGGAACCCCCCAAATCCCAAAATCCAAGGATGCTCAAGTCCCCAATACATATAAAATGGCATAGATCAATGCATACAGTTGGCCCTCCATATCCTTGGGCTCCCAACCACACATCAAAAACAGTACAGGTATTTACTGAAAAAAATATCTATGTATAAGTGGACCCATGTAGTTCAAACCCGCGTTGTTCAAGGACCTACTGTACTATATATACCTTTCTCCTTCATTGAATGTGCTAGAGAGTTTATCTCAATGTCTAAAGAAATTAAAGAAGTTATTTCTGTGTTTTTATACAAGATTCCTATTAATTATTAAGCACACACTTGCATGCACATTTACTAAAAAAAAAAAAATGCCATATGATTTATCATGTTTTTTTATAAGTAACTTACAATTTTGACTGCACATAAGATTGAATTTTGAAACAGCTTATATTTATTCTTGTTTTTATAACTTTCTATAAAACAGATTCATTATATTATATCCTTCATGATTTTAATCTTGACTTCTTTTAGTAATCTTTTTTACAAAATTAGAAGTAATCCTTTTTATGGTGGTTTTCATAATCTTCCTCAAAACATGTATTGCAGTGTTGATTTGAATTAAAAATTTGTCAGACTTTTTCTTAGAGAAAGTAAGTCTGATTTGCAGACTGGTTGGACAAGGAAAACTTGTTTTCTTAAATAGATTATGCACAAGGCTGTTTTCATAAAATGAGCTCAATCTGAGCTATAAGGTTCTAACAAAAAAGATACTTAAGCATGTCATAAAATAAAAGCATTTTATGTTTTAAAATTGCATTGGGAAAAGTGGATTGATATTAACAATATTTTAATTTTCCAACCCTTTCTTAATAAATTGGGCTAGACAAGGTGAAAAAAATAACAGATGTAATTACAAGTCATTGAATAGACTTAAGAAAAGGCTTTTTGGATACTCCCAGAAATCGAGAGAGTGAATGGTTCTAACAAAGGATAACAAATCCCTCAGGAAATCTTTTTTCTCTTTCAACAAAATTGAAGAATAAATATTTTTGGATGATGGGTCACTGTGTAAAATGGGGCATGTAACCCCAAATAGTTCAAATAATTAATGAAGTTATCATAATAAAACATCTATTCCTATCAACTTATTAGTGTAAACAAGATTTGTCAGTGTTCACACCTATAAAAAACAAAACAAAATGTTTTAAAAGACTAGAATTAATGCTGCTCCCTTTCTCATTCTAGCAGTAAGTAATATTTATTATCTAATTGGGAGAATCACATTAATCTCATTAAGAAACATAATCCCAATTATTTTTATTATTTAATTTAGTATTGACAAAATTTGTTACATTTTGTTATTTTGATTATGTGCACACTGACGATAAATTATAATGGCCATTCATTTAAGAAGTAATTTTAACACTTAGAATCTTATGGAAAATTTCAATATTAAAATTTCTGACTATACACAACAAAGTATATATACTTAACACTATTGAACTGTACACTTAAAAATGATAAAGATGGCAGATTTTGTTATGTGTTTTTTAAGCAATTAAAAATTCAAAATAATTAAAATTTCTGATTACATGATAATATATTTTCAGAAATGTGTACTTGGTGGTCAATAAAAGATTAGCAAGCATAGATGGACTTCAGCAACTCTCCTTTCCTGAGCTGTCTGGGCCTGACAGTGAAGTTTTCTCTTGGGAATATAAGGGAGCACTGAGGAAAACCAGGCCCTGGAGACCTGCATAACAGCTCACATGCTGTGGTCAGGAGTGAGCCTCACAGTCAGACAGCCTAAGAGGCGATCCCACCCATGAACAGGACAACATCAATCAAGACCAAATTACAACAGGAGAGCCCAAATAACCCATACAAGGGACATCTCTAGAGCACCCAGCTCAGGAGATCAAAGAGACTGCACCACTGGGTCCCACAGAACACTTACTACAGAAGGACACTCCACGAAGACTGGGAGGCATAGGAGTTTGATCTAATACATAGAAACAAATGCAAAGGGACAGCAGAAATGGGGAGACAAAGAAACAAAACCCCAAATGGAAGAAATGGAGGAAAACCAGAAAAAGAGCTAAATGAAATGGAGGCAAGCAATTTATCATATAGATTTAAAAGTAATGATTATAAGGATGATCAAGGAACTTAGTGAGAATTACAAGGAACTTAGTGGGAACTACAACAGCATGAAACAAGTAGTAGAAACCATGAATAAGAGCCAGTCAGAAATGAAGAATAACACCTGACATCAAGAATACACTGGAAGGGCCCTGACCAGTGTGGCTCAGTGGATAGAGTGTCAGCCTGTGCACTGAAGGGTCGTGGGTTTGATTTCTGGTCAAAGGCATGTACCTGCCTTGCAGGTTCAATCCCCAACCTCAGTTGGGGCACATGTGGGAGGTAACCAATCGATGTGTCTCTCTCACATCAATGTTTCTCTCTCGCTCGCTCTCTACTTTGCTCAATCCCTTCCACTCTCTCTAAAAACCAATGGAAAAAATATCCTTGGGTGAGGATTAACAAAAAATAAAAAGAATACACTGGAAGGAATCAAAAGTAGAGTGAATTAGGCAAAAGATCAAATCAGTGACTTGGAAGACAAGGTAGGAAAAAAACACCCAATTAGAGTAGCAAAAAGAAAAAAAGAATGAAAAAACAGGAGGATAGTTTAAGGGAACTTTGGAACAATATGAAATGTAACAACATCTGCATCATAGGGGTACCAGAAGGAGAAGAAAGTGAGTAAGGAATAGGTAACCTGTTTAAAGAAATAATAACAGAAAACTTTCCTCATATGGTGAAGAAAAAAGTCACACAAATTCAGGAAGCATAGAGAGTTCCAATCAAGATGAACCCAAAGAGACCCACTCCAAGACACATCATAATTAAAATGACAAACTTTAAAGACTAAGAAATGATCTTAAAGGCAGCAAGAGAGAGACAGAAAATTACCTACAAGGGAGTACCCATTAGAATGCCAGTTGATTTCTAAACAGAAATACTTCAGGCCAGAAGGGATTGGCATGAAGTATTCCAAGTAAGGAAAAGCAAGGACTTGAACCCAAGACTACTCTATCCAGTAAAACTATTATTTAAAATTATGGGTGAAATAAAGAGCTTCCCAGACAGAAAAAGGCAAAAGGAGTACCTTTTTACCACCAAACCAGCATTGCAAGAAATGTTACAGGGAGTGCTTTAAAATCAAGAAGAAATTGAGAGAGGGAGGAACAGAGTTATAAAGACAAAAAAAGGCAATAAACAAGTACCTATCAATAATAACCTTAAATGTAAATGAACTAAATGCTCCAATAAAAAGATATAGGTAGCTGAATGGATAAGAAAACATGACCCATATATATGTTGTCTACAAGAGACCCACCTCATAACAAAAGATTCAAATAGATTGAAAGTTAATGGATGGAAAAAAATATTCCATGCAAATGGAAAAGGAAAAACAAAAGCTGAGGTAGAGATATTCATATCTGACAAAATAGACTTCCAAGCAAAGGTCATAATAAGAGATGAGGAAGGAAACTACATAATACTAAGAGGATTGTTCCAACAAGAGGATATAACCCTGGTAAACATATATGTGCCCAATATAGGAGCACCTAAATATATATATATATATATATATATATATATATATATATATATATATATATATATATATAATCTCTTGGAGACTTTAAGGGAGAGCTCAAGAGCAATACAGTCATAGTAGGGGACATTAACAACACACTAACATAACTGGATAGATCTTCCAGACAAAAATCAACAAGGAAACAGCAGCCTTAAATGACACACTAGATCAGATGGATTTAATTGATATTTACAGAACATTTTATTCCAAAGCATTCTTCTCAAGTATATATGGATCATTCTCAAAGACAGACCATATGTTAGAACACAAAATAAGTCTTAACAAATTCAAGAAGATTGAAATCATATCAAGCATCTTCTTGGATCACAATGGCATGAAACTAGAAATCAACTACAATAAAAAATCTCAAAAATATTCAAACACATAGAGACTAAATAGCTTATTATTAAACAGTGAATGGCTCACCAATGAGATCAAGGCATAAATCAAAAACTTCCTGGAAACAAACAAAAATGAACACACAACAACCAAAAATCTATGGGACACAGTGAAAGCAGTCCTGAGAGGGAAGTTCATAGCATTACAGATCTATCTCAAGAAACAAGAAAAAGCTCAAATAAACAGTTTAACCTTACAACTAAGAGAATTAGAAAGAGAACAACAAGAAAAGCCTAGAGTAAGTACAAGGAAGGAAATAATAAAAATCAGAGTGGAAATAAATGATATAGACACTTAAAAAAAAATACAAAAGATCAATGAAACCAAGAGATGTTTCTTTGAAAAGATAAACAAGATTGATGAACCTTTAGCCAGACTTATCACAAAACAAAGAGAGAGGACCCAAATAAATAAAATCAGATATGAAAAAGGCAAAGTAACAACTTACATCACAAAAATACAAAGGATTGTAAGAAAAT
Organism: Tadarida brasiliensis; assembly: GCA_030848825.1. Taxonomy (NCBI): domain Eukaryota; kingdom Metazoa; phylum Chordata; class Mammalia; order Chiroptera; family Molossidae; genus Tadarida; species Tadarida brasiliensis. Next base: position 34,364,056 of record CM061275.1, read on the forward strand.
TCTTTGAACATCTGTATACCAACAAACTGGACAACCTAGATGAAATTGACAAATCCCTAGAAACATGCAATCTGTCAAAACTCAATCAGGAAGAATCAGAAAACCTGAATAGGCCAATAACAACTAATGAAATTGAAGCAATAATAAAACAACAACAAAATCTCCCAAGAAACAAAATCCCTGGACCAGATGGCTTCACAGGTGAGTTTTATTAAATATTCAAAGAAGTAACACTAGCCCTCCTCTAACTATTCCAAAAAATTCAAGAGGAGGAAGGACTCCCAAGCTCATTTCATAAGGCCAGCATTATCTTAACTCTAAAACCAGATAAGGACACTACAAAGGAAGAAAATTAGAGGCCAATATCCCTGATGAACACAGATGCTAAATTCCTCAACAAAACATTAGCAAATAGGATCCAGCAATACATTAAAAAGATCATCCACCATGACCAAGTGGGATTTATTCTGGGAATGCAAGGATGGTCAATATTCACAAATCAATAAACTCAATACACCACATAAACAAAATGAAAGATAAAAATCATATGATCATATAAATAGATGCAGAAAAAGCATTCAACAAAATCCAGCACTCATTTATGATAAAAACTCTCAGCAAAGTGGGAATAAAGGGATCATACCTCAACATAATAAAGACCACATATGACAAACCTACAGCCAACATCATACTCAATGGGCAAAATTAAAAGCATTTCCCTTAAGATCAGGAACAAGACAGGAATGTTCACTTTTGCCACTCTTATTCAACATATTAATAGTATTGAAAGTCCTAGCCACAGTGTTCAGACAAGAAGAAGAAATAAAAGGCATCCACATTGGAAAGGAGAAAGGAATACTGACATTATTTGCAGATGATATAATATTCTACATAGAAAACCCTAAAGATTCCACCAAACACTGCAAGATTTAATTTAAAAGTGCAGCAAAGCAGCAGGATACAAAATTAACACCTGGAAATCAATAGCATTTTTATATACCAATAATGAACCCTCAGAAAGAGAAACTAAAAACAAAACAAAAAACCCATTTACCATTGCAACAACAAAAAATAAGATACCTGGGAATAAACTTAACCAAGGAGGTTAAAGACCTGTACTCAGAAAACTACAGGACATTGAAAAAGAAAATAGAGGAAGAAAAAAACAAGTGGAAGAATATACCATGCTCATGGATTGAAAGAATTAACATCATTAAAATGTACATACTGTCCAGAGCAATCTACAGATTCAATGCAATCCCTATTAAAATACCAATAGCATATTTCACAGATCTAGAACAAATATTACAAAAATGTATATAGAACCAAAAAAAGACCCCCAGATAGCCACAGCAATATTGAGAAAGAAGAGCAATTGAAGGGATGGATCAAAGTACCAGATACCAAACTATACTACAAAGCCATTGTAATCAAAACAGCTTGGTACTGGCACAAGAACAGGCATATAGATCAATGGAACAGGACAGAGACCCCAAAAATTGACCCATGCCAATATGGTCAATTAATATTTGACAAAAGAGGTAAGAGCATACAATGGAGTAAAGATAGTCTTGTCAATAAATCATGCTGGGAAAATTGGACAGGTACATGCAAAAAAATTAAACTAGACCACCAACTTACACCATACATAGGAATAAACTCAAAATGGACAAAAGGCTTAAATGTAAGTCATAAAACCATAAAAATCCTAGAAGAAAACATAGGCAGCAAAATCTCAGACATCTCACATCGCAGTATTTTTATCAATACATTGCCTAGGGCACGGGAAACAAAGGGAAAAAATTAACAAATGGGACTATATCAAACTAAAAAGCTTCACACAGCAAAAGAAACCATCAACAAAATGAAAAGGGAACCTACTGTATGGGAAAATATATTCACCAATGATACATATGATCATTAATTTCCAAAATATACAAAGAACTCATACAACTCAACAACAGGAAAACAAACAATCCAATTTTAAACAAGCCCTGGCCACTTTGGCTCCACAGTTGGAGTGTTGGCCTGCAGACTGAGGGGTTGTGGGTTTGATTCCCAGTCAAGGGCATGTTGAGGATTCGATCCCCAGCCTCGGTCAGGATTATGTGGGAGGAAATCAATTGATATCTCTCTTACATCTCTCTCTCTCTCTCCCCCTCTCCCCTTTCCACTCTCTCAAAAAAAAAAAAAAAAAAAAAATCAATGGAAAAATATCTTCAGGTGAGGATTAACCAAAAAAAAGGGGGGGGGCGGCCAAAGGATATGAATAGAACACTTCTCCAAGAGGACATACAGATGGCCAAAAGACATATGAAAAAATGCTCAATGTCACTAATCATCAGAGAGATGCAAATTAAAATGACAGTGAGGTATCACCTCACACCAGCCAGAATGGTTACCATCAATATGCTGGTGAAGATGTGGAGAAAAGGAAACCCTAGTACACTGCTGGTGGAAATGCAGACTGGTGCAGCCACTGGAAAAAAGTATGGAGAACTTAAAAATGGAACTGCCATTTGACCCAGTGATCCCACTTCTGGGAATATATCTTAAGAATCCCAAAACACCAATCAGAAAAAATATATGCATCCCTATGTTCATGGCAGCATTATTTACAATAGCTAAGATCTGGAAACACCTCAAGTGCCCATCAATAGATGAATGGATAAGAAAATTGTGGTACATTTACATAGTGGAATACTATGAAGCTATAAAAAAGGAGCTCTTACCCCTTGAGACACATGGACCTGGAGACTATTATGCTAAGCAAAATAAGCCAGTTAGAGAAAGACAAATATCACATGATCTCACTTATTTGTGGAATCTAATAAACAAAATAATCTGATGAACAAAATAGGTTTAGAGGTATGGATACATAGAACAGAATAACAGATCTCAGTGTGTGGGGGGTGGGGGGGAACCGGAAGAGATTAACCAAAAACATATATGCATTTTTGCACAACCCATGGTCACAGACAATAGCATGAGGAAGGCCTGGGGGTGCGAGTTTTGGGTGGAGGGATGCAAAAAGTAAAAAATGGGAGACATCTGTAATACTGTCAACAATAGGAAAAGATTAGCAAGCATAAAAACACTACATTAGAATAAAATTCTAGAAAGATGAGATTAAGAAGAGTAGAGAATGGAATGAAATAAAATGTCCCAATGTTAAAGAAACAGTTTGAGTTCACATGTTTTTTTAAATGGACAGTGATGGATATTAAATCACTATGGTATTTAGGTTCCATTGAATGCATTTAATAAGTGATAATGATTTCATTTTTAGAGTCAATATTTATAATACCCTAAAATGATATCCTTGGAATGGTTTCAACTTTTGGAGAAAATTGTAGCTGTTAACTTAAGGATGTTAAGAGCTACATAGATTTTCGGGATATGTTGGGAGACATGTGAACAGAGCTGAAGGCATGGCCTTTGAGTCTGGGGACCAGCAGGGGTCCTGGCAGCGGAGGCCAGCGTGGGCTTCCTGTGCAATCGTGATTTTCTATCCTGTTCTTCCCATTTTATTCTTTAAGAGTATTTCTTCCTCCTGGAGAAAGCAGTGTCCCTGTGGACTGCAGTTTCAAAGGCACAGGTCCTTCTCTGGCTGTATCCACTCCTACGTTACACAGCCTTTCCTTTCCATGGGAAACTCAGTCGGGCCGGGATTTTTTTTTTTTTTTTAATTCTCACCCAAGGATATTTTTCCACTTATCTTCAGAGTGGGAGGGAGGGAGGGAGAGAGAGAGAGAGAAACATCGATGTGAGAAAGACACATCGATTGGTTGCCTCCCAGAGAGTCCTGACCTGGGCCAGGGACCAAACTGAGGTACATGTCCTTGACTGGAATTGAACCCACGACTCTTTGGTCCATGGGTCAAAGCTCTAACCGCTGAGCCAAAACAGGCAGGGCTCGGGCCAGGATTTTTAACGCATGGTCTAGATCATTCCATTTAGGAAAGAGAGGAGGTGAAGATCTTTATTTATTGAACATCTGCCATATACCAGACTGTATAGGATCATTCATATACATAATCTCACTTATTAATAAGAATAATTAAGGTTGTGATATATGGTTATGGTGATTACACTGAGCACTTAATATGTCCCAGACCCTGAGCTGTAAACTTTACATGAGTGACCTTTATCCGTCCTTACAATGATTCTGTGAGGTAGGAATTATGATCATTCCCATTTTACAGATGAAGAAAATGAGGTCAAAATACATCTTTCAAAGTTAAAACAGACAGTAGGTGGCAAAGCCTGATCATGACGCCAAAGTCCACACTTTTGACCTCAAGTGTCACGCCCAGGCAAAACGAATCTTGCAGAATTTAAACAACTTGGCAAGATGGCAATTACTGTCTGAGGTCAGTCTGATTCCTTCATTTTCTCCTTTGTCCCCGGAAGGATTGAGGCACTGGCCTGATGACTACAGTATTCATATTTACCTAGAACTCACCAAGTACACCATTCGCCTTGCTTCTTTGACAGCTTTATAAAGTGGACAGAATTGATTTTATTATAATAATTATTTTATTATAATTATATAATTACTATCTCCCACCCTGTTTTTTTATTGCACATGAGGAAACTAAAACACCCACCATCTTTTCCAACACTTGCCCTGTGCTCAGCATTCTCCAGACTCCTGAGCAGAGCGCATCTGACAGCTGTTGAAGGGTAAGTGCGGCCGCTGCCTCCACACCAGGGCCCCAAAGCACACAGGGCTCACACAGCTGAGCCATGGGGGAAGCCCTTCACACACTCTTTTAGCCTTTGGATATCACAGAAAGCAAGGTCTCCTGACACATCCCACCTGTCTGTCCAATCTTCCTCGTGGTTTTAAGCAGGGATCCTGTGGGCCCTGGCCCGGTTGGGAAAGGGCATGCCTGCAGGGCTGGAGAAAGGAGAGGTGTGTGTTTTCCTTGCTCAGAAAGGAAGGGTCTTCCTTGGACTTTGCCAAAGGGCCTGTTTTGGCCAATTATGCCCTAGGCAATGGTGTGTGTTGGGGAAGAGGGGGAACCAGGGTCATTTAAACCTAATATAACGTGCAAAAGTACAACGAGATGGGATTCTGAGAGCCAGAGCTGTGGGGGAGCATGCTAACACTGATAAAGGGGACAAGAGAGAGACCAGCAGGAGGCGGGGCCTCCACCGGAGCCTCCTCTGGGTTCGCCTGCTGGGACTCCCAGCATCCTTCTGCCTAGCCGGTGCCTCTGCTCCCGGGACCCGTGCATCGCAAATTCTGGTGCTCTACTTTCTTTCTTTCCTTCTTTCTTTCTTTTTTTTTTTTTTTAAAGATTAGAGGGGGAAGAAATAGCTTCTGTTTTCTTTTTTCCCAGTTGGCTAAACATGACATCCGACCTACAGACTTGGAAAACAACTTGACTAGCAGTGTGAGCGATTAGACAGGACAACAGCCTGGGGCATTCTCTCACTGAAAGGGGAGCCCAGGCTGTCTTTTCTTCTACTATTTGTGGCAATCATCAGAAAAGAGCAGCTGTCAAACTTGCCTCCTGCCCCAATGGGGCTGCCAGGCCACTGCAATCTTTATTTAATTGGTTTATTAATCTTACAACGCAATACCAGCCTCTGTCTCATTGTGCCTTTCTAGCTAACCAGCTCTGAATTTTGCAAACATGTTTAATTACGCTCCAAAAGCCACAAGCCTTCTCTCCTCTTGTTGACACTCTCCCACCAGGCCAGACACCAGCCAGAACTCAAATAAATCAATGGCTCTGCCTCTCTGTACATCTGTCCCATTGGGGGTGGTGATGTGAGGGCAGGACATCCTGACGGAACAAACGTCCACTTCATCAGAGGTTTGCTCCTCTCCATGACAGGAGGGCTGCTGTCCTGTGGAGAAAGGTGAATTAGAGTGCTAGAGGAAAAGGAAAGAAAAAGAAGTTATTCAAACTTTTATATATAAATCACTCCTTCTCCCAGCACTCATACTTGTTGGGGAGGAGATCTACCCACCACAAAGGAGCAGCCCTCCTCTAGGACTCTGTGAGCTCCTGGAGACAACGTCCCCACCCTGGGGAGTGGGGGGAATGCACAGCCAGGAGGAGAGGGTGGGAATACCCAGAGGTGGGCCTGGGGAAGAAATGCACTTGTGTATGTTCTACAACTGTGCGTTAACAGCTGTGTGCACATCTGTCTCACCCAATAAACTGTGAGTCTCAGCTGGCAAGGACTGCTGTCTGTCACCGTGCTGGGTGTATAGTAGATATATACATTTTGAAGGAGGAAAATAGGAAGGCAGGAAGGCAGGAAGGCAGGAAAAGCAGGTGGTCCCAGCTGGTGTGGCTCAGTTGGTTGAGCATCAGCCCATGCACCAAGGTGTCGGTGTCGCCGGTTCAATTCCCAATCAGGGCACATGCCTGAGTTGTGGGCTCAATCCCCAGTAGGGGGCGTGCAGGAGGCAGCCAATCGATGATATTTCTGTCTCTCCCTTTTCTTTCCTCTCTCTCTAAAATCAATAAAAATATATTTTCTAAAAAAGCAGGTGTGTAGGTGAGGATAGATAGATAAGTAGGTGGATGGGTGGATGGATGGGCAGATGAGTGGATGGGTGGATGGGTGAGTGGATGATAAGGATTTGGATGAGGAACTCCACTCACTGTTACACAGACCCCATGGCTCGAGAAAACCAAGCAATGGTGTTTCTTCCTCAGGCTGTTCTTTCATTGGCAGGGTCCCTTTCCCAGGAGAGTCCCCAGAGAGCATGGTCAGAGATGGCTTACATGAAGTCTGCATAACACACGACCAAAGCAATGCCAGCAGGAAGAAAAAAATCCCCATCTGTTTTACCAGCTGTTTTGAAGGCAAGATGGTCACCCACTCACTGGTTGGGTTGTAGAGGTTATCTGCACTCATTCATCAATTTGTGTTTACTGAATTGTGTCCCCGGGGCACCAAGCACTCAGAATAAGCAAAACTGCAAAAATTAAATCTACCATCTGGACTTTTCAAAACATCTGGATATTTGGCACCATGTTGACCCCAACGGGGTATCATGTGGCCATGTAGTTCTGTCCCAAAGCAGTGGTGGGACAAAGAAGCAAGCATGAATAAGGGTGTTTAGAGTGATCATACTTTCTAGAAGGCCCATAAGCGTTCAGATTGCAAATACTCTGGCCCATTGTCAGGCTATGTCCCAATTTTTAATTTGAAAAATATGGTTATTCTAGACACAGGGGTAAAGGAAAGATATGAGGGATAAGGGAGAGAAAGAAGAAGAACAGACAGAAGGAACACAGTAAGTGAGGAAAGGAGCTGCTTAGGGGCACCTCTCTAAGCAGTGAGACAAGGGCAGCTCGAGACAGCACGTTGTGCCATGGGATGGTCCTCAGAGCTACCACTTAAGGCTAGGTTGGGCTTTTCTCCTCATCCCAAGCCCAAGGCCCAGGTGGAAAGAGCCAGAGCACCAGCCTCTCCTGGAGTTTATCTTACACCAGTTTTAGTAATGCCCCTACTGTTCCTCACTCCAGCAATGCGGGCAGAGAAAGGATAATGAGTCTTCCCATTCTACAGAGAGGAAAACTGAGGCTCAGAAGAGAACAGAAGTTACCTGGTGATGAGCTAAAGGGAGAGATGAATGGAAGCTCTAAGCTTTCAGGGTACTTTTTCCAGAGGGAGGAGTACAGAGACGCCTTAACTGAAGTCATTTTCTGCTGCCCAGTGTGCATTAAAAAAGAGGCAGGATGACGGGGGAGGTCTGGAAAAGATGGGCATCACTTTAGACATGAAAAAGGTGAAGGGATTAAGCAAACACACACACGCACACGCAAGCAAACAACTCTTAGACACAGACAACAGTATGGTGATTACCAGAGGGAAAGGGGATGTGGGGAGGTAGAAGAGAGTAAAGGGAGGATAAATGGTGATGGAAGGAGACTTGCCTTTGGGTGGTGAACACAAAATACAATACACAGATGATATATTATAGAATTGTACACCTGAAACCTATAGAATGTTATTAACCAACATCACCCCAATAAATTCAATAAAAATGAGGCAGAATCAGGGGGGAAGCCTGGAAAAGACTGCTATCACCTTAAATATGACCCAGTCACACACATGCACGCACGCACACATATGCACAATATATGCCATATGTCCTTAAGGTTCTTTTAAACCCATTAAGAGAAAAATATTCTCTCTCCAGGAATCCCCTCCCTGCCCGCCAGCCTTGCATCTTCTCTTAGCTGTTCCAGGCTCACTGTAGTGTGTTTTTGTTTTCTGACTGGGTGATTGATTATAGAAGAGCAAATTAGCTCCCACTGCTTTTAAGATGCATTTTCTCTCTTAAAGAGAAGATGATATGTGTGAGCATTCCTTCTCTCCCCCGCTGCCTGCCTTGACTGGTGGCAGCAGTCATGGCTCTTTCAGAAAGGCATTCTGGAGGGGAGGAGGCACACAGGCTGGGAGCCCACCCTGCTGTGACCCAGCCCTGCACCCACCCACCCACCCATGGTCACCTCCTCCCAGCCCCAGGGAATCTCTCTGGTTACCCCTCTCTGTGTCAACATATATGAAGTCAGCTGCCGAGCACAAGGTAGGCAATGCTGAATGAGTGAATGAACACATAAATGATGAACGATGTATAAACACTGTCTCAACAAAATGAAATAAATCCATCTCACTTTCTCTCTCTCTCAGTGCTATGGATCTTGCTACTCTAAGTGCAGTCCTCAGATCAGAAGCACGGGCAGTCACCTGGGAGCAGGGTTTCCAGGTTCCCAGGTGACCTAAATGACCTATACACAGACCTATACACTCTGAGAAATGCAGCTGTGGGGCGCTAAGTGGAGGCAGGATGGTAGCCAAGGTGATCTCTTACATGTCTCTCACTCAGTGATATCAGACTAATACGGCCATGGAAGGCTTAGCTCAGGTCATTACAGATTAGAGAGCTAGCCTAGGAGACAGAAGGTGGGATTTCAACTCTCCCTTCCTTTTGACTGTAGCCCTTATGCCGTCTGCTCCTCTGGGGTTCCCAGCTGACAGATCCAGGCACAGCATGGCTTTGCTCTAACTAATTGCCAACAGTTGGCTGTAGCTACATCCGTTATTCAAAAAGGCTCATTAATCTCCTAATGCCAGTGTAGCCACGGCTGCTAATGGTGCCTCTCAGCCCCCAACACCCAGTGCCCCGCGGCATCCTGTCCTCCCGGCCACGGCCACGCAGCAGTAGGAAACAGCTACCTTCTCGGGCTCAGTTAGTGCCTGGGGACATGGAGCCAGGCTGGTTTAGAACCTGGTCATGACACCCTGTTTATGGTAATACCAGGGGGGCGGCTACCTGGGACCTCTCGGATGAGCTGAGTTGCAGGTACAGGGATGGGCTCTACCTTGGAAAACCTTGCAGGATGTTTGGAAACATGGAAGAGGTACCGTCTAGAAAGCTAACGATGAAGTCGGAAGAACTTCAGAGCCTTTGGCCAAGGTTTGAGTCAGAGGCTCAAACGTGTAGTGTCCTATGGCTCCAAGAATGTGATTTCAGTGTTCTCCCGCCTTTCTCCTCTAAGTTCTGCTTCTGCGGGTTTGAATGCCAGGACTATACATTCGTAAGGCAAGGGATCTGGGGTGCCTTTCACACCCTGGCTGCCAGGACCCAGCCCTGCTAACCCATGGGACATCCACCCAGACTCACAACTAGACATGGGGTAGAGGAGACCATGTGAAGGAAAGAGACAGCGGAAGAAAAACAGGGAAGGAAAGAGAACAGGGGAGGGAGGGAGCTGGTTGGAGGCACCTCTCTGAGCAGCGAGAATATGATGAATATGAGGAATAAGATGCTTCATGAAGACTGATGTCAATGTCTCCAGTGGCTGCGGGACTGGTCCAGGTGGGTGAGCCACTTGCTAGGGCTAAGGTGGCACAGCTTATGGCTTTACTCACCTTCTTCTAACATTTTAACAGGAAACTTTGCAGACAGAAAAGTGGAAAGAATTATACAGGAAATGCTAATTGTTGAATATAGGTGGTGGGTATGTAGGGGTCCATCTTTGTTGCTATTTTTGTTCTTCCAATGGACCAGACTCTGGCGTCAGTCAATTCCATAAGCATTGCCAAAGCCCGTGAGCGACTGTCTTTCTCCCCAAAGTAGTTGTTGGTGCAATGCTGCCCTCTGCTGGCCACAAGTCCTCATTTCACCCAGGATAGCTCTGCCTGGCAAAGGGCTTGGGAAGGGCTGGTCAGACTGTTCCCACCCAGCCTTGGCTTTGTCCCTCCTGTGTCTGCCCTTCGCCGGGACCCACACAGGCACGGCGGTGGGCACCAGGACTGAAACCCAGCGAAGCTCAGACAATCAAGCACTGCGTTAGGCCAGTCAGTGTCTTGGCCTTCGTGTTTCTGCGCATGTGCTGGTGTGAGGCGCAGGGCCGGGCTGTGCGCAGTGCAAAGCTCTGTCCGTGGAGTGGATAAAGGACTCGACCCACTCGGAGCCTCGTTTTCCTCCGAGGTGAAATGGGGATCATCAGACTCTTTCTTCCGTGGGGCAAAGCAGAGAGTGAGAAAAAGTGCAATAAACTTGGTGTTTCAGACACACCTGAAAAGAACTAGAAAGCATCCGTCTTCTTAAAGCGCCAGTGAACCCATGTGCAGGTGGTTTGTTGACATCAGGTAAATACCCTGGGCCTTGATGTGTTTGAGGTTACTCTGAGGTGGCCGGTGCTTAAATATCACTACCAATGGGAAGGGGTAAAGCGGAATGGATCGTCCAAATAGTGGCCACCCATGGGGTGAAGCCCCTGGATGCCTGGAAGCCGAGGGAGCAGGGTCTCTCTGTGCCTTGGACCTCTTTTATTCAGGGGAGGTTAGAGCAGTGGCTCTCAAACTTGACCTGTGGCAGCGTCACCTGGAGGTAAAACCCAGATTCAGTATGTGTGGGGTGGAACCTGAGAATGTGCATTTCTAGCGAGTTCTTAGATGAGCAGACCAGACTGAGAACTACTGGGCCAGGTGGTGCTGTGGTCATAGCTCCTGAACCTCAGTGGATTCACCCCATAAACATTTATTCCTTGGTCCTGCTGTGTATGGAGTAAGAATCAGTGGGGGTCCCTGCAGGACCCAAGCCAACAGATGCCCTGCCATCTTATCGCGGCAGCATCTGGAACATCTGACCTCTGACCTCCTTGGTTGACAAAGGAAAAGAAATGAAGTGTCTTGTTTGGGTTTTTAACCATCTCAGCCCAGAAGTGATGACACAGATCACATCCACTCACATCTCATTGACCAGAACTACTCATATGCCCATGTTCCCGGTAGACACCTGCTAGGTCCCTAGAGGAAGAGGTGAACTGGATGTTGGTGAACACTGTCAGTTATACCCCCCAAGCACATCTCTGCTCACTCTCAAGAACGTGTGCAATCAATCAAAACAAGATGGCGGTGCGTGGGGACACATTTTTGGCTTTTTAAACATTGGTCATAGAGTAAAAATGATGATGATGATGATGATAACTACTGAGTGTTTACTATGTGCCAGCAACTGTTCCCAGTGCTTTTTGTATGTTAAACCTGCCCTCACAACAACCCTATGTGATAAGTACCCTTTACATCCTCATTTTATAAATGAGGCAAAGTGTGGTTATGTCGTTTTCCCAGGTTACACGGCTAGGGAGACAGAGCTGGGATTGTAACCAGCCACCAGCCACTCTTCTGCTCCATCACTGTGCAGTTCACTTACTTTTGAAGCGAGTAGGGGAGATCCTAGTGGGAAGGCCTGGTTTCTGGATAAGCAAATAGTGCAAATCCAGATGACCGAAATATAAACAGTTCTGCAGAGAGCATCCTCATACGAGTGACCACCCATGACATACAAAGGAGGTGGCTCAGCCAGGCCGGTCAGAGTGGGACCCGTTCCAACGGATGCCTTTCAGGGCACTCACCCAGGCCCCACAAGGGCTAGAAGGCCGTACAGGTGGTGTTTGCGTCCCCAAACGAACACAGTCTCCCTAGAAATTGATCAGCGATCAGGAGGACGGGACAAGACATTTCTCGATTTTCCTCATAGGATTGCTCCCCGTATCATACAGGTCCTCCTTTATTTATTTATTTTTTATCCTCATCTGAGGACATCTTTGCATTTATCTTCAGATAGAGCGGGAGGGGGAGAGGGGGGGTGAGAGAGAGAGAAACATTGATGTGAGAGAGACACATCAACTGGCTGCCACCCACACGACCCCAACTGGGGCCAGGGACAAACTGCAACTGAGGTACGTGCCCTTAGCGGGAACCGAACCCGGGTCTCTCTGGTCCACGGACTGACACTCTAACCACTGAGCCAAACCAGCCAGGGCATACAGGTCCTCCTTTAATGAAGACCCAGACAGATCCTTACTCTCACTTCCCTCCCTCTTCCCCTTCCCCCCACCCAACCCCTCCTCTTGGCCCTACTCCAGCCGGGAAGACACTTGAAGCTGCATGTTCCCACCCTGAGATCCGAGCACCTTCTCTCACTCTACCTGGTGGGCCAGCGGCAGGTTCTTACTTGCCAACATCATAGGAAGAGGCTTTAAGTCTGAGCGTTACTGGGGTATAGCCCCACTGAGTAGTGACCAAAACAGTTCCTCAGTGTGGATGTCTGTATGCGAAATAAGGCTTTCTCCTATTGATAGTGATATGCTCTCAAACTTCAGTGAGTTATGGTAATAAAAACTGTCCCTTTTTTCTGTCTTACCAAAGACCCCCCCACACACACACACACCACAAGAAATTGGGGAAAGGAGGGGCTAGGAAAATATATAGCTGGGAGAGGGAAGGAAAAGCCTACCTGGACACTCTGGATCCCTTGAGTTTGTTTAGAGGGCCTCCAGCTAACCCAACAATGGCCAGTAGAAGGCGCTGCTCTAAGGCCTTAGAGAGCTTCAGCTGCCCTCTCTGATCACTCCACGACATCTCTGGGAGAATGTTACATCCTCAAGAGGGAGCTGTTCAACCCAAATGGTCCTTGTGAGTGCATCAAAGGGAGCCCGTCTTTGTCCTCAAAATGTCAGATTTCTTCCCTGAGATTTACAATCCTCCTATTTCCTGTTTTTCTTAATAAAAGTTCAAAATCTCCTTGGCAATGATTTTGAAACACTCCAGTTTTCAAGGCGATCTGAAAATACTGGCTATTTTGTTTAGACAGCTATCAAGGATATGTGGTCAATTATTCCATTTTCTCTCTCTGTCTCTCTCTCCAAAACACACACACACACACACACACACACACACACACACACTCACTCAACATTCACAGTTTCTGCTGGCAGCTCAACCCCACATCTGCAGCCTGGGGTCCAACTGAGAAGACAGATGACTGGGAATTAACTGAGTGCTCAAATAAGTTATTCTGCATTGAAAGTCTGTGTCGTAAAGGGTCTCCAACCTGTTCAGGAGTGTGCTTAGCATTAATTACCAGGCACAGTTCCATTGTGTAGAGACTAGAGCAATTCTTTCTAGCCGAGGCTCCAGGTGGGAAAAGGCACGGAAACATACCCTTTCTTCCTTGCAAGAGAACCTGTCAGATGGGCCAGTGGTGGGAACTGAGCCCTGAAAAACAGGCAACAACTGCTCACTTCTCAGCTAATTCTGACACGTAAAGTGTGTTGCATACAGAGCTCCTGGAGGACGCCCCCTGGGCTCTGCGTCCAGATTGAGAATGGAAAAGCGGGGATTGAGGATTTCACAGTTAGCAAATCCACATGTTGAGGGGGCAGCGCAGGCAGACGGGATCTTCCATAGCTCTTGTTCCAGACGGCATGCAGGGGAGGCCAGTTGACCCCGATACCGCCTTACCTCCCCAGCTGCACAAGGATCCTAGCCCCAGGGTCAGCCCGACCAGCCCTGTGGAGGTGTATTAGATTGTGAGAGCTGCTGTAACAAAGGGTCACCAGCTGGGGGCTTACACAACAGAAATGGATTGTTTCCCAGTCCTGGAGACTGCATGCCCCAAACCAAGTGTTGGTGGAGCTGGTTCCTTCTGGAGCACTGAGGGAGACTCTGTCCCATGCCTCTCGCCTCGTTCCTGCTGGTTTGCCAGCACTAGTTGGCATTCCTTGGCTTGTAGAAGAATCACCCTGATCTCCCCCTTTATTTCACATGGTGGCCTCCCAGTGGCCATATCTGCTTCCAAATCCCCTCCCTTTTATTTATTTTTTCTTGTTAATCCTCACCCAAGGATATTTTTACATTGATTTTTAGATAGTGTGGAAGGAAGGGAAGGGAAGAGAGAGAGAGAGAGAAACTTCAATGTGAGAGACACACATCGATTGGTTGCCTCCTACCTGACCCCGACCAGGGCAGGGATCCAACCTGCAACCCAGGCATGTGCCCTTGACCAGGAATCGAACCTGCAACCCTTCAGTCCGTGGGCTGACACTAACTGCTGAGCCAAACCAGCCAGGGCCAAATCCCATCCCCCCCCCTTTTTTTTTATCCTCACCTGAGGACATTTTTGCATTTATCTTCAGATAGAGCAGGAGGGAGAAAGGGAAGAAGAGAGAGAGAAACATCGACACGAGAGAGACACATCGAGTGGCTGCCACCCATACAACCCCTACCAGGGCCGGGGACAAACTGCAACCGAGGCACATGCCCTTAGCGGGAACTGAACCTGGGACTCTCTGGTCCGCAGGCCGATGCTCTAACCGCTGAGCCAAACCGGCCAGGGCCAAATTCCCCCGTTTTATAAGGACACCACCCGTATTGGATTAGTGCCCTTCCTAATGACCCCATCTTAACTAATTACATCTGCAATTACTCTGTTTCCAAATAAGATCACATTCTGAGGTCCTGGGGGTTAGCTGAAGTTTGAGATGGATTTCATAGATGAAAAAAATACAGGATGGGTGTCCTGAGCAAAAGGAGAGCCCCGACATGCTCCAGCCCACGAAGCGTGACACAGCCAGGTCCTACAGCCATGATCCTGCAAGCAGAGGGGAGCCATGGGCAGACTCAACAGGCACGCATGCTCAGATCTGCATCACAGGCCAGGCACTCTGTGGGAGCCAGCGAGGAATGGGACTGGGAGAGGGACAACCCTCGAGGAAAGTCGCATCCTGCTATCTCCCACTAAATTCCCCCGGCCATACTACCTGCCAGCCTGCCTTCCCGAATCCCAATTTATAGTTGTTGAATGAATTAATAAATTACTAGCTGCTATACACTAGGTACTTAAAGAGAGTATCTACTCTAAGGTCTCAACATTCTGTGAAATCATTTAATAATTGAAGATGTTGACTATAACGGAAGACTGAATTAGGTATCGCTAAATGCTGTGGAGAGGGTGAATTATTTCGTTAGGGAGGATTTTATAGAGGAGATAAGATATGGGCTGTTCTTGGAGCCCAGTTAGTAATCCTCTAAGCAGGAAAAGAGAGGACAGGACAGGCAAAGGCGAGTGGCGTGGACCTCTCAGAATCCTCCTTCTCCTAGACTCCCCACGGCTGTTCTCTGCACACGTGTGATGCCCCGCTGCCTCCTGTGGGAACTTTGGGGTGTGGGGAATTGCTGGACACAGCAGCCACTGCCCATCACCACCCTCTCAGGTACTAGGCTCTACCTGGCCCCTAATCCTTCCATTCTGTGCTAGGTTACAGGTGATGATGAGGTCGACCTTATCTTACAGAAAAGTGTCCAAAATGATGTGCTCTAAAGGCTGATACTTCCAAAGTGTCCTAGGATTGTCAAAGCAACGGGAGCTGCCTTTGCTCTGCTCTTTCCGACGTCCCTGGAATCTGCTCTGCTAACCCTAGTCCAGAAGAACAGAAGAAATATCTCCTTCCTTCGTCTCTGCCACACCCCACCTTGCAGGCCTGGCCTCCAAACATAACCCTGTCCATCTGCTCATTTAGATCATCTAGGCCCCAGGATCCATCAGTAATTATCTAGTGCTACCGAGTACACTGGTCTTGCCGCCGGTGCTGGAAGACAGTCCCTGTCCTCTTCTGTTTCCTTTCCCCAAGGTTTTAGAAACCTTGGGCAGACCATTTTCTCTCTGCTTCCCCACCTGTTGGGGGTGGGGCTTGTAGAACGGCTGAAAGTTGAGAGCAAAACAATCCCTGACACTGAATGTCAATGCCAGCCGGCTCTCCACTGCCCTGCTGAGGCCTTGCCTGGGGATGGAGTGCAGGACTAGCCTTGGGTTCGAGCACATTGTGCCTGTTCCAGGGCGCAGCGCGGAGAGGGAGTCGGGCCATTGTTCTCCGCTCACGGACCTTGCCCTGGTGGCATCGTGCCTGCGTTCTCTCCTTCCACGAGGTTCTTTCAGTCCATCCCTGAAGGTCATGTTTGGACTACAGCACTGGGAACAGTCAGACAAGAGATCTGGTGTCTAAATCAAGCCATTGTTTCCTTCCTCAGGAGAGAATTATTTCTGATTTCTACTTATCGTCAGTTCTATTGTGTGAATGTTTCATCTCAGCAACAATAGCAGATGAGACCATCTAGGTGGGGGTGCTGCTAGCAGCCTCGTGAACCCTCCTTCTCCCGAAAGCCTAGAAGGGACTGGGAGAAACGGGGAGGCGAGGGAGAGGGGCTCAGTGCCCCCAGAAGGTGGGGAGGCAGGGGACCACTGAATGAAAGTTTTCTCACTGCCATGTTCTCCAGGGGCCCCCGGGGAGCGGGGTGTTCCCAGAATGCTGTGCAGCTCCCAGGTCCTAGGCAGTTCAGTTGTGCAAGAGTCCTGGTTGTCACCCCCCCAAACCCACAATTAAAGAAAGATTAGTCTTGCATTGGCTGCCACTTATGACAAGTCCACAACTGGGGCATAGGTTGGACTTTGCTGGTACACAGTGCTTAGGAGCTCGGGACCGCTCCCCTTCCTGGAAAAGACAGTTACCCCAAGAGGGGAGAGGACTGTCCTCTGCACCTTAGGACCTTAAGCTGAGACCTCACTGTACGTGGAAATCCTGTCCCAGACATCTGGTCTACAGGCATGCACACACACACACACACACACACACACACACACACACACGCACGCACCCCGATGCCGACACTGCTCCCTCCCTGGCCCCATCTGCTGCCCTCACCCAGCTCTCCTGAGCTGCCTTCTCTCTTTATTGATTCCTGCAGACTCTCAAACTGAGTCATGTCCCCAAAGGGCCTCTTCCTGAGTGTTTATCATTTTCCAAGCCCTTTCTAACCGTTACTTCAGTTCATGCTTACGACCCTCTTGTTGAGAAATGTATTCCTTTATGCCCAATTTATGCCTGAGAAACAGACTCAGAAATGAGAAGAAAATCGCCTAGGATCACACCGCTAATAACCGGGCTCCCATTTCAATCCCAGTCCGGCTCTTGCGTGTGACTCTTAACTTCTTTGCTAGAACTCTCCAAGGGGGGGTGTGCCTATTACAGGATGTTAGGGTCTGTCTGGGGAGACACTCCTAAATTTGTCTTCACTCAGCAGACAAATTCTGCAGTAGATGAATCCTTCCGGAATGCCCACTCCGTGCCCGCTCCGTGCTGGGCACCGTGAGACAGATTACCAGGCAGCCTCTGTGATCCTGTTAGGTCCTTTCCAGAGGGCACTGGGCCCAGTAATCATCCCTGGAAACTTTCTAGAAGGTTGGCATGGTGGGGATGGCTGGTCTGAGACCTCCCCCTCCTAAGGGAATGGGGGGCAGAGGGAGGCAGGAAGGAAGGGAAGGAGGTCACCTCAATGCTGGCCCAGTGTCCCCACAACAGTAGACACCTGACAAATACTCGTTGGTTCTTATGATGTTATAGAAAAGGAGCAGCCGTCTCTACCCTTATCAGGAATATGGAGAACTAGGAGGCAGGGCTCTTTGAGAAAGGGGTGGTCAGAAACAGTCCTGCCAAGAAAAAGATCAGCCGGAGGGGTGGACGGAGGCACCAGGTCTGGGCAGAACGCTGTCACTAGAGGGCAGTGGCAGCTCGCTCTTGGGAGTGAGGGAGCCCTGATCTCCCATCATTCTGGAGAAGCCAAGAGCAGTCCTGCTGCTTTGTAACTCTGTCCGTGCAGGGAAGACCTGGGGGTGGACACACGACTTCCCCGGGGCATAAATGCAACCTTACTTTGCGTGTTTCATTGGACCCCAACAGCAGACCCAAGGGGTAGACTGACAGCGTTAGCCCCATTTGACGGGTAAAAACAGACAGAGCCTTGTGTTTTAGACTCATCTCAGGTTGCTTGGCTAATAAAGATGCTATGGGGACAAATGCTAGGTCCCCTAAACTCCAGTCTGGGGCCAAATCCAAGACCTGTCTGTGCTGGTGATGTGGGCTAGAGGCTTTAGGGACATTCTCACCACCATAATTTTCCCTTTATAGGCCATTCCCTTTGTCATTTGTTCATGCCCTGAAGGGTTAGGAAGGAATAGGAAAAAAAAAAGAGATTAAAATCAAATTGGACAATCAGGTACTTTATAAGCAACCTTGATAAAGTTTGGATGAGGCAAGTGATACTCAGGACTGCCCACCCACCGCCCTTGAACTCCCTTCCTGCTTTTTTTCAAGGTTACATGCTGGTGACCTTGGAGAGTCACGGCAGATTCCTCCAGCTGCGGACACAGAAATGCATGCAGATAATGATGGACACCAAGATGAAAGGAACTGCAACCTGTGCCCAGGACCAGAGCAGTTTCCCACTGTAGAACGGACTAGAGCCTCAGCCCAAACTCCCAGGTCCATACTGATGGGCTTCCTCCTGCCCCGTGGCTTCCTGGAACATGGCTCAGCCCAGGCCGGGCTCCTTTGGGAATGTGACTCAGGCAACCACGGTGAGAGATTCTCTTCGCACACGGACACACAGAAAACATGTGAAGAAGTGATCAGGTGAAAATCTACTCATCCTACAGACATCTTACCTGCAAGATCCTTACCACTGCCCCACCAGGGGAGAGCTAGAGAGAGCCAATGTTTGCTGAGCCTTGGCGGAGGCTGAGGGAGAAGGATCTGAGGAAAGGGTGCGTGGGATGAAGGAGCTATGGGAAAGAGAAGGAAGAGAAGGTCCAGGTGGAATGGGCTGATATGGTATCTCCCTCCCGAGGAGGTGGGGCTACTGAGAAGCAGCCAGAGATCCTGACTGAATGGCCTACCTGACACCCAATTCTCTGCAGACTCAAAAGAAACTGGAAGATGCACCACAACTCAGAAGAAGTAGGCCGTTACATATTCTGGATTCTGCATACGTACAGGGGCAGCCCATGCTGAGCCCATAACTAAGGCACTGAACTCCTCCTCCGGCTCTCCTCCGTGTCAAACTCAGCACACACCAGAAAACACTCCTTTTAGGTCTGATTCAGCCCTTGGATTTTGTAGGTTTTTGTGGAACGTGCTCTCTGCCAGGTGAGAAGGTAGGAGCATGGCTTCTACCCTTAGAGATCTTGTCTCTATCGGACAACCCTGACATGCATCAGACCAATCTCCACCCCCGTGGAGCAGTGTGGACACCATTGCAGAGCTGGGCTGTGGGAGGACAGAGAAGGTCATCCATTTTCCTGTGGACCCAGGAAAGGGTGCTCAGAAGAGGAGATGGTTTATAGGTCCAGGTCCAATAAAACGATGAGCACACCGCAGGCTGCAGGAACAACGCACACCAAGGCACAGCCGTGTCTATTCCTGGAAGTACTAGAAATCTGGTGTCTTATTTTTAAAACAAATAAATACTAAAGTATCGAGTCATCCATTAATTCATGCCTGTGTGCCAGCCTGTCTCTATTGTCACGTCATTTTGATTCCCTCCCTGCTACCGCCACTGCCTGTGCCTACTCCATCCTGTTATCTGACTTCAGATTGGAATGTGTTATGAAATAAGTATCGTGTGTTCTTTGGTGGTCCCTCTCCCCTCTCGTTATCCTTCCTGTCATCCTTTCAAGGCCGTGCACAATCTAGTCCTTTCCCACCTCACCAGCTGCATGTGGGGCTTCTCTCCCTGTGCTCTCACTGCCCAGTCACAATGCACTTCTCTCTGTCTCTCTAATAGGTGTGGCTTTTCCACCCCAGGACCTTTACACAGGCTGTTCTTTTGTTTCTCTGGCTTTTTAAAAAATATATTTATTCATTTTTCGAGAGACAGGAAGGGAGAGGGAGAGAGAGAGAGAAACATCGACATGAGAGTGGAACATCGATCGGCTGCCTCTTGCACGCCCCCTACGGTGGATCGAGCCCACAACCCCAGCATGTGCCCTGACGGGAATCAAACCAGCAACCTTTCAGTGCACGGATGATGTCCAACCAACTGAGCCACACCGGCCAGGGCTCTCTGACTTTTCTTGTACCGAATTCTTTTTCCTTCTGATTCCAGTTTGAAAATCACTTCCTCTGGGATAGCTAAGGTCCCCATAACATGTACTTTCATAATGCCCTAAACTATTCATAGCACTTATCACAATTATAATTATCTGTATTTGTTAAAATATGACATTGCTGCTAGAATCTCAGAGTCATTAGGGCAAGACCGTGCCTATCTTATGTCTGTATGTTCAGAGCCTAGCATATTGCCTGGGACAGGGTAGGTGCTTACTCACTATTAGTTGTATGCAAGAATGAATGAAGACCGTTTCCCTTCCCTTTTCTGCCCTGGCACCTCATCACGTCTTATTGTCATTTGGCTATCTAAAAAGCTCAATCTTGCCCTGGCCAGTTTGGCTCAGCGGTTAGAGCATCGGCCTGCGGTCCAGAGAGACCCGGGTTCGGTTCCCGCTGGGGGCATGTGCTTCGGTTGCAGTTTGTCCCCGGCCCTGGTTGGTCGTGTGGGTGGCAGCCACTCGATGTGTCACTTTCACATCGATGTTTCTCTCTCTCTCTCTCCTCCTCCTCTCTCTCCCTCCCACTCTATCTGAACAAAAAATGAAAAAATGTCCTCGGGTGAGGATAAAAAATAAATAAATAAATAAATAAATAAATAAATAAATAAAATAAAAAGCTCAATCTCAAGATCTAATTAGATATAAAAGACGATGCAGAGCAAAGTGAGGTGAGAAAGAGCTGCTGTTCTCATGAGCACACTTCCCTTTTCTCTTACATCAAACCACAGAGGACCTCTCATTCTGGGTATTTCGGGGGTGAGCACAACCACACGGGAGCAGTGGGGGGGAGCACCTGAGAGGACACTTGGCCACATCTCCCTTTGCTAGCGTCACCTGTGAACCAAACAGCTGGATAAACTCAGCCTCACCAGTCCTTTTGGGTGGGAGAAGCATGCTCCCCAACACGCATTGGCACCTCCTTCAGGTCATTCCTTTCTCTTTGCTCCTGCTACCCGGGTAGGTCAGTGACTATGGAGCCTTCCTGTGGACTTTCAGTCTCCATCTCCCAACCTCAGGCACATCCTTACTTAGGAACCGACAGTGAGTGACTGTCTACCAACTGGCCAAGTCCAAAGCCCTCTGCCGGACTGCGCAAACACCCTGCCCGGCCAGCCTTACGCCCGCCACACTGCATGGCCATCTGTCATTTCCAGCATGCATCCCGCATATTTCAACCTCTGTGCTTGGAATACCTCCCAAATCTGGCCCTCTTCATCCTTAAGGCCCAGGCTGCCTTCCACAAAAGTCTTTCATGAAAACTTTCCCGATGTCCCCAGCCCACAGCAGTCCCACCCACATGGCCCCATCTCTGGTGACAGCATGAGTTAATAGTACCCTACTTAGCTATTGATGGATCTCTGATGGTTTTCTGTATTTTAGTCTTATCTTGTCTACAGGGCACAGAGTTGATGTTTAATAAATATTTGATTGAATGGTTGATTGGGGAAAATGTAGACATAAGGCCAGTAAAAGACTCTGAACCAAACAAAACTGCAAGCATGGGTGTGTATGTGTGTGCATATGTGTATATGTGCACTGTACACGTGTTATCAAGCCAAGAGCTCCCTTCCACCTCCTTGAGTAGCATTCCCAAGTGCCCCTGCAGTTCTCTGGTCACCTGTGCCCATACTCAAGCAATGGATGCTTTGCCCCCTCTCAGCCTCTGATGTCTGTGTGTGGCCTGGTCAGCACCTGCCAGGACATCTGCCTTCTGAGTTCAGCATAAAAAGGCAACACTTTCTCCTATGGCACCCAGCATAGGAGACCTCCACAGGACCTACTTCTGTTTCCACAGCTGTAATTCATTCCTGGCTCTGTGGCTCGCCAAGGCCAGCAGTGTGCAGGTGGACCGGAGGGCAGAGGAAGGGGGAAAGAGGATTCTGGTGAGCTGGTGTTGACAGGCAGTTCCTTGCCTGATCCTAACTTGTACAGGGCACATGACAAAGCACAGAACTGACTTATTTGTGTCCTTGGACAGTAGACGTTCTGTGAGTATAGACTCTGTCTGGTTTCATGTCCCCAGTACCTAGTACCCAGTCAGTGCTTGATAAATACTTAAGGAATAAGTGTATGTGTGTGTGTGTGCTGGAGAAGAAGTCAGAGGTAGAATTCAGCGCCCTACAGAGATACACCTTCTAAGGTTTGCTGATGTCCACAGGCATTGCTGGACTGTCTCAGGCTGTGATGAAACTGCAGCCCAGTGTTCACACTGGAGGTGGACAGCTGCTGGTTGGGATGCTATACCCAGAGAATCTAAGCAATGGAAACTCAAAGTAGACGTCAAGGCGGAAAAAAAATGAAGAACCAAGGAGAGCTGCCTAGCATGAGTTTGGGGAACAGCACAGAGGGAGGAGGGATTAGTTCTGAGGAGGTCAGGAAATCATGGAAGGCTTCATGGACAAGATGGCCTTTGATGTAGAGTTTTTAAATCGATAACATGTCCATGGGCAGAGACTGAGGAAAGGGCATTCTAGGCTGGGAGGTCAGCATAGGCCAAGACTGATCTCTGCTGGAGATCAGTGCCCCATGTGCTGGGACTGGCGTGTCAACTGGGTAGACGGAGCAACTAGGAGAAGCAGGGAGAGTTCTGTGCCAGATCCAGGGATGCCTTCAGTGATGGGCTGAGGTGTTGGGATTTTATTCTATAGGTAATTGATCGTTTTGAGGTGGCAGCAATGTGTTGTATGGAGATAACTGTATCAAGAACAAAAGTTGGATTTGGAGACAAAATAATCATAGCTCACATTCGCTGACTGCTTACCACGTGCCTGTCACTGTTCTAAGCACATGTATTCTGTTTCATGCCACCCTACTAGTGTATGAAATAAGCTTGGTAATTATCCTATTTTACAGATGGGAAAACTGAGGCACGGGGAGGTTAAGCCACTTGTTCAAGGCCCCACATCCAGTCAATGGATGACACAGGAGTCCAACCTAAGCGTCTTTTCTGGAGCCATTTTTAACTATCCCCATGGATCACCTTACCTGGGGACCAATTAGAGCCTAATTTATCACAATAGTACCTCAGAGAGAGGGTGAGGGTCTGAGTTAATATTGTAGAGATGAAATATAAAAGAAGCAGCACTTATTTATCACCTTTTGTGTAAGAAAGATAGAGCCACATATGTACTTGTATTCACATAAACAAATACTGGGCAAATACATGAGAAACTAATAAAAGTAGCCACCTATAGAGGGCAGGGTAGGAGGGCGGGGGTGGATGGGTGTAGAGTGGATTGAGACACCCCAATGTCTGCCTTGTAACAGAGTTCTGAGTTCTGACCCATATGAACATATTTATTCAAGTGGCTGAAAGTGGATATTTGGATGTTGAGATTAAGGTCGACAATCCAGATGGGGGTGTTGATCTGGGACATTCACATGAAGACCCTGCGAGTGTGTAAGATTAGGGGAGAGTAGAGAAGGGGAAGTAAGAGGGCTGAAGACAGAGGGTCGAGGAACCTGCACTGAAGGAACAGCAGGGAGAGGCTGAGGTGGGGACTCTGAAGGCCTGGTCAAGGGCAGGACGAAGAGGTGAGTGTGAGCGAGCAGAGTTTCTGAAGGACGGGAGTGGTCTCGTAGGGTCCAATGAGTTAGGACTGAAAGGGGTGGGAGGTTTGGAGGTGGGAATGCTGTGCTTCTAGAAGCAGGGGAAAGGAGGTGTAGCAGAGATAATGGGTAGAACCATTCAATACAGGGTTCCCCTTGCAGGGCATCCAAGGACTTCTCTGTAAGAGACATCAAGCCAGAATACTGAGGGCTCTGTATTCAGCCAATGTAGAAGCCCTACTGCTCAGTTAGGTGTTTTTAGACAACACACCCCAGCAGCTGAGTGGTTAAGAGGGAAACTGAGGCAGGCAGACCTAGAAAGCTTCTTGGATTTTCTGTTGTCACCGCATTGAGGGCAATGGAAACCTCAAATCTGATGTTTTGTCTTTGCTTTTTATTTCTCCTCTCTCTCTTCTCATCACACACATCAGTGCAAACACAATTACACACGTGCGTGCACACACACACACACACACACACACACACACAGATGGCACAAAGGCATAAAAGGCTTCTTTGCAAAGGCATCTTTCTGGATCAGACTAACTGCTGCTGGGAGGGAGGGAAAGCAGAGCAGAGGAAAGGAAGGAGAGATGCAAGCCACCTAGCTACTTTTCCTCCCCTTTAAGGCTGCCTGGTTACGGTCCTGGGAAAGAAAAGCCCTGCATTCCTCCCCTTTAATTCGGTTTATTGTTAAAGCGCTGGAGCAGCTAATCCTCACAGACCTGTAGGAGCTGGAGTGGGAGCGCCGGAGCACGAATTCTTTCTGAGTCCCTGGGTAAGATGAACCTGCTTCTTTATTGATTTTAGGGGGTTTTCTTGCTTAGTGGGAGGCAGGTGGCTCCTAGAGAGTGGGTTTGAAGAACCACTTCTGTGAGCAACTTGGGTGTTTATTTCAGACTCAGTTCTAATCTTGCCTGATCCGTGTGGTATCAAGGGTAAGTTGTAGCTGCCTTGGAAAATAAGTCTGAATGAGGTCGGGGTGGGATCTCCGTGGGGAACCTCTGGCATCATGTCAGTGTTGGTTTGAGTGGGAACCATTTGCACTTCTGGCCAGGAAAAGGAGAGCCACATATCTGTCCATGCCCCCCCCCCCAATGCCTGCCTGCAGGCTGCATTCCAGGGGCAATCCTTGGGGCTCTGTGCCTGGGAGGGGCAGTCCCTCTGCAGGGTGTAGGACCTCCAGCATGCTGCACCCCTGCCTCCTGCTCAGCCTCCATCTCTTAACCTCTCTGACCCCATCTGTCCAACGGGGCAATGCCCGGTCTGCCTACCTGTCTGGGTTGTGGTGAGGATTAGGGCAGCCAATGGGCAAAAAGGTTTGTAAACAGCCTGTGGCTCTGCAAACCCAAGGAAGGTAAACCAGCCCCAGGCCCCCTGGCAGGGTCCAGGGACAGGCTCCAGCTCTGTCCCTGGCTGCATTAGCATGCAGAGCTCAGCCACCCAGAGCAGGAGGAATTGCTGTCAGTCACAAGACCACTCCTTCACCTTCCCCAGGGGTGCACCCATCTCCCTCCTGTCTTTAAACTTCCCTAGTCCAGTTCTCAGGTAAAGATACTAAAAGGAGGTCTGTGTGCACGATCGCCACCCCCATCCCCACTGTGGCCCCCTCTCTCCACGTAACTTTGACGCACAAACCTTAACCCTGAGGCTCCCGGCAGGCAGCTCTGCCAGGTCTGGCGCTGGTCTGGCTGCAGTGCGTGGCTGGCCGCCTGCTTGCTCTGGAGCCAGATAAATTGATCATGAGGAAATCGCTGAGAAGGGTCAAGAGAGTCAAGCAGGTTCTGTCTTGGGTAAGGAGATGATCTTTCCCAGACCAGAGGTTGGAGACAGCCTGGCCCCTGGCAGTCCTACTGACCCAAGCTTAACCAGGGCCAAAACGAGACCCAACAGGCCATAACACAAAGTGCTTAGTAATACCGGATATGGGGACCACACTTCACAGTTCATAGTGTGCTTTTTAAAAATCATCTTTAGGACAAGTCCATCAGGCTAGTGAAATAAGCATTATTTCTCCTTTAGTATAGATGAGACCACGGAGACTCAGAGAGGTTAAACGATTTGCCTGGGGTTGCAAAGCTGGATACTGGCTGTGTCCACTTACTTGATGGTTGTAGCATTTGAACCCAGATCTTCTGACATAATCAGTGACCTTTCCATGACGCTGCAGATAGCCACAGTGTGTGTTGGGGGGTGGGGTGGGGAGAGGGGTATTAAGAGCACTCTTTAGAGTGGGGCAAAACTCTGGGAAAGAAGCTTCAGGTTCGAGTGAGAAAAGGTTTGAGCTAGATCAGGGAGCGGCTCGGGCAATAGAGGTCTCTGGCCCTGCCTCAAGGCTAAGAAATCGAAGTGTTCTGGGCTGCAGCCTTTCCCCGTCATCAAAGCCACGTGTTTGGGGGGAGGAGGGGAGAGCGTCAGGTTTGGGGAGTTCAGGAAGGCATCCTAAGAATGAGGGCCGAGGTTAGTAAACCCTACAACCACCACCAGGAAAGAGGCAACACGTTGCATGGTAGGGGGACTAGGAGGCTGCTGTTGGCCTCTGCAGGACTGTCATTGACCATCGGCTTGATTGGGGGCATTTTGCTTCACATGTCTACCCATCAGGATCCCAACTGGAACATGGGGTTAATGATACCTACCTTGAAAGGCGGCAGTGAGGCATTCAAGGAGATAAAGCTGGTCAAGTGCCTAGCACAGTGCCCCACCCAGGTGATCAGCCCGGGCAGGACTGAAAAGAACGCCTCTGTGAGAGGAGAGTGCCTCCCTCGCCCCCTCTTCCCGATTCACGCACGCACATGGCCATAAATAAATTGCCACACGGAGTGCCTGGGAGGGATGGGGCCCGCCGCAGCCTGCCAGCCTGCCAGCGCGGCGTGAATGAGCTGCAGGATGAATGAGCGAGAGGAGAGGTGGGGCGGCCGTCTGCGGGGCGGTGCGTGCGCGCACTACAACTGCCGGCGCCCTCCTGGCCAATGGCGAGGGGCTGGGGCTGGGTGGCTGCCAAAAGCGACGCAAGGCCCTGGGGGCCCGCGGGCTGCAGGGGCTGGGACGGTTGACAAACCTGGTGTCCTCGGAGGGAAGGCTGGTAAACAGAGCTGCTTGCCACAGCTGGTGCTGAGCTCGGCCTGTGCTGCTGGGCGCCCCTCCCCAGGTGGAGATCCCTCCTCTCACCTTCCCGAAGGCAAGGCCCAGTGGAATGCCTGGCTGGGGGTGGGGTTTATCGTAATTAGCCCCACACCTGTTCCAACGTGGCACCTCTTGCGTGGGAGTTAAGCTCAAAGGCAGCGTGTGGCAGACAGTCAAAACTATTACCCTTGAAAACTCCTTAGAAAAGGGGCCCTGGTGGAGATGAGCATATTGCCCACGGAGGAAAAAAAACCCGACACCAGCAGTGTTTCCTACAGTGTGGCAACAGATCTCTGTTTTCTTGGTTGAGTACCAGATGAAGTAGTTGGATTGCATTTCAGGGCCATGATGTATGAGAATTTATGTATCTTTAAACACTTCGGAATCACAGTGAGGAGAGATGCTCACACTGGGAGAGGCGTGTGGGAGCTGAGACCAGCTCAGGGGATAACAGATTCGCATCTCCTGTCCTGCACTCACCCCGTTGAAATCCTCGTTCGTCTCCCTCTCTCTCTCCGTGTGCCTGAATTCCCATTCAGCAGATGAGAACACGGAGGCCCACTCTGTTAGAAGCACATTAAGAATAAGTAGCTGCCCTGGCCGGTGTGGCTCAGTTGGTGGTGTGTTGTCCCGGGCACCAAGGCGTGGCTAGTTTGAGTCCAGGTCAGGGCACACCCCTAGGTTTCCCAGTGGGGGTGTGCAGGAGGCAGCCAATCAATGTCTTACTCTCACATCAACATTTTTCTCTCTCTCTCCCTCTCCCTTCCTCTCTCTTTAAAAAATCAATTTTTAAAATATTTTTAAAAAATGAAGCACCCTCCGATCTCTCCAGTGACTCCTGTGTGTTGACTTCTCAGGCCCCCAATGAAGCCCTAGGGAATGCTCCATTTCAGGGACTGCAACTCAAGTGGCTGGTCAGCTGGCCAGAGCTCAGGGAATGCTCCTCGCTTCCTAGATGAGAGGCACACAATAAACCTTCGGCAACACATGAATCCTGGCTTGTCACTGCAGCAGGAGGAATCTGGTTAAACTTAAATGTGGGTTTGAGCCTGAAATAAACTGCAGGAGGCAACTGAGAAACGTCCTTCCTCGGTGATTTTATGAACAAAAACTGCAAGCAGAGGTGGCCTTTGAGATAGCAAAATTGGTGGGAAGGCTGGGGATGGAGTCCACGTTCCTTAGAAGTTCTGTCCAGCCAGAAGTCTCCAGGAGGCTTTAGGGTCTGGGGCCTGAGCTCTGGCCAGCTGACCAGCCACTTGAGTTGCAGTCCCTGAAATGGAAACAGATTCCGACAGCACACACAGACCCAGCCACGTGCCTATGACTCTGTGAGGAGAGCAGGGCTGTGAGTGATGGCAGCAGGCTACTGGAAAATTCATATATTGCTCAGAGAATCACAGAGCAATCGAGATGGCCTAGTCCCCGTTTTCCAAAGTGAGCTCTGAGCAATTCTAGGTTCCCCTGGATGCTAGTAGGTATTACAAAAGGAAAGAATTTCACAGTCTAGTAAATCTGGGGGATGCCAGGATAAGAAGCATTAAGCAGGTGTTTTTAATCGTCCCCAGAACCTTTTTAATAAGCAAATGTGCACATTGAAGACACCTGCTAAAGAGGCAGCACATTCACGTTGCTCAGAATCTCCTGGGACCAATATTCTCTTAAACAAACTTCAGGGAAACTTAATCCAGTCCAATCTCCTCTTTTCACCAAGGAGAGAGGTGGAAGCCCAGAGACGTACAGTGATCTGCCTAGGGCTGCACAGCTCCTCAGTGCCGAGCCGAGACTGGTGTCGGAACTGGTGTCTTTCTGGTGTGTCTCTCAATCCAGAGCATCATGGAAAGTCCAGCATGGGCCCGGGTCCAGAAAACGGTGGAGCCTAGGCAAAAAAAAAGTCTCAGCTTTAGCCTTCCAGCCCCTTTATAACCAGGTGATTTATGTACTGCCATGAGGCCTGTGTCCCAGCCTGGAGGCAGACAGCACATTCTCATGACAGGTGATCCAACTGATAACCTCCCTTCCAAGACCCACAGGCCTTTCTGAGTCATGATCCAAAGACATGGGAAACCGTGGAAGCACAAAGCAGTCGTAGGGTGACCTGATTCCTGGGAGGTGAGTGAAAAGGCCACATATGGTCCCTCGCGAAGGCTCTGCGGCCTGTCACCACGCCCCGAGTGACAGCACCGGGGAAGGCGGCTGGCTCTTCCTGTAGGTGGAGCTGAGAGCCATTCCCGCGGGTTGACGGCTGCAGAGTTGCTGCTCAAAGAGTCTCTCCTTCCCTGTCCCCATCCTCTGCTTTGTTGTGCCCAGTTCAGGAACTGGACTGTGCGGGTTTGGGGAACACATGGCATTGAATTGAACCAGATGCCTCTGGGTTAAAACCTGGTGCTCAGAGACTCTGGGACATCTTCTCAGGAGGGGTGGCACTCTTAGGCAATTAGCCCAGCTGAATGAGTTAATAAGCACCTCAGAGCGGAGTCCTAAGTGGCCGTGACTCAAAATAGGAAACTTTTGATAAGGAGGTTCCATGGAGCAAGGCAGGCAGGAGTGAGGGTCCAGAGAGAGGTTCCAGAGCAGTGTGGGGTCATGAAGTGGCCTGGCACCTTCAGGGTATGGGGGTGACGATGAGGAGGCCACTGAAGGTAAGCTCATCTGCCTTACAGTTCTGTCTGGGGCTCCTGCTGCTCCAGGGACCAATGGAGCCTGGGAAGGAGAGGACAGGGACGACCCGTGGAAGAAGCAGGTGCAGGACGCCTGCCTCCTGGGCTCACAGCCCGGATCTCTGCAGCACCTCATAAGCAGCCAGGCTGGATGCACAGGGACCACACAGCCTGTTCCCCGAAGCTCAGAAAGGCCTGCTCAGGGGCAGTATCCACTCCCAGGCTGTGTGTCCTGCCCTTCAGGAAGAACGTTTTCCTGTGTAGTCTCCCCCAAGCTGTGAAGGTTTTCCCCAGGAGATCAAGAAGACCATCCAAAAAATACGACTGAGTACTAGCTGGAGCCAGGCGCTGAGCTAGGCCCGAGGGAGACAAGGAGATGGACCAGGTCCACATGGAGTCACTTTCTAGTGGGGATATGATTTCACACAAACCAATAGAATGTCAGATGGTCAGATGTGTTACAGAAGACGGGCTCAGTCTCACATTCTAGAGGAACTTTGGGGGGAAGGGGAGATGACTGTAGATAGAATGGTCAGGAGAGGCCTCTTCGAGTGTCCCAGGAAAGTTATGCTGACCAAGAATTGGACCTAGAGCCCACCCAGGCCCTGCATTGTCTGTCCCAGAAGTGACCATGATGGCACGGAAGGCAAGATTGTGGCCACTCTGCTGCTATGCCCCAGGCTGAGCCTCACAGTGGAAGCTTTGGGGAGAGGGTCCTACCGCCCGCCCTGCCCAGGGTGCAGGCCTTCTTGCCCCTGATCCTCTCTAGAACAGTATCAAGACCACATCTCCCCACCCTTCAGTACCCACACTAAGTCCAACTCCTCCTCAAAGCGATCCCTGGCCAAGCCCTCTTCTCCCCCACCCCGGGCTCTCCTCCCTATTCACTCAGGTAACGAATATGTCCCACGCTCAGTACCAGACACTAGAGATTCCAAGATGAGGAACACGTGGCCCCCGCCATTCAAGCACTCACATTCTGGTGAGGGAAACCCACATGCGAGCAATCAACCCTCAGTCAACTGTTGAACCATTTTGGCCCTGACCCAATGTATTCCTTCATTTGCCAACTCCCATAACTGGTCTGTGTTCTTAGGTATGTATCTATATACCTCTGCTTGGTCTTTTCAACTTGATTGTAAGGACTTTGCGGGGCAGCCTCATGTCATAAAAATGTCTGTATTTAGTCCAGTGGGTATACAGGAGGTACTCAATAAATGCATGTTGAATGAAGGAGCGTCACCTCCACAACTCAAAGATGGTCCCATGCAATGAGGTCATTTCCTTCACAAGAACCATTTTGCAGAATGTTCTTGAGGTCTGGCTCTGCTGAGGAGCGAGGGCCCGGAACCAGCCCCGCATGCCAGCATCCACATGGCCCTTGAGCTGTGCTTGGGCAATCGGCTCCAAATCCCGGAGACGTCTACAGTGGCTGTTGTGGAGCTGTGAAACCCAATAGAAATTATTTGCAGAAACAGAGAGAGGTAGGGAGGACTTTGGAAACACATGAGCGCAGTATTGGAGCTTCGACCTTCTCAGAACTTGTTTTCTTTTCCTCTGAAAGGGCCTTGACGTTTCTCGGGGGCCAAGCAGGGGCGGGAATGGAGCAGGGCTTCAGATCTGGCCCCGGAGTTTTCCACGTAGCTCTGAAGATGGAACTAAATTGTTAGGATTGAGTGTATGGGAGGAGGGGTGGGCGGGAAAGATGTTTTCTTATAGCCTAGCTGAGGCTAAGAATACTATGTTTTTAAGAAGCTATTTAAAAGAGATGGGAAAGAAGGAACAGTGAGTACGATCTGCTAATGAGGTGGCGGTGCCTCCTGGAGAGCAAGCAGGCCGTCATTCCACGGGGGCTCCACTAGGGGGAGTGATGACCACCCAGCTGAAGGCCCGGACTGGAGAGAGGGCTTTTGATTGACTCCCTACCAGGAAAAGCCGAGTCTGCAGCCCTGTTCTTTGGAAGGGGAAAGAGAGTGAGAAAGAGACGTACACACTGACCCTGTTGATCTGGTTCCTTTTAATGCCCACTCCTTTGCCCACATTATTTAAGACCTCTCAACTACTGTGTCTACACAGTCAGAAGCGTTTGGTCCATGTCCAGATGCCAACCACTCTGATAAGTGGAAGCTGCTAGATTTGGGGCTAAGAATCTGCAGAATTGTATCTGGCTAAAGATAGCCCTCTACTGTAATACTTCATCTTCCTCAAAGCAGTCTCTGCCAGTCAGGGTCCATTTGTCTCCACCTTGCAGACCGTGCCCTCAAAGTCCAGGGCGAGTCCTCCTCTGGCCAGTTCTGTGGTCCCTTTGGGCTGCTACCCTGCCAAAGGAGCACATCAACCAACAGGCCTGAAGGTACCATCACAAGCCACCAGATCCTCACTCGGCTGTACCAAATGTGTTTTCCATAACTCTATAGCCAGGTTGCAAATTTACACACTATGCTGAAATGTGCAAAGAAAATACAGATTCTTTATTTCCTATGAAATCTTACCGCGCCAGGCAACAAACAGGAAATAGGAAACTTCACCTCTGAACTCGTCCATTATAACATCTCAGATTTAATAAAGAGTCTCCTTTAGCTTTTTATGAAGCGGCTTTAAGGAAAACACGGCCTGGAGATGGCCTTTCCTCCTCCTGTTCTAGTTCAAGGTGGCATTTTACATTATAAAGTACTCGGTCTGGTTTTAGTATGGGAGAGGGGGCCATCAGACTTACCAGGGACCTCGAATCCCAGTTGTCTGGGATCTCCTCAGAAGCTGTCTAGTGACCTCTGAGGTGTGACTGGTCTCATCTGGTCCGTGGAATGTCATGCTGATACCCTCCAATGAGGGCCCTGATCCCAGCCCTTTGCTTCCACCTGAGACTCCCTGAGTGTAGTTGTCTCTTCATCCAGACCCGGGTGACATTCCTTCTAGCAGTATATATATATATCCCCTCACCAGGGCCGTGGGCAGAGGGGAGCTGATAAATGTTTTGTTTGTTGATAAATGTTTAATATGTGGTTTTTGGAGGGTTAGGGGAAGAGTGGCAGAAGCCCTGATTGTAGCATTTACCTGTTTCCATGGTGTAAATACTCCCACAATGGCTAACAGCATGAGGCCACTAGCATGGAACCGAGAAGAGACGCGCAGTCAGCTGTCATGAGCTGGTACAAGCTGGCTCCAGCCCCCACAGGCCCCAGGCAGCTTCTGTAGGTCATGCAACTTCATCTCACTCAGCTTCTCCCTCCAGGCCTGCCCCATCGTTACCTGCTGACCTCTTAGATGTGGCTGCAGCCAGAACCCCACCTAGGCTTGTAGTCTCCACCACCAGGCTCCTGGGAAGCCTGATTCCTGGGTGGATGCAAGCAAAGACGTGTGCTTCTGACGACTGCGCCATCTGTCTCCCCATCTTCTTCCCAGGATCCACTTGGGCCAAAAGTATCAGTCTTTCCATGCCTGTCCTCTCTAGGAAGAACCTTACTTACGTCACAGTCTTCTTATTCCCAGGGTCTAAGCCTCACAGTTATGTCTCGGCGGCAGAAGAGGTTCCCTTCTGTAGCACAGAACCTATGTTCTGAGATGAGTCCTCCAGGTGGGAATTACCAGGAACGAAAAAAACATCAACTTAATGTCCCCCAAATATTCTCTCTGTCACAACTGTTTAATACAGATGAGAAAATATGCTAAGTCTCTGTGTATACAATTTCATTTGCTCTTCACCATGACCAGAAGGGGCTTTGTCCCCATTTTACAGATGGGCTAATGGACTCAAAGAGGTTATTAACCTGCTCAAGGCAATTTAACTAGTAACTAGCAGAGGTGGGAATTAAACTCAGGTTGACCTCCAAACCTATGCTCTTTACCTAATGCTAACTTGTGGAGACACAAACTTTCTCTTTGTTCTAAAGCTATTAGAAGACCGCATGGATTGTACTGTGATTTTTCTAATGAGGAAGGAGGGGCATTGCCCAAGACATATGGCCATTAGACATGCTTTCCTTCTTCTCTGTCAGGCCCAAGAAGTTGGCGGGAGAAGGGTGCTGGCAGAAATGTGTCTCACCCACCAATCCCGAAACTCAATACCCCTCCGTCCAGCTGTACTAGGGTAGCTAGGGCAGAATGCCCGAAGGAACATAGTCCTTCCAACCCTCCCAGTCACACCCCAAGAACATGCTTCTCTCTAGTAATCATGACGTCAGAAAGGGCACCACCACCCTGGGATGTTCCTACCAAAAGCATGAGAGCCCATCTAGACTCCTCTTACCCCACCATAGACACGTCACCTGGTATCACACAATGCTCATTCATCTAGAGCCAGGTGTTTAATCTGCAACAGGTGGGGGGAGAGCGATGATGGGGCTAATAGAAAAGGAAGTTGGGCTGACTCAGCGATGTGAATAAACACCTTGGGGATCACCTGGTAACATAGGGAATGCCTCAGCTCAGCCCAGGTCCCCTCAGGGTGGATAATCCCATATGAATCTATACATGTATGTGTCACTGCCTTTAAATGCATATTACAAAGTAGAGTTTCCACTGTAGGCTAGACGCAAAACTCCCTGAATGTGTAGCAAGCCCAGTAGGTAGAAGACGCTCAATAAATCTGTTGTAGCGATTTACAAAGCAGGTGGAGAAAATAGTCTTCTTTTTGCCAATTATCCAGGTTTTGCTCTTCATCCTTCCAGCTGTTCCATGAAGGATGCATTTTCAATTCTTTTTACAAAGTACCTCGTTCCATGTGAGGAATTCACTGACCAGACCCTCTCTTCCCTTCCTCAAACAAAGCATCCCCGGAAGCTTCAACTCTGGAGGCGATGGGCCGAAAGGAAGAAGATGACTGCAGCTCCTGGAAGAAACAAACCACCAACATCCGGAAGACCTTCGTCTTCATGGAAGTGCTGGGCTCGTGAGTGCGGGGCTGAGCGGTGACCGAGTGGCTGGGCACCTCCTGGGGCGCTGGGAAGGAGTTGTTCTAGGCCAGCAGAAACCGATAAATTGGGACATCATCTCAGCAGCTCCAGGGTACCTGGGGAGGTGGCGTAGGGGCCTTGTGATGGAGAGGAGGGAAGGTACCTGAGGACAATACCGAGGAGAGTGTACTGCACTGGAGCCCTCAGGGACAACCAGCCCTTTCCCCGGCTTCTGCCTCCCGACCTGTCCGAGGGACCTTCCATAGCTGCCACAGCCCTTGAGTTCTCATCCTGGTCAGAGGGAAGAGACTTCCTGGAGATTCAGGGACCCTAGAACTTTCCGGGGCCTCCTCACCCAGCCTCTTCATTGCCCTGGGCAGTGCAGGGTCAACCCCACGTCTACTGTGGGTGCAAGGAAACGTGCTTTGGAGGCGACGAGCGGGTGGATCACACACACCGGGGTCAGCTCCCCACCCCACCCCCGTCTCTGCTCGATGGTTCAGCGTCACGTTGGAAAAAGAAGATCCCGCTGCAGCCCAAACCCCTGCCAGCCCCCAGGGTGTCTGTGCCTGCCCCTTGACAGCGAGGGCACAGCTGGTGGAGAGAGCTGGCTTGTCTGGAGCCAACTCTCCACTTAGTCCTGCCTCTGCTCCGGGAGGGCACAGTCTCTGACGCAGCTGGCAGCACCTCGGGGTCACCAACCCCCATCCCTCAGAACCCCAGCTGGTCAGCTAATTAGTCTGGGATCATTGGGCCAGGGGCCTGGGGAAGTGAGCAGCAGTTAGTGGGCTGTCCATTTAAGCCAGCTCTGCCTCTGGCCAGCCCAGGTCAAGGTTAGCTCCCTCTGCCTTGGCTAGGAGGCAGTGACCTCAGGCCACGAGGGCTGGCCACACTCTTGCTGTAGATGGAGAAGAGCCAGGCATGGTCCTGAGAGGAGGCCCTGGCCTTCCCTGCCCAGGCAGGGGTCGAGTTCCGCGCACGCAGCTGGATCCCAGCGGTGGAGCTGGTCATCAGGGCATTGGCCTCCCATCAAGGGCCTTTGCCAAGAGGGAGGTGGCTAGAGAGGGGGTTTCTGGCAAAAGAGAGAGGAACAAGACTGGTGCATGAATCAGAAATGGTTTGCTAAGCAGCTCAAGAATCAAGAGGAGGAGGGAGAAGGAAGCCTGGGCTGGCAGAAGCTGATTCGCCATCTGCCCCAAACTTGTGCTCTGGGATTGTCGGAAGACAATACGCGGCCACATGGAGCTCAGTGGGACCTGCCACCGCAGCTTCTGGGCCCAGGGGCACGGCAGAGCCACCTGGGAGCTCAGCCCTCCAGCTGGTCACTGTGAAAACGTTTCAGTAAAGAAAAGGTGAAATAACAGGACAGCTGAACACCAACATACCCACCTCCTAAATTCAACAGTTGTTAACACTTCGCTGTATTTGTTTTACACACACACACACACACACACACACACACACACACACACACACAATTTGTAAAACTGGTTTACAAATGTCATCACACATCACTTCTGAATCCTGTCTGCATCTCCTAAGAATAAAGGCATTTTCTTCTATATCCACAATACCATTTCACACTAAAAAATGATAATAATTATTTGCTATTATTTGAGCCTAGGTACATTTTTGAAAAATACAGATTCCTGGCCCCAGGCCAGGATTTGGGAAGATAGGACCCAGCAGCCAGTAATCTACATTTTAAGTGCTTCTGGTGGCTCTAATGTACTCGCACTGATTTGGGGGAGCCAAGAGGACAAGACAGGGTCAAGTCACTGTTCAGCAGCGCCAAGGAGAAGCTAAAGAGAGGGTCCCTCTGTGGTGCTCAGGTGGGGGACAGGCAGGCCCAGGCTGCAGACCCCATGACATACCCAGGGGAGGTGCTGTGCAGAGGGAAACAGTGGGCAGAGCAGACTCCCCCATTCAGGATGCACCCAAACCCCGGGACAAAGGCCTCTTCTCTCTAGTCCTCAGCTCCTCTGCAACAACCACCAGGAAGAATAGGCTTTGGCTGAATCTGCCCAGACACCACCCACAGTTCCAGGGCCCTAGGACAGCTGTAGGGACAAAGCTAGTGCATAGCAGGAGATATGTCACCCAAGTTCCAGGCCTCCTCCTTGCCCAGGAAGAGATCTTTCTCCTTGGTCCCTGTCCCCACCTTCTGCATCACCCAGGCGCCCAGCAAACGTGGAGAGCTACTCAGAGCAGGAATTTCAAACTGAGTTCTACTGAAGCAATTCCTCCTGGTTCTGAGGGCTCTGCCTGTCTTGCCTTCTGACCTGAACAACCTTGACGGCTCCAAACTAGCTCTCTGCTCCACAATCTGACAATCTGACAGATGGCACAATTAAGTCTTCTAATCCCTCTCCTCTGTCCCTGTCCCCAACACACACACACACACACACACACACACACACTCAGTAGAAAGCAGCCCGAGGCAGAAGAGCAGTGACATTTCAGATTGCCACAACAGGTGCCCCTGACATATACCTTGATGGAAACAGCACCCCAGAAAGGCCTTCATTTGATCTCATCCCACAAGAGGACCCAGAGTGGGCGTCAGCTTTGAAATCGGGCATCGTGCGTGTGTGGATGTAAAAAGGTGAGGGAAGAACCCCGGGTAGATCCTAAAATGTCACAGCTAGAAGGAATAAAGCCACATGGTTCCACCCTCTCGTTTTAAGGATAAGGAGGGTGAAGTCTCACCCCTACCTGCTGCTCCCACCTCCATGCGTTTTCTCCTGCTTCTTCCCCAGCCCCACCTGAAACATCACTTTCAAGTGTTCCTCCCCCCACTGGGCTAACTCTCATTCATTCCTTTAAACTGAGCTCAGGGAGTCCTTAAGTCAGACAGCCATGAATTACGTCCTCCTCGTGGTCACTTGGCACACATTAGGGGGGGAAATCGCCCTGTTCTCTAGCCGGCTGTCTGCTGGGGGGAATGTTGTAATAATTATTATATGACAGATACAATGCCTCCAAGATGAATGGCATCTGCGGGGATTGTGCAGTGCACAGCCTGCCCAACCAAAGCCGGGGCCATGTCTTAAGTCTCCATGTTCTGTGGTCTCGTGATACCTCCTGCTTAAGTGTGATACCTCACACTGGAGTCTAAGCTAGACCAACACTGATCCCAGCGCCTAACGCAGAGAGGTTCCGTTGGCACAGCAAGCACTCACTGAAAGTCTGATAGCATGCTTCAGGTTAAATACTAATTGCTTATTTGTCTGTGTTCTTCACCAGTCTACAGGCAACCTAAGTGCAGAAACTTACCTCTTCACTGCCAGTGTCTAGGACTCAGCAGGTGCTCAATAAATCTTGATTAAAGGAATGAGTGAGTGAGTGAATGACTAGACAAGCTCCGAAGGCTCTGATGAACTCCGTTCCATTGCAGCTGGGGGAGACAGGGAACACCAAGTGTTTTCTAATGTGGATTCTCAGAGTCCTTTCCCCAGCATGACTGCCATGGGGCTTCATTCTAGAATACCCACGTGGCAGCGAGAGGCTGGCTCAGCTCCTTCCTCACTTCAACTTGCTCCTTTGGTTACTACTAGGCGTCCTCTCTAATGGCATTCAAATACTAATAATAACAACTATAATATCTAACATGTGGTTTAATAGAGGTCAGGAATACTTTTAAGCACTTTTATTAACTTATTTAATCTTGAAAACAACCCTATGAATCAGATACTATTGATATTCACACTTTTCAGATAAAGAAACTGGGTATATAGAAGTTAAGTGACTTTGTCACCCAAAAAGCTGAGGTTCGAGCATGGGCCAGTCAGGCTCCAGCACCTCCTGCTAGCTAACTGCTGTCTGGTGGCTTGATGTCTCCAGGACCCCCTTCAAACCAAGAAGCCTGGAACCTGGAATCCTACACTCTGTTGTTATTAGGTTCCATCCTCTCTCTTGGGAAGCCTGCCCAGAGTGCTGGGTTCCTCTTCCGTTCTCACAGATGCTACTGAATGAGAGGAATGTTAGCCCTCCTGCCTCTGATAACTGGTTCAGGGTTGATCAGCATCTACAACGGATACCGGAGTCTTTTCTCTCTCACTGTGTCTGAGCCCTGTCCCCCAGTGGTACCTTCAACTGCCACTCTGGTGTGCCATACTGTGCCACTGTGGGAGAAGTAAAGTAAACCGACCCTGCAGTGACCTCTCTTTAATGGGTTTGCCAAGTGAAGCAATCTCTCCATAGTAAAGCAGAATCTCTGGGAGTCCTTCCCAAATTATAGATCCAGGAAACAGCACCTCCTAGTCCCTAAGTCTGTAGTAGAGTCTTTTCTTTCGCCTGTGGTGGACGAAAGAAAGAACCCAGTGTCATACCAGATAGAGAGGTTCTGCCACCAGCAGCTCATCGGGTGCTCACAGTGACCATGGGAACGTCTTCCTTCATTGACCCTTTGGTTTTGCCTCCAGCAATGTTCTCCAGCCAGCCAGCACTAATCTTTATCTCCCGTGTCTTCTGCACAGAGGAGCGTTTTCGGAAGTGTTCCTGGTGAAGCAGAGGGTAACTGGGAAGCTCTTCGCCCTGAAATGCATCAAGAAGTCGCCGGCCTTCCGGGACAGCAGCCTCGAGAACGAGATCGCCGTGTTGAAAAAGTGAGTGGGTCTTAGTGTCGGTCCACTACGACTGTGGGATCACATTTCCTTCACAAATTACCTTCGAGAAGGCCTGGGCTGGGTTTTTCACACCAAAAGGCATTGTTCCCTTTGACTGAGCTAACGGGTCCGTTTGATTAATCAGCTAAGTGCAGCCAGACAGCTGTCTTGGCTGAATTATTCTTTTCCAGCAAATTACCCAATGAACCAACTGGTAACAGAGCTGGTGTGTGCACATAGACCAGAGGGTAATTATCTTAAAGGAACAAAAATCAATTGCGGGCCAACCCTAGGGAGAATCGATAATTAAGGAAGCAGCATAAAACTTGGAAATTAACCTCAATTTGTTTCAAATCAAATGTAGGGTTAGCACCCTAAGCATCATGATGGAGGCTACACTAATAAACCGTGTGTACAGCCGGACCCATACAACAAGCCCTGTGGGACTACTTTGGTGTGTAGTAGGCATTAGGACCACAAGGATGAAGCCAACAAATTCCTCACCCTCAGGAGCTTGTATTTTCTGGGCAGAGACAGAGGTACTCATAACAAACTCCATTCCAAATAGATGTGAGTCACACTGGCAGAAGGCAGGGTTTGGAGGAGACGGGGATTCATTTTGCCTACATGTGTTTTTTTATGAGTATGGATTATTAGGTACATTTTCAAAGAAGAGGGACCTTGGTGGATGAATAACATTTTGTACAGGCAGGTAGGGCAGTGCAGAAAGGGGACGCAAGCGGAGGATAGCATAAGCTCAAACGTGGAGTCAGGAAGGGGCAAGAGGTGTTGGGGAAGATGGTATTGGAAGCCCCTGACCTTGAAGTGAGCATTTTCAAAGGGACAGGAGATGACACTAACATGGTCAAGTGGGACCTGATTATAAAGGGTCTTGGCCGTCATGATAAAGACTGTTGACTTTATTCTGTGGGCAAAGAAAAGCCATCAGAGGGTTTTAAGTAAGAAGTCACATAATCAGATTTATTTTTTAGAGCCATCCCTCTTCAGCATGGTGAGGATGGATGCCAGCCTAGAGGGTGAGAGACCAATTACAAGACTTTCTCAATAATCTAGGCAAGAGATGAGGATAAAAGCAAAGTAGTAGCAGGGTCATGTAATGGCAAGAAGACTAAGTTGAGGAGGCATTTCAGAGAGAAAGCGATTGGGTTTGGGGTTGGCTGGTAAGAATATAATGGGGAAAAGCATGAAAAATGACTCTGAGATTGAGTGATCAAGTGGACAGTAGCGTCATCACTTGGGATAGAAAA
Source organism: Tadarida brasiliensis (assembly GCA_030848825.1). Classification (NCBI taxonomy): domain Eukaryota; kingdom Metazoa; phylum Chordata; class Mammalia; order Chiroptera; family Molossidae; genus Tadarida; species Tadarida brasiliensis. Next base: position 34,404,427 of record CM061275.1, read on the forward strand.
CAAAAAGAATGTGTAGGCATGAAGGAAATAGAAACTTATTGGAGCATATTGAATATAAGTGTCCACCTATCTCTACATGAAGGTACCTGGTAGCATGTTGGAGATAAAGGTCTGGGTTCCAGAAAGATTAAAGCAGAGACGGAGACTCTAGACTCATTGAAAGCAAGGGCTGTGGTGGTCTTTGTCATTATCATATTGTATCATCAGTCCCTAAAGCACAGATACATGAACAGCTCAATAAACATGTGTTCAGTGAATGAATTATCAACAAATTAATGTTGGCTTTGTCAGTGTATATGTATAATTGAATCCATCAGGTCACCACTGCAAGAGGTCTGTATTTTTAGAAATGTCTTAGAGATGATGGGTACTATTAATTATGTGTTTACTATTCCCCAGGCACTGTATTAAGAATTTGACATGCATTTTTCTTTTAATACTGATATAACCCTGTGAGAGAGATGTTCTTCGGAGACCAGAAAAGTGAGGCTTAGAAGATTTGAGTAAGCCAGCCAAAGTGACCCAATTAGTAAATGCCTGAGCTAGATCTGAACTCAGACCCAACTGACTTAGAGTCTAAATTCTTAACCTCTGTGTTGCATAATAAAACTTCCTAGAAATCTTTCTCCTGGACAGCCATGCACAGAATTGCTTATCGGAAGGCTAAGCTTCCAGCTAATATGATTATCCTGCTCGCCTCAGCCTCTGAGTAATCCCAGACAAAGGTCACACAGGGCAGGGTTTTGAGAAACCCTGAGCTCTATTGACATTTTAGAACAGATCATTCTTTGCTGTGTTGGGGGCTGTCCTGTGCCTTGTAAGATGTTTAGCAGCATCCCTGCCTCTACCCACTGCATGCCTGTGGCATTTCCCCCATCCCCAGTCATGACAATTAAAAATGTCTCCAGATGTCACCAAATGTCCCCTGAGGGACAAAATAGCCCCTGGCTGAGAATCACTGATCTAAGGTATCCCACAGAACTGACCCCCACATGAGCTTCTGCCTTCTCACAATACCCTGGAACAATATTTTACAACACTTCCTCCACGATGACCCACGAGGAGCCTTGCTGGCCCAAGTCCCTCCTGCTGTAGTCATTTTTTTATTTATTTTTTTTTTTATCCTCACCTGAGGACATTTTTTCATTTTTTGTTCAGATAGAGTGGGAGGGAGAGAGAGGAAGAGAGAGAGAAAAACATCGACGTGAAAGGGCCACATCGAGTGGCTGCCACCCGCACGACCAACCAGGGCCGGGGACAAACTGCAACCGAGGCACATGCCCTTAGCGGGAACCGAACCCGGGTCTCTCTAGACCGCAGGCCAACGCTCTAACCACTGAGCAAAACCGGTCAGGGCCGCAGTCACTTTTCCTCATGCAGTGTTTCTGAAAGAGACCTGGATACCCATGTTGTAGACTCACCTAGTGGTCAGTGCTCCCTTAACCTCCCTCCAGTCTTCCAGCTTTCTCTTTTGATACATTTAAAAAGATTCCTAAAGTAACAATGAAATGTGTGTTCCCTGAAGGCAGGATGATCGATTATCCATTAAAAACTATGGGCTGAACACCATTCTGGGAATCTTCTCTGGGATTTCTCTGTGACTGCCTATGTATTGTGAAGGCTTCCCAAGGACCCTTTCTTCCTAAACATTGTCATCAGACGTCTCTAACAGAGATAAGAGTCCAGCTGGGCTGGGTCTGCATTCTTCGTCTGGACAACCTAAACCCTGTACCTCTCACCATGACCCTTACTTCTCCCCAGGATCAAGCACGAAAACATCGTGACCCTGGAGGACATCTATGAGAGCACCACTCACTACTACCTGGTCATGCAGCTGTAAGTGAAGGTGACCCGCTTCTTCCACAGATGTCCCATGGGGCCTCGGAGGCCTGGAGGGGCTGACTGGTGGGAAGGAAGGATGACGATTAAAAGACTAGATCAAGAATTCGTTCAAGAGAATTTGAAATGCCAAGAGTCCTTTTAGGATCAGTATGCCTCTGAGCATGGACATGTTCCATCTGGACTGAGGATTGATTATTGTTTGTTTGTTTGTTTGTTTTATTAATCCTCACCCGAGGATATTTTTCCATTGATTTTTTTTTTTTTTTAGATAGGATGGAAGGGAGGGAGGGAGAGAACGAGAAACATTGATGTTAAAGAGACACATCGATTGGTTTCCTCCTGCACAACCCCAACCAGGGCTGGGGATCGAACCTGCAACCCAGGGAATCGAACCCAAGACCCTTTGGTCTGTGGGCCGATGCTCTAACCAACTGAGCCAAACCAGCCAGGGCCCGAGGGTAGATTATTGACTTGGTATGTACCAGTACAGCCTTACTAGTTGTTAAAATATTTCCTACCAGGCAGCAAGTAGCTGTGGCCCCAACCCATCCTCCCTCCTGCCCCAGTGCCTCCCCCTCAGACTTTCTGGACCTCCCCACAACCCTACAATTGAGAGGGTAGTGCCTGGCATAGCAGGGGCCTCCAGGACCCTTCCCTGGCACCGTGGCTTGAGTCCCTTTTGATCAGTCATGTTTGACAAACTGGATATTAAATGCTATCACATCACTCCAAGGTAAAATTACCGTGGAAGTAGAAGCCACAGGTAGATAGATTTTAATTCAATATAAAGAAAGACTTTCTCAAAAGGGAGCCTAAAATTAAACACGGGCTGCGACTGTGAGTGCATCCATGTGTAGGACTGAAATGTTGCCTCGTTACAAAGGTCTCCCCCTCACTGTCACGTCCAAAGAAAAGTCCTGCCTGGGAGTGACTGCTGTCGGCTTGGTCAGTGCTCCCGGGGACTCGGCACCGGGCTCAGAGACACTCTCCTTACCAAGTCCACACAGACACACACCCACATGCTGCGATCTCAGCACAGCTGGATGCAATGGTGTGACTGACAGGCTCATTCCTCAGAAACTCGAAGGAGCTAAGTCTGGGCTCCGCAGCCTATTAACCCCTGGGCTCACCTGAGGAGTGAGGTTGGGGAGGGCCCAGCGCATCGCTAACAAGTGAGCCAGTTCGACAGGACTAGTACACTGTCACCCAGACGGCTAAGGGGAGGCAGGAAGGTAGGAAGATTCAGAAGTCACTGAAGAGTCACCAAGCCTCCTCCTGGCACCCGGGAGGCTACGAGTCAGGAATTCCTAGTTGTGGACAAAGAGTACCTTTCTCTCGTGAGCCTCCAGCTCCCGTAGCAGAGTCAAGGGTTTCAGGACAGAGACGAAAGGAGTAGGGTGTCGTGCATTTTTATTGGAGGGATTCTGCACCCTCGGCACTGCATTGTCCTGGCATGTACGTATAGCCATGTCCCGTGTCAGGGGACAGTGGGAAGGGGATGGGAGCCCCCCACTCGTGGTTGAAGTAGTCTGGGATGCTTGTCCCTGAGAAGGCCTCAGAGGAGAATCTCACTGCCTGCACATATTCTAAAAGATTCCTGTGAAAGGGTGTTATTTTTGTCCTGTGTGGCCCTGATGGGCCCGACGGTGGAATTAAGGTCTGCTGATAGAACCTACAGGGAATCGGGTTTCATCGTGTCGCTAGAAATATTAAGGCGACAAAAGATAAAACAGTCTGTCTTAGGAGGCAGTGAGTTCTCTGCCAGTACTTACTAGGAAACTTCTTGGCAAAAATAGGGTAGATGGTATTCAAGAGATGGGGGTCAGACTTGATCTTAAAGCTCCCCTTTATCCTAAGATACCATACCATATAAGCCTCAAACTACTGCCACAACGCAACCCCATGATTTCACCTTTAGGGAGCCCCGTTTTACAAACGGAGACAAGAATTCCCGACAGGAGCACCGAGTCCTCATTTGCAGCCCGATTGCAGCTCCTCTCGTCCCTTTCATCGTGTCTTCTTCCTGTGTCCTCGGCCAGGGAAGAAGGCAGATAAGAACTGTGACCACAGAAAGGAATTGTTGGCTTCCTGTGAAACCCTAGCCGGGGCATTTTCCATTCTAAAGGACGTTTCCAGGGAGAGGTCAATGGTGGGTCCAAAGAAATGGCCCCCTAGCGATATCACTCCGGGCACCCGAAGGAGGTATTCTGAGACTGGAGTGACGAGTCCTGCTGCAGGCAGGGGTTCCTGTCTACTTTGCCACAGCAGTGTCCCCATGGCTACAGAGCAAACAATCACATTCCTTTGACCTGAAATAAGAGCTGGATTCCTGCCTTTGCCCTGTGCCCACAGTGTTTCTGGTGGGGAGCTCTTTGACCGGATCCTGGAGCGGGGTGTGTACACAGAGAAGGATGCCAGCCTGGTGATCCAGCAGGTCTTGTCAGCCGTGAAATACCTCCACGAGAATGGCATCGTCCACAGAGACTTAAAGGTGCCAGGGCGGAGCCCCTGTTGGGAGGGAGGGGACAGAGACATGATCCTTTAGGAAGTGGCATGGGTCATGGGCAGTCTGAGCTCTGCAAAATGAGAGGGCTGGACTGGCTCACTCCTAAAGCCCTTTCTGAACAAGTCGCAGATAAATGAATAATCATTGTCAATTTGTACCTCAGCCTTTTCCTGATCTTTCACTAGGCCTCACCCTTTTTGCATACCAAGATAATCCACAGGTTTCCTGGACTGAGTCAGAGTAATAATCAAATGTAACAAATACTTATTGAGGGTCAACACTGCACCAGGCAGGTACGAGACCTTAGAGAGGTCAGAGACAGTTAACCAAAGGTTAATTCCTTCAAAAAACAGTCTTAGGGTAGTTGGGAATGAGGGGAGGGAGGGATTAGTATATTAGAGGCCATAAAGTTAAGCAAAGTCAAAGCCATAAGCAAAATACAGCATACTGGGGTACAGGAGTTAAGGGTGCAGGTAGGAGGCAGGAGAGAAGAATGGGGGAGAGATGAGTTTGGCTTTGAAGTCAGGAGCCTAGGGTGCAGCTTCCTAAGAAACTATATGTCGGGGGCGGGGGAGAGCTGTGTGTTTCAGATGAGTGTATTCTCTACTACTTGGTATTCCTCTTCTCCCACAGCCTGAAAACCTCCTGTACCTCACCCCTGAAGAGAACTCTAAGATCATGATCACAGATTTTGGTCTGTCCAAGATGGAACAGAGTGGCGTCATGTCCACTGCCTGTGGGACCCCAGGCTACGTTGGTGAGTCTGGGAGAAGGAGGTTGACCAATGGGCTACTTTTGACCACAAGGATATTACTCACAGAGTGGGATGTTATTCACAGTTGTGAGGAGACACGGTTCAACTTCAGGGATGATCCAAGTAGAGCAGTCACTTATGAGGTTCAGGGCCAGCCAATCCATTGATCTCTAAACCACCCCTACTGCTCCTAAGCCTACATCTTAAAGACAGCACCCCGACTTCCTGCCTTTGTCTTCCCAGCTAGACATGGGGCAGAGACAAGATCACAAACCCAGACAACATTGGACTGCTAAGGGGTTGACCTCTAGCCCCCTTTCCTTTCTCCCACTTGAGAGGAAACCTCAGCCCAATTGTTGGTGTCCTGGAGGCATAGTGCTGAGTTTGAATCTAAGGAACCCAGACATGGGCCCTCAAATACACACCCTAGGAAACTGGCAGAGGCAGGGCCTCCTGCCTAAGCAGGAGGCGTCTAGAACCCCCTAAAAGTAAGAGCAGTCAAGATACCAGGTGAGAGCATTCCTGAGACCTATGGGGGAGAAAGCCGAGACTCAGAACATCCACTCCTGCCCCTTCCCTCTTAGCCAGTCCTCACTGCGTTGGAGTTAGGAAGTGGGATGCCGAACCTGACTCAATAGAGGGAATCGGCTCCCTCCCCAAAAGAGAGGTCTGTCACTTACCATTAGGTATTTAGTCCCATTGGGCACAAATCCCTGGTGTCTATGATAAATACAGAAGACAGATAAATGCCCCAGAGCTCCCAATCAGTGGAAGACATAGCTCATTCCCTCCAGAGCTCACGTTCTGGCAGACTAAGCCCCACCCTAGGAAGGTACCAGGGACTGATGGGCCAGGTAGAGCCTGCCCTCTGGGAATGAGGGGAGGAAGGGATTCCTCACTTAACAGGGGAGACTCATTCTCTACCTTCAGGGAGATCCTGGTGTAGTGGAAGAGAGACAGTTCCTAACTTGCAGATGTTCCCATCTGAAAGGGGACACATAGCCTCTGCCCTGGGGATCCCCCATCTGAGTGGGAGACACAGGGCCTGGCCTCAGAGAGTACTCAGTCCAATGGGCAAGACATAGCCCTGGAACTCTCCAGTCTGATCAGGGAGTCATAGGCCCCGTCATGGGGGCCTTCTAGTCTGATGGAAGAAGATTTAGTCTGATGGAAAAGACATAGTCCCTGCCCCAGGGGAGTTTTCAGACTCACAGAAGTCCTCTTCTCTAAGCCTCTTCCTGACCTTCAGTCCCCAACCCACAGCCCTCTCATCTTGCCCTAGCCCTGACTCTGCCTTTGGTTTGTAGCTCCGGAAGTGTTGGCCCAGAAACCCTACAGCAAGGCTGTGGATTGCTGGTCCATTGGCGTCATCACTTACATACTGTGAGTAGAAGCTGTCATTGGCTCAGTTCCTTGGAAATCTTAGAACCTGCTCACCCCTTCTTCTCCCCTCCCTCGTCTCAGCTCCTCAAGCAGCATCCACCTCCAAAGCATGTACGTGTACACGTCTGTGCACACACACACACACACATACACACATTTACCTGTGCATACAGCTCCACCTGTCCTGATCTCCACCAGGTCATAAAAACAGCTCAATGTGAACCCACTGCTCAGCCACATGGTAGTCCGTATTCCTGTACCCCAACCCCATTTATTGCATGTGTTGAGTTCTGCTCTGTGGAATGAGCAGTGAAAAGGGGAGAGGACAAGTGAAGATGGGAGGCCAAGTGGGCACAATGTTCACATCCCAGATTTTTCTCCTGATGATGTCAGCCCGAGGCCAAACGATGGCCTGGATGAACCTGGTCACTGCTCCTCTCCACACATCCTCAGGCTCTCATTTCCAAACCTGCTCATCACCCCTCCCCCTCCATCCCTCATGAAACTCACACTCAAGTGGCCATGCTACCATCTTTCTTAAAGACATTGTATATCATGTAAGAGTCAGGAGAATACAGGAAGAGGTGGGCAGGGTTTGGAGGAGTAAGGGGCCTCCCAGGGCTGCCTGTTCCAAGTTTTGGCTCCTGCATAAACTCTTGGTGGGACCTGCACTGTGCTCGAGTCAGAGGCAGATCCATATCCTGGTCACACTGTTGATGGGGGACCCTTGTTTCCTGCCCATGTACCCGCTGGGAGGCTGGGTGGAAGGGAGAGGCTGGCCCAGGGAGGAAGGGGTGGTTCAGCAGCATGGCTCTTCCTGTTCCCCTGCAGGTTGTGTGGGTACCCTCCTTTCTACGAAGAAACCGAGTCTAAGCTTTTTGAGAAGATCAAGGAGGGTTACTATGAATTCGAGTCTCCATTCTGGGATGACATTTCTGAGTCCGGTAAGGCCAGTGGGTGTGAAGGACAAGATAACAGGCTCCAGGCAGAGGCTGCCAAGAACAAAGAGCTTAACACACGATGACAGTCCTGGCTCTTGAAAGTCCCCAGGGAATCTTACAGAAAACAGGCTGCCAAGGAGAGTGGAGAAACCTTCATCTGGTTCAAAGGCCAAGTACATTATTCGTCTCTAAGGTTCATGCTTTTGTTTTCCTGGAGACAGAACCAGTCTGCTTGGTAAAAGCAGGTTCAGAGGAAGGGGTGGGGGGGACAGAGCCAGGCGGAGGGGAGTCTTCCAGCAGGAGTGGCAAAACCAAGGCCACATTCTGCCTTTTATAAGCCAAGACCGAGACCGTGCCATGTCTCTGCGTGTGCAAAGCAATCATTGCGTGTTGTTGGATCCACGAAGCAGAGATCAGAGCTGGAAAAACCCAGCACTCACACGTGTGCCCATGTGTGGGTGCTGGCCCCTGAATGGTGCAAAGGCACTCCTGCATGCAGGCACGTTGGTGCCGCGTGACGAGGGCTGTGTGTGCAGGGCTACGTGGGTGAGGCTGGGTAGAGCCTCTCTTTGATGCTTTATGGTGGGTTGTTGTTAGGTGGTTTGGATTTTTTTTCTCTTTTTAAGACTCTTAAAATTGCCTCTTTAGAAGATTAGCTAAAAGATGCATTCACTGCCACCCACCAGCCCGGAAGTGAATTTCCATCAGTCGTGAAATCTGGTCCTTAGCTGCTGTGTCTTTCATTGCTCCTCTTAGCCAAGGATTTTATTTGCCACTTGCTGGAGAAAGACCCGAATGAGCGGTACACCTGTGAGAAGGCCCTGCGGCACCCCTGGTGAGTGAGGAACGGGGTGGGTTCTACCTCCAACCACTGGCTCCCCGGACATCACGCTGACCTCTTCACATGGTGTCTGTCCCTGGAGTCTGCTGGCCCTGAGCTGTTTACTGCTGTGGCATGCATGCCAGGAGCACAGACGCATTCACCAGGTCCAGCTAGAGATGCAAACAACCTTTGGTTAAGTGGGTTCTGACCCCAGGGTGGCAGCTGGGTTGTCTAGTCATGTGCAGAGGTCAGAGGCAGCTCTGCCCTGTCCTTCAAAGCACCCTTTTACTCTACTCTGGGGTCCAAATCGGTTCCACGTGAGGTGATTTGAGAACAGTCGCAGTTCATAAAGTCGGTAGATAAAGTCTTGAAACACTTGCCTTTCTCTTACTCCACCCCTGCTCAAGAATGTCCCACAGCAGTCCCAGAATCCCTTGCCTTTCCAGGCTTTCCCTAATCTGGCCTGACCTCCAACTTTATTTCCCAGGACTCCCAACACACCTTCTCTGTTCCAGAAAGGCCTGAGGGCTGCACTTCTCTCCCTGCCTCCCCTGCCCCGTATACCGAGCTCTTTCCAAATTACGCCTTGGGTTACGCCGTTGTCACCACCCAGAACGCCCTGCCTCTTGCCTTGCACGCAGCATCCTTCAGGATCCAGAGTAGTGCCTGGACCTCCCAGCGCTCGGTATCAATTGCACAGCTTACCATTAGTTACTCTCGTGCAGGGCGTGAAGCAAGGCTCCAGCCTGCACCGTAAGCCCCTCAGGACCGGGGCCACGTCTGCTACTCCTCTGGGTCCCTCAGTACCTAGCAAGTCCTGTGCACGTGGCAGGTGTCTGAGGAACATTAGAGAGGAGTAAGGCTGAGGGGACAGGAAAAGGGCAGCCTCTATTGGGTGGCTTCCAGGAGGAGGTGGTTCTGAGCAAAGCTTTGAGCTCACGGATGGTGAACACCCAAGTGCCCTCTGGCACTGGGGCCAGTAAACATTTTTTATAAAAAGCCAGGTAGTGAATATTTTAGGCTTTGCTGGCCATCCCACGCTGTGGCGACTAGTCGATCTGCCTTGGGAGCACGGAAGCAGCCATGGCCCATACCCGAGTAAAGGGGCCCGTCTGTGTTCCAGGAAGACCTTGTTTACAAAAGCAGCAATGGTACACTCGGCCTACACGCCAGAGTGAGCTGATCCTGTTCCAAAGCGAGTTTTTGGTTTTGTCAAAGCATAGGCCCCAGATGACCTTCCTGGGGGACGGAGGGGCTCTGAATCCAGCCTTTCCCACTCTGGGTCACCCTTCTCCTTAGGCACTCCATTTGGCTTAACCTGGACCTACACGCAGTCTCCTGCCCCACCCCTGGCTGAGTTCCCACAGCCGCCCACTATCTAGGTGTCCCCTCTGCACCCCCAGGATTAATGGAAACACAGCCCTCCACCGGGACATCTACCCATCAGTCAGCCTTCAGATCCAGAAGAACTTTGCCAAGAGCAAGTGGAGGGTAAGTGTCCTCCCCGGGAGGCTGGGCTGGGCAGAGGCTGGTGGAGGAGTCCCAGCGGACACTGGCACTCCCTGGGCCCTCCCTGAACTGAGAAGTGGGCATATTGCTTTCAAGAGGCCACAGGGCAGAGGGAAAGCCTGAGCCCTGCGGCCCTCCGAGGACGGAGATGGCCCGGGCTGGTCTTGTGTCCCTAGCAAGCCTTCAACGCGGCAGCCGTGGTGCATCACATGAGGAAACTACACATGAACCTGCACAGTCCAGGCACGCGCCCCGAGGTGGAGAACAGGCCTCCTGTTACTAACGCCTCAGAAGCTTCGAGACCCAGCTCCCCTGAGATCACCATCACCGAGGCCCCCGCCCTGGACCAGAGCGTGGCACTCCCTGCCCTGACCCGGCTGCCCTGCCAGCATGGCCTCCGGCCCACGGCCCATGGCGGCAGGTCCCTCAACTGCCTGGTCAATGGCTCCCTCCGCATCAGCAGCAGCCTGGTGCCCATGCAGCAGGGGCCCCTGGGCGTCGGGCCCTGTGGCTGCTGCTCCAGCTGCCTGAGCATCGGGAGTAAAGGGAAGTCCTCCTACTGCTCCGAGCCCACGCTCCTCAAAAAGGCCAACAAAAAACAGTACGTATTTTCACCCAAAGGAAGAGGCCTCGCCCTACTCGGCCTGGGTCTGAAAGAACTCAGGCAGCTCCATAGGGTGGGAAGAGCTCTGGATCAGGGGTCAAGGGAAACGCTGCCCTTCCCACCCACTAGCTGGGTGACCACTGACAAATCGATGTCTCTGTCTCTACTTTGCTCATCTGTAAAATGGGCTCATTGAGTTAATTTACCTGCCCAGCCTGCCTCACAGAGGTACTATAAAAGTTTAGTGAAGCAACGGGAATTATAACGCCTGCAGAAACTGGGTATATGTGAATGGTGAGCATTAGATTCCTTGACTTTCCAGGGCCCCGGTGTTTGCGGGGGAGGGGGTTTGGTTGTCCTGTTTGTTTTTTCTGCAAGTTCTTGTGCTTTCTGAAGGTCGTAAAGGAAGGGCCGAGTGGACACCACAGGCACAGAAACTATCTCAGTTCTTCTCCCTTCCTCAAGTACATCATAGCCTGCAGCTTCATTTCCTTTCCAGGAACTTCAAATCCGAGGTCATGGTGCCCGTCAAAGCCAGCGGCAGCTCCCACTGCCGGGCGGGGCAGACTGGAGTCTGTCTCATTATGTGATCCCCGGAGGCCGGGGCCTGTGTCACTGCATTTCCAGGTGAGGGGACTAGAGGCAGGAGGAGCCTCTGGCCCAGAAGGAAAGCCCCATCCCAGAGTCTGAATGATGGGGTCTGAGGGGCAGCCCCACCCCACCCTGAACCCTTTCCTCTGCAGGAGAGCTGGTCAACTCTTCTCTGCCCTTCCGAACCTGGGGTCTGCCCTGCAGCAGGAGGAAGGGGAGCAAGCGGAGCAGGGACAGTTTCCGGTCAGAAGCAGCCGACTGCTTCCCCCTGGGGCAGACCTTCACCGAAGGCCCGGGCGTGAGCCTCCAGGCGACAAGGCCTCGCCGAAGCTGTGGGCAGGAGGAATGGCATCGCGGCCTCCAGGTCTCCCTGACCTGCTGCTCTGTGCCCCACACCCTACGTGCCGTGGCTCTGTGCAGTGTGCGTAGATAGCTCTTGCCCAGGTCTGTGTTGTTTGTTGTGAAAAGCTTAACGGGCTGGCCAGGCTGTGTCACCTTCAGAGCAAAGCCATAAGGAGCATCTGCCCGGACTCCCCGCTCAGCACACATCCGCTCCTGCCTCTCGGGCCTCCATCCTCTTGGCCAGACGGGCTCGTCCATGTAGCCGCCTGCCCACCCGCATGAATGACAGGCAGCTCCGCAGTCTGCCTGTGAGCTCTCAAAGTTTGGACTTTTTACTCCAATATCAGCTCCTAACCGTGCGGAGACCTCCAGCCTCCTCCGGCCCACTTCTGAGCCACCTCCCTCCCTGCCCCCATCCAAAGGCAGTGCCACACCCTCCAAGATGCTAAAGGAAGAAATCCAGGACTAAGTACTGTAAGGAGTTAGTATCCTGACCAGATGCCCTCCGCACACCCGCCCCTTTAAGTAAAAAATTGGAAGTTGACTGTTTTCATTTCAGCCAGTAATTCGAATCCTGCCTCTGCTCCCATCCCTCCCTGAAAGGCAGGCACGTCGTTCCTGTCCCTCCCCCGTTTTCTTGCCCCCCGACCCCCTTTCAGCTTCATGTTCAGTGTTGTGCTCAATAAAATGGACATATTTTTCTCTATGAGGCTTCATTTGGTTCTTCTCAGAGTCAGAAGCAGCTCCAGGACCTGTGAGCGTGTGTGGAGTGGAAGGTGCATGGAGAGCTTGAAGCCCAGTGGAACCAGCACACGTGGGCTGGGAGCACGCGGTGTGCCGGGGACCCAGCCACAGGAGTTCCACGTACTGACATTTACTCCTCACAGTGACCCCTTGGAGCGCAGGTGGGCCAGCTCCAGCGTCCCTTCTCCTAATGACTGTGTTAGATGAGCATGAAAGCGAGGCCAGCCCTGCCCTGCCACATCTGTGACCTTGGGGGAAGTTATGCAACCCTTCGTGCCGCCTTGGCTTGCTCACTGGTCAGATGAGGACAACAGCGCCACCTACAGCATGAAATCGTGCAGACCATGAGTCCAGCACAGTGTCAATAAATAATATGATGAGTAAGGATCGAGATGTTCCTGTAGATCAATGTCTAGCACAGTGCCTGGGTTCTGGCAGCACACAAATGCTCTTGCCATTCCCATATCCACCCATGCGCACACACACACACACACACACACAAATACACACCTGTTACAACTTCTGTTTGAGATCCCAAAGCTGTGTGAATTTGGATACCTTGCTTCCCTTCTCTGGATTTCTATTTTCTCATCTGTAGACACGAAACTAGATCATTGTTCAAAGCTGAAACAGCTCCTCTGGTCTTTCTAGGATGGAATCCATCAGGTCCAGGGGCAGAGGGGCCGAGTGTCCCTAAGCTTGGGTGATGAGCAAGCTGGACTGAGCAGAGCAGGGCAGCCTGAAGCTGACGCCCCACTTGGGAGGCAGAAACAGTGATAAAGGTTTATGCAATGGGAGACAGACGATTTTCCCTCTTTGAACCTCCAGGCTCCTTTCCAAAGATTTTTATTGGGGCTTTTCACTTGTACATCATTTGGGTTAAGTTTTTGTGTTGGTCCAAGATTCAACCTTAACGGAGAGCAAAGAGCGAGGACACTGCCCATCAAGCTCCCTCCACTTCAGAGCTCCTGGTCACGATGACATGGCTCACCTCCACCATCTCTGTCCCTCCACTGTGGTTGTCCCATCAGCGCAGGCTCAGCTGTGGCCCAAAGTGACCTTAATAGCTGCACACCAGGGGTGATCCAGGCAGTGCTTTCTGCTGCGTAAAAGGAGCTGGAAAGCATTCCAAACCAGTCTGCCCCCCAAAGCGAAGAGGGCAGGGCGCAGGGCGGGGGCTGGCAGCTGGAGCGTCACTTGCAGGTGGCATAGTAGAGCACCCGCTCGTTGATGTGGTCTCGGATCCGCTCCACGTGCTTCTCCAGCCCCGTCAGGTCCGCCGAGCGAAGCATGATGGCCTGGCTCCCCTGCAGCAGCTCCGACTCCATGTCTGAGGGTAGATGGAGCAGCAGGGGGAGGAGGTGGGGCTGGTGAGACCCCCGAAGACTCCCAACCCGTCCTTCTCCTCCCACCCAGCTGGAGGCAGCGCCTGCGGGAGTCACCTCTGGGGGAGCCTCCTCAAGGACAGCCCTCTCCAGCCCCATGGCCCTCCAGCCCTATCCCACTCTTACAGAAACAATGTGGCAGAGGCCAGACCGAAGAAGCCCTCACTCCAACTATTCCATGGCCCTACCCTTCTCTGCTCTAGGCTCCCTGTGCTGTCCCAGACTCATGGGGAGGCCCCTGGCACCCAGATTAGTAACCTACTGCTACTGGACCCAGACAGCTGCCATCCCAGCAATGATCCTCAAGTGGGCACCATGGTGAAGAGCTGGCTGGGTGACGAGCATTCCTCCACATTTTTCTTCCCCCAAATGCCACTCCAGATACATCTAGTCCTCCCCCTCCAGTCCAGTCTGCACACCACCGCCAGACTGTGCGTGGAGGATCTGAGGAACTCCAAAGTGGCCGAGTCCAGCCTGTCCCTCCTGTCACCCTAGGCAGGAGACCCCTCTGCCACATGCACGAGAGCCGGGACCCAGCCTCAGCCTGAACATTTCCAGGAATAGGGAGGAGTGCACTGCCCCCAAGGCTCCGACTTTAGACGCTCCAGTTAAAAGTCTTCTCGTTGAGTCAGAATCTGTCCACCTCCTGCTTATACCCCTTGTCCCAGCTCTATTCTCCTGGGGGTATAGGAATGTATTTGCTCTGTCCCCCACATTGCAGTCCTTCAAATGTCTGAGGCTCATCTTTCCCAGATTAAACCTCCTTAACTCCTTCATCCATTCCTTATTTGATGTAATCATCGAGCCCTTCCCTACCTCCCAACCCTGGTCACTCTCCCCCGATGTCTGGTTTGTCAATATCCCTTGCGAAGGTGTAGAGCCACCACTGAACACCACCCCCCAGGGGAGATCCTATCAGCAGAGTGTAACAGGTAGTTACTGAGCTGACATTCAGCCAGTGGGCACATAGATGGACCTCCGGGTTGATAAAATACTGGAATTTTAACAGTTGCTGGTCTGTTCCCAGCCCCCACCCTTAGCGCCCCCTGCACACGATCATCCCATAATTCTGCAGTTAAAGGTAAACTCCTGCAAGCAGGTGAATGGCTGTTCCAGTGCTACAGCCTGAGCTTCTTCTGACTGGGAAGTGCATAACACACCAGTTTCCAAACATTTTTAATATCGTCCCCGAGCAATTACTCCCTGATTTTGGCTGCTTTATGTGTCTTCGCTCTTTGGGCAGAAGCAAGACACTGTTCATTTATACAAGCTTACAGTTACTCAAAACTCGAGTCACTTTCAGGTGAGTAACAACTCGCATTTGCTTATCACTTACTGGTTATAAAGTGTTTTCACTACTTAGCCACTTGAAAGCCGGGCCTCACCTGAGCCGTACCTGCGGGGTGAGGACCAAGCACGTCCAGCATGGAAGATCACTGTTCTCCTTATTTAATCTCAGAGCGTTCCAGCCCATCCTTTCAGACTCCTGAGATGCCTTAGAATACTGTTCTCTTACATGGTGCATTAACTGGCTGTTGTACACAGATTTGATAAGCACGCTCTTTATCTTCATATGCAACATCGATGGCAGGGCCCAGCAGCCACTGACCCAGGCCCTGGGCTCCCCCGTCAAGGTCAAGTCCTCTCGCCTCACCCTTCAGGTCTGGCTGGTCCCAGCCTCGTGTCTACTCACTGCTGACTCAACAGCCCAACCTTCTCCATAGTAACCACCTGGCTAGCCAAACAGATTTTTGTCTGTTTCTCTGAAATTCGGAGAAACTCTGTCTGAGGCATTCACCAGCACACCGTCACCGTCAGAGACCGAGGCTGCTTCCTGGAAATCCCTGTTCTCCTTGCTGAGATGCTCAGAACCCTTTCGAAAGCTCCCTTCATTACACCTCTGCCATATTCTAAATCCTCGAATGGCTCCCTACCGCCTCCGGGGCTGAGTCTCCCTCCCGTCCCGGCGTGGAGGCCAGGCGCATCGACCCAGCTGCGCTGACCCCTGCTACTTCTCTCCGTCCCCTTCTGAGCCTCCTCAGCCCCCTGTCCTGCTGGCTGCTCCTGCCCATCCTCGGGACATGCCTCGTCCGTCCCACCCACCTGTCTTCACAGCCTCTCCTGGTCTACACCTCCTCCAGGCCCATGTCCAATCTAATCTTTTCTGGACATTCCCTTCACTGAACATTTCTCTCTGACATTGTTTAGTCTCTGAACCCCCAGACCTCTCATTATTTGGTATACTATCACAGACCCCCTTATGCTGTGAAATCCTGGGTCATGCATCTCCTGAGCAGTAGGAAGAATGGCTAAATCTGGACTGCAAACTCCTTGAAAACAGGCCATGTCTATGAACGTCTCTACATTCCCCACAGCCCCGTCGCAGGCCCTACTTACTGTGTGCTCGGGAACTCCCGACCGACCTCGCTCCCTGAGCACTGCTAGTTCCCACCAGCCCTGGCGTGGGAACAGCCTCCAGGGATACCCGAACCATGCCCTCACCTCGCATCCTGTCCATCATCTCCATGGTCTCCCCGAACAGCTCCTCTGCCTCTGTCTTGACGTTCTGGATGCGGCTGCCCTGCTCCCCCAGCGTGGAGCTGTGCTCCAACCGGTCCTTCAGCTCAGCATATTTTTGCTTTATTCTCTCAAATCCCTGTAAAAGGCAGAACAGTCTCTGTCACCATCATCATCATCCAAAGCCCTAAAGACCTTGATGTCACCCAAATGTCACCGAGGGATGAGGTGCCTCCTAATATCCCCAATGGAGTGGCTTTGCCTCTAAAAAGACCCCTAGACCACACACTGTATCTTAAACTTCTGCGGCCCCTCCCTTCATCGGTAGTTCCCGTCCTTTCCCACTCCCCGCCAGCAGTGTCAAGCACAGAGTTGTCACTCAACAGTAAACTTGGCAGCCTGGCCATCAGACCAGGATGTAAGTGCTGCCATTCCTGGTACGCTGGGGACATTGAGAATGGCTCTTTGACCTCTGCGCTGGTCTAATTCTGATCACAGAGCGTCGGGGCTCTCAGGTTCGGCTAAGTCAAGAGTATCTGTCTGGCTGGGCAGCCGCGACAGGGGACAGACTCTGGATCGGGTATCAGGAGGCCTGCTTTGTCGATGAGCTTTGCCCCGGACAAAGTTACCACTTAATCTGCAAAAGGCTTGGGCTGGATGATTGCTAACGTGTCAGAACCAGCTACAACTGAGGCAGCCACAGGAAGAATTCAGATATCTGGCCAGATGTGGTTAACCCTGAAGCCCCTTCTGGTTTTTCTACAATAGCTGTCACTCTGCTTGCTTTTGAGCCCATGGTTCTATGGAGTGTACAAGTATACACCGATCAGGGGTCCTCTCCTGCTCAGGCGCCCCCCACTGCTGCGCTTCCGCAGGCTCACTGCGACCTCTCCGTACCTCCTGGGCACTCAGCGCCTGCTCGCTGGCGCCCTCGGCCAGCTGCTGTGCCTGGGCTGCCTGTGCCCGCTGCTGCTCGGCCTGGCGGCGGAGCTCCTCCATCCGCGCTCGGAAGTCACCCAGCTGCCCCGTCATGCCTGTCACCAGTCTCTCCGCTGGTCCCAGAACCTGCTGAACCTTTGGGGAAAGAGGGAGGCCTGGGTCTGTGGTGGGTCTCATAGGACTGGTCTTGAGCCCTCTGTTCTCCAGGCAGCTGCAGCCTTCTCCGACCAGACGTCACTGCTGCCCCCTCCCAATCCCGTCTGTCCACTGACATCCAGGCCCCCTCCTCCCTCTCGGCGACCCCCACTCCTTTCTGCACATGGCCACGAGACCAGAAAACCAAAGGCTCCAAGCCAGGTTCCAGGCTGTAACTCTCCTTCTTTAGGTCCCCAGCTCAGTCTCCCTCCAGGTCGCTCCCTGGCATCTTGTGTGCCTTGTGCCTGAATCTGTCTGCTCATGCCCCACACGAGGGAAGGGGGCATGCACCTCACCTCCGCGACCCTGTCCTGGATGAGCCGCAGGGAGCGGCTGGTGCCTTGCATGGTGTCCTGAGCTTCCTGCAGGGCCACGGTGCCCTGCCGCAGGTTCCCCACCACGTCCTCCACCTGGCCCTCCACCGCGCCGGCTCGGCTCCTGGGCCAACAGGACAGGCAGAGAATGGAGAGGTGTGTGGTCCGGCCCACTCACCCGTCCAAGAGAAAACCCTTCCCCGCCAAGACACGGGGGGTATGCACTCAGTAGCTGGTCCACCCCAGGACCTGTCCAGCAGGCATGACGAGTGACTGTTACGTGGGAGACGCCCTGTGGGCACGGTTTCCAACGTGGTAAGGCCCTAAGGGTCACCTCGAGTCAAGTTTCACCTGAATGCCGTGTCTCACTTCGCCATCCCTCACCACAGTCAGTACCCCCTGCTGTCTCCCAGCCCCCTGCACCCCCTCTGACTTGGAAAGCTTCTTCTCTCGCTTCCAGAAACAGACTCGGAGAGCAAAACACCAGCCCAACCCTGGCCAGGGAGGAGGCGTTCAGGGCCCAGGCTGTACCTGGCCTGCTCGGCCTCGGTCTGGAGCCTGCGAGCTCGGGCGATGTCCTGCTGGGTCTGGGAGAGCACTAGGTCCACGTTGGGGAGCCTGGCTGCGATGGCCTGGATCTCACTCATCTTCCGCAGGACGGTGGCAGAGTCTGTGGGCAGCCACAGGGCCAGCACAGCCTCGCTGACCTCCTGGATGGTGGCGGCATCGGTGTCAGGGTCTAGAAGACAGATGCCCATCAGACGGGGGTGCCCAGCCACCTCCCCAAAGGTCAGAGGCCTCTCCGGGCTGAGCGGCACCCGTGGGAAGCACCACAGCGTCTCTGCCTGGTGCCCGGAGGCCCTGCTGCCCCTCGCAGGCACGTCCAGGTGCCCGTTCTCGGAGGAGTTCCGGGACGCTGTGGGAGGATGATTGTCAGCACAGCTGTGGCGACTACGTGTCTGGTGACACAGGAAGCTGCAGGCTGGGGAGAAGGAGGCGGTGCCAGACAGCTGGTGCCAAACAATGCCCGGAGCACAAACACAATCAGCCCTAAATTGGGGAGGGCGGCCAGGAACTGGAACGGCTCCCTTGGCAATGAGACCCCTTCCACGTGCCCCTCCTCAGACCAGAGTGCTCATTTTTGCAAAGGCAGATGCAAAGTAGCAGGTTTTTGCTCAAATGTCAGCTCAAAGAGGCCACCCCTGGCATCCAGTCTCAGATCCGCCCTACACCAGCACTCCTGACCTTCCTTCTCTGCTCATCTCGCCCGCACTTGTCACACCCACAGGCCAACTCTTAACTGCTTCACCTGGTTTCCTGCCTCTTTTCCTACGAGAACGTGAGCCCCATGAAGGCAGCTCTGTCCCCAGCCCGAGCACAGTGCCCGGCATTGGGGGTACTCTGTGATTGTAGAGTGAATGAGTGACTGAAAGGCTCCAGACCCGGGACGCCCCACTGCGAGTCAAGCAACCTGGGGCGAGTCAAATGGCCTCTCTCGGTTCAGCTTCCTGATCTGTGAAATGGGAATAAGACCCTCAGCCTGAGGGATGAAATGAAACAATAAGGAGCAAGAGTTTTACAAACCACCTCTGGGGCAGAGCGTCCGCTCAGAAGTACAGAGATGGCATCTCCTCCCCCATTTCTCCCTGTTTACTTAGATTCCACTGGTATTGGTGTGGCAGGGAAGGGGCACTCCCCAGGTGGTGTGCCCTGGGACCGGGCCCAGCCTCCTCTGCAATCTCAGGGTCTCCTCACCAGCTGCCTCACAGTCCCAGCCCCAACCCCCATGTCAGGTGGAAGGACATTCCTGGAAGGGGGTCCCAGCCCCGACCCCCATGTCAGTGGAAGGACATTCCTGGAAGGGGGTCCCAGCCCTACCCCCATGTCAGTGGAAGGACATTCCTGGAAGGGGGTCCCAGCCCCGACCCCCATGTCAGTGGAAGGACATTCCTGGAAGGGGGTCCCAGCCCCGACCCCCATGTCAGTGGAAGGACATTCCTGGAAGGGTCCCAGCCCCGACCCCTCAGAGCCCCAGCAGGAGCCCACAGCACCACTGTGGTCGGGTTCAATGAAGGGGCTGATCCCCAACCATGAGCTTTCCAAGAGCCTCTCCACAAAGACCAGCAACGTCTCATCTAACCCGGAGTCCTGCTCTAAAACCAGGCTTCATATACACCTTTCCAGAAAGCCCCCCTCGAGCACAGGCTCAGTGTCAGGGGCTTCCGAGTCTCCGGGGTGCTCAGCAAACATGCGCTGCTCTGAACAGCAGCATCGGGGAGCTGAGACTGAAAATCAAATTAGACCCCATCCCTGCCCTTGTGGAGCTCGGAATCTGGGGGACAGACAGGCACACAACCAAGGAAACACAATCCCGAGTGAAGGACAAGCACAGGGCGCTGGGACAGCCACAGGAGGGGCACCTAGCCCAGCCCGACGGGCCCAGGGAGGCTGCCTAGAGAGTGGGACACCTGCAGGGTTCCCAGACGATGCAGATGCGTAGGAGTTAGCAGGTAAGGAAGGTGGGGCCGGGAAGACAATCCAGGGAGAGGAAAAAGTTTAGCAAAGGCAAGGAGGCAAGAATGTGCGTGTGTGTGCGCGCGCGTGCGTGTGTGTGTGTGTGTGCGTGTGTGTGTGTGTGTGTGTGTGTGTGCGCCTGTGTGTGTGTGTGCACGCGCACACGCGCTCACAGGCATCCATCTCGTAGTGCAATCATCTAGAGTGTGAGCTGCGGAGTGAGATGACTCCTACCCACGCCCGTCCAAGCTGGACGCCCTCAGGCAGGTTACTAACCTCCCTGAGCCTACAGTCCGCATCTGCAAAGTGGTAGGCAGTCGAGGTGAAATAACGTAACATATGTGAAGCGCTTAGAACAGTGCCTGGCACTTAGTGAGAACTCAGTGAACCTGAACTGTTGCTCGTCAATCCCATTTGAAGACCTAGGAAAGGTGACATCTCCTCTGCTCCCTCAGGCCTCCCCCCTCGCTGGGACCCTGGGTGCCAGCAGCCGCTAGTACCCACACCCCCCACCAGGACTCTGGAGACCAGACCACGCCATGGAGACTGGGAGGACTGTCCTGGGTGCCGCCTCCTCTCCGCCCCTGGCCTTGTACTAGACTTGACCTGAGACACAAGTATAACTGAGAGGACCAAAGGGGCCCACAGCCTGGCACTGCCTGCTGTTCGTGTGAGCCTTGCACCCCAAGGAGAGACGTCCTACCCACCTGCCGCTCCCTGGCAGGGGGGCAGTCATTCACTCACTCAGTTTGACTCAGGGGAAGGCTTCTTTATGTCTGAGTCTGAGCCCCAAACTTCCCTGCCCCTCTGTCCATGTTTGTCGGGCACCATCTCCCTGCACCCCCAGGTAACTCTCCCCCATTCTGGGGCTGTCTGGGAAGGTGGCTCCAGCATGATCTGAGAAAAGCCAGGGGACCTCAGTGGATCCTCAGTGGACCTGCTGCCAGCTCTCAGGAGGGGCTTCGGCCTGTCTGGAGCAAAGGCGGCTCAGTAGTAGCAAGAGGAACCACTAAGCCCTCGGCTCCTTTTAACCAGGCTCCCAGCCAAGCAAACTCCCTGGCAGGGACCAGGAATCTAATAATATCAACTCATATTACTGAGGCACCTTTAATTTTTCAAAACACATTTTACATCAGTTACTCAACCCCCAGAATAAACGTGTGAAATACTACCGTCCCGGTTTGCAGAAGCAAAAGATGAGGCAAAGAGGAAAGCAACTCGCCCAGGTTCCTGAGTCCTGTCCAGGGAACGCTCCACTCCCCAGAGTGGCACGGGAGGGGGTCTGGTTTGTTTATTCATTCAACCAACATTGGGTGTCTGGCCTTATGCTAGGTGCTGGTGACACAGAGAACGAGACAGACAGACAGACAGACAGCCATCCCTGCCCTCTTGGAGTTTACAGTCTAGTAGGGAGGCAAAAAATACACTCCTAGACCAGTGAATTCTAGAACACAGGCTGGACGCAGGGTCATGGTCAGATGCCAAAGGGGAATGGGAGCGGAGGGGTCGACCACATAGGAGGGTCCCAGAAGGACCCCACCCCCAGGAGGGGATATGTAAGCTGAGACCTGGAGGGCAAGAATCAGCAGCCTTGGAGAGAGCATCCCAGGCAGAGAAAGAGCAAGTGAAAGTCTGCAGACAGACAAGAGCCTGTTAAGGTCAGCGAGCAACGCAGGAGGACCCGAGGCCGTCCACCCAGGAGGGGAGCGGAGGCCATGACGGGAGTTGGGAGTTTATTCCAAGAACAAGGGAAGTCAGTGGAAGATTTTAGGCACGACTGGGGGGTGATCCCTCGTTCACATTTTCCAAAGATGTTTTAGGCTGTTTGGTTGATGTTTCAGGCTGAGGGAGCAGGAGGGGAGGGGGAGCACAGGCCCGCAGCCAGGGAAGCCTCTGGCCGGGCCCAGGGGGCATGGAGGCGAGGGAAGGGGGTGGAAGCAGCCCGGGGGGCCAAGGCCAGGCTCACCGGAGAGGAAGTCCCGGACCTGCTGGATCAGGAGCCGTGTGCGCCTCACGTCCTCCTCCATCTGCGAGCGGCTGCTGCTCACCTGCGTCTCCAGGCGCTGAGCGTCCGACTGCACCTGTGAGGCAGCTTCCTCGGCCGCCCTGATCTGCAGACGCATGCGACAGGTCAGCAGTCATCACGACCCCGAGACAGCCTCTCGGCAGCCCCCAGGAGTCCGTGGACACCCGCTACCCAAGATCTACCTGGGACACATTTGTAACTAACTCTGTTTGGCCCCAGAGAAAAACGATGCGGAGTCAGGTCAAATAAAAGCCCAAAGCACTGGAGCCAGTCTACCTCTCACTTGCTGTGGGGCGTGGGACACGTCACCTGCCATCTCTAGGCCTTCATCTCCTAACTGTAAACCGGGAATGGACTTCCCCAGGGGGCTCTGTCCTCTCTGCCTCCTCCTAGGGGTGCCCACCTCACCTTGGTTGCACCTACCATTTGTCTGGTCTGCTGGAGCTGGCTGTTGAAGCCCCGCAGCTGCTCGGCCACCTGCCCCGCTGTCCGGAAGGCCCCACCGGCCTTGGGGAGGGCGCCTCTGCAGTGGGAGCCACAGGCTGTGCCGTTGTCTCGGGGACAGAGCTCTCCAGGGCACGCTCCCGGGGTGCAAGCTGTCTGCCTGGAGCCCCCACAGAGCTGTGCAGAGAGGGGTAGTCAGAGGGTACCCAAGGCTCCTCAACAACCACTCCCATCCCACACAAATAGCCAGACATCTCCATGGCAACTGAGCACCAGGAACTTGTTTCCTTGGCAACCGATGAGTACACCCGTGAGGGGCCAAGGGTCAGGATGGGTGGGGGAGCAGGGTAGGTTCACAGGGCCCCACATGGAAGCCTGTACAAGCAGCAGGTGTGTGACAAGCTGGGGCCGGGGCTCCAGGAAATGGGGCTCCATGCCATGACTCACCTTGTTGATGGTGGGTGTCAGATCAGGCAAGGAAGCCATCTCCAGCCTCAGGGCTGTGAGCTGGGGGCCACCAGCTCCTGCCCCGCCTCCCACCTGCTGCTCCAGCCTCTCTGCCTCCCTCCGGCTGGCCCTGACTTGGAGCAGCCGGCGGGAGCTGTCGGAGGCCTGCTGGGCGGCCTGGGATGACCGCTGGTAGGCTGCGGTCAGCATCCGGAAGGCGCCTGTGGGAAGAAGAGGGAAACGAGTCACCCCTGGACCTGGAGGTCTGGAGGTGGAAGGGATGTGGTTTGTGGCGCGGGGATGTGGTCCGAGCACCCGCTGCTCACCCGAAGGGTCCTCACTGCTGATCTTCTCAAACTGCTCCCTCTTGTTCTGATACAGAGCGAGGAGGTGGTTGAAGCTTCGGTCCAGAGTCTCCAGGTCTCCTGGGAGGGACAAGGTCTCCTCCTCCAGGGGCAGAGTGGGCTGCAGGTCCTGCAGGGTCCGCCTGGGATGGGAGGGGAGCTTCACTAACATATTGGAGGGGGTTGACTCCCCAGAAACAGCCCTCCCTTTGGAGAAACTGCTACCAAGTCAGGAAAAACAGGCCTTCAGCGAAGGTAGCAGGACGGAGACGCCACAGGCTGAAGAAGATTCTGCTGGGCAAAGGCTGGGAGGGCCAGCCTACCTCCCTCCATCCCTCTGCAGGCAGGTCCACAAAAATCTCTCCTTCCTTGACTTCTGAGACCCTGACATTCCTGATTCGTCTCCACCTGCCCACAGCTGGCTTCCCTGAGGAGCACCCAGGCCTCCTCCTGGGCTCGCTGCAGATGACCTCAGCCACCGCCTGACTAGCTGAGGCCTGAGGCTCTCTTCTGTAGTCCACACCTGCCCACTGAGCTCCCACGGCGGCTGCCCACTGGCTGTCTCCACCTGTGGGGGGTCACCTGCCCAGACCCACAGCCAGAGCTTTCGGAGATCCGCCTCTCCCAGCCTCACATTCTCCAGGCTGTACTCGGGCAGGGAATGCCCTCCCAGGGAATGCCCCCCAAGCCTGCATTTCCAGCCTCCAAGCAGCTACGGACTCACTACTCAACCTAGAGACAGGTCGCTCACACCTGGACGGCCCTGGGCACGGACAGTCATCGAGGGCTTGGGGAATGGAAACTAAGTATAGAAGCTTCCAGAACCAAACCCCACTAAGAAGGCGCCTCTGCTGGTAGGAGGGGTGTGGGTGGGACCGCTCCCATTCCAGAGGACAATGCACGTTATTTTTAGATCCCCTGCCTCTCGGATGCCCTCCGCAGGGTGACTAATACAGAGCCATCTCTCATTCTCTCCCAGGCAGTGCCCAGCCCTTGAAAGCGCCGGGCTTGGGCTCCAGCCTGTGCTCAGAGTCCCCTCCGGGCTCTGTCACATCATCCATCGAACTGTTTCCTCACCTGAAAACGGGCGTAATGACACTCACCACACCAGCCACACAGGACCGTGGTGATAGTTAAAGGAGAGCGCACACGAAAATGCTTTGTCAACGGCCAAGGGCTCTACCAATGTGATGAAAGACTGGGGTGCCCCTGGTGTGAGCCCGGGGCTGGGGGGGCATAACTAAGTGCTTGGCAGGGAAAGAGGATTACCTGAGAGAGAAGATGGCATTGGCCACCTGGGCCACCTCCCGCTCCGTGGCGGGGGCACTGCCAAGAATGGCCTGGATCTGCTCAATCATGCTCTTTGCATCCAGGATCCTGGAGGCCAGGCCGGGGTCCTCCAGGCCCAGCCCCGGCCGCAGGGTGGCCGTGGCATTGCGGAGGCTGTTGAGGCGGAGGGCCTTCTCCTGGAGGTCAGCGTCATAGGTCTGGAAGCAAGGATGGCAGGCCACGCACACCGGGTAGCGGTCACAGTAGCCTCGCTGGCACTGGTCACAACGGGGCCCGGTCAAGCCAGGGCGGCAGAGGCAGCGGCCTGAGGCCTTGTCACAGCCTGGGCCCTCCGTGCCCCGGAAGTCACAGTCACAGGCTGGCGGGAGGAGAAAGGAGGCTGGGGTCAGGGAGACCCAGGCGTCTAGCAGGGAGATGCTGAAGAGGAGGTCTGACCGCAGGGTCTTTCTGACTTAGAAGAACAGACTGTCAAGGCCAGAATACCATCCTGGTGATGCTAGCCAGCAGCAGAAGCAAGCCTCTCTTGGCGCCTCTACCTTCCAGGGACTGGTCCCAGCCCACACTCAGCACACAGTGACGCATCTGACCTTCACAACCACTCCCGAGACAGTCAGCCCACCTTGTGTTCCCTTTTTATAGATGAGGCAACTGAGGCCCAGAGAGGGTAGGGACGGAGTGCCCCTTCCCAGAGGAGGAAACTGAGGCCCGCAGAGGGGGAGTGACTCGCCCCACATCCCTCAGTCAGGCCGAGGGGAGTGGACCTGGGCTGCGTGCCTCATGACCCCCTGCCAAGCTGACTTCCCTGGCCCCGACTCTCCTCCATCTCTAACGAGGGAAGAAAGTCCTCACCTCCCTGCTGTGGCCCTGGAGGTGGCTCTGAGGAGGTGGCTCTTTCTCAGGGAAGTGGGGTGCAAAGTGGGGAGCAAAACAGCCCTCTTGTCGTGGGGATGACCTCATGTCACTGGCCCAGGGCTGGGAGGCCGAGCAGGCTGGATGATGTCCTCCCACACCACAGACCACACGCCCCATCGCGAGCCCACCCAAGTGCTCATCCACCACAGCCTCCACGTCCCCTGCTCCGTGGGCACGTACCTCGGCAGCCCAGGGCGGCGTCTCCGTAGGTCTGGTCTGGACACTGGCGGATGGCTGCAGCGCTGCACGTCAAGCCGCCAAAGCCCTCCCGACAGGGACACTGCCCTGTGAACTGGAGAGAGCCCCGTGAGGCAGCCTCCCTGAAGCCCCAGCCTCGGGGACCCTTCCTGCTGCGACGGCCCCAATACAGGCTCCACTCAGAGGCAAGCTCTGGAGTCAGAGCCCAGGAGGCCCTGCAGAGGGGTGGCAAAGGGGCATCGCCAAGGCTCTGAGCCTCAGAGGGAGGGTCACTGGGAGCCTCCCCAAAGGGGTCGGGACAGAAGCAGCCCAGCCTGACTTCAGAAAGGCTCAGAAGGGCCGTAGAAGGGAAGATGGCCCTGCTGGGGGACAGGCACCCCTCCCCTGTTCAGGGACCCGTGGGCCACCCCACCACATACCTGGTTGCACTGGGGGCTCAGGGAGTTGTTTGGGTCGCAGGCACAGGGCTCGCAGCCCCGGCCGCTGGCCAGCTTCCAGTGGTAGGGAGCGCACTGGTCACATTTGGGGCCCACCACATGGGGCAGACACAGGCAGCGCCCGCTCTCCTCGTCACATGGCATGTCCCTTCGGGACCCCAGGAGGCTGCAGTCACAACCTGCAGGAGGGACGGCTACTGAGCTTGGGGTTCAGCTCGCCAAAAACTCACCCCCAGAGAACATGCACCAGGAGGGTCCCAGCCTGGGAGAAGAACCAGGCAGGGCCGATGCCTCCAGATAATCTGGCTGACTCATAAGGCCACTGAGGTTCCCACCAGTTCCAGCATCTGCCGGCTTGGCTGCCTGCCTTGCCTCCCACTGGTTGACTCAGTCCCGCCTTCCAAGCTGGGCCTGTGCTGCCACCTGCTGGAAGTCAGGGACACAGCACCTGGCACACAGCACACGCGCAGGGCGTCATGGGTCTGGCGGCTCCGTGCAGCCTGCCCCACCTCATGCCAGGCTGGGCCCCCTACTCACGGTGGCAGCCCTGCGGGTTGGTGTAGGTGAGTCCCGTAAATCCTGGCTTGCACAGGTCACAGCGCTCCCCCTGCACATGCTCCTTGCACACGCACTGCCCAGTCACTGGGTCACAGGGAACCCCAGGCACTGCCCCATCCGGGTCACACTCGCAGGCTGAGAGACAAAAGCAGCCACCACATTAGGAATAAAGAAGGAAAGCATAGAGTTCAGAGCACATTGCAAGAGCCAGACTTTCTGATTAAAATCCTTGTTCCACCACTTACTGGCTTACAGTCTTACAACCTTCATCAAGTTACTTAACCCTCTGTGCCTGTTTCCTCATGTGTAAAATGGGGATAATTATATAACCCTCATAGGCTTCTTTGGAGGAATAAATGAATAAATGTAACAGGGACCAGGGCTTGGCACATGTTAAGTCTATACACGTTCTGTTGTCATTATTTACTCAACAACTACTATGTACCAAGATCTGAGCTGGACGCTCTTGCATATTGCCCTAGGCAATCCTCATGATAACCTTGAAAGGTGGAGATGATTTTCCTATTGTACAGACCAGAAAACTGAGGCTCAGAGGTGGTAAAGAACGTACTCAGGTCACACAGCAAGAAAGTTTTCCTCCCTCTTTCCATAAGCAAATAATATCAACAGGAAGTGACCCGGCTTGACTACACCCAGACCTTTTTCATGTCTTTCAAAACACAGACTCTCTTCATCTAGAACGTCCTTTCTGATTAACCCGGCCTGAGTCAGACTGCTTGGGTCCAGTCTGCTCATTCCTGCGTGAACCACTGGACCGTGGGGATGCGTTAGTCAATTCTGGGTGTTCCATCACATTCCATCCATTTCTTTATTCAATAAACATTCTTTGAGCATCAATTATTTGCTTGTCCTTGTGCTAGGGCCGGAGGATACAGGATGTAATCCCTGCCATGGAGGAATTCTCAGTGTTTGGGGAAAATAGAAAAATAGAGAGCAAACCACCTTCCAGCATGGAAAGGCAATAGCACATGTAAAGACAAAGGGCTTTGCCCCTGCTTGTCCTGTGTGTATGGTTTATATTACTAAACAGTGTGTGTGCTTCTCGACAGCAGGAACTGTATCTAACATTTACTTTTTTCTCTCTTATCCCAAGATGAGGACTACATACGATGGATGGCTGATGGACTGATGGGCCAGGCGATCTGCCTAGAAGTGCACAGCTAACGTACAACAAGGGCCCACAGGTCCTGACACACAACCAAGCCTTCCTGCTTCCTGAGGGCTTGTGTGTCCCCAGGGGCGTGTGCTCTGTTGTGTCCAGAACCGAAGGGGAGCAGTGGACAGACGGGACCCTGGGGAGCCCCGACTCACGGATACAGGTCTCATGAATGGGAGCACCGGGGCGCCGGTTCCTGAAATAGTGCAGCTGACACCGCTCGCAGTTCCTGCCCTCGGTGTGGTCTCGGCAGCTGTCGCACACCCCTCCGTGCGCCCCCTGGCTGCTGGCAAACACCGCTGGGTCAAAGTGACAGGTCTCTGAGTGGCCGTTGCAGTCACACCCTGAAAAAGGAGTTTCCAGGGCTGAAGGGGGGCCAGCAGCTTTGCCATCGACAAAGCACATCCCCCGCGGCCTCGCCGGCATCTCCCCAACTCCGCAATATGCTCAGGTCCGGGAAGTGGGGAAACTGAGGCCCCGGGAGACTTGTGTAATTTATTAAGGTTATGTGGCCATTACAAAAGCAGAATAGAGTGAGAACTCAGGCATTCTGGCTCTGGTGTGGGGACTAACCCAAGAGTAATGTCCGTGTTGAGCCAAAGAGAGAGTTCTCTGAATGGTCCATCCCAACCCTCCCCCATGGATCTCCTGCTGGGTCACTGCCTCTCTCTGGGACGGGACCATTTCCCTCCGTTATGCAGAGAATGGCCCTGACTCTAGGGGACCAGCTGAAGCAGGAAACCAGATACATCCTACACAGGGTAAGGAAGTGAAGGGGCCAGAGGGGAAGGATCTGGAAGAAGCAGCCATGTGGCACCAGAGCATAGACCAAGCCTTGCTCTCTGCAGGCCTGGTTGAGGAGAAGAACTGGGAGACAGAGGGCGGCTGCAACCCACATACTGTCTCCATCCCCACAGAGGAAGGAGAGCTGAAATTGCCGGGGTGCGATTAAGACTAAATCTAAATAATAAAGAATACATCCTCCCTGTGTCCCCAGAGAGGTCACGGAGGCCCCGCGGGGCCAGCACCCACTCAGTCATACTTTGGCATTCATGGGGGTCCTGGTCACCCGCGGGCCTCCAGGGCCGATTGTTGTAGAAGGGCGCACAGCGTTCGCAGTTGGGGCCGGCCGTGTTGTGCTGGCAGACGCAGACGTCGTGGACCTAGGAGAGGGGCCATCAGGAGTGATTGTCAAAGGAACGGCCCGGGTGGACCTGCCCTCTTCCCTCTGAGCTTCTCCCTCACCAGCCAGGGTCCAGCTCAGACCCCAGCTCCTCCAGCCTTCAGCTCCTGTGACACCGTGTGTGTGTGTGTGTACGTGCACATGCGTGTGTGCACTGCTCCTCTAGCTAGGTTTTGACAAGCTCATTCCTTGCACTTGGACACCCCTGTGATGCCCAGTCCAAAGCAGCACCCAGAAGGTACTCAGACACCCTTGCTGGTACACTGTGATTCTGGAAGCTTGCGGGCCCTCTAGAGATTTATATTCTAATAATCTATGACTGGGGTTGTTTGGCTAATAGACTGCATGATGCATCGTTCCTAGACTCATTGAGGCATAAAAATAGAATAGCCATTGTGTGCTAATTGTCTTCCAGATTAAGGCCAACGCCCTCAGCCTGGCATCCAAACCCCTGTACCTTTGTCCCGTTCTCATCTCTGTTCCCTCCGGACAGCACAGCCCAGCTGCGCCTCGGAGCGGCAACCTCCGGAAGTCCTTCTCTCCTCGCCTTTCGGCTTTCACTGATGCTCCTCTTTCTGCCTAGAATACCCACTCTCCCTATTCACCCACAAAATCCTGCTAGCTACTAGCTACCATGGCGCCTCCTTCACAGGCCTCCCTGGTCCCTCTGGTGCCATGGATTTCAACCCTGAAGGTGTTTCAGAATCACATGGGGAGCTTTCTAAAAAGCCACCAACAGCCCGGCCGGTGTGGCTCAATGGTGGAGCGTCGACCCATGCACCCAGAGGTCGCCAGTTCGATTCTGATTCTCGGTCAGGTTATGGGCCTGATCCTCAGTGAGGGGCATGCAGGAGTCAGCCAATCGATGTTTCTATCTCTCTCTCCCTCTCCCTTCCTCTCTCTCTAAAAATCAATAAAGAAAAAAAAAATAAAACACCAACAACAGTCTCAATTCAATCAGAGCCTCAGGGACAAGGGCCAGGCATTGGTACTTTTTTTTTTTTTATCCTCACCTGAGGACATTTTTCCATTTTTTGTTCAGATAGAGTGGGGGGGAGAGAGAGGAAGAGAGAGAGAGAGAGAAACATCGACGTGAAAGGGACAGATCGAGTGGCTGCCACCCGCATGACCAACCAGGGCCGGGGACAAACTGCAACCGAAGTACATGCCCTTAGCGGGAACCGAACCCCAGTCTCTCTAGACCACAGGCCGATGCTCTAACCGCTGAGCCAAACCGGCCAGGGCAGAGGTACTTTTTAAAGTGATGATTCCCTTGCATAGATCTGAGCACCTGTGGGGCTGGGCGTGCCCTCTGTCTCCGCTCCAGCCCACAGCACGTGGTACTGCCCCTCGGCAATCCTGAGTTGTGGTCCTTTGGCTATGGGCCCTAATGGATCACACACTCCCAAGGCTGGTCTCCCTCTGGCCTCCTCTGCAGCCCAGGGCAACAGCTGGCTCAGAAGTGGAAATAATACAGCTGGCCGATGTTCATTTCGCCTGTATTTCTCCCTCAGGCCATGTCGCCTGATTTCCTGGTGCCCACCCATGGTAACATGGCATGCTACCATATGTTAGCAGAGCGGAAGCCCCAGAACCGTGAAATGACAGCTCCTCTGCTTCCTGGCCCAGGTCCTGCTCTGCAGGGGGTCCTCCCGGTTGGTTTCACAGCAAAGCCCCTGGGTCTCTGGATAAGCTGGAGCCTCTCACCCCCAGCCCCAGCGTTCAACTCGCTGGTCTGGGCACCCTTAGCATCCGTTAGACTGCCCTCTCCCCCTGCCCTATCGCTCACCGCTGGGTGGGACTTCAGTCCCCACGCCAGGCGCTCTCAACCCTGGTAGCACATTGGGATCATCTCAAAGCTTTACAAAACAAAGGTCGGGGCCACCTTTCAGGAAGGACCCCGTGTGGCCGGGTTGAGAAGCACTGCCTCAGGCTCCCCCCACACGCGCTTTCCGGACCTGGAAATGCCGTGATGCAGATCGGAGGCGGTGCCACAGAACTCTGATCTTTAACATGACAACCCCTTACTCTTTTTTCACCCTTGCTAAAATATTAAATGCGTCTGAAATGCCGTGCCCACCCTGCCTCGCGGGAGCCTCACCGATGGCCTTAGTTGCCCTGGTTTTGCCCCTTCCCCTCTGCCCTTCCCACCCTGGATGGTCACCTGCACCGCGGTGGAGGGGCCCGCAGGGGCTCCGGGCTGGGGGGCGCAGCGGTCAGCGTGGCCGTGGCAGAAGCAGCTCCCGCGCAGACGCAGCTGGGACACCGCGTAGTAGGCACTGGGCGGGTGGTAGCCCCTCTGGGGCAGAGGGGCCAGTCTGGTGAAGTTGATTCTCAAGTTTGTGATCTCCCCCAGCTCTGAGAGGGAGGCGGGGTTGGGAAAGGATGGGAAGGAGAGGAAGTTAGAGTCTCCGTGGACAAGGCGGAAAAGGAAATAAATTCTGCTTTTACCATCCCTCCTTCCCTGCCTTTAGAAGGTTACCCCAGGGGCCACCCTCCCCATCCTCAACCCTCCAAGGCAGAAAACACACACACACACACACACACACACTCCAACTCAGGTCTCTTGCCTCTCTGGGGCTACCACGATACCCCATGGGGTAAGTAGGGCAAGTACTCAAGACCGGGAAGGGCCCATGATCTGGGGTCCAACCCTGTTTTGTCCTCCACCCACAGTTCCACAGGCTTGAGGAGTAGCCACACTGACCTTGAATTTTTTGACTTTGAGTTGCTGGAATCCCAGAGGCTAAATTCATAAGGTTAAGTTGGACCTAAGAGAGGAAAGAGGAAGGTGCTGAGGAGGCAGAGCGTGTCCCCTTTCCATGCAGTGCCCTGCCCGCCTCACACCACCCTGCGTCCTGCTAACCTGGAGCCTGAGACCAGCACGGATGTGCGTCCTGCTAACTGTCCTCGGGGAGCAGATGACCACTGGGCCCTAAATAAGTGTGTGTGTGAGTGTGTGAGTGTGTGTGTGTGTGTGCGCGCGCACGCGCGCACATGTACAACCTCTCCACTCCTTTGAAAATACAGCGATTGCCAGAATTTCCTGATTTTTTGGGGTT
This sequence comes from Tadarida brasiliensis, assembly GCA_030848825.1. NCBI lineage: Eukaryota > Metazoa > Chordata > Mammalia > Chiroptera > Molossidae > Tadarida > Tadarida brasiliensis. Next base: position 34,436,408 of record CM061275.1, read on the forward strand.
GGAAATTACAGTAAGATGTATAATGTACATACAAGGGTTTAGGGAATACTAATTTTCCGAAACCTAGGATAAACGAGAGGATCCAGAGCCCAGGGATGCATGGATACAGTGACTACCACCCTCTAGACCCCAATTTCAACTGCACTTTTTCTTTTTAATAAAAATCATTTATTGGATGTGACTTTATCTCATCTCCCAAGAAGAGTTTTCACATCAACCCTCCACAGATCAGAAAAAACTTCCTGTCTTTTGATCTGGGGTCTGGAGAATGTGGTCCTCGTGGATCTGATGATTATGACCAAGGGGCAGTGTTACAGGGAAGGAAAGGGAGGCACTGTCTACAGGGAGGGTGACCCCCAAAGCACGCCGTGCTGCCCAGCGCAGCTCGGGGGCTCCCCTGAGCCTGGGCCGGTGGTGGGGGAAGCGGTGATGAAAGAAGTAAGCCATCTGACCCCAGGTGGGAGGATTCGGGGAGAGGCATTCTGAGTTGTTTCTAGAGGAAGGTTCTCATTTCCAGCTCAGGGGTTAAGTTTAGTGACCTGCAGCTGTGGCTGATACCTGGATTTCCTCAAGGGCAAGGAGGGGCCAGATGAACGGATTAAACCAACATTCTCATGTTAAACCCTACCAAGGTGAAAGCAGAGATTAGATTAAATTTGCATAATTGGTCACTTGATTCTACTTATCCATCTCAAAGTCCTAGCCCTGGAGCAGGTGCGCCCCCTGCACTGTGGGCGCAAGCCCTGAGCCCTGGGGGAGGAGGCCACGGCAGGGAGCAGGGGTGGGTCATGTTTCTGAAACACCCTTCCCGGGTGGGCGGCGAAGAGGATGGAGAGCTCAGGAAAGACTTCCAGGAACACAGCTCTAGGGTGTTCTCATCTCTTCTCAGGAGTCTGGGTGAAGGCGGGAGCTATGTGATGTCCCCTCCGTGTCTACATTTCCAGGGTCCCTCCTGCTTACCTTGCCCCCATCTAGGTGTGCGTTAGGCCTCCGGGGCAGAGGATGGCACCGAGCGTCCTGCCAGCTCTGAGGCTGGCCCTGGCGCACACGGGGGAAGGTGGCCGCGCAGTCAGCAGCCAGGTACTGGTACACCTGCCAGGTCTCACCGAAGTCGGAGGAGCGCTCGATCAGCATCCCAGCGGGCATGGGCCCCTGCGGAGACACAGCCGAGGTGAGGCCGAGTGCCTGGGGGAAGGGGAGGCACCTTGGGGACACAGTCACGGAAACGGGCTCCTGCAGATGTGCTGGTGGCCGCCGTCCTGGCCGCTGGGGAGTGTTGACCAGCATCCCTGACCTCTGCTCACTCAGTGTCAGTGTCATACCCCTCATCGGGACAACCGAGAATGAATCCAGAAACTGCCCAACATCCCCGGGTCGAGAACCACTACTGTACACCTCAGACCCCTCTGTCTGTCTCGTTCACCGTTGTGCCGCCAACGTCCAGTACAGAGTCGTTGCTTAGATCACATTTGCGGAATGAATGGGCAGGTCTTTGGTCTGCTTCCCTTCTCCATTTATATCTGTAAACTCATCTCTCACCAGTGTGCAGCCTTCCCCGTCCCCATCTCTCACCACCGACACACACTTCCCCTCCAGACCCTATGTCCACTCCCTCGCCCCCTCCGCAATGACACACCTTCTTGCCTCGTCTCCTGGTCTTTGCACTTGACTGTTCCCTTTGCCCAGAATGAATTTAGCCCCTCGCCTGGCTACTACTGGCCTAGGAAGGTTTATCTTCCCCTGGGTGTATTCTCTGATTACCCCCCAAAACACATAACAAGCTAGATGCCCCCTCCCATGCTCCCCAGAACCTCTTCTTAGTAACCTCATATGGCATTCTCTCACGACTGGTTCTTTGTCTTCCCTGCATGTACTAAGGCAACGTGAGGATCATGACTTAGCTTTATTCATCTTTTATGCCTGACGTTGGCACCAAACCTAACATATAATAGTATTCTGTATGTCTGTAGCAAGAATGGACATGAATGGGTGAGTAGTAATACAATGAAGCTAACAGTATCCATCCAAATAAATGTTACCCTTCAAAGTTGTCACCTTAGAGACTGGGCATTTGCTCAATGACCCTGGCATTTCTCAAAACACGTTTGACCTTTTCTTGGGGTGAGGCTCTTGGAGAGAATGTCCTCAGGAACACAAGAAATCCGGTTCTATTGCTTTTTATCCACGGCTCATTCTCACTCCCGAACATGGTATCGCCCTTCCTGATCATCTAATCTTAATACCAAACTTGATCCTTAAATATTGGACTGTTTCTGCAGAAATAGATCATCGAATCTTCTCTGAAACAAACAAACAAATCATCTTTCACAGATGAATACAGAGGTTCCCGCCGAAGGAGCATCTCAGAAGGCCAGTCTAAAGCGGAATCGAGAGCACCCTGAGAAGCGAGAGCGCTCAGTGAGCACGGCCAGCCAGAGGGAGCCCCAAAGCCCGCCTTCCCGTGGATGCACGGGACTGTTCCTGGCTGTGTGCCGAACTCAATCTCATTAGCAGACTTATTAAAACAGAGTGTACTAAGAGTACACAACTATTCATGTGGCAGGCCCAGTAGAACTGAATCAGTTAGATGTGTCGAGGGTGGGGAGGCAGAGAGGAAGTGGATATTAACCACTGCATGGCAAAGATGGGGAGCCCGGAGTTGCCACTGTTCTCACCAGAGCGGGGCCTCTGCTGTCACCAGGATGCAGGCTCAGGGTGGGTGTCGGGAGGCCCACCACAGAGAACTCTGTGCTCCCCATGAGTCAGCTCACATCACCCAGGGTCCCCTCTCCCACCTCTTGCTATCTCCAGGAAGCACACCTTAAAATCCATCATGATGTCTTGAAGCAGGAACTTCCTGTCCAGGTCCAGCTGCAGAGAGACAGGGTTTACATCTGGAAGGACAAACAGGAGAAAGTTTAGACCAGAGAATTGCCACCTCCCAGCCTGAAGAGGGCGCTGGACCACACCAGCTCCAGGAAGTCAGAAACTCTCTACCCTTGATTCTCCCATCTCCCTCTGGGGAGGAATGGACCAGCCTCTTTCTACTTAGATCATCTCTATTCAAGATCCTATCTGTTTGGGGCCAAACTTCCTGCCCACCATGACTTGATGCCCCTGATACCTTAAAGGGATTTCAACTTGTCTATTCAACACAGACCTGTTCCCAAACCTCAGTTCCTTCCACAAGCCCAGTGTGGGTAAGTGGGATGAAATACCTATAACACCTGAGAGACCTCAAACCTGAAGGCAGAAGGTCCAAACCCAAAGGGTTCCCAGGCACCCTCCAGCCACCCCGCTGTGGGAGCCTCTGCAAGCTTGGTCCCCGACAGGTGGCGGCCTTTACCGTTCTGTGACTGCCACCAGCGTGTGGGGCCTGAAGATGAAACCACATTCTCCACTCGGTGACTGTTGTAATTGTGAGGCAATCTGGAGTCACACTTGCAGCATTTCATCTGCCACTGTGGGGACAGGGAGACAGCGGACTCAGGGATAGGGTCCAGAGAGAATTCTCCCCTTGTATCCTGAGAGCCCAGAACACTCCCCCCATGGAAATCCTCCCCACAGGGATCATGAATACACTTGAAAGGATTAACCTCCTAAAACAAGGATATTGGCCATCTTTTCATTTAATTCCTTTGTGCCCACCCTAAGACATAGCTAAACGAACAGTAAATAGATGTTAGGGTTGAGAAAGAGGTACGAGGGGGTAGAAAGTCTTTGGTACGTGACATTGCCTCGAAGACAAACTTAAAGATGGTGTGAAGAAAAAACACATTAATTTAGCATCTACTATGTACTAAATGCAGGCTACAGGTTTCCATCTCATCTCATTTAATCCTGGCAGCCTGGGGAAAACTGTGTTTCTGAGGATGGAGGAGAGGAGGAACAAGAGAATTGGGTTTCAGTACTAGATGTTAACTCCCTTCCTGAGCTTAGTTTCCTCCTCTGTAGATGGAGGTTGGAAGAGTCATTGAGTCATTGAACAGACACCTATGTGTTAGCATGTGCCATGTGTTAGAGCCTGCTCTGGCCTCTGGAGTTATCACAGTGAACAAGACAAAGACCCTGTCGCCAGGGAGCCGACATCTGCTAACACTTCCATCACCCCTAGGGCGTTCCAACACTGATACCTGGGACTTCAGGCTCTTTCCCAGGTTTGGCGTTCCCTACCCACAGGAGAGACTCCTGGGGCCCCCAAGCAAATAGGACTCTTTGGGTGGGCAGTCCCGAGCCAGGAAGGCACGCGGCCCTGGGGCTGAGCAGAAGGGCTCTTCCCCGCGGAGATCTGGGCCAGTGGCAGCCAAGAAGGAAACAGCTGCATGGGGAGGGCCCCCAAACCACACCTTCCCCGGCCTGCCCGTGTGCTGGAGGGACACAAGAGACAGAACTGAACACGATGGGTGCTGCAGGAGGGCGGAGATCACCAAGAAAAAGAACGTGGCCAGAGAGCGTGGCCCTTGTCCTTTCAGTTTGTGTGTTTGTGTGTATACACACACATACACACACACACACACCCCACAGGGAGAGCACAACCTGGTCCCGGCTGCCCCTTCCACACACACACAAAATTGTTTTCTCTGAGTAACCATGGTCCCAAACCTTGTGCCCAGAGTCAGGAACACTGTTCAGAGGGCTCTGAAGTCACCCATATGTAGATGCAAGGCTTGGACCAGAACCACCCTGACCTGCTGTTCCTTCTGGGTAGAAACAACTGCACCCCCACACACCCCATGCCTCCGCTTTCCCCCAAGCCTCTTTCTCTGAGGCTGCCCAGCTGCTGACCCGCCACCCTGGCCCCTGGCTCGCTCGTGGGAGGGAGCTGGGCCATGTCTATTGTAAAACAAGCTAACGAGGTGATGCCTGCTGAACTGATTAACCCGACAGCTCGGTCCACAGGGATTAAGTTAATTAATATGCCAAGCCTGTGACTTAGTTATAAAAAGTCCTTGCCCAACACCACCGTTCCTCTCCACAGCTGACAGCTTGGAACAGTGAACGCAGAGCGTGCCAAGTGTCCGGCGCTCTGAGCCTCTGCCTCCCACCCCTTTCCAGCTCTCACCTCCAATCTGCAAAGCAAGAGAATTATCACCGTCCTGACGCTTGGAGCTGTCCTCATCATGTCCAAAAGGGCTTTTCTAAACGATAATGTGTGGACGTTTCATGTTCCAATAATGGCTGGCACATGTGCCCTGCACAGAACAGCACCCACTGCCCCGGCCCCCTGTCCCTGTCCGTTCCTTGTCCCGCCACCCTTTCCTTCATAGGACACACCTCTGCTTGACCTACTGCGCATTTATCGTCTATGTATTTGCATCGTATTTATTTACCATCTTCCTCCCCTGCTAGAATGGATGGATACCCCACGGAGGCAGAACGTACTTTCCTTTACCACCGTATTCCCGGTGTGTAGAGAAGTACCCGGCACAGAGTAGGTCCTCACTAAATACTTGTTGAGTGAACAGTAAATGCTTCAGAGTGCCAACATGTTCATTATGATGAGTTCTAGGCACTTCCTTCCTGCGCTCAGGAGGCGTGGGGGGCGGGGGAGGTAATGAGACATCCGAAGTGAGTGACGGAGCACCTGCCATGTGCCAGGTACTGTATGGGGGTCTCAATACAATGACTGATTTAAGTCTCACAACAACCCTCTGTGGCAGGTAGTATGGTCCCATTTTACATAGGAAGATGCTGAGGCTCAAAGAGGTTATGTGACTTTCCTACTGACTGATAGGCAGCGTCGACACCAGAACCAGAGGGGTCCCTTCCCTTCCCTCTCTCTGTCATCTCTCATTTCCACCAGAAACCGGCTGGGTGCACAGACATCATGGGAAGCATGGTCAAGGGTGCAACTTCTGTCTCACCCAAAGGCCTTCTCTGACCCCGAAGCTGACCGTGGGGGAGGCGAAGGCAGAGACAGCAGCTTAGGACGAAAGCTGGCTTCTCAGGTTGACCCAGCTCAGTTAACACAGAGACTGCAGATCTGTCGGTGACTGAAATAAATACATGAGCACTTGAAATAATCCTTTCTGGGCAAGAGGAGCCTCTTGCTGGAATCTGACTGTCCTCCAGAACCCTAATTCGGTCCCTGGCAGAGAGCGTGCCCTTCTCCCCACTTTTCCCAGCCTTCTAGGGGCAAACTTTTCTACTCTCACCCTCTGTATGCACTCAGCACACGTCCCACAGACAGACAAGGGCCAGCTCGCTGTCTTCCGGTGGCCTGTCCCCAGAGCTGTGTCCCCAGCCCTGCTGGGACCGGATCCCAGCCTGTTCCCGGCCACGAGAGCGGCAGAAACAAGGCTCTTTCTTTCCTTGGGCCATGGGACACCGGAGCTAGAACAGCGCAAGCTGGACTTCGGAAGTGCCCGTGATATTCCCAAATGATGGAATATTATGTAACTATTAAAAATACGGTTTCGAGAAATAGGGGGGAAATGCTTACATTATAATGTTTTATTAAAAAAAAGTTGGGCCCTGGCCAGTTTGGCTCAGCGGTTGGAGCGTCGGCCTGCGGTCCAGAGAGACCCGGGTTCGGTTCCCGCTAAGGGCATGTACCTTGGTTGCAGTTTGTCCCCGGCCCTGGTTGGTCGTGCGGGTGGCAGCCACTCGATGTGTCCCTTTCACGTCGATGTTTCTCTCTCTCTCTCTCTCCCTCCCACTCTATCTGAACAGAAAATGAAAAAAACGTCCTCGGGTGAGGATAAAAAAAAAAAAGTTGGGCGTCAACTTGTATATACATCATGATCTCAAATGTATATATTTCAAAGGAATAGAAACATGTGTGGAAGGAAATACATCAACATTATAAAATTGCTGCTATTCAGCCGTTTTGATCTACAAAAATGGCCACTGCGTGCAGTTTAACTGAACATCTCTGAGATATGGAATTGTAGGCCACTTTTCCTCCGTCTTGGTGATATTTTAATAATTTAAAACTTTCATACTTTGGCTATACATTAACTGTTCTACTCAGGAAAACAGACATTATTGTAAAATAAAACAAACTAAACATGTCCCAGGTGCTCAGTACGGGCTCGTTACTCTGCCCCCTCCCTCAGTCCTCACAGTGTGGGGTACCCACGCCTTCTGCACCTTCCTTCCACGTGTGCAGGCCTGATGGAGGGCTCAGAGGCCTCGTACACTTAGAACTATGTGCTGCTTATCATAGTAACATGGCTAAAGGAGGGATTTATCTCAGTCCTCAGAGGCAGGCTAAGCCAGCAGGCTTAGGACAGGTATTTTAAGTAGCTCTGCTCGTCAACCAGCTAGCGGGAGGGCGACCTGAAATAGAACAGCTTATGGCAGAAGCCCACATGAAGACAAGCTGCTAAGTTCTTCTTCCCCTTGGGGCCTCAGTTTCCCTTTATTCTTGTATGCCTCTCTGTAGTGTGTATATAAATATGTGAGGGGGTGGTTCTCAAGGTGAGGCTCCTTCCCTGGTGTGGTCGTGCCCCTGTCCCTCCCAGTGATGGAGGCTCTCAGCTGCAGCTGCGCCCTCTCCGGGGTCACTTGGCCGGCATCCTCCTGGCTGCAGAGGCACAGCATTACTATCAATCCAGCCTGTCAGGCCTCCAGCCAGTTTGGCTCCTGCTTGCTCTCCATCTGGAAAGGTTGAGCCTCTTCCCTTATCCTGGAGCCTTCTAGAAGCTCAGCTCAGTCTGGCCAGGAGAGACAAACCCTCCCAGGGAGCTCAGGGAGGGCAAAGGAGAGAGCAAAAGCCCGCAGGAGGCGGAATCACCATGGGGAGAGGTGGGAAAAGGAAGGCAACGCAAAGCCAAGCTCTGTGTCTTTGCAGAACACAGCTCTTCTGGGGAGAAACAGAACAACAGGCTCTGGTTAGACATGGCCCAGCTCCCTCCCACGAGCAAGCCAGAGGCCACCTGTGTCTATATAAGGAGCTACAGTCAGGGTCATGGCTGGCAGCCAGGGCCAAAAGAAAGAAAGCCAGCACTCACACACACAAAAACCCAGCTCTCTGCAAGAAAAAACATTCCCTGCACTTCAACTTCCTCATTGGTTAAATGCAGGGGTGGGATGAGATAACGAAGGTCCTTCTCGCTCTGACATTCTATCGAATTCTCTCCTGCTCCGTCCACTTATAGCTCAGAAGTTAGACACTCCAAACAAGAATGCGAAGGAAGCAAGAGAAGTATAAGCCGTTGGCCGGACCCCATACTGGAGAAGCACTCTCCCCAGCAAAGCAGACAGGACAAGAAAGGGCCCTTAAAGCCTTTGGTCGGCAAGGCCTCCATTAGACCTCACTGGGATCCCCAAGCCTCCCCATTTCTAGGTTAATGGATATTGCCAGGACAGGTCAAAAGTCAGGGCCTGCTGGGGTGCCGGGTGGGAGGAGTGCCCCAATGCTATGAGGTACATTTAATTCTACACCCTTCCTTATCTCCATCCACACTAAGTTCAGAAAGGTCACTTTCTGAAGCTCATAGAGATGACGAATACCACACGTCCAGAAGCTGCACTGCACCAGGCTTTCTCCTGCCCACCGTACAGGTGTCACCTCATGTCATCCTTCCAAAACCTGAAGTCGGTATGTTACATTACATGGTGGGTGTCCTCACTGTACAGGTGAGGAAAGCGTCTCAGAGAAGCTAAGAAATGTGTCCAAGTCCAGAGAGCTAGGAAGAGAGGACACAGGGATTTCTGCTCAGGCTCTCTGCCTCCAGACCTCCTTGTCCTGTTCTGATTCAAGGGACACAGTGGTCACTTGGTAGCCATGGAAAATTGCAGGGACTAACATTGGTCATCAAGATGCTCTTTCTCTTCTGTCCTGGGAAGGGTAGCCTCAACCCCAGCCCAGACCTTGCAGAAAGAGGTGTCCCCCTAGACCCGAGTGCAGAGTTGGTGTGTGTGCCTGGACCTCTACAGCCTCTACCAGTGACGATGGTTCCTACAGTCCCTGATAACAAAAAAACAAGATAGGTCCGCAAGAAAATGCCCAGAAACTTCTAGTGACCTGAACCCCCGAAGCAATGGGGTGAAAGATCAGGCAAGCAAACCTGTGAGGCCACCAAAGTTCACGTCCAGGCCTTCCTTTCACACCTTTCCCCTCTCGTGTCTCCTTTTAGCTCCAAAAGCCACACCCCTCAGCTCATAACAACTAGGACCCAAGAATCTCACATCCCACCAACCCACGTCTTACTTCCCTCTGATAGCACCTCTTTTCTCAATGTCCCTTTCCGTTTTCTTCTATTCCCTCCAAACTTACTTGTCCTGGGTCTTACTCTCTTGGGACCCTTTGCAAAAGCCACAGTTAATTCTCTCCTAAGCAAACCCTTGCTGAGATAGGAACGGTTGATAATAGGTTAATACGGTGCCTCTCCCAAGGGCCTTTGCATTTGAAACGAGGAACTCAACTATGCTTCATCCAAGAGAGTCAATCCCCAGTGGTCAGAACTTAGAGTTTCAGACCTGCCGAGAGCTTCTGGGAAGCAGGAGAGCAGATATTTCGGTCACAGACAGTCTCCACGTCCTCAGAGCGCACGGAGGGTGAGGACCTCCACCGTGAACAGGCCCTCTGCCTGCACAGTGTCCATGCCAAAGGTCAGCAAAGCAGACAACCACTAAAGGAAGGCAGTGTGCGAACGCAGGTGTGGGTGCACTCACGTGCGTGTGTGTGTGTTGCAGAGGGGAGGATGTCAGCTCGCTACTGCTCCTCAGCTTGTTTCCAAGAGATAAAAATGACAGCTGTTCGGTTTACACAGCTAATTAACCTGAGGAATGCACTGTGTAAGACTGTTATTAAGGCAGCTGGGTAATTAAGTTTTCCCCACCAAGGGAGGGAGTGGGGGATAAGTAAAGCATTTGGGGGAGCAGACACAACATTGGAGGAGACACTGTCAGGAGCAGAAATAGGCTGGAAAGCATCCAGGCGAAGCCCGCTGGTTCCTGGGGAGCAGGCCTCAGCCCACAGATGGCCAAAGGGCACGGCTCAGGTCTGCCAGTGCTCACCCTCAAGGTCGCACACAGCCCAGCCAACTCCAAGAAGCGGGCGGAGATATTAGAGCCGAACAAATGTAAAGGTTGACTCACCCGACTCTTTCATCTCACAAATGGGGAGATGGTGGTCTAGAGATAAGCTGGAGCCTTTGTAAGGTCACACTGCATTGTAAGTGTCAGAGCCAGGACCAGAACCTGTCTTCACCCCTAGTCAGATGGCTTCGCTAAGCATGACGGCCTCCAGATTCTCTAATGCCCACTGCAAATCAGATTGGCAGCCGTCACCTTGGAGGCAGTGGGATGGCCCAAGGATGGGTTGATTTCAATAAGTACGCGAGTGCGCATGCTGACCAGAGGAGAAAGGTGCAGGAGTGCGGGTCACAGATGAGGTGGCCTCTGCGTGCAGACACTGGACCCGGAGGTGGGTGGGAAAGGGGAGGAAGCATTTAGCATCTTCCCAACACCATGCCAGTGGTCATGCGGCTCATTCGTTTCCCTGGTCCTCATAAACTTGTTGAAGTGATACTGTCATTACACCCTTTTCTCAGATGAGGAACTTAGGGTCAGGGAAAGTTCGGAAGAGAACCAAGCAGGGACACATCACAGGCATTTTCATTCATGCTTGAGCCTTAGGGGACAATGGTGCAGTCGGGTTACCCAGAGGTTATCTAGAAGCTGGAAGAAAGAGAACGAGGGGATGGTACTGCACCCTCAGGCCATGTAGGTGAAAAACTGCCTGGGCCCAAACGCAGACAGCAAATGGCTAGTCAAGGTAGGCAGCCTCGAAGAGGGTGGGAAGGAGTGCCACAGGGCAAAGCTGGCCAAGTCTATGTCCATTGGAAGGGTTGCAATATGGACTCCAAACCCACCAAAGCTAGCCCCAAGACAAATAGGATTTAGCCACTGACATAAAATTGGGCAGAGGAGGTAACACGTCAACAGGCTAAGAAGGCCCACAAAAAAGGAGACACACTCCGAGACTGGGAGCTGGAACAGACAATCTTGGAACTGGAAGGGATCCCAATGGCTCCCGCACGCCTGTTCCACTGAGTCCCCCTGTGGCTGAGGGGTGGGGAGTGAGCATTGCAGAAATGTCCAAGGTCACAAATCCCCATGGCACTTGCATCCGTGCCAGGCCAGGGGCAGCAGCAGGTGCTGGGTGATCTTGTACTGAGCTCAGGGCTCGAAATGTCACCCCTGTATGGAAATAGAACAGAGGCGCTAATCAGAGGCTTTAACTTAAGGAAGGTGTATATATGGGAGTAGGGGCTGGTGCAGAGGGCTGAGGGGAGAGGAGGGAGGGGGAGGCACCAGCAATGCCGCTCTGTATCATGCACCCTCCTTTCCAGCTGGGGCTGGCCAGTACACCTTCCCACCTCTAACTGCTCAGAAAACTCAATACCTATGTGTTTCCATCAGAAGTTTGAGGTCCCAGTACACACCCTCCTAGTAGCTCATGGGGATAACAAGAGCCACCTCATGGCGCATTGTGAAAAATCAATGGAGCCTGGACGGTGTGGCTCACTGGTTGAGCGTCAACCCATGCACCAAGAGGTCGCCGGTTCGATTCCCAGTCAGGGCACATGCCCAGGTTGTGGGCCCAGTCCCCAGTGCGGGGCATGCAGGAGGCAGCCAATCGATGTTCTCTCTCATCAATGTTTCTATCTCTCTCCCTCTCCCTAACTCTCTCTCTAAAAATTAACAAAGGAAAAAAATCAATTGTGATAACTTATTAAAACTCCTAGTAGGATGCCTGGGATGAATAATATGTGCTTAATAAATTATAGCTGCCATAATATTTAACAATAAAGTAAACTTTAAAACACTGAAATTGGAAGTCAGCAGAGTTAAATCTGGATTCCTATTTGTCATCGCCCAGCCAATGCTTACACCCAGTGAGGGCTCAGGGCACAGCCGTGTGGAGGGTGTGTCTGTGCCTTTAGTGTGTGGGTTCACTGCTGGCGACCCATGCCCTCTAGCAGGTTAGGCAGGTAATGGAGAGGGAAAGCAAAATCAGACAAGACAGAGAGGTGGGTAGGGGGAGAGAAGCTGGTCCTCAGAAGTCAGCTCATTCCCAAGGAAAGTTGGAGCAAGGGGCGACCCTAAAGACCATCTCATCTAACACTCACTCACAGAAGAGAAAATTGAGACTTCGAGAGGGGTAACATCTGATCACATCACAAACGAGTGGCAGGCCTGGGTTACACCCTGCCCTCAAGATGCCCTATCCTCTACTCTTTCCAAGAGGGTTCATGGACTTACTCCCCTTCTAGAAAAAGGAAAAAGAGTCAATGCTTCTCAACTTCCATAGCAACAAAATAGCTGAGATTTATCCATCCCCAGGGTTGCAAGAGTCTAGACTTCTCTTTTGCAAGCACTCTGTTTTGCTCTCGAGGGGCAAGTTAAATAAAAGCATGGAAGGCAGTTGGCTCCCTGGGGCATCCAAGAGACACAGAGGGCAGGCCAGGGTAAAGCCCAAAGCCCCAGGCCTAGAGGGAGAGAGGCTATCCAGACAGGGGGCCTCTGGTGTCTCCTTGCTTTCTCTCCCAGAAGGCGGGTCAGCTCAAGGAGGGGAGTCAGAGGTCTCTCTGAAAGTTTTAGACATGGCCCAGTGGCACAGGATTCTGAGAGTGCGTGGGAAGGGACAGCTAAAGCCATCCTATTGCCCAGAAAGCTCAATACTGCCAGGTCCCCAGTGCCTGTGGAGTAATCTGACCCACACAGAGGGCTGGCCTGATGCTGGCCATCTTACCCAACACTGTCAAACGCGTTTTCCCATATCCAAGTGGGTGAGGTGCAGAAACCACAGCCATCTCTGCTCAGCACCTCCAAAGGACAACTCAGTACCATCTGGGATTAAAAGTTGCCAAAAGAACACTGAGGACTAGAAGGACAGTGAGGTCCAGAGGCGGTATCAGATCACCATGTTCCGAGGACAAATGCATCGTGGAAAGAGGAAGCCACAGATAAGCCAAGTCTCCTTGGTGGCAATCAATCTCTCTCATCCCCTTGTTCTTCTGTCTCTATTGTTTTGTTTTGTTTTACCCCAAAGGTGTCAGAGACTCAAGGCAAACCACACCTTCACCCTTTGCTTCATCCAAACCTGTATTTTGAGGGCAGAAAAATGGTCCAATGAGATAACGGCTGGGAAACAAGAAAACACTGAATGATTTCAACCTTGGTGAACACGAGGAGCAAAGGAAGATCCCAACCTTGTTGAAGTTCCTACAGAAAAGCTGCAGAGGCAATATAGAAAAAAAAAATCTAGAAGAAAAACCACATCAGCTCTTTGAACAGATCAGTTGCCCACCTAAGCAACGTTAACTGACGCAGCTCGGTGTTGGCGGCACTGGCCTCGCTCAGCTCGTTTTCTCACTGATCGGCGGAGGCCCTGCACCTCCTTGCTCACCTCAAGTCCTCAAGTCACTTCCTCACTTATTTCACTGATCTATGTCCTTTAACAACAGTTTGCATGCTTCCCACTTTGCCTGGGGTGATAAAACCAAGGAGGCTGAGAGGGAAGAGAGTTGAATCTTCATGCGTGATAACTGCAAAGCATAAAAGGCCAACTCCAGCCTACAATCATGTATTCTCCTGCTGGCTCTGTCCACAGCCAAATGCTGGCCAAAGAGATGATGGTAACAGAGTGGTCATGGCGCCCCTCAGTTCACCCCCTGGCAAGACACAGGCAGTGCACACACCTCAGCACCTCTGCTCCACAGGCCTTGACTCTGTCCACCAAAGATGGCACATCAGACTCTACACAGAAAGGGTCAATATTTATGTGGCTACCTATGACCAAGACTTAAATGTGTCCTGCTCATGCGCTGGGAAAAGACTCCAGTTTTATGGAGCAGAAGAGAGAGAAAAGCTACTCAGCCACTTCTGAGTACATTTTCTCTTGCTCAGCCTTATACTTTTCTTGCATCACCAGGGGCTGGGCCTATACCAAGTACAGGCTCACCCACCCCAGCCACCTTGCCTTCCTCCAGCCCCGGAGGCCGCGGAGCTAGGGCCTACCTGGCCATACTGGGTGCAGTAGGTCTCGGGCCTGGTCAGTCCACAGGTGGATGAAGCGCGGAGATATCGGGTCCTCCCAATGAGCAGGTCCCCAACAGGTGGGTAGCAGGCTCCCCGGGAGCAGGCTTGCTGGGCATGCAGGAAGCTGGGCAAGACTGAAATCACAAGTGTGCTGGGACTCAGCCTGAAGAGAAGGGGGTCTAGACGGCCGCCCCAGCATCCCTCGGGGAAGCAGACATTGACAAGACTAGACCCTCTCCTCCTCTCCTGCTCACACTCGCCAGGGAAGGTAATTACTGCAATCCTGAGGCTATTACGTAAAAAAGCTGATTTCATATTCTGTAATCCCCAACTTAAAAAAGAAAAAAGGAGGAAAAACACTGGCAACCCACATCCATGGAAGACGCTGAATTGTGGCTTCTATAGGTGGATTTCCAAATCAAACTTCAGACATGCACTCGGCCACCAGGACACAGTCCACAGCTCTCCTCCCGGGCAGCGTGGCCTCTGTCATCAGCCCAGAGGAGGGCTGGCTGCTGGCCGCTTGTGGGACATCGGGAGACACCTGCATTCTGTCTGCTCCTTTATGTGCAAAGTTGACCTACATTTTGTGAGTGCCCCACTACAACTCACTGGAAAATCGAGAACTCAGGCCATGATGTCTGGAACCGGCTTGAGAGTGAAAGGGTGGGCTACAAGCTGTGCGGGGCACTCGGGGAACCAGAAAGTGCCCTTAGGTGGGACCAGGAGGACACTTGGGAGCTCCTCAAGACAGGCAGAAAATCATCTTCCCCGAAGGCCTAAAGGAGCAGAGAAACCTCATGGGTGTCCCCAGTAGACAAGCTTTCCAAACCCTAGGACTAAAGGGTGACAGGTAATGCCCACATTTTGGTTAACTGTCTTCCTACCCATATCTGTCACCTCCCTGCTATATGACAGGTTCTGGAAGGATGGGAAGGGATACTTACCAAAACACAGCAGAAGGACTGGCCTCATCTTCAGCCAATGGGGTGATCCCCAGAGAGGACCTCACCTGGGCCAAAGCAAAGCAGTCTGGGTAAAACAGTATAAACTGCTAGGGCATACTTTTCTGTTTCTGGACGCTTGATCTGTCAGAAGTCTTTACCTGGGGTCTTGACCTAGGACAATTCTGAGCAGCAGGTGCATTTGGAGCCAAAAGCCTGGAAAATGCCAGAGCGCTGGACGACTGACCCAGCTGGCATGTGACTCACAGGGTGTCCTGGGAAACGTCATTCCCTCCCAGGCTTCAGCTTCCTCCTCTGCAATGGCAGGGAGGAGGATGCTCCAGCCCTGCCCAAATAGTCATAAGGACAACATGGGAGCAGGAAACGGCGGGGCCCTTTGCGAGAGGAGCCACAGCGAGGTCTGAGGCCTTGTCACTGCCTGAGAAACAGGACTGGCCTCTGGCCTAAGCAGGCAGCTGGATGTGATGGGGAGGACTGGTCATCTTTAAAAAGTGAGTGAGGATTTTATCTGAACTGGAAGCAACTCAAAATGTCTCTAGTGATGGGCTGGGGCTGTGGGGAGGGGTGGGGCTGGAAGGCCACAGAGCAGGGATTCTGCAGGAGACTAGGGATAGATGCTGGCAGGGTCCGAGAGGCAGGCATGCCTGCCCTGCTCGTACGGCGCCCACCACTGCCTGGGACGGATGCTTGCTCTGCTCCTGTGCTAGCCACAGCTCCTCTGTCTGGGGTAGGGGTTGGGGGTTGGCAAGGCAGGGCCAGAGCCGGAACTGGGGCTCTCCTGGCATCTTTAAATTAGACATCCTCGTGCTCTGAAACCATTCCTTCCAATCAGTTCCCAGAAGCATCAGGGGCCCAGAGAGGAGACAGGTGGCCTGAGGTCACACAGCTAATCATGGCCCAAGAGGAAGGCCCATCTCTGGTTTGCCTCCAGGGCTGTGTCTGCCCGCTCACTCCCAGAAGCAGGCATTCTGAGCAGCCTCAGAAGAGCTCCGGCCCCGGCAGCCCACCCTTCCCGCTGCTCTTTGTGCTCAGTCCCGGATCTCAACTTGCTTTACCGAGACGCTTATCAGATGTGAACAGGCAATTCAAACAGGGGCAGGCATTTAATCCAGCCTTTGCAGGTGGCTCATTCAGGTGAGCTCACAGGAAAAGGAAAAATCAGCCCTGCAGCCAGGCCCAGACACCCAGAGCTTAGCCCTTCTCCCCGCGCCCCCACCGCGCAGGCAAAGGCAGGTAACATACCTGGTCCCTGCTGCCACTGCTTTTTCTCCAGACCACCTCTGAGAGCACCCTTGAATGCGGGGGTCTCCGCTCCTGGCTCCCAGTTTTTAAACAACGGCCTCACCTCTGGAGACTCCCCAGCTGGGCGTAGCCCACTGCAGGGCGGGTCTCAGGAATCTGGCAGCTGGCACGCCCATCCGCCGTCACTGCACCCTCACCGCCCCAGGACAGGACTGGGCAAGTGGGTCAGGCCCAGAGGCCTCACAGCAAGCCTGGCAGTGCCCGCCTGCCTGTGGGTGTCTTGCGGGTGGAGGGAAGCACCAGGTAAATACTCGGAGTCCTTCCAGACCAGAATTCGGAGGGCGGGAAGGGCTCTGATATTTGTGTCAGGCACTAGGCGTTTCTCAAGGCTTGTAGGGGTCTGCTGCCTCTCGTGTCTTAGACCACCCTGGACAGGCGAGCAAGCAGAGGACACAAAGATCAGGGCTTGTGGCTGCTGTTACAGCCCCAGACCTGGCACCAGGTTGGAAGGTGGAAAACCCAAACATCCAGGACCCTGGAAAGCACCAGGTCCTCCACTTCCCCAAAGAAAACAGAAACCATGGAAAATCCCTGATTCCTGGGGAATTTAGAGGAGCCTTAAAAGGCCACAGCTCATCAGGAAGGGGTCAAGGCCCAACTCACCCAAGGAAAGCTTAAGAGGAATAAGCAGGAATAAACTCTAAATGCCTCCCCTCCGGCTCCCTCCCTGGGTTGGCAGGGAGCCCTAGGACAGGTAACTAACCGTGAGTCATTGCCCCCAGCTTAGGAGGAGGGCTGGCCTCCTAGCCTCTCCCTCCCTGGGCAGGAATGCCAGCCTGAAGGGCCAGAAAACAGACCTGACCACAAATGGTGGAAGCAGGGCTGAAGCATCACTGGACCCACTAACCCTGGCTCCCCGCCAGGCCTGGGAACATAGCTTCCTTTGTGGGACCCTGGGCGGCCTCCTGGCTCAGGGCCACTGGAAATGGCAGTAACAGGCCAGATAGAGAGGACACTCTTCCCCCAGGTTAGGGTCAGAGAGTTTGGAGAGATCTGGAAGGTCACCCAGGGCCTGTCTTGGCCCTGGGGAGCCTGCACTGGCATTGTTCGGGGACAGGATTGCCTAAGGTTTCTATTTAAAGGAGACTCTTCATTTGCTATCCTGGCCAGTCAGGAAGTTCTCTCTACAATAGGAGGGCTAAGTCCAAGAAGTCCATTTGAGAAACCTTTAGGAGAAAATGTAGCATTTCATGGAGTAAGCTGGGCATTTCTAACCCTCAGTTTCTAATTGAGCCCGAGAAATTAAATGGGCAAAAGAAATGCTATAGTTAGCAAATGGGCAATAAGTTGTTTAGATGCATAATGGAAATTCCAATAAACATTAGTGCCTTGACCCCTGTGAGCATCCCAGTGAAACCCAGCTTAACTCAACAAGCCCGAGTCACACCAAGCAGCCTCCCTTCGTGGGCCCGGCCTCTGCGACCAGAACACAGGGACCCTCATCGAGTTCCCCAGAGAAAGGTCATTGCTGACACCCCCGGGTTTTGAGGCCACCTGCCAGGTTTCTTTCTCTCCACTTCTCCAATTCTCTAAACTCCAGGCTTCTAGGAAGCTTTCACCCTCCTGGAACTGCCTGTCCTCTGCCCGCCACCCGGAAAGAGGATGTGACAAACCACTCATCGACAGTTAACTCAGCAGAGGAGCCGGTGATCCCAGATCCCCAGCCCAGGTGGGACGGGCAGGTGGTGGGCCTCACCTTTATGTCCCCTCCTCCTCCCCCATTAGGAGGCAGGAGCCAGGTAAATAAGCCTCAGACATCACAGGCTGGGGCAAGTCCAGGGAGTGGTTTGGCTTCGAAGGAGGAAAATGGCAATTGCTCTGTGTGGGCCCCCCACGCGCTCCTGCCAAGTCCAGGACGTTATTTCTGCAGAACCCAAGGGTGGCCCAGTCAGCCTCACTCCTCAGGGACCATGAGAACTCCTCAATGGAGATCTACTGTCCCTGGGACTGCAGGGTCCCTGGCACAGGCTTCGAACTTCAGAACCCATTTGTTCACACACAAGAAGCCTAAAATAGAGCCAGAGGCAGGGTAAGGACCCAGCCAGGGCTATAGGGGAGGCAGGGGCACGGCTCCAACACTGCAGCCTCCCTCTGCATACCCTTCCCTCTCTCCCTGCCTCCCCTGTCCTGCTCCAGAGCCCTCAGCCCTCAGTGTCCACCCAAGCCTTGGCTCATTTGAACTTACCCCCGGGAAAGTGGCTAGCCAAGTCCCCCTTGACTCCTGACCCTCTCACACCCACATCAAGCTGTCAGGCAACTGTGCTGATTCCCCTTCCAAAGGCAACCAAGACCACGTCTACCCTCCTGGCCCGCGTGTCGCCCCAGACTCTGCAGTGGCCTCCCAGCTGGTCTGCAGACCAGCCCAACACACCGGGTCACGGCCTCCCCTGCTCAGAACCCTGTGCCAGCTCCTCACTGCAATCAGGTACAAGCCAGAGCCCTCAAAGAGACTCCGCATGGTACGACCCCCTCCATTACTTCTCCACACGACGCTGCTGCCCCTTCCTCCTCCCACTCCAGCCCCCTCGCTGTGCTTCCGAATTACCAGGCTGCTTCTGCCTGAGGGTGCCGCCCAGCTGCTCTGCACCTGGACCACTCTTCCTCCCTGTCTGCGAGGCTAACTCTCACCTCTTTTAAGTTTTTGTTCAAATCCTACCTCTTCAATGAGGCCGACTCTGACCACCCTCTTTAAAGTGACAACCAAGTCAGGTGGGTACAAGACTTATCGGGGGGGGGGTCACTTTGTAAGTTATATACTGTCTAACCACTACGCCGTACACCCGAAACTAATATATTAAATGTCAACTGTAATTGAAAAATAAAAAACAATAATAAAATGACAGCCCATTCCCTGCCCCATCCATGTCCCCCACCCTAGCACTCCCAACCCCACCCATCTTACATTTTGGCAGGTTGGGATTTGGGGTTTTGTTTTTTGTGTGTATGTTTTTCAACACTTACCTCCTTCTAACTAACTATATGACTTACCTGTTTATCATGCTCACTCTCTCTCTCCCTCCAGCAGAATGTAATGTTCAAGAAGGCAGAGATTTTCGTCCCTTTCGTTCACTACTGTTTTCCAGCTGCCTAGAAAGCGTGCCTGGCCCATGCGAGGTGCTCAGCGCGTGTGGAAGGACGGATTCACACTGCCGTGTAAATTGGTGGTCTAGGTTAACGAGGCTCCGAGCTCTCGCAGATGTAGTTACACTCTCAGAGGGCACAGTCTGGGCTCCCGGTCACCAGAATGGAAGGTCATAGTAGTGACCCACACATCCGTCAACTGCGGGAGCAGGGCTCCTCTGTGGAGGGGCTTCCTTCAGATTACAGACTGTCACCTGTTGACAGAGCAGGCTCCTCTGCCTGCTCCTCGGTCACCCCTGGCAGTGTCTCTCACAGGGTGGGGGAGGCAGCGGAAGCTACTGTCTCCATCACCATCTGTCAGACTTCAACTGTCCAAATTGCCGGCGAGATCAGTCAAGATCTGGTCAGTGAGATGTCAGAGGATAGGGAGTGAGGAGAGGAGGAAGAAAAGGAGAAAAGAGGTGAAGGAGCACAGGCGAGCCGGTCCAGGCCGTGAATGCTGACACTCAGAGGTAAGGAAGGGGCGCCAGGTGACTAAGGCGCGGCGTCACCTGGATGCAGTGAGTCACGGCTGAGTCCCTGTCTGGGGCACAGGGTGGGCTCCAGGAGTGGCCCTGGGATTTGCCACGTGACTAAGCTGGCGTGGCCATCCACTCCGGCACAGCTGCTCAAGTGCCCAGACAATCAGTCACTCCCCTGTGTGCCTCCCCAAGAGCCAGAGGGAGAAAGCGGGTCTGTTATGTTACTGAGCAAACAGGAACCAGCCTCAGGGAGAGGCCGACAGTAAGCAGAGGAGGAGCCTTGGCTGCCTGTCGTGGGGGGACTTTATTCCATACCCTTCTCTTCCCCCACTCTCACCCCCCACCCCGAATGTCCGCCCAGTGGACGACCGTGCGCACTGGCCTGGGCCTGAGGCTGGGAGAAATCAGGCCGGCAGCCCACACTGACCGCAGCTAACATTCCGCCGAGAGCTTGGATGTCAGGTACTGTGCTGAGCCCATGTATAAATAACTCCTTTGACACCCCCACATCTCTGTGGGGCTAGGCACTTAATCATCCTTCCTGTGCAGATGGAGAAAATGAGGCACGTTTTCAGTACTGGGTCCCAGCCAGTAAGGGGTCATTTGAGCCCAGACCAGTTTGCTCTGGCACTCATATTCTTACCTGTACTCTAAAGCCGAAAGTGGCCGAAACTCCCTGACACCCTGGGGAGTCCTTGACCAGAGTCCCCCAGACTCTGGACTCCGAGTTGCCCAAACGCAGTCAAGACCCGGCGTATAAAAACGTTTCTTGGAGCGCTCGCTGCAACTCTTGGAGCCCTGGTGTTGACGGCGGGCTCCTGGGGAGACGCTGTAGAAGCATCTAGAACAGACCCCATATTTTGTTTGTTTCCCACACTGACGGCCTCTCCTGTGTGGGCAGAGGGGCAGAAGGTGCTGCGCTGCAGCGCCCTCGTCTCAGAGGCTGGTCCGTCCCAGCAGGGTCCCCCTCACACCAACAGGACGCTGCTGAGTGAGACGTGAGCACCCTGGAAGGAGTGGAAGGACAGAAGGTGACTGGACACACATCACGGCGAGCTGACGGGATCACACAGAGGGCACGAAGACAGGATGGCACAACTTCCTCCTCACCCCAGGAAGGGAGATCCCCTCCCCTGAGGTCAGGCTCTCGGGTCACCTTGGGGGGGGCCTCAGCTCCCTCTGTTCTCTCTTCCAGGGTACACCCCAAATGTCCTGCCCCCGCCCTCCCGAGGGGTACAGCCCAGTGCAGCCTGCAACTTGGTGCAGTGAAATGCTGGCGCACGGCTGGCTGGCTGGCTTCCCGGAGAAGAGGGAGGAATAGCTTGGTTATTCTGCCAGGATCACTGCCCTACCTACTGCCTACCTTCCTCTGGCAGACAGGCCAGCTCATGACTACACCCCTGCCTCCACCCCCAGCCACCTCTACTACCAGCCAGTGCTCTGGGAATCCGGCTCTCCAGACCCAAGTCCAACCTCTGTGACCTTTGATCAGCATGCCCAGCAGTGCCTGTGGCACATAGGGTCTGTGTTTGAACTTGAACACCTCTTAAATCCGAGACCTGGTTCCAACTCTGATACTCAGTAGAAGCATAAACTTGGGCAAGCCCCTCTCTGGGCCTCAGTCTCATCATTCAGAAATAAAGGTGTTGGATTTCACTGGTTCTCAACCCAGGCTGCCCCTCAGAACTACTTATAGAACTTAAACAATCACATCCTTAGGCCAGGCCCCTCCCAGGGATTTAATTGGCTTGCAGAGGGGCAGGGACATTCAATATGTTTTCCAAGCTCCCCTGAAGCCCCCTCCAACAGTAGGATGCTGTTCCCAGGGGCTGGTGGTTTAGCATAGCAGTTAAAAGCCTCGACCTCGGGCCCTGGCCAGTTTGGCTCAGCAGTTAGAGCATCGACCCGTGGACCAGAGAGACCCGGGTTCGGTTCCCGCTAAGGGCACATACCTCGGTTGCCATTCGTCCCCGGCCCTGGTTGGGGTTGTGCAAGTGGCAACCAATTGATGTGTCTCTCTCACGTCGGTGTTTCTCTCTCTCTCTCTCTTTCCTCCCTCTCTCTCTCCCTCTCTTTCCTCCCTCTCTCTCTCCTGCTCTATCTGAAGATAAATGCAAAAATGTCCCCGGGTGAGGATTAAAAAAAAAAGCCTTGACCTTGGAGTGAGAGAGGTGAAGGTTCAAGTCCAGTTTTGCACTCACCAGCGGTGACTTCGGACAACCAAAGCGAGCTGCCTCCAGTGGGAGCAGTTAACAATCTCCCTCGTGGGTCCTTGGGAAGATTCAAGGGAACGATGCCAAGTGCCGGCCAGGTGCAGCTCCATGATGGTTATGCGTCACTCAACAGTGTCTGGGGCCGTGATCAGCAGACTTCACAGTCCTCGGTAACAAAAAGCAAACACCACTCTCCTGCAGGTGTTTGTAGCTCACTAAGGGGGCAGTGAGTGGCTGTGCAGCTCCCCTCCTCCTCCCCGCATGGGGCCCCCGGGCTCAACCTGAGAACATGTGCTTTGTGCTTTCCATCTACTCTATCAGGGCTGCGAGCTCCCCAGGAGCCAAAACCTGGACCAGAAGGAAAAACGGAGAACTCAGGGGACACGCTGAGCTGAGCTCCCCAAGAAGGGTGATGTTTCTGGCCTTTCTGAACAGGGAAGGACAGAGGGTAGTGTAGGGGTTGTTTACAAACAGAGGACAGAGGAAGCAAGGTATGTAGGTGACATTGTTTTATGGCTGCAAGCATTAATAAAACCGGAGTCCAACACCTGATTAAGATAGGAATCAAAGCGACTCTGGACAGTAGGTTTGCGACTTAGCATAGGGCGGATGTCCAGCAAGTCTGAGGGCCACAGAGAAACAGCACTTTCATTTCCTGGGGCCTCTGCTTACACAGATCGAACTCTGGCCAACGTCCTACCAGACAAGGGTGATGAGTCCTTATCTAATCTAATTCCTTCCCCTTAAAACATCATTCAAAACGGACTCCCTTCTGATTATCTAAAATACTGATAAAGAGGTTTAATAACCTGGGGAAATGTTTATGAGATACGATTAACTGCTGGGGGAGAGTGGAGTCAGAAAACAAATGTGCAAGAAATCTACTATAACTCTTTTCAAAACACTCAGCGAGAAGACAGGGCGAAAATATCCACTATGCTAACATTTTTCCATCTCTGTATTTCTCTGTATGCTCTCATCTTCCAGAATGAGCATATTTTACTACAATGATCAATAAAAATCAAGTAAGAAGTTTCGGGGAGGAGAGCAATTTCTGTCCACCTACAAGTTACTAATCCTTCCTCTCTTTGCTCCATCCTTTGCCCTGAACCCCTTCCACTAGCCCCACAAACTGTCTGAGAATTTGCTACACGTTTCCAAATCATCGTAGATTTTGTAAGATACGGTTTCCCCTTCTTAAAAAGTCCAGTAGTATTGCTTCTCCGGGCTGTTAGATTTCTTTACTCAAGAGAGCTCTTAGCATACTTTCTCAATAAATGTACGCACGTGTGGGGAGGGCAGAAAACATCGGCTTCCTGCTTGTCTGTCTTAGCGAACCGGAAAGAAAGAAGAGTCCGTTCTCATCTACCTACATTTTTAAGGGGAAAGAGGAACTGAGGGTAGCTAAATATTTTTATTCTCACCCAAATGTGCCTCTCCCACGCAACTGTCCCAGGATAATGCCACCTAATTCTGAGCTTTCCATGTCACTCACTCAGAAATGTGTATACTCATCGGCTCATAGAGTTCAAGTGCAAATATGCACTGGGGTTCATGAATGTGAGGTTCCAGCTCTATCTCAGGGGTGCACTGTCTCCAACAAGAGACATCGCTCCTTGTAACTAGGATTGACAGGTAAAATACAGGGATCCCAGTTAAATTTGAATCTCAGATAAACAAAGAATACCTTGTCAGTATAAGCAGACCCCGAATATTACATGGGGCATACTTATGCTAAAATGGTATTCATTGTTTATCCGCTATTCTAATTTTACTGGGCTCCTTCTAGTTTGTTTGCTAAACCTGGCAGCCGTACTTGTATTACGTTGTTCACCCATTCCCATGACTTCCAGACTTTTCCTAACCGAGTCACCTTCCTCTAGAAATTCCCCCATCTGTCAATAATCTTCCTGAAATATGATGCTTCGACGTGAACACAGGTGCCCTGGTGTCTGGATGCCTGATATCATGGTGGCATCCTCTGGGCATGGGTCCCTTTATCAAAGACCACTCCAGGTAAAGGCCCAAGAGCTGAACTCACAGTG
Source organism: Tadarida brasiliensis (assembly GCA_030848825.1). NCBI lineage: Eukaryota > Metazoa > Chordata > Mammalia > Chiroptera > Molossidae > Tadarida > Tadarida brasiliensis. The sequence continues at coordinate 34,460,530 of CM061275.1, forward strand.
CAGGGCTGGGCCTGACCCCTCCATCATCCGGAGGCTATAGGTATGCTTCCCTGGGCATGATAGGTTGTATTGACTCCTTTGTTTAATTTCTACTCCAGACATAAATAGCTACGTACTGCCCTGAAAGGACAGAAGGGAACAAAACAGTGTGTTTGAGCACCATTCTAAACACTGTATTACAGTATCTCATGTCAGCACCACAGCCTTTTAAGAAGCTTCTTCAGGGAGATATTGTTCCCTTTTTTACGGTCTCAGAATGCATTATTAAGTAGCCTGCACAAGGTCACCGAGTGTTATGGACTGACTGTGCTCCCCCCAACATTTATTTGTTGAAGCCCCACCCCCAATGTGATGGTATTAGGAGGTGGGGGGCTTGGACAACAATGGGGTTTAAATGAGGTCGTGTGGGTGAAGTCCCCATAATGGAATTAGTGCCCCAACAAGGAGAGGAAGCAACACCAGAGGACACAGCGAGAAGAAAGCCAGGCACAAGCTGTCACCAGGAACCCAGCCCCTTGATCTTAGACTTCCAGCCTCCAGAACTACGAGAAATAAATGTCTATTTCTTCAGCCACCCAGCCTGTGGTATTTTGTTATAGCAGCCTGATGTGATAAAGACACAGAATTCATGTTTTAGTCGGATGAGGCTAGGCTACGCTGCATGAATAAATTAGTCACGAAGTCTCAGCAGCTTAACACAACAAGCGTTTATTGGTGGCTCCCTTAAATTGAGATGCAAGGCAGTGGTGAGCGGAGAGGTCCTCTGTGCTACACAGTCACGCAGGGACTTCTGCCACCTGGGAGCTGCGCCAGCCGGGACACATGGCCCTGTGGTCACAGCAGCAAGATTAGAGGAGCATGAAGAACTCGCTCCAGTCACTCCATGCTTCAGCTCTGAAGCGACACAGTCACTCTGCTTACAACCTGTGGCCCAGAACTACTCGCAGGATTCCTGAATGCCCTTCCTGTGAGCACCTACACTGTCGACCACAACTAGTGTCCGGTGAAGCCAGAACCCTCTGCAGACCTGGGCTTCCAAAGTCTACGCTCTTTCCACTACATTTGGTCTGCCCAGATTGAAGGAAATCTCGTGAGAGGATAATCTGTAGCATGTGACCTCAAGAAGGAACAAACAAACAAAACAAAACAAAACTGGCCATGGTGAATGGTTTAGATTTACAAAACCTAAAATATCACAAGATTGCCCTTCTGGAAAACTTCAGAAACATAGATTATGAGATCTCTGCAAGTTATACCTGGAGGGGAAATATCTATGAGACATGCATGTCTTTCCAGGCTGCGGGCAGGGCAAATCTTCGAGGTGACGATTTGGGTATGTTGTAGGGTGACCAACCATTCCAGCTTGCCAGCACTCTCCTCATTTAAGCTCTGAAAATTCCACGTCCCAGGACACATCTCAGTCCCAAACAAGTGCCCGGTCACCTGGTTGACCATTGATACTTTTCTTTCTCCCAGACAACACTTGAAAGTATCACCCATTGGCTCAGTAAGCTCTGCGTGAGATGTGCAATGAACTTGGTTATGAGTCCAAGAAAAACCTGGATGTTGCCCTGGCCGGTTTGGCTCAGCGGTTAGAGCGTCGGGCCTGTGGACCAGAGGGTCCTGGGTTCGGTTCCCGCTAAGGGCATGTACCTTGGTTGTGGTTTGTCACTGGCCCCGGTTGGGGTCGTGTGGGTGGCAACCAGTTGATGTGACTCTCTCACATCGATGTTTCTCTCTCTCTCTTCCCCCATCTCTCCCTCCCGCTCTCTCTGAAGATAAATGCAAAAATGTCCTCGGGTGAGGATTAAAAAAAAAAAAAAAGCCTGGATGTTAACAGCACATGAGAGTAAAACTGTCCCACAGGAAAGAACTCAGGAGGCTCCTGTGCGCATGTTGGCCCATCTTAGTAAAGCAGTCCTCTTCATGGACCTGGGGAAGGAAATAGGACGCCAACAGGACTTTTGTTCTGCTGCTGTGGACCGATGACAGGAGGCTTTTCCCAGCCAAATCACACCACGGACCCATACTGCGCTTACAGATACATGAACATCTCTGTCTTTTTCAAGTCAAATGCTGTTCAAACAGGTTGTCTCACCTTGCATTGGGGCTATTCTCAGGGGGGGCATGCACACGCGCACACACACAGGCACACACGTAGAAGCACTCATGCCCTTGCACTTTTACCTATTACAGATTGTCTCGTTAGCTTTGGCCTACTGCTCCATGAGCTAAGTTGGATTCAAAATGCACTTTGACCTGTACACACTTCATTATCTCCAGATTAAAGTCCAGCGTTCAGAGCCAGGCACCTGCTGAAAAAAAGCTGCGTTTCTGGCCCTAATTCACACAGCCTCCTCCATGCGAGGGTTCTGATCCGGCTGCGCTGCTCCCTTGACCACACTTGGACGTGAGTCATTTGGCTCAGTCTGCACTGCCCTCTCCGCCTCTTGTGTCCTTGGCTAAGTCCTAAATCCAAGACTCATTTCAGATTTCTGGGTCAGTGATGGCTTCTCTACGATTCTCTGTCAATGCTTCCCAAACCCCAGCAGCTGACCAGTTTAATTAGCAACCAGTTCTGTTCTGTTTTGTAAATCCCTTCTATCTCAAATTGACATAAAAGTTTTGCAACTTATCATCATTTTGTGATTTGTCCCCATACCTGGGTTGCAAACTCCTTGAGGACAGGGACAATTCTTGCTCACTCTTTTTATCCCCTAATGAAGTACATAACCCAATGTGTGCACATAGTAAGTGCTCAATAAATAGATATTGATTTATTAGTATGGATCCTTGGGGCAAGGGAAAACCTAACAAAAAGTGTTGAAGAATATGATGCCACGAATATGACCCCATAACTCCCCGTCAAGACAACACAGAGAGAAAATCATCTGGGAAAATAAATATTCCCCCCCTAAGAATTGAAACCTGGGAAAATTCATGAAGCGCGGATCCACTGATCAGCTGACTTCCAAGGCTGTGCTTCCTGCTCCATCCACCGTGGCTGGGACTTGGGGACACAAAGGCCAGGAATCAAGCTGGAAGTACTTTTAATATTTGGAACTGAAAGACTTCGGGGGTCAAGCCATAGATCCAGGTCCTCAAGGAGTTCAACACCCAGTTTTGAGAAGCTGAGAGGTGATGAAAGAGGTAAATGTGGGTTCAGGGGAGAGGAGGGCACCAATGGAGAGAGTGTCTTAGGAAGCAAGAATCCTAAACATGTTTTAAGGAGTCTTTGTCACTCCCAGGGAATCAGGAAACATGGCTAGGAAAGGTCGGTCAGTCCCTGCCTATCCCTGTGCTTCCAAAGATGCTGTGTCTCACTGAGAGTTTTAGGCCCACCCAACCCTTGGCCAATGAGTGCCAGGCCTGGTACACTAAGAAACTGGACGGGGTGTAGGGATACTTGTTCCTAGTCCATCCACTGGGGACCAACAGTATCCTGTTATCCCTCCAGGTGTCCAGGGGGCCTGAGCTCAGGTCTGAATCCTCCCCGCAGGTCAGTCTGCATACTGACACCCTCTGCCCCAAGCTTCTGCCTGGTCCCCGTCCTCAGAGCGTGGGCTTTTCTTCCAGTTTTCCTCATCACATCTCAGCAGACCCTTCTGACTTTTGACCTCTCCAGTCTAGTCTGGCCCCAAAATGAACACACAGTCCTTCTCCAAAGAGCAAAACACATATCTGTTGCACTTAAGAAATGTTGTTGACGGTTTGGAGATGACACAGGGAAATTACAACCTAAAACTAAATTTTAGCATACGCTGCCCCCGGAATCCAACAACATAGCATGTTCCTGCTGACGTCTTCCTCCTTAGCTCTGAGCCTTCACCAGGTTGCTGAGAGAGGGTGATGCTCAACACTGGTTATGTAGGAGAACTCCCTGGAATTTTTTTTCTTTAATTTCTAATGCCCAGGCCTCACCCCAAGAGATGGAACTTGTCTGGGTGGGGCTATAGGAATTGGTATTTTTTTAAAGGTCAGTCTATTCCAACGTGCAGCCAGGACAAAGGACCACTGGCAGGGGCCCTTGTAACCAGTCAGAGAGACAGAGAAGCGAATGGTGAAGAATCTGGACCCTGAAATCAGATTGTCTAGTTTTGCATCCCATTTCAGCCACTGACTAGCTGTGTGATCTGAGACACATTATTTAAGCTTCCTGTTCCTCAGTTTCCCCATCTGAAAACCAGGAATAATAGTTTACTGACCTTGCAGGGATGTCCACAAGACGAATGAATGAATACAGACAAAGGCCTCAGAAAGCACAGGGTGCGTGGCTTTTAGCCTGGCCATCCTGCGTGAGCAGTAATGCGGCCTGGCCCGTGCTGCAGGCCGTGAAAACGGAGAGAAGCGGACGGCATCAAAGTATACATCTGGAAGTAGAACAAACAGGACCTGCTGAAAAACTGGCTGAGAAAGACGAAGAAGGGAGGGAATAAAAGATGATTTCCATGTTTGGGACTTTAGGAATTGGATGGAAAGTGATGCCATTTACCAAGATGGGAAAGACTAAGGAACACAAATTTTTTTAAAGGAAAAAATCAAGACTTTTACTCTGTGTGTATTAAGTGAAAGGCACCCTTAGATATCCAAGAAGAGCTACCTATTCGACAGCTTAATACGTAAGCCTGGGGCTCATGAGAGAGAAACAAATTTCAGGGTCATTATCACATAGAGCTGCGCTGTCTAATACGGTAGCCACTAGCCACACTTATGGCTTAATTTAAATTTAGATTAATTAAAATTAAATGAAATTATCCTTTCCGTGTACCAGTCACTTTCACCACGTTTTAAGTGTTCAACAGCCACATGCAGCCAGTGGCTCCATACTGGACAGTGCAGATATAAAACATTTTCATCACTGCTAAAATTTCTATAGGACAGCACTGAGCCTCAAACACGGAACTGCAGGAACTGGTCTGGGGCGTGGTTCACAATTCTGGCTGCATATTAGAATCACCCCAGGAATTCAGAGTGATTCATCTTGGGGGACTCCCAGGCAATGGCATTTATAAAAGCTCCCAGGATGACTCTAACATGGAGCCAGGGCTAAACACCACTGACCCGGGAAATCATGTAGGCAGAGGAGAGGGATCATGGTAGACCCTGGGGTACCCCAACATTAAGGGCAGCGATTCTCAACCTTGGCTGCACACTGGAATCACCTTTAGAATTTTAAATATTACTAATGTCGCCCAGGCGGTGTGGCTCAGTGGACTGCACATCGTGCCATGGACTGAGAGGTCCCGGTTCGATTCCTGGTCAGGGCACAGGCCTGGGTTGCGGGCTCGATCCCCAGTAGGAGGCATGCAGGAGTCAGCCAATCGATGTTTCTCTCTCATATTGATGTTTCTGTCTCTCTCTCCCTTCCTTGCTCTCTAAAAAAATCAATAAAAACATATTTAAATAAACACATAAATAAATATTACTAATGTCTAAGCATCCTCCTTAGAGGGATTTCTGATTTAACTGCATTTAGTGTTACCAAAAATTTAGAAAGCTCCCCAATGATTCTAATGGGCATTCAAGGTTGAGAAACACTGATTAAAAGAGGGTAAGATGTAACAAAGGAGACCTCGGCGGAAGAAACTAATACGGCAGGATGAAAAACAGGAGAGTACGGTGTCCATAACGCAATGAGTAAAAAATAAAAATAAAAAGTGTTTCTAGAAGGAAGAAATGGTTATATCTGTTGAATGCTAAAATTCAGTTCATTCAATAAACAGCCTACAGCCTATTAGATATTGGTGGAGTGGTGGGAGGGGAAACCATATGGCAGTGGGTAGAAAATATGAATGGTTGATGAAGACACTGATGCAGTGATTGTAGACAACTGATAATAGTTTTAGTTATGAAGAGGAGCAAAGAATCATGCAACAGTGGGATAGTGATTTGGGGTCATGGACTAGACTTTTTAAGATATTAGACTGTATTTGCACATTAATGAAATACTATAATAAAAGGAGGAAATAATTATTTAGGAAAGGGGAGGGATCTGGCAGGAAGTTCACTCCCTATCTAAAATCTACACCCTCTTTCCTCCTTGCTCAAGATCCCCAGTGTTTTTCAAGTATTCAGGGCAGCTGTCCTTTCCCCAGCTCAGAGATTAGCCTAAACCTGTGGTTTTCAAGCTTTAGCATGCACCAAAATTACCTTGAGGACTTTTCACAACAAGGGCAGTTTGTCCTGCATGTGGAATTTGATTCAATAGGTTTAGAGTGAAGCTCAAGAATCTGCATTTCTCTCAAGTGCTCAGATGATGTTGCTGCTGCTGTTCCCAGGGACAACCTCTGAGACCACTGGTCTAAGCTCATATGGTAATCCTTTCCTTCACAAGTAGTCTTAGGGATGGGCATTCCTCCCAGTTCTGGCCAATGAAAGGAAGTCTCTCAGGGGATTCTAGGCAAGGTTTCTTTGGCAATAAAAGACAATAAAAGCCTCTCTCCTTTCACTGGATGTTGTCATATTGAATGAAATGTCTGGTACTGTGGCAACTATCTTGGAACCATAATGTGAGCTAGATTATAACAAGTCTCCGTGCTGGAGATATAAGATGGTGAAGATGGAAAGAACCTGGGTTCTTGATAATGTTACACTACTGAATTAATTGATCCTGAAATCCCTGTTTAGTGAGATCATATATTTTTCTTATTGTTTAACCACTTTGAATTAGGTGTTCTTACCTGCAGCCTAAAGCAACCTGAGTTATTCATGGACTCCCAAGATCTTAAGCGGATGAGTTAAGATCAGGGCTTCCTCCCTGACGATGTGACAGAAGGTAGAGCTAAAAGATTTGGTGGTTGGAAAAGTAAGTCGCTCCTGTCTGATTCTTTCTATTTCACCAGGTCATGAGGTATCAGGGAAGAAGAGGATATAGCCTGTTTGTGGAAAAGTCTTTTTAGAGAGTAATAAAGATAATTGACTTGGGAAACACAACAAATTACAACAGACTGCCCATTTGAGACTTGTGGTCTTAAATTTACAGAAAATAAACAGTCAGCCTGATTGAGTAATTTACTCCAACAATGATCACCTGCTTGGGTATAAGTTGATATAGAGCAGACAGCTGACTCCAACCATGGTTAAGTCTTTCTGGGTAAATATGAAAGAAACAGAGAAGGTCAAGGGAGTATAAGATATCTGCAAAGAAGTGCTTATGATGATGGACCATGGAATCTAAGCCAGGTTCTTCCCATCCTGGTTAGTCTTCCTAGTCTTTGTCAAAAGTTTTGAATGAGTTTTCTCCTGTCAGCCCAGCAGGAGCTCCTAGCATGTAGCTTGTATTCGTTTTCAATTGCTACGCAACAAATTACTACAAACTTAATAGCTTAAAATAAAATGCATGTATTAACTCACACTTCTGTAGTCAGATGTCTGGCACAGCGATTCAGGGTCTCGCAAGGCTAATAGTATCAAGTTGTCTGATGAGCTCTGTCCTCATGTGGATCTTGGGGTCTTCTTTCAAACTGGTGTAGCTGTAGAATAATTCAGTTCCTCATTGTGGTAGAAAGCAAATAAAAATCAAGAGATACTTCAGAGGCAGAATGACAAGTCTTGGTGATAGTTTCCATGAGAGGTGACAGAGAGACAGAGGAGTAAAGGATGTTTCCAGGCTTAGGATCTGAATGGCTTAGGTAGACAATGAAGCTGAAACTAAAAGAGCTGGTGGTGCAAGTTTAAGGGGTAGAAATATTGAATTGGGCTTTAGATGTGGCAAGTTTGCTACCTGCAAGATCTCCAAGTGGAGATGTAGCACCGACAGGGGAGACACAGGTCTAGAGCTCAGATCTGTATGTCTGCTCAGAGGCAGTAATGGAGGCCTTGGGAGTAAACGATTTAGTTTAGGTGATTGAACCTAAAGCGAGCATGTAGAATGAGAAAAGAGGCCCTGGGACTGAGTCCTGAGAACTACTGACATTTAGAGGTTGTATAAAAAGCAAAAATGAGAAAAAGAACTGAGGAGTGTCCAAAATAGGGTAGGAAGGAAGGAAACTAGACTATGATATCATAGAAGCCCAGGAGAATGTTTCTAGACGAAGGGAGGGGTCAACAGTTCCTAGGTATGGCATGTGCCGTTGATCATTTATACAATGATTCAATATCTGGCTCCTGCCTACCACTGCTTCATTTCCTGCCGTTTCCCAAAGTCCACCCTTAATGCTCTAACACCGATCTCACCTAACTTTTCCTGGACCGTACAATGCTTCTCTTGCACCCTCCCCTTTTCATACGCAGTCCTTTCTCATCCCAGGCCTCCCCAACCCTGGATGCCCACTCTATCCAGAGTTACCTGCTGAACACTGTCCACTCTTTAATGCCCTAAGCTGCCCAGGCATCACCCACTCTTGGGCCTTCTTTGACTACCTCCTTCCCAAATTGAATCAACATATTTCTGATTCTCTTCTATTTGTTTACCTGGTATATATTTCCATTATTGTGCTTTTCCTAGTATAATGTAATAACTTAATGTCTGTGTCCTCTACTAGAATATGAGCTACTTCAGGGCAAGGGCAATTCTGTATTCTGCTTTCTATAACTATACTTAGACTTCACACAGTATCGAATACATGGCTAGCTTCAACACATGTTTTTGGACCTTATTGCTGCCTATATGTCACCTAGGGAATATGAATGTCCTGGACTGATAAAGGACCGTGGGAACTGCTGACATAGAGCAGGAGGTAAAGACAACTGAATAATAAAAGAATAATAACTGAATCAATAGCATGTATTGATTGCTTCCTTTGTGCCAGACCACTGCGCCCTTTATAATGCTCTAGCTCACTCCGTCTTCACCACACCCCATTTAATAGGTGCTATCGTCACTCTCACTTTACACCTTGGGAAATGGAGGCTGGAGAAGTTAGGTCACTTTTCCAAGGTCAGACCCTGGTAAGAGGAGCCAAGGCTTAAACAAACCCAAGTCTGTTTGACTCCAGGTCCCTGCACTCGCAAGTCCAGATAATAACTGAGCTCGGAGGAATTCCCGCATGCTGACTGCAATCTGTAGAGCACAGCACCGAGATTTAGAAGCGGTACATGGGCAGCAGGGTGCCCATGGCTATCCAAGGCTCCCAGCACATCCCGCAGGCACTGGCAACCGGTGGCTCTGCTTGACCAAAAGCCAGGAAGGACAAAAGCAAAATGTCTATGAAGAACCCGTTCCTCCGAGCTGATTTGACAAGGCCCTGGTGTCCCAGGGCAGGTTGGCGGGATGCCAGAGAGTGAGCCAATCGCTGCAATGTCAGACACTAAGCCGGGAGTGCAAGTGAAAGGTGAGGAACCCAGAGTGGAGGGAACTAAGCCAAGTTGCCAGGACTTGGGCAATTATAACCCCAAGGACAAGCCACTGTGCTCAAAATAGCCTCCCAAGAGAGTTTTAACTGATCATTTTGAGTCTCTATCCCAGTACTGACTTTCAGGTCTGTGTAACTAGCATTGATTGGGCCCCTATTATATGCTAGCACCACGAAAGGTACAGAGATATGGTCTTCCACACAGACAGGGCAGACCAACGGGAAACAATGGAGAGCTGTATGCCAGTCCACAGCACAGTGCCAACTTATGCAGTACAGTCACAAAGGCAGCTGAAATTCACAGAAAGGTGTGGTCAGGGTGCACTGGCACAGGCGGTGGTGGCTTCCTGGAGCACATGAAATGAAGGAAGGAGGACAGAATAGACAGAGAACAGTATTGCAGGAAAGAAAAAGTATAAGCCAAGGTGAGGAAGCAACAATGCCAACAAATGACCTCTTTGGCTGTGGGAAGCCCACCTGTGCAGCCAAGGGTTCTTGTCGGAGACGAATGAGAGAGCAAGTTAGATGAGTAGAGACGATGAGATCATGGAGGTCCTGGATTCCAAGAATATTGGCCAAGCAAATTCAACATGCAGAATCCAGGAATTCATCATGTGGGTGAGAAAGCATCCCAAGCTTTAAGCAGGCAATTAAGAATAAAAAATGTAATTTAGGAAGATTTATGTGGTGGCAGTGTTTGAGATGGATTAGAGAAGGAAGGACTAAGAGCAAAAAAAACCTGTCCCCCAGCCCAGCTGGTGTGGCTCAGTAGTTGAGCGTCAGACCCCTGTACCAGGAGGTCGCCGGTTAGATTCCCAGTCAGAGCATATGCCCAGGTTGTGGGCCCCATCCCCAGTGGGGGGCATGCGGGAGGCGGCCAATCTATATTCTCTCTTATATCTATGTTTCTATAGCTCTCTTTCTCTCCCTCTCCCTTCCTCTCTCTCTAAAATCAATGAAGAAAAAATATTTTTTTTAAAAACTGATCCCCTCCCCCCAAAAATCCTGAATGCTAATCCAGTAAGACTAAAGGTTTTACTGCATGCACACTTAATAAACATGGTTCTCCCCCGTGCCAGGCTTCACAGTCCAGCGGGGATGACATTCATTAATCCCATAGTTACCTATTAAGTACCTCCTATGTACCAAGGAGTACACTGGGCCCTGGAGATACAGGGAAGAACTAAACAAAGCCCAGATCCTCATGAAGCCCACTTTCCAATGGACATGGAAGACAACACAAAAAGCAAACCAAAAATTATATCAATATAAAGTCAGTACTCAGTGCTACTGAGAACAATAAAGCAGGGCACTGGGTAGAGGATGGTGGGATGCACTGGTCAGAGAAGGCCTCTCCAAGAAAATGCCACCGTATTTCAAGCCCAGAGAACAGGTAAAATGGAGTTGCCACTGCTAGAAATAGGGATACTGGGAAGGTGACTTAGTGTGTAAGTGTACAAGGAATGTGGGGAATCTTGTTTTATGTGTGTCAAGCTTGTGATAAAAGCAGGATAACCACACAGAAATGTCTCTGGCTCTAGAATGTTAATCTTCAAAACCAGAGGGAGGTAAAGGTTAACTATGTAGATTTAATAATCATCTATTGATAGGTGAGTGATAAGAAACCTTCTCTCCAAAACAAATTTACATGAAGTGAAAGTAAGTCAAGGACTGAAAAAAATTGGAGTGTAAGATATACAATTAGTTTTATGTGTCCCCTACGATGATCCCCTCCCTACAGCCTCATGGAGCCCCAGGGTAGGCAGTGACCTCAGCAGGCAGCAAGCAGCTGGTCAGTAAAGTACTATTAATAATAATTGAGATTCATACACAACCCGCCATCCCAAAGACCTCTGTCCCCTGCTCCTTCAATCTCCAATGCACAGTTGTAGGGACAGCTCTAGCATCTTCTGAACTTCCCCCTAGGACCACATGTCACCCTTTTGGTTGTTTCCTTTGCAGATGGCTCTGGGTACTTCAATGTTTGGAAGAAAGGGATTTGGAAAGCAAAATAAATTTTAAACAGCCTTCTTTGTCTTCCTAGAAATGTCAAGAATTAAATATTGGGGTAGACTCAAGGGTAGGGTTTCCAACTGTCCCAGCCTGCCCGGAAGGGTCCCAGTTTCAGCAATGTACGTAATGCATCTTGGGGAAATCCCCCAGTCCTGGGCAAAGAGGGACAGTTGGTCACAGAGGCTGGTCAGACCTTCAGAGCGATAACCCCTGTCTGACCTGTGTGATGCAACACAAGACTTTACATCTCTAAAGTGACAGCAGTGCTTTAAAGCCTGGGCTTAGTTTCCCAAGCCCTACCTAATCCCTAGAGGCTGGGTTCTCTTTCCCCACCCAGACAGAGACACTGTGTCAGAAATACCTAGGTAGGAGATGATCCTGGATTCCTCAGCCTCCTATGTCCTTCATCTCTCACTCAACCCCAGCTAATACCTAAACCAGGAACACCAACTCCACAGGCAACCCCAATCCATACCACTTGCAGTTCTCTCTGCCCAGCCCTGGCCAGCAAGCTGGTGGGGTCTGGGGGTCAAACTCAGATGATCAAAGAGGGAAAGAGGGGAATTCATCTGAGGTGGTGATGTGCTTTACCACCAAAATTCACAAGAAAGGGGAACCCCAGGAAAATTACAGTCTGCTGACCTTGAAAGACACGTGGTTTGCGTCTTTGAGTTACAGAAACACCGGAAGTACTTACTGACACCTTTATTTCGAAATTTGGGGTTCAAAGCTGGGCTGACTCACCTTCAGAGCATAAATCAGGTAAAAGCCCTGATATTAAGGTGCACGTAATATATTCTTCCAAAAGCCACAATGTTTGCAACACTCACAGATCTTGGAAAAGCCTACAGATCATTTCTGCCAGTTATTAGAGACTTCTCCAAAAGTATAAGGAAGATTCAAAGACAATGCTAAGACTGATATTAATCTCTGCTTGGTTCCTTGTCATGGAATTTTCCTGCCTGACAAGGTTAAAAGAATAATAAGCAAGGGATCCAATCTTCCAGAAATAATCCCTATTTGGCCCCTTGTCACCTTGACTGCTTGTGGACAGACAAAAGTGTAGAATGTTAAATAAGCTATTTACTTAACCTTGCCCAATCTTCACAAACCAATCCTATATCCTGAACTACGAATAGCCAAGGCAAAGAGTAGTTGTATTGTTGCCTTTTTTAACTGAATTGTCCGGGAAATTGCCTCAGACCTCCTAAGAAAGATTACTGCTAAAATTTTCAGAGATTCAAATTTTTGATCCCTGAAAGAGCTCTTCCTCCTGTCCCTCCCCACAGGGCTCAGCCTGAAGGATTGTGACAGGCTGTTGCAAGATTGCATCACTGACCTTTGCAATTTTCTGGCCAGTCTGATTTCCCCCTTCCTCCCCCTGCCCTCTCCCTTCCCTATGTTAAAGCCTTTTGGCCTACCGGTTTCTCTTTTTCCTGACTTGCTAACTCTGGCATATGGAGAACCAAAGCTAAATCGGAATACCACACACACACACACACACACACACACACACACACTCACACACTGTGATGGTGTTTAATCCTAATCACAATCAATCCGACTATCCTCACTTCTGAGAGTACTCTCCATTCTTCAACTTCTTACCCAAACTCTCTACTCTCACCCTTCTGCCCCTAAACTGCTTCTTTGATAAGCCCAGCTGGCACAGTGGAGTTGTACCCCCAGATCCTGGGAAGTGGCAAATAATGTTTAAGGACAGCATTAAATATTTACATTCCAGAGCAGCAAACTAACTTTTACTAACAGCCTCTCTTCCATCTTTGCTGTCCCCCAGTCCCCAACGTCACTTCTTAATTGGGAAAGAGGGTGGTTTGGATTTAACGGCACTTCCCTGATACACAGAAATACATACACAAACTCCTACAGGCACAGAGACTGACATCACACACACACACCCGCACACCTGTGCGTAACAGGGCACCTTCAATGAATAGTTCTCTATCGGGTGACCCTCACAAGGCAAGCACCTGTGCAGAAAACCAGTCAAGCCGGAAAGAAACTTTATCAGCACACACTGCCTTATGCAGAGCCTGGAGACAAGGTCTGTTCTTTACCGGGGTCCCTCCCCCACGTCTTCTCCCCCACGATGCCCCCAACAGTGGGAAGGTGACAGCCCTCTTGAATAAAAACCAGTGATTTTTCTGTTAGGTAGAACCCCAGATGTCCTCATTATGGGGTCCTTCTCAGGCTGCCCGGGACAAGGACGCTGTGCACCCACCCACTCCCCCAAGAGAGAGTCGCCTCGCAAATGCACGCAGATACCTCCCTGGGCTCTGGTTCTCGCCCTTGCATGCACCTGGCGCGGACCTCCCACGTGCAGGTCTGCCCTCCCCGCACCCAGGCTAGGCCTCCCCCTGGGGGCCCCCAGCTCACACCGCCCAGGCGTGCACAGCTCGTGGCCGCCCCACCCCCGCCCCTCCCCGCCCCCCTGGCCCCCTCCACCCCTCCTCCGCCTCTGGCTTGCGCTGCGCTGGCCCCAGCCCAGGAGCCCAGGGGGCGGGCCCAGGAGAAAGATTTAAGCGGCGCGGGACGCTGACAGGGTGTCAGCTGCGGAGTCTCCAGCTGGAAGAGCCGCGGCTGCCCCGGAGGAGGAGAACGCGGAGCAGGCCGGACCCACGGACACCCACGGACGCGCTCACTGCCCCAGCTCGCGCTGCCTCCCAGGAGCTCGCTGCCGGTTCAGGTGAGCCCGGCTGGGGTGGGCCTGGCAGGGCGCGGGGCCCTTCTCCGGGGCTGAGGGAGGGGTGCTGGGCAGCGGGAGCCACCTTCAGTGACTGACGGTCCCCTTGCCTCTCCGCGCCTCCCGCAGGCCCCTCCCGCCCTAAGAGCGCAGAGCCGGGATGGAAACGGTGCAGGAGCTGATTCCTCTGGTCAAGGAGCTGATCGCCCAGAAGCCCAGCCGGAGGCTGGTGAAGATGTACGTGCTGGGCGGCGTGCTGGCCTTGTTCGGCGCGGTGCTCGGCCTGGTGGGGACCGTGTGCGGTCCCTTCACCGCCGCCAGCCGCCTGCAGGACGAAGAGGCCGCTGTGGCCGCGCTGCGGGCCGCCCGGGAGCGCCAGGCCCTTCAGACACAGGCCCTGCCGGAGAAAGGCAAGCAGCATGAAGCCATCGCCTGCACCCGGGCCCTCGCCAACCGGCAGCACGCCTCCTAGAAACTGTGGGAGACCTGCAGCGGGGGCGAGGAGAGAGAGCGCGCGTGAAAGAAACGGAGAGAGACCGAGACTGAGACTGAGCCAAGTAGGAGAGAGCAGGAGTCCCGTGCTGTTTGGACTTGCTTCGGAGAAGCCACTGACTTCTAGAACTGAACGAGCTCACAGATCCACCAAAGGGAGTTTGGGAAGAGTTTTGCTGCTGTGCAGCACTGCAGAAGGATGCCACGTCCAGAACTATGTATCTTTGAGCTGAGTGCATCTATGATTTTGCACGAGGGCAGAAGGAAGAGAAACGCTTTTTATATTATTAGGAATATTATTATTATTATTTTTACAATGACCACCATTTTGCATTTTGAAAAAGAAAACGTTTTGTAATATATCTGTCTCTGGTTCCTGAGGGGCATGGTTCCCGGAGGTGGGGCTGGGGGTGGGGGGCAGCAGAGGGAGGAGGGACATGCTGGTGAAGGGAGCACTGGAGAGAGCAGCTTCCTACAGGTCAGGCAACACTTTGTTCCCTGCTAGGGACTCTGATAGTCATATTCCAACCTTATTAGTCTGTTGAGGATTTGTTTTCCTTTCACATTAGGGGTAGAAAGAGAGAAACTTCCATACATCCCACCAGACTTAGCATTTTCAGATCAGAAGATAAATCAACTTCTGAGCTAGAGTACATGAATGGGAGATAATGATAAGTGCTAGTGCAGAAAATCCATTTGTCATTTCACACCTGTGCACTAGAGGCTCCTATGGCTGACACCCTTTCTTCTTAACTATACGTTAGCAAGAGAAAGGAAGGGGAGGAAGGCAAAGGGGAGGGGGGAAAACAGCTAGCTGGTAGGAAAAGAGGGAAGGCAAGCTCTCAAGAACCTCTAATTGGATGTCTAGTTCTACCCAGCCTTCCTCCGTATGAACTCAAATCACAGTAAGAGAAGCTGTAGGTTCGAAGGAGAAAAGACTGGGTGTCACAGACCTGAGTCCTCTTCCTCCAGGGAATGAGTTCACTTTGCAGTAATAACTAATTCAGTGTGTCTCTAGGGCTCAGCAAAGGAAATTTTGAAACAATGGCCCTTAAAGAGGTAGCTAGGGGCATGGATCTGATGCCACTCTCCTTGCAGTTTTAAAATGTCTCCTGCCCTAGCCACGTATACACTTTCTACTCTTGTCATCAATAGCTATGCGTTTTTGCCAAACATACACGGCTCCTGTCATTGCCTCTGATCAGACTCTCTCCACCACCACCACCCTCCCGCACATCCCTCCATTTTATTTCTGCCAGCTCAAATCCTACCCAGGGATCCTGGCCCTAATCAATGTCATCTCTCCCTGAAATGTATCCTTACCACTCCAAACAAAAGAACAATCAGACTGGGGTGAGATTAATCAAGGGCAAAGAGACATCTATAAAGGGACAGAAGAATATCAATGGTACCACTATCCTCCCTGTTTACAAATTGGGAAGTTCACCCCTATATTAAGACACAGCCTAACCTTAAACATCCAAAAACGTCTTAGGAATTCACCCAATCTTATTCTTCCAGTTGGTATTCCCAAGTGCCTCTCCTTTTATGTTAATTATTCCTCCTTCTATTTAGCCACCACTGTGTCCAGCTCTCAACAGCTCAAACCACCCCCTAGGACACTTGCCCCAAATCAATCCACTGCCAGACTTCCTTCATGCACTGAACCTAACTGATTGAAACTAAACAGGGAAGAAGATATAGCACAAGGTTTCGTTCCAAAAAATCAATTGCATGACCACAGAATTATGAAGGATTATTCTAGCAGCAGAGTGAAAAAGACATCGGGATTTCCACCAATTGCAAGTTCAATGTAAGCCAACAAGGGCTTGTGACAGGGCTGCTAAAACAAAATAACACCTTATTGGTAAAAGGAGAATGTCCAGAAAGAGGGAAGAGGAGGTGGTTTTGTTTTACTTGGCAGCCTGGTAGGTGGGAAACAAGAGTTGAGTCCGACTGCCTGGATTGCTTGGGTCTGCATTCTGACTCCCTGTTTGTGAGCTCTAAGGCCTCGAACAAGTAAGTTACTTACAAACTGTCTGCCTCAAGTTACTTAAATTATTTTCTCGCCTATAAAATAGTACCTTCCTCATGGAATAATTTTGCAGATTAAATTAGTTAAGCACTTAGAGAGTACCTGACATATACAGTGGACACTTGAACAATGTTAGGGTGCACGGACTTCTGTTGCAGTTGGAAATCCACGTATAGTTTTATCTCCCCCAAAACTTAACTACCTTCAGTGTCCATGAGGGATTGGTTCCAGCCTCTCCCCCCGCCTTGTGGATACCAAAATCTGTGGATGTTCAAGCCCCCTCTATAAAATAGCATAGATCAATGTATACAGTAGGCCCTCCAAATCCATGGACTCCCAACCATGGATTGAAAACAGTACGAGTATTTATTGATAAAGCTCTCGGCCCTGGCCAGATGGCTCAATTGGTTGAAGCACTGTCCTGTACACCAAAAAAAAAAAAAAGGTTGTGGGTTTGATTCCCGGTCAGGGCACATACCTAGGTTGCAGGTTCAATCTCCAGTCAGGGCACATATGGGAGGAAACCGATCAATGTTTCTCTCACACTGATGCCTCTCTCTCTCGCTCTCTCTCTCTCTCTCTCTCTCTCTCTCTCTCTCCCCTCCCCTTCCTCTCTCTATAAAAACATATCTTCAGGTGAGGATTAAAAGAAAGAAAGAAAAGAAAAAGGTCTTGTATAAGTAGACTGATACAGTTCAAACCCATATTGTTCAAGGATCAACAGTAGTAATCTTTCAGCAATGACAGTTATTGTTATTATTGTTGTTTTTGTTTTTGTTGTTGTTGTTGTTATAATTTAAGACAAAACTGCTTTGATTAGAGTGACTTGGGCAGACAAAGTCCAGAAACCCTGTCACACACAGAAGAGTCAAATGGATCCCTAGAGAAGAGAACATATAGTAGTGTCACTTAACAATTGCCTCCAAATAGCTGAAGGGCTGCCATATTGGTCCAATAAAATACAATAAAATGGACTTATTTTATATGGCTTGAAAGTGCAGAACTAGGACTAGCAAGTAGGAGTTTACAAAAGCATACCTTGGTCATTAAGAAATCAGAGCATTTCAAAACATAATGAGTTGTCTTGTGGTGTATAATAAGAGCCTCATTATTAAAAACACCCAAGCAGAGGTTAGAAATCATCCACCAAGGATGGTATGAACTAGAGAGGAAACTTCTGAACTTGGAGGGAGGTTAGTCTTATGACCTCTGAGGTCCCATCCAATTATAAGATGCTAGAATTCTGTTTAGTATAACCACCAAATAAGGATTGCTTCTCTAGGACCCACCACCCCCTCTTCTCTCTGTTTCCAGTGCCTCTTTGTTCTTTTTCTCAGCATGTTGACAAATATTTTCCTCTTGCTGGATGACCATTAAAAGTAATGAATTTTGCCTGGCCAGTGTGGCCCAGTGGTTGAGCATTGACCCATGCACCAAGAGGTTGCCGGTTCGATTCCTGGTCAGGGCACATGCCCAGGTTGTGGGCCAAATCCCCATTGGGGGGCATGCAGGAGGTGGCCAATTGATGTTTCTAACTCTCTCTCCCTCTCCCTTCCTCTCTCTCTAAAATCAATAAAGAAAAAAAATTTTTTTAAGTAATGAATTTAATCCTCAAAATAAACTATTTGCTGATTAAATTTATCTAACTAACATTTTTGCCTCTGAGAAAATACCTTAACCTAGTGGCCGAACCTAATAGTTCTCAAACTTTGTCATAATGAAACATTTATTAGCCACCTTGCCCAGTACAAAACACCACAAAATCTGTTCTATGAGTATAAATAAATATATTAAAAATACATATATATATATTAGTTTATGTTATATCAGATACCAATTTGCACTATGTTTTGGTGAAAACAAATAGTAAAAATCAACTGAGAATATTAAAAAGTTAACCCATTCTTGGGGAAAGTTTGATTGTTCTGTAATCATGGTACCCAGAATTAGTTTTAAACCCATTGACTCAATCAAGGACAACTCACTTCAGTTAACACACTTGTGCAAGCCAACCAATCAGTGGTAGCCCTGAGGGTCAGCCAACCAGGAACTGACTCACCCATAAATACATTTCAGAGTGCTAGCCAATCAACAAATAAATATGCTTCCATAAATGAGGTCAGCCCACTTATGTCTGGGAAAGGACACTAATCCCTGAACTCCATAATTCCAAAAAATCAACAATGTACTTACTGAGTTCCTTGGGCCCAAACCCTATTTGTCCTTCAATCTGCTGCCAGATAAATCAGATCCAACACTAATCTGTACTCAGCTAGTTTCATTACATTCTCACCATTTCTATGATTTTTAACCAAGTAGGTCATTGTATAAAATTATTAGACCTCAATCTTTGTATAAAATAATTAGAAATGTTAGTTTACAGATGTGCATTCTGGTAATAGGTTGTAACTAGACTTTTGTATAAGGTCATTAGACATTTTGTTTGGAAAGTATATCATTGAATAATTAGACATAGGTCCATATATTTTCATTAGCCCTTTTGTTTTGGAGGTGTACCACTTGACAACCATTTTTGCCATTAAACGACTTATTCTCCTGGTGCTCATTTTGCTTTTGCTTTTGTTTGTCTCTATCACAAAGTCTTATATGTTTGTTTTGTTCTGGAATGCCTTGTTTCTCATAGGTGAATAAGGGAGTGCTTTATATGGAATGGCCCAATAAGTCATCAATTTAATCCATGCTGGTCCTAAGGGATAACGGTGGAGGTCCATTATCATGGTGACCAGTTCAGGAAAGGACAATTGGTCAAACTTAGCTTTAGGCTCCACAAAATATTCATGAGAGCACTGTCTTATCAGTGTGTGACAGGTTACTTCTAGTCTGTATTCCAGGGTCAAAGACTGCATGGCCCTTGCCTGACCTTTGCCTAGAAAGGGAACCCTAGGTAACCATTTGCAGACACACACTCTTACATAGTAGCCTCTTTTGTCTCTCTTGGGTTCTTCTGTGTCAAAACCACAACTTCCTCTGGAAGAACTCCTGCTTTCCATATAAAGTTGCACTGTAACCCTAACTCTTATGCTTACTTTGATAAATAGCAAAATCCTTTGATTTATTTAAAATAACAGTGGCCATCATGGAGAACTTTTGGCATGTCAAAATCAATAAATTAATTCATTTACAAGGAACCCCAGAATAAATTAAGACATTTAAGAGGAACCCCAGAAATCTAAACAGTCAATTGTTAGCTTCTTTAGGTAGTATGCTGAGGTTTAAAAAACAAAATATGAACTCCAGCATGGTCTTTCCAAAGACTCTGAAACCCACACTCCTTTCATTTCTCTCTTTCCACTCACCTTTATTTGACCTTTATGTAAGCCACTCTTTCCAGAGCTTTCCCTGGGGGAAAAGTATCACATTATAAAACTGTTAAAACGGAAGGCAGCCCTAAAGAAGTTAGATGAACTTTTCTTTTTTGTTTTGTTTTGTTCTAGTTTACATAAATGGAATTGTTTTTTAAAAAGAGTTAAATTTAAACCTTAGTCTGCAGCTATATTAAGAGTTATAATTAAGGATTTTCCTAAACCTCAGGAAGCCAGGTAGAAATCTGTTACATAATTCAAGATTTTATTAGGTACTTATTGCTCTGAACTACAGATTAGTACCAACTAGTTTGATTGTTGGTCCTTCAACTGGAGGAAAATATCTAAAACCAGAAGGGTAAGAAAGAAAAATGTTAATAACTCTTCTGTGTCAAATGAAGAAAAAAGTGCCTTAAGAGAGCAAGAAAAAAATTAAAATACAGTGCAAAAGACAATTCCAGAGCCTTTCTTTTAAAGATGCATTGGACAAAGATTCAAAACTATGAACTAAACAAAAATAAAAGCAGACTTCAGGAAGCTTTCAGAGAGTATTCTGGAGAGACCCCAACAGTTGAAGTAAAGGAGACTTGTCTTTTTTTGTTGTTTTGTTTTGCTGTTGTTGCTTTGTTTTTTCTTCTAATGGTCTCAAATATGAATTAGGGGATTTAATGAAGAAAAACATTTAATTGAAATCCAAAACGAGCAATTTAGAAAATATTCAATGTGTGGGTAGACATTTTTAGAGCGTCTGAGAAAGTAAATGAGCTGGAAATCTCCAGGTAAAACAGCTGGCTCCTGAAAGAAAAACTAAAAGGTCTTCTACCCTCTATGAATTGGGAGTCTTTAAGTAGGTATACTGGTAGATACTATAAGCAGAAGGGTTACTGGAAGAACCAATGTCCCTTTTTGGCTAAGAAACAGAAAGATGACTATCTAAAATCCGTCCAATGCTGCTGCTCCAGAGGAGACATTAGCACCCAACAATTTCAGTCCTTCCTCTAAATTGATGTCCCCAAATCTCAGCGACACCAGTGTGCAACTATATCAATTACACTCTCCATCAGGGTAGAGCTATGTCTAGTTCAGCTTACCACTCTATTCCCAGCTGCCAGCCCAGTGCCTGGCATGGACTAGGTGCTCGTTAAATATTTGTTGAATAGTGAATACATAAATGGATAAAGAAAGTGACCTTTTCCCTGCCAGTGTGGCTCAGTGAATTGAACGTTGCCCCATGCACTAGGAGGTCCTGGTTTGATGTCTGGTCAGGGCACATGCCCGGGTTTCGAGCTCGATCCCCAGTAGGGGATGTGCAGGAGGCAGCTGATCTATGTGCCTCTCTCTCATCAATGTTTCTATCTCTCTCTCCCTTCCTCTCTCTCTAAAAAAAAATCAATAAAAAACATATTAAAAAAGAAAGAAAGTGACCTTTTTGTTGATACACTGTTGCCCATGCTTTAGTCCAAAAGAACAAAAACCTCTGAATTGGGTATGATACTCCAATATTAATTGGTGCAAATCAGGCTGGAATTATTGTCCCTGCTTATGGAGCCCCTATCCCACCTGGATCCTTTGCAGGCTCCTGTCTTCCCTCTTCCATCCACGCTCCTGCTGATGAGATCACCATAATTGAGAAATGTGTAGACACACAGGCCTCACAGAGAACATTGGCTCCCTAGAGTCTCTCCTCGTGGGAGAGAAAATCTGCCCAAACCCAGTTATTTCAATAATTTTCTTTGAGGCAAAGCCAGGAATCTAAGAGTAAGCGCCTGCTAAAGGTGGGAGAGGGTTCTGCCTGGTGGGCCTCTGGGAGTTTGGAGCCAACAGTAGTAATGGATAAGTCTCCAGAGCAACCAGGACCATCTGCAGTCATTCAGGCCCTGAGTAGCCTCAGGAGGTCCTCTCTCCTTTGGGGAACCCTGATGAGGAGGTCCTCTCTCCTTTGGGGAACCCTGATGAGGAGGTCCTCTCTCCTTTGGGGAACCCTGATGAGGAGGTCCTCTCTCCTTTGGGGAACGCTGATGCCTGCCGCCCAGCATTGGCCCACTCTAGCTTCCCTTAGGGTTCCTCTCCCAGCGCCTCCCGGCTGCAAACTTGGTCCCAGAGTAAGGCCTTCTTCCTTGGCCTGGGTTTCACCTTCTTGTATCAGGTGGCAGACCAGCTGGTTCCAGTCCTGAATCAGATCTTCTGACTCCTCCCAGAAACCAACCAACTTCTGAGCATGAAGTCTTGCCCCTCCCCAAAAAGTGGGAAACCACAGAGGAAGAGAGTGATGAAACAGAAGGGAATGCAGAGGAGAAGAGAGAGGAAGAAGCAAAAGGAAAAAGGAGAACCATAAAAAGAAGTAAAATTTGGTTGACACCTCAAGGTAAGACTTTTGAAAATCCCATTATGTATTATAGCATCACCATTGTGTCAGGGCCTAGTTTATAGTAAGTACTTAAAAAAACACTATTGAAATAATGTGTCTATTGGAATAAACTACAGGGCTGGGCTGAAGAGAGATTTCAATGTCAAATGCTGGTCAAAGAAAAAAAGAAAGAAAGAAAGAAATGCCCAATGAGTTATGAAATAAATGTGTAGGAGGGAAGATATAAGACGCAGATGGAACCAGACGTCTGCTACTGGCACTGAGAGCATTCTGATCATTTTGGGACAGAAAGCTAAGTTGGAATTAAAAAGTTGCAGAAATAGTTTTTAAAATGTCTGTAGGTTCTTTGAAATCAAACAAAGATTGCAGGTCGTAAGCATTTTTTTAAAAACTGGCTTTAACCCAGTGACAGAGCACAAACATCGGGAGGTATCTTGGAAATTACTTAGTGCTGAGATCGGCATCTTGCATCCAATCATCAGCCAGTTTAACATTATTAATACTGAGATCCGGAGCTCTGAGAAAGGCTCATTTTATTTCGAGCAGTCTTGTTCAGTGGACCAAGGGAGGCCGAAAGTTGTCAATCAAAATTCTTCATGTGCTCTTCACCTAGTCCTTCCTCCCAGTCCTGCCTGAGCTGTAAAAGGGCCTGTTCAGAAAGAATTGCAAAGCACTTCTTTCAGCTCAGTTAGAGAAACCCTGACAGGAACAGGAAATGCCATTCCCCACTCCCGCCATCTACCCGAACCTGCACTTGCCATCAATAACAGTACCATCGAGAAGGCTGCGGTTTCCTGATGCGGTCTTGGAGGGCTGAAAACAGCCAGACTCATGCTTTGGAAGGCGTCTACAGATAATGGTGATGTGTTCTCACGACACTGGGCTTTGAAGAGTCCTGCTCCCCCAGCTTTTCCAACAGAGCTTAACAATTCAGAGGGACACACTTGACGCGGGTTTTTGAGTGCCAGTGTTTCTCTCTGGGGCTTGTGGGAGTAAATCAAAGTCAGGAGCTGACAGGAGGGCGGGAGAGGTACGTAGAGATGGAACAACTCACTTCTGCTTGCTTGCCAAGATGTAAAAGGAATTGCCTTTCCCTCTTTAGCATGATATGAAAATAAAACCCCAAAATCCAAGGTTGCTGTTGATATTATTTCAGTGCAGCTGAAAGCCTCCTGCACCCAGTTTCTGAGCCAGAACAAATCTTAACGTTAATCTAATTTCATTCCTCTTATTTGCCAGGTGAGGGAATTAAAGCCAAGGCAAGGGAAGGGCTTGGCCAAGGTCACATATATGTCCGTGGTAGAGGGGAGGCGAACTCAGTTCTCCTGGGCCCACCCAGAGGTCCTCTAAGAAACCACCCAAACTTTACAGGAAGGTATCCCAGATGCCCAAGAACTCAAAAATATGGCATCGGCTGATTAAATAAAATATTCCGTTAAAAGTTACTCAACTAATCCTTGCTTAGACGACATGGAAAGAGGTAAAAGATTTGCCTGACAGTTAAGAGTTTCTTTCAGAATCTATTTTGTAACTGTCAGGGGACGAGAGACCATAGAATAGGGTTTAATCAGCATGAGGATATAGTGTACAGCACAGGGAATATAGTCAATAATATAATAATAATTTTGCACAGTGATGGGTGGATACTAGAATTACTGTGGTAATCATATCATAAGACATAAGTATCTAATCACTGTGTTGTGCATCTGAAACTAATATCATAATCACTGTTGTGCATCTGAAACTAATACATTTTATGTCAACTACACTTTAATAAAAAAATTTAATTTAAAAAAAGAGTTTAAGGATTTAAGGCAGGTTTGTCATAAGAGAACCAGAATACTTTACATTCCAACCATTAATCCCGCGTTTTCCCTACCTCATCTCTTTATATAATCTCATAACATCTCCATTTTGCAAATAATATTTTTTTAATTTTCTCAAATGCAGAGAGGAAATAACATTATTTGTGCATCTCTCATTAGTAGGCCCAGGATCACGCTCTGGACTAACGTGGATAGTTCATTGACCGTTACATGCTGACTCGGGCCAATCCCCAGGGTGGACCTTTGCTCCACTTTCAATCTCCATGAGGTTCCTCTGACATGTCATGCTCTTTCTAGACCCCTTGACTGAACACATGAGTTCCCTTTGCTTGGAATGCCCTTCCCCCACTTCATCTCCATAACTTGTATTTATCCTTCAAAACTTAATTCCAGGGCCACCTCCTCCCAGCAGCCTTTCCCCCACTCTGGGCTGCTTTGGATGGCCTGTTCAGTACTCCTGTAGCATCTTACGCACACCCTTATTATAGTATATTATTAGCTACTGTGACTTTTAAATTACTTGCCACCTTCCTTATGTTGAACTGCAACCTCCTTGAAGGAAGATACCAAATATTGCTCAGCTTTTTTATTCCTGGCACCTAGCAAAGTTTGGATTATTTATTAGTGCTCAATAAATGTTTGGGAAAACTGGATGGATGAACAAATAAAATATTTTCCCTCCTTTCCTTCCATTAAAATGATTTAATAGCCTGCCCGGTGTGGCTCAGTGGATTTAGCATCTTCCCAGTTTGATTCCTGGGTTTTGGGCTCGATCCCCAGTAGGGGGCGTGCAGGAGGCAGCTGACCCAGGTGTCTCTCTTACATGGATGTTTCTATCTCTTTCTCTCTTCCTCTCTCTCTAAAAAATCAATAAAAATGTATTTTTAAAATAAAAATTTAATAAAATGTCTTATTTCCACACTCTTGACTCTTGGGTAACTTAGGGGGGAAACAGATGTCACTATTACAAGCTTCCCTTTGTTTCAAGCCCGACAGTCTTCTCGAAAGAGCTATCTAGGGTTAAACCTGGGAGTTGAAAAGCCAAATTATTTTCTGCTTTCATACAAAATGCACTTATCACAGTAGGAGAATTTACATGCTGTAAACTACAAGGTCAAGGAGAACTGGACTGGAGACAACAGCTGATGAGAGATGTCAACACTCTTCTGGAAGATGGAAAGTGAATGGACAAGTGATACATGACTTAGCACACTGGAGACTGCTGGAGGAAGCCCAAGTGCCGGTGACAGGAAGCCAACAAGAAGCCACAGAGCCCAGGAGAGTCTCAGGGATCAGGATCTCAGAGGGAGAGAGGGGCCAAAAATAGGAGACACTCCAGGTCCCCTCTCCTGCCCTCCAAATGAAGAAGAAAAGTCTATTTTCTGGAGAAACTGGCCTAATAAGCAGCAGGCTCAGCAGAGGGTGGGTTTAGGCATGGAGCTGGAAACAGAAGAATTGGAGAAAGACTCCATCCTGAAAGGTGAGATTCCCCAACCCCTTATTCTGGCTCAGCTCCCAGAACACCAACAGCCCGGTTTACATTCCTCTCCACACTAGGCGGAAAAACTAAGGATTCCTCTGTGTAGAAAGTATTCAACCAAAGGGGCAGGGGGGACTATAGGCACTGATATTTGGGGTCCCCCAATGAAATTGTCCAATACCCTCTGGATTATCCTACAGTAGAGCCAACAATTAATAAGCCCTGCCTTCGCACACAAAGCTTCCAACAGCCAAGGAACGGGCTCCAGGGATCATCAGTCACGGAATAAAAGCCTCTGACACTGAAAGTAAAAACTCCAAAATAAATCAAGAGAGCAGAAGAAATCGTCAATTAACAATAGCCACGACAACATCGAAATTACCCCTGAGATAAGGAAAGACAGTGCCTCTGAATGAAGACCAGGAAACCAATGTTTTTAAAAAGTAGTAGGGAACAAGAAAGAGCTTTGTAAAATACAACTAGAAATTTAAATTAAAATGAGGCATTGGAAGATAAAATTGCCAAAATCTCCCGGAAAGCAGGTCAAAAAGGAAAATATATTTTAAAATAGGACAATAACAATAAGAAACTTACAGGAACCATGCAGGAGCTCTGGCATCTTCTAATATGAATTCCTAAAGGAGAGCACAGAGAAAATTGAGGGGAATACATTAACCAAAAATAAGAATTCCTCCAAAATTTTCCATAATGAAAGATTTGCATTTCCCTATAGAAGGGACCCAGTGGGTGATCAACACAATAAATGAAAAAAATTCTCCCCGAAGTACATGTTAGGACCCCAGCAATAAAAGAATCCCAAAAGTTCTCGAAAGAAGGAAACCAGCTCACAAAACAAGGATCAGGAATCCAGGCAGCAAAGGGATGACTCAGGATCAACACCGGAAGCTAGAAACTGAACGGCAATACAGCAATGTCTTCCAATCCCATGAGAAATCATCTCCAATCTAGAAATCCTTACCCAGCCAAACAATGAATCAAGGAGAGGGTACAATAAGGACAGGCACACAGAGCTGCCACCCTAGGGTTTATGTGGCCATGATCTGATGGACTAGTGTACACGTAAAAATGTTAAATGAAAAATAGCACTCCTGCATCCAAGGTCTCAAAAAATCTCCTTACCATTTATGAAAAGTCAACCAAGAAAGAGAGAAGTTGGAGTTTCCATGTGGATGGCAAAGGGATGTCCCAGCTACCAGTCTATCAAGCTCCTCATGCAAACGGGAGCAGGAGGATTGGGGGCTCCAAGAGGAATATCTCCAAAAGGGGGTGGGAGGAAAGACAGATTATCCAATTAATTTAACCAATTTATTTTTCTAGCTCTTGTCAGAGAATTTGGAGAACATGGACAAGCAAGCAAGCAAACAAACGAAAATGTGGCTGTAAACTCCAGCAGGGAGGGTGGGAAGACTAGAAGAAATGAAACGCAGTCACAGTGCATTACATTGCTGAGCTGTAAACAGTTAGTCATTACAATATGAACACTGAGCATTGATTTAATTAAATCATGAAATATCCCTGGACGGTTTGGCTCAGCAGTTAGAGCGTCGGCCTGTGGACTGAAGAGTCTCGAGTTTGATTCCAGTAAAGGGCAGGTACTTGGGTTGCAGGTTTGATCCCCAGCCTGGTCGGGGTCTTGTGGGAGGCAACCAATCAATGTGTCTCTCTCACATCCTCCCATCGATGTTTCTCTCTCTCTCTCTCCCTCCCTCCCTTCCACTCTCTCTGAAAATCAATGGAAAAATATCCTCTGGTGAAGATTAACAACAACAAAAAAGGTGAAATAATAGTATTAGGAATCTAGAAGAAAGGAAATGAGTGTCTACATGTATTGTCAAAAAAGCAAAATCCTAATATTTCTTAGTAGGAAATCGACAAATAATTTCTAAAATTGTGAAATAAAAAAAAACAGCAGTAAAAGCATATTGTTTAAAAATATGTGGTTAAAAAACAGTAATAACAAAAAAATGTGGTTAATTCTCAGAGGGGAAAAAATAAAATTTTAAAAATGGGGTCGCCTCTGAAATGAGGTCAGAGCATGGAGAAAGGAGGAGTAAGGACTATTGTTATTCATAAGCTTGTATCATGTACCTTTTTAAATCCTCCTCGTGTATTATACTGATAAATATAAAAGTTAATTTTTAATAAAGAGAAAAAATGATTCAATCATAAGGATGGGCTCCCATGGATTGCATTCAACCTACCAGACAACGTGTTGATGCAAGGAGCCCTTAAATTAAATCTCAAAAAAGCTATAATTAAAGAACTTACCTAATCACTCTGAGCAGTTCACCAGTCTGTCTGTTCACAATTTGCTTCAGAATCACCTGGGGAGCTTTGTAAAAATACAGATTCCGGGGTCCCACCCTGATGGTTCTGGTTCAACAGGCCTTGATAGGGTCTGGGAATCTGCCCTTAGTTCCCCAAGATGATTCAATGGCACAGCGAGATTCAGGGACACTGGGCTACAGCAGAAATTGTGTGTGCCTAGAGTGGAGAGGGCGGGGGGTTATATGTGATTTGTGTGAGTGCAACTGTTTCTGTGGACATGTCAGTGTATTGTGAGTCTATCTCTCCCTTCCTCTCTCTTTCGTCCTCTTTTATCTGAACTTAACTCTTAAATCCCTCTGGACTGCTGAAAACATTGCCAGAAATGAAACCCCCATCCTGGTGATTTTTTTAACCCCTGCGATCTGAGCTTTCTCTCCCAACCCTGGGGCTCCCTCTGCTGGCAGAAGCCTGTTAAAACTCTTCGCATCCTAAACCTAGACCATTCTCCTTCCATTCCTAATTAGGTCATTTTCCTGGGCTGTTTCCACGCCCTCAAACTTCATGACCCCTCCCATCAGACCGAAAAGAGACAATTCATCCAACCTGAGAAGGACTTCCTTGCCTTACAGCTGTGAAAACGTAAAGATCAGGAGGGGGCATGACGAGGCAGAAATGAGAATGAGAGGTACTTACTGCAGTCGAGTCTGAGGAAAAGGAGACCTGAAGGAATTCTACTCCCCACCTTCTTCTTCCTTACCCTCACCCTGGAAGGATGGATGGATGGAAAACACACACCTTCTGCCTTCCAAAAATCAAAGGAAGGAAACATTAGGCTGAAAAACGCACTGGATTTGGAAGCAGAAGACAAGATCTGACATCCACCTTCACTTCACGCCCTCCGTTCTTCTCCAGAGCCATGCTCCATTATCACCAGACCCCATAAATCATGCCCCTCCAGCCATTCTGTCTGGGGACTCTGTTGAGCCTTCCCCACACACTGAAAACACACTCAGCCCGGCTTGGTGTCTGGCATGGAAAAAAAATGCTCAGAAACATTTTCATGAAAACCTAAATCATTGCTTTACTAAAAATCAAAACCATCCTTCAGATCTAGACACCTCTCGAGCTCCTCAAAAACAGTCCCTGTGTGCCCACACTGAACATACATTCCTCGTGCACCTCACTCTGCAAGCCACAGCATCCAGCATTAGCTCCTTCAGAACTCTCTGGCATAGGTCCCCAGTGATTCCTACACACCAGATCCAGAGTCTTCTTGCCACGTCTCATCCTCCTTGGACTCTCAGAAGCTTCGAAGCTGTGACCTCTCCCATCTCAACGAGACCCACCCCTCCTCCCTTCCCTGTTCTCTCAGGCCCTCCTGCTCCCTGATTCTCTTTTGTTCTCCTTCACCAGCTCTTCTCTTCTGCCTGACCCACAAACATTACTGTAATATTCCCCTTCTCTTTCTGCCTTCACCATCTACTCCCATGGTTTCAACTTTAGCTTCTATGATTTAATTCCCCCAAATCTGTATCTCTAGCCTAGACCTTTTCCCTGAGCTCCAAATCTATACCAGACATCTTTACCTAAATGTATAGGAATTGCTTTCTATTAAACAGTTGAAAACTGATTTCTGAGCATCTACTGTGTGCCAAGTACCATGCTAAGCACTGGAGATACACTGGCGAGATAGACCAGGCCTCTGCCCTCCCAGAGCTCTGTGTAATGGGGAAAACAGACACATAAGCAGCTCTGAATACCAAGTGATTGGTGATACTGTTATTATAACTGTTATTATTTATAATAGGAAAAGAGTAAAGGAGAGGCTAGATAATACAGGCATGCCATTTGTACAGCTTTGCCAGGAAGCTGCAATTAACACTCTCAGGTATACTGCCCACAGATTGCTGGGGAAAGGGAATGGACAATAGACGCATTCCCAGTGAGGCAGGGGTAACATGGGAAGATGCTTACCTGTCGGTCACACCTGGAAATAGGTAATTGGCCAGAATAGGCATGGCCACTGCAAGGGCACAAAATTTGAGATACATAAGCTCCTAAACAAAGGAATTGCTCTCTCTTGGTTCTCTTGGCTCTTTCCCCTGTTGGCCCACACTCCTGGCTCTCCTGTTGCAGGGGGTGTGTTTCTCTTCATTCGTCCATGTGGCTCACGGCCTTGTGGGACTCACAAAATGGACTGATGGACTGAATCTAGCCTGATGCTCTGCCAGACTCAACTCCACCATGGAACAAAAACTCTGGACACTGGCCCTATTTCTAGCTCTGATGAAACCCCAGCTGCATGCTTCTTGGCCTGGCTTAAGGGAACTTGGACTTTGCAACCCAAGGGATATAACTCCACAAAAATAAAGCATTTTATCACATCTCATTCTCCCATGGGGCCTCCAGAAATGCTTATTCCAGTGGTGCCCCAAGAACCCCATTCCCACTAGTGACAGAGAAATCCCACCCACTCATTTCTCTGGCAACAATGGGAGCTATGGTAAGAGAAATGCTGAGTGTTTGGGGAGCACCTCACCTGGTCTGAGGAAGGTGACTTTGAAGGCTAGAACCTGAAGATAAGGAATAAGGTGGTGAGAGGTTCCTGGGAACAGATTTCAAAACTTGGGAAGAACTTATACAGCTAAAATAGTGAGTTTGAACTTTATCTAAGAACAATAGGGCACCATGGAAGACTTGCGTGAATAGAGCCCACAGGGCACTTCCACAGTGTTGGCAATGGTCAAGTCTTCAGGTGGGTGGTAGGCCCATAAGGCTTTCCCTTTAGTATTACCTCACAAAGTATTGATGGCTTTCTACATCCTTTTGTGCACATCACATTCTACTACCTCTTTAAACAAATACATAAATGGATTGGAGAAGGTGAGATAGGCAAAGAGAAGAGTGAGAAGGTTACTAAAGCAGAAAATAGCACTGGCCTGAGTTAGGATAGTCATAGCAAGGGTGCAGATTTGGAGATGGTTCAAGAGATACTTAGGAAGTAGAATCGACTGGACTGAGTGATGGAATGTGGGGGATATGTAGAGGGAGGAGTAAAGGACTGCCAAGGTTCTGGAGTATTAACTGGATGAATGGTGAAGCCATTGATTGAAACAGAGATCACTAGGAGATGGTGAATGAAAACTATGAAGTCACTGGAGAACAGTTTAGCAGGTTCTTAAAAAGTTAAATATAAGTTTACCATACAATCTAGCAATGCATTCCTGGGTATGTACCCAAGAGGAATAAAACAATGTTTAGACAAAGACTTTCAAACCAATGTTTACAGCAGCACTATAAATAAGAGTCAAAAAGTGGAAAATTCTAGATGTCTGTGAATTGATGAATGGATAAACAAAATGGGGTATAGCCATAGAATATGATTTGGCAATAAAAAGGAACAAAGTAAAAGCACTGATAAAGGTTACAATATGGATAAACCTCAGAAACATTATGCTCAAGTCAAAGAAGTCAGATGCTAAAGATCACATATTATGTTATTTCACTAATAGGAAAGACCGAAAGTAGATTATTGGTTGCCTAAGGCTGGGTTGGGTACACAGGGTAATTGTAAATGGGTAAGGGGATCTTTTGGGGGTGACAGAAATGTTGTAAAACTGGATTGTGTTGATGGTTTTCCAACTCTGCAGATTTATTAAAAATCACTGAATTGTACACTAACCATGAGATAATTTTCTGGTATATAAACTATACTGCAAAAAGCTGTAAAAAATAATCAGGTCAGTTTCAGCACGTTGAGTTTGAAGTGTTTAGGAGGCTCTAAAAAGGAGAGGTTGAGTAAACAAGGGTGATGCTACCTGAAGCTTAGAAGACAATGCTACACAGGAGGTAGAGATTTTTAAGACTCATCAATACAAAGAGTGATTGGAGCCATAGAGTGAGGCAAACCACCCAGAGAAGTGAAGACAGAATCAAGGCCAACTCCAACACTCAAGGAATCTGAAAGGGAAGAGAAGCCTATAAAAAAAATAAATAAATAAATAAATAAATAAATAAAAAAGCATATATTGTTTCTGATTGGTGTTTCAGGATTCTTGGGATATATTCCCAGCCATGGACACAGACAACAGTGCAGTGAAGGCCTGGGGCAGGGTTGGGGGGAGCAGGGTGGAGAAGGTTAATGGGGGAATGGAAGAGGGACATCAATAACACTTTCAACAATAAAGATAACTTTTTAAAAGAAGAAGAAGAAGAAGTAGTAGTAGCAGTAGTTGGAGAAGTAAGAAGAAAGCCCAGAAAAGATAAATGGACAGAATCCAAGAGAATAAGATTCTTTGGGGTAGAGATGGAGGCAAGAGGGGTGAGGGTTCCTGAAAAGTCAAGAAAGTGTAAACAGAACCAAAAAGTGGAAGACATGGTAGAAAAAATATTGCTGGGCATAGCTCCAGGAGGCCCCAAGCCCCCAGTGAACAAGGCCACCCCCACGTGGCTCTCAGGGAGAGTGAAGTGTGGATGAATTTTCAGCCTGAGGCAATGAGGGAATACTGAAGGCCAGTGAACAGGCAAAGTTCTGGGAAGGGATTGAAGAGACCCCAGGGTGCTGAAGCTTCCTGACAGAAGCAAATGGCCTGAACTAGACTCCAGTAGACAGTCAAGGCTCTCGAGGATGTGGTTCCCGCCTACTTCTCCAGGCTCACTTCTCACCCTAGAACCCCACGTCATAACATTCAATGATCCTGCCAAATGGAATTGTTGGCAGTTTCCTAAATATGCCATTCTCTTTTCACATCTCCTTCCATCCTCTCACATGGCTTCCTCTGCACAGAATGTTCTAGAAACCAACCTCCCCTTTCCCCCCACACATTCCTGGAACCTCACTCAGTGCTCATCCTACCCTTCCTCATCTTCCCGGAGATTCCTGCTCTTGCTCAATGTGAATCAAGGTTACATTTGCCTCTGAAGCCTTTCCTACTTGCTCATCCCCAACACAGGGTGGGCTATTCCCTTCTTTAGGCCCCCGCCAGAGACTCCCACCATAGCACTGGTAACACTTGATACATTTCATTTCTTTCCACGTCTGTTTTCTTCTAGGGTTTGGAAAGCATTTTTTTTCCTCAGTCATACTACCTGACACATACTAAGTACTAGATAAATGTTAGCAGATGAACTCTCCACTCAGCCAGGGCGGGTGGATTATCCTTTTCCTCCTTTCCTACCTGGAGTCCTTTGAGAGGCTGTCTGTGGCCAGGCTCCTGAGCTCCACTGTGAGGAATATAGATGAGGTGGTCTTACTACCGGTGGAAATCAGGCTCTTCCCCTGGAACATGAGGAAAGCAGAGCAAGGACCCACGCACAGGAGTCCGGTGTGGCAAGATTTATTTGTGATGCAAAATCAAAGGAGTTCACCTCCTGGGTTCCCAAGGTCTCATCTGTCTGTCCTGCCATGGGAAAAGACCAACTGTGTCTTCAGCAAGGCCAAAACAGGCCCAGTGTCCAGACTTTCTGTTTCATAGTAAAGCTTAGTCCTCTGGAGCCCACCCTAGGCCCCTGCAGCTGCTAGACCAGCATAGTCTCGGCAAACGGGGGAGTGCATGACCGGGTGGGTGGGTGTGTGTGTGTGTGTGTGTGTGTGTGTGTGTGAGAGAGAGAGAGAGAGAGAGAGAGAGAGAGAGAGAGAGAGAGAGAGAGAGAGAGCGCCCGCACTTTGCTGCTGTATCCAGCCTCCCACCTGGATCCTGCATTTGGGGTCTGCGTGGCCATCGGCCACTCAGCTTCTAGAGCCACATGGTTATGGAGAGAAAACCCTCCAGCGCTTGGGCGAATGGGTTACCAGGTGGGCAAGAGAGCGAGCTTCTTTGTTAAGCTAGGTTTATATTATCTTGAGTTTGGGGAAAAACAGGAGCTTTCTCAAGATAACCAATCAACATTCCAAATTTTGTGGGCTTCTGATGGGTCCACCCCCTAGCCAATGATCCCTTTCCCAGGCTAGACTGACAGGCCTCTATGGTCAAGCACCTCCCCTGCGCCATTTTAGCTTTTATGCACCTGCGCTTACCTCCCCCTGCTCCCCCTCACCCCCAATCCGGTACTGGAGGAGGGAAGGGAGGGTCTTAATCCCCTTGGCTGGGGCGATGCTGTGATCCCCTGGAGTGTGTGTGAAGCTGTAGCTTCCTGGTGAAGCAAACGGGCTCAGTGTCCAGTTCCCTTTGCTTCCTTCTTACTACGGTAGCCATGGTCAAGGATGTTTCATCCACACCTAAGGTACAGTTGCCCAGTGTTCCCAAAGCTCTGTGCTATTCTAGGATTGTCAGATGAAACATAAGGTACCCAGTTAAGTCTGAATTTCAGATAAATAATTACTGTTTTAGCATAAACATATTCCACGCAATAGCTGAGATTATATACATCCTAAAAATGTAGTCATTGTTTACCTGCGATTTAAATTTAACCGGGTGTCCTGTATTTCTGTCTGCTGAATCTGGCAGCACTACTTCCCACCCAAGGGAAGTGGTTCCCTCATGCTGAAGTCTCTGGCACCCTAAGAAACCCACCTGCTGAGGCTGCGGTGCCACCTTGCTGTGCTTCCTGAGAGCTGGGCAGAGCAAACCAAACCGCGCTGGGGGGCAGAGCTGGGGGTGGCTTTGCTGGAGTCAGTCCTCTCAGCTGGGTGGGGTTCGCCCTGGGCTCCTTGCGCTACCAGTGCTTCACCCAAGCCTTCAGGCAGTAACTTCTTCAGCGGTGTGTATGGGCTCTGCTCTGATGCAAGTCCATGGGCGCGAGGCCAGATGCAAAACCTGAAACACGCAACTGCGTGCTCAGAGCTGCCTCCGCTCCGCCCCACGAGGAACCGGAATCAGGCCACGCAGGCTGAGGCCGCCTTAGGATCCTCGTACTTCCCCCAAGAGGCTCTTAGCTGTCCCAGGCAAAGAGACTCCGGGCGGACTGCCCCACCTGTCCCCCCAACACAGACCACATGTGACAGGTGGGGACACGACAGCACACACGGGGAGGAGCATCCTATCCCTAGTTTGTTTTTTCACATCTGAGCTTCCATTAGTCGGAAAATATGAGCCGGTCTGTACATTAGGAGTAGGGTCATGCAGAAGAGTTGACAAATGAGAACTTCTTCTCCGGGGGAGAGAGAAGAAAAGGAGGGGGCAGGGGAGAAGGAGTCCCCATTCTCAGAAGAAACTATGGTTCTTTCCATCGCTGGGAACAGATCTTGGCGGCCATGGCACAGATTTACAAATTTCTAAAAAATCAGACCTAAGGAACTGGATTGGTGTGGGAGGAGTGAAGCGAAGGGGAGAATTTTATACATTCTACCATTATGCTAAGATCCTTTCCTGTCTCAACATATAGGTGTTGTTTTCCCAGGGAAGGCAGAACCTCCCGACAGAGAGGGTTCACCCACTTTTACCCCGGGTCTGCCCCACTATTCCCCTGGCAGGATTCATTTTCCAAAAGAAGAGGCCACTTTTTTTTTTTTTTTTTTTTTTTTAGCAAAGCTGCTAAACAGTCCTGAAAAGCACTACAGCTGCCACGGCCTCGAAAAGGACAGGTGCTCCTCTCAGCAACCACATGCTATGCCAAATGCATGCACAATTCCCTTGGTCTGCTCCGTCTGCTCGCTCTGCCTAGTCCTCCCAGGCCTGGCCCATCCCTCCGAGTCCCTTCCCCATGCAACCCCGCCTTCTTCTCCCCTTGTTGCTTTCTCTCCACGCC
Organism: Tadarida brasiliensis; assembly: GCA_030848825.1. Taxonomy (NCBI): domain Eukaryota; kingdom Metazoa; phylum Chordata; class Mammalia; order Chiroptera; family Molossidae; genus Tadarida; species Tadarida brasiliensis. Next base: position 34,496,039 of record CM061275.1, read on the forward strand.
ATTTAGTGGGCTAGGAACGAAAGCCTGGCTGGCCTCTGACGTGCACCTCCAGCTGAGGGGAACCCACTCTCTCAGTTTTTGAAAACGGGAGGTGGTGTTCATTGTATTTCACGGAAAGCCTGCTCTAAAATGTAGATAAGTGAATGCATCGCAAAGGCGGGGCGGCTCGCAGAAGTGGAGCTCACAGGGGAGCTCTACTCTAAGTTTTTGAGGAACCTCCATCCAGTTTCCCATAGTGGCTGCACTAACTTACGTTCCCTTTTCTGCACACGCTCTCCAACACTTGGTATTTCTTACCTCTTTGATAATGGCCATTCTAACAGGGGGGTCCCAGGGAGGATAGGGGCTGGGGAAGGGAGCAGTGGGTAATGGGGGTCAAATATATGGTAATGGAAGGAAATTAGACTCTGAGTAGTGAGCACACAGTAGAGTACACAGATATCAAATTATAATGTTGTACACCTGAGTATTATATAATGTTATTAACCAATTGTTACCACAATCAAGGTAATTTTTTAAAATAGAATTTTTTTAATTTAAATTTTATAAAAATTTTAATTAAAATTTTTTATTAATTTAATTAAAATTAAATTAAAATTTTTAAGTTTAAAAAATTTAACACTTTTAAAATTTTTTAATTTTTTTTAATTAAAAAAAAAAAAAAGGCAGCATGGAGGAGTGGGGTAAATAGCTAGCTTCATTGCTGTGCCAGCAAAAGCAACTTTACCTGATTGGGGAAAATCTGACTTGAAAGAAATGCTAGGCGAAACTATTGTATTTCCTTTCGTAATTTTTTAATTGGTTGAGAAGCTCTAAAAGAGGACTAGGGAGTGGGGTTGATGGGCTCTGACCAGAACACTGGATCCCAGTGATTTCCCTGCTTTTTAAATCAGGCCCCAAGAAGACAGCCCTCTTCCCCCTGCTGCAGAGCCCCAGAAACACTGAAACAGCAAAGGCTCACTGGATGCCTACTCTGGAGCAAGGCTAGAGGGAGATGGAGAGAGACAAAGATGAAAAAGACAGTCCATGTCCTCCAGGAGTTTACAAGCAAATGAAACAACCAGGCATGCAAATATGGACATACAGTGGGTCAGTGTTTATTACATAATATGATCAGAATGTGGTACCCCTAGGTCCCTGAGACCCTCTTGGAGGCTTGAAAAGTCAAAACTGTTTTTATAATTACACTAAGACATTATATTTGAATTTTCCCCCTTATATTCTCTCATGAGTTTTCCAGAGGCTACAGGATGTGTGATAATACACAGCATACTACATGTATGCTTATGTATTCTTGAGTTTTAAAAATTCTAGTATATCATATCAATAGTTAAACCCACATATGCAAGATTCTTTGAGATCCTCAATAATTTTTAAGATTGTAAAGGGATGCTGAGAATAAAAATTTTGAGAACTGCCGAGAAAATATACCATTACGCAGCATCCTCATTTCTTGTTAATGCATTGTGTTGACTAAAAAATTATGTCATCTGATTCCATGAATATTACTTGGTCAGGTGCTTTCGCTATATCCTTATTTTCTAGCATGATAGCTATTAGGTCATGAAATTATTAATCTGTGTGTGTGTTTAAATGTCTTTTGAGGCAGCACAATGTTGGAGTTTATTTTTTAATTCAGCCTACAATCAACAATAGTTGATGCCTTTGTTTTACAATCTATCACCCTGCTGTTTATCTTACTCATTGTTATCTTTGATTTATTTAAATTATCTTTTCTGTAGTGCACTTTAAAATTTTTTCTTTTTTTTCAGACAATAAACTTCCCTAGTCCATCCATCTTTCTATCATTTCAGCATCGTCATATTTTCAAGCAATTTTTTGCCTCCTATAATTTTATTATTAATAGTATAGTATTAAGAAAGTGAACTTAAATTTCCTTCCCTCTGGAGATGAAAATGGAGTCCAGTCTATAACACACCTTGGTAGCATAAAGTCATTCATAAAATTATGCATGTATTTCTTGCAGTTCTGAGAGTAACATAATTTTCTACTTGAATTTTCCTTATTTTTTATATGTTTTATTCATTTTTTAGAGAGAGAGGAAGGGAAAGAGAAATAGAAACATCAATGTGGGAGAGATACATCCATCAGCGGCCTCCTGCACGCCCCCTACTGGGGATCAAGCCCACAACCCGGGCATGTGCCCTGACCGGGAATCGAACCGGGACCTCTCAGTCCATGGACAACACTCAATCCACTGAGCCACACTGGTCAGACTTTTTTTTTTTTTTTTTTCATGTTTTGTCCTCCATGGACCTTGAGCTCTATCTATCCCTCAGCTGTTCTCAAATCTCCATTGTTTTCTGAAAGTGAACTTTACAGCTGTGGGCCTGTGTCGACAAATTATTTCATCTCCTCTGAGTCTTACATTATTTTCCCATACTCTGAAGTGAAAATCCAGTGAGCATTTCCAGATACTGTACTTGGGGTCATAACTCGATTTGTCTTAATTTTGTGTGATTCCCCCAAACCCTAACCTCCACCTATATTCCTCCTACAAAGCTCTGGTACCAATTCTTCTCGTCGAATTTAAATGGTTTTCACGTCTCTATTGGTAACTTGCAGAGTTCTGAATTTGCTCTGTGATGGGTAATTTTTATGGTTTGGTTAGCTGATTTTAAGTTAAAAAACTTAACAATAATACATCCTAAATTTGTTCTTTGAGGATTGTTCCTTAATGAATTCTTGCTACAGGCATACCAAAGTGGTTATTTCTGTCTCTCTATGATAAATTCTAAATTACTAAGGGTTTCTCCTCTATGGTCCTTTTATTGTTACCAGATCGATTTTTAGCTGGATGTGGGCTTTTCAGGCCTGTTTTACTTCTATGGGGTAGTCGCTTTTTCTCCTACACCAACCAGATCTGCTATTCTATCAAGTTCTCCATGATTCTTGCTCCTCTATAGCATTTACAAGATGAAGTTTAATAGCTTTGTGCCTTTTTGGGGGGCCACCCATTATTTCTTCTTTATTTGCTATTAAAATAATAAGTGTACATTTCATTCAGTTTCCTGAGAGTCTTGCCATCTGGGTTCTAGCTGGCTTGCATTCCTCTTTGATGTTGTAATACAAATTCATTGAACTTGAGTGTGGGGTTTATTGGGCTTGTTTGCTTTTTTAGTTTCCAAGATGTGCACATATTTCTTAAGCTTGTTTTTCTGTTTTGTGCAGTTATTTTTTTTATTATTTCTGACTAGGAGGTGGGGCTGAGAGTGAGAATTGACTTGAATTTGGCTCTGCTGTTACTGACATTTCCCCAGAAGCCCCACACATGTGTTCTCTCTATCTTTGACGTACACTTTACTAAGGCTGTTGATTTCTGATATAAATGGTGTTAAGAGGAAGATGGGCTCAGGGCAATGATGCTCAGGAATCCGGTCCTGTACAGTCATGAGTTGGGCCACCTGTAAGTCTCTTCTTGCTCAATGAAATAGAATAAATATTTTTCATTGTGAAATCTGCTACCCAGGCTGCCAGGACCTCACCATAGCCAATCACTGCTTTTACAGGGAAATTGGCTGAAACTACTCCAGCCTCCCTATCCCTGATGTCACAGTTCGGAGGCTGCTGCCTGCCTAGGAGGTTGTGGAAAGTTGTGTAGGTTCACTCTGTGTGTCCTACAAGGCTCCTCACACCAGATCCGTGTCTCATGGCTTTTATGAAAAACTACCTCTTCCTCATTCTGGGGATCTTCCTGGCCTACTATTACTATTCTGGAAATGAAGAATTCAGACCAGGTAAGTACCAAGGTGTCTAATTTTGGAGGAATAGATAAAAAGAAAACACAGGGTTGGCTGGAGTGTCTGAGGATCATGATGATTTCCTGATCCTCAAAGTTGCTGAATAACAAGGGACCCTTAGGCAGGAGAGTATTTCTGTGTCCTCCAGCCACAGGCTATGGGTAATAGGGGTGTGCAGAAGGATAATCACGTAGCCAAGAGATTACCAAATAGTACATGTTGTGCTTGGCACTCTTAATGAAAAACAATCCAGATCCCCTACGAAAATGAGGGTAATTCCACCCAGCTGGTGTGGCTCAGTGGTTGAGCGTTGACCCATGCACCAAGAGGTCACTGGTTCGATTCCTGGTCAGGGCACATGCCCAGGTTGTGGGCCAAATCCCCAGTGGGGGGCATGCAGGAGGTGGCCAATTGATGTTCTCTGTCATTGATGTTTCTATCTCTCTCCCTCTCTCTTCCTCTCTCTCTCTAAAATCAATAAAGAAAAAAAAATTTTTTTAATGAGGGTAATTCCAAAATTCACAACTCAGCCAGATATTTGGGCTCTGTGGACAGACTGACAAGTAGGAGGCAAGAAAGTAGTCTGAAGTTGATGACTAAATACAAGTGAGGGAAAATCCCTGGGATCTCTGAGAGCACGTGTGTTTTGAGGAGTTTTTGTATATTATTTCAACTGAGCAAAACTGGATGAATCCAGAAACATCTGGAATTCTAGTGTTCCAGCTGAAACTTCTGTCCATGGAGTTTTTGTTTGTTTGTTTATTTTTTTAGAAAAAAAGTAGGAAGACTTGGTTTTGAGGAACCAAGCCAAACCTCCATTTCAGAGCATATTTCTGAAAGGCTTGAACTTTCCTCCACTGATTTATACAGCTGAAATAAGTTAATCTGGACTCATAACCTTGAGATATTGAGATAAGTCTGCCCAAGTCCAGAGCAGGAGGAGGAATTCTGCTGCCAAATTGAGTATGCTCCTCACTTCCTTTTGGGGTTTCCCAGGGATGCTCAAAGGAAAGAAAGTGATTATCACAGGGGCCAGCAAGGGGATTGGAAAAGAGATGGCCTATCATCTGGCGAAGATGGGAGCTCATGTGATGGTGACAGCAAGATCAGAAGAAGCTCTAAGGAAGGTGAGGGTTCTACGCCCACAAACACATACATGCTCACATACCCAGGTGTATTCTTATATATACTTACGTATACATACCAACACAAAGAGGCTGGCACATCTATATACAGATGCATACATACACATAAACACACATGTGCATGCACACATACATACAGGCTCAAACACCCACAATAATATGAAAATATGCATTTCAGTGTTCATTCCCATGCACATATATAGACACAAAGTTCTTGGGCTATATATACTCATAGACATGCCTATGCTCACAAAGTCACAGATATATAGATATGTACTCATATCAAAATTCCAGTACCTACACATGAATTCACATTCCTGTACCCATGCAAACTCTCAGACACATGCCTTCTCATATGCTCAGACTCATAAACCCAAGGATATAAAAACATTCACAAACCTAGGACTACCCACAGAGAAACTAGGATCGTTCAGAAACATCTTTTCACAGAAACTCATAAACACAAATCGTGGACTTGAACCCAAGCACAGTTATGATTTATCCATTTACACCCTGCCTGAAATACTTTCAGAAAGTATTTCATACAGAGGACAGAGATTATATCAGGTTGCATTTAGCAACACACACACATACATTCACTAAATTCACATTCACACACACAAACCTGCTACCATTTATTGTCAGAACAGTGCTGTGAGCAACTTCTCATCTAAATCCCCATTACTTCAGAGACTGTCCCCAAAAGTCTACAGCCAATACTGTAACAGTAAGAACTGTAACCCACCCCATCATTTTTTTGACATTGTTTCTGTAAATGCTGACTCTGATTATAATGTACATTGTAAGATAAACAGCATCTTTGAGTAAGAATCCTAGGAACTAACTTCAGAAGATACAGACTCCAACCTTCAGTCATCCCAGTTCTGGGAGATTTGTTGACCCTCAACCATAGAACCAGGATGAGGTAGACCCAAGATGACATAGAACCAGGATCACAAAGACCAGGATGACACACACCAGGCCACTTGCCTGGTTTTGAAGTCCTTATCAGAACTGACCATGCTGGACTGCACATAGAGAATTTTTCAACCCCCTCACCTTCATTTCTTTGTTCTGCTTTGCCTTTCCCTCCTTATAAAAACCTCTGCCTGCACTGAAATGTTGAGATGGGTTTTGTGACAAGAGTCCCCCATCTCCTCAGATAACTGGCACTTGAATAAACCACTTTCCTTTTTCACTGGCATCTGTCTCACAAGTTTGGTTTTTGTGGCAGCAGATAGTCGAACTTGGGTTCCGGTTACAATATTAAAACCAATGTCACTGTGTCCCTGCAGATAGTATCTGACTGCCTAGAGTATGGAGCAGCCTCAGCACACTACATTGCTGGCACCATGGAGAACATGACCTTTGCAGAGCAATTTGTTGCCAAAGCTGAAAAGATCATGGGTGAGGCTACTTCTCCTCCCTCTTCTTCTGGACTTGCTCTATCATCTTTGCTCTATGGGACTAGGCTCGGGGAGCTTTAGGAAGGGAGAGGGGGAAAGGAAAGAGAAAAGTATCAACTTCAGATGGCTTTTCTCAATACAGTCATTTCTTGCAGGAGGAATAGACATGCTCATTCTCAACCACATCATCAGCACTACTATGCAACCATTTGCTGGTGATATCCACTTTGTGCGCAAAACTATGGAGATCAACTACATCAGTTATGTGGTCCTAAGTATGGCTGCCCTTCCCATGCTGAAGCAGAGCAATGGAAGCATTGTCGTTGTCTCCTCAATGGCTGGTGAGTGGGGCAGGGACCAACGTGGGAGATAGGAGCAGAAGTGCCAGGGATAATGTTGAGGGCTCTATAGTAAACATGAAATTTTTTCATTAGTTTTTATGCAGAGAAATAACATGATATAAACTGGAAGTTGAAATGCTCACAGTGATATTAAGCAAAGGCTGATTAACAGTTTTCCCATATGAGTGGACAAGCAAACATATGAATAAGAGACCTGGGCATGCAAACTCAATGAGGGGCATGCATGCTGAGTAAGAGAGATGCTGTTGAGAACGGGGGAGGGGGGCATACAAATGGGGGATTGGTCAAGACAGATGGGCTATAAGATTCCTGGAAGGAACAGAGAAAGAGCAGCAGTTCAGAGTGTCTACCAGAAGCCTGGTGGCTTGTGATCTACAAATGGAAATCCAATGGGACATCAAGAAAGGGTTAGAATTACAGCCTGTCCTGATACTAAGAGAGAGACCTGGTCACAATGAATAAAAAGGATTTTGCTTCCTTCATGACCAAGAGCTATAGCTAGGTGAAGTTAGTTGATGCAAAGGTAGAAATGTGAAGTGAAATATTTTAATAACATACAATTGCCTAATCAGTGGGTTAAGCTAAGGCAAAATTAAATAAACAGAAACAAACATGCCATATTATTAACAGACCTGCTTATATCGGGGTGTACTGCAACTCTGAACTTACTACATACACTAAAAGTCCAATTTAAACAACCAACTAGGTAGGGAGAGAGTGTGTACAGAGGAATACTCATGAAGAGAACTCTGTGTGATCAAGAGAAGTCCCTATGTTTTGGATGGTGGCAGCATCAGAAGTTATCACCAATAAAAAGCCAGAGACTTTCCTGCTTGGGGGACTCCTCAGTGCACTTTATCATAGGTGTAAGAGAAAAGTTCCACACATATCTTGATTAGTCAGTTGGAAGGATGTGGCTGGAAGGTGCAGACACCAGGGTCAATGTTAGCCATCTAGATTGTGTTTCTGGCAATGTAAAAACAAATAACCTAGAGAACTTTGTAGTTCTTACATACTTCACAAATGTTAGTTATTACTGTAACTAAAAACACCATCAAGGTTGTAAAGAGTTCTACTTCCTGGATGGGAAAGGCCTGCATAGTGGTGGGATAAAAGGATAGTGTGTCTGTACTACCCGCCGAACAGTGATTGATATGCATTCCTGTGCTTCCCAGCAACACAGACTCCCACACTTTCCCAGACACAGCCTCTCTCTGGGCTGAAAGAAAGGGAGAGCTTCCAGTGGGAAGGGTGCTGGGCACATCCCCAATTCACCCTAGGGCATTGGCCAAAACCCTCAGATTAGTCATGGTGTAGGTGGCTTTAAGGATTTCAGTTGATTAAATAATACATTTACTCTAGGCAAAGGCATGCCTCATCTTTGGCTGGAAAATATAACTTTCTATAACATATACACAGTGTGACTTTTCTCAAAAGGAGTAAAAATTACTGTAGAAGTCCAATGGCATGATGAAACTTTGATAACCTCTCTTTCCACACATCTTCTACACCTACTAAATGTCACTTTGTAATTTCTGTGAAGTCTGGGAGATGGAAATCTAGTCGGACTACTATCCTTTGAGTCTATTATTTGTACGGTCAAAAGAATTCAGCCTGTTTGCTTTGAAGCATGTCTAAACTTCCAAAGTACAGACAACTTTGCTTTCTCTCCCTAACTGAAGAATGTCTCTGTTCTATGCTATATTCTCTTAAATAGTCAGCATTCATGTTCATTAATTCTTCCTCCTTAAAATCTGAATTCCACAAACATGGGATGCTAAATCTCAAATTGAAGTCAGCCAAAGAGTATTGGAATGGATTTTTGATCATTCCTCCCAGGGACTGCATTAGGTGTTTATGGAATTATAGTGATAAGCAATTGTTTTTGTCCCCAGTGAATTTCTAGGCATTGCATTACATGGAAATCCTATACTTTTAATGTCTTTTAAAGCTTCAACTACTTCTTTAGCATCAACAGAGACAGTGTTGCTGCCTCTAGGAACTTCCTTATAGTCCACATCCATTCATTATTCAACACCATTTTTGTCACCTACAATCTGATCAAGTTTCTATGTATATATAACTTTGATTTGTACCCCTTCCTTCACCCACATGCAGGTTTAGATACAAGTTGAGCTACTATAACCAAAACCTAAATTTAAAATGGCTTAAACAAATAAAAAATTATTTTTCTCTTATGGAACAGCCTGGGGTAAACAGTCCCGGGTTGTTCTGTCCCAAGAAGTTGCCTAGGAACCTTAGTATCACAGAACCACCATCTCTGGGGTGTCCCTCGCCTGTATGTCAAGATGGCTCATTATCATGTCAGATTCTAGCTGGGGAAAATAGACAAAGAAGGATATATACAACCTGAAAGTTGTACATTTCTCTTCTGCCACAGCTGGCTGTGTTTGTAGTCTTTATTCAAAGTGGACTTGTGTCCAACTGAAAATCAGGGGTTCTATTTCTGTAAAACACACTGATAAGCTACTAACAGTCTCCCAAATCACTTATGGGAAGATGGATATAAGACTAGAAGGCAGTGGGCTCCCCAGCTCAGAGCACCAGAGCCAGGAAGAAGCAGCCACATAACATCTGACTGAAAATCAGCGGGGTTTCTGTCCTCCAGGGAGAGACAGCAGTCTGCTAGAGACACAGGTGCCCTCTTAAAGGGTCAACACACAACATCTCATTCACAGCTGCTCTCCCCAGGCTCCAGTGGAGGGAGGGCACAGCGAACTAGCGTTGTGTGAAGAGAGACTGGGGTTTGTGGTGTGAGGAGAGAGCTGGAGGGACAGCCACCAGGGTAACTGTGCTGAGTCCCTCTCCCACACCACAAATGCCATCTTACTTGCATAGAACACTCCCCTCCATACAGCATCAGCAGGGGGAAAGCAATTTCCCCCTGGACCACCCTGCAAAGCTTGCACCCTGCTGAGAAGTCAGCTGCCTGGGCCAGAGTATAGAGGTCTGGGCAGAATCAGGGGATGTCAGTGACTGAGTTTTGTGTCTTTGAGAGTGCAAAGAGGCCCACACCAAGACACATCATAATTTAAATAGCAAAATTTAAAGACAAAGAGAGAATCTTAAAAGCAGTAAGAGGAAGACAGTTAATTACCTACAAGGGAGCTCCCATAAGACTGTCAGCTGATTTCTCAACAGAAACATTTCAGGCCAGGAGGGATAGGCATGAAATATTCAATGTGATAAAAAGCAAGGACCTACAACCAAGACTACTTTACCCAGCAAGGCTATCATTTAAATTTGAAACAGAGATAAAGAGCTTCCCAAACAAGAAAAAGCTAAAGGAGTTTGCTGCCACCAAACCAGTATAACAAAAAATGTTAAAGGCTCTTTTAGAAGGAGGAGGAAGAGGAGGAAGAGTTGAAGGAGAAAAAGAATATAAAGAAGACAATCAAGGAACATAGTTAAAAGAATAAAGTGGCAATAAATATGCACTTATCAATAATCACCTTAAATGTAAATGGCTTAAATGCTTCATTAAAAAAAAAAACAGAGTAGCTGAATGGATTAAAAAACAAGACCCATATATATTCTATCTACAAGAGACCCACCTAGGAACAAAACATACACACAGACTAAAAGTAAAGGGATGGAAAAAGAAATTTTATGCAAATGAAAATGAAAAAAAAAAGGTGGGGTAGCAATACTTATACCTGACAAAATAGACTTAAAAACAAAGGCTATAGCTAGAGACAAGGAAGGACACTACATAATGATAAAAAAAAAAAAATAGCAATCCAACAAGAGGATATAATCCTTGTAAATATTTATGTACCTAAGATAGGAGCACCTAAATATATAAAGCAAATCTTGAACATAAAGGGAGAGATCAACACTAATTCAGTCATAGTAGGAGATTTTAACACCTCATTTACATCAATAGATAGAGCTTCCAGACAGAAAATCAACAAGGAAACAACAACCTTAAATGACACTAGATCAATTGGATTTAATTAACATCTTCAGAGCATTTCAAGCCAAAGCAGCACATTATACATTCTTTTCAAGTGCACATGTAACATTTCCTAGAATAGACCACATATTAGGCCACAAAACAAATCTCAATAAATTTAAGAATATTGAAATCAACCTTGGCCGGTTTGGCTCAGTGGTTAGAGCATCAGCCCATGGACCAAAGAGTCCCAGGTTTGATTCTGGCCAAGGGCACATATCTCCATTGTGGTTCGTCCCCAGTCTCAGTTGGGGTCATGTGGTGGCAACCAATCGATGTGTCTCTCTCACATCAGTGTCTCTCTCTCTCTCCCCCTCCCCCAACTCTATCTGAACAAAAATGGAAAAATATCCTTGGGTGAGGATTCAAAAATATAATAATAAATAAAAAACTAGACCATCTTCTTATACCATACACAAGAATAAACTCAAAATGGATTAAAGACTTAAATATTAGACTTGAAACCATAAAAATCCTAGAAGAAAAGATAGGCAGTAAAATCTTCAACATTTCTTGTAACAATACTTTTTCTGATAAATCACCTCAGGTAAGAGAAACAAAAGAAAAAAATAAACAAACGAGTCTATATCAAACTAAAGCAAAGGAAATCATTAACGAAATGAAAAGACAACCCACTGAATGGGAGAACATATTCGCCAATGATACATCTGATAAGGGGTCAATATCCAAAGTTTATACAAGACTTCTAAAAGTCATCTCCAAAAAAACAAACAATCCAATTAAAAATTGGGCAAAGGACCTGAATAGACACTTCTTCAAAGAGGACATACATATGGCCAATAGACATATGAAAGTATGCTCAACATCACTAATCATCAAAGAGACACAAATTAAAACCACAATGAGATATCACCTCACGCCTGTCCAAATGGACTTGTCCAAATGGCTATCATCAATAAATCAACAACTAGCGTTGGTGAGGATGTGGAGAAAAGGGAACTTTTGGCACTGTTGGTGGGAATGTAGATTGGTGTAGCCACTATGAAAAACAGTATGGAGTTTCCTCAGAAATAATTTAAAATGGAACTGCCTTTTGACCCAGCAGTCCCACTTCTGGGAATACATCAGAAGAAACCCGAAACACTAATTTGGAAGAATATATGCACCCCTATGTTCACTGCAGCGTTATTTACAATAGCCAAGATTTGGAAGTGGCTCAAGTGTTCATCGGTCGATGAGTCGATAAACATGCTCTGGTACATTTACACAATGAAATATTACTCGGTTGGAAAAAAAAAAAAAAGACGGAAATCTTACCTTTTGCAACAGCATAGATGGACCTGGTGAGCATTATGCTAAGTGAAATAAGCCACTCAAAGAAAGATAAATACCATATGATTTCACTTATATGAAGAATCTAATGAACAAAATAAACTAACAAACAAAATAGAAACAGATTAAAGGATAGAAAACAGACTGACAACTGTCAGAAGGAAAGGGGGTTGAGAGGCTGGGTGAAAAAGGTGAAGGAATTAAGCAAAGAAAAAAAACTCATAGACATAGACAACAGTACGGTGATTACCAGAGGGAAGAGGAGGTAGGGGGAGGTAGAAGAGGGTAAATGGGGCATAAATGGTGATGGAGGGAAAGTTAACTTGGGGTGGTGAACACACAATATATAGATGATGTATTATAGAATTGTACACCTGCAACCTATATATTTTTATTAATGAATGTCACCCCAATAAATTCAATAAAAAAATTTTTAAAAATAGAAGGCAATATTCCCTCAGGCCACCCCACATGTGGACCCAACACCTTACATACAATCCCAGACCCAATCTCTCTCACAGTCAAGGTCCATCATGAAAACAAAACCCCTTCTATCAGGGACTGGTGCAGGGCACAGTGGGGTAGGTAAAATAACAGAAAGAGAATGCCTACATGGTATTTGTGAAACAAACTTGACAGAGACATTAATACTCCAATTTGATTGGAAAAAACATCACTGGATTGGGCAGAGAACATTTGGAAACATCTGGAAAAAGTTTATGTGCCATTAGTCAAAGTGAGTCTTCATGACATAGCTTCCATCGTAGAAAAGTAAAGGTCATTCCATTTTCATGCCCCTTGGCTCTGTGAACTTCACAACTATGGCACATCACACCAGTTACACACATGACAGCTAGAACTCAACACGAAGCACTGTTTCTCTGCACCTTGTTACTCCCTTTCAGGAAAACCACGGCCCAATCTTGTCATCTCCTGCCCCTTTCTTCTCTCAGAATCCATTTAACTTCACCCTGGTAAATACCTCATAAGAATGCTTTTGTGGGAAAACTCAGGCCAGTGTATGAAGTCACTTGTTGGATCTTAACCTGTTTGTCAATTGAGAGCTGCCTGTGTGGTCTAAACCTATTTTAAGAATTGAACATTACATTGATCTATATGCCTGTTCTTGTGCCAGTATCAGGCTGTATTGATTACAATGGCTTTGTAGTATAACTTTATATCCACTATTGTGATCCCTCCTATTTTATTTTTCTTTCTCAAGATTGCTGTGGCTATTCAGGGTCTTTTTTGGTTCCATATAAATTTTTGGAGTATTTGTTCTAGATCTGTGAAATATGTCATTGGTGTTTTAATAGGAATTGCATTGAATCTGTAGATTGCTTTGGGAAATATGGACATTTTAATGATGGTAATTCTACCTATCCATGAACATGGTATATTCTTCCACTTGTTTGTATCTTCCTCTATCTCTTTTTTCAACATCCTGTAGTTTTCTGAGTACAAGTCTCTTACCTCCTTGGTTAAGTTTATTTCTAAGTATCGTAATTTTTTTTTGTTGCAATGGCAAATGGGATTTTTTTTTTTTTAGTTTCTCTTTCTGAGAGTTCTTTATTGGTATATAAAAATTCCATTGATTCCTGGGTGTTAATTTTATATCCTGCTACATTACCAAATTCATTTATTAAATCTGGTAGTCTTTTTGGTGGAGTCTTTAGGATTTTCTATGTACAATATCATGTCATCTGCGAATAGAGTAAACACAGTCTCTTCAATAAATGGTGTTGGGAAAATTAGACAGGTACATGAAAAAAAAATGAAACTAGACCAACTTACACCACACACAGAATAAATTCAAAATGGATAAAAGACTTAAATGTAAGTCATGAAACCATAAAAAAAAACCTAGAAGAAAACATAGGCAACAAAATCTCAGACATCACACATAGCAGAATTTTCACCAATACATCACCTAGTGCAAGAGAAACAAAGGAAAAAAATTAACAAATGGTACTACATCAAACTAAAAAGCTTCTGCACAGCAAAAGAAACCAGCATCAAAATGAAAAGGGAATCCACTGTATGGGAGAACATAGTTGCCAATGATACATCTGATAAGGGGTTAATTTCCAAAATATATAAAATACTCATACAACTCAACAAAAAGAAGACAAACAATCCAAATAAAAAATGGGTAGAGGACTTGAATAGACACTTCTCCAAAGAGGACATACAAATGGCCAAGAGACATAGGAAAAAATGTTCAATGTCACTAATCATCAGAGAGATGCAAATTAAAACAACAATAAGGTATCACTTCACACCTGCCAGAATGGCTACCATTGATAAATCAACAAACAACAAGTGCTGGTGAGGATGTGCAGAAAAGTGAACCCTAGTACACTGCTGGTGGGAATGCAGACTGGTGCAGCCACTATGGAAAACAGTGTGGATTGTCCTCAAAAAATTAAAAATGGAACTGCCATTTGACCCACTGATCCCACTTCTAGGAATATATCCTAAGAATCCCAAAACACCAACCAGAAAGAATATATGCACCTCCATGTTCATAGCAGTGTTATTTATAATAGCTAAGATCTGGAAACAGCCCAAGTGCCCATCAGTAGATGAGTGGATAAAAACCACTGTGGTACATTTACACAATGGAATACTATGCAGCTGTAAAAAAGAAGGATCTCTTACCCTTTGAGACAGCATGGAGGGACCTGGAGATTATCATGCTAAGTGAAATAAACCAGTCAGAGAAAGACAAATATCACACAATCTCACTTATATGTGGAATCTAATGAACAAAATAAACTAATGAATAAAAAAAGAACCATAGGTATGGAAATATGGAACAGACTGAGGAATCTCAGAGGGAGGTGAGGAGGGGTGCAGGAAGAGATTAACCAAAGAATTTATATGCGTATATGCATAACCCATTGACACAGACAATAGGGTGGTGAAAGCCTGTGGCCAAATGGGAACCAGTGAAGGGGTGCAAGGGAGGAAAAAGTGAGGGGCATCTGTAATACTCTCAACAACAAAGATTTTTTTTTTAAGTTACTAATCTCAACATTTAAAAAAAAAGAATTCAACATTGCAAAGAGGACAAAAAGAAAAGATGTTTCTCAAATACACATATCAACTAAGAGGATTTAGAATCTTCATAATGATGTTCTGATGTTTTGCATAAAAACAAGAATATACAGATGTTAATTTCATCCTTGCTTTCAGCTCTGGCATACCCACTTTTTCCTGAAAGGTAGACCAATGCCTCAATATGTGGATATGCATTGGGGTACAGTGGGGAGAGGAGGCAAGGTCAAGGTTTAGGATGCAAAGGGCCCTAGGAACTAGAGTAGAAAGTGGGTGATTTAGTTTTCATTCAATTGTTCTAAATTATTTAAGAAAAAATTAATCCTATCCTTAAATCCAATTACCTCAGAAATAATTTTCAGAAACCACAATTTCCAACGTGAGTGGAAATGTTTATGCATGTGAATGTAGGTATTTACGTGGAGGGACAGGGGGTACTGATGCAGGTTTGGACTATTTGGAGGAGAATGGAGAGAAATATGGGGAGATGAGATGTGTGTGTATAGATATGGCATGGATAGGGCCTAGATAAAGACCCAAAAGGAGATCAGAGTAAGAATCAATAAACTGGACGTAAAAATCCCATTGTTGCCTAAATTCAAGAGATTATGTTTAGGCAGAAACTGAAAGACTCATCTTCAAGCTCAGTGTTGTATATGAACGCCGCCCCCCACCCCTGGCCCCAAGACAAGCGAGAAGAGATTTGTCACTGCTAAAGACAGTGGCAATCTAACGCAGGTTGAAAACAAAAAATGCTATCTATGACAACCACTGCTCCAGTTTCCCCCATGAAGGCTGGGCAGAGCTTAAGTAGTCATGGCTATTTGACCCTGCTACCATGTTCAAGGGTACTTCCTGATGAAAGAGCAAGGTTCTGCCATTGTTCATATCATTCTGTTTACTCACCAAGGAGCTTGGGAAGGCCTACAACAAATATACTCTATTGAGATAGACAAATACAAAACCAGGCCTTAAGGAAAGAAGGATATGAAAATGCCAAAATTAGACTCAACAGAGATGCTGTGCGTAAGTTTCAAATTAGGCTCTTGAATTTCCTAACAAAAAGACAAACAGAGTCAATATATACATAAGATTATATTCAAAGAAGGAAGCTCTGTGGAAAGCAATGATTTCTTAAATAAATTTCTCATAAAAGAGTGTAAGTTGAAGGCACAAAGTAATTGAAAGAGGAATGCCCCAACGACTTTTTTAAAATGTTTGTATGATTATAAAAGTTATACACACACATCATGAAAATTTGAAAAATGAAAAAAAGTATAAAATGAAATTAAAATCATACATAATCATGCCAATATTTTGGAGAATTTTCTTCCAGATAGATACAGAATCAGATACAGATACAGATACAGATACAGATACAGATACAGATACAGATATAGATACAGATACAGATATAGATACAGTACAATTTATTTTTTCTTTTTTCTTTTTTTCATCCTCACCGAAGATATTTTTCCATTTATCTTCAGATAGAGTGGGAAGGAGGGGAAGAGAGAGAGAGAGAGAGAGAGAGAAACATTGCTGCAAGAGAGACATATCAACTGGCTGCCTCCCGCACGACCCCAACCATGGTCGGGCACGAACCGCAACCAGGGTACATGCCCTTGACCAGAGTCGAACCAGCGACTCATTGGTTTGCGGGCCAACACTCTAACCACTGAGCAAAACCGGCCAGGGCACAATTTATTTTTATCCTGCCAGATATTTAGGTTACTTTCAATGTTTAGCTATTTTTAAAATTCTACAATAAATGTTCTTGTTTATAAATCTGTGGCTAAGTTGATGATTATTTCCTTCATAAATTCTTAGCACTAGATTTTCTGAGTGAAATGATAGGAATGTTTTTAAGGCTATTGGAACATGTTTCCAAATTGCTCTAGACAAAATGAAAAATAAAGGCTAGACTTTTTAAATATACAAAAAAAAAAGTCCAATTTAAATGAATACTGTGAGCATCATGCCCCATTCACATGACTGTTCATCTCACACTTACTTTGCAGAGTTAGCAAAGTTTTCAGCAATTGACAGTTTTATAGGTAAAAGTTAAAGGTGTTTAATAGTCATCTTTCAGTATCATCAAGGTATTGGTTCCAGGACACCACCACTATCACCCCAGGACACTAAAATCTATGGAAGCTCAGGTCCCTTATAGAAATGGCATAGTATTTGCACATAACCTATGTACATCCTCCTGTATACCTTTGTGAAAAGAGATGACCACAGGAACTTTATCCTGTACTCTGAACTCCATCTTGTTGGCAAATAAATTGCGCTAACCTTGCTGACTTGTAAAAAAACAAGTTATTTACTAAAAAATACACTTTCTAAGATTGTATGAAATAGCTGTGCTTTTTAAGGACTATGCAAAAAATGTTTCTTTCCCAATAATAGAAAGAGATGTTCATGAGAAACCAATAACACTGGCCAGTGTTGCTCGGTGGTTAGAGCATCAACCTGCATACCGAAGGGTCTCAGGTTCAATTCCCGGTCAGGGCACATACCTGGGTTATAGGTTCTATCCCTGGCCCAAGTCGGGGACACATGTCTCTCTCACATTGACCTTTCTTTCTTTCTTTCTTTCTTTCTTTCTTTCTTTCTTTCTTTCTTTCTTTCTTTCTTTCTTTCTTTCTCTTTCTTTCTTTCCTTCCTTCCTTCCTTCCTTCCTTCCTTCCTTCCTTCCTTCCTTCCTTCCTTCCTTCCTTCTTTCCTTCCTTCTTTCCTTCCTTCCTTCCTTCCTTCCTTCTTTCCTTCCTTCCTCTCTCTCTTTCTCCCCCCTTCCCTTCCACTCTCTCTGAATATCAATGGAGTCCAGCTGGTGTGGCTCAGTTGGCTGAGCATCGTCCCATGCACCAGGAGGTTGCTGGTTTGACTCCTGGACAGGTCACATGCCCCATTTGCGGGCTCAGTCCCCAGTAGGGGGCATGCAGGAGGCAGCCAATGGATGTTTCTAACTCTCCCTCTCCCTTCCTCTCCCTGAAATCCATATATTTATATATAGTCAATGGAAAAATATATACTCAGGTGAGAATTAACAAACAAACAAACAAAAAGATAAGTTTCCCTTCAACATAATTATTGATAAACAGCTAATGTAACCTGAATGCTAATCCCCAGACAGGACACTTTTCTGGTTGCTTCCAGAATCTGTGTTTCTGAATTTGCGATTCAACCACCCAAATAAATGTTTACATTGCCTGGCAGCCTTACTGTTTTCTCTCTGTCAACACTTTAAAACATCTCTAGGATACTTATAATACCTAATACAATGTAAATGCTATAAATACTTGTTATACTGTATTGTTTAGGGAATAATGACAAGAAAAAAACCTGTACATGTTCAATACAGATGCACCATCATAGGCCTAACTACATAGTACTCATCCCCAACATAACATTTTTTTCAAATATTTTTGATCCGCTGTTGGTTGAATCTATCGAGGCAGAACCTGCAGATATGGAAGGAAGACTAGTTATAATTTAAATTTGTTTACTTGTGAGATGGCATGTGAGGTCTCTGTCCCGTGAGAGCAGCAGCATTCTATTTCTTGGTTATCATTATATCCTCATTTCCCATAGCAGCACCTGGCAGGTGGTGGACATTTAATGGAAGGTCAAGTAATTAATGAATGAATTTCATTGTCCTGTGTTTACAGGCAATTTATATTTTCTATTCTGTGAACTGTTTTTGCGCACTGAAATGTTAGCAACACTTTTCTAACAATAAATATAGCAAATTGATGTCCTATGCAGCTTCTTGTTGCAAACTTTGACAGAGGCATATCGTTAAAAAACAGCTAAATATAAAGTTAAGAAAACGAAAAGTGAATTCAACATGGTGCGAATATATAGCGTTAGAAGTTGGCCTTGACCCGAGGAGGATTCCCGTTAAGTATTGATTTCGATGAGAAATCCACTTAAGGTAACATGAGACCAGGAAGGGCTGGGAAGAGGGCATAAGTTCACATCCGAGAAATTCATTCTACAGAGGAACTTGCACAAGTGCTCCCCAAATATATTCATTCATTTACACAAAAACTCTGACTCAAGGGCCCACTCTGAGCCAGGCACTACGCCAGACGCTGGGGCTAAGGCAGTGAGCAGAAGAGGCCGGGTCAGGTGCTGGCCCTGGGGAGTCCACGCTCCCGTGTCTGCAGCTTGCTCCGGCACTGTTCACAGGCATAAAACAGTAAAACACTGAAAGCAACCTGAGTAGCCACCGTTAGCAACCCATTCTTAAACTGTAGTAAAACACTGTGCAAATTTTTATGCATACTGACTATAAAAATCATATGTTCAAAGGAAACATCACTTCGAGAACAGTATATAGTATGGGTCCAATTGTGTTTAAAGAAAGGAGCTTCTACCTTTCATTTTATACACTTCAGAACTGCTTATTTACAACAAGTTTGGTGTAAACTTTATTAGAATAAAAAGAAAAGTAAGGGCTAGGTCTCCACACAGTAGCCAAAGACAAAATATTTCTCCTCTGACTTCAGGGGGACAGAGCGTGTGCTTCCCCTCATCAGCAAACAGATAAGTTCAAATGACTAACTCAACTAAACAGCCTCATTCAAACTACCAAACACCACGGTGGGAGTGGGGTGTGCTGTTTTGTTGGCAGCGGTTCTCAACCTGTGGGTCGCGACCCCTCTGGGGGTCGAACGACCCTTTCACAGGGGTCGCCTAAGACATAACAGTAGCAAAATTACAGTTATGAAGTAGCAACGAAAATAATTTTATGGTTGGGGGTCACCACAACATGAGGAACTGTATTAAAGGGTCGCGGCGTTAGGAAGGTTAACCACTGTGCGTTGGTTTATTTGGTTTGCCTACCAATCTGTCAATTGTTTAAAACTTTGTTAACTCCACAAAGCAGGTGTGAGCTAGGCACTCTCACAACTCTTGGTGGAAAAGGATATGGTTCTTATATTCATTTTAACTGGTTTTCACAATTTATTTTTAAAAGTCTAGTCCTTCATTTCTCATTTTGTCTACAGCAATTTGGCAACATGCATCAATAGCCTTAAAAAGTGCTCCCATCACTTCACCTAGAAAATATAATGCTAAAAAACCTACCAAGGAATAATCATCAATCCAGTCATACACACACACACACACACACACGCACACACACACACACACACACACACACACACACAAAAGCACTTACGGCAGAAATTTTTCCAACATGGCTATAAACCTATAAGCAAAGTTACCAATGTTGAAAATAGCTGAAGTCAGAATCCAATTAATGTCTGGTATAGTTGATTTTAATTTTATGATGTGAGTTTTAAGTTATTTGATGTTTTTCCATGAAGTTGTCCGACTCCGGAATGCCCGTGTAATACATCCATGTAATACATCCTTTATCTCTAGCATTAGAAAATGAGTCTTGCTCTGTACTCTCTAAATACATGTTGAACAATATTTAATGAATATTATTTTGAAGGGCTGCCAAGTCACTCGCTCACACTGGGCACACATCTGCCTTAGTCCATCCCAGGGGAGATAGCTGGCCTTGTGGGAATTGCAGAGGAGAAGCCACCAGGAAATGAGCTACCCCAGGATCTCCCAGAGAGAGTGTGGTCATGCCATACCTGCTGCTCTCAGCACACCTGCTCCTTTTCATCTCTATTAGCCTCTGCTTCGTTTGGTGCATAGTCCGACCTGGCTGCCCCAGTCCCTCTGTCAGCATAACAACTCTCAATACGCTTTTGACTTCTGCCTCATTGCCAACTCTCTTGGTCTCTCAGTCTCCTAACTCCAAATTCCTTCCAAAGAAGAGTTATCTAATCGGCTCAGCTGAATCTCCTAAGTCAATCTCACAAGTCATTGAACCTGGAGAGGGAACATTATTGACTCAGGTCTAATCAAGGCCACCTGGAGGGCAGAGTTAGGCTACAGGCAGGGGAGGCAGTGGTAGACAGGTCTGAGTCCCTTGTATATCCTTTGGATAATCCTCCTTAAATATTGCTCTGTCGGCACAGGGTGTCAAACGTGAGCAGAGGGTGACAGCTTTGTGTCAGAGAGAAGCTGTGGCAGCCTGACTCGGAATGTCAAGGCTGAGATGAGATGAGAAAGGCATCCAGATAAGGGGCAGCAATGGTAGCTTGGTTTATACCAGGAACCTGGTTCACACCAGACCAAGGAGGGTGTCCACGCAGCAGCTGGCATGGGGTGTCAGTAACAGAGGTGACGAGGGCATCTGCAAGGGAGACTGCAATGGGGCAGCTCAACATGGAGTGAAGAGGGCATTCTTGTGGCCTGGCACAGGGTGTCAGCACCCAGTGGGGACGAGCAGGGTGTCCACACCCAGAGCACAGAAGCAAGTGAAGACTAATCACGTATTAGGGGCATTAAAATAAATAATATATGTTGAGGATAAGGTTCTCACTGTCAGTGTTACAAATATGAAAAGGAAGAAAATTAGAATGAACCCTGTGATCCTGCCAAAAAATGTACATAGTCTGAATCAAATCATGAGGAAGCAACAGAAAAAAAATCAAAACTGAGGGACATTCATCAGCAGTGTGCTGGTACATGTTGAACAACTACCTCTCCAGAAGGGGACAATCGAAAACATTTATTTGTAGCACTTCCATAACATACAGAATCTCGCGATGGCCATTTCAACATGATCTCAACCTGCCTTCCAAGTTCATAGAAACTGAGCAATCAGCTCTCATGATCCAGTATGAGCCAGCTCCAGCATATCTCCCTGTACAAAATCACTGCAGTACTCAGCAGCGTCAAGATCATGAAAGTCAAGGAAATACTGGGGAATGTTCCAGCTTAAAGGAAGCTAAAGTGTGATAACTAAATGCAACAGGTGTTCCTCAATTGAATTCTTCGCTATAAAGATATCATGAGAATAGATGGCAAAACTTGAATAGGGTCTGTGAACTAGACACATCAGTGTTAATGTAGTAGGTTGAATGGTGGCCCTCAAAAAGACATGTCTGCATCCGAACTTCCTGCACCTGTGCACGTGACCTGGTTGCAGAATCACCTCCCACAATTCAGGTCCTGCCCGCATTGCACAAGTAAAGCCCAAACACTGAGACACCTGTGCCTGGACATAGATAAATGTTTATTTGATTTGGACAAAGCAAGAGGACAGGGAGAGCAAGATTTCTCAAATCCATCTCTATCAAAAAGCAAAAGTAATGAGGTTTGACGCAGCTAGGGAACACGGGAGGGGGTGTTCCAGGGAACGGAGAGAGAAGTCTGTGTTTCTTGAGTCATAGGTGATGTTTTTATGTATCAGACTTCTGGGTGTCAGCAGCTGCTCACAGCTAACTTGAAGACATTCTTTCCTTCCACAAAACAAACTCATAAATTCCTTTTGTGACCCCGAAGTTATCTCCTCCTGCTTGACAAAGAAACACCACATCAGCAAGGTATGACTCCCTTCAGGAGAACAAAAGGAGTTGAGCAGAGTGGTTAACATGTGAACAAAGGCCTAGTTAAGAATTAAAGTATTTCATTCTAGCTGCCAAAAATAATAAGGGCATTGAAATCACCAGGGAATTGCAAATCAAAACCACAGATACCACCTCACACCTGTCAGAATGGCTAGCATCAATAAGTCAACAAACAACAAGTGTAAGCAAGGATGTGGGAAAAGGGAACCTTGTGCACTGTTGGTGAGATCACAGATTTGTTTAACAACTATGGAAAACAGTATGGAGATTCCTCAAAAAAATTAAAAATAGAGCGGCCATAGGATCCAGCAATACTGTCATAGGATAGTAAGAAGCTGGGGAAATTCTAAGCAGGAGGAATGGGAAACTGAGAGAAGAAAATTAAACAAGGCCAGTTCGGCAGCCTGCAGCCAGCTTGTATATAGCAAGCTCTTATCTTCCCCCAACCAAGGATCCTTGAGAGCAAACGGTTAATATCTCTCCAAAGAATGCTGGAGAGGAGGGGGAAGGGAAGAGGAAGAGGAGGAGGAATCTTAATGCAACAGAAGAATACATCGCTAAATCATCCTAGAACTGCTAAAGACAGTAGAAAGGAGGGAGGAAGGGGAAGGAAGAGTGGACTCTATCTCATCCCACTGTCTAAACAGAGAAGCCAGCAGTCTCGGGATTAATTGCCAGGTGCTTCTCATAAATTCTGGGAAAGCCATAACGAAGTAAAACGGAGAGGGACCTTCAGAGTTAACCTGTACCAGGATATCTAGCAGAAGAATTTAAAAATCTATAGACAGAAGAGTATATAAGGCACAAACCCCACCACCTCACCCTCTCTTCAGATTAGTGAGAGCCCATCTGCGTTTCATAAGAGATGTATAGATTCTCTTGCCTTTGTTCTTCAATAAATGTGCATGCTTTAATTTTTTTAATAAATTGGTTTCATGCCCTGACCAGTTTGGCTCAGCGGTTAGAGCTTCAGCCTGCGGACCAGAGAGTCTCTCCTTCCCGCTCTATCTGAAGATAAATGCAAAAATGTCCTCGGGTGAGGATAAAAAAACAACAACAATCCCACTTCTGGGTATTTATCCAAAGAAAACAAAAACACTACTTCAAAAAGATATATGCACCCCTATGTTCATTGCAGCATTACTAGTACTAGGCAGATTTAGAAGCAACCCAGATGTCCATTAATAGATAAATGGATGAAGAAGATGTGGTATATACATATATATGTAATGGAATATTATTCAGCAATAAAAAGAATGAAATCTTGCCATTTTCAGCAAGATGGATCTAGAGAGGATTATGTTAATGAGTCAGACGGAGAAATAAATTTGCCATATGATCTCACTTACAAATGAAATCTTTTTTTTTTTTTTAAATCCTCACCTGAGGACACTTTTTGAATTCATAGAGTGAGAGGGAGAGAGGGAGGAAGAGAGAGAGAGAAACATCGATGTGAGAGAGACACATGGACTGGCAGCCACCCACACAACCCCATCTGGGGCCGGGACAAACTGCAACCGAGGTATGTGCCCTTAGTGGGAACCAAACCTGGGTCCCTCCAGACCGCAGGCCGATGCTCTAACCACTGAGCCAAACCGGCCAGGGCTAAATGAAATCTTTTTTAAAAAGTAAATGCGTAAACAAACAAACAAAAAATAGAAATAGACCCATAAATATAGAGAACGAACTGATGGTTGCCGAAGGGGAGTGGGGGTGAGGAGGGGGGTGGAATGTGAATAAATAAATAAAATAAAATAGTCAGAGTTTGCAATGATGTAGCCACAAGGAATGCTGACAGCCACTACACACTGGTAGAGGCAAGGGAGGATTCTGTCTCCCCTAGAGCCCTTGGAGGGCAGGCAGCCCTGCCAACACCTCGATTTCAGACTTCTGGTCCCCAGAACTGTGAGAGATTAAGTGTCTGTTGTCTTAAGTCACCTAGCTTGTGGTAATTTACTATGGCAGGTCTAGGAAACTAACAAGTTGCTTTCCTCGTTTTGACGGTTATGTAGGAGAATGTCTCTATGTGTCGTCAATGCATGCCAACCCGCTCGGCGTGACTGAGACATCAGGTCCAGCAATGACCTCAATTATGGCAATTACTCGCAAGTAGTTCGGGAAGGTGACGGGGTGTTATTTCTACTATTCTCACCATTCTTCTCTAAGTTTGAAATTATTTCTAAAGAAAAAGAAATCCCCATCCTAGATGGTCTAGTGATTTGGAGGAGGTGAGGGTGGGTTTTGTGGGGCTTTTTCGTGGATTTCTCGGAGATCCCCTGTAGGACACCCTTTAGCATCAACCATGCTTCCTCTAGTCCACTGCTTTCAGCTTCAGGGTGTCGATCAGGCCAGCCCTCTTGGCCCAGTCCACCCCCTCCTGGGCAGGAGACCCCAGGCCAGCCCCCTCCACAAGATCCACGCTTGGTCTCTGGGAAGCCTGCCATGCGTGGGCATGCATGATCATACAATGCACTCAGCTCTGCTCTCAAGCTAGGGCAGTGCCAGCCCTGCCTCTTGCCTTCATGCTTTCCAGTATGAGTCAAATACCCATCCCCAAACTCCAGAGGATGCTTGTAAAGGTCTCCAAATAATCCTCTTGAAGCCCCACTCATGTGACTTAAGGTGAAGGGAATGCAAAAGCCTCCGCTGACCCCTGGTTAAATGAACACACAGGACACTGACAACTCTCCCTTCTCCAGGCACAACTGTTTATGTCAGATATGAATGACCAGGTAGTGCTGGTGGAACAGGTGTGCACCCATCCTTCACCTGTGGGGGTTCCTAAACCCTTGCTTTTATTCTTGCCTTGGGAGATGTGCTGATGCTCTGAGACAGGAGGAGGGGCCACATTTCACAGGCCCCATCCCTGCACAGAAATTAAGTTGTGAAATTAAGTAACAGGTTTTTTCTTACTTACCTCTGCCACATTTTGTGCTGTTTCAACACCATACACTCCTCCCTTGTCTTCGGCCAAAACGCTTCCCTTGGTTTCCTCCAGCTGCTAAGTCTGCCCCTCCTCAGCTCCCTTCATCCCCCCAGTCTCGTGGTAGGTTTCTCGGAATTCTTTCCATCCTAAGCCCTATTCTCTTTTCACTCAACATCCTGTCCCTGGGCAATTTCATCCATTCCCACTGCTTCAGTTATCACTGGATTATGGGTTGTCTCAGTACTTATGATGGACACCTCAGGTTCTTTAAAACCTGGAAGAGCGAGATGGATTGATATTTAAATCTGACTCAACCCAAACAACTGAAGAGTTTAGACCATGAGGGGTCCAGCTGAGAAAAAAAATTTAGGAAGAGTTGAAAGAAAGGGGTGGGATCCAGGATGAGCCCCAGCCTCAAAGCCATGGAGGCACGGTGAACCTCAAGGGGGCTCCCTCAGGAGGAGACGCGGTACGTTTGCCTGGCTCACTCTGAAAGTCTGAGGGCAGACAGGAATGAAACGTGTCAATCCTGTACACTTTCTTCTGAGCTCTTGATTAAAGTAGTTTAAAATCTGTCTTAGAAATGGAAATAATTTTGAAATCTCAGCAAGGCAGTTGAGGATGGAGGGTGTGGAGTGGACTAGTGAAAGCACTGAGGCCTGCTTTGGACCTCTTCTGCTCACGGGCACACTCCAGCCCACCACCTGCCAGCCCTCTGGCTCCTCCTGCTTCTGCAGTGGCTAAGTCCCAGCATTTCTGCGCCAGAGCTAACTGCAAACAGTCTGTCCCATTTATCACCAAGTCTGCGCTCTTACTCGTCAAGCTCCATGTCTCATATTTAGCTTCAGAAAACATGGTTACCATGGCTCTGTTTCTTTGTTTCTAAAACATCCCAGGAGAGAAATCTAGCTGCCGTATATCTACCCTGCTGGAGCGGCTTCCTTCTCCCCCAGGGAAACCAAAACTTAACCTTGGCAAAGCACTCAGGCTGCTAATCCCCTCACCTCCGTGACTGCTCCATGCATATTAGAATGGTGCATTTATCTACGTATTCATTTCATTTGATTGAGCTCCTCCTCGGGCATATTTTTTAAGTGGTAGTTGAGCAAGTCGATCTTGTAGAATGCAATCAGAAAACAACGTGATTCTTTCCTTCCAACCTGTTCTATGGGTGAGCCCTTCCCTGAACCTGGATGTGAGCTAGGGCAGATGGCAACACTCTAGGACAATCAAAGAGCCTCTGGCTGCTGCCAGTCCCCAGAAAGGTCTCACTTCAGTAATGAAAATGTCCAGCCTTACGCAATTTAACTGAGGTTTCTCCGCTCACCAAGCCCGAACCTGCTGTTATAGGAAACCGGGGTAGGAAAAAGAAATGGGTTGAGCCTTTCCTCCCATTCCCATTCCCCTTCCTCTCCTCACTCACCAGGCTTCCTCTAGCCTCTCTGGTATGAAAGAAAGGGGAGAATACAGGGAAGAAGAGAGGGTTGGGGTAGGGAAGGCCTTACTTGGCTAGCTCCCAGCTATCACAGCATGGGTCTCCTCTGGCCACGACAGACGTTCACAGCTCAGGCTCTTTGGGCTGGGAGGATGGCCACGTCTAACTCTTGCATTGGGTGCTTTTAGGGGTTCTTAGGAAGCTCCTGCCAGAATACTGGTAGTTCTTCCTGGGATTTGGGCCGCTGCTGCTTCTGTTATTTCCCTCGGACCCTGGGAATCCAGGGAAATACGCTCACTACTTCGGACTGTCCTTTGGGGCGGATTGGAAATGACTCCAGGAGAGAAGGGATGAGTCCCAGGACAAGACCCATAGGGGGTGAGCAGAGTGTGGGCAGGATTTCAGCCCCCCCCCCCTCCAGGGAGGGCTCTCGTGCAGGACACGATTTGCACCAGCTCCGCAGTGGCCTTGCCCATACCCAGAGCCTCTCGCGGCATCAGACGTCAGTCCTGGTGCACTGCAGACTCCTGGAGACAAGCTCCCTGCCAGGTGCCCTTGAAGCTCCTCTCACAAGGACTGACAGGAGGGCAAGCTCCCCACCCTTCTTCCTGGAAGACCCCTGAGACATGCTCACTTCTTCTCCCTAACCCTGGCCTCTCTGGCCTCTCCACCTCAGCCCTTTCGTTCCCTTGGGGTGGTGACAGGTCTCTGTGTTGCAAGCTCAGGTTTGGTTCGGGGTTTGTTTTGGTTTTTTACTTGCTTGTGTTATGGCGTCCTGTGTAAGGTCACTCGTTTGGAACCTCTCTGCAGAATACGGAGTCTGCGGCCAATTACTGTGTTCCCAACCTCTGAACCTCAGCTGACACCAGAGCGGAAAAGGCCATATTTTAACATCCTGCCACATATTATTTATTCCATTTTGATCAAGGCCTCTTAACTCACAAAACCTTTTTAAAAAAATAAAAATCTGGTGTTCAGAGAGGCCTTGCCCTTTTGGGCTTTCTAGAACTACTAAATAGATTTTCCAGAGAGCAGATGCTGAGGTTTGCTCATGCAAACGAATTAGCACTACACGAGAACACGTTTACCAGCACGGTGGACGGAAAACAAACTCTAATGAAAGGTGCCGAGCTTGTTTGGGAATGGCGAACCTGGGAGATTGTTCTCTCTGCTTTTCTTTGTCTCTGTTTTTTGATGTGTTCCAGCTTTCCTTCCGTGAGCCCAGACTGGTTCACACGCCTCCCTCTGCAATTCCAAAATACAAAGAGCTATGGGGAAAATAATAAAAATAAGTAAATCAAGCTCTGAAATCTAAGGATTATTTTCCTCATTAATTCTACATAATTGATTTAACCTGGACTGAAGTGAGGCTACTTAAAGCCTTTATCTCAGTGTGGATTTTCAAATACTTGACCGGAGAAATAATACCGCGTTGCTTACAGGAAGCCTCCCCAGGCCCTGCTGGGCGTGTTAGGTAATAAACAGTATATGCGCAATACCACCTTCTAAAATCCAGCAGTAATTCTGAATTCCATAACACATTAGTCCCTAAAGGTTTCGGGTAAGTGCTTATATAAGCCTTCTGTAGAGGAAAAAGAATATCGAACTTTGCTATTATTTTTCTTGTTCTACTAGCTTCTCATTATAACTAACTCATTTCCGCCTGCAGTCCTTGTACAAGCTACTTCCCCACCGCCCTGGCTGTATCTGCACTTTCAGCAAAGTCAAGGTTAGACTGTGCCTCCTTCAGGTGGAGTTTCCTGGTTAGTCCAAGAGCTGTCTTCACTTGAATATCCAGTCCAGAACTGGAACATATGTTTTCCCAGGTCACATTAGTCTAGGCTTTAAAGAGACACAATAACTTATCATTTAGTGGCAGCTCACCCAGCTGTCATTGTGGGACTTCAGCCTCTTCCCAAGACCTTCCCTTTCCATTTCTTCTGGGAGTTCCTAGGTCAGGTTCAGCAAGCTTCTGCCACCCTGCCTTTCATGCGCCCACACTCACCCCCAAAACCCACCATAAATATGGTGCATGGATAAAGACCCTCTTTCCTAATGAACACTTCAGAATGGTCCTCCACCCAGAACACAAACTAGAAGAATTGGGTGGAGGTGGGGGGGGGGGGGCTCAAATTTGCTGGTTCTCTCTACATGGTCCTTATGTGCACGGAATTTGAGAATTACTGGTTTAAAGGTTTGCAGATCAAGGGCGGGTCACAAAATTTGAGAGATGAGGTATGGTTCTAATGAATGTCAATGACAGCTGCAGCCTTCAGCCGTTCCCCTAGGTGGTCATGTTACTGTGTACTTCATGCATCATTTTCATAATAACAGTTAATAATTTTCAGTCATCTTTGTCCAATCTTGACCCTTGTCTAATAATTCAGTGTTTTCTTCACCATTTAAAAAGTAATTTTAAACCACACACCTATCTCGTGAATTTTTTCAGGAATAGTCTTCTGCCACGTCTGGCTCCTCCTACTTCTCTCCTTTCTCCTTCTTTCCCCTTTTCTCTTCTCTCACCTTCCTCTTGGAAACAAAAAAATTCCTCTCCCTCTCTCCTGCAAAACAATTTTGGATCTTTTGGTACTGCGAGCATAATCTAAGGTATAATTAAGGGTGTAGAATGGGATACACTAAGCTCCATCTACAGTACAAAAATCACTGCTACCGGAATTCCATGATGGTTTCACATGGTCTCTTGCTTCTGCATCTCTGTTGTTACCTGAACAGACACACTTGTAAAACGCCTTAGTCAATATTACTGCCATCATCTGAAGGGCATTGTGGGCTGAATGGTGGCCCACACTATGTATCCACCTGGAACCTGTCAATGTGACCTGTGTAGATGTCTAAGGATCTCAAGATGAGATCACCCCAGGTTATCTGGAGGGGCCTAAATGCAATGAGAAGCATCCTAAAAAGAAGAGTAAAAGACACACAAAATTGGAGTGGTTCCCTAAAGAGATTTGTTTGTATTTTTTAAGAGTTTCTTTATATAGTAAGGATGGAGAAGAAATTTTTTTTCTTTTTATAAATTCAACACAGCATGGTAATCTCTGTAGGGAGTAGAGAGAAACTGCGACGCAAAGGGTCCAGGGACTGACTCCACAGGAGTTACAGAGCCTGCTGCAGAAAATCAGCAGGCTCTGCAGAACTGAAATGGATCACCTTGTTAACCCATCTCTTTGTTATTTAGGCAAAATGGCTAGTCCACTTATTGCTCCCTATTCTGCCAGCAAGTTTGCTCTCGATGGGTTTTTCTCCTCCATCAGAAAGGAATACTCAGTGACCAAAGTCAATGTGTCAATCACTCTATGTATCCTCGGCTTCATAAACACAGGTAAGGTCAAGAGATTGGAATAAATGGCCTGCAGATGGATCGTCTGCCTTACCATTGTGGGTAAAGAAGATGCTGAATTCCCTGGTTCATGTTTAATGAGCTAAAAGCCAGTGAGAGCACGAGTCCTCATTTAATGAAGCACCCCTGTCCCTAGCGGAGCCTCTGATTAGTCTTTGACCCGCTTCTTTCCATTCTGACCACCAAATATGCTGAGTGACACCACACTCATCACCTGATCCTATTCTGGACTCCTTCCATCCTCTTGGACTTGCAATGGCCATTACTTTGCTATGTGTGGCTTATCAAATACAAGTTGGTTTTTCTTCATAATGTCACCAGTAGTAAGACATAGCAATATATGAACCCTTTGATAGGATGCACTGAGAAAGACACAGGATTGTTTTCATTGTATTCTTGTCAAATGGCATAACCTCATTCCAATTATAAGAGAACAATGGGCAAACCCATGAGTGACAAGGAAAGACTGAAGAACTGTCACAGATTGGAGGGAAAATAAGAAAAATTGAATACTAAGTGAAATCCTGGATAAGATCCTAGAACATAAAAAGGGTATTAGTGGGGGGGGGGGGGGGAATAAAGTCTGTAGTTTAGTTAGTAACATTGTTCTAATTATGTCATACCTGTTCTTGATAATTGCACAATGGTTATGTATGATTTTATGATTAGGGGAAGTAGGGTGAAGGATACAAGGGAATACTTTGCGTAATTTTTATAACTTTTCTGTAAGTCCAAATGCAAGTTTATCTAAAACATGTGTCAGGTATAATAAGAAACCTTTATGTAAAGAGTGAGTAAATTGAGTAGCAGTGACAGAATGAGAGAGAGAAAGACAAGTGCACAGTGAAACGAGAAAGGGATGGAGAGAGACAGAAGCTGTTCAAGAAGAACATGAAAATCTGGAAGGAGATTTTCCTTCTAAGTGAAAGTGCTTAGTGTTGACAAGGGAGCAAAGGCCTGGATTCTTGTCCTCTTCCTTTTGCAAGCCAGTAAATCATTATCACATAGCACTCTCTTGTTGCCCACTGACACTTCCCATTGAGCTACCGGGTCATCGTATAACTTCTCTCTGTTCTGCTCGCCTGTGTTACTCCCTCACCCCCAACCAAAACACCCAAGAGAAGGACGTGATTCAAATCTCTCAACTAATTAGCTCTAACTGCCCCCCACCAATCTCCATCCAGGAAGACAGGACCTGTATTAAGCCTCTCTTTGCCCAACAGACCCTAAATATACTCAGTCCTCTCCATATAGTCCCTCTAGGGCCTATGGGCCTTTCAGAGCACTGGCAAAGAGCCCCTAATGGCTAAGTTATTGGTGTCAGCAGGCCTTTCATCGTGTAGATTCTACTTGTCTTGGATAACCCTACTCTTCTCTTATCATTTAACAGACTCAGCCATGGAGGCAGCTTCTGGGATATTCAACTCAGAGGCAGCTCCAAAGGAAGACTGTGCCCTGGAGATCATCAAAGGGGGGGCTCTGCGCCAAGAGGAAGTGTATTACAGCAAATTAGCATGGAGCAATCACCTGCTGAGAAATCCAGGGAGGCATATCCTGGAATTTCTCACCCTAAGATATTATAATATGGACAAATTTATAAACAACTAGAAACTTCCTTAGGGCTGTGCATGGTAAGGGTGCTTGGGACGGTTCTGCCTCATATGTATCTGAGCTCCATCCATGAAGGCTTGCCCAGAGAGATAAATGAGTCTCCCAGAGTTGCAAGTCATGCCTCACATCTTACAATGTGAAGGAGTTCCTCTAACACTTGTGCAGTGGACCTGTAATTATACCAAATGTCATGAATCAGCAGTATCTATGAGGTTTTGGGAGTTCCTATTTTGTGTGTTAGTTTATTTTGTTCATTAGATTCCACATATGAGTGAAATCATATGGTACTTGTCTTTCTCTGACTGGCTTATTTCACTTAGCCTAGTGCTCTCCAGGTCCATCCGTGCTGTAGCAAAGGGTAAGAATTCCTTCTTTCTGATGGGAATCTGCAGCTGTGAAATTGTTATTAACCATAGGTGTAGTTACATGGTAGTTGTATCAAATTTACCTCATATATAATAATGTTATGATGCTTAATACAATACTAGTTACTATACAGGTCACATAAACTTTATAAATCATAACCGGTAATTGTAACTTTAGTTCATTCAGTACGGTTCCTTTAAAACCATAACCTATACAAGCAAAAGTTATCAATGTTCATTTCTTATTTTGTGGTCTGAATCTTTTCATTGTTTTTGAGTTGAAGAAATCACCCTACTCTTCATTTAATGGACATAATATCTTCACTATTCTGCATATTTCAGATACTTTTTATTTTTATTTTTTATTACTATTTTTTTAATCCTCATCTAAGGATATTTTTCCATTTATCTTCAGATAGAGCAGGAGGGAGGGAGAGAGAGAGAGAAACATCGATATGAGAGAGACACATCGATTGATTGCCACCTGCACAAACCCTAACCCTTGGCCAAAATCAAACCCAGGACTCTTTGGTCTGCGGGCCAACGCTCTAACCCCTGAGCCAAACCAGCCAGGGCAACTTTTTTTTTTTTTAATGGAGATAGCATGTCTTTTTTTTTTTTTTTTCTTTATTGATTTTAGAAAGAGAGGAAGGGAGAGGGAGAGAGAGATGGAAACATCAATGAGAGAGAACATCGACTGGTCGCCTCCTGCATTCCCCCCACTGGGGATTTGGCCCACAACCTGGGCATGTGCCCTGCCGGGAATCAAACCAGTGACCTCTTGGTGCATGGGTCGACGCTCAACCACTGAGCCACACTGGCTGGGCTCAGATACTTTTTCTATTATTTTTTTATTGCTCCTCTAGGAAGGAGGACACCTGGGTTGAATCACTAGGGAAAACCCACAGAGATGGAGGTCTCTGGAAACTTGAGCCACAGAACCTATGCTTGTTTATTGCACTCAGAGTATATGGGACATCAATACTTTACATGTGAATGCCCAATTATTTTTTAGAAGTTTGGAGAGAGGGGTTGTGGTTCAAATCCCGCCACTCACACATTTGGTCATTCATTCAATCAATGAATATTTATTAAACACTAGCCAAGTATCGCCTGACTACAGCCAAATAGGAAATAAGACACCAGCTATATTAACAACTCAACAAACCCTATTTAGTCAGGTCCCAAACAGGTAAGAGATGGCAAATTGGATAATTTTAGTAGAGATTAATAACAAGAGGATTATTTACAAAAGTGTGGGCAAGGTCAAAGGACAATCACAAGAGATAATGTAGTATATCAGGGCTAGTTGCAACTGTTTCCAAGTCTAGGCCCACCACCATAGGGACAAGAGGAGAGAATGGTTGTGAAAACCCAGAGATAGAAAGAACTGTTTATAGAGTGCCACATGGAGAGAGTTATGCCATTCATATAAGTGATGCAGCCATCCCACCAAGGACCTTGAAGGAAAGATCTGAGGGAATAAATACCCCAGCCTCACTCTCTTCCTGCCCTCTGATTTTTAGCTGATAATTTCTATTAGCTAATAGAGGTGCAAGGGAGCAGGTTAATATAAACCACACAGGTCAACCTTCCCCATGCACAGAGCAGGGTGGAAAAGGATGGAGCATGTCCTGGAGGGACAGGCAGTATATCCAGCGTGAACTCAGCACTTTCAAATGTAGGGCTTCCATGGTTAGGGATTCCAGGGCACAAGAAATTAGGTCTGAAAACTGAAGTCATTCACAGCTCCTAGTTTACTGTCTTCATTAGCATAACATTACAACTCCATTGTCTTTATCAGCAAGACTTGACTATTCCAAGCAACTTTTGTCCAGGAAGATAAATGTGGCAAATCCATTTTAAAATGCTCAACTTTTCAACAGACAGCATGAAATGACTGTTAACCCTTCAAGAGTCTTTGGAACCCTCACCTCACTGTGCTCACCAATCCCAAATGACTGCATCATGGTCCTTACCCAATTCTAATCAACCCACCACACTAAAGACCCACCTGAAACTAGATCCAGTACCTCTTCAATTCCCCAACTTTGCCCGCCCTATTCTTGAAGGCCACTCAGACTCCATCAAGGTAGTTCCCCTCGCCTACCTAGGTAAGAAATAAGGTCAGCCCTACCTCACCAGCAGGGTGTTGTGGGGATCCTCTCGGAGCCGGCACTAGAGTGGCAGGGGTTCCAACAGCTGGGGCCAAGCTCCAATGTCAGTACCAGCAGCACCACGGCTCTTGTCATTGAACAAGTTGTGGAATCCAAAAGCAATTCCGCTCTTTCGGAGTGAGCACTGTTGCATTTTCCTAATATTTCAAAGGGGAGAAGGAAGACAGTGTACATTCACTCAATGTGCATCATGTAACTCCAAGGACCTCCCTTGGCCATGTCTCTTTCAAAGTGCTTCCTGCTGGCTCCACCTCTGACCCCCTGAAAATTCAGCTCCCACCCTGCTTCCCCTCCCTCATTGATCATATAAAGTGGATTCTGAGTCTAACTTGAGACCATTCAGCAATTTTTTTAAAAAAATAAAGATATTCTCTTACTTCAAGAATTATTGTACTAACTGTTAGGAAAATAAAAAATTCACAAAATATTACATTCGTGATTAGGGCTAACCCTAACAAAAAAAATTTTAAACAGCCTTAATGTCTACCCATGGGACATCAATATTATGAAATCACTCTATCATGATAAAAAGGAATGAGGTAGATTTATAACCTATACAAGTAAAATAACTCACATACAAGGACCTTCAAGACATACTGTTAAGTGTATAAAACAAGTCGCTTACAAATAGGTATAATATAATCCACTTAGGTTGAAATTTTATACACATACACATATACATGCCTTCCCATTGCGTGGGGGCGCGCACGCGTTTGTGTGTGTGTGTGTGTGTGTGTGTGTGTGTGTGTAATAAAGAGGTTAACTTGCATAACTCGTTATTCTAAGACCTTATAAAATTAGGAGCTTCCCTCTGAGGAGCAGACCTGTGATTCTTGTAATGGCATTGTTATGGGTTGAAATGTGTCCCCAAAAATTGTATGTTGAAGTCCTAATCCCCAGTACTTCAGGAAAAAACATTTACTTCATTCACAAATCAGCACAGCCAGGAGGGCTCGAAGGCCATGATCCAGAGTCATCTGGAGGCTTGATCACGTATGTGTCTGGTGCCTGAACTGAAAAAGCTTGAACAGCTGGAGCCTGAAACACTTAAGAGCTCCTCGGGCATCTCTATCTTTTCATGTCCTCTCCACACGATCTCTCAGAATAGCAGCTTCAGGTTTCTGGACTTCTTTTTTTTTTAATTTTTTTTTTCTTTATTGATCTTAGAGAGAGAGGAAGGGAGAGGGAGAGAGAGATAGAAACATCAATGAGAGAGAACATTGATTGGCCACAACCTGAGCATGTGCCCTGACCGAGAATTGAACTGGCGACCTCTTAGTGCATGGGTCAACGCTCAACCACTGAGCCACACTGGCTGGGGTTTTGTCTTGTTTTGTTTTGTTTTGTTTTAATATGCTTTTATTGATTTTTGAGAGAGAGGAAGGGAGAGAGAGAGAAAGAGAGAGAGAAACATCAATGAAGGAGAAACATCGATTGGCTGCCTCCCACACGCCCCCTACTGGGGATGGAGCCTGCAGCCTGGGCATGTGCCCTGACCAGGAATCAAACTAGTGACCTCTTGGTACATGGGACAACGCTCAACCCACTGAGCCACACCAGCTGGGCTGCTGGACTTCCTAATGTGGTTCAAGGCTCCAAAGGCACATGTCCCAAGAGAAGCCAGGCAGAAGCTGTGTTGCTTTTTATGAGCAACCATATGCTGTTGGTTGAAGCAGTTAGGAAGATTCACCCCAATTCAGAGGAGAGGGGAAAACAGACCCCACCTCTTGGTAGAGGACTGGCGTGTTACATCAGAAGAACATGTGGGATGGGGTACCTATTGGGGTAGCCACCCTTGGGAAACAGCATCTGCCATAAGCCCCCTACTAGAATGTTGGCTCCACGAGACAGGGTTTTGTCTGCTTAGTCCAGTGTATCTCCAGAACCTAGAGGAGTGCCTGGCAAGTAGGTGCTGAGTCAGAGATGATCATGAGGTGTCTGGAGGCAAGAGATAAAGTGTCATACCAGTCCCAGATTCAGGGGTTTCTGCAGGTGACACAAATGGGGAAGAAGCTAGGTCTGCAAGAGCTGGGGCCCTGTAGATCACCAGCAGGATGGGGGTAGGAGGCTGATTAGGAGGGAAGGGGATGAGTGCTGAGACAGAAGCATGATCAGATGACAAACTTACAGCCAAAGTCAGATTAAAATGAATTTCGCTTTTAGCCTGAACTTTAAGGGTCTCCTTAAGCCCAAAGACATATTAAGACTTCAGCCTGTGTTCAGTATGAATCAGCGGCTCCCTGATTCTGCTCACTTATCATTCATTGGCCTGCATGGGGAAAGTAAGAGAAGCTATGAAATAATATTGATGTTTTTAATAAATTAAACCTTTGCTCATTCCATGGGTGTGTTGATAAAAGTTTAACAACTGGCCCTGATTTGTAATATTTGCTATGGCCATGATGTAAATACTCTCACCATGGTCAATTTCAAGTGTCCAACTGACATCACTGCATGTTTATGAGACGAGATACGCACCACCAGCTCTCTCAAACCCATACAGCCAGCTCCAGCATCACCACCCTGACTTTCTCTTTCCACAGTCCTGACAAAATTAGCTATTCTTAAAGGCCCGGCTCAATACCTCACTCCTCCTCCAAGGACTCGAAAGTAACAGAACAGCTTGTTTCTACCCCTGCCAGGGAAAGAGGGGGAACAAGAGCTCCTGAAGACAGGGGACACTCACACCCTTCAACTCTCAAGGTGTCAGCGTCTTGCATGGAGTCAACAGCCTCAACTAAAGTGTCAGCGAGTCCTCACATTGACCTTCACGGTTGCTGGCTCTGCACCCCCGTCGTGGTAACAGGAACCCACTGAGAGTGGCTGAAGCAAGTAGACATTTCTTTTCCTCCCATCACAAAATGTCTGGGAAGGACAGACCAGGGCCTCAGGGAGCCAGGCTCCTTCTGTCTTTCCACTCAATGATCCATCCTCCTTCTTGTCTCTGTGAGGTCACAAGACATCTGCTCCACCTCCAGCATCACCCTGTGTTTCAGGCAAGAGAAACAGGAAAGTGAAGGGCAAAAGATGCACGGCACACCAGATGACTCTGGCCCCCGATAAAGAGCCAACTGGGGAGCCCTGTCCGAGACTTCAGTTCACATCCCATGGGCTAGACTCACATTGTGTGATCACCCCTACCTTTAAGAGAGGTTGAGGAAATGAAGCACATTCCCACCCCAAAAAATAGGGTTCTGTTAGGCAACCAGAAGTATTTGTCACAAACATAAGTCACAACAGAAGCAAGGACATAGAACAGAAGGACACAATTCTGAAAATGTCAGGCTCCTAACCATGGTGACAGGAGCCACTCCCAGTGACCATCTGCAAGGTCCTAGCTTGTCACAGCAAACCACTCCCCACCCCATGCTGAAGGACATCTAGACTTCTCATCTCTTCAAATTTCTCTGTAAGAAACAATGATTCTGTCTCTTCAGTAAAGAATGCATGAACAGCCCAGATATCAGGTAGCAGGGAGCCCGGAGGTGACCTCAGAGACACAGACTCTCGTTGGCACAGGGGACAGTCATCCCAAATGCTGGAGAGCTCTCGCTCAAGGACAGTTAGGTTTCACCTTGCCACCCAAGTCTGTCAGCACAAGCTGTTCTCTTTGGCTGCCTGCTCCAGGCCAGCATCTCGGACCCAAAACACCAAAGATTCTCCAGAGCAGTGGTCTCCAAAACTTTTGATCACACATTTCATCATTAAAAAATGATTAACCATATGTGTTTCTAATAGATCTATAGTTACTATTTATATAATATAAGCATGTAATATTTACTAACATAAAACATATGCAAAAAATAGAGATCTTAAAAGGACAAGATAAACAATAAATAGAAATTCTAGTATTTTCTCCCCGCACCCCAGTAGTTCCTCTGACGCGTCCCCTTTAGAGACCGTGACTCTAAAGTTGTGTTAGAGAAAGAAGTCAGACTATGTTATACTACTAACTAGTTCTTTGGGACCTAAGCTATAAGCCATCTCGGGTGAGCTCCCATTCCCTGTTCAGGGTGCTACATGTACCCCTTCTGGCATTGCCCACCATCCAGGGAATTTACCAAGAACCCACACTCTTCTTCATTAGTGCCCAGCTCAGAGCACTGGGTCACATATGCTAATCAAGTCCCAGAAGCATCCTTTAATATCTCAAGGGAAGTGTGCAAACCAAACTAATTTTCAGTTTCAGGGGAGAGAAAAAGACATTGGCCACCTTGATACAGTGCTCACGACGTCTCACAGTGTGTCCAACAACTCTTCTCAGTGTCACCCCAGCACCCCTAGATCTCCATCACACGTGAGAGTCACCAGTTATGGAGAATGCCAAGGGAAGTCAGGATACCCCTTAATACTAAATCCTCCCTCCTCTCAGTAGTTCCTTACCTAAGTTCTCTAGTTCTTAGACCTACGAGTTGTCTAGTTAGACTTGGAATGTGTCTGAATTTCTCATTTTTAAAGAGGCAGGGGGCATGGGAACAGGGAAAATGTGAAAGGATAAGGCAGATGAGAAAAGGGACAATTTTCAAAAAGGTAAAACAGGACTTAGAACCCCAAGCTCACAAGGAGGAAAACCCAGGAGAAGAAAAATTAAGTCTGCACAGATCCAGAACACATCGGATCAGGACATGGACCTAGAGCAACAGGTAATGCCACAGGGGGGGAATGGATTCTTAAAAACTACAAAAGTGACAGATGAAAACCCCCTGAGCTGGGGAGGCTTTGGAGATGGGAATTTCTGGGGAGCACGAAAAAGAAACAGAAGTCAAAGGGGAGGACACGTTTGCCCACTGCCTGGAACCAGAGGCTGGAATCTGAGGGACAGATCAAAAGACCCACACCCATGAGGCCTGAGGCCTGAAGGACCCAGAAAACATCCGAGTGTTGACATGTCTCTCTGTGCCTTGCTTGGCTGACCTGGGACTGTTGGGTTGGTGGACTTCCCTCCTGCTGTCCTTGAACAGTCCTGTGGTACCCTGAATTCCAGGTAACTGGACGAAAAGCTATGCCACCCCAGAACCAAAGAGCAAAGCTGTTCTGGCCAAAGACTTCCTTTTCACGGGCCTCCTTTTCGCCCTCAAGGGCAGCAGTGCCACCTAGTGGCTGACGGTGGTGGTGTACTGCACTTCACAGTTTCTTTCCCCAGTTCTTGCCCACGTTCTTTCTGCTCTAGGGCTACCACCAACTCTCACAGCGTGCCTGCTTATGAGTCACCGTTTAGGGCGGATGAACAGACCTAGTGGAGGCGGGCTGGGACTCAGTCATCTGGTGGGGCCGTCTGGCTGTAGCAGCCAAGCACATCGTTGGCTTTGAGCTGTGGGGAGCTAGAGCTGTTCAATAGCGACAGCTAGTGGTCACCCTCAAAAGCAAGGTGCTCAGAGCCTCACAGGAAAAGAAAGGTCAAGGGTTGGAGAAATAAAGACAGATTCTTGGCTGTGAGTGGAGGCTGGCATACATCCAAACCCATTCTTGGCTAAAATGGTACGTGGAAAACCCAAGCTCTTTAAAAATGATGTGCAAGGACCCGGGCTACCTCCCCAGCCACATCTTAGGCTACCTGCCCTGCGTTTCATTCTGGAGGACATGGAACTGCTGGTACTCAAGGTACTCTGCTCTTCCCACCATGCCTTGGCAATGCCATCTCTTCTACTCAGACAGCTCTACACCCTCCCCATGTCTGCTGAACTCCTGCTCATCCTTTAAGACTCAGCTCCAGCCCAGCCGGTGTGGCTCAGTGGTTGGGTGTCGACCCATGCACCAGGAGGTCACTGGTTCGATTCCTGGTCAGGGCACATGCCCAGGTTGTGGGTCAAATCCCCAGTGCGGGGCATGCAGGAGGTGGCCAATTGATGTTCTCTCTCATCAATGTATCTATTTCCCTCTCTCTTCCTCTCTCTCTAAAAATGAATAAAGAAAAAAAAAAAAAAGACAGCTCCACCATTACCTCCTCCAGGAAATTTTCTTCTCTTCCACCAGGCGGGATGGGTGCATTCCCACCCCATCCCATGCCTCTGTCATTTCTAT
This sequence comes from Tadarida brasiliensis, assembly GCA_030848825.1. Taxonomy (NCBI): domain Eukaryota; kingdom Metazoa; phylum Chordata; class Mammalia; order Chiroptera; family Molossidae; genus Tadarida; species Tadarida brasiliensis. Next base: position 34,536,383 of record CM061275.1, read on the forward strand.
TTGTCACTTGAGTTCACTACACTTTAATTTACTGAACACAGATTTGGGCATGTATGAATTATTTGATTAATGTTTGAGAAATAAAGGACTCATAGACCATAACACTGGGAAAGGCTTTAGAGAAAACAGCTCTACAGGAACAAAACAACTTTGCATTTCAAGGGAGAGGTGTAGATGGATTTAAAAGTCATTTCCCTGGGTTCCAGCCTGTAACTGTTTTCACCACACCACCATGTTTTTGCTTCTCTGCTAACACCCAGCAGCACTGAGCCCTCAAGTTGTTGGGAGAGGTTCCCACCTCTCAGCAGCTCTCCTGATGGCACCATCTCCAGCAAGGCCCTAAATCCCAGCTCTCCTCCTTCCTGCCCACTTCCTGCAAAACCTTCCCATCAGAACTAAACTGCTTCTTCACAAAACTGCTGCAGCATATCCACATCTGGGATTTTATCCAAAAGGAAATATCTTTAAAGAAAAAAGAAAAACAACCCGGCTGATGTGGCTCAGTGGTTGAGCATCGACCCATGCACCAAGAGGTTGCCTGTTCGATTCCCAGTCAGGGCACATGCCCAGGTTGTGGGCCCGATGCCCAGTGGGGTCATGCAGGAGGCGGCCAATAGATGTTCTCTCTCACCAATGTTTCTATCTCTCTCTCCCTCTCCTTCCTTTCTCTCTAAAATCAATAAAGGGAAAAAATATTTTTTTAAGGAAAACATAACTGCATGCATGAAAATGCTCATTTGCAGCACTGTCTGTAAAAGCTAAAAATTATAAATGACCAATATCCATAAAAATAAAATTAATTCTTCCATATAATCTCCATAAGAATAAAATGATCAATCACATCATGCAAAAACTAAAAAAAGCATCACCACATTGAGATGATTTGGGATTAAAAAAAAATTTTTTTTTTACTTGATTGTATTAGCAAACACTCCCATAGTACTATGCTCAGGTACTATTCTACTGTATGAATATTAACAGTATAGATAGCCCTGTGAGGTAGGTACTGTTATGATTTCCTTTATCTATTTCAGAAAACATTTGGTTTGCTCTGGTATAAAATAGAAGTCAAATGGCCTACAAGACACTTATTTTGGGGTAGTGTGACACATATTCTTAAAAGAACTTGCCCAGTTGACTTGAGTTAAGTGAGTTTAAAAACTTACATATTTTAACTTTTGCCATTATTCCCTGGCTGAAGAAATCCCGTGTTTATTACTTTTTTGAAGTGATCATTTTATTTATTTATTTATTTATTTATTTATTTATTTATTTATTTATTTAAATATATTTTATTGCTGTTTTTAGAGAGAGGGGAAGGGAAAGAGAGATAGAAACATCGATGTGAGAGAAAAACACTGATCAGCCACCTCCTGCACGCCCCTCACTGGGGATCGAACCCACAACCCAGGCATGTGCCCTGACTGAGAATCGAACCAGGGCCTCTCAGTCCATGGGACGACGCTCAGTCCACTGAGCCACACCAGCCGGGATGAAGTGATCAGTTTAAATGCTTTCTAGCCTATGGATAAACTTATGAAAAAATATCAGACAAAATGCACTGATTCACTGAAACTATTCATTTTCATACAACTGCAGGTCCAAGTGGGGATCCATTTTATCACAACCATTAATAACCACAAGGGCAGATGTTCCAAATCACAGGTGTTATTAAACAATAGTGATAGCTAAATATTTTTTATTGATTTTAGAGAGAGGAAGGGAGAGAAAGAGCGAGAAGCATCAATCAGTTGCCTCCTGCAGGCACCCCAACCAGGGATCGAACCTGCAACCTGGGCATGTGCCCTCACCAGGAATCAAGTCAATAACCTTTTGGTGCATAGAATGACACTCAACCAACTGAGCCACACCGGCCAGGCCTGATGGCTAACATTTACTGAGTGCTTTATAAATGCTATATTATGAATCCTAAAATAATCCTATAGAGTAGGTGCTATCATTATGCCTATCTTAGAAAGGAGGAAACTGAGATGCAAAGATGTTAAATAATTGACTAAACTGAAACAGGCAGTAAGTGGTAAAGCCAGGCTTCCAACCCAGGCTGTCCCACTTCCAAGTGCTCCTGCTGGTCTCCTGTCCCAGGTTGCCACCCAGGGCAGAAAGCTTCAGAGTGAGCAACAGCCCTAGAGAGCAGGTGACAGGTGTGATATATAATCTGGTTACACAGTTGAAAGTGTCACAACTCTGAATTAACTATTACAGTTACAGAAAATTATTATAACTCATGTCAACCAGTGGTCACTGGCATCAATTCAATGCCAACAGGAATTCCCAATTTGGGGTGTGGTAAAGAAGGAAACTTTATTCGGTGCAAAATGGCTCAACTGTGACACCACTGTGAAAATAGTCTGGCTGGGAAGCAGCCCTGGGGCCAGCAACCCTGGAGCCACAGCTCTGCTCTGCTAGCTGGTCTGCTCTGCCCCACGCCACTCCCTGCCAGTCTTGGCTCCGTGCTGCACTGGTCTGCTCTGCTCTGGCGAGATACCTTCAGTGTGTCAGCTCACCCCCAGGCAGACACAGTTTTCAGTCTTCCATGGAAAGGGAAAGTATGCTCTCTGAGCCAGAGGGGAGCTGGCTTATATAGACAGGAATCCTCACTCTTTGTCCCTGGTTGGTCCATGACCTTGCAAATAAGGAACCCAAATTCTCACAGTTTGACTGTTCCAAAAGGCTCTGTCCTGACTGGTCAGAATAAAGCTGCTATGATTGGCTGGAACTGCACAGCTCTGAATGGATGGGGAAAGTCTCAGTCTTATCCTTTTGGTTGAACTAGGATCCCAGGAACTCCTTCATAAGGGCTGGTTCAGACGGAAGAAACACGGTGCAGGCAGGCAGTTCAGCAGAGAAAGCCCCTGTGCAGACATGGGTGCAAGGCTCTGTTTTAGTTTTGGGGTTTTTTCTTGTTTGTTTGTTTTTTTTGGTTATTATTATTGATTTGAGAGAGAGAGAAGGAGAGAATAGATTTGTTGTTCCACTTATCTATGCATTCATTGGTTGATTTTTTATATGTGCCCTGACCAGTGATTGAACCCACAACCTTGGCATATGGGAACGACACTCTAACCAACTGAGCCACTCTGCCAGGGCACTAGGCTCTGTCTTTTAAAATTTGAGCCCAGTTAGCCACCAGGAGCACTTTCTAGTAGGTGTCTTTTTTCTCAGGGTTCACACTGATACTCATTTTCCTATGTCTATTAAATTGTACTCACCAGTAGTCAATAATTATCCTGAACAATGCTGGGCAGACATGGCTACTGTTCAATAACAAGGAAATTATTAAACATTATGAAAGATTATGACATCACTAAAAGGTAAAAATATGAAAGAAATGCAAAAACCATGAAAAATATTCATAATATAGTATCAAGAGTATCAAGTGGAAAAACAAACACATAATTGTAGGACTACTACTCTTAAAATATGTTTCTAAAAAGATGTACATACACACAAAAACGAAGAGAATGTGAAAAATGTGAAACTAATTTGTGTTTGAGTGGTAGGGTTAAGGTGGTTATTTTTACTTGAAAAAAAATTATTTAATGGTATCGTATCACAATTTTTATAAAACTGAAAAGAGGAAGTAAAAGAAAATCTGAATGCTTTCTGACCCATTTCTCCATCAAGCTACTTTCACTGTTCGTCTGCGAAGCAAGCCCTTGACAAGCTCTCTGCAGAGCAAGCTGCCAGCAATCTCATATGCCAGCGCTCTGCTGAGATCGGTTTTGGGTCCATTTTACTGCATCAATTTAAATATTCTCTGTTATGGCCCTGGCCGGTTTGGCTCAGCAGTTGGAGCGTTGGCCTGAGGACCAAAGAGTCTCAGGTTCAATTCCGATCAAGGGCACTACCTCGGTTGCGGTTAGTCCCTGGCCCTGGTCAGGGTCATATGAGGGGCAGCCAGTCAAAGTGTCTCTCTCACATCAATGTTTCTCTCTCTCTCTCTCTCTCTCTCTCTCTCTCTCTCCCCTCAACTCTATCTAAAGATAAATAGAAAAATATCCTTGGGTGAGGATTAAAATAAATAAATATTCTCTGTTATGGATAATTGATTTTCTGAGTATAAAACAGACAGAAAGGTTAGTCTAGAAATGTGTAAAATGTCTAGAAAAGGCTCTGGAGGGTATTTTTAGTTTGGAATGTGAAGCCACCTGTGAAATAATTGGGACAGCTGAGCCGAGGCTGTGGGAAGAAGTGACAATTTAACCAGGAAGCTAAATTGCCAGTTTCAGGAAGAGGATAACACTGTTAAATAAACGAATGTTACTAGAAAGCAAACATCTCTGAACTTAGTGTCCCCGTGAGCACAGCTACTGCGTTTGAGGCCCTCCACACTGTTGGATTAAGACAAAGGTGATCAGTGGTTCTGCCCGCTGAGGCTGTGATGACAAGACAATATACAAATGAAGTGAAGTAAGTGGAAGCATCTATTAATGAACAGAAGCTTCAAATTTTAAATTTTGTGTTAAATAATGGTTTGGGGTAGCTCGTAATTACATAGATATATTGTTTTTAAATAAATAACGTGGGTTTTCAGTGATAAACTGGGAGTTCTCAGAGTCCCGTCACTGAGGAGAGAAGGGCGGTGCTTTAATTTGGTGCTAAAGAGCAGTCTTTACAGTGTACAAAGGGGTGTTGCACACCTCGGGGGCAAGTCATTATATTTGACTCAGAGATAAGCCTTATTTATAGTCTGGCAGGCCCAAGGGGCACAACCTGAAATGAAGGCTAGAGGAGAGGAACTAAGTTGCCCTAAACACGTGGTTTTTCCTTTTGGTCCGAACAGAGATGGGTGCCTGGGAGGTCTACCTTCCTCTCCTTTTCTGTGTGTTCTGTAACACACACACACTCACACACACAAACACACAGCCCTCTGTCCCACCTCAGGGCTCCTGTCAGAGCCTTCAAGGTCAAAGCTAGGGAGACCATCTTTCTCAGGAGCCTAGGATGAAAACGAATTTGTCTTTCTCAATGCTGAGACCCACAAGAAGGGATCCATAGCTGGTTGTGCCTTAGGCTTAAGTCTTTCAGACTCTTAGCATCTATAAAACAGACAAATCTCTTCCTAATATTGATCATCTCTTACAGCATAACTTTGAAGATTTAGTATACTCAAAGGTCCTCTTTCTACAATGATGAATTGATTGCTACAATAAAGCAATCAAAGAGAAAAGAGGACTGAGAACTCGGTCCTGCCACGAGTGTGAAGTCGCAACTTCAGAGAGATAACTTTGCAAACGTAGAACTTAAGGAAATACTTATCTTATCCTGATGGGTTTAGACTGTAGCACCTTAAGATGTTTGTGTGAACATCTGACTAAATAGTTACCACCTAGCCTGGCCGGTGTGGCTCAGTGGTTGAGCACCCACCCATGCACCAAGAGGTCGCCAGTTCGATTCCCAGTCAGGGCACATGCCCAGGTTGTGGGCCAAATCTCCAGTGGGGGGCATGCAGAAGGCGGCCAATCGATGTTTTCTCTCATCAATGTTTCTATCTCTCTCTCCCTCTTCCTTCCTCTCTAGAAATCAATAAAGAAAAAAATTTTTAAAAAAAAGAAATGCAGTTACAGAAAATTTAATAAATAAATAAATAGTTACCACCTAGACACTTGGAAGACTAACAAAGAGAGTTTGCAAGTCACTAACTGGGGAGACCTTGAATGAGAACAGGTTTAAGTTTACTCAACCTCGACCACTCTGTGAGATTTGGAGTTCCAAGCTCCCCTCACCACCTTCTGCAAAACTCGGGGTGCCAAGGCCATCATGGACTATCCTGTTAAGAGTGTCCGTGTCATTATTCTAGAATGAATAACTTAGATTTGAGGAATGCATTGATGAGAAAACATTGGAGGGAGTATAGGGGAGGATTCTAAGGCAAAAACAACTCTTCTGGGCAAGGTTGTTATTTCCCAAAAGATGGATAGGGAGTCATCCAGTAGGGTGGGAAGGGAAACAAGATTGGAACTAGCAGCAGCACCCATACAGGATTTAGCTTCTAAGTGTTGTCTCTTGGAGTATGAGAAAAAACATATCAGCATACAGTTCAAATTTTTTCCTTTCATGTTTAGAATTCCCCCTAGTTACCCCAACCCTACAATAAAATCTGATAATTCCATACATGCTTATGTGATATTGTGAAAGGTGAAGCAACAGGGCTATGAATCAAAGGGTCACTTACCCTATATTTACCCCTTCATGGGAGCCCATAGAGAATCCAGCATCTAGCAAGGAGACCACGTCCCAACGTTTCAGGATATGACCATCAACAAAAGGACCTGGAAATGGTGAGGAGAAGCACAGAGTGCTGGCCAATAAATGCCAGGTGGCCAGCTCAAGACCTATCTAAATACTCCTCTGTACTAACCCATACTAGAGGAAAGAGACCCTCAGGTACAGGCAGGCTAGTGAGTAAACTATGTATCTCTACTTGAGCTTAATTTGGTTAACTGGAGTTTTCTTCAATTCTTTTTGTCCAGATTTTCAAAACACTAGCATAGTTACACAAATGACTCTAAAATTATTTTTATTTCCACTGTATTATATTTATTTTCCATGTGTCGCCCTGGCCGGTTTGGCTCAGCGGTTAGAGCGTCGGCCTGCAGTCCAGAGAGACCCGGGTTCGGTTCCCGCAAGGGCATGTACTTCGGTTGCAGTTTGTCCTCGGCCCTGGTTGGTCGTGCGGGTGGCAGCCACTCGATGTGTCCCTTTCATGTCGATGTTTCTCTCTCTCTCTCTCTCTTCCTCTCTCTCCTTCCCACTCTATCTGGACAAAAAATGAAAAAATGTCCTCAGGTGAGGATAAAAAAAAAATTTTTTTTTAATATTTTCCATGTGTCATTCATGAATTTTTACAGATGTGCTTTCTCTTTTTTTTTAATTGATGTAGCTAGCTGGCAGTATGTGTTAGTCATTTTGTTTTCTATTAGTATTTCTATCTCTCCCCACATACACACTCAAGAACCAGCTCCTGAATATACTTACCAATTCTGTTTGAATTCCAACATCATATTGGTTTCTCCTTTTATCTTCTTTTTATTCTCACTTCCTTCCCTTGATTTTTCTGACCATTTCTTAGAAATTTGTTTGAAAATAAATAGCTAATTTATTTCTAATCTTCCTTATTTCTGTGATAAAAACATTTAACACTATGAATTTTCCTTGTGTCATGCCTTGGCCATACCTCAGAGATTTTGTCCTTAATGTTCTCATTAGTACTGTTTTCAGGGTACTTTTAACCTGGATGTGGTTTCCTCTATATTTCAAAAGTAAACCAGGAGAATTTTTTTTCCAGAAAATTAGAACTATTTATTTTTTCCCAGTTGTTTGTTTTTTCTTTTCTTTTCTTTTCTTTTTTCTGATTGTGTTGTATGGTCAGAGAATTCTGCCATAATAGAACATCTTTGTTTTAATGTACTGAGGTTTGCTTTATGATCAATATGGTCAATATTTTTTATGCTTCATGGGCATTTGAAAATAATGTATATTCTCTATTTTCAGGGTGTATATGTGTGTTTCTTTCTCTTTCTCTCCATATACATAGATAAGTATTACAACCTTATTAATTGTAATTAAGTATTGTTCTCAGAACAAAGTGTTAAGAAGTCAGGCTCTGATGTCAAGCAAATCTGTGTGACCATGAGCATACTGTTAACCTCTTGAAACCCCAGTCAAGGTGGGTATAGTGTCCCATTGCGTGCACAGCCATAAAAGGGATTTTGATCTTCATACACACTTCTTTCTGATTTTTAATGGAACCCATTAAATCCTATTACAGCCCTGGCCGGTTCGTCTCAGCAGTTAGAGTGTCAGCCCACAGACCAAGGAGTCGCAAGTTCAATTACGGTCAAGGGCACGTACCATGGTTGCGATTCATCCCTGGCCCTGGTTGGGGTCGTGCGGGAGGCAGCCACTCGATGTGTCCCTTTCACGTCAATGTTTCTCTCTCTCTCTCTCTTCCTCTCTCTCCCTCCCACTCTATCTGAACAAAAAAAAAAAGGAAAAATGTCCTCAGGTGAGGATTAAAATAAATAAATAAATAAATAAATAAATATAAATAAATAAATAAAAAAATCCTATTACAATCTCCTGTCCTTTCTGATACGCTAATGCCCTAAATTCCCCAAGCCCTCTCACTATTCTATTTATGCCAATGAAATTCTCTTATTCTGCATCTTGGGCTCCCCAACCTCTCTGTCCTCTACTCATTCCCATCTCCATATGTCAAACTCCAAACACAGGACCTTGGGCTATTGTCTCTCATCCTAAGGCAGCATCATTTGCCTTTGGTTCTAGTGCTTCAGAAGCCAGCCTGTGCACTTTTCCCTGCCTACTTCTTGCCCTTTTTCTCCTCAGAGAATGGGGAAGTAGTAGACAATGAAGAAGATTGTGACATCCTCCCCATATGTTAATAAGTGTTATCACAGCTATTTAAAAGTCAAATATCACAGCTATTTATGTGCCTCACATGTGTCAAGCCTTAGAAATCATAGGCACCATATCAATCACCTAACGGCGTACTGAGTGCACGGTTCAGACGAGGTGAATTGCACAAGGTTACAAAGCTACTCGGTTAACTCGTCCCAGTCCAGTTCCCTTCCCACTATCTTATCCCGAAGTTCTTGGGAATTTCCTGACTATATCATTTGTAATAGTTTCTTTGTAATGCACACAGATCAGTTTCTTTTAGTTTTTCCCCAAATTTCCTAGTCTATTGACTAGAAAATATTTTTATAAGATTCTGACTGCTATTGCTCCCTTCAATAACCAGCCACCCACCTTTTCGTGCACACACACACACACCCCATTGCTTCAGAAAGGAGAAAATTCAAAGCTGGCCTCATTCCAGAATTATGAAAAAGACACCAATACTTTAGAAGAGCAGAAACTCTTTACAACACCAGGACTGGGAAGAGGTAACTAAAGGAAAGAGAACATAGAAAACCTACACTGGAAACATCTCTTCAAGGTCAAAAAGACATTTTTCCCCTGATCGAAACTGCAAGATTTGAATCTGACCCAGAGACCCATGCCTGTCTACTCTTGGAAAGGGATCTCCACTTGAAACTGTCCAAGAGCTCAGACCAATCCAATAGCAAGAGAAGGGGTGCTTGGGGTGCCCACTGATTGGAGGAGCTCCTGAGCCCAGCCCTGGAGGCCTCAGGGGTTCAGGGGCCCACTCAGATTGTGCCAGAGAGCAGAGAGAGAGGAACTGGGGTGAGCAAGCGTTGTGGCTTTGTCCGCTTCCTGTTGCAGCAAGGCTTCTGTGCAAAAAGAAACAGTACCGAGAAGGGAAACGCTAAGGGGACCCAGAGCCATGGACTGAGAGTTTCCACTTGACCCAGCTGCTGTCTGGCCCATCTGAGACCAGAGCCAAGATCTGCCCAGAAGCTGGAAGGCTTTTCTGAGCCGCTTGGGTTGGAGCCTGAGACCCGAGGTAACTGAAAAGGAGGATTCTTTGTGTTCCGGTTGGGGTCCTCAGATACTGGGGTGGAACAGAAGACCCTGCGTCCTCTGAGCTTCCCCAGGCTGAAGGGGGAGACACAGGAGCGGATGGCGTAGTGTAAGTGTTGGGTAACCAAGAAAGCACCCGCGTTGATTTCCAGAGCCCCTGCCACAGCACCGGCACAGCTGCCTCGCTCCTCCCTTCGTCCCTTAGATCAAACTAGGAGTAAGTCAAAGGACAGGGGCATAAATGAAATGAGTTTTACAGTTCCCTTCAAAGCAGGGATTTCCCCAACAGGAACCGCCTTCCCGGCAGCCAGCTGAGGTGTAGACCCTTCTCTCGGCACACCCGAGAGCTCTGGGGTAGGAAGGCCGCCCCGCAGGGCGCCATCCACTGCGCACAGCCGGGATGCGGGAGCAGAAGCTGGCCCCAGCGCCCTGGTGTCCTCCTCTGGCAGGCAGGAGGGCTGTCCTCAGTCAGTCCCACGTCTGCCCTGAGCTCCACTGGGCCCTGTCATGCTGTCAAGGGGCACCCACAGATGCCAGAAAGCCCGGGCAGTGGCCCAGTGACCTATCTTTGAACCACACAGGGAGCAGTTCCTTTTTCTTCTACAGCCCGTCCCGCCAGTCGGCCGTCCGCATGGCCTCCTGTGCGCAAGCAGATCAGAAGAGTCGAGCTGTCCCGGAAAGCTGGGTATGACTCCACTGAGCTGTCTGCAGCAGATCCTAGCAGGTGTGAGGGCCTGGGGGACAGGACGCACCTTCTCTGGGGACCCATTTCTACCGCAGCTCCCGCTGGGTAATAAGCCCCACCCTCTGGCCCTCCGGAAGCCGAGCAGGGCAGCGTGGGCTTCAGAGGCCAAGTGCAGACAGCCTGGTAGAGTCCAGAGGACCTCTCCCTCGGACTCCGTCTCCCCCACAGCCCTTTCCTCTTCACGGCAGGAAGGTGGAGGACTCTCCATGACCAGGGATCCGCCTCCCCTGCATAGCCTCTGTGCATTACTTGGAGCCAAACAGGGTGGGGACCTGGCACCCCACATGTAATGGTGGAGTGCAGGCAGGCTGGACACCAGGTTTTCACCCCCATCTCTTCTTTGCCTCCCTGTCGGGCCTAATTGAGAAGGTGGTTGTGTCCAGACCACAGAGAAGTCTTTTCTTCTTCTGCCCAAACCAGAGGTCGGGTGGACCAGAGTGGTAAATAGGATTGCATCCCAGGACCAGCATCCCCTCCCTGTGATAAACAGTACCCTTTCAGAGAGAAAAGGGGTGGCGGACTAGAGGAAGGGGCACTCTGGGTCCGGGAGCGCTGTTAGCTTGGGGCCTTTGTCTTCCAGCTCCATGTCTCCAGGGTCCAACATCAGCAGGACAGGGGTGAGAGCGCCCAGAGCTTATCGTTGTTATTATTACAAGAGGCTTACGTTTACTGTGTGCCATGTGCCAGGTGCTTGACGTGCAGTTTTTCTTTAATCCTCATCACTTTATGAGATAGGTTCCCATTTTATAAATGAGAAGACTGAGGCTTACAGATATTTAACAGTTCGTTGGAAAGCACATAGGTAGTAGGTGCCAGAGCCAGGACATGAAGCCGCACCACCGGAGCCCAGAGCCAGGGCTCCCCCGCCTCCCCCATCCATGGCAGAACAGCCAGGGGCATGCACAGGGTGCCACAGCATAGGTTCCAGACATGGCGCTTACCTGCACAGAATCCCAGTCTCCTCCAGGCAGTCATTTATAACTTAACATGAATGGGTTTCTCAGATCCTTACCTAAGTTTTTAAATAAAGAAAACGGCAAGTGGGAAGTCAGGGGACCCCTACAGAGTGAGGAGAAAAGCCTAAAGAAAGGTGCGAGCCAGCCAGGGATGGGATGATAGAACAAACATGGCAACAGCCTCACAGCTCTGCTTGGGGCCAGCCCTGCCTAGGACAGATTATGCCCCTCCAAGCCTCAGGCAATTGAGAGGGTGCAGGGGCCTTTGTCGAGGAGTGAGCCCACCCCACCCGTGACCCCGGGGAATGAGTGGTATGATCAGACAGAGAGCAAGAGTCCTGCAGAGAATTCCAGACTGAGCCAGATGGGCAGCAAAGTTCAATGAAGGAGCAGAGAGGCTGCCGCCTGCTGAGTCTGTTTGGCCTGTAAATAAACCCGAGGGGCCAGAGCTGGAAAAGACCTGCTGTTGGTGAAGCTGAGGTACCCTTCTCTGACCTACCCAGGAACTAAGGTTCCCAGGGCGGTGGGCAGTAAGGCTGCGGGACCAAGAGGAGAAGCGGCAGCTGTCAGAGGGTGCTCCTCTTCCTTCCTCGGTCGCTCCTGTGATCAGTGGAGGCAGGGCACAGGACTGCCAGTGCTCAGGGTCCCGCTCCGCCAAGTCCAGCCCCAGCTCAGCCAAGCTCTCAGACGGTTCTGGGGGAAGAAACCAATTTGCAGAAGGTAGGTGAGGGAGCACAGGAGAGAGCGAGGAGAGCACAGAGAAGGGTTGGGGGTTGTGTGAGCAGCAGGTAAGGCCGTGTAAAGGGACCACAAAGTGTGGCCTCTACAGGAAGGCCTGGGGACTTCGGGTTGCTGTTTTTGTTTGTTTTTGTTTCTAATGCCCTTATTGAGGTCACTGGTTTCGATGGCACAGTCTGGGTCTGGGCTAAGAAAAGCAGACTCGACACCATAGTTAGCTCTGATGGAGAGGTGATTCCAAAAAAATGAAACCCTCAGCTCAGAGAATTATTGAGCTGGAAGCTCTGAAATTGGTTTCGCCAGCACTGGGCCTGTGGCAGGTGGTTGGCCAATACTGATTTGAGAGTCAGAGCCCAGGTCTGGGCTGGGAGTGGGTGCTAATGGACCAATGTCAGGACATCGTGATTGGAGGAATTGTTGTGGGGTTTCCATCCTGGACCATGTCCAGGACTAAGCTCACAAGCTAGTAGCTAAGGGCTAAGAAGAAGGCAGTGGGTGCTGGTCTCAGGACTGGCCACACGTTGGAGGGGCCTGGTTATCCCTCCAGGCCTTGTCCTGCTCTAGTAATAGCTCGGGCCAAGAGAGCCATGAGGATGCTGGCTTTGCCTTTAGATTTGGGGACAGGGAGCCAATTTAACTGGTTCTCTAGAAGTCCCTGGGAAATGAACACATCCCTGCCATCCAAAAGGTGACAAGCTCGTGATGATTTTTATCAATTATTTCTCATGGTCCCCTGACTTAGAGGCAGGGTGAGATGTTCGGTCAATGAACAAGTGGCAGCCAGAAAGGCCTTTCCACGTTGCAGAGAGGGAGACAAAGGCCAGAGAAAAGCAGAAATTAGCATAGAGACGAGACCCTGGAGTCCCGACTCTCAGTGTGACATCATCATCTCCTCAGTTTTCAACCCACATGTATGTGCTATTTCTGCCCCCTTGTCCAGGGAGATAGTCATTTTTCTGCCCATCTCCTGACCCCTCCCTTTCTCCTCCCTCTTGGCATTTGGCAGACCCCGCAGCTATTCCAGGAACTGGAGGCCAAGCACAGCAGGTGCTCAGGAGCTCATCATGATCGGCCAGGACCTCAGGCCTTCCCCTGGCTTGGCCCGGTGGGCCGAGAGCTACGAGGCCAAGTGTGAGCGCCGGCAGGAGACGCGTGAGAGCCGCCGCTGCCGCCCCAACATGACCACCTGCCGCCAGGTGGGGAAGGCGCCGAGGACCCAGCAGAGAGAACATGTCCAGAGAGCCCGACAGCAGCAGTTCTTCAGCAGAAGGAACCTCGAGGTGGAGAAAGAAAAAACAGAGAAGTCTCTGGACAGGGAGCAAGGGCTCTCCAGGAGGACAGGCCAGGCGACTGACCTCGAGAAGCCCTTGTCTTGGGCCAACAGGATCCCTTCCCCCAGACAGCAGGTGGGCCATGTCTAGGGACACACTGCTCTGTTGAGGGATGGGTGGGTTCAAGGTCACTAACAAGTGATTTAAATTGAGTCCCTTCTTCCTGAGTCATATAGTAAAGTCTCCCGCAGACACTTACTCATTCAGAGGTTATTTTTTTGTTGTGTTTTTTGTTTGTCTGCTTAGCTATTTTTTGTTTTGTACTTGCCTTACAGGAGAGAAAAAATAATTTTAAGAACAATTCCACAGCTAATTCCTAGTATCAGTTCAAATGCAGGCAACCTACCTATCTTGTACAGCATCCCTTTATCCATCACTCAGCGAGTATTTATTGAATGCTTATTGCATGCCAGGTACCCAGGCCAATCTTCTTGATACCCCTCTCAAAACACACACACACCTCTATTCTTCTGTGAGCTGTTGCGCCCAACTGCATTCCAATTCTACTAAAGTCACTCAGCTAAGGCCTCACCTGGTCCAGGAAGCCTTCTCTAGCTTCTCCAGGCCACATCTACTTTCTTGTGGTTCTTATAATGTTATTAATCCTCTAAGATTAAGTAACGATTAGTCTGGCCTGGGAGAAAGCTGTGTTGGCAAAAGAAACAGGTATGTCCAAGTGACCTCAGCAAGCAAACTGTCTGTGCCTACCTGTCCATGTTGCGAGCATGTGGACAGCAGGGATGGGTTTACTGTAGTCCCTGGAAATGCCAAGCATTGTGCCCTACCCAGAGGAGGTGTTCCACGAGGCTTCTTACCTAGTGGATCTGTTGTTCACAGTTGGAGGTGCTGTTCGGGAAAATGATCCTTGAGTCCAATTGTAAAATAAAACCAACTCCGCACTAAGGCAAGGAAGGTTCCTGAATGCTTTTGTTGAAAAAAAATTTAAGGAGAAAAAGATCAGGCCCTGGCTGGTGTGGCTCAGTTGGTTGAGCATTGTCCCGTGCACTGAAAGGTCACAGGTTTGATTCCCAGTCAGGGCACATACCCAAGTTGCAGGTTCGATCCCTGGTCAGGGTGCATACGGGAGGCAACCAATCAATGTTTCTCTCCCTCTCTTTCCCTCTCCCTTCCTCTCTCTCTAAAATAAATACTTTTTTTTTTTTTTTAAAGATCAGGAAACACAATTAACTAAACAATTCCAAGTGAGCCTATCTGTTATCTAAAGTTTTTTTTTTTTTAATAAAAATTTTTTTAGATAGAGTGGGAAGGAGGGACGGAGGGGGAGAGAGAGAAACATCAATGTGATAGAGCCACATCGACTGGTTGCCTTCCGCACGACCCGACCAGGGCCGGGGATGAACCACAACCGAGGTACGTGCCCTTGACCGGAATCAAACACGCGACTCATTGGTCTGCGGGCCGACGCTCTAACTGCTGAGCCAAACCAGCCAGGGCTCAGTTATCTAAAGTTTTATTGAGATTGTCTGCATGATTAAACACCACAGGCATTTCTTAGCCTCTGAGTGTTACATTACAAAAATAGAATTTTTTAATGTGTAAGAAGAAATATTTTTAAAAGCAAACTAAACTGTGACAACTACTACTACACTCTCCCTACATCTCCCTAGTTTACCTTCTCTTCACACACACTGCAGTGATATTCCAGCTATTACAGAGGAAGGAAGCCATCTCTAGAATACAGAAGAGACCTTAGAGTTCATCTACTCCAAACTCAGTACCCAGACAGGAGACCGAGATCTGGAAAAGGCAGGCTCTGATCCCAGATGCCCTCACTCCCCGCTCAGACCAGTTCTCTTTCCACGTCACCATGCTGGCTGTGTAAGTGGCTGAGACCAAACGAAGTAGATTGGGATTCTAGAGTATAACTGGACACAAGCCCAGCTCCTGAGACCATTCCTGCCCGCCAGAACAAGGGAGGGCAAGAGCAAATAACCTTGTAGCTTTGAAGGCTTGAAAGGATGACTTGGGTCCTCTGGACCTAAAACTTGACCATCGGTTCGTCTTTCTGCAGTCAGCTGGAGAATCCTGTCCTAATGGCTCTGGGCTTCCAGCATCCCCCCTTGCTTCCCAGGTGTCAGGGACCAGCTCTAAAGTCTTACCAACCCAGCATCATTCTCTCTCAAGCATCAGGAGGGATCTGGCTGATCACCTCCCTGCCCAGGCTGGGGACCTTCCACCACAGGACTTTCCAATCAAGAAGCCACCCAAACACCACCGTGGTAAGAGCAGAACCCCTCTCCCTCCCTGGGGCCTGCAGAGAGTCCTGCCACGTCAGTTCCAGCTCGCTGGCAGAGAGTCCCTGTCCCTCCCCACTTCCCCTCCTTCTTCCCCGGGTTCTGAGTCACCTTATCCTCCATCTCTCAGGCACTCAGACAAAGGCAAAAGAAGCACAGCTGACAATTAAGAATGATGCCAGTCAGCAAACCAAGTGAGTCCCTTTCATGTTTCTGACCCCAACTCCCACACATCCCATCCATTCCTCTCGTCTAAGCTTTTGCTTGCATGCCCTCGCCCTGTGTGTAGAGAGGGAGCACAAGGAATTTCCATGTCCACCTTGATTCGAAAAGAGGATCTTCCCACCCTATCGCTTTTCAGAGGGGAACAGAGATGGAACCCACCCACTGCCTCCTGACGGGCTGGTTTCTTTGCCCCCTTGTCATTTTTGTTTTTATTTCTTCTCTTCCCAGTGATGGAGTTGCTGTTCTGGATAAGGTAAGAAAATCCTTCCCTTCGAGGGGTTGAATCAGATGGTGTATAAGCCGCCCCAAACTCTGATATTCTGGAATTCCATGATAAACTCAGCTAGGACGGAGGGGTACCTTCTCCTGGGTGAGCATAGACATGAGGGGCTGGAGGGACTCTGTCTGAACCAAGGAAGAAAGTTTACTCTGCACAAGTCAGTCCCAGCTCTGGTTCCATGTCCCAGGATCTCAGAATTAGTCTCTTCCTGACGACCCTTTTTCCTTCTCTCTAGGAAATCATCCAGCTTTCCGAGTACCTCAAAGTAAGTAACGTGTGAACTCTCCCCTCAGCTCCTCCATCCGTCCACTCCCTCCTCCTCCAGGCTAATATTGGCCTCTTGCATTTTGCCCCCCAGGAGGCCCTACAAAGGGAGCTGGTTCTAAAACAGAAAATGGTGATTCTCCAAGACCTACTGTCCACCCTGATTCGGGCCTCTGACAGTTCTTGGAAGGTAAGGGAAATGAAACCTTTGTTTGAACAAAGGTCATGGGCTTCTAAGTTTGCCCATCTTATTCCTCTTTCTATACCATCCCTGAAGACTAGGGTGTTTTTTTGTTTTTTGTTTTTTTCTCACTACTGAAGAGGCAGGAGGTAAGGATGATGCTAAGACCTAGAAGTCAAACAGTAAAGACAGAGAGGTCGCAGTAAATAAAGGATGGCTCGGTTAAATCCAGGGTCACCAACTGAGGGCTATGCTGGTACACACCCAAGGAAGACCCGGAACCAAAAGGAGCAAGAATCCCCATTTTTTCATTTGTTGGAAGAAAAGAAGGAAGATCCCAGTACAGTTAATATCACTAACTGTGGTAAATGTCAATTATTTTTGTATGGGATTCACACCAATATGAACTCCCAGCCCACATGCACCTAGTACTCAGCCTGGACAGGAATATGAGAGTGGGAAGGAACCTTGGAGATCATCAGGTCTAATTTCTCATGTTGCCCATGAGGAAACTGAGTGTAAGAGAGGTCAAGTGACTTACCCAAAGTCACACTGCTGGTTAGAGGCAGAACTAGAATAAAATGCAGACCTCCTGATTGATTTTAGTCCATTCATTCAAGAAATATTCATAGATCATGTTCTCTGTACTGAGCACTGGAAATAATTAGACTAATTAGACAGGGTTCCTGCTTTGAGAGAGCTTGTGGTTTTGTCAGGGAGACAGATGCCTACACGATGCAGAGAAATGAGAAATAAATGTTTTCAGGATATAGTAGTACACAAGAAGGAATGAATAACTGTAGGGAAGATGAGAACCAAGGAAATATTCATAGTTATAGAAGTATTTTCCAAGCAAATGTGGAAGAAGGAACTATATTCTAGACAGGGGATACGGCCCAGGGAAAGACCTGGAGGCATAACATAGTCAGATGCAATGAGTCGCCAACTTTTTAAGCTCAGGACCCCTTTACACTTTTTTTAAAAAGTTATTGAACCCCCCCAAAAATGTTTTATATTTACCATATTAGATTTTACCATATTAAAAATTAAAACAGGAATCTTAAAATTATATATTAACCTTATCTTATTTTATTTTCTGTTTATTGACTTTAGAGAGAGAGGAATGGAGAGAAAGAGAGGGGAAAATTGATTTGTTCTTCCACTTGTTTATGCATTCATTGGTTGATTCTTGTATGTGCCCTGACAGGGATCAAACCCACAAACCTAGCATATCAGGACAATGCTCTAACCAATCAAACAACCTGGCCAGGGCAAAACCTGTATTAGTTTTAAAATAACAATAGTAAATTCATTACATGCTAACCTAAATTTTATATTTTATGAAAAATAAGTATGTTTTTTAAAATAATGAGAGGAGTAACACTGTTTTAAACGTTTGCAAATTGTTTTAATGTACGGCTGGACAGAAGACAGCTATATTTTCATATTTGCCTCTGCATTCAGTCCGTTGCAATACATTGTTTGGTTGAAGCATATGAGGAAAATCGGGCCTCAGACAGATCTGTATTTGGAAAAGTGATACAACGAAAAGAGAGCAATTATTCTGCTTGTGGTGGAATAGGGTAGGTTCTAAAATACAGGGACCATTTTAGCTGGGTCCTACAGGATGAGTAGGATTTTATCAGTACAGAATGATGATGGGGAAGAAAAAGCAGAAGGTAGAAAAATCAGATTAATTACAGGCCTAGGTATGGCAACGCACTGGGCATAGCAGAATGTGGCTGGGATGAAGAGATCATGTCAGAGTGGTTCCAAAGACAAGACCAGAAATGACCTCAGACTGGTCTCTAGAGTTATGAGGTTTAAACTTTTTCTGTTGAATATCGCGCTGTCTCCAACCTAAATAATGCATGGACTCCACTCTAGAGGGAAAACCAGATACCTCAGATCCATGAGATTGCATGTTATCCCCAGTTTGGAAACACCGCTATAGACAATAAGCAGGGTAGCAATGGAACTACACTTTACTCAGGTTCAAAGTCCTACAGCGTCATTCCATCCTTAGAAGGAGCTCAATTAATAGCTCTGAATTGAATTGAAAGTGAGTGATGAGCCCTGGCCAGTTTGGCTCAGCAGTTAGAGCGTCGGCCCGCGGACCAATGAGTCCCGGGTTCGATTCCGGTCAAGGCCACGTACCTCTGTTGCAGTTCATCCCGGCCTTGGTGGGGTCATGCAGGAGGCAACCAGTCGATGTGGCTCTGTCACATCGATGTTCCTCTCTGTCTCTCTCTCTCTCACCCTCCCTCCCACTCTATCTGACGATAAATAGAAAAATATCCTCGGGTGAGGAATAAAAAAAAAAAGAAAGTGAGTGATGAGATCCGTGATTTGAAGGTTCTCTGACAACAGTGAGGACCTTGGCTCCAGGTGGGTGTGAGGTGGTGAACACTCTTTAATACCCCAGGTGGGACACAGTCAGAGCCGGAATGACCGCACGCTTGGTGGGAACGGGGAGATGTTAAGAGGCATTTCCCAGGTGGACTATGAGGGGCGGTTTCACGCCACACTCCAGCAGGAGAGCAGAAGTTACCCGGGCTGTGGTTTTCTCCCTCCTTCTTCCCATCCCTCCCACTACTCACCCTCCTCTTTTCCCTCCTCCCCACAAACCCCCTAGCTTCCTGTTTTTAAGAAAAAATAGTCTCAGACTTTTCAATGAAGACTTTTCCGTTACTTTCCCCAAAAAACAAGACAATTCAACCTTCTACCCCTTCCATGGAAGCCTCAATTTTAATGAAAGGACAGCCCCAGTCTGTGGTATTTGGGGAAAATAATTGGGAAGATGTAACAGGGATTCTGACATTCAGCCCAGTTCAAGCCTTTGTTTTTCCCATTTGGCCTCCATGATTTGAATCTCCAACTTCAAATGCAGAGATGCTCACAGCACACTGTTAGAACCCAAGAATCGGCTCCCTCCATTGCCTCAGCCTCCAGGTTGACCCTGGGCCTTTTAGATGCAACAGGCCCCCGGGCACCACCAGAGCCCTGAGCTGGGTACAACCTTCAGAGCAGAAACAGTTCCGGCAGGAAAGCCAGCTCAGCATTGGGCAATACAAAAACAGGAGCGCACACAAGTGGGTTTTTAAGTTCCGCAAAGTAGATGTGAGATCTTGAGATGACAGGGCGAAGAGGATTGGCTGAGCCACCCCTGCTAGAGCAGAGGTGAGCTGGGGGCCCTCTGCGGTGAGGTGCGAGTGCTTCTGGAGAACAGAGGCGGGGAGAGCCACGTAGCAGCAGGAGCTGAAGCCCTCAGACCAGCACCAGGTGTGTATGGCCTCCACCTCGCTCTTTCTTCCAAATGGGGGTACTATGCTCCCTGAGCCCTGGGCTCCAAGGGTGAAATTGCCCAAAGAAGTCTACGAAAGGCCCGTAACGAGTGCTTCTCACCAGATGCTGTACCACTGGGCTTCATGCAGGGCGAGCCGGGCTCAGAGCAGGAAACGGTATGACCCCTTTGCCACAACTTGGCTGAAATGGTCCTGCCTGCCGTGGGGTGCCTGGGAAGGCACAGCTGTAGACAAGAGAATTCGTTTTAACCCCACACTTGAGTGGCCCTTTACCCACCCCCCGAAGGGGCTATCCTGACTTGTCCCTGAATCATATTCTATTGTAAGATGAATGGAAAAGTACTCTGGGGTACAGCTAAAATACAAAAACAGTTGGATTAAAGCGATAGTAAGGAGAGAGGAGCTACCCAAAAAGGGTAGGACACTGGGGAAAATGGAAGACTCTTGCCTTGGGGTGGTCTGTTTTCTTCCCAAACGACAGCAAGATGAACCTTAGACTCGGGTTTGATTGCAGTGTGCACAGCAAGGGTACAGGCAAAGGGAAGGCTCCGAGTCGGGAGATGTGAAGCAGGAGACAAGGGCGTGGAGGGACTGGATCCAGGACCTGCACATTGACAGTGAACAGGCCACTTGGGGAATGCAGCCTTGTACCTGTCATTCCAAAGCCCAGAACAGTGGAAGTCTTTGTCCATCTCTTTTATCTGTCCCAAAGCCCTGTGGCAATGGTACGTGCGAAATCCCTGACTCTCGGCTCGCACACGAGACATTATGAAAAACATCAATAGCAGGAGACACTTTGAAAAATTATTTTTGGCAAAGCTTTTGCTTTTGCAAGGCCTGGCTGAGTAATACAGGAAGCAGAAAGGGTGGGGGCGCCCCCTGGCTCCCCTGGTTAGAAGAATCAGCCAAACAAGAGCAAAACAGGAGCTGTGAGATACCACTTCCTGCCTACCCCGGTGCCCTGAAACTCGCTGAAGGGGGCCAACCTCAGAACAGAGTCCCCTCCTCCGCCCCCAGGCTATTATAGACTGGAAACCGGTAGGAGGGTTGGAAATGCCCCTCACTGAGAGGAGCCATGGTGCCTCAGGCCTGCGGAGAAATGTCATCTCTAGACCTCACAAGTGTCCCACAGGGCCTGGTTGGAAAAAGCCAGAGAAAGGATCTGAAAATCATTTATTCCTAAGGACACCCACAGCCTTTTCTTTGGGAAACTAGGTCTCCATGGCCCCCTCCCCTCTCCCCCACCCCCTCATATACACAACCTTAAATCAAAGTCAGGGCTAGAAGAACAAAACCCCTACCCTGGGCAGAGGGACAAGTCTACAGGGGGAGGGAAGGAAGTTGTTAGCTCCTCAGCTGAAATACTAAAAACTGGAGAAACAGATCATGGCCCCTCCTGCCTGCTTTTCTCTCCCCTCACCCTTGAGATTACCATCCCTCTTGCAATGTCCAAAATGCCATTAGACTGATTCAGTTTAAGAATAATAGAATGTGGCTTTCTGGAAAGCCCTCTTAACACACCCTACCCCCAACACATGCGTGCACACACACACACACACACACACACACCCTACATTAATATCTCTCCTCCACTTCTTGCTTTCTTAAAGAATTTCTCATTCTGAGTCGTGAGGCGGGGGCAGGGGGGACAGTGAGGGGAGAGTATTAGTTTACTAGGGCTGCTATAACAAAGTACCAAAGCCTGAGTGGCTTCACCGAAAGAAATGTATTTTCTCACAATTCTGGAGGCTGGAAGTCTGAGATTAAGATGCTGACAGGGTTGGTTTTTTTCTAAGGCATCTCTCCTTGGCTTGCAGATGGCTGTCTTCTCCCTGTGTCTTCTCATGGTCTTCCCTCTGCGTATCCTGATGTCCTAATCTCCTCTTCTTATGAGGACACCAGTCATGTTGCAATAGAGCCAACCCTGATTACCTCATTTTAACTTAATTACCTCTTTAAAGACCCTATCGCCAAATACAGTCACATTCTGAGGTACTGGGGGTTAGGATGTCAACATATGAATTGGGGGGCACAATTCAGCACATAACAGGGGTGAGGGAGAGAACGTATATTCCTCCTGGGAGGGGAGACGCCTTTCATCTTATCGGCCTGTACGTTAGAAATCAAGTCCACGTACAAGACTGAGAGAAGATGAGGCGTACAGAAGTGCCCAGACAGACAGGGGAGAGAGGCAATGAGGGAAGAAAAGGACAGCTTAGAAGCTTTCCTTCAAGCAGACCCCTGTGGGGATACTCTAAGCCATTTGATAGAGAACCTCAAAGTACAAAGAGGACTTTGGGGTTAGGCTGATTCTTCCTTCTTCTATTCCAGAAACAGAGGAAAAGACCTTCTTCTGCCCAGAAATGCTTTGTCATCTTTCCTCCTCCCTACCTCTTGAAAGAGTTCAGTTTCCCCAACACTGAGCACAGACCACATTCTAGGAGGTAGGCTGGGATGCAGAACAGAACGTTTTGTACACTATATTTTGGCTCAAACTCTTTTCCTCATCCCATTTATTCCAGGGACAGCTTAATGAAGACAAACTGAAGGGCAAACTGAGATCTTTGGAAAACCAGCTGTACACCTGTACCCAGGTAAGCATTCTGGAGAACATTTCCAGCCCAGGGATCTAGAATTAAAGGAGAATGCTTGAACCTCAATCTTACACTCTGGAAATGCCACCTGATAGAGATTAGTGCACACACTCCTACTCACCCAGTTCTGGCTTTGCCATTTTCACTTTGATCCCCAATGTACCATGTGTCCATACTCTATCTCCATCCTCCTCTCCCTTCTCCCAGTGCCCTTCTCTTGCACCCTGGGAAGGAATCCCAGCACCAAGCATTTTGCCAGCTCCAGGGCAACCTTGAGAATACCTGGAACTGCAGAGAGGAACCCTTGGTGAAGATTCACAACACCCAGATAGACCTATACAGGTCCCAATCTTTGAGCAGATGAGTTGAATGTTATAATAAAATATTGCAAAATTATTTTCATTCCATGGGCAACTTTTATCTCACAGCAACCTGCAGGAAAATGTAAGACTGTGACTCTTGGCTTCCCTGTGACATGGTTATCCTCCTTCAGTAATCTTTTGATTGTCCCGATCTTAGATTACAAGAGATAGAAAGAAACCAGCTTTCACACTTGAGAAGTGACATGTTTCTGACAGGTGGGGACATGTCAAATAAGAGAATGAGGTGGAACAGGAAGACTGCTCCTATCTGGAGTTAGAGAAATAAGGTGGACCTGGCCACAGAGTTGGAGTCTTGCAGGAGAAGAATGTATATAGTCTATAGATTTTCTGATCCACAACTTTTAAATTGTCAGTATGACCTCCTTTGTCAGTCTCTTATGAACTAAATAATGCCAACCAATCTCATAAGAGACCAACATATAATCCAGAATGCAAATGAATTCATTTTCAATACAGAATAAAATTGGCCAGTGACCAGCACGGTTAAATCAGTAACGGGGGCATACCCCTGTATGACCTCAACCAATAATTTCTGGATATGCTTTCTAAAGAAAATCCAAAAACATAAGACCCGTTCACATTTAAATCCAAATGTTTAGATGATTCCAAAGCTAAATGGGAATGATTTCAT
This sequence comes from Tadarida brasiliensis, assembly GCA_030848825.1. Classification (NCBI taxonomy): domain Eukaryota; kingdom Metazoa; phylum Chordata; class Mammalia; order Chiroptera; family Molossidae; genus Tadarida; species Tadarida brasiliensis. The sequence goes on from CM061275.1 coordinate 34,559,739, forward strand.
ATTGATCCCTAAATTCGCATCTAGGTTACTGCTTACCCAGTGGGTAATCCAGAATTGACAGTAAAAGCTGCCTGTGTTCCCCAAAATCACAGGGCATAAAGATGAAAGGCATGGGGCCCTGGCTGGGTGGTTCAGATGGTTGAAGCGTTGTCCATACACCAAAAGGTTGTGGGTTCAATTCCTGGTCAGGGTGTGCATGGGAGGCAATCAATGTTTCTCTCTCACATAGATATTTCTCTCTCTCTCTCTCTCTCTCTCTCTCTAATCAATAAACATATCCTTGGGTGTGGATTTTTTTAAAAAGAGAAAGAACTCGTGGATGCGTACAACAGTATGCTAACTGCGGGGGGTGGGGGGTGGAGGTGGAAGAGAGTGTATGAGGGATAAAATAAAGGAGAAAAAAAAGAAAAGCATGGAGAGGGCAAGACTCCCAGTGAATTTACAAAATTGCTCTTCTGTCTTTTTCTTGACCCTGAAGCCAGAAGGAATTTTTTTAAATGCAAATGTATTCATTTTAAAACATTAATTGAATTTACTGGGGATTACTGAAGCTACAAAGATTTTAAAAATAATACTAAAGCATGCTCCCTGCCCCTCCCCTGAAGGAAATAGTTGATCGAGTGGAAAGATAGAGACATGCAGGGGATACTATATGAACACTAAGAAAAGCTACCTAATCCATAATGAGTTGGGGGTGGTTGGTTAAGATTTATTAGAACTTACATGATTCTTGGGCTGAACCTTGAGCATGAGTAAAAGTTAACCAGGTGAAAAGGGTGGGTATGGATGCTCTAGGCAGAAGCATCAACACGGGCAAAGGCAGAGGCCAGAAAGTACAGTGCTTAGGGACTCGGCAAGCAGTTCAGCTTGGATAGAGCAGCACAGAATGAAAGTTCATGTTTATAAGTAGGAACCATGCGGAGGAGTTTGGACCTGATCCCTAGGACACTGAGAATCCACGGACAGATTGAAGCAGATTGTGACATGATCAGATTTGCGTTTTAGAGAGAACCTTGTAGCTGCAGGACTGAAAGAGTTTGAAGGGTGGCAAGTCTTAAAGATAGGGAGACCATTGCATTGACCCATATAATAGCATTATTAGAGCCAGAACTAAGGGAGTGGCAGTAGGGATAGAGAGGAGAGAGGTATGAGCTGTAAAGGTTGACTTGACAATGGTCAATTACTAACTGAATACTGGGAGAAAGTACGAGAGAAATCAAGGTGACTCCCTGGTTTATGGCTTGGGAAACTGGAAGGGTGATGATGCTGGTCACAGATAAGGGACTGCCCAAGAGAAAGGAGCAGATTTAGAGAGATGATTTCCCTTTGGAAATGTTGGATTTCATGCCTGTGGAAGGCCGAGGGCACAATGCTCAGCATGCCAAAGGCCCTGTTTATCTCCACTCACCTTTCACATCACCTGAGGGACTTTCCCTGACTACCTCCAAGAGATTACTGGTATCTCTGCCCTGAGGGCAAGGACCAAATTCTTTTCATTTCTGTATCCCAGCTCAGGATTTGGCTTATGAAAGCTCAATGTGTATTTGTTGACTTGCATTAAATTTACAGAAATATTCCCCTTGGGGAATGAAAAGGGTGCTAATGGAGATGGAAGACCAGAAAAACAGCTACGAGCAGAAAGCCAAGGAGTCGCTGCAGAAAGTGCTGGAGGAGAAGATGAGCGCAGAGCAGCAACTGCAGAGCACGCAGGTGCGGGGAGGCTGCATAGCACTCGGACAGGGGACCCCAGGGAAGCTCTGGGAGCCAGCTGCACAGCTCCAGGGAACCTCAAGGTACCACCCTCTCCCTTGATCTCCCTCAGCGGTCCCTGGCTCTGGCTGAGCAGAAGTGTGAAGAGTGGAGGAGCCAGTATGAGGCTCTGAAGGAGGACTGGAGGACCCTGGGGACCCAGCACAGAGAGCTGGAGAGCCAGCTCCATGTGCTTCAGTCCAAACTGCAGGTACCAGGGCTGGGGGTGGAGAGGTGCGTGAGGAGGCAGGGTTAGGGGAAGGAGGGTTGGTGACAGCCATGATGAGAGAAACTGCTCCTGGGTTGGGGGCCCCAAAGGCAGCTGAGAGCATCTGGCTTTCAGTTCCTCACTCACTGCCCACTTTGTACCAGACTCCATTTGGGCTCTGAAAACTAATTTTGGGTTTAGCAAGGACGTCTGCGCATGCAAATGAACTAAGTGTTCACTGGAAAGACACCATCGAAATGCAAAGGGCTGAAATATTCTTTCGCCTACTGTCATATCCCAACTCACCCTCTGCACCCCATCCCAGTATAGCATCCTGTTCAGAAATGCCCACTACAGGCACAGAAATGTCATACACACCCTGCCACATCCTTGGCATTCTCAAGGGTTCCATCATTTCTGATCGGCATTACCTTGAGAAGTTAACTAACCTTATCAGTTTCCTCATCTCTAAAATGAGGATAATAATAGTGGTTGTATCATAGGACTGCCATGAGGTTTAAGCAATGTGATCCATGCAAAGCACTCAGCACAATGCCTGGTACATATAAGCCCTTAATAAATATTAGCTATTATTTTTCATAGATTTTTCTTGTTTTGGAATTTTGAGGACCCACCTCAAAAGTTTATCTTTCTAATTTTACTGAAGCAGGGATCTGGATACAGTTCACGTGAGAAGAGGGTATCTTATCAAAGGCGTGAACCTAGCTGGTCACTGGCATTGCATCCATATCTCCATCACCTACAAGGCAATTCTTCTAAATCTTTTTTTTCTTTTTTCTTTATTGATTTTTAGAGAGAGAAGAAGGGAGAGGGAGAGAGATAGAAACATTGATGAGAGAGAACATTGATTGGCCGCCTCCTGTATACCCCCCGACTGGGGATTTGGCCACAACCTGGGCATGTGCTGTGACTGGGAATTGAACCAGTGATTTCTTGGTACATGGGTCGATGCTCAACCACTGAGCAACACCGGCTGGGCCTATTCTTCTAAATCTTTTTAACCTTAATTCTTCGTGAAAATGTCACTACCAAAAAAAATTGATAGTGCTTGAATGAAAAGTAAAGACATCTAGAAAAATGATGATTTGGTATTCCTTAATTTGGGCATTTACCCAAATAAGTCCCTTGTGAATATAAAAAAAAAATCTAATGCACTGTTTGTAATAAGAGAAATAGAGCAAAGGGAAGAATTTCTTTAAAAATAGAAAAAATAAAAACTTGCCTATTTTTCTATTTCCCTAGTACTCCTATCTCTCAAATTCTACAAGTTTCTATAATTTTCCTGTCCCATGGGATCTGCCCCACCCTCCACCCTACCACTGACCCGCTTCTGTGTCGGCCCCTCTTCCTCCCTGCAGGGAGCAGACAACAGAGACTTTCAGATGAACCAGGCTCTTCGGCTTCTGGAGAATGAGCACCAGGAGCTGCAGGCCAAGATTGAATGCCTACAGGGAGACAGAGACCTGTGCAGTTCAGATACCCAGCACCTACAAGGTACCCTTCTCCTTGGGGGCCTCTAGCTGAGTGAGCCCAGAAAAAGGAAGCTGGATGGAGAGAAAGGCTTTATTTAGTCTTTCATTTGTGAGAAAGGCTTCATTTAGTCTTTCATTTGTTTGGTTGGCTTTAAAATTCCATTTTACCTTAAGGGAAAGGCAGGGCTGATTTAATCATCCAAGACTAAAAATTAATTTAGTGGCACTAGAGAATCTTGTAGGCCCTGGCCGGTTTGGCTCAGCGGTTAGAGCGTCGGCTTGCGGTACAGAGAGAATCTTGTAGTATCAGCTCTGTTCTAGCCCATCTCTGAGCCAGATCACAACTTCCCACGTTGCAAGGCCGCATTCCTAATTTGAAAGGGAAAGGTCAGTTGAAAGGTTTCCATCACAGCCTCTGAGTCAGCTGAGAGAGGACCAAATTGTGGGCAAATACAACACTTAATTCAACCCCAGTTGTTAATGCAAAGGACATCCAAGGTACCTTGGTTCTGGTTTACCTCTTCAGAACTGGGACACCGAGAAGAAAGACTAACTTCCACTTGACACATATCAGAGGCCACGGACAAGGCCGTACCTATTATGAATTTCCATCCTCGGGTGTTGAGTTCATTAATCTTGGGTTCTTCTACTTTGGTTTACTTTATTTCATTTTTAGATCAACTAAAGAGGTCAGAGGAGGAGAAACTCGCCCTGGTGACCAAAGTACAGCACTTGCAGAGTAAGTTCCCTTTCCAGATTGGAGAAGCAGCAGATAGCTCTTTGGTGTTCCTGGGGCTCCTGCCTCATGAAAGGAATCCAGAGGAGGGACTGGGGGGCCCAGTCTTTGGCATCTCCCCTACCTCTGTGCATTTTCAGACCCGATTCTTAAGAAGTGAGGTCATTTACATAGCTCTTCACACGTTATATATTAGCCTATCCTTTTTCTTTTCTGTTTCTCTTTCCATGCCCATGACAACCACCTGCATTTCCCCCAGAACTGCAGGTTTTTTAGTGTTTTCCTTTTTTTTTTTTTTTATCCTCACTCGAGGACATTTTTCCATTTTTTGTTCAGATAGAGTGGGAGGGAGAGAGAGGAAAAGAGAGAGAGAAACATCGAGGTGAAAGGGACACATCGATTGGCTGCCACCCGCACGACCCAACCAGGGCCGGGGACAAACTGCAACCGAAGTACGTGCCCTTAGCGGGAACCAAACCAAGGTCTCTCTGGACCATAGGCCAACGCTCTAACCGCTGAGCCAAACCGGCCAGGGCTGTTTTCTTTTTTTTTTAATTCTTTTTCTTTCCTGATTTAGAGAGAGAGGAAGGAAGAGGGAGAGATAGAAACATCAATGAGAGAGAACGTCAATTGGCTGCCTCCTGCATACCCCCGACTGGGGATTTGGCCCACAACCTGGGCACGTGCCCCGACCGGGAATCAAACCGGCGACCTCTTGGTGCATGGGTCGACACTCAACCACTGAGCCACACTGGCTGGGCTAAAGTGTTGAGTTTTCTAAAGTAGTTCTTATTTTATATATTCTTATTACGTACATGAATGTGTCACACAAACCTTTGTCACTAGGAATGGTTCAGAAAATAAGCTCACACGACATATGCCTCAGTCCACTTCAAAACTACATATTGGGGCCAATGAGGAAAAGGGACTTTTCATAAGAAATGTAGACAACTTCTGAGAAGCTGGAGAACCTGATTTAATTAATAGCTCTGCTGGTTGCCCACCACCTTAACCTCTGACCCCGGGCACAGAAGTTCATGCACACAGCAATGAATACTGAGAGCAAGGGAAAGGGAGATAAAACACCAGCAGAAGCTGTGCTCCTCCAGAGCAGGCGCTGAGTGGGCAAGGCGTCACTTGAAAACTATGCGTTTATTTATTCAATGCATATTTAATGAGCCCCTACAAGGCACTCCAGCTACACACACTGAGGGTACAGTGATGAATATAACTGGCACGCTTCCTTCCCTCATGAAGCTTACATTCTAAGTAAGCTCTACAGTAGGGAGTTTCTATGAACAAATAAGTATGTGGCAGGTAGTGACAACTGCTAAGGAGAAAAATAAAGCAGGTTAAAGGAAAATATTTGCTATTTTATACAGGGTCATCTGGGAAAGCTTTTCTTCTAAGGCAAGGTTTAAGCAGAGATTAAAGGTAAAGACATGGTAGGAAGAGATACAAAGAAGGTGGATTCATAACAGTACCAGACTGGGTGACTTAAAGAACGGAAATTTATTTTCTCACGCTACTAGAGGCTAGAAGTCCAAGATCAAGGTGTCAGCAGGGTTGGTTCCTTCTGAGGGTTTTGAAGGAAGGATCTGTTCCAGGCTGCTTTCCTTTGGCTTGTGGATGGCTGTCTTCTCCATGTGTCTCTTCACATGTCTTCTATCTATGCATGTCTGTGTCCAAATGTCCCCTTCTTATAAGGACACCAGTTACTTAGATTCGGGCCATCCTAATGTCCTGTTTTAACTTGATCACCTCTGTAAAATACCTGTCTCCAAATAGGTCACATCCTGAGGTACTGGGAGTTAGGACTTCAACATATGAATTTGAGGGGAACACACTTCAACCAGTAACAGATGGAAACATCTTTAAGAAATAAGGTTCTTAGCAAAGTTCTGAAAAGACATTCTTTGCAGTAAATATGCTAGCACAGACAAGTTTCTTCTGTCTTCCAACAGGTCTGCTTCAGAGTCAATCCTTACAGCTTCAAGAACAGGAGAAACTCTTAACAAAGAAAGGTCAGCAAATTTACTTCCACAAATTCTAAGACATTGCTCTTTCCATGCCTGCCTAGAGGCAGGGGGATGGACTACATGACCTCTTGAAGTCCCATCCAGTTCTGGAAGTCTCTTAGGTCAGGGATCTGGGGAAGCTTTTTAAGGACTTATCGCTGGCTCTGAGAACACTTTAGCTAGTCAGCCTCCTATCCTGAGAGGTATATAGACTGTGAAAAAGAATTCCTACTTCCCCTGAAAACATATGTCTGTGTTGAACATTTCAATAAATTGATTTTGAACTCAGAATTTCATGTCAATTTTTACACTTGACTTTCCAAATCACCCAACTTCCCAAGTCTATACCATGTTTCATCACCCTCAGCCCTAAAGAGTCTGCTGCCTTAGCTTCCTGAGAAGATTTCATCATGTCTATGGAGGGGCAAAAGCTCCTCATTTATCCACTACACATGGCCTTTGTTTTCTCATCACAGTCACTGGATAAAATATAAGGCAGAAATTATGCCCACATAGTATAGATAAGAAAATGAAGGTCTACAGTCATACAGATTAAAGACACAGCTAAAACAACAATCCAGAATTCCTGGCTCCTAGTGCAGTGTGCTTGTCACAAGACTAAGACTGCCAGGTGGCTGAAAAATCCTTTGTAACCATATGAAGATGAATTCTAGGACATGACTGCCTTCTCACGACTGAAATGAGGACAGAAGGGAAAGGGGATGATATTGAAGCATCCAGCAAACCTACCAGACTAACTGGAAAGGATGTGACCCATAATCAAAGATACTGAATTAATAAGTGTACTCTACAAGTATCTGACATTACACAGGACTAGGGATACAAAGAAAAGTTAAGATGCCAACTTTGCCCTCAGTGGGGCTCAAATTCCAGCTCTCTGTACAGGATGAGCAGGGTCCCAATGGGAGTTCTTTAAAAGTCAGAGAACTCCATTCCATGAAGTTTAACCAAAGACAGGCCCTCCTTTTTTCCCTCCCTTCCCTTCCCCTCACTCCTAGGGGTTCTCTCAGTGACAGGGTCCTTCCTCAGAGGTGTGGGCCTCACTATCACTGAGAATCTGGCTGCTTTTTTAGATCAGGCTTTGTCTGAGTGGAGTCCAAAGCCCTCCCATAAGGAAGTGGAGCCTGAGGGTACAGGGAAGGAGAAAGACTGGGATTTCAGAGACCAGCTGCAAAAGACGACTTTGCAGCTCCAGGCCAAGGAAAAGGAGGTGAGAAGGTGACCTCAGATGGTGGGGGGCTCAGCCCACAGTGATAGGGAAAACCACTGGGAGGTATCGCGGGACTAGGGATTTCAACATCTGCGTTGTGATTGGATGTCTGCAGGTATTCATCTACCTGTAAAAAAATGTCTTTGCTTTAGGGTTAACTTGTCAATCTTTTCCCTTCCTTATTTATACAAATCCTTATTAATTGCATTAGTTACCTTTTAGTAAGTCAACCTAAACTCAAACATACTTAACACATGTTAACTCCTCAAACTTTTCCATACACCAAGTGTATTAAAACTTTAGAATTTCTTAAATAACAAAACTCTTCCTATCTACAAATTCACAAACACATATCCTCGGCTACTGCCGAAAAGACTTGTACTATGAGCACTTCCAGGTCTTCTGTGCTGTAAGAACTTCATTTTCTGGTGTCCCCATTTACAAATCATTTGCACACTTGTCACATGAAAGCACTTACTTATGTAAGATAATATGCATTATAATCAATCATGTAAATGAACACATTCCAGACAAACTAGGTGAGATAGTCAAAAGGCAAACTGAAATCACTGATGAAGCCTGGGAAGGCAGGAAGGTGGTACAAATTCCAAATGAATGAAGGGGTAACTTACATGGGGCCCTCTCCTGTACCTGGTGATGACCTTGGTGGTATTCTCCCTCTCAGTGCAAAGAACTGCATTCAGAATTAGACAACCTCAGTGATGAGTATCTCTCCTGCCTGCGTAAGCTGCAGCACTGTCGAGAAGATCTGAACCAGAGCCAGCAGCTGCCTCCAAGAGTAAGAGCATGGATCCTCCCACATAGCCCTAGATGATAATGGGACTATTCTTCCTTTAGCCAAATCTCACAGATAAAATTTATCAGCCCACGTTAACATCTGACCAGCCTGCCACATTTGGCTTTATACTGACAGCATAGTAACCATGGAAAGAAACACTGGCTTATGGGTCCAAGCTTAATTTTCATGGAGCTCTTATGCCTAAAGGGAAAGACTTACTATTAGCTAAAGTACGAAATGGTGTTTTTTAGCCTATTGAGTGTAGTAGTGGCAAGGTCAGAATGAGGAGAGAAAGAGTACTAAGGAATATGAACAGAGAGTAAAATAATTTTGCTGAGTTATTTTCCACCTTTGATTGGACATATTAATATTTAAGTATCTGGCCCTGGCTGGCTGTGGTCCCCTGGGCCAATGATCCTGGCTTATGGGCCAGTGACCACCATTAAAGTGGTTTTATACAAAGTGATAGAGTAATGTAAAAACCTTTCCCTCCTCCACCAACCCAAGATTTCCCAATAGGCCAGAATGGGAAGAAGGAAGATTATTTTTGTCTATACCTTCTCCAACCAACCCATGGCTTCTGTCTCTTTTCTCCCCCTCCCTGCTCAGAGGCAGTGTGGTCGATGGCTATCGATGCTGATGGTGATGATTGCTATAGCACTAGCAGTATTCCTGGCCAACAAGGACAGCCTGATGATCTGATTAACTTGTGACAACAGCCTTGGGTGAAAATCAGAAGCAAGAAACTCAATACAAAACCTCAGAAGGTTTGGTTACTTTAAAGTGTGGATTTTCCCAATTCAACTGAGATTTCTGACTTTATTTTTTCAACCTACTATAAAACAAACAAATAAACTTGACCTGACAGTCACTGTTCCCCAGAATTGTTTATTCCTGAATGACCTACCTATCATATCACAAATATAAGACACTTGAGCATCTGGTCTACTCTCCTTAGTCCAATTCAGTTGGAGATGTATAAGCATGCAGGAAAGCCCAGTGCTGTTATTTTCTGGTGAACACTACGCCACATAGGATAGGTATATTTACAACGCTACAATACCATACATAATATACGGGGGTACATCATTTGTCCTCCACCTCCTTTTTTCTTCTCCACAATTTTCTTTTTTTAATAGCTATTTTTCCATGACCATTTATACCCCCTACACCCTCCTCTACCTCCACCCACTTCTCCTCCCCCCCTTCTCCACTATCTCTTTTCTTCTATCTTCTATCCAGTGAAGTAACAGACATCTCAGCTAAGTCAAGAGGACTCCTGAATACAAAAATGGCGAATGTGTACTACCAATGCTGCCGCCACCACCCCGTTCCCGTGCCCATCACAAATGTGGCCAGTTGACTACAGCATTCTTCCCTACTGTTCTCAAGATGCTCACAATTGGCACTTGAGATGATTCCTATTTGTAATCCCTGACTCAGAGCTGAATATTTACTGAGTACTTTCTACATGGGAGAGTTAGTCAGAGGGCCACAGCTGGCAGTGTGACTATCTCAGAGGAGATGCTGAGGTCCGCAAAGTCATTCTGAGTCCTAAACCGAGTTCTAAGGTCCTTTTCCCAAGTGTTCAGAATGTCTCTCAGGGCTGGGAACAAGCTCTCTGGGACGCTAAAGGAATAGAGCAAGACTGGGGGTTGACCAAGTAGCCATGAGATCCGGGCAGTGAACACCTGTAGTGGGGCCAGGGCTAAGCAGTTGTCATCTCCCTGGTTCAGGTGAAAGGTATAGGGAACAGGATAGCCCAGGAGAATCCCAAACACAGTACAGAGATTCCAGTCTGAGGAACAGAGTCTGCTGCAGGAGACTTCCAGGGATAGGCCCCTCTGCAGCCCCTGTAAATGGGTGATGATCTCAGCTATGATGGACTTCAAGTCCTGAAGCTGGTCCAGGGAGTGGATAGAAGGGTGAGGTTGGGAGCTGGAAACATCCACAAAGGCTATAGTCCCAAGCAGCACCTGCTCCAGGTGCTGACATACGTGCTCAGGTCTGACAATCAAGCTGTGTTCTCCAATCTCAAGGATGTGAAGTCCCTCGGTCAGGAAGCCCAGGCCCTGCAGCTCCTCCAGATAGCTCTGGAGCTCTGATGCCCCTGCACCGTTGCAATCATAGAGCAGAGCTGGCTTCAGTCCCCGGGCCACAGCCAGTACCTCTCCGGCTAGGTGAAGGCAGACAGCTCGGGGTGGGCTCCGTCTCTTTCCCATGCCCAGGGTCTCCTGAGCAGCTGCCACTAGCAACTGAGGACTTGGTGTTGACATGGGATCTGGAAGCAACATTAGGCGTGGCCTCCTTAACTAGCCACAGTTCCCTCCCCTGGGCCACATCTCTGAGCTCCAGACACTTGAAAGGCCTAAAAACAAAGCAGGACCAGGGGATTATTAACACCAGCCAGTGACAAGCCAGGAAACCTGCCAACAGCTTTCCCCTAAGTCTTATAGCATCTTCCAAAGGTCATTTTGTGCCTCCCTCTGCTTTGGAATGCTAACCCAAGCCAGACAAGATGGGGTCAGCAAGGCTGCCTGATTCCTATGGTTGATTTAGTCTCCCTCAGTCCCAAATGCAGGCGTCTTTCTGGACTTGGGGCTAGATTTACATTCTCTCTGGTCATTGTATCTTTTGTAAATTACCTTCTCTGATTCAAACTGTAAGGAGTTTGGGGCAGAGAAGAGGCAAGACAGAGTCTGGCAAAAGTCAGAGCATTTCACCCAAAACTGCCCTCTGAGACAGAGTTCTGGGTTCCAAATGCACTCTTTCTACTGCCAATTTCCCCTTCTTCCTCCAGAATAAGTCTGAGAACAGAAATATGATTAAACTAGTATACACAAGAATGCGGACTAACAACTATCTCACCGTGAGGCATAAAAGTAAATGAACGAAGTGTGTTAGGATTGGAGGAGGGTTGTATTTTAACTTCTGCTGGCCTCTCCATCCCCTTCTGGCCGACATCCACAGACCCTGGGCGGATGGGCTCACTCCAAACCCCGCACCCGATTCTGAACAAATTATCGCGATTTATTAAACCAGGCAGAGGTCTCTCTCCCACACACATACGTTCTTCTTCCACTTCCGCGGCAGGTTCGCGGGCTCAGGAACTTCTTTTTCCAGTCCCTTCGCGCTGCCACACAAGCAGCGACGCCTTGCACTCGGCCGCCACACTAGAAGCCCCGCCCGCTCGGCTTCCGGTCGTAGAAGTCGGTCGATTGCGCATGCCCAACGTGACTCCTCCCCTCCCCTGCCGCCTTCCGTGACGTCATCCAGCCCGTTCGCGCGCCTCGCGTTAGAACCACTGGCGCCCGCGGCCGACCGTTTCCGGCCAGACAGAAGCCGGCCACGCCCGTCTGCGTGGGCACAGCGAGGGGCGGAGGTGGCCCTAAGAAGGCGGGACCTGGCGAGCTGGCTGCCAGCTGCTGCCCTACGTGACTGTTGAGCAGCTGTCCCACAGGACCGGGAAGTCAAAGCAGGACCCACGGCGCAGAAACACTCTCATTTGTGTCTGGATGCGATTTCCCTTCCAAACGAAATGTATCTCAGGACGAGCGACCTGTTCTGCAGAATCTACACACCTATGGGTGGTGCTACAACGTTTTAGGGTTTTGTTTTGTTTTTGAAACTTTGACCCGCCTAAGTCCTAAATAAGAGCAGCTGGATTCTGGGAAGTGGGTGGACAGGTGCTATCCTGGCCCAGGTTCGTCATCTCCAAGCAGGGTGTGAAGAGCAGGAGTCCTCACGGAACCAGGGTGTGCTCGGCATGCTTTTGGGAGGTATCACGGCGTAGAATCAGACACCCCACCTTCGTGGAGCTTAAGTTCTAGGAGTTTAGTTTGCCGACTTCACTTGAAAAATGAGACACGCAAATGCAGAGGTTTTTCAATCAGGTCTTTAAGAAGAAAAAGTGTCACTTCGCTGAAGGGGCTAACATCTCTTTAACTACCAGCGATATGACCGATACAACGAAGGGACTCAAACTCCTATCTGAGAATATGGCCCAAATGTATTGATTAAATGGGCAGGGCAGAAGCTAAGGGAACTGCAGGCACCTACACTGGAGGTTTCACTCCTGGTTCTACGTTGGTAGTGTCTTCAGACGGTGAAGAGACAACTGTGGAGTAAAGATGGGGCCAGCCTCCAAGGAGGACCAGCTTGTAGGGGCTCCTAGTCTAACTGCTGGTCCTTAGCTCAGAGGGAGTCAGAAACAGAGACTAGAAACTAATTTTAGAATTTTTTCCTTCCCCATACTTATTTTACCATGGTGGTTAACAATAAATCCCTAAAGTGAAACTTTAGTTCATTTATTTATTCTAACAACAAATATTTGAAAACGTATTATTACCAGACAGTATGCTAAGGGCTGGCAGCAAACTCCAAAACAAACAGTTCCTACCTTTAGCGAGTTTGTAATCAAGCAAGACACAGATGCTGAGCAATTACAAGGGAATTGATTGCTCTGAAAGAAGTATAGAGTGCTATGGCAACATTGGCCAGAGACCTAATTATATGCAGAAGGGATCAGCCCAGATCCAACACTTGCCCTCCCAATTTACCTACAGTGGGTTCTTTTTAACTTGGAGCTAATTTTGGTAGACTGGACAGTGAAGGAAAAGAAGAGCTGGTGATACCATCTAACTCTTCCCAGTCTTCAGCAAGGTGAAGGCAAGAAAGTAGAAGACGTCAAGGGAGTGAGTGGTTTAGCCACCAAAGGAGATAGTGCACTGAGTCTCCAAAAAACAAAGGACACCTGGTTCTATCCACCAGGACCAGAGAAGGAGCGGCTGAGGGAGCTCAGTGGAGAGACCTGCATGCACTCTCCCAGGGTTCTGAAAAGGATTTAAAAAAAAAGAAGAAGAAGAAGAAGAAACAGAGCTCTAGTTAAGACCACATAAAATCACTCATCCATTCCTCTGACATGTTTATAAAGTTTTCATTACAGTCACTTACTAAAATGTTGATGCTTCTTGGCACTTCAGAACAATATTTTCAATACCTGTGGCCAGCTCATGTTATCTGGGCCCCAATCCAAATGGACAGTCTGGCTGTTAGCATCTCACAGAACAAGGGAAAGGGACCAGCCCAAATCCAACAGTTGCCCTACCAATTTATCTGCAATGGGTTCTTTATAATTTTGAGCTATGCTGACACACAGGCAGCCAGACATCGAGACTAAATCCCTCACTTCACCCACTCAACAAAATAACCAAAAAATATAAAGTTTCTATACCTTGCATGTTTCCTGGTCTCTAGAGGCCCAATTTCTGCTCATAGCTGAGTACCTTACCTTTACCCAGATTTCTCTTGGTCATACTTTAGTAACAGCAGATCCTACTAGGTCCCTTAGAGACCCTAAACCCAGTGCTTAAGCATTCTAAATAAGTCCCACTGCCAACTGCAACTGAGTTGAGGCTATGGTTTTTTAAATAAAACTAGCCCAACTTTTCAGCTAGCTCAACTCCAGTAACAAGTACAAGGTGGCTTGGGTTAAGGGTAGCAGACTAGACATGGGCTTTCTAGATATTGGCCTGGCACCAACGGCCATCAGTATTCAAGAGGACTGGGGCTGCTACCAGAGATTAGCATCACGTTTTCCACTTAGGTCTTGAAGTTTAAATCATGTATGATTTCATCCTTTAAAAAAAAAAGCAAAAGTATCAGGGGCCCAGCAAAAGTTAATAGATAAAACCAGTTTGTGGCACCTACAGATGCAAAGTTCTACACCCTAATTATTCACACCCAGCTACTCCACTGGGAAGACAAGCAGGTTTGTGCTAGGTGAGCCTTTTTCAGAAAAGCACTGCCCAGCCCTTCTTCACCTTGACCTGAACACACTCAACACCCCATTTTCCCAAATGTAAATAATCCAAATGACAGGAAGACTGTAAAATTCTCCAAACAAGGAGGAACTGTCCCTCTATACTCAGAGTTTTCCTAGGTGCCTCGCTCATCCCCAGGACTTCCTCAGAGAATAAAGAAAGAAAAAGAGTGCTCTGTCCTCTCTGAAGGCTGCAACCGAGTCATACACTCTTGTCTACACCACCACCACCACCACACACACACACACACACACACACACACACACACACACACACACAGTGGGATCTGAGTGGTGGCAAGGTAAACACCAGCCAACCAACCAATTCTTTCATAGGATCCCTGGGCCTTCTGTGTTGACAGCTTCCCTTTAGAAGCTCAATTTATTAGCATTCCAGGGTGACTTTCAGACTTTGGCACCTATTTCTATTTAGATATCAAGTTTGGTTCCTAAGCAACCAGCCGGCTCCCCTCCCTCTTACTTCCCCCCTCAGGGAGCCAGCTTACTATACTAGCAGAACAGGTCAAACAGAGATCAATCCTGGACAAATCAGTGCTTGAGGGAACTTTAATGAAAGCAAGAAAAAATGTGGGACAAGAACAATGCAGAAGCATTCTGTTCCAGGCAGTTTTGCCTGGTACAAGTAGAGTGAAGTCATCAAGTCAGAGTTTTAAAGCTGGCATTATTCAGGCATCATTCCAACCCCTTCACTTTACAGTAATGAATCTGAAGCCCAGAGGTTGAATGACTTGGTTCAAGGTCGCACATTGGAAGCAAAACTGTAGCTAGAACCCTGTTGTCCAAACTCCCAGGCCAAATCTCCTTCTACTACATTATACTACCACTGGGATGTTTAAAAAAAAGAAAGGGAATGTACGAAGGGTGATTTTTCCATAAATTAAATCAACTTTAAGAACCAGACATATTTGGAGAGTCAGAAACTACCAACATTGTTAGAAAGAAAAGAGGTTTAAAAAGCTGGTTAAATCTAAATAATAAAAAATATCCATATGTACAATATTGTAAAAAAGAGAAGGAAGATGGCATTCCTGATTACTGAGCTGGCAGGGCAGGGGGCAGTTGCATGCTGGGGGTAGGTTGCATGGGCTGCCAGCTTTCCTGGGTTTGGAGGATGCGATACAGCTGCTTCAGCTGAGCAACGATGTTATCTTTGATGTCTGGAGTTGAGATCTGCAGGCGGACACTGCCACTGTCAAAGGATCGTGTGAAATCACCAGAAAACATCTCGTAGATCATTCGAGCCACCACCGGAATAACCTGTTCAGGACACAGAGCACACAGATATCTGCTGAGGACAAGGTATTTTTAAATAGCAAGAAGGACCCAAGATTGAAGGAAGGACCAGTGAGGCTGGGGGAAAGCCCCTCACTCTAGATATAAGACATGTCTTCATCTCTCTGAACCATCCTACCGAGGTTCAATCTAAAAGTTGGTTCAAATAAAGGTAAAGAACCTAGATGTAGCATCACATCACATACCTGAACAAATAACTTCTTATTTAGCAAGACTTTTACCCAAATTTCATCTATTGCCTGTCTTGTTGCACAAATCCAGGGGCCAAACCCAAATGGTCTTGCTTCTACTTTCTAAAAGGTTATGTTCTTAAAAGCTATTCAAAGGTTTTCGTAAAAGAGCTGGAAAGGGTCATATCCTGTTAGGTTTCGGCAAGACTCTTTGATGACTCTTTGTCAGCAAGAGAATGAAAGATAAGGTCTCCACTAAATCCGTCATCCACTTTGAGGATCCTGTACTCCCCACCATGGACCTACTGTGCAATGTACAAAGCTTGAGTCTGCTGGGATTAAAACCCATACTGGGTTTTCCATCTGACAGGTCCTTGCTCAGGGCCCTACCTCAGACCTAGGGGCTAAAGCTTTGATAAAAAGGTGAAGAGTTATTGAGACATCCTTATCTCCTCACCTGAACCAAGATCAGTTTCCTTTCCAGGGGTTTTCCATCTGGCCACTCTTCCCCAAAGCATAAGTAGATCTCAAATGGCGGCTGCTTCTCTATCTGTCCTTTCTGGTGGGCAATGAGATCTGCAGAAGGTGGAGAGCAAGTTCAGTGTACTGGGTCATTCCATATCCACTCAATAAATCCCATCTTTTATGCTATCCTAATAAGGTAGCCACTAGCCACAACATGTGGCTATTAAATTTAAGTTAATCAAAATTAAATAGTTTCTTAGTCACATTTCCACATGTACATGCTCAACAGCCACACGTGGCTAGTGGCTACCATACTGGACAACACGAATACAGAACATTTTCATCATTTCAGAGGACACCACTGAGTTACACTTGGAGTTCAAACCACATTGTAAAATTCACAGCTTAGGGCTTTCCCCAAATTGGCCTTCTTGAATTCAACACTCAGTTATTTTTCAAAGGAAAAGAGTATATGCTTTGCTAATTATAATTAACAGGGTCACCTTCCAAAGTTAAGGATAAGCTGGTAGTGTCTAGGGGATTATGACGAGGCTATTTCCCTCTTCTGCCACTAAAGGCGTCAAAACCAACCTAAAAATAGCTTCTAAGTACATAGCATTGGAGTGGAACGCCCTTCTTTGTTGCCCAGGTCACTTTCATTTTTCAGAATCAAGGTTCTCTTTGACCTTAACTTCCTCCAGAGAAATTTTTTTTTTTGCTGAAATCTTTGCAGAGCCAGGAAAGGGGGGAGGGATGGAGGAAGACATATTTCCAGAGACCAGTTCCCACCATCAACCTTCTGAAAAAAGACTCACCACTAAGGAATGTTTCCAGACAAAATAGTTTGACCTTCTTTTGTCTCTCAATCAGGTTGGGAGCAACAAGTGATGGGGCACATGGCCCCGACCAGTACACCTTGCACTGGCACAGCCTGATGGCATAAATGGCGTGACCGCTGACCTCCAGGATCAGTCCTCTGTCCATGACGTCTAGCAGCTTGCTAGTGAACAGCTTCTGCTTCTCATTGGTGATATGCTCTGGACCTGGGAACTTGACCTGCTCCAGACTGACAGGACCAAAGAGCTCCTCCTGGTCAGGCATGGGACCCAGGTCCCCATAGAAGAGCCGGCAGCCCTGGGGGTTGCTCACGGTCAAGGTCTGCCCGTACTCCTTCCCACGGTACTGAAACTTGATGTCCAGGTCAGTCACTGCAAGGTGAGAGAGGACAGTGAGAGTCCTGCTCTGCTGCTCTGCCTATTTATCCCTAAGACTCATGAAAGTCCATCAACATTGAGCCGCCTTTCAACCAGCATTCAGGAAGGCCACTGCCATAGTTATCCTTCCTGCAATAAAGGGAGACATCAACATAACCCCAGAATAGTCACTCAAAAGGCTGTCTTGAAGCAAACAGTTCAAGGTCCATCTATACTATCTCTGTTCAATCACCACACCCTAAGGACTAGAATTTCTCCAACAAAGTTCTGGGTTCTGGTCTCCCCATTTCATACTAAGTCTTTGTATCAAAAGGCAATGGAAGAAGCTAAAACCTAAGGTACCTGGTTTGTGTCATATTTTTGTCTCATTGTTTAAAGAAACCAGAGAAACAAGGAGAAATACCAAGTCAGCCTTCTGTTTTAACAATATATCATAAAAAAGACACAGTTCACAGCAAATTAAATTTTTCTCTCAGCAAGTCTCCCTATGATCTTATGAAAGCTATTAGTCTCTTGGACAAAATTCTAGCATTCACCCCTCCCCCCACCACTACCACCATGTGTAGATTGAAAGGAAGATGGAGCATTGACAATGATTATTTTTTATTAATGGAATATTTGTATTTAGTTTGTATTTATTGATTTTAGAGAGAGAAAGGAAGGGAAAGAGAGAGGGAGGGAGGGAGAGAGAGAGGAGAAGGGAGAGAGAAACAACGATTTGTTATTCCACGTATTTATGCATTCATTGGTTGATCCTTGTGTGTGCCCTGACCAGGAATCAAACCTGCATTTTTGGCATATCAGGACTACGCTCTAACCAGCTGAGCTACCCAGCCAGGTCAACAATGATTTTTCATTAAAATAAATTTTGCCCTGGCTGGTTTGGCCCAATGGTTTGAGTGTTGGCCCGAGGACCAAAGGGTTCAATTACTGGTCAAAGGGCACGTACCTGGGTTGCAGGTTTGTTCCCAGACCCTGGTGGCAACCAGTTGATGTGTCTCTCTCACATCGATGTTTGTCTCTCTTTCTCTCCCTCTATCTCTTCTACTCTATCTAAAAATCAATGGAAAAATACCCCCCGGTGAGGATTCAAAATAAAAAAATAAAAAATAAATAAATTTGTGCCCAACCTAGAAAGAGATTTTCTCTGGGCCCTAAAGCCCCTCAAAATCCAAAAACTTCCTTGATTAAATCCATGGCCATTACCTCCCCATCCCACAGCTGGCCTTATCTCCAAATCCCCTAGCCAAACTGATAAACCCAGGCCTCCCACCCACTTAAGAGGTGAGTAACCTGGGCCTGTAACCAATCAGAGCATCCCCATGGGCAATTGGGTATAGGCTAATGTTTCTTTACGTCTTCCCTGGCGACTCATCATCAGCTGGCCAGGAACCAGACACAGAAGGTACCTGTGGGAAAGATAGCTATTCTACACAAGGCAAAGAAATGGAAGCAGAAAGCCAGGCAGGAAAGGACTATAATAGGAGCTGAAGACCCATCAAGAAAGACCAGGGCTCACTTACTTGGAAGAGAGCTGATCCACAGCTCTGGAGAGCTATAGAAGGGCTGTATAGGTGCCTGGGGTACTTCCATCTCTAGAGGTTCCGTTTTGGGCCACACTGCTTCAGGGCTGCAGTTGCCCACACTGCAGTTGCTTACACTACAGTTGCCCACACTGGCTGGTGCCATGGGAGAACCTGGAACAGAAGGATGTGGGTGAGCAGGCAGGGGCACCACACATGCACAGCACCTGGTCTGAGGCTCTAAAACCTAACAAAAGTCAACAGACAAGAGTCAGACACTGGACCGTGACCCAGTGGGGCAGCCCATCACTGATTCCCACAACTAACACAATAAGAAACACGTTTCCCCTGCTTCTGGGGAACCTAATTATATTGGTTCTTCCATAAACTAATAGTTATGAAAACCTGCGTTTGCTGAAGATAACAGAGCGGTGAGTTTTCTCTGGAATTAAATTAGTATGGGCATGTATGAGAGGTTCCTTGTTGTAAAATTTGAACCCTGCAATTAAATAGAGCCTGGCTGTCTTTCATAATGAACTTAACTGAATTAGTTGATTAGCTTCGAATAAGTGTTCATTTATAAAAATTCCATTAAAAACAGATACTTTTACATGCACTAAACATCTCGAAGGATACTCAAGGACCTGGAAAGATCTGGCTCCTCCAGGGAAGGAACTGGGAGGTTCAGAGATAGGATGCAAGGAAAACCTTTCCACTAGTTACCTTTTTGTACCATTATGAATGTTAAGTCATGTAAGAGTATTATTTATTCGAAAATGTCCAATTAAAGCTATTTTTAAAAGAGAATAAAAAACCCATCCTATTTCCCTGTTATTGGCAAAGTTGGCTCACTCCAAAGTCTACAGGTTTCTCCTCCTAGCCTCACCTCTTAGGCATCTATTCTTCAACAATTCTTCTTCCTCTGCCCCAAGAGCTCTGAAATCACAGAGGTTAATGTTTCTTTGACCCTTTGTGCACAAGTCTGGTTAAATCTATGTACCCATTTTACTTTTTTGCTTTGAATATATGTCACACATCTTCCCAAAAAGGATCCAAGGCAGCCCACAAGTATCTCATTTGACCCGCAGCAGCCAGAAGGAACTAGAACAGCGGTGAAAAGCTGCTCAACTGAATGCATGTCCAGGAGCGCTTCAGTGGCCAGTTCAAGTGAAGATGCTGCAGAGGAGTTCACCTGTGTTCAAGCGTCCTCAGAACGTGCAGTGGGAGATTCAGGACCTGCTCTGTCACACAGTGACCTTGAACCTCTCAACTCATTTTTCCTGGGAAGCTGAATTCAAACAGTCCACAGAAGAAAAGTCTCTTGCAGATAAATTCTATCAGAGCCTAGAACTGAGAGCTGTAAAAACCCCAAGTTCCCACCACACAGCCTCAGCAGAGTAGATCTGTTGAGGAAGTGACAAAATTTATACCGAGGGAAAGAGCAGGAGAGTTGGCCTGCAACTCATGAAAATGACACCTGCGACCTGGCCCAAAGAAAATCAGCAAAATTTATAAAAGTGTTTCTATTTGTATGTGGAATTGAGAATGAATAGAATTTTTAACTGGGCCAGCAGAGTTCCCTTGCCTATGGCCCCTACTTGCTAACAGACCAGCAGCCTGGCCACAGGGCCCGGTCCCTGCTCCCAGGGCAGTGGTGGCTGAGTGGTCAGCAGTAGCAGGTCAAAGCCCTTCTCATCCCTCTGTACCACCCATCACCCCTACTCACCATTGATGTTCAGGAAGGGAAAGGTGTCCTGGATGGGAACATGGTGCTGTGACTGATCCAGCTCATCTTCCTCATCTTCTTCATCCACATCATTATCCTTCTCATCCCAAGGAGCAGATCCAGTGGATCCTACCAAGAAACAGGTGAATCACTCAGGTTTCACTGTTATCCCTGCAGCTGACCCACTGCACAAGCTAGGGACAGCTAGTACAGAGAGTCTTAGGGTACACTGTGCACACTTAATGCCCTAACCAAAAAGAGTAGGAGCTGGGTGGATGGAGGAAGGAGGGAAAAAAGGAGGGGGATATCTGTAATACTCCCTTCTCCAGAAATCTCTTAATCTGTACTCTCCCTACACATTAGCATCCCTTTTAAGGACTTAAGAACACCAACTTCTCTCCTTTGTAAGCTTAATGTAAGGACAGAGCCACCCCTTGTGGCAGTGTCTAGATTTACTGGGGGACAAATCAAATCAAAATTATCTGGCTCTTAGTTCTTGGTAAGGATTGGGTAAATAGGTGGTATTCTCTTAGTAAAAGTATCCTACAATTAAATGACCACTCGCCACAACATTTATAAAGAGAACTTAAGAGCTTTTACATGTTATGTCCATTGATTCTTATACTAGTCTTTGAACTAGGCAGGAAAGATGAGCGCCCACATTTTACAGCTGAAGAAACTGAGACTCACTAGGTCAATGCCTTGACTCCATGTCCCACAAGTAGTGAAGTGATAACCAGGTTTAGAACTCAAACCTTCTAGGTTTTAATTCTTCCTTCTTCTAAACTACCTGGCCTCTCCTCTTAGTGTTTGGTCCCAAGAGAAGTTATTTTTTTTTTCAGTAGAAATCTATACTGCCTCTACTTTCTAATGCTTTAAGCAATCAGGCTAGCATCTATTTCCCTAATTGAGCAAGAAGATTTTGCTGAGCTTACATCTTCTGTTTTCTGGGTCCTTCCTAGGGAAAAGGCTTTCTTGCTTTACCTGTCTTAAATGTAATAAGCCAGGCAATTTTCAAGTCAACTATCTCTTTAAGAGTCCAGCCTAGAACTTGGCATACGGTCCAACTTCTCCCCAGCAGCTGGGGCCTCACCTGGGTTAATGATTGAGCCCTGGGGCTGGGGGATGTCACACACTTGATATATCTTCACTGGGTTCATGGGCACCTCCTTGGTGCCATCATACATCAGGTTGAATTCCCTGCTCTTGTTGAGAGCACAGCGGAGCTGGGCCTTCCATTTAGCCGGGTCAGGGTCATCCACCCCTTCCTGGTACTTCCCTGTCTCCACAGCCCAGGCCTGAGGAATAGGAAACTGCAGTGAGTGCCTACTGATGCCCAGAAACGCTGCAAAGTGTGCTTACCCTCTCTTATACAGATACACACACCCCCCTTTACCTCTCTCACACAGACACACACACCCCTGCCTGACTGTCCCACCATCCCAACCCCAATTTACAGAGACTGCAGCAGGAAACACCACCCTCAGGACCAGCCAAGGCAGGGCCTAAGGGAAATTAAGCTGTGTGCAAGCATAGTCTATTGAAAGGAGGAGCCCTGTCTCAAGTGTTAGTGTCAGACCACCAGTCAAGACCACGATGGCTATAATGAAGGGCTGAAAATAAAGAAAAGGTTGGGAAAAATATACACCAAAATGCTAATGGTTACTTCGGATAACAAGTTTCCAGTAAAAAAAAAAAAAATTATTTATTTATTTATTTATTTTTGCTTACTTCTTTTTGACATGAATTACTTCTCTAATAGTAAGGCAAAGGGAGATGGTATGCAATATGAAGACTTTGGCCTTGCTGTTCCCTTCCCCTTCAGTCTTCAATCTGATGCATAAGTAATTGTAGAAATCAAGTGCCTTTAGGAGTAACAGGAGGACAGGAAGCACCCTGGGGGTTCAGCTTGCCTCAGCTATTAAGCCTCTAGGCCTAATAGACCCATACCCCCTGCCTTTCCCTACTTCCTCAAACTCCCACTTCACTGGAAACATTTTGCTGGAAACGCCAGTGGAAGGTGGTATGGGGTAAAACCACTTTGGCTCCTCCTCTCTGGTTCCTCCTTCTAGGTCTATGAGGCATTTACATTTCTGCTCCCAGGATAGCTACACTCCCCCACTGCTAACATATTCTCAGATCTCTATGCTTTCTCCAGGAGCACAGCATACGTTCTGACGCAGAAAGGGAGGATAACGTTAGCAGGGTACTCAAGTTCAGGAAGCGAGTACCAGCTTATTCGAGCTGACAGGGCGTATCACTTGTCCAGTCCCAATTCCCCACCTCTGCTCCTGACCAAAGACTTCTTCTCCAAGCTGAAATGCAATTGTTCTGCCCCATCCTTTGAGATCTCTGATGGCCCTCAAGCACTCCCTGCAGAGTCTCACAATCAAGAGGAAGTTTCTTCCAATAGGATCTAAATCCTTCTCCTCCAATTCAGACTCACTTTTCACTCTCTTCTCCAGACTTGGGGGCTCCTCCATTTGTTATGAAGTATAAAATGAAGTGATTTGACAGAGTTGTGCTGCCCCAGGAGACTTAGTAGGCACTGTTCCATCCAACCCCTGTCAGGGATTTCCACCTCACTGGTCCCTAGTGTCCGAAAAGCACACCTCCAGTTGTGCCTCATGCTACCTGGCCTCACCACATGTTCCATTTATCTGATCTTCTGTGCCCACTCCCATTCTGGCCCCACCCAACTGGCTTGAGCTGTGCTGACTTTGGCTTGTGTCTGCAAATTTCTGTGGCTCCCTAAATCCCTGCCCCTCCATGGAGAACAGACAGACTAACCCAGAACCACAGCCCCAGTCTTCCTGCTCTCAGCAGAGCCATTCTGCAGGGCCCACGCAGATGACATAGAGGACCCATGCTAATGCAGCAGAAGGTGGCACCCACCACATGGCCATCATTGTGATTTATAAATATCACTTGTTCAAACCCATTCTAAGTCATGCTTCTGAGATTCTGGTCACTGTACAGGTCCCTATTTCTCTTGCTAAAATGGAGATAATTCCTACGTTTTTATGGTAATTTAGGAGTCCCTTCCCTTACATTCTCTCATTCAATTTTCACAACAATCTGGTGAGGCAAGCAAGACCGGGTTCATCCCCGTTTTACTGAAGGGGAATCTAAAGCCCAAAGAGATTATGTGACTTGCTCAAGGCCACAATTGATGGCAGCAGGATCTGAAGCCAGGTCTTCCAATTCCCAGTCAGAAGGGGCAGTATGAGAATGGGGGAGCAGATGAGCCCAGGTTCAAATCATGAAACCCCACCACTTATTGGCTGTGTGATTTGGCAAGTTACTTAGCCCCTTGGAGGCTCAGCTTCTGCATCTACAATATAAGAGTAAACTCCTTTACAGAGTTGTTGAGAATTAAATGAGATAATGGACATAGGGTGTGGATCAGGCACCCACTTAATGCTAGAGCCCCCAACCCCACCCCACCATCCTGTCAAAGGCCAGTCAGAGCTTTGGATCTGTGAAAGCAACCTCACTCTTCTCCTGACTTCCAAGGCTCTCCTTTAGCATTCTGCAAACAGATACACATATGGAAATAAGACAAAGCAGCTTCCCACAGCCACCTTGTCCTCAAGCCCTAAGCACGCAGATCGCTGTCCTGAGTGGGGCTTCTAGGAACCAGCCTCTTCCCCCATGGCTAGCCACCACCAGACACTTCAACAGCAAACCCAACTTCGGACCAGCTGGGCAGGGCAGGCCCAACCCCCTCCGTGCCAACTCAAATGTTGGTGCTGGTTTACAGAGGTTTTCCTATTCCTTTCATATTATTGTTTAATTTTAAATGAAGTGCTCATTTACTTTCTAAGTAATCTCAGGCCAGTTTTCTCTCCGTTTCTTGTCCCTACACCTGACATAACTGAGTTGGGTGGGAAATATCTCCAACATGGCTCTCCTTTGAGATGTGAGCCCACCTTTCTTGATCTAGTCTCAGCAAGATCTTGACAGGCCCACGGTAGAGACTGGATTTCAGTTCTGACTTGCAGCTTACAGTCAGGAAAAAAAGGATGAACTCACTTCTTGGTGTCTTGGGGGTGCGGTAACAGAAGCTGCTCGTGAGCTGGAAGACGGACCAGCACAGAGAAGCTGGTCTGGAGATGAGGTCCAGGCTCCCAAGCTACCAACCGCATCATAAGCAGCCTCCCATTTCCTTCTGTCTAATTCAAGCTCTGGTTTCATTTAAATTTTGTAAAATGTCAGGTGGTTAAAACTTGTTTTCAGTTAAGTAAGATTACTCTCATTATCACAGCTATTTTTTTGTTTGTTTTCCTGTAGTTTTTATTTTTTTTAATTTTTAAATTATTTTTCAATTACAGCTGATGTCCAATATGATATTAGTTTCAGGTGTACGACATAGTGATTAGACATTTACATAATTTATGAAGTGATCCCCTTGCTAAGTCTAGTACCCGCCTGACATCATACACAGTTATTACAGCATCATTGACTATATCCTCTATGCTGCTTTTTATTTAAGAAAACATATTTGTATAATAAAAACATAATTAAATCACCTTTAATTCTTAAGCAGAGGTATGGATGGGGCAAAATATTTTAATATTAAAAGAAAAAGTTTTCGCAGGCTCTCTGCACCCATCCTACAGGCTATGTGAGGAGCCTGCTGACGCTCAGTAGTCCTGCCCTGGTCTGCAGAGCCATTCCCAGCCCCAGATACCTTTCTTCAGAGCAAGAACCCTGAGTGAATGGAGAGGAGAGTCCATTGCGGACACTTGGGAGCTTTGGAACAACTCACAGGAGTTTGTCCAACTCTACCTGAGATCTTTTGGAATGTGAATTGAGAACCCTTGACCAGTGGGAAAGAATAAATGACCTCAACCACCACAGAGGGGCCCCCACGAGAGAAATTACTGTGCCTTCCAAGTGTCTGCACCTCTGTCATGAACACTGTTGCATCAGCATTTTGGATTTAGTATATTCCTCGTGTGCAAATAGAAAGCAGAACTGAACATAAAAGCAAAAACGTCTGAGAGAACTGGAAAACGTTCCAAGTCAAATGGTAAAGTTCGTTACCTTGAAAATGGTATTTTCCTCCTCTTGTTGGGGGCTGTGCCGGGTGGCATGTTTCCAGGGAATCTGGAAGCGTTTGGAGTCCCTGTGTAGCCAGATGAGCCCAGGGTACAGGCCACTATCCACCTGGGCCACCAGCCAGGGCTTCAGCCGTACTCTGCGGGGGTGGAGGGCCATGATCTGGGTGGGGGAGGGGGCAGAAATGGGGAGAGCAGGAGAATTAGGCCAGTCGCTGGGAACTTTTCCCAGCCACTGTTCCCTTATGATAGAGCTACAGTTTCATTAGATTACAGCAAAGAAACTAAATATGGGAATAAACTGTGCCAGGTGGGGAAGAAAAGAAAAGAGGTTAAAAGGTTCTTTTGATTCTTATTCCAAAGCCATTTATACTTCATGCTCTAGCCAAATCAGACTTATCATGTAAGTAGATCACATTACTTCTATTTAAATCCTGAAGCAAAAAAATGAAGAGATGATGTCATCTCTGCTGGAACACAGTCCTTCCTGAAGTACCAAGGGCTTTGGAAGAGAAGGAAAATCGCTCTTTTCAAACTCATCTCAGGAGAGGGAGGAAAAACAGTTATGGAAACAAGGATGTGGGCAAGAACCAGAAGCTTACTCTCTTTTTAGACAAGACAGCTAAAGATAAATGGAAATATTTTCCATTTATGGTGTAAGAAATGACACCATCGTGGTGAGAGAGAAGTAGGCTGGGGGATGGGGAGGTCCCAGTTCCAAAGTCCTCACTTACATAGATGAGCAAGCAGTGTGTCCACGAGGATCTAAAGACCTGGGCCTCAAGTCAGCTGTCCTTTCTCTGGGCCACCCAAAGATTCTGTATCAAGAAAAAGGGGACTGACTTGATTATCTGCAGAACAATCCAGTGTGTGGGAGAAGACTTGGGAGCACTGGAGACGAAGGCTCTGAGAACCCTGTCCTACAGCTGAGTCCAGTAAGACTCAGAAGCCCTAGAATAATCAAATACCACTGTTCCTAACCCTGGAGTACTAAAGACAGCCCCTGTACTGCTAAGACAGCCTCCTTACCTGGGTCTGTTTATTTCCCCACAGAGGCTGAAGTGAACTGATTGGTTGCAATAACCAGCCTGGGTAAAGTCTGCAATTGATTCTCAAAAAATACCCACGCATAGCAGATAACATTCGGAGGCAGCCCGGACTCAAGAGGAAACAAAGCCTTGCCCGGATTGTGCACCTGAAGGAAAAGCCAGTCGCTGGAGAATTGTTTGCCTGGGATGTTCTGCTTAGATTTTTTTTTTGGGGGGGGGTCTTTTTTTACATTTTTATTTATTTTTTTTTTAGAGAGAGTGGAAGGGAGGGAGGGAGGGGAAGGGGGGGAGAGAGAGAGAGAGAGAGAAACATCGATGTGAGAGAGACACAGTTGCCTCCGCGGGCTGGGGATTTAACCTGCCAGGTCAGGGATCTACCCTGCAACCCTTCAATTCCAGGCCGATGCTTTAACCACTGAGCCAAACCAGCCAGGGCTGGTGTTCTTATTTTCCTTTGTTTTTTACTTAAGGTAAGAAAGAAACACCTGAAAAATAACATTCATTCAACAAATAGTTGGTCATCAGCTATTGTGTGTCAAGCATTATGCTAGTTACCATACACTAAAGCTCAATGTTTTCATCAGACTCCTTCCTGAAGAAATTCACATCGGAACTGCTCAAGCCCCACAAAGACCTTAGGAGGAAAGGTAGATAAATAAGTCACCTTCATACCCAGAAAGATCCCTACCTGGACCATAGTTCAGAAACCGAATCAGTAGAGTCAGTGAAAGGCTCCCATTCAGAGGAGCTTAGCTGAGGGGCTGGCCCCTAACTCCACTTCTCTCCCCAGCCAGACTTCCCTCCAATGGGGAAAACCCAAACCCAACTTAGCCCCTGGCACTTTAAGAGCAAGGCAAGGCCTGCTCTCACCTGAGCCTTCTGACCCAGTTACCCAGTCCTGCAACTGAAACCTTCCCCCTGGGAGCACAGCTCAGTGGGCAGGTAAGGTTGGCTGGCATGCAGAGTTCAAGTGCCCCCCACCTCCCGGTCTTGGCCTTGGTTTAGGTTGTTTTGCAGGGCAGCAAGGCAAGCCATCAAAACACAGAGACCATTTACCTTATAAGGAGGAGGAAACACGTTCTCCCAAGGGGCAAGTTCTACCTTCTCCTCCTCAGTCCTAGCCTCCTAGAAGGGGGATGGCGCAAGGGAAGGATGAAAAGAATAGAAAAATGGGCAGCCAACCAGTCAACCTAGTGAGGGGCCTTTGAGAATTTATATTGCAATGCGTCTAAGGCCTGTGTCTGGGCCTGTCTGACACGTGAAATCCACCTCTTGACGGATATGGACTTTGAAGAAAAGTGTTTATTCTAGTTGATCCACAGCCCATGAAGAAAACATTAAGGTAACCAGGCCAACATAAGAAACCGCACATAGGGATGGGGAAGGAGAAGCAGCCACCCATAGAGACCAATGATTAAGATCTAGAGCCCTGGGTTCCCAGCGTTCTCCCAGGATGGCAGTACCCGTGAGCAACCCCGCCCCAGACTGCCCTCCTCCGTGCCCCACCTGCATCACTGCTACCCTCTCCACCTTCTGCAAGTCAGCCAAGGTCTCCCCCACTCGCCACCCAGTAACTAAGACTCTAAAAACAGGCAGAGAGGGAAAAATGGGAAGCAACCAAATAACAGAGGAGAATGGCTAATTACATGTTCACGGACAGCAATATTAAGCAGCCATTAACAGGGCATCTGAAGAATTTTTATTGGATTTGGGAAAATGTTTACAATTTGAAGTTAAGGAGGAAATGCAGCATATAATATTGGCTGTAGAGTAGTATCTCCATCTTGTATCATAACATGCACTTGGGTACCTATCCACGGACACACTGAATTTTAAAAAGGAAATGAAAGAATATATACACCAATGCAACAAGATATTCCCAGTGGTTACCTGGTGATAGGATTATGAGTGAATTTTATACTTGCCTATTTACTTTTATATATGATTCATCTTTTCCTGCAATGACATGTTTCAATTTATAAAAAAAAAAAAAAAAAACTACAAGTAGTAATTTTTTTAACCACAGGAAGCTAAGACATTTCTTGGCCACTGGAAGGTGTGAAAGATGGCCTTCAACTGATGAGACCATAGTAACAACAATCCTTTATATCTGCACAGGCTTTACAGTTTTTACTTAACATTTCATCCTCATGACCTAGAAGTGATATTATTCTCATCCCCCCAAAATAGCTGCGTTAACTGAGACATAGAAAAGTTAAATGCTTTATCTGGGGCCTGGATCCAACACTCCTGAGTCAGAGTGTGCTGTACCAGATCCTGCCACTGCGCCCTGCCATCCAAACCCCTCCCTTCGACACGCTGACAGAGTAAACCAAAAACACCAACAAAGATGAGAGCAGCGTGGAGGGCCAATGAAGTGGTTGGGAGAAGACTGCATAACACCCACTTTCAAACACACCTAAATCAGCTGTCTTTCAAGACACTCTCACCACCCAAATCCAATGCCCACAGAACAACCGTGGCCTAGTTGAGCTCAGCCCTGGTATCTCTGACTGCCATCACAGAGACATTCAAGGCCTGTCTCTCCAACATGTATTTAACCAGCCAAAGAACAAAGATGCTAATCCACCCTCTCCCCTCACACTGTGCATTAAGCAGGCACACCTTCAACCTCCTCAAGGCACTAACTGTGCTCTCTCATACCCCCATCCCAGAGGGCAGGTCCTCTGTAACACCCCACTGCCACCTCTGCAGCCCTTGCCTGGACAAGTTTCCAGGGACACAGCTACCCCAAAGCTGAGCTTTGTCTGTCAATGATTTTCCGCAGAGTAAAACACAGACAGGCCTCAGTGGTGATCCTGTTTTTTCCCTTCCTCCTGGAGGGAACTGAAATGCCAACCTCCAGATCCCCGGTCTTTCTTCTGTTTAGTTTAGCCCTGCTCGGGGTAAATTCTGGGTGGATAGCCATACTTCCCATGCCCTTCTTCTCTGCTGGATTGAAGTTGGGGGCTGGCGAGGGGAAAGTGCAGGGTATCAGATGCTGCTGTCTGCATTCCTTCTACATATATTTAACCCTAAACGACGCTCCTGGGCTGGCACCAGCCTTCACCAACGGACTCAAGGGCAGTCTCCCTCTCCCTTCCCTGGCTTCCACTTTTGACATCCACCAAGAGCAGGGTTGGGGCAGGGATGACCCCTTTACCACCAAGTAGGCTTCGGGTAAAGTGTGGCGCTGGGGCCTCCCTTTCAGTCAGGCCTGGGAGACTTCCCACATTTCTCCACAGCAGCCCTCCAGCCCTGACAGGGGAAGAGGGCCTCACCCCGAGCAACCACGCCCAGCGCCACCCTCCCAGCACCTAGCTTGGCTACTTGGAAATCCACTGGTGTCTCCCAGGGCGGGGGCCTGTCTGTGCTAAACAAATTCAGGGAGAGAGATAAAACTGGCTAAAGCTCGTGGCCTCCCCCACCCCCAATTTCCCCAAACACCCACCAGCACCCAGGGCCGGCAGGCCTGGGAATTCCCCTCTTGGGAAACACAGAGGCCGGTGGCCCAGCGAGCTGGCAATACTAAAGGGGTGGAGATGCCTTAGCTCCTTCCGACGGTGGGTGGGCAGGAGCCGAGAGAGGGTTGGCGGGGAGGGAAACGGAGTCGACAGAGTGTGGGGTCGGGCGGGCCCAGCGCTGCGAGGCTAGGACACCCCAAAAGCTACCTGGAGGAAGGCGACAGGCAGCCAGCCCCACAGGGTATCCCCCGAAAAACAGATATCACGAAGCAAGTTTTCCTAACCCCACGAACTCAGGAGCGGACCTTTCTCCACCAGCAATCGTGTCCCTCCCTACCCACCCAAACTAACCTCCAGAAGTTGGCTCCCCACCTTTCCTTAATCCGGCTACCAGAAGCGGACGTCCCTCCGAACCATGCCCCCAGTTAAGATCAGCAGTCACCACCGCGATCCTCGACAGGTTGGGCAGGTAACACCTGGCTCGGCGCAGGTAGGGAGTGCGGGCTCTGCTCACGGTCCCGCACCGGCACTTACCTGGTCCGCCCAGGTGCGCCCAGCTCACGTCAGCGCCTCGCCCGAGACTCCGCAGCCCCCTCCGTCACCTGGCCACGCCTCCCAGGTGTGGCCACACCCTCCTGCGCTCAGGATTGGCAAGTTGGGAGAAATATGAAACTCTGTGTTCCTGGGCGGCCCAGCCCCGCCCCGCCCAGCCCCTGCCACCACTGCTGCTGATCCCGGCTGAGAAAAATTCCAGATTCAGGCTTACACCTTATGCCTGGGGGGCTAGTGGCCCAGGGAACAGGAAGCGACTGGGAGGTTAGTTCTAAGTCTAGAGAGTGCCACCCCTCCTTCATGCCCCATAATTGCCCTGGGATATGGAGACTGTTAACCACAGATAAAGGTTTACAGATTCTGGGTTGGCCTTCCTACCCGTGGGCCTGTGGAAGCAGGATGTGGGGAAGGGACTCTGGGTCTCTTCTGCGGGAAGCCCTGTGGCTTCCAGAGCAGGAATTATGCCTTTCCCCTGCCTCTTACCTGTGTGACCCTGGCTAAGTGACTTAGTTTCAGTTTCCTCGTCTATTCAACCAGAATAATAGTTCCTGAGCATGGCCTCTGCAGAGTCACACCCCAAAGTATTGAGATTCAAACCCCAACTCCATCGGTTACTGCAGACTTGAGAAAGTTTCTAAGCTATCTGGACCTCAGTTCCGTATCTTAGGTACAACCAGGTACACAGTAGTCCCCACCTCAAAGGGGTATTGTGGGGATTCAATAGATTAATTAATATAAAGTGATTGGAACAGTATTTGGCACTTATCAAGTGCTATAGAAATACTTGCCATTTTTATCAGTGTATAAGTATAAAAAGTACCATATAGACAGTGCCTCACAGAACAAGATGACATCTCCTGTTATTACCTGAAAGTCAAGGTCTGCCTATCCCCTAACAGGTACGTGATGAGAGTTTCTCACCTTTCCCACTGCAGTGAGCCCCAGCCCACACATGCTTAAGTGAGCTGGGTAGCAGTACACGAGACCCTGAAAGCACTGAGCTAGCACAGGTAAGAAGGGGCACACGCAGAGTACTTGGGTTTTAGAGTTTAAAGCAATGAGTGAGAGAATGGGAGGGAGTAGTGTTATTGGTTGAGTTGTGTCCCCCTTAAATTCAAATGTTGAAGTCCCATAGCCTCCAGTATCTCAGAATGTGGCCTTTCTTGGAGACAGAGTCTCTACAGAGCTAATCAAGTTCAAATGAGGTCATTAGAGTAGACCCTAATCAAACATGACTGGTCCTTAGAAAAAAGGGAAATTTGGACACAGAGACAGGCGCAGAGGGAAGATGATGTGAAGAGACACGGGGAGAAGATGGCATCGATGAGCCAAGGAGGGGCCTGGAACAGACCCTTCCCTCAAAACCTTCAGAGGTAACCAACCTTACAGACACTTTGGTTTTGCACTTTCTAGTCTCCAGGACTGTGAGACAATAAATTTCTGTTGTGCAAGGACCCAGTCCCTGATACTTTGTTTCAGTAGCCCTAGAAAACTAATACAGGTAGGTTGGAGAACTCCAGATTCAGAATAATGTGCACTTGATTCCTAGTCCCGATTAAGCTTAGGGACATAGCCAACAAAGGCCTGGGAAGGCAGCAAGCCCCAGGCCTGAGTCAGCCAGCCTCTGTCTCAGCCCTGCTTGTGGCCAGCTCTTCCTTCAGCAGGAGAAGGGCTATCTCATCAGCACAGCTAGATCTTTACTACTGATGAGCTCGCTGGACAAGCAGCATCTTCCTTATAGCCCAAGGCTGAGCTCCAGAAACCGAGCAAAGAGGCCACTACAAGTGTGTGTAAGGGATGGAGGAAAACCACCAGGAGGGTGTCATTTAAGGGGAGGTAAAAGCCTAATGGCATACAAGTATAAGCCCACACACAGGCGTACACTTCTGCACTAGCTGAAATCCCCATAACTAAGGTGATTTCTTAAGGATTTTCTTTAGAAGACTCATATTTTAGTATCAGAAAATTCAAGCTGGAAGGGCCCTTAAAATCCTCTAATCTGGGGGTAAAACTGGCTTAGAGATATTTGTTTGATCCACACAGTGTTTTATTTTATTTTATTTATTGTTGATTCTAACCCAAGGATATTTTTCCATTGACTTTTGGATAGAGTGAAAGGGAGGGAGGGCAAGAGAGAGAGAAAAACATCAATGTAAGAGAGCCACAAGGATTGGTTGCCTCCCGCATGACCCTGACCAAAGCTGGGGATTGAACCTGCAACCCAGGTACAAGCCCTTGACCAGAAATCGAACCTGAGACCCTTCAGTCTGAGGGCCGATGCTCTAACCACTGAGCCAAACCGGCCAGGGTCCACACAGTATTTTAAACACCAGGAGACTTCATATAAACATCTGGATTCTCAGGGGCTCTTGAGGAGGCAGATGCTCTGAACACCCTGGGCCAGCAGTTCCACCTGGCAACAGCTGCCCATGTAGAGAGGTCTAGACATGACAGTTAGCACAACCCCGCCCTATTGGGTTCACTCATTTACTTTAATTGCCTGACCCTGTAGGCATATGAGTTTGCAACCTCTAGTCCAAAACCCCCCTTTGTATAGGTGAGAAAACTGAGATCCAGGGAGGTGAAGTGATTTGCTCAAGGTCACATGGCAAATTAGCCACAAAGACAAGACTAGACCATAAGCCCATGGCTCTTTTCACTTGGACCCGGCTCAGTACCCCAGCCAGCATCTATTCTGGTTAGAACAGCACTGATTGTTAATATTTTTTTAATCTCCATGTATCTAGACACTTTTGATACTATAGGGAACAAAACTAAGTCCCAACACTTGTGTCACCTCCTGAAGAACCAGTGAAAGGGGATAAAGCAGGAGGAATTAATGTAGAGATCAGGAGGAACTTCCTGACTTCAAATGGTAAGATCTGGCTTGAGACATACCTCATCTGCTTGGTCTGGGGAATGAAAACCTATTGTGAACCCCTCCAAGGCTCTGGAGAAAATAGTTCTTTAATGCTCTCGAAGACGTCTCTCAGGATCCTGACATCCCAGTGTGGCTTGGGGCTGCCATGTTCCCACTATCTGCCCTCCATTCCTGCTCAGGTGGAGTGATGCTGACTCACTCCTGAGTCTGAGTTTCAGGCAGTGGGCTGTGTGTCTCAGCAAGGGGCTCTGATTCACAACTGCAGGGGATGGGGAATTCCCCTCTCCTGCTCCCAGGCAGCTCTGACTCGGTGAGGAGGGGTCTCTTTCATCACTCAGAGACTTTAGCCTCTACAGTATCAAACATGTGACAGTAGAGTCATGTGGCCCGAATCCCCCTCTTCTTAGCAGAGCAGAGGGCATGACAACTGGGTAGGTTCTCAGTGGCTCAGGACAGTGGAGAGCTTAGAGTCGCCAGAGTCAGTGATAGCAGATACTCTCTGAGACTGGGCTGCAGGTTGGTGGGGCTGCTGAAGATGGAGTGGGGACCTCAGGCTGAACCATCCAATTCCAGAGGCCAAACAGCCTTCTGGAAGGCGTTCTGGAGCCCATCAGGTCTACCCCAAATCCTCTGCCCATCCTGGTTTCTCTCTGGCTCCATCCAAGTGTTTCAAGGTACAAGGTACAGATGAGCCCAACACATTGCCTAAACTACAGCCTAAATTTTAACGCCCATTGGTTGTTGCCCCTTCCTCTGTCCCCTTAGCCTCCATAGATTCTATCCAAGAATGTGATCCAAATCCTAGAATTATCTCTATTTCTGCAGCAAAAGCTGCACCAGAAATAAATTCATAAATAAATTTCACTTTTCAACCCAGGCAATGAAATAGACTTTGGTTTGGGACTTTAGGAGTCTCTACTAAGTGTTCAGACTCTCTTTATCCTTGAGCCAAGATGAGCACTGGTAAGTATGCTCAAAGAAGCAGCTTTTTATATTCCAAACTTGGATCGATGTGGAAGGAGGAAGAGGAAAAATAAGGCCCGGTGCATCATTTGGAAATAAGCTGCCCACCCACCCCCCACACACCCTCAGGGGCCTCCCTCTATTCTTTCTCTTCAGTGCCAGTCTGAGGGTCCTTTTCCATTTCCCCTGTCAAAGGAAGCTTCGTTGGCCCAGTAGACATAAGAGACCAATAAGAAACTCCAACTGTCATGAACGTGAGGGTTCACAGTCCTGATTTCAAATATGCTGCCCTTTTGGGACAGGTCAGTGTCCTGATTTTGACTTCGTGGTCAGCACCAACCAACCTGTCCAGGGATCACATGCTTCTGAGCGGTGGAATTGTGGAGATAAAAGCTCTCTGAAATTGGCCAGACGCTGTGCAGACTGGGGAGAGCATCCCTGCTCTTATCTGTTCTTTGTTTCTTCACGTAAATTCTTCTTTCCAGGCCCCTCAGTCAAGTCCTTGAGGGCAGCCAGGCACAGGCCAGCCAGGAATTCTTGTAAGCCAACTCCTGTTCCTGGCACAGGGCTGGGCTCAGGATAGGCTTCGTGAGCACTGGACAATGTGTTGACTACAGAAAAATGAGTTATTTGGGTTATAGAATTGGGGGGAGCAGTGAGGGAGGGCAGTGTGGTAAGAAACTGGGCTTCTGTTCAATAAATCTGATTGACCAAATGTGTTTTATTTCTTCTCCCTCCCGAGACCATTCCAGTATAATAACAATGAAGGAATAAAAATATATTGACTCACAAGGTTAAGACAGGAGAAAAAGCATGGGAAGGTAGTTAAGAAAGGATGAGATCTTTCAACGAAAACATTAGCAGATGAAATATTATTTCAACCAAAATAGGGAGTGCCCTGGCCGGTGTGTCTCGGTTGAGCGTCATCCCGTGCACCCAAAGGTCGCCAGTTGAATTCCCATTCAGGTGCAGGTTTGGTCCAGTCCCCCATCAGGGTGTGTGCCAAAGGCAACCTATCAATGTTTCTCTCTCTCTCCCTCTTCTCTTCCTCTCTCTTTAAAATCAATTTTTTAAAAAATAGGGAGCGGAGAGGGCTGATGTTTTGGTTATAAAGTTTTCAGTACTCTTTGATTTTTAAAGCAGATATGCATAATATTTAAGAAAAATGTTATCATTACTTTAAAAAAAAAAAAAAAAGAAAGAAGAAAGAGCACTCGGGAGTAGAGAGGCCTGGGTGTGGGTGACAGCGGAACTGGTCCCTGTTGTCATCTGAGCCTGAGCCCTTCATCTGAAGGAACTGAACCAATCCCACAGTCTCCTTCTGACTGTAACAAGTCCTAGATCTACGATTAAATTCTAGAGGGAGCACTGATGTCCTCACAAAAACAACCTGCACTTTGTTGTTGTTTTTTTATCCTCACCCAAAGACATTTTTCCATCTTTTGTTCAGATAGAGTGGGAGGGAGAGAGAGGAAGAGAGAGAGAGAGAGGAACATCGACGTGAAAGGGACACATCGAGCGGCTGCCTCCCGCAAGACCAACGAGGGCCGGGGACAAATTGCAACCGAGGTATGTGCCCCTAGCGGGAACCAAACCCAGGTCTCTCTGGACCACAGGTCGACGCTCTAACCGCTGAACCAAACCGGCCAAGGCACAACCTGCACTTTGGAATCAGTCAAAACTTGTCTCAAGTTTCCCTTCTTTCAGTTCCCAGTTGTGTGAGCTAGCTGGACCTCAGTCTACTCCCCTCATACTTGAGGATACTGCCTATTTCACAGGATCAACACGAGAATGAAATGAAATAAATACAACAGTCATAGGTCTCAGCAAAAGTTATTTTTCTTCGCTGCTGCACCCTCCCATCTTTAGGCAAGGATCTGACACAGTTCTGGGCACCCGGTATTCACTTAATAAAAACTGAAGAATTCAGAAATGAGTTACTATATATTTACGATTGAGGCAGGAAGGATAGGAGGCTCCTCATTTCTGTTGACTGGATGAGGGGCAAGGTCCAAGTGCAGATCTCAGAGCCCAGTGAGATGTGGCTGACTAACCAAAGGGCAGGCAAGGGAGGGTATAGATGAGAGGCTCTTTAACCAAGTAGCAGCCATGCCTCCCACCCCTCCAACCCTCTACTGTGCGAACTTTCTCTTAACATAGTCCCCATACCCAGCTTCAAGTCAGATCAGCCTCCTATCCAACAACCTGTGGTTCTGCAGAAAAGGTAAGGATGGTGTCCATGGGGATTTCCACTCTCTTGAGTGGCTCTGGACTGGCACACTAATTTTTGCACTTCAGACTCCCTTCCACACTGATTTCTCCACGTCACCTAAAACTTGAGTTACATAGCATTCAAAAGTCATTCGATCTAATCCCTGCCCTTAGACACCTCTAGCCCAAAACTCACCTGAATTCCTCCAGCCTGAACCACAATTTGTCTGCGCTAAGCTGAAGCCTAAAAGGTGACTAAATGCCGTGGAGGGTTACCCCAATCAAGAAAGGAAAGGAACATGTACATGCAGATATGAGGTTTCAGTGTTGATCTCATGTAACCCCTGGCAGGGAGAACCCCAAAGTCAAGAGCAAAAAGGATTCAGGTCTTTTCTCAGACAGGCTCAGACTCAGTACTGGGTCCATCCCACATGAGACACAAGCATCAATCCTTCATTCTTCATTTAGTAAATATTTATTGAACACCTAGTACATGCCAAACAAAATCCTTGCCCTCATAAAACACACTGCCTCCTATTCCTACTGAAGTCCTGTGTCGTCCTACTACTGAGACCACCTTCTCTCCCCCAGCCTCTGGACCCACTCTAATCTATTCTACAGCTCTCCATGAGCTCTGATCCATTCACTCTCCTGCTCAAAACATTCTGTGATTTCCCTATGTTTATTGAATCCAGAAACTATTCACTCATCCAACAAATGCTTATTGCGCATCTACTGTGTGCCAGGCTCTGTTCTAGGCACTGGGGATACCGCGATGAGCAAGATGGACAAAAACGTCTGCTCTCGTGGCACTAACATTCTAGTGGAGGAGACAGACAATAGACAAGTTGAATAAGTGAAATAAGTAAGGCAGGTTAGTTGGTGGTAAGTCCTAAGAAGAACAATAAGGAGACAAAAAGAGGTTAGGAAGGGGAGGGGACAGGGAAGGAGTAACATTTTAGAGAGACTAACAGGGAGAGGATAGTATTTGAGTAGAGATCTGAGAAAGTGATGGAAGGTGCCCTGTGGATAGCAGAGGGAAGACAGTTCCAGAAAGAGGGGCTGACAAGTGCAAAGGCCCTGTGGTGAGAGCATGCTTGCCAGTCAAAGGATGAGTGAGCATGGAGGTCAAAATGAAGCCGATTGGCTGAGGCAGGGTGAGGAGAGAGGGGAGAGTGTTGGATGTAAAGCTGAGAGATAATGAATAACCAGCTTCCACTGTGGGGGAAACAGACAACCACTAAGGGTTTTAAAGCAGGAGTGACATGGAGTGACCTGTTTTGCACAATTGCTTTGGCTGCTCTGTTTAAACTAGAAAGAAGTAAAGGGCCAAGCAGGGAGAGCAGGTGAAGGCCCCTTTCTGGCCCTATCCCACTTTTCTGACCGTATCTCCTACCATGCCACCACCCAGGAGCCCTAAGACTCTTCCCTGAACACAGTTTGCAGCTCCTGACCTACCAACCTCGATGCAATTATCTCCCCTTGTTATTCATAATAATAACAACTGGAATCATTGTTACTACTCATTAGCATCAATAACTCCATTCAAATGGTTTTTATGTATTATCTCATTTCATTTACACACATAATTTTATTTAGTGTTTATATTTTGTCTCCCTTTAATGGGAAAGCTGAAGCTTTTTACAGATTATTATCAATTGGAAGGTCCCTGGGCCCAATCATAACATAAAGAACTATTGATGGCCCTTTGGTCTCAAGTGGACCATTTGTGTCTTTGAAAGTCTGGGCATTTCCTCACAAGAATTCTTCACAAGGGGCGGGGGGGGGGGCAAGTAGGATGTTTAAGATGACCCTCAAAGGTCAATATTAGTTTTCTGGATAGAAAAATAGTACAAAAAATGGCATCTCAGGCAAAGAGAACAGCATTGCAAAAAGCCAGAGGTATCACGTTGGATGGCCAGGAAACTGTAATTTGTGGGAGTGTAGCATTTGTAGGGATGAATTAAGCAGGAAACAAATCTGGAAGACCTTGGGTGTCATATCAAATATCAAAGAGCCAGACTTTCTCCTATTTACAGTGAGAGTGCATCAAACGGTTTTAGGTAAAGCAAACAATAAAAAATATTGCTTAAGGTTGCACAAGGTGAGAGTGTCTGGGGATGTGGAAGACTGTGGCTACCTGGAGAGCATGCTCTCCTTAAAGGTAGCAGCCACTGAGCTCTGGCTGATGCTGCCATACAGAAACACAGAGCCGTTTTGCTGGTGGGAAATCTAGATTTTTAGGTAAAATCTTCCAACTTTTTATATGTTTGCAACAGATTTTTTTCTTTTCTTTCTTTCTTTCTTTTTTTGTTTTTTTGTTAATCCTCACCCAAGGACATTTTTTCCATTGATTTTTAGAGAGAGTGGAAGGAAGGGAGGGAGCGTGGGAGGGAGAGAGAGAGAGAGAGAAAAACATGGATGTGAGAGAGACACATCAATTGGTTGTCTCCTGCACGACTCCGACCAGGGCAAGGGATTGAACCTGCAACCCAGGTATGTGTTCTTGACTGGGAATCAAACCTGCGGCCCTTCAGTGCTTGGGCCGATGCTCTAACCATTGGGCCACACCAGCCAGGGCATGCAACAAATTTTTTTAAAAATTGAATTACATGTGCCACATAAAACATCCCACAGGAGCTGCTGTTCGGGGCATCTATCCTGGAGTATAATTAAGCTCCAGGAGGACAGGGACTTTGTCTTATTTCCACTGTGTTCCCAGCGCTTGCTGCATGCAGGGCCTGGCACAAAGTTGATGTTCAACCCATACTGACAAAATACATGTATATGGGTTACTTAGTAGTATGTGTATTTTACATTTGAGGAAACAGGCTTGTGGAGGACAACAGGTCACATGGGAAGTGGCCATGCTCAGGAACAAGTTCAAATCTCTGAACTTTGAAATAGACAAAACGACTGGCCAGAAAGATGGGCTAAGAGTAGAAACAGTTCTGCATCTGACCCTTACATCACCCTCCATCCCAGAGCTGTCCCCACCTGTTACCAACGTCCTGTGTGAGGCTCCACCTATTTTTAACCCCCCTGGGAAACTTCCCATCCCACTCTCTGGGACTTATTTTGTTCCGAGGGAGGAATCAGAGACAGGCAGCCCACACACCACCTGTCCCTCCCCAGCACGGCGACATCTGCATAACGCTGGCTGCTATCAGTAGCCTTTCAAATCCACAGAAGGACCCTCCAGGACTTCACTGGCCAGGCGCCTGGCCCACTAAGTCCCTTGGGGCAGCCGGGTAGCTTCAAAGCTCTTTCTGTTCATTATTTACAAAACATTATTAGCAGAACTTGGGCGAGGCTGCTGCAGACATAGAGGTGGGAAAATAGTGGAGCCAGTGAAAGCGGACCTGGGGAAATAACACCAGCCATCGGGCTTCTAAAACGAGAGTGGAGGTTTCTACTAAGATCCACTCAGTTGACATCCAATCAATCCTTCCTTCCTCCGTTTCTTCCTCTCTTTCTTCCTTCCTCTGATCACACAGATAGTAGGTCAGTTAGTCAGCCAATAAACATTTATTGGCCAGTGTGCAAAGTATTTCCATAACGGGCAGGTAACGATCTGAATGATCCCGTGAGTTGAGTGTGTCGCATTTTATTCATATATCCATACACCTTTAATTTATTAAAGAAGGATAAGGAAGGAAGGAAGGAAGGAAGGAAACGCTACTAGCATGTCTTACCAAAGACCGCAATTCACGGAGAAAGGTGGTGTTGTTGCCCAATACAATTTTAAGGGTCAGTTGCCAATATTAGCTTTTCCGAATCTTTTCAGAATCGTGTAGTAGAAGGGACAGCTGGGGCTCAGTGCCCAGCCTTCTGTGCACTTTACACACTTGCATTTTCCTTAAAGGGCTTTATTTTCAAGTACATTGGGGAATTCTTTAAATTTAATTTTTAAAAGAGTCTTGTCTGAAGTCATTTGGCTGGGAAATGGTGAGTAGGAACCCCACCCGGATCTGTCTCACCCCTGCCTTTTCCATTAGGTCACGAAGGGGCGCAGCAAGGTGCCCACAGTCATATCCCGGGATGTGTGTGACCATCTGTCTGTCCTGGGGGCGTGAAGAAGGCAACTGCTCTGTCCTTGACTCTGACAACCCAGGGGCTGGACCCGCAGCGTCAGGGGCCTGGGAAACTGTCAGTGCGTCAATGGCGGGAGGCCCGTGAGCTGGAGTTTCGCCCTGGTTCAGAACAGGCATCCCCACCTGCCAGTTACTATTCTGCGCTGTGGCAAGTGCCAGCTTGTCTTCCCTCCCGCCCAGCCCGGGAAAGCCAGCGGCATTTCTAGTTCAGGCCCAGACCCGTCCTGGCGGCCCGGATTCCACTGCCTGGACAGGAAGCTCATCTCAGCCCGGTGACCATTTCTTTCTGGTTTTTGTCACAGAGGAATTTCTATTCCAGCAGTTCAGAGTGAGGGGGGCAGGCGGCCCCAGGGTGGTGGGGTGGATGTCAGAGTGTAAAGAAGAAAAGATGGGAGGGGAGAAAAGGGAAACTTTAGACATTCCATTCCTGGGGCTGTTTCATCCCCAAATCCAAGGCAAATAAAGGAGGTGAGAAGGATGGATGCTCCGAGTTCCCACCCCTCAGAGTGGCAAGGAGGACTTTCCCTGATTCCCACAGGAGGGTGGGGAAGAGGCTGGGTCTGGGCAGGTCTGGTGAGTGCTTGTTCCCTGTGGCCCTGGGGGAACACGTCCTGACTTGCTGACCTCTCAGGCAGGTGTCTATTCAGGTAGGAAGCCCAGCCTCTGTGTGTGTGTGTGTGTGTGTGTGTGTGTGTGTGTGTGTGTAGTACATGCATGTGTTATTTTTTTTTATCTGAAAATGAAATTTAACTGGTGTCTTGTATTTATCCAGCATACCCCATATAGGGGTCAGGGCTCGGAAAAAACGGACTGAGCCTGACACCCGCCCTCCACCTCTCTAATATCAGTGAGGTGAGGGCCAGTTTCTGGACATACATCCTTGCTTTGACCTGCTCTCCACCCTGAAGCCAGAGAATTCCTTGGGCATTGGCTTTCCATGCCCTGTGAAGCCCCCCAGCCCACCCAGGGGGGGGCCCTCTTACTTGGGCTCTGAAACTGCAGAGACTTTCATGTCAACAGCTCACGCTCCATCCGGGAGCCCCTTTGAAGATGAAAAGCTCTCCTGAGGAATTAAGTGCTCTGTCATTGTAATTAACATAATTAAAAGCAACTTTTCTCATAGCCCTGTAGAAAACGGGAGGACTTCACTTCTTGCAAAAAAAATACCTACCTCACTCTCTCAGGAGATAGCCGACCTCTTCTAATCCAATACTGGGGTTGGATTGGAAGCCCCAGTCCCTTTTCCCACCCACCCTGGCACAGACTTGTTCTTTTGTTTGTTTGTTTATCTTTTCAGATGCTTCTTCACCACAGCAGGGCACCCAGCTCTCCAGACACAGTAGCCACCCTCTCCTGGGACATATCTGTTCCTCCTTTCCCGGGTCAAAGACGCCTGGTAAATGGTAAAGCCTGGAGCTACTACTCTTCCTACCCCAGCTCCGGACCAGACAGAAGGGATGTCAGTGGCTGTCATCTCACCTCTCAACCCAAATGCCCTGACCACTAAGAGCAAACTCCTCCTTGATTCCAAGAATCCGGTTGTCGTTGTGCAGACGGACCACCTGGGAGGACGTGTATTCCCCTCCAAAGGTAGCTGGTAATAATACAATAGTCACCAGGGCAGCTGAAGGTCATGCCCAGAGGTCCCGAACAGAGTCTGTTGTCTTAATTATTTCTAGGAGTGCATCTTCCCTCCTGCTTTCCCCAAGAAGGTGATCAACTCTTCAACAGGAAGAACCACAGCATTTTATTTATTCCCTAAAGGTACAGCATATAGGAGATACTCAGCATTACTAATTGGGTTGTGCCATATTACACTGCTTGTGATAGGCTAAAGAAGCCTCTCTCTCTCTCTCTCTCTCTCTCTCTCTCTCTCTCTCTCTCTCTCTCTCTCTCTCTCTGTCTCTCTGGATTCCTCGGGCTTTTAGCAGATACCTCTGGGTTTCCTGGCATGCCTACAGTAAAAGTTCTATCTGGCCTATTATGTGATTGTCAAAACTCACAGAAATATTCTATGTGGTTTCCATTGGCAGTGCAAGGCCTCTGCTCAAACTGGCCATAAGTTCACAAATTTTAGATTGTAGGCTCTGATGATGGCAAATTTCCCTGTCACCCTGAATCTGTCTTTAATATGTTTATATTGGCCCTACCCTAGATTCTCTTAGGAAATCATAAGAAAAAAAGAGTCTGGATCTCAGAAGAATATGCTCTCAGTGCCTGATCTTTATAGCCTGCTCATCTCCCTACAACCTACACACACACCACACACCACACACCACACACCACACACCACACACCACACACCACACACCACACACCACCCACCACAGACACACACACACACACACACTCATCTGGGAGCAGAGAGCCAACTCCTCCCCACTTTTCTTGTTTCACTCAGTTTAATTTGATAGGAACTTGGGCTTAGACAGCAATAATGCTCAATAAGAACAACTCGTATTGAACATTATTGATGTAGTCTCCTTGAGATTCAGTTACCAGAACATGTCAGATGAACTAGGGGTACCCTGACCAAGGTTCAATGACAGACAGTTGTGACAAGGCCACTGAAATGAACTCTACCATAAGACAGGGGAGAACCTGGACCAGTGAACTAGGGCCTAGAGCCCATTAGAGGGAGAACTGGCTACAGGAATACGGAGGCAGATGTTGAAGCCTCCTTCTAACCCATCCAGACTGGCACTGTGGGTGCCTGGGGACATGGCCATACACTCATCAACTGCAGAGCTTCAAGCCTCCAGAGCAGTCCCATCGGGAGCTAGCTTTGGCATGGCATGCCTGAGGCTGAGTGTAACAAGCTTGGTGGGGAGGGACCTCGGGGGAGGGGAAAGGAGAGGGGGAGGGG
The DNA here is from genome assembly GCA_030848825.1 of Tadarida brasiliensis. Taxonomy (NCBI): domain Eukaryota; kingdom Metazoa; phylum Chordata; class Mammalia; order Chiroptera; family Molossidae; genus Tadarida; species Tadarida brasiliensis. The sequence continues at coordinate 34,603,349 of CM061275.1, forward strand.
ATGTGGGGGGAGAATGTCCCTTTGGAACACAGCCAGGCTTCAGCAATGACTGCTCACGATGAATGTAAACCAGGACTGACCCTTTGGATTGGGTCTGCATCATTGAAAGACTTGGCCAAACAGTGCGGGGGTAGGGAGGGGACTAACCTTTTTGCTAATCTACTTGTGAAGAAGCTTGATGTCTTTGCTTGGGCTGCTAGAACAGAATGCCACAGACTGGTTGGCTTATAAAAAGCAGACCTTTAGCCCTGGTCGATTTGGCTCAGTGGTTAGAGTACTGGCCCATGGACCAAAGATTCTCAGGTTTGATTCCGGTCAAGGGCACCTTTGCGGTTCAGTCCCCGGCCCTGGTCGGGAGGCAACCAATCGATGTGTCTCTCTCACATCGATGTTTCTCTCTCTCTCTCTCTCTCTCTCTCTCCCCCCCATTCTATCTGAAGATAAATGAAAAAATATCCTCTGGTGAGGATTTTTTTTAAAAAGCAGACATTTATTTTTCACAATTATGGAGGCTGGAAAGTCCAAGAAGATTTGGTGTCCGGTGAGAGCCCACTTCCTGGTTCTTAGAAAGCTGTGTTCTCACTCCAGGAAGGGGCCAGGTTGCTCCCTGGAGTCCCTTTGATAAGGGCACTAATCCTATTCATGAGAGCTCCACCCTCAGCATCCAGTCATCTGCCAGAGGCCCCACCCACTAATACCATCACATTGGTTAGGATTTCATGTGAATTTTTCACTCCTTCGGTCCCTTGTAGTACTCAAGTGTCATTGGGATTCCTACATTATAAGACACTCAGTCCTACCCTGGCAAGTTTGGCTCAGCGGTTAGAGCGTCAGCCTGCGGACCAGAGAGTCCCGGGTTCGGTTCCCATTAAGGGCATGTACCTTGGTTGTGGTTTGTCCCCAGCCCTGATTGTGGTCATGTGGGTGGCAGCCAGTCTATGTGTCTCTCTCACATCGATGTTCCTCTCTCTCTCTTCCTCCCTCTCTCCCTTCCGCTCTGTTTGAAGATAAATGCAAAAAATGTCCTTGGGTGAGGATAAAAATAAAAAAAAAAGACACTCAGTCCTTTTAGTTAAAGGCAAAAGCACAGCCCTGGCTGGTTTGGCTCAGTATTGGAGCGTTGGCTCCTGGACCAATGAGTCGTGGATTCAATTCCGGGCAAGGGCATGTACCTCGGTTGTGGTTCGTCCCCAGCCCTGGTCAGGTCGTGTCGGGGGGCGATGTGTCCCTCTCACGTGAATGTTTCTCTCTCTCTCTCTCTCCCCCTCTCTCCCTCCCTCCCACTCTGTCTGATGATAAATGGAAAAATATCCTTGGGTGAGGATTAAAAGAAGAAAAAAGGCTGAAGCACAGGGACAACTTTGAAGGATGATTATTCTTCAAATAAAATATACCCTTCTTAGAAAATAAACCTTTACCATCTAAGAGAAAAGCCAAGTGTTTTCTTCATTTTTAAATCAGGAATATGAAATTCTCCGCGTTCCTTTTCTTTGAAAGATTTTTCAAGGCATTTTTGTTTCCTGAAGAGAAAACACTGATTGCAGGGTATGTGTTTGTGTGGTTGAAAGGTTTCCCTCGTTGGATCCCAGCTGACAATACTCAACCCTTGTCCACGCCACCCTCATCTCCCTCTCCACTAGAACCTGCCTTGCCCCCAACGCATTCAGCATCATCCCTGCCAGCCATCAGGGGACTGTGGTTCCTGCTACTTTACGATTGGAGGACACAATGATCCAAACATTCATCTGGCTCCAGAATCCCTAGTGGTGTCTTCAGGCAGAGATCTAGACCTGTAAGTTTGCAGAGTAAGGCTAGCACTCAGTATTCAGCCGAGTTCCCCACAGCTTTCCAATCTGCCTTTGTGGGATTCTCAGTGCAAGAGTTTATAAGACACTCAGGAAGGACATCTTCAGTTACAGATTTTATTTCTAAAGTTCTTCCTTCTCACCATGAATGCATAGAGAAGAAAGCAAGGAGAAATAAAAAGCACAAGAAGACACTAGAAAATCTTGTTCATGAGAAACGTATGGTTGTTAAACATGAGACAGGCTGATATTCTTAGGGCTTCGCTGTCTAAAGGAAATGCTGCCCCCTCCCCGCAGGTGGAAGGTAAATCATGGCCCAGGGAAAAAGATTCAGGTCGCTGAAGCCTACCACACCCAATGCAACAGGCTCTGAATGACGCCTGCGATGTGAGGGTGGGAAGGGGTTTGGTAACTGTCAAAAGTAGGAAAGCATTTCCACAGCTGCTGTTGATTTGGGCTAATAGGCAATTAGAGACTCAATTTCATTCCAGATGGTAATCCTTAACTTCATTTTTGAATAAGCAGGACCACAATTCTACCCTGAGGATTTTTTTTTTTCACTTCTTTTCTCCAAAAGAAAAAAAAAATCATATATTGTCACATAGATTGATTGGTGGTGCTCAGAAGAGTCATGATTTTCTTGGGCAAGATGGCAGGAAAAAGACAAATGAGAAAAAATGTATCACTTTTAAGCCAGGCCATCACAGGTTGGATTAATGACTCTCTGTTCTCTCAGTACATGACTCACAATTGCTTTAAGGAATTCGTCACATTGTGATGTCATGGAGAATCATCCGCTTCTGGAACTGCTCCCTCATTCTGGACTGTGAGCTCCCTGAGACCAGGGCCTTTGTTTGATTTTCATATAAATTCCCATGGCACTCACATATGCCCAGTGTGCTACCAATGATTACTCAACAAATGCCCTCTGGATTCTACACTGGACCCAGTGGCACATATGATGTGTTAACTCGTTTAGTACTTATGTGACTGAGATTTGAATCCAGATCCACCTGAGTCCCCTCCTTGGTTGTAACCCTTTTGTGAACCTGCCGTTCCTGAGAAGGATCAGTCAGTAAATGGAGACAACACCAGCTTTCCTGCTCCCCCAATGGCTGCTCCTTCTCAGTCACCTTGCTGGTTCTTCCTCATGCCCCCTCCAGGCTCTTCAACGTTCAGGGCCCCGGGGCTCAGTTCCCAGGCCTCTTCTCTGTATTTAGGAGAGGTGATCTCATGTGGTCTCATTTATATGCTGACGACTCCCATCAGTGCATGGGCATCCTGGCATCCCAGATCTCTCCCCACATGTGCCCGCATATCCACCTACCTTCTCGACTTCTCCACTGGCTGTCTAATAAAAATCTCGGGCTCAACACACAAATCAAATGATCTTGACATCTGTTGAGCAGACGAGGCAGGGTCTCTCAGGCCACAGGGACACGGAGGACAGAAATGAACAGCTGCGGGGAACAGGCCCTGTGATCCTCTCACGTTATAACCGTGCCCCACACAGGGACTAGCGTGGATGGCGTGGATTTCAAACACTGAATTCACTACATTCTCAATTTAGGATGATTATCAGGAGAAATTTGAGATACCAAATTCCAAGAGATGTTGAGACGTGGGAGGAAGCATTTGGTGAGAATATGAAAGTCTCCAAAGTGTTGGTGGGCAGCATCATAACCAACGTTATAACTGCTGGGGGGTGGGGGGCATCAGAAAGGAAGACTGAATAGCCTTTTCCCCCACACCAGACAGCACTGTGATTTCTCTAAAGTCCAAATCTGGTCACATAACCCCCTTGCTTGAAATCCTTTAATGGCTCCTCCTCTTATATGGGATTAAACCCCCCAGCAAGGCATGAAAGGCCTTTAATGGACCGACTACACCCGCCTGCCCTGCACCCTCTCCTCCCCCACCCATCGTCCTCAGCAACACGGACCACATGCAGTTCTCCATACACATCTTTATACCTTTGCTCATGCCGCTCCCTCTCTCTGAAAGATTCTTTTTAAAATTATTAGTATTAGTTAATTAATTTTTATTACAGATGTTTCTCCTTTTCCCCCCATTGACACCCTGGAACATTCTTTGCCTACGTGTTGACCCAGGAAACGCCGACTGGGCACACCCTCTGTGTAGCTCCCCACGACCTTCCCCCCTCCACAGTAGGGTGTTTCTTTATCCTCTGGGTTCCTAGGACCCTTTGTACATCCTTCTAATACAGCACTTAGCCCGTGACAATGTAATTTTGTTCATCGCTTTGTTTCCTTAGCTAGATTATGAGATCTTCAAGGGAAAAGTCTGCAGTCTGAAGTTTTTAAATCTCTGATACCTCACGCCTGGAACACAGTATCTGTTTGGTAAATGTTTGATAAATGAATGAACATGTATGCATGCTGAGCCTTTGCCAGAAAAATATAAAAAATAGAGTGTAGTTATGCCAATACTCCACTAGAGGGAGGAATGTAAACCTTTTCCCCCACTAGCACAGCATTTTAGGATTGTTCTTAATTAGATTAATATAATCTGATAAAATATTTCTGTTTTAGGCTAGGCCTAATGTAAATAAATCTCTGATAGACATGAGGAAACATATATTTATTACAGGTCACTATACACCAGGCCCTGGGCTTGACAATGGGTAACTTGTTATGGGTACAGATGAACAGAAAGGGTAGGAACTATATATGATAATATTTTGCATTTCTATGTTATGTCGAGTGCATTTAAGTGCATTACAAAGTTTTTCTTTTCTCAGATATAATCTCATTTTCTAAAATATTCTCCTGCGCTCTGGCCAGTTTGGCTTAGCGGTTAGAGCGTTGGCCCTCGGACCAGGGAGTCCTGGGTTCGGTTCCCGCTAAGGGCATGTACCTCGATTGCAGTTTTTCCCTGGCCCCGGTTGGGGTCCTGTGGGTGGCACCCAGTCGATGTGTCTCTCTCACATCGATGTTTCTCTCTCTCTCTTCCTCCATCTCTCCCTCCCATTCTATCTGAAGATAAATGCAATAAATAAATAGAATAAAATAAAATAAAATAAAATAAAATTTTCTCCTCCTAGAAAGTGTATTGCTCCATACACAATACACACTGTGGAACCTGATGACTACACAGCTCCTTAATTTCCTGTTCTGTATCCCTCATACCCTGTCTTGAACACACACACGCTGTTCATGAAGTCAGCTGAAACAACTCCTACAGCCTAAGATCTAGAATCTAGATCAATTTTGAGTTCAGTACTAATGTTCAACGAATGTGACTGAACGACAAATGTCCTGGATAAACTCTGGAGAAACTGATAAACTCTGGATACCAAGGAAGCAGGGAGGACAGTATTTGGGGCTGGGGTGATATCCAGAGTTGATCAGTTCAGCATCTATCACAGTGTATTGTGATCATCTGTGTACAGATTCACACCTGGACAAGACCACAAAGTCCTTAAAGAAGCCAACATGGATCTTCTCACCTCAGCTGCTACCGTAGCAACTGGCACACAGTGTTTAGTAAATATGTTCTTGAATAAATACATAAGCTCATTTCATTACAAGGGTAGAAAAAGACTGGTTTCTGCCAGCACAGTCAGGGACAGGCTGCATTGCTTTGGGGTGTATATAGACATGCATATATGTGGAGGGACGGGCCTATACATAATAAAATCTGAATTAAGGCCTCTAGGAGGAGACAGATGCCTGGACACACACACACACACACACACACACACACACACACACACACCCCAGAATCTTCCCCAATCAGTGGCTGAGATGTCTGAACTTTTATCATTAGAGAATCATACCTTCGTCATACCTTTGGCTTATATATGGTTTCCTATCAACATGTCTTGAATTCTGTGCCCTATTATTACATAAATTTCAAAATTCAAACATCCCCGTATCTGATCTGTATCTTCAAGTTCTGACCCCATCCCCCTGAGAATCTCAGCTAGACTTAAAGACTCTCGGGTTCGATTCTGGTCAAGGGCATGTACCTTGCTTGCAGTTTGGTCCCCGGCCCTGGTCAGGGTCTTGTGGGAGACAACCAATCGATGTGTCTCTCTCACATCGATGTGTTTCTCTCTCTGTCTCTCTCTCCCTCTCCCACTCTATCTGAAGATAAATGGAAAAATATCCTCTGGTGAGGATTTTTTTAAAAAGCCAACTATAATGAAGTCTGATCAAAGTTCTAAGTCTGCCCTGGCTGGGTAGCTCAGTTGGTTAGAGCGCCATCCTGATACACCAAGTTTTGGGTTTGATCCCTGGTCAGGGCACATACAAGAAGCAACCAATGAATACATAAATAAGTGGAACAACAAATCAATGTTTCTCGCTCTCTCAAAAACAAAAAAATCAATTACAAAATAGAAAAACTCATGCCCAGCTGGTGTGGCTCAATGGTTGAGCATCGACTCATGCACCAAGAGGTCACCAATTCGATTCCCGGTCAGGGCACATGCCCAGGTTGTGGACCCGATCCCCAGTGGGGGGCATGCAGGAGGCAGCCAATCGATGTTCTCTCCCACCGATGTTTCTCTCTCTCCCTCTCCCTTCCTCTCTCTAAAATCAGTAAAGAAAAAAATTTTTAAAAAAGAAAGAAAAACTCAGTTTCTGAAAAAAAAGTTCTAGGTCCAACAACCTATCACCAGAAATATAGAGAACAGTAGAACACGTAAAGCCAGCAAAGTGTAAAACAAACCAAAACAACAACAAAAAATGTTTACGAGAATCAGAATTTCAACACTGACTGCATATATGATGATATTTAATAATTATCACTTTTTGTGGGTGAAATAATGCTGATGTGGCTATGTTAAAAAAATAACCTTTATCTTTAGAAATGTAGACCAAAATATTCACAAATGAAATAATATGATGTCTGGGATTGACTTCAAAAATAATGAAGAGGAGTGTCAGGGGCAGTGGGTAGGCATACACATGAAACAAGACAGCCTTGTGTTGATCATTGATGAAGCTGAGCAATGGGCACATGGGAGAGCATTATACCATTTTGTCCACTTTTGTATATACTTGAAATTTTCCAAAAAAAAAAAGGTTTTTATTTTTTTTAAAAAATATTAACACTTCCCTGAAATTCTGATATTCTTGTCCTAAGGGATAGCCATACCTCTCTCACCCCTTGAGATCATTATCCCGGGGAGTCTCCTGGGAATTGCAAATACCCTGGGAAAAGTAATGTTAACTCATAAACATCTCTTCACAAACTAGCATAAAAGATGATTTCCTGGACTGCTTTTACTCCTAAAAATACCGTGTGCCTGAGGGCAAAGGTAAAAGAAAACCTTGGAGGAAGGAAAAGGAAGGCTACCTATGGGGAAGGAGAAAGCAGAGAACAAATTTTGCCTTCATTACAATTTTCTCAGGGCCTTCACTAATTGGCACATACGTCTTCTTTGTGTGGGTTTTACTAAGATTTCTTTCACTTGAGGCGTGAAAAAAATGTTCAAATTTTGGACTCTCAGGTTAAAATGTCACAAAGGATCCCCTTTTACGTTGTCAAAAACGAATGTAAATTTTTCCAGGAGTGAACCAATCGCTCAGTGAACCAATGAGGAGGCCCCTTGGGTGAAGCTGGGCACATTTTTGCCTAAACCTGGGAACAGTCTAGACCTGTCCACAGGACTACAAGGATGTGGAAACCGGGAGGGTAAGGAGTCACCTCAAGTGCTCAAGAGTATGGCTTTTTATAGAAAACCTCTGGAAGAATACCAAGAAACTAGTTGCCTCTGGGGAGGGAAGCTAGGGCACTTTGGGATAGAGCAGGAGGAGGACAAAGAAGTCTAAGTCTTTATTGTTACAGCCAGGTTATACTGTGGTTAGTGCCTTAAAATATATGATGACATTCTGCACACAGCCTTTTGTTAACGTAAGTGACTATACCTTTTATCTTGACATTAGACAGAAGACAGATCTCTGTTTGTCTTTGGTTTCCTCGGCTGGGCCAGCTGCTAGCACCACCCGCTGTCTGCATATTTCTTTGGTACTACCTTCTACCTGCCCTCCCTGCACCACCTCAGCCTCCCAGAGTCTGATTAGGAGTAGATGGCCACTGGAACTAGGATCCTAGCAGTTCCAGTACAACTTCTGCAGGTGTGACATGGTATTGGGCAAAGCTCACATTTTCCCACAGAAGCACCCCTAGTTGCAGAGCCAAATGAACATGCTTTGATGGCTCCTGTTTCACCTTAAAAATTCAGCTGAATTCTGTGGTCTATGAAATACCATTTTGTTTTTATAGAACATGACCTTGTAAGTTATCATCAGGGGAAAGTGTCGCTGTGTTTATCTTGTGGTCTCAAGTAGCCCTACACACTGCATGTCCCTAGAGTATTGAGTCCACTTTTGTTTTTTGATTTTTCCTCTTTGTTTATTTAGGTTATTATTTACATACATTAAAATTCACCAATTTTAAATGTACAGTGTGATTCATTTTGGTAATTGTATACAAAGTGTAACTACCACCATGATCAAGACCTGGCCAGTGTGGCTCAGTTGGTCGAGTGTCATCCCGTGCACCAAAAGGTCACCGGTTTGATTCCTGGTCCTGCCTGAGTTGTGGGCTCCATCCCCAGTACGGGGTTCAGGAGGCAGCCCATCAATGTTTGTCTCTCATAGAGATGATTCTTTCTCTCTCTCCCTCTCCCTTCTTCTCTCTCTAAATAAATAAATAAATAAAATCAATAAAAACATATTTAAAGAAAAAAAAAAGATATAAAACAGTTACTCCACCTTGAAATGTTTTCCATCCTTCTTTGCCCAGAGTTGATTTTTGAGACATGTAAGTTAGTTCAACTGCTTCCTCTAACGTGGTTCTCGGTATGATTTTAGGAAAGTGAGTTTACATCTCTGGGTGTGTGTTTATCCTCACCCGAGGACATTTCTCTACTTTTTGTTCAGATAGAGTGGGAGGGAGAGAGAGGAAGAGAGAGAGAGAGAGAAACATCGATGTGAGTGCCCCCCCCCCCAGGGGCCGGGGACAAACTGCAACGGAGGTACGTGCCCCCAGCGGGAACCGAACCCGGGTCTCTCTGTACCGCAGGCCGACGCTCTAACCGCTGAGCCAAACCGGCCAGGGCTGTTTCTGCTCTTGTAACATGAAAAATGTAGAAACATTTGTTTCTGGGGGCTCTTCAAAACATTCAGAAAATGAGGGGTGGGGTCAGGGCAGGAATCTCAGCCTTGCGTCTCCATTCTTGATACAGCACACGTATGTCACGGGTAAAAGCCGGTGGTCACATGAGAAAGACTTAGGTTTCCATCTCCTCTCTTGCTCATGTGTAACCTTTTCTAAGTGTCAGTTTCCTCATCTGCAGTATCAGGCTTATTAATAAGACCTATTTATGTAATGCAGTGAGAATGAAGTGAGATGCGTGGGCACCCTTACATATCGGTTGTTCTTGTTTGTTTGTTTGTAATATGTTTTTATTGATATGAGAGAGAGAGAGAAACATCCATCGGCTGCCTCCTGCATGCCCCCTACCGGGGATTGAACCCGCAGCCCGGGCATGTGCCCTGATGGTGAATCCCACGGTGACTCCTGATGCATGGGGCAACTCTCAAGCAACTGAACCACACGGGCCATGGCTTGGTTGGTGTTATTACGGTGTAATATAAAGTCACTGCATTCAACCATCTCCGCTACTACATGTTTATGCAGGCTGATTTCCACAACCAAAACAGAAGCAGGCCCACCCGTTTACTCACTCCTGGCAGCCCCACGCCTACCTGCCAACGTTCTAGGACTCAGGGCGCCAACGGGCACATGTGCCTGTGCTTCCCATGAACCTCGCTAGGGGGCAGAATCGGAACCAGGAATTTCTCACGCCTGTCGTACACGCGCGACGTAAAGCGGGACTGCTTTATGGCAACCTGCTTCCGCCGTAAAGCGCCGCCGGCGACCCCACGCTTGTGAGTGGAAGAAACAACTTCCTAGTGGACAAGGCGGCTTTTGAAGGCAGACAGAGTTGGTTTTTCGCCATGGGTAAGCGCGGGAGCCGGAGCCAGAGCCAGCTGCTCAACACCCTGACCAAAAAGCAGAAGAAGCATCTTCGGGATTTCGGCGAGGAGCACCCCTTCTATGACAAGTACGAGGGGCACGGCGGGGCCGGAGCTGCCCGCGTCCTTTCCCGGTGGGAGCGCGCGTGTCCCCGGGCTGGGTCCGCCGGTCTTGCCGCTCCCCACGCTCCCCCGGCGCCGGCTGGGCTCCGGGTCGGGCCGGCGGGCGCTCAGCGGGGCAGGGCTCACGGCCTTCCTCCCTTTGCCCGAGCCCGTGACTTTAGGCCAGATCACACCCCCCTGTGTCGGCTGGTTTTTGTACGGTCAGAGGTTTTCTAGATGGGTTTGTTTTTGAATTGCGTGGGACTTGCGACATCCCTGTCGACCCAGTTACAATGGGGGGACTGATGTATCGGTGGCTGTGGGTGCCTCTGCCCGCGTGCAGCTCTCAGCTGGGGTCCTAGCGCTTCTCCCACCACCCTGGGCCGCTGCGTCGGTAACTTCGAGGGATATTCTAATTAAGAAAGTTGCTAGAAAAGGTGAACGGACCTGAGGTCTTTTATTGGCCAAAGCTAGCCATCTTTTGCGTGAGAACCGGTTGCTCGGTGAGTCTGGTATTTGTCATGTGACCTCGTGAAACTTCATTTGTCAGTTGTTACCTGTTTGTTACATTCTTACAATCTCTGCTCCAGCGCAGGTGTTGTTTTTACATGACTGTAGTTATGATGTGTTTATGAGGGTATATCCTGCCTTTTCCCTTTATAGTTGTGTCATTAGACTTTCCTGACTGCTACATACCTGCAGTTAAACATTACCTGTTTCTTCTCAGGGTTTCCAGGAAGGAAGCGAAACCACAGATTTGTCAACTGGTAATGCTTTATGCTCTCTTTCTAATAGTGGGTTCTGGGTTATTACTTTTAAAATAATAATAAAGTTTGGCTACGTTTCCAGCTTTTTCGATTTCAGATGTAAGGTGTTATTTTAGTGATATTGCTTATTTTAAATGCAAATATCTGTGAAAATGACATTGTGATAACTATAATAGTAACCAGAGTTTGAACTGCCCTGAGAGATCAGTCTATTAGAACTATTAAGGACACAGCCTGTATTCTTTTATTGTATTGTGATTTTCCCATTGCACCTTTAAATGGGCCAAATGTCTGACAAATAGGTTAGATCTCCTTATAGCCTAGAGCTTTTTGCCAGCTTTCTTCCTAGGTGGAACATTAGCAATTCAAAGAAGATGAAGAGCTGCTAGGGTCTTAGCTAGATTAACTGTTTTAAATAAATGTGATGCTGGGCTTGCTTGAATGAATAGGATTGGGTATTTGTAGAAACGCTCATTTTTGTTTAGGAAAGTCTGAACCTGTTATGCTGTTGGACTGATGATAGTCATAGGGTAGTGACAAGAACAATATCATTTTGTTTTTTACAAATTCCCATTTTCTTTTTAGTCAGAGAGCTCAGATACTTCAAACTCTGAAAGTGAAGCAGAGAGTGAACCAGAACAAATCTCTGGGTACCACAAACTACTTGCCACATTAAAGAATGTTTCTGAGGAAGATGAGGAGGAGGAAGAAGAAGAAGAAGAAGAAGAAGACAGTTCTTTAGATGAGACGGAAATGAACAGTGAAGATGGTGACAGTGATGTCAGTGTGGAGGAAGAGACGGCAGCAGAGTCTGCTGAAATGCAGGAGAGTAAGTGCCTTCCATGTGGGTTCATCATCTGTGCCAGGACCATAGATAGATTGCCCCATGGGCACAGTGCCCTGTACTGTGTGGTTTGGATCCAAAGCAGATTCCTAACCTTTTGGCCTCAGTGATACCTTTGAGAGTCTGATGAAAACTTAGAACCTTCTTGTCAGAAAAATGCAGAAATAACATTTTTGCTTAGGACTTCCAAGACTTCGTCAAAGTTTCCCCGAATCAGAGGAAAGAGAACATAATTCTGCTTTTGTGATGGTCTCAATTTATTAAAGAAGTCACTGTTTCTCAGAGAAACCTAGTTTAATGGAAAATAGACACAAATATATAAAAATTTTCAATAAGCAGGTTTTTGTGGAACAGCCAGATACAAGGTGTTGAAGAGATGCCGAGCCAGGGTAAGTAAGGGAATGCTTCAGAGAAGAGCTGGGATTGAAAGCTTAAAGCAGTGGTTCTCAACCTTCGTAATGCTGCGACTCTTTAATGCAGTTCCTCATGTTGTGGTGACCCCCAACCATAAAATTATTTTCGTTACTACTTCATAACTGTAATTTTGCTACTGTTATGTCTTAGGCGACCCCTGTGAAAGGGTCGTTCGACCCCCAAAGGGGTCGTGACCCACAGGTTGAGAACCGCTGGCTTAAAGGAACCCTTTCTCACTAAGACTACTAGGTGCCTTTTCTCTTTAACTTTAAAATAACTTTATTGAAGTATGATATACATACAGTAAAGTGTACCCATTTTAAGTATATAGTTCAATGAATTTAGACAAATGTATACATATATGTTATTACCATCACAATGAAGAAACAAAACATTTCCAGTAACTCCGAAAAGTTTTTTTTTGTCCTTTTACAGTCAGTTTCCCATCCCTGGCACCAGGCAACCGCTGACCTACTGTCTTTCACTATAGATTAGTTTCAGCTATTCTAGAAATTTACATACATGGAAGCCTACAGTATGTAGCCTTTTGTGTCTGGCTTCTTTGGCTCCTCATTTTGTGATTCATCCATGTTGTTCATGTATTAGTAATTCATTACTTTTTATGGCTGGAGTAGTATTTCATTGTCTGAATACATCTGGGTGACTTTTTATATCTCACTATCTTAATGCCTATTTTCCTTTCAGTATACTTTTTTCTATATATATATATTTTTTTCTATATTTCAAGGTGTTACACACCATTCTTAGTATTTTAATTCACTAGTTTTACTAGGATAAAAATTCATTGCCTCAGACTTAGGAGTTTTTTATGCAGTATTTGGTTTAGTTTTCCATTCTTTCCTGTTTTGGATTTTTCAAAATGAAGTTTTTTTTGTTGTTTTTTTTTTAATTATAAAAGTAATATATGTTTACTGTAAAAATATATGTTTACTGTAACCGGTATCCCCACCGCCCAGAGATAAACACGTTTAACATTTTATAAAACCTCCCAGACTACTTTCTTATGGATATATGTGTAAGTATGCACATATATTTGTGTGTATGTGTATAATGGTCTCATACGTTTCTGTTAATTTTCTTCTTTAATAATATAACATGGACCCTTTTCCATGTTTATAACTGGATAGTGTTCCATTGAAGATGATATGTGGTAATTTACCCCATGGATAGAAAATGATGGGATCATTTTCCCCAGTTGTTTCTTATCATAAAATCCAGTGCTGCTTTGACTATCTTACATGTCCATCTTGGTGTTCTTTGTCTAGTTATCATCTTAGAATATGGAACTAGAAATGGAACTGGGTCAACAATCAAGCTTAATTTTGAAATCTGTTTTCCACCTGAATTTGCTTAAAAGTAAATGATGGCAATGGACATGAGTGTTGATATAGGCTGAAGACTTAGATTATATTTGTCAATAGATGTATAATTATATTTATGATTAAATAATTTTACAAAATGTTTCTCAAAATTGGAGGCAAGGTCTTACCTGCTGACCCTGAGGGAAAAGATGGGGACGAGCCACCTGGCACATCACAAGACTCGCCTGAGGAGTTTACAGATACAAAACATGAGTCACTTTTCAGCCTGGAAACCAATTTTCTCGAAGAGGAAAGTGGAGGCAACTGTTCTCTGAAAGCATCACAAGGTCAGAATTCATCAGGTGCTTGGTACAGGGGTTGTAGGCTAATATGCATTAAATCTCTTGTTATTGGAATGAGTAGCAGTAAGAACAGATACTAGAGCAGCTAGATTGAGAGCGAGAAAGAGATCCCTCTCATAGTTATTTTGTGCTTTTCAATGTTTATGCAGTATTGGGAGTTGGGAGGATGGGAGGAAGGCCGTTTGGGAGAACAGCTTAAGATTGGTGGGAGGGGAGGCCAACTTCCCAGGCCTCCCCTTTCCACAACTGGGGTCAGGGGAAGACTTCTGATGTTCTTCCCAAGTAGGGAAGAAAGAGAAAAAGGAGAAATACTTAGCATTTTTCTCTCTACCCTTCACTTGCTCTTTTTTATAGGACCAATAATTTTCCAGATTTGTGAGACTCATTAACTAATCTGATTGGTTCGTATTGACATGAAGTGCCTCAAACGCCAGGAAGCTCCACTCTGTCTCCCCGTCTCTCAGCCTCTTGACCATGGCTCTGTCTACATGTCAGTCACTTGGGCAAGGCCTGCCTGTGTCAGCCTTAGGCACCTAGGTCTCTGTTGTCTCTCGTCCAGTTAGCCTGCATCTGGGTGGGCAAGTCAGGTTAGCCTGCATCTGGGTGGGCAAGTCAGGTTGGTCTCATTTTGTGTCCTGACTGCCTTTTTTGGTCCCAGTGCCATTCTTCAACCTGCCTCTACCACTACTGAAACTGAAGTGTTTTTTAAATATGTTTTTATTGATTTTTTTTTCTAATTAGAGAGAGAGGAAGGGAGAGAGAGAGAGAGACATTAAGTGAGAGAGAAACATCCACCGGCCGCCTCCTGTACGCCCTCTACTGGGGATCGAGCCCGCAACCCCGGGCATGTGCCCTGACCCGGAATCGAACCAGGACCTCTCAGGCCATGGGACAACACTCAGTCCACTGAGCCACACTGGCCAGGCAATGAAGCTGAAATTTTAATTTGGCCCATTTGGTTCTGCTAATTGTGCTGGAGAGGGAGAAGTAGAGGTAGAACTTGGGCACAAAGCCCATTCTGAACCACCAAATCTTAAAAACCTGGAGGAAACATTAGGAGTCTTAACCATCCTAAAATATCTCTAGTTGTTTGGCCTGTACAGATATATTAGCACCTAGAATTCTTTTGTCCTACAGCTCACTCTTATCTTAGGCATTAGTACAAGTCGCATTTGAAGTTTTACCGTTTGGATCTTTGAATGGTTCGTCTCCCTTTGCTCTGCTTCTTAATGAGAGGGCTGGAAGAGAAGGTTGGGTGGCCAGCTCAGAGCGCTGGAGAGAACCCTGAGTGCAGGTGCTACTGTTTTATCATTTGCTCAACTCAGCTGAGTATTGAGCATTTCTCTGTGTTCTGCAATGCAAGGCGAATAGACATGCAGCCTGCCCTCAGGGATCTTACAGTCTGTAAATGAAGAAACATGCACATCTGTGTGTTGCAGTTGGTGAGTGGAGGCAGGGTCCCTAGTGGGTCTGTAAGGGGCTAGGAATGGCCTCTTAGTGGAGCCAGCACTGTTCCTGACATAGTAGTCTCCTGGGAAATAGTTATTTATTGTGAGATGGGGGGTAACATAAACTGATACTATTTGCATATACAAAAATGAGGTGAAGGAGAGGATAAAATTTTTAATTAAAGGAAGGCAAGCCACAGAGGTGGAAGAATTTGAGGGCCATGTCATTCAAAAATTACATTGGAGAGGTCGGGTGGAGGTACATCCTGTAGTGCCCCACATTTCAGAATGAGAAGTTTCTTCAAAGGTTTTTTGAGCTGGGAAGTAGTGTGATGAGAGGAACGCTTTAGGAAAATGAACTTGTCAGAAACGTTCGAGCCCTGGACTTGGAGAGAGCGTAGGGAAAGTAGATGGGAAAGGGATGAGTTAACATGAAGAACAGCGTGTCGTCCTCACAGGAAGACCAAACATGCCTGCCATTTCCTCCAAGGGTTCTGACGTTCTTTACTTCTGACTTAGATCCATTTCTACAACATGTGAACAAAGAACTGAAAGAAAAAGAAATTCAGGCTGTTGCCACAAATCCCAAAACTACGCACGAGCTAAAAGTAAGTGTTGCTTGGCCATCTCAGTCACACGGGAGGAAAGCTTAAGTAAAGCCGTGGTCTTGGGTTTGAGCGGGCTCCCTGAATATAGTACATACACCAGCAGTGCATGGCTTGGTGGGGAGCAGGGCACGGGGAGGCTGGAGGAGCCTAGTGGGCCACAGGTGTAGCTAAAATAGGTGCTGAGAAGCTGGAGTGTGGGAGCCAGATACCATAAGAGTGTTTCGGAGACAGTACACCGGGGTGTAGACCAACATCTGCAAGGGGCTGTTAACATGACCTAAGGCAAGTCAGTCTACCTCGTTGACCTTCACTGTTCTCCCTTGTTAGAGGGGGACAGTCATGCCTACCTCAAAATAAAGTCAATAAAACAGTAGCTACTGCTGCTGTTCCTTTGTTTGAAATATCAGATAATGGTTCACAACTATGGAGCAGTTGTGTTTTCATTTTTCATCAGTTGATGCGGTTCATGAGAATTGGTCATACTTTTTTAATTGAAATTTTTGAGATAGTAATTATAAATGCAGTTGGAATAAATAATTCAAAGATGTCCCTTATGCCCTTTGCCCAGCATTCTCCAATGGTAACATCTTGCAAAACAGTAGTACAGTATCACAGCCAGAAAGCTGACATTGATACAGTCTACCTCTCTTCCTCACACTTCCCCAGTTTTGCTCCTACTCGGTTGTGTGTGTGTTTAGTTCTGTACTGTTTTATCACAGGTGTAGGTTCCCCTACCCACCACCTCAGTCACGATGCAGAACACTTCCAGCACCATAAAGACCCCTCCTGTTTCCCTCTGCCCAGGTATAAGCACACCCACCTCCCTCGCCCTATTCCTAATCCTTGGTAACCACTGATCTCCATTTCTATAATTTTGTCATTTCAAAAGTGCTGGGAAAAGAAAAGTTTGTCTGAATCGTATAAACTCCCTGAACCTCAGCATTTCCTAAACTGTAAGAAGAGCATTCTAGTATTTAACTTGCAGGGTTGTTGTGAGGATTAAATGAGATTACTGAAAATCAGGAGAGGTCTTGGTAAATTATAAAGTACTGTGTGAATATAAGGTATTATAATTCATTTCTAACAATGGCTCTTGATCTGTCTCTCCCCTAGTGGCCCATCCTGGGCAAGCTTGTCTTTTCATCCAAGTTTCAGAAGTCAGAAACATTTAAACCCCCAAAGGACCTTGACTTAAAGGCACTTCATCTCCAGAAGCCTCTGGAATCCACCTGGACCAAGACCAACAGCCAGTTTCTCTCTGGTTCTCAAAAATCAAGTGGCCCCTTCACACCCCTCCAGAAAGAGCTCTTCTTAATTATGAATTCTTACCAGGACTTATTCTACCCAGAAAGGACCGCCCTGAAAAACGGGGAAGAGATCCGCCATGTGTACTGCCTGCATGCAATCAATCACGTCCTCAAAGCCAATGCCCAGGTGCTTGGCAACAACAGCAGGCGCCGCAGCCAGAAACTTGGGGTGGGTGACGATGATGACTTCAGGGATCAAGGGCTAACGAGGCCCAAGGTGAGTGGCAGCAGGGGAGCTTTGCCCTCAAGAAGGAGGCTGCAAGTCACTGCCATGTGGGTGCCTGGCACTAGTAGGTGCTCAGGTATTTTAATGATTAGAGTAATGAATGAGACCAACAGGGCGTGTCCAATGGGCCCAGTGGTGTCAGCAGGGCTGCAGATGACTCTGGACGATTTCTGATGGTGGCTCTAACTGGAAAGTTGTGAGTAGGAAGTACCTCCATGATAATTCTCCTTTAAGATAAACCCTGACATACATACATAATGTTCCATTATAAATGTGTTCTTTATGGTTGTAGAGCTGGATGGGACCTTAATGAGCTGCTCTCTTAATCCCTGCATGTTATCACTGGACTGAGGCCCAGAATCATAGGGACCTTGCTTAAGAGAACCAGGAGAAGAGAGCCAGCAGAGATGGGATGGAAACCAGAGATTCTCTTCATTAAGCCACAGAAATATGTAAACCTTGGAAAAGAAAAATCCCTATTTTTCATATAGTTTTTGCTGCTGAATGTGATGATTATGTTTATTTGGGCTCATCAGCCTAGCTCCAGTGGACTTAGTGCTGTGATAGGAAATGCCTTTTAGTTCCGTCCACACTTTCCATGGGGTTATTTCTACTGATTGTATTGTTTACAAAAGGAGGGTTAGAAATTAATAATTTTTTAAGCATCTTCCTTTTTCTCCCTCAGCAGTTGTAACTTGAAACATTTTAGGAAATGTTTGGAAAACTAAGGCCTATATTTCCCATTAAAATAGGATCTTATTTCAGAAATACTTTATCGTCATTTCTGAAAAATGTACTACAGAATGTACTAGAAAAGTAGTGATGCATTAGTCCTTTTCCTTACCAGCTCTATTTGTTCTCTACTTATTTCTAATTCACTTTTTATTTGGCATATATTTATTCCTTGGGTCTTATGTATAAAAATACTGTGCTAAGTTTTGTGGGAGACAGGAATGAGTCACATTCCTTGCCCTCAAAGTGTTTATATCCTTGGGTTTTTGCTGGTGGACTCCTCTGTTAAAGGCATTGACTTAGCTTAAAAGGTATTTCCAAATTCTGCTTGAGAATTGCCTCCCATGGAGCCGTGAAATTAAAATCCACAGGACATGGTCTGTGGGTGTGAAAGGTGCTCAGCTTCTAGCACTGAGCCAGGTTCTGGCAAAGGGGTTGACATAGATGTGGTCCCTGGCAGCCCGTCGCCAGCTGGCTCCCCTCGAGCTGCCCTTCCTTCCCCTCCCCCACCAAGTGCCCACTGCTCCCTCCACAGGTGCTGATAGTGGTTCCGTTCCGGGAAGCTGCTTTGCGGGTGGTACAGCTCTTCATCAGCCTCCTTGAGGGCGACAGCAAGAAGAAAATAATTGTGAGCAACAAGAAGAGGTTTAACGGAGAGTATGGCTCAGATCCCGACGAGAGGCCACCCAACCTGAAGAGGCCTGAGGACTACGAAGCCGTATTTGTCGGCAACATCGATGACCACTTCAGGATCGGTAATTCCTCCTTGTCAGAAAGGAGACCCTGAGGACCTGAGTTGTGAGGTTCACAGCGTTGGGGGCTGAAGCCTGGCATTGGCTTTCTTTCAGTGGGTCCCTGGCCCAGCCTCCTAACAGGACCAGAGTGCATTGGAGACATCTTGTCTGCCAGGGTAGAGAGTCTTGCCGAGGTTAATGGGGTGGGAGCCTGGCTAATGGGGTGGAGCATCTCTGCAGGCTCATATGCAAGGCGCACGCACATTGTAACGGACATGTCTCGGCACACCCGTAGCTGTAGCGCATAGTCGGTGCTGCAGGAGTTCTCGGGGAGCTGGAAGTGATGGGCTGAGCGGCCTGTAGGGGAAACTGCGTGAACTAAGCATCTGCACAGTGGTGGACTTCCCTCTGCCTGCCACGCAGCGTGCCCAGCTCTGAACTGTCGCCCACACAGGACTTACTCCCACTCAACTTTCATACTTTTGCTTGTCTCTCTTTCAGCTCCCATGTACTTGGTTGGTTGTTCATTGATAGAGGGAAGTTCTTGGAAAATGTTCATTAGTCACATATGCTCATTCATCAAACACTTATTAAGCATGTACTATGTGCCTTCACTGTTAAGAAGCTGGGGATGTAGAAATAGAAGTTATGATATCTACTGTGAAGGAAGTCCAGCTTCATGGGGGAACAGACAGCACAGAATGGTAACTGTCGGGATCAGAGGTTGCGGTGGGTGTTCTGGGAGCACTTAAAACAAGCTCCTTACCCAGCATGCGCACAGGGTGGTTAGGGAAGGCCTCCTGGTGGAGGTGCCATTTGATTAGGATTTAGCCAGTTACAAATGGGGGTGGTCAGAGTGGAGGAAGAGGTTTGGGACAGGAAACTGCATGTGCAGAGGCCTCCGGGTGAATAAGCCAGGCATGACCTAGAATTCACACAGGCTTCAGCATGGCTGGAGTCAGGGTGCAAGGGGACAAGAGCTGGTGCTCAGTTTCAAACATGGACTGCTGACAGCCAGTCAGTCTGGAGCTCAGGAAAGAGACGTGGGCTAGAAATATACATTTGTGTGAAGGTCATGTTAAAACCATGGTTAGTGAGTAAATTTATCCAGAGTTTTATGTAGATTGAAAGTTGAGCTTGAGGATGAATGCAGGGATTTGTGGAAGAGCTGTTTGGATCTGGAAAGATCGATAATGGCCAGGTTAGTGATAGAAATAGAAGTGAATGTTGGAAACCACCAGCGAGGAAAAGAACATTTCAGGGAGGGTGTGCTGCTTATGCATTCATGACAAGAAATTCTAACGTGCTGTTGAATGGGTAACAGAGCTATTGGTGACCTTAGCAAGAGCCATTTCAGTGATTCCTGGGCATCAGAGGCCAGACTGCAGTGCATTGAGAAGTCAGCAGGAGATTTCAAACTTGAGACAATTTTCTGGAGAAATTTGACAGTGAAGGAAAGGGAGTGGGAGCTAGAAGGGACCACAAGTGGAAAGGAAGGGTAATGATGATTTAATAATCGAATCAGTTTGAGCATGGTTATATGCTGAGGGGAAAGATTTGGAAGGTGTAAGGGTGGGGGTGCTTTGAGAGGGTGGAGGCTAATGACTGGGTAGTGATGAATGAACTGATGTAAACTTGGCTGTTTTGTGTAGGAGTGGCAATACTTCAGAGAAGCATCCGGCTCTATGCCCCCTTTTACTCCTCGGACATCCTCATCGCCTCCCCTCTGGGCTTGAGGACCATCATTGGTGCAGAAGGGGAGAAGAAGAGAGATTTTGACTTTCTGTCTTCTATTGAGCTTCTCATCATTGATCAAGCTGACATTTACCTGATGCAGAACTGGGAGCATGTCCTGGTAATGCTGATCATTCACCTTTAGAGGGACTAGAAGCTCTGGTTTAAGTCCTACAGGGTTATTTAAGTCTAGATTAAAACGCAGGTAGTTCGGAAACAGGGATATGGTCCACATTTTCTAATTTGAAATGAAAAATTTTGTCCTCTCTTCTACCTACAGATTGGTCAGTAAACTATCCAAAGAGACAAAAATTCTTGTCAATATTTTCAAATTTCTAGAAAAGATTTCTTCCCTTGAAAGGTCACTTCTGCTAAAAGACCACTTTAGTGTGGCTGGTTGGTTGTTTGATTGGTTGAAAATCCTCCCCACTAGAAATGTCTACCTGACAGAATTCCTCTTACAGTTTATGCTCATTCTTTTCTGCTGGTCTTCAGTGGAGATGGGAAAACACTGCTCACGATTTCTTACTGTGAGAGCTTGTTTTGCAGAGAAACGAGGGTGCTTTTATCCCCTACTGTAATTTGTGCTGTGATTTTTATTTCTCCCTCTTCTTCTGTGGTGTCAGTTTTAGGATTAAAAACCTGTGCTTTGGAACAATCCTTATCACAGAACTATAGGTTTGTGTGTTGTTTTTTTTATTAAAAAAAAGGCATATAAGAACTTACCTTTCCCACAGCCCCAGGGCTTGCAGGAAGTTTGGGACAAGTAAAGGGGAGTACTTATTTATACAGTAGAGCATAACTTTGTAGTACTCCTTACCCTTCAACATATATTACAAGGTAAACATATAATGAAAATAGAAAAGACATGTTGCCCTGGCCGGTTTGGCTCAGCGGTTGGAGCTTCGGCCTGCGGACCAGAGAGCCCCGGGTTTGGTTCCTGCTAAGGGCACGTACAAAAAAGAAAAAAAGACATGTTAATGGTCCATAGTCTTTAATTGGAGGAAAAAGCATGTGGGAATCTCTTACTAATGTTTTAAGAACACATCATTGAAGGACAGCAGCTCTGTTTTCCATGTCATTTTCCTTCTTGTCCAAGTGTCGGACTGAGGTACCCATAGAGTGACCAAGGGGGCATTTCAGAAGTCCCCTTTGAAGGACTATTTCTGTAGGTACCATTTTGATCCTCTTCAAACGGTCTAAGAGGTGGCCAATCTTAGCTTATCTTCCTCTTGGGGTCATTTGCCTGACTATAGGCAAGTTTCTGACTTCTGAGCTTCAGTTTTCTTGTAATTTGGGCGAGGATAGTACGTACTTTATTCATGGGGTTAAATAAGATGACAGACTTGTGAAATGCGTAGCAGTGCCCAGCTGGTAATGCTCAGTAAGTATTAATGGTAGTGTTGTTTTGCTGAAAGCACGTGATGAACCACATGAACCTACTGCCCTTGGACTCACATGGAGTGGATTTTTCTCGAGTGCGCATGTGGAGCCTCAATAATTGGTCCAAGTACTATCGCCAGACACTGCTGTTTGGGGCCCTGCAGGATGCCCAGATTAACTCCGTGTTCAACAAGTACTGCGTCAATGTGCAAGGCCAGGTGTGTTCTCTGGATCTTCATGAAGCATATGTATTGTTGGGGTCAGGAGGTGGAAGGAGAGGAGAGCGTTTGGTCAGCTCACTGCTGACCAAATGGGGCGAGCTGACCAAATGGGGACAGCTCGCCGCCTAACGCTCTCCTTGACTCCTGGCAGGTGGCCGTGAGGAACGTCCCGATGACAGGCTCCATCAGTCATGTGTTGGTGCAGCTCCCACATGTCTTCCAGAGGATGGAAGCTGAAAACCTAGCTTCGGTGATTGATGCCAGGTACCTGTCCCCCCCCAGTCCCACCAGACACCTGGGGACCCCAGAGAGGGATTTGACTTTGACATACTAATTTACAACTGGATTCCATGCTGGTTTAATAGATTACCATTTACCAAATGAGATGAGGTCATTGAACCGAATCATGCCATTGTCACAGGAGGAAACTGAAGCCCAGACAAATGGTGCCTTGGCCTAGTTCTCACAGTTAGGTAGTGGCAGGGTTAATCTATTACATCAGGGTTCTTCCCCCTAGACTGTGGCATTTTTAAGTTATATTACACTGCTTAATGCTGCAAAGTAGTCCATGTCAACAACTTAATTGTTAGCCCTTCTGGGCAAGAACTGTTTTTCTGATGTTCTCTGTTTTCCCTGGCTCCTCGTTGTGTTTAGTTAGGGGCTGCGTGGTAGCAGAATGGTGTGTAGCAGGTGGGAGGTGTTCAGCAGTTATTTGTTAACTGACTGACTGAAGACTGAATGAATGCATGATGTTAGCTACTTCCTAGAATAATTTTCTGGGATAACTAGCATTACATCTGTTCTTTATGGTGTTAGCGCTTTTTTTTTTAAAATGTGCTTATCAAGTTTTATTCTTACGTAATCACTTTGCGATGAGATACGCCACATTGGCCTCTTTGGGGAGGTAGAGGGAGATTGTGACTTGCCCAGGGTCACTCCATTAGTAGTGACGCTACGGGTTCAACTCTAGACCGTTGACTTTGCCCTTTGCCTTTCCAAATCAGGTTTCACTTTTTCGTGAACAAGGTCTTGCCTCAGTATCGTGATGCAGTCATGTCGCACACGCTCATCTATGTCCCCTCCTACTTTGACTTTGTGCGTCTCCGAAATTACTTCAAGAAAGAGGAACTGAACTTCACCCATATCTGCGAGTACACTCAGAAGTCTGCTATCTCCAGGGCCAGACACTTCTTCCTTCACGGAGAGAAGCAGTTCCTGCTCCTCACAGAGCGCTTCCATTTCTACAAAAGGTGAGGCAGTGCCAGGTTCCGAACGTCGCTTCCTGGTGGGGCAGGGGTGCAGAGCGAATCCTGGCCTGCTTCTGAGCTCGTGGCACACGGCAGGCTTGTGGGGTGACAAGTGCTCCCCCACTCTGCCACAGCACGAAGCCAGAGCGTTGGGGCGGGACAGACTCTTTGTGGTTGGTTGGTTCCTCCCAAATGGGCATTGTTGGAAAAGGCTGTGGCGATGAATGAGTGACCACAGCATAACTGTAGAGACCTGGAGTGGGTGCATGCTCAGGGTACTTTCGGTAGCTGTGCTCATACACCTCAAGAAAAACAGAGTTGAACAACTCTTGACTGGGACGACACAGTGACTGCAGGAAGGGGAGGGACCTGTCGTGGAAGCACAGACACAGAATCGGGGGCCGTGTGGGAGCTAGAAGCTGAGCACAGTGTCAGTGTTCAGAAAGTTTGGTGTGTCCTGAGGAGGTCGGCGTGCACTCCCTCACCAAGGGGAACCTGGACAGGGGCCCCTGGATGTTGGCAGGAGGCAAAAGGTGAGGGGCTTAGTGTTGAATATTTAAAGGTTTCAGCCTTTGTTTAGCTTCCCCAACATGTGATTTTGATCAAATAAGTCACATGGGCCTTTTTTTTTTTAATTCTAATTCATGTGTTGGTAGCATTGAGTCTACTGTTTGGGATAGTCACAGCCCTTTGTTCACCCAGGTGTTTTACTAAGTCTCTCTGCCGCCAAATGAGAAAGCCCTGTTTGAACCCTCACCTAGAGACAGATGCAAATTGCGTCCTGTTACGTCTCGTCGTCTTTCCTGATTCACATAATGTCCAGTGAATTTAAGTTCTGACTGTACTGTTCTATTAACTCTCAATTACATATACTAACAAAGGGCACATTTTCTCAGAGAATTTCTAACATCTGAGCCAGAAATCTTGCGGGCTTTGGAGCGTATCGGATGCTGCATCCTGGCATCGCGTTGTGTGTGTGCTGATGTTCGGACATGCTCCCTGACATGCTCTCGCTCCCGGGATGGGGAGGGAGGAACGCAGCAGCTTTGCAGGCGGGGCGGGCCGCCGTGCCATGACCTCTCGGGTATTCTGCTAACAAGGTGATCTGGGTTGGAGAGTGGAGGAGGACTGCGTTTGTATCTCACGGGCTCCATCCAGCAGAAGGGCTGTTGGCCAGAGTGTTCATGAATGCCTGCTTGTTGACATTATTCACTTTGTCCCAGCAAGTTGTTTTCATTCATGTTGGAGAGTGATATTTTGGGGGAGTTTGTACTCAGCAGGTCTTAAGAGCCCTTAGTTTTCTGTCAGCTTGACAGATGAAAACAAGTCCTTGCAGAGAAGAAGGGTAGGTTGGAAAACTTCCAGTGTGATTGTCTTAGCAAGTGTGAATTAAGCTGGGATGTTCTCAAAAAGCAGCTTTTCAAGGAGAGGACATGATGTCCTACTTAAGAGAAAGGAGCCCTTCCTCTCTCTTAAGTAAGCAGGACAGTCTTCTGTCTTACACTGTTCATTTATTTACCAAGCCATTTTGCTTGCAAAGTCATTGTAAAGGCAAACCTAGCATGACCTAGCACATGCCATTTGCTTTGTACCCTGGACCAGGTTAATAGGTGTATCCGTGTTGAAAGTGAATGGGAAAATGGGCTTCAGAGTTCTGTAACTGTGAATGATCTCAGGGTTTCCAACTACAGCATTTTTTGCTTGAGAGATCACCAAGGTGATGGTGGCTGTTTTGATCTGCAGTGCCTTTTTTTTTTTTTATCTTCACCCAAGGACATTTTTGCATTTATCTTCAGACAGAGAGGGAGGAAGAGAGAGAGAAATATCGATGTGAGAGAGACACATCGAGTGGTTGCCACCCACATGACCCCAACTGGGGCCGGGGACAAACTGCAACCAAGGTACGTGCCCTTAGCGGGAACCGAACCTGGGACTCTCTGGTCCGTGGCCGACGCTCTAACCGCTGAGCCAAACCCGCCAGGGCTGCAGTGCCTTTGTGATTCCATTTTTTTATTTGACCTTGGGAAAAGTACATGTGTTTTCAACTTTACTACCCAGCTCTGAAATTCTGTATTTATGTTCTCTGTGGAAGTAGGTAGGCAGTGTTAGAAATATTACAGTTTACTGTGAATTAGCAAACAATTTCAACCTGCAGATTTGTTTTCTTTGGGGCAGATGAAACCAGTATAAACTTGGAATTGGATTGGCATTTGGTCAGGATGGCCCTCCAGAGGAGAGGGAGGTTCACAGCTCTTTCCTGAACTTTGGAGGATTGTCATCCAGGGGACAAATGAGAAACTCTGGAGGTGGGATTCCTGCAGTTGGGAAGGGCTGCGGGGTGTTCCTGAGTAGCCCCTGTTCCTGTATGAGAATCCCAGTTCTGGAAGTAGTAGGTCTGTTCTCTGTAGAGCACATGGAGGAGCCTGCCTGTATCCCAAACCAGTAGTCAGGTCTTCTTAATGACTCTCCCCTATAAGCCTGTGGCTTCTAAAAACAAGAACATTCTGCCATCTAACCACAATACCATTGTCATACCACTTGGCATTACTGCAGTAATATCTAATATTGTAGTCTCTTCAGATGTTCCTGGGTGTCCTCAAAATTACCACTGTAGCTGTTTCCCCTAATCCGGATGCAGGTAAGGCTCATACATTGCGTTTGGTTAACGTGTTTCTTTTATCTGTCTTGGTTCTCAAGCAGGGACAGTTTTGCTCCCTATTTGGCAATACCTGGAGACATTGGTTGTCGCCACTGGAGGGTTATTCTGGTGGTCTAGTGGTCCTGGTGGGTCGAGGCCTGGATGCTGCTAGACATCCTGCAGTGCACAGGACAGTCACCACAAGAGTTGTCTGGCTCAAAATGTCAGCAGTGCCGCAGTGAAGAAACCGTGACCTAAAATAATTCTCTTTTCTTTTTCATGACATTGACATTTTTTGAAGAGGACAATCTAGTTTTCTATAGGAAGTTCCACAGTCTTAGTTTGTCTAACTATTTTCCTATTTAAATCAGTGGCTCCCAAACTTTGCTGTCCATTAGAATTCCCTTGCAGCTTTTAAAATCCGAATGCCCAGGTTGTACCTCAGTACCAGTTAACTCACAGTGCCTGGGGACCGAGCATAGGTATTTAAAAAAACAGCCCTGGCCGGTTTGGCTCAGCAGTTAGAGCATCGGCCCGCGGACCAGAGAGTCCCGGGTTCAGTTCCTGCTAAGGGTATGTACCTCGGTTGCAGTTTGTCCCTGGCCCCAGTTGGGGTCGTGTGGGTGGCAACCAGTCAATGTGTCTCTCTCCCATCGATGTGTCTCTCTCTCTCTCTTCCTCCCTCTCTCCCTCCCACTCTATGTGAAGATGAATGCAAAAGTGTCCTCGGGTGAGGATTAAAAATTAAAATAAATAAATAAATAAAAACAGATGATTCAGCATCCAGCAAAGTTTGGGGACCACTGATTTAGAGTAAACATTTTGTGGTAAGAATTCTCCATAGAGGATGTTGTCTACTCACAGCATCTCATCAAGAGCCAGTGTGCATTTATCCCATTTTTCCTGATGCTCAATGTAATCATTCGGTCAAAGTGGGTGTGCTTACTCTCCATCCATCCCTCCATTGTAAAGATACCTTGTCACTGTAATTAGTAAGTAATGTGTGGGGTGTGTATTGCATTATTTTAATGGCTACATAGTATTACATTGTTTGGATATATAATTAACTCAGTTTCCTTTTAATAGGAATATTGGCGCCTTCCCCTCTATTTTATGCTGTTATTTACAATAATGCCAAGAACATCCATATGCATAGTTGATGACATGGTTGCCTAGTTAATTCCTTAGGATAAATTGGAAAGGAAAACTTGTTACTCAAAGGCTGTCCACGATTAAGAATTTGCTATGCATTGCCACTTACTGGCTGCCTCCAATCTTACCCCCATCTCTTCGCCCCCACCACCCAAAATACATAATAATTTATACTTCATTGGCCCATTGATGCAAAAGCCCACTGGTTCCCAGTGACTTGATAGTCAAAATGATAACCTCATTGTTTTGATGTCTTTTTCTTGCTTTTTTGTGTTGTGTGTAATTGTCAGTTGAATGTAGAGGCAGAGGTGAGTAGTACTTATGTCTGGCACACCTCTCTCTGTCAGGCCACTAGTGTGGCAGTTGGGAATCTAGTCAGGATTTGGTTGTTACTGTGGTAACTTTCGATGCAGCACAGACTAAATTTCTCCAGCAGCCCGTGGCTTCGCGTGGAGCCTGGGTGATGCCGGGCCTTTTCTCAGCATCCTCTGTCCTCTCAGCTTTCACCAAGGCCGGTACCCCGGTGTCTGCACACTGCCGCCCCTCCATCAGCAGCAGGCTGTTCCTGCTTGCTACTCCCTGCAAGGCTTGAGGTGGGGGAGGGGTTCTCAGGGTCCAACTCAGTTTTAAGCAGGCCCTGTTCATTCTGGGCTTTGAGGTAGAACTTTCTCTGGGTTCCTGCACACACACACACACACACACACACACACACACACACACACTCTCACAGACACACACACCCCCATGGCAGCCAGACTCTTGTGTCTCTGAGGGGTCTTGGTGGGAAAGAGTTCCTGCTTCTCCCTTGGTGCTGGCAGACTTCCCTTCACATCAGTGGATCTCAGGCTGAATGGGTTTTGGGTTCTTGCCCCAGGAACAGGCTGCTGTTGCTTTTTGCTGGGTATAAGTTGTGGGGATGGATGGAGTTGGGGGGGTTGCTGCCCCTCCCTCAGGGGCAGATGACTTGCTTCACCTAATCTCCTCCACCAGCAGTTGACCTTTGCCCCTTTCCCATTGGCTTTAGGCTTTTGCTTCCTATAAAATATGGGTCTGGGAAGTTCCAAATAAGGTTCATGTCTGTGCCATCAGTTGGGTGTCTCAGGTCTTCTGCCTTGCCTCCAGTCTTTCTCCAGAACTCCCAGTGGAGGCCTGTGGAAGAGAGCTCACGCGTGAACATGAACTAAAGGAAGGGCCAGGACACCCAGGGATGCTGAGCTGTCATCCCAGCCCACACTTGCCCTTGAAGAATTTGTTAAAAGTGTAGCTGTTTTCTTTCTACCCACTTTCTTGGCAGCTCTCCTCTTCCTCTTATTCTCTGCCAAAGGTGAAATAGGTCTCATGCTCTCTCTTCAGAGGGCTTGTCACTCTGGAGTATGGTCATTGGTGGCCTGAGCTGGCCTGTCCTGGCTCTTGAGATCTGGTTGCATGTCTCTTCTCAACTCCAAGTTCAGCAACATGACATTGAAATAGGCCATGGTGGGAGTACTTACACCACAGAAATTGGCATGTGTTTCAAATCAGCACCCTCTCTTCCCCAGCACCTCATCGAATCAGTTCACCGGGTTGCCTCTAACATCAGCTGTCTAGGCTCAAGAAAATAAATACTTTCATAGAATCTGGAGTTTTCTTGTTAGTGTGGGAGCAGTGTTCTCTTGAGTTTTTTACATCCTAAGCTGAAGTGGAACTCAGTGTTTGTTTTAATAACTAGTGAGGTAGAACAGCTGACTCAGGTTCATTAGCCATTAGAATTCCTTCACGGAAAGGTGATGTTGAAAGGTGATGTTGAAAGGTGAACCAAGGAAAGGGTTGCAGTTACGGTCTGAAAGAGGAGCGTCTCCAGAGAGATAGGGTGCGCCATGGGATAAAGGCAAGGAAAGTTTATCTTCTGTGACTAAAATAAAATTCCCAAGGGAGTCTATAATGCCAGCAATGTATGAGAGTCTACCAGGAAAAATCAGAAGCTTGTCAACATATAAAATCTTTTGTTATGGGACCCCAGAGGGAATGATTGACCTGGACCTAAACCATACGGTGAGTCCCTAGGGTCCAACCCTCCCCCCCACTCCTCCCCGGCACTGTGCAGCAGGGAAAGAATTGCTTGTTAAACTAATTGCTTTCCCTTAATGCCTAATGGGTCCTCAGGCAGGATTTTGTACATGGATGAACTTGGGACATATGCCATGGAGTTAACGTGTCTGTAGAGACAAGAAAAGACTAATGGGAATGCATTTACATTTTATTTTATGTACTGGCGCTGACGTCATCTTCATCACAGAACATTCTGTTTTGCCTGATTATAAGGATAATCTTAAATCATAAGTGCCTGCTTTTTAAGTTTTCTCTGACAGACTTCTAATGCTAACTACATTCTCCACCCTACCTCAGTCTGCCAAGAGTAGGCTCAAGAAATGCAACTTATTTAATCATTATTTTAAGCCAAATATTAGGAATTCAGATATGTTGTCACAAATAAGCCCTGCAAGCTCTAGTGAGAGTAGCGGTGGTCTGCTGTCTGTGCCAGCGTCGTCTTCCTTGAGCAGGAAGCAGCAGGAGTGCGCTCTCTCCCCCTGCGGATCTCAGGTAGCTTTCCCATCCATTTTCTCAAGTGGACATGCCCTCTCCCCCTTCCGACAGGTACACGATAAGAGGCATCCGGAACCTGATTTTCTATGAACTGCCGACGTACCCCCACTTCTACAGTGAAGTCTGTAACATGCTGAGAGCCACCACCAGAGGAGAGGAGGCCGCCTGGACCTGCTCTGTCCTCTACTCCAAGTACGACGCCCAGCGGTTGGCGGCGGTGGTTGGTGTGGAGCGGGCCGCGCAGATGCTGCAGTCCAAGAAGAACGTCCACCTCTTCATCACTGGAGAAAGATGAGAGTTTGTTGGGCCGGAAATGGTATTTGGTGTGATACCTGATTCTTGGTTCTGTGCCACTTGAGCCAAGTTCTGATCACTTCTGCGGGAGAAGGACTGCTACAAGGAAGGAGCACCAGGCAGCATCATGTCCGCTACTTTCTTTCTTTTCAGGTCCTGTGTCCCTAAAAAGTTCAATGTGAACCAAACTTTGGTAACTCCCATCTTTCAGAGGTCAGGAGGGAGCTAAGGGAGGGACTCTGAGAAGTTGATAAAGGAAACTTCTACTTGTGAACCTTTTTGTAAGCCATACATTCTTTTACTGTGATTTTACCTCTAATTTATTACACTTGGTAAATTTGTTCAGATTAGCCTATCTCTGGCTGACACTGTCTTAAAGTTAAAGCGTACATGTCATTGCTTATGAGAACTGGTTATGAGAAATTGGAATATTCTCTCTGCTGAATATCATCTTAATTTTGGATTGCACAGGGTTTTTGTTTCTTTATAAAGGTTTTTTTTTTTTTTTTAATTGATTTTTAGAAAGAGAAGAAGAGAGAGGGAGAGAGAAACAAAGATGTGAGAGCGAAACATTGATCTGCTACCTCCTGCAGGCGCCCTACTGGGGATCAAGCCCAAAGACTGGGCATGTGCCCTGACCAGGAATCGAATTGGCAACCTTTTGGTATGTGGGACAACGCCCAGCTAACTGAGCCACACTGGCCAGGGCTGGATTGCACAGATTTTGTAGAACTGTTATTTTTCCCCAACCAAACTTTTAAAAACTATAAGTATTCAATTTCAATTCAACCTAGTGAGTGCATTCACTCACTGATTTTTTTTAAAACAGTAGTAAATGTTTTAGTTAAAATACACACTTAAAATGTTACATAAAAGAACAATTTCTATTCTGTTTCAAGAACTAATTTTGTGAAACTCTTGATGTTGACCTAATCCATCTTCAGCATCATTGTTTTCATCATTCCTGGAGTCATTTTTTAAGTCGTGTAACAGATAAAAAGGAAGTGGTACTTTTTGAAATATTTTCAGACAGAAAAATCGAAAGTACAGAACCGGAACCATTTAAGAGTGAGTTGGCACTTGATGGGCTGGTCGCTCCTTAAAAACCACCCACGGGCATTTCTCTACGTAACCACAGAACAGCTATCAGGTCAGGAAATTGCTGTTAATACCTTATTACCGTCTAATCCTTGGGCCCCATTCAGGTTTTGCCAGTTTTCCCAGTAATGACCTTCATCGGGAAAGGGTGCAGTTCAGAGTGACACACTGCTTTTAGTCATCGTGTCTCTGTGGGGTCCTTTATTCTGGAATAGTACCTCAGCTTCTCATTGGCTTTCTGGACCTCGACCCTTTTGAAGATGACCAGGCTGGTTATTGAGGGTGTTTCCCTGTGGTTAGGTTTAATTTGTGCCCCTTGGGCAGGAACAGCACAGAGCGGTGCCGGTCCTCACTGGTCTCATCAGGCAGAGCACGACCTCCACCGTCCCCTCACTGAGGACACCACCTGGCTGCTTGTTTCAGATGGTGTTTGCCAGGTTTCCCACTGTAGAATCATTTCCCCCCTTTACTTATTAATTTGTGGCAGTGTAGACTTGTGGTTTCATCTTCCATTCATTGGGTTGTGATCCATTACTATCATTTCTTTAGATGTTTAAATGGTCTCAGGTGGGGTGAGCAGGAGCACCTTCAGGCCAGCTCCTGTGAATTTTTGACTTGTCCCCCTTATACTTGGACATTTCTTTATTTTCTGGCACAGTAAGACATTCCAAGTTTATCTTGTATTTTTTCCTACTCCAGCCCTACAGTGGAAAACTATTTTAAAGCTAAGATTTGAGTGCGAGGCATGCTCCTGGCCCCCAGGCCGCCTCAGTGGCCAGAGCTTGGGATGTTTGCATGCGTGTACATGCATACACACACGTGTTCGTACCACATCTGCATTTATTTCTGCATCTGTATGTTGAAAACCATGAATCCATCCCGTGCCTCCGATTCCGGCCTGACACCACAGGTTCCTTTCCGTTTCTCCCTTTTCACACCTGTGACTCCCCTTGTCCTCAGTGGAGCAACCTGTGACAGGTACAGGTTTTCTTCCACTTATCAAAAAAAAGTAAAATCACTTTTGGGTCTTCCTGTTAACTAGTTCAATAGGCTTTTTTTTTTTTAAAATCCTCACTTGAGGATATTTTTCAATTTATCTTCAGATAGAGTGGGAGGGAGGAAGAAAGGGAGAGAGAGAGAGAGAGAGAGAGAGAAACATCAATGTGAAAGAGACACATCGATTGGTTGCTTCCCTCACAACCCCAACCGGGGCTGGGGACGAACTGCAACCGAGGTACGTGCCCTTGACCAGGTTCGATCCGCGGGCTGGTGCTCTAACCACTGAGCAACCCGGCCAGGGCTCAATAGGCATTTTTATTTCTCTCTTAGCATGGAAAGTAGAACTATTTATTCCATTTATAGATGGGTTCTAAAGTTGCAGAAATTTCGGTGACAGTCATAAGCCTGCTGAACCCATGCTCCGAAGAACTTTTGATATCCATAGAGTGCCCTATGCTTAAGGGGGTCTCGGTGCTGCTGTTTACTATCGAGCTTGTATATTATGAGAAAAGAAATGAGTTTATTTGCCTAGTTCAGAGATATAAGGAAGAAAGAATGCTGATTGCCCCCATCTTCTATTCCCATATTCTTATCCCTGTGGATTGTAGCTAATCTGTCGGCTTTTGTTATCAGCATTCACAAGACTCCCAAATCTCCAGCTCCTCTGGACCTCTGCTCACAGATGAGCCCAGATTTCAAGTCCACGATGTAGCCTTGCAGAATATGTATTTTAGTGAGCATCCCTAGTTTTAGTGCCAGCTTGTAGCCAGCCAAATGCTTCCTGCCTGCAGAGAACACTGAGGATTTCAAGTGTGAATCAAGATTGCTTTTGTTCCTGGCACAGCACCTGGGAAAGAAGGTAAGCCCAGCAGTTGGTCCTGTCTCCTGAGTTGCTTGCAGAGGTGAGTCTCTGGAATGGTTTCATTAAAAGGATGCCTTAACATCAGGTCTCTTACACAAAATAAGGGAGCGAGGAGTCTCCTGAACCATGGATAATATATCTGAGCTGGAATTACACGCTATCTTGATATTTCGTAGCAAGGCTCCTTTGCAGCAAGTGGCTAGATGGTGCCTAACAAAAGTAAACAACAGAACGGTCCCAGTTCTGGGAGGAGGTGGAATTATAAGGCAGGAAGAGAAAGTGAGACTTTTAAACTTTTTTTCCTTCCCCATAGTAATAACTAGCTTAGCACTTTCCTTTTTGCGGGGTGAAAAAAGCTTGGAATCATGAATGCTTCCCACAGCTGGCTGCACCACGTGCAATATTCAAAAAACAAGAACTAGCTAATCATAGAGAACCAGCAGCAGTGAACAGCCCTCTGCTGGCTTCCAAAGGCTTATAATTGAGTGCAGATGGCCCCTGTGGGATGGGGACTATGTCCCTGCTGACTCCTCACACCCCAGAGGCCCAAGGCGGGTTCGTGAAGGCTCTCAGCCCTGATTGTGCCCTCGTGGGGGCAAGGAGCCACGCTGCTGAGGGGGTCAGGGAAGGCAGGGGGTATGAGAGCCTGCTGGCCACCTCCTGACCAGCCTCCCCAAGGCCACAGGAGCCAGGTTTCAGGCAGCAGAGTTTAGACTTGATGAGTCTAGGGTCTCGAGATTGCAGAAGGCCTGGAGTGAGGGAGCCAGTTGCAAGTTCTTTATGATCCTCTGAAGAGCCTCCCTGGGCAGCCTGCAGGTGGCTGTGAGAGTGCATAGGCTGCTTCTGTCGGGGAGCATCCCCCGAGGGGGCGGGGCCATCCCAGCTAGCCGGCCCCTCCTTCCACCTCCTTCCAGTCTCTCACCTCTCTCCTCAAAGGGGTTATGGTCGTGATCTTCAGTACCACATGTCTACTCCAGACTGCTCATTGAAACAAGCTTTTCTGGATGCCGAGCTAAGTGACATTCTAAACAAATTCCAGTGAACTATTAATTAGAGTCGGTGAATTGGGAGTGGACACACAGATAATCCAAATGGATGTGGTTTTTGGAAGATGAAAGAGGAGAGCTCACTCTTTCCTCTGGGCCTAGACATTCCCTCCCGAGTGAACACCATGTTCAGCTGACAGGAGAAAGTATGTTTCTTTCTAAAAATGTGTATTCTTCCGGTGCCTCGTGCTTTAACCAGAGTTGCGATAAATTCTGGGCACTTCATGTCCTGTTTCTGGAGCTGAACACACGTTCCTGCTCCCTCTCCCAAGGGCTGTGTGTGTTTCCCGTCCAGGAGGACTGTCCTTTCTGCACCTGTGGAAGGAGTTGCCCTGCTTGCACTGCATGCATTCCCAGGGGCTCCCTGACATCTGGCCACGCTGTCCTTTTCCTGTGGGAGCCGAGGGCAGGAGAAGGGACAGTGCTCCAAGCTCTGCTCAGAAGAAACGGCTGGCTGTCTCAGCAGTTTGTGCTCCAGAGGGGTCAGGACTGAGATCTGATTGCCACAGGGTGCGTCGCCCTGCAGGGAAACCTGAGCCTGCCCCTGGTGGGCAGCTCTGCCCAGGTGTGTCCCTCCCTGCCGGAGAAACACCTGCACTGCTTGTCGTCCTGATGGCCCCCCACAGTTGGGAGGGATGACACGTTCCCAGGCTGCTCCTGGCACAGCTGTCATGTTCTTCAGAATTGCCCTCTGCAGCTGGCTGTGACCGGTGGGAGCTAGCCTTGCTGGCACAGAGTGGGAAGGAAGGAGTCTTTGCCGCTCGGCTGACTTGGAAGCTGCACAGATTACCTGCCAATCTGTTCTTCCAACTGAGCCACGGCCAGGGCTGGCCACCTCTCCCCAGCCCAGGGAAGGATGAGGAGCCTGGTGTGTGCAGCCCTCGCCCTCGCCGCCCTCTGCAGCCCCTCGCCTGTCAGTTTCCCCCGGAAGAGATGCCTGGGCTCACAGCTGGTGTTTGCCCACAGATGTTCATGGGTTTCTGCTTTGTGTTCTCCATCATTTTTCAAAGCTGGCAGTGAGCTGGGTGATGAGACCCACATCACCATGACCTACTGCAGGACCTCCTGGCCACTTGTCAGCTTTCTCAGCTTTATGTATAAAGTAGGGAGTGATCCCCACTCTGCTGACAGGGACTCCGGAGAGCGTGCAAGGGACTGCTGTCTTGAACCCTGGATTTTATTGGGGTGACACCATGCCCAGCGAACACACTGCATTTCCTAGTCCCCCGCACAATAAGGTGTGGCCAGGGATGTGTGCACTGATGGTTGAGAGAGCTCTGAAACTCGGAGAAACACCCTTTCCCTCTGTCCTTCCCTTTGCCGGCGGAAGCTCCTGAGGGCGGGGGCTCTGTGCACAGATGTGGGGCAGAACCACAGAGGAGCCTGTTTCTGAGCACACTGGGGCTGCCACACCAGTCCTGCCGGCCCCCTTTGCACTCCGTGTGAAAACCTAAACCCCTAATCTGTTTACGCCACGGAGGCCAGGCCTCTGCTATTAGCAATTCCTCACTGTACAGGAGACAAATGGAGTCAGAGTCCTGAAGCCCAGGGACTGCCTGTTCTTCCTTCTGCAGAAACCAACAGGACTGAACTTCAGGGATGATGCCTGGCCATCGGGGCAGTGGGGAGTGGGCACTAAGGTGTTTGTGACTTTGCACTATCAACTCTGTCATCTCCAGTCCACATCAGAGGCAAAAAATTGAGGGAAGACCTCTCATAACGGTTCATGGAAACTGATAGGGGCAGAAAAAGAATTGGCAAGAAAACACTGCAACTCTGAAAGCCGGTGGCCACCTGTTTTTCATCTCTTCAGGTGTATTTCAAAGCAAACTTAGGAAATGGGTCAGGATCCCCAGTTCGGAAGGAATGCAGAGGTCTCGTGACCCAGTCTGCCACTGGATCCACCTGTCACCTTACAGGCAGGCTCCAGCCCCTGACTGCTCTCAAGGATGAGGTGCTCACTTGGGCTTTTTGCATCCGCTCTGATTGTTCGAGGCCTTGTGAAGCTTCCAGCCGTCGGACAGTCACCACACACCAGCTGTCGTTTGGGATTGCTCTTATAAGCTGCATTCTGCTCAAGTGAATAAAAACGAGATTTTTGAGAGAGAATGCTTCCGAAACTAGCTGTGGAGATTTGACTCAGCAAAGTGCAGCCTTGAGGCCGAGGCAGTTTGAGATTGTGTGAGTGCAAACACCAGGTGGCGGTGTAAACAGGACCGTGGCCGGCGCTTCACCTCCCGCGGGCCGCGCTGGCTGCTGCCCTGTGCTCCGAGCTGCGGGGATGGGTCTCTCTCCTACACACGGGAAATGCAGAAGCTCAAAGACAGGTACAAAAACGTGGGGTATAATTTAATTGTTTATTTATACGTTAATACCTTATAAAAATGATTCCACAGATGGTGTGTTTATTTCAGGAAACAATTTTTGTAGAGCAGTGAACGCTATATTTTAAGAAACAAAGTCTCAGGTGCGGTGCATAATTAAACTCACAAATAACTTCTAAGATGAACGTTTCTAACACCCCATATTATAACTTTCTGAACAACTCCCTTTGAAGAGACCACCAAGTTGGTGTATATGAGGCCCAAGCCAAATGGTCCCCTGGCTGCCCTTCACCATGCTGTGACGACACCTTTTCTGCAGAGGAGAGATTGGCCACAGCGACTTAGGATTCTGGTCGCTTGCCTGAACCTTCCTTCTAGGAGTCAGAGATTGTCTTGCAGATACGGAAGTTTTCTCTTTGGGTCCTTTTCTGGCCTCATCCGTTCACCTCTTCCAGGCCTAGCTTGTCGCTCCGTTCCTTCGTGAGACTGTCCGCTTCTTCCCGTACGCCGGGGCCAGATGGCCCAACACTTCCTGCCTCTTTGGTCCTCCTCTGAAGAGCAGTATTTGCCAGGCCAAAGACAGCAGGAGGTGATGGGGAGAGATTTACTGAACACCTGTGTGGGCCTGGAACCGTCCTGGGTGCTTCACCTACACCATCTCACAGCAACCTTCAGCGTAGTATCCGTCCTCATTTTGCAGCAGAAACAGGTGCTCTGAGAAATAAGGTCATTCTCCCAAAGTTAAATAGCTAGTTCGTGGCCAAGGGCACGTCAGGACCTGCGCCCTGGAGAAGAGTGCGAGGGGAGCTCCCCCTCTCACGTCTGGTGGGCTCGATCAGTGCGGCGCCTTTTAAGCATGAGCTCTCTCAGCCCCTTTCCTCGGCTTTCCTCAGTTCAGGCTTTGGTTAGCCTCCTCCTGGTATAGTCCTGACTTGGGAACCTGATGGCCTAGGCTTTGATCCCAACTTTTCCTTTCACTGCGCGTGTGACCTTGGGCAAGTTGCTTACCTTTGTCTCACCTCAGTCTGCTTATTTGTAAGGTCTCTACCTTACAAATGATGATGTCTGGCTTGGGGAGTGGTGTAAGAGTGACATGAAACCACATACTTACTTGTAGAGCTCATAAGAGTTCTCTCCCTTTTCCAGGCATGCCTGTTGATTCATTCATTCCACAAATATGTGCTGCAGAGCACCCACGATGTGCCAGGAGTTCTCCGGGGCCCTGAGGCGCCAGCAGCAGACAAGGCAGATGTGCTTCTGCGCTCAGAGTTACAGTGCAGCTGGAACGGGGAGACAAGCGATTAGGAGCTAGATAAAAATACAATCTCAGATGGCGCTGAATGCTGGGAAAATGAAGCAGGGTCAGTGGTCAGAGCTCTGGCCATCCCGTTTCCTTTGCATGGAATGCCCAGCCACCACATCCGCCCCTGTTAACCCTTACTTATCTTTCAAGGCCCCCTTCCAGTGGGCATCTCCCTGAAGTCATCCCAGTTTGTTATCCGATTCAATCATGCTCTCCTCTAGACTTTCCCATTGGTTGTCTAAATCTGTCTGAGGCTGACGACCGCTCCTCTATCTTATTCATTGTTACATTCTCCAAACCACTGTCCACCCTCAAGAAAAGCTCCCTGGTTACATTTAAGAGGAAAGCTCATACTCTCTAACCCCAAGCAACTACCTGATGTGCTGGTCTGCAAGAGGCAAATCCTCAGGGTGGGAGTGGGGCGGGGGAGGGGGCAGGTATCCTGGAACCTCTACAGGGGCCAAAGGAACCAACTTCCAAACAAATGACAAACGAAACGTCACACTGTGTGTGGGTGATTGTGTGTTAGAGGCAGGGATGAAGGCTGACAGAGGGAAGAGCCTGTGTTTTCTAGCAGGTGGGATAGTTATTCTCTTGTTTCTAAAAAGCCCAAGAACTCCAGTAGGAGGCTGGATTTCTAGGGGCCACCGGGATGAAGGCATTGCACACCAAGGCACCCAGTAGCTGAGTGAGGCCACCTGGCCCACACAGCTCCCGGTGAGCCCTCCGCACCTGCATCGCTCCCCACCACGGTGTCAGGGTCATCTTTTTAATTAGATCCTCAGAGTGTGAGCATAGCTTCTCCCAGGGGTCCAATCATTTCCCAGAGAGTAGCCACCCTGAACCCCGGAATTGAAGGTTTTGACTTTTTCCCCCCTTTCTATCTCCAGCCACACGGAGTGAGGAGGTGTTGACAGGAAGAGGAATGGATGTGTAACACCTGTCACCAAGGTCCTGCCAGCCACCGTGGGTGGGCAGGGAGGTGCTCCGGGTTTGTCCTGTCTGTATGAAACGCAGTCCAGCGGCTGACTGACTTAGCTGCCCGGGTTGGAAAAGAGCTTGAGGCTCTTGGGCATGGAAAGGAATTTCACTCAGCAACCATCATTCCTAGGGTTGCCCCCTTTCGCCACAGGAGTCTGAACTTAGAGGGAATGCCAGCCGAGTCCTGTTCTTGCACCGGGACAGGAGTCTGGCTCTCGGGAGTGAGGAGAGGGAGTTTCCTTACCCTCCATCAAGACAAAGCGGCTGGCTTACCAAGATACTCATTTTGCTCTTTTTTTTTTTATCCTCACCTGAGGACATTTTTGCATTTATTTTCAGATAGAGCGGGAAGGGGAGAGGGAGGAAGAGAGAGAGAGAAACATTGATGTGAGAGAGACACATCGGGTGGTACCACCCACACGACCCCAACCAGGGCCGGGGACAAACCACAACTGAGGTACGTGCCCTTAGCGGGAACCGAACCCGGGACTCCATTTTGCTGTTTTTATTGCTATAGATGTTCCTGCGGATTCCCACCAAAAAGTTAACCAGTCCTTGGTGTTCCCTGCCTTGGGGAGCTTTGGGGGGAGGGGTAAAGCAGCATTTCCCAGGCCAAGAGAACTCTGTTGGCTTGTCCTGGACGTGGAGGACATTGAGACCAGGGTTGGAGACGAAGAGGTGGAAACAGCCAGAGAAGAAGAGTTCTGAGGGCTTCTTCTGACTGGCAAGGCATTGCAACCCCTCCCACCCAGCACGCACTCCTGCTCCGCCGAGCAGCGCAGCAAAACACCTGCTCCCTTCAGCATCTGCGCAGGTCGGGCAAGGAGCAGGTCAAGAGAGACCGGAGTGACAGAAGACCAGACCCGGCTGTCCCTAAGTGTAGACCCCCGAAGATCCCTAGGACCTTTGCACAGATCTGGAAAGGGGAGCCCCACCTGTGACTTCGACTGAGTTTCTAGTCAACTAGGAAGGATGAAGTTCAGGGCAGATTAAATGTTTTCATGCAATATAATATTGCTTATACTCCTACACTTTTATAAAAGATTTTTTTATTGATCTTTTAGAGAGAGAAGAAGGGAGAGAGATAGAAACATTGATGTGAGAGCCCTGGCCGGTTTGGCTCAGTGGTTAGAGCGTCAGCCCACAGACCAGAGTCACAGGTTCGATTCCGGTCAAGGGCACATACCTCGGTTGTGGTTTGGTGCCCCGCCCTGGTCAGGGTCATGTGGGAGGCAACCAATCGATGTGTCTCTCTCACATTGATGTTTCTCTCTCTCTCTCTCTCTCCCCACCTCTCTCTCACACCCTCCCTCCCTCCCTCCTACTCTATCTGAAGATAAATGGAAAAATATGCTCAGGCAAGGATTAAAAAAAAAGAAACATCGATGTGAGAGAGAAACATCTAATGGCCGCCTCCTGCACACACCCTACTGGGGATCAAACCCTCAAACTGGGTATGTGCCCTGACTGGGAATCGAACTGGGACCTCTCAGTCCATGGAATGATGCTCTGTCCACTGAGCCAAACGGGCTGGGCTCTTCTACTCAATTTTAAATCATTTCTTTTGCTGCATATAAATCTTCTTCATCTCCATGTGTGAATGGTTATTTTGTGGAAAGGAGGCCAAGTTCCTTCATCTCTGAGTTAAAGCCAGAGTGAAAAAAAGGAACGGCCATAAGATTGAGGGCAGAGAACAAGAACTCAGCAGGGGCAGAAAGTTGGAGCCA
Source organism: Tadarida brasiliensis (assembly GCA_030848825.1). Taxonomy (NCBI): domain Eukaryota; kingdom Metazoa; phylum Chordata; class Mammalia; order Chiroptera; family Molossidae; genus Tadarida; species Tadarida brasiliensis. The sequence goes on from CM061275.1 coordinate 34,643,624, forward strand.
GAGCTGAACACAATCATATGGCTTCCCTCATAATTCACAGAAATTTGCAAGAGGGCTCTAGCTTTTGAATAATCCAGACAGATCAAACAAACCTTATCTGGATCTGAGGACACTGGGAGACCCCAGCTGGGTTCATTTATAGACTTGTTTAACAGAAGTATGGACAGATTCATCCCCACCTCCTTCCCACTCTACCCCCAGCCCGGTCTCAGCCTCTTACCCAAATGAACATGCGATGCCAAAGCCTCTCCTCCTCCTCCCTTGTGTTAACACCGAACACACGGGCCTTTGTTTCTGACCTTGAAGAGACGGAAAGTCAGCATCCGTTTCCAAAATATGTATCAAAGATGGGCCTATAAGAATTCAGAGGTGTCAGAGGGCACCTCGTTTAGAAGCTTTCTTCCCTCAAATTCATCCCAGGAACCTTCTTTTTACTCCAACAGCTTCCACCCCAACTCTGCACACACACTCACACATACACTCACACACATGCACACACACACACACACACACACACACACTCACTCACTCCTGGTTCATCCCAGACTGCCAGATGATTCTCTCCGATGTGAGAAGCCAAGGTAACAAGAAGGGGAAAGGAAGGAGTCTGTGAATCAACACAGACAACTATTATTAAAAATGCATGTGGTTCATCCCCCCGTTTGGCCTGTAGGACAAGTAAGGGCAGGAGCTATCACCTTTTTTCTGTGATTCATGGAGTAACCAGTACAACGCTGGGCCCAGAAGGTCACAGGGCAACTTGCCGAAGTGAATTGGCTTCGAAGTAGAAAAGAAAAGAATTTTCACTTTGAAAACAAAGACACTTTGTCTACTCAGCCAGCTGAGAAGTGGAATCCAGATGAATCCAATTCTTTGCAATGCACAGAGAATAAGATGGATAATCATAAACAGGGAAGCCCACGGTGAATTTGGGAGGAGGGAGTTTTTATGAAATGTTGAAAATGTGACATCTAGTTGAAGATTTATTTCACTCATTAGTGAGGGAACCAGTAGGACGACAAAGCCAAATCAAAGGCAAACACAAGAAACTTTTTTTTTTTTTATCCTCACCCGAGGACATTTTTTTTTCATTCTTTGTTCAGATAGAGTGGGAGGGAGAGAGAGGAAGAGAGAGAGAGAGGGAAACATCGACATGAAAGGGACACATCGAGTGGCTGCCACCCACACGACCAACCAGGGCCGGGGACCAACTGCAACCGAGGTACATGCCCTTAGCGGGAACTGAACCCGGGTCTCTCTGGACCGCAGGCCGACGCTCTAACTGCTGAGCCAAGCCGGCCAGGGCAAGAAACTTTTATACGGTCATTAAAGGGAAGGATGTGGAAGGAGGTTTGCAACGTTAGATAAAAGTGGCTAACGGCCCACGTGGCGATGAGATCAGACTTTGGGGTTATGTTTTCTATTTGACAGAATGCATTTGCATTTCTACTAAATAGAGGTCGTTTGCAACTTAGCAATCTCCTTAAGTTAACATCTAACTTTGCAGAGTCTGGCCCTAACCAGTAGTAATTAGTACGTCTAACTAAGTGACCTCCCTAGAGCATCACATGACCCTTAGGTGGGCTTGTTAGACAGTGCAACAGCCGGACCCTGAGTGGTGCTTATAAAACTTTTAGGTAATTTTTCTTAACACACAGCTTCACGCTTTGTGAGATTCGTAGGCCATTTGCCTATTAATAAAGTTACCGTGCATGCTCACACAGAGGACCAGAAAATGGTTTCAGTCCACACTGCAACCCCTGCCAACGTTCCTCCCCTCGCTCCTTTGCCATCTCCCACCTCACTCCATGTTCCTGGGAGATAACCGCCCACATGGAATGAATAGACTTACCCCTCTCTGTCTGACTTGTCTTAAGCCTTAGGTTTATAAGCCAGTATTTCCTATTATGAATGGGAATTGGAGTTGTTAAAAAAAAAAAAAAAAGTGTTTTCTTTTGCTTTTTCCCTCTTGGGCCAAAAGCCGTTTCTCTGGATCCCACTCAAGTTCACGTTGGCCGTGCCAGTACCGTCAGCTGCAATGACTGTGTTCAGAGACAAATGGCATCTGACAGTGAGGGAATTGCTTGTTGAATGGCCCGGAGTATAGCCCTGCCCTATTGAACCGGGGTTAATAAACTCAGCAATGGGACTTTGGAGGCTTAACTGTCCACCTCCGAGGGTACGGCCTGGGAAGCTCAGGCTCGCCTCTGTGGCATTGCAAAACCGGCAGAGGTGAGAGGGTTAGCGCTTGTAACTCTTATTGCGACCCGCTCTACCAGCCGGAGATGTAAAAACAGCGTGTCTCTTGTTCAGCCCCATTTGCTACTGTGAACCCTCCAGCCTCCTCCTCATTCTCCCTGCTGGTTCTAGGGGACCCCAAGGAGCAGTTCTATTGTGTACATAAAATAGTCTTCTGGGTTATGACTAGCACCCATCATTTTTCTCGAGCCCTGGCTTGCTGGGCTGAGTTCTCTTACAGAGATCACATATGCCAGGGAAGCCGCCTGGAGTCAGCCACACACCACCACTCGTGCCAAAGCCACCAGCACCCGGGCCAGACCCCCTCTGTACTGTCTACTGCCCTCCACGCCCCTGCCAGGTTCTGTGGAACAGCCCACTTAGTCTTCATTCTTTCCTGTCCCAGCCCTTTCCCGAGGACTCGGGCAGGTGTCCCTTGTGCCCAGATGGAGAACCATCTGCGTTTCTCTGCTCCTCTCTCATGGACCCAGACCTGTGCAACTCTGCCCTTTGCTCCGTAAGATGAACGCTTTCCTGGGAGGCCCATGCCGTGGTTCTCCAAACATGCCCACGGACGTCTGAATCCAAGGTGAGCCAAGTTTACGTTCAGGTTTGAAACCCCGTCACCCCTTCCCGTGGACGTGCGTGGGAAGCCCCATCCGCTCTCAGAGGCTCACAGATGTCGCCTTGGAAAAGCAGAGGAACACAAGGGGCAGTGTCGTGGCTGTTCTGAATCAGATCTTCAGATTGAGCTTTTGCTTTTCAGGTGAAAAGAGTGGGATATTCAGTAAGAGCAACAAGACAGTGAGACGTCGAGTGTCCTCTCAGCTGTACCGTTAATGAATCCGGACGAGTCATCTCTTCCGCCTGGCCTCACTTCCTTACAGATAAAACCAGAGGGATGCTCTGTCTAGATCGGGGCTCAGCAAACTTTCTGTGAAAGGGGACAGGTAGCAAATATTTTAGGCTTTGTACGGTCTCTGTCACAACTCTGCAGTTGTAGGATGAAAGCAGCCGAAGGAAAAATGGGCCTGTGTTCCGACAAAACCTGACTTACAGAAATAAGTCTGGAGGCTGGATTTGACCCATCGGCCACAGTTAGTCAACCCCAGGTCTAGGTGATCTCCAAAGTCCCTTTAAGTTTCAACAATTCCTTTAGGTTAGAAGTGAATAACTGATACCACACATATAACACATTTAAATGTAAAATCCCAAATGTAATAACACCAACAGTTTACTTGGTGGGTTTTTTGTTTTAGATAACATCTTTTCTGTTCTCCAGTAATAAATCAAATTTCAGTAGCACTTATCAAGAGCCTGAATGTGCCAGGTGATGGTCTTGCTATAGGGGAATCTAACAATATACACGATTAGATCATATACCTCAAGTTATTCACAGTGTAATGGAAGAGACATATGAGTAATGACATAACTACAAAACGTTACAATTATCGCTATAATTGTGCCAGAACCGATGATCAACACTTAAATCAAGTTCTGTTATACCCCAATTTCAGATGCTAGCGGGGACCAGGTTCAAGGACATTGCAGCATAATGTGTGTAGGGTAGACTGGAAGCTGGGTGGGTTCTCTGCAGTGCAGTCCTATGAGAACTGACGGTCAAGACTTCTCTGAGACGTCCTGATGCAGACTGGGACTGTCCGCAGAACAATGCCATGCCAGATTGCCCTTCAGGCCTGACGGGGCCGCCAGTTGCAGTAAACATCAGACTTTCGTACAATTGCAAAGACAGGAGTCACCCATAGAGCAGAACGTGTGAAGAGAGCTTCCGGTTGTGCGGTGTGGCACCTGACAGCCCTTGTGGGTGGACACACCGGGGTGAGCGGCGTTTAAATATTCACCAGGCACAATCCCCAGCTCCACAAAGCTTTGTGTTTCTTGTGATGTTTCTTTTTTCAAGGGAGATGAAGTGTCGGTAGAGAAGATGCTTAGACCACAAGCGAGTTATTGTGCTAAGAATTAGATCTCTGACATTTTCATTTCTAAAATGTCACCATGCCTTGATATGTCCTTTTCATGAGACCTGCAATAAACTTACAGTTCCTTTGACAATGCGGCTAGATGCTCAAGGCTTATCTTAGTCAGCTCTTGGGTAGCCAGGTGGATGCCACTGGAGGAGCAGTTACACAGTCACTTCAACAAACCCCCAATCCAGCCCTGGCCAGGCAGCTCAGTTGGTTAGAGCATTGTCCCAGTACACCAAGGTTATGGGTTCAAGCCCTGGTCAGGGCACATACAAGAATCGACAAATGAATACATAAATAAGTGGAACAACAAATCGATATTTCTCTCTCTCCCCTCCCCCCCAAAAATCAATAAAATTAAAAAAAATGTTAAATCCCACTTCAATCCATTTCCAGTTGACACTGGGATGTAGTACATATTGCTGGAATGAACTTACATTGTTCCTGTTTTTGTGGAACCACAGAAGCTTAGGATTTTACCAGAGCCTTTGTTTTACACATGCTGAAAGAAAGGGACGTTGAGTGAAGGGACATTGAGCATCTACTTAAGGTCACATAGTTGGTAGAAGAACGGAAATGAGAACCTTGGTCTTTGGATGCCAAATCTAGACCTCTATGAGCCGCAGCAAAAACTGCATTTTCTACTGTGACCCTGTGTGCGTCCATCATAAGCTCGTGTTTCCTGTTCTTTTCTGTTTGATTATTTCCTTTTAAAAGTGCTGGTCATGACCCACTCAGTGGACTTCACAACCCACTCAAAGGTCTCAGCGCAGCTCAGTGTTTGATAAATCTAGGTGACAGGATCACCCACGTGCCCCATGACCATACCCCAAGTGAACAGCAATGCTTTCTGACAACAGTGTGAATGAGTATTTCCCTCTGAAAGATTACATTTCTGTGCCACTTTTCATGGGTGAGAAGAATTTGTTTTCTTGGACAAAAAAAAAGAAAAGTTTAAATATGCATAGAGGGGGCCACACATCTGTCAAATACTTTCAACCCGTGTTCAAAACGCACTTTGTCTATGAATTCTGTCCAGATGAAACGTGTTGAGCTCTGACCCTCTCAACACGGATGGACATTTCGCAGCACGTCCAGCCACTAATCCTGAACCTCACCCTAATCCAGTGGTTCTCAACCTTGCTAATGCCGCGACCCTGTAATCCAGTTCCTCCTGTTGTGTGTGGGCGTATCTGCACGTGGGCGACCCGCCTGGAGATGGAGACAGGAGCGGTGTCTCGGTTCCTAAGACCATCGGAAATACGTGTTTCCGATGGTCCTAGGCGACCCCTGTGAAAGTGTCGTTTGACCCCCAAAGGGGTTGTGATCCACAGGTTGAGAACCAAAGCGTAATCCCTTCCTTCTAGGAAAATTGCAACCACAAGTTCCCGCTGGTGTCCAGGAGGCTCCCGCCCCTCTTACTCCCGCTTCTGCGAGGGACGGAGGCTCCCCTGTGATGGAGAATCACGCATCATCGCTCCAGGTCTGTGTGTTCGCGTGCCGGAAACGTGACAGCAATGCAACGGAAATGCCCGGGTGCAGCCGGTCCAGAGTGCAGCACAGGCTTTCAGGAGATAATCAGGTTTCCACTGTAATTTTAGAAACTCGTCAGGATCTGAACAACAGAAACCCAACTGGATTCGACCTCTTTCTAATCCTCCACTCCAAACGTCCTTCAGAGTTCCGTCCAGCAAGGATCCCTTTGAAATTCATTTTGGTTCTCAGCCGCCAGGGCTGCAGGAGGTCGTGGCTAGGGGCGAGGAGCAGAGGGAGAGGTACGAGGAGCAAAGGCTCCCGGAGAACTGGGCTACAGACTGGAGGAGCACAGCCTGAGACTGGGCTCCCAGCAGACCTCCCAAAGGGGCCTCGGGCCTGACCTGTCTCCTTTCCCAGCTGGAAAAGTTCCTTCCTAACGTGGTTTCAATCTCCTCCTTCCTCTAGAGGCGGCCACATGCCCTTCTCAGCGGCTGCCCCAGCCAAGCTCTGACCACTGAGCTGACGGGAAAATGGTTCCTAATTAAATCACTTCACAAAGAAGAGACCGTTTTCCATCTGCACTCGGCAGGTCTCCTGTTGGGTAATTGGTCATTCTAATAAGCTGGAGGGGTTGAAATGCAAAGCTGCAGCCCTGGACGGTGTACAGAAACAGGGGCCATGTTCTGGCAATGCCCTTGTCCTATTGAGGGTACCAAGGGAAGCTGACAAGTGGCAGTTCCTTATAATAATTCTCTTCACCGGAGACCTGGGGGTTGAGATCTGTGTTTCCCTGTCTGTAGGTTTAGGATATTTCTATGCTACTGTGATAAAACAAAAACCAGGAAAAGTCCCAGTGCGTTTTGTTAACTGAAAACTAAGCAGGGAGGGCTTCCCTTTCGCCGATCTCGCTGGGATGGGAGAAGGAGCATGTTCCTTCACTGTGTTTGAACAGAAGCACGGACAATCTCCATCTTCGTTCAGCAACATGGTTTTAGGACAGCTGGCGGGGCAAGGACCAAGGTTGAGGCTGTGGACTCCGAAGTTAGAGCTGGTGTCAGCTCCAGCCTAGCACTTCCAGCTGTGTGACACTGGACACATTGTGGCAAGTTTTCTGAGCCTCATCTGCAGACAGACGATGATACTACCTCGTTGTGGCGTGGTGGTCAAGAGGAAAGAAGATTGCATTTGTAGAGTGCAGAGTGTCTAGAAATAGAAAACACTTATTAAATGGTACAGAGAGAGGGGGAAGTTTTTTCCACGTTACAGATGAGTAAATTAAGGATTAGTGAAATCAAGCAGCTTGACCAAACTCCTAAAAGCAGTGAGCCGTAGGTCAAGATTCTGTTGGACAGCAAATCCAGACCCCACGGCTTCATCGTTGGTACAGATGGAAGCAAGCATTTAAACCCGCACGATCTTACCGGCTGTGAACTGAGTAGAACTCCTTCTGATATACGGATCCAAAGCAGGCTAATCCCAGAGCATGAAGAGTACACTCCCTGAGGTATATCCTGGCAAGAATGAATACCAGTTCCCTTCGGTTCTGGGGCCGGTCTTGCTCAAGGAGTCCATTGTCCAAAGCGCCCGAGTCCATTTCTCTCTGAATCCCGGAACATTTGGTCTCTGGTTCCCCGTAGCCGGAATCTGAGGCTTCACTTTTCTTCTTCAGCATCTAAAAGAGATTTCTTCTCCTCCTTCCTGAGATCCAAAAGAAAGTTGGTGGTCCCGGCTCCCTGGCCCTGACCTCCACTTCACTCTCAGGTTTCCGTTTCAGTTTGGATTCCGTGGAAGATTCCACTGTGGCCTTCTACAGATGACTGCAGACTCTAATTGTAGCGAATCTACAGAGATCAATGTTTATAACCCTAACAGGGTTAGTCCCTGAGCTCCTGTGATCGTTAGATATCGAGGACCCATTCTTCTGGGTGCAGGGGTCCCTTGGGGAGGCTAATTGATAGTGGCCAGTCAGTTATCTGTCATGAGTCATTTCTATTGTGCGGGGAAAATAGAAATGTATGCCTTTGATCAATATCTTTCCTTAGGGCTCGGGCATCTTCTGGCTTCATTCTCTTGTTAGCACTTAAAAAAGCAGCATTCTTTCCCTTTTCTATGGGAGTAAATCCCTCCTTGCTCCAGTTCCTCTGAGGGCCTTGACTGCAACAGAAATCAGAAACTGTACCATAATTTGGGATGTGTTTAGTTCTCTTTCTCTCTCAGTCTGATTTCCTCCTCCTTCCTTTCCTCCCCGTTTCCCTGTTATCTTTTCTCTCCCTTCACTTGTTCTTTCCTCTCCCTCCTTTCTCCTATTCCCTCTCTCTGTTCCTCTCAATTCGTGTTGGGCCAGATAACCGAGTCCCCCAAAATGAGATGGTATCAGCTCTCAAGGAACCCACAGCTTACAATCTAGTAGAAACTTTTTCTATATGACCTTCTTTTTTCTAATTTATATTGAAGCCTGAGAAATCTACATATCATTTAGGGTGAGTAAAGGTTTTCTTACAAAAACTCAAACTCTTTGCGGACCCTGTGCGCATCCGTCATTCCCACATTAGTATGAATTAACTCAAGAAGATTGCTTTCTTTCTCATACCTAGTTAAGCAGGCTGCCCTGTAAGGATAGAGATTTTGGTTGGAGGAGGAGGAGTAGAGAATTTGGTATCATAAAACCATTTTGGAGGTTGGCAGCCGTAGGAAAGCACTTCACTGAGAGAGAGAGATTCTATTCACCTGAGGCTTGTCCAGCACCTTGTGACCTATGGTTATCCATTGAAACAAGCCTGAAGCAGAGAGTTTGAAGGGCTTATCATTTTTATTTCTTCGGCTGTAAAAACCTGTGACTCTTTCTCAGCAACAATAGGTACAACGTGTTTACTGAAAGTCTTACCCCACTAGACCGTAAGCTCGGGGAGATAAGGACATTGTCTGTCTTACTCATTACTGTGTCCTCACTGCCGGAGCAGTGCCTGGTCCACAGTGTAGGCGCTCAACAGATACTTGTTAATGAATGAATGAAGCGACAGTAGGATACAAATTGATACAGGAGGACAAATGAGGGGGGAATTACATCAGGTTGAAGGGTTTGGTGTAGAAAGAGCTGCATGGAGGAAGTTTTTCCATAAAGAGTTAGCCAACTCCTTGTCTGGAGCCAGGGACAGCTGAGGAAGAAAATAACTTTGCTGAGAACCAGTAAGGAACAGAGCCAGTTGAAACAATAACCTTTGGAAGAATGAACACTCCCTCTAACGATTAACTCCTTTGATTGCAGGGGGAGGGAAGAGATAAACCACAGAACTTATACGCATGTGTGCGTCAACAAGGACGTAGACAGTAATGCTGGGGGGGTTGGGAGGAGGATGTCAATGGGGGAAAAAAGGAGAAACATCTGTAACAAAAACAAACAAACAAATAAATAAATCAAACATTAAAAAAAATAAAAAATAGCCCTGGCTGGTTTGGCTCAGCGGTTAGAGCATCGGCCCGAGGACCAATGAGTCGTGGGTTCCATTCTGGTCAAGGGCATGTACCTCAGTTGCGGTTTGTCCCCGGCCCTGGTCGGGTCGTGCGGGAGGCAACCAGTCAATGTGGCTCTATCACATCAATGTTTCTCTCTGTCTCTCTCCTTCCCTCCCACTCTATCTGATAATAAGTAGAAAAATATCCTCAGGTGAGGAATAAAACAAACAAACAAACAAAAGAAAGTACAATCAGATGTGTGAATGCTTGGGCTTGTGGGATGATTTAACCTCTCTTCTGACCAGTCTGAGAATTGTCAGGAAAATGGAGGTAGCTTCAGGCCAAGAAAGCATGGCCAAGGGAACTGCCTGGGGGCTGTAGGGTCACTTCATGCTCCACAGGGCAGGTCCCCCCACTGAGGGCTCCATTGAACACTGGAATTCTCACAGAGCATGAGGGTGCTGGTGTTGTCGTTCTCAAGGGTTGTCACTCCTTGAATTCTAGAACCCTCCCCAGCTTTGTTCCATGGGTTTGCGCCCACCCAGAATGCGGGGTGAGGTGAATATGCTGTCTCCTCTCAGAGAGTCTTCCCAACCCAGGCTGGCATGGGTGCGGGACGATTCAGCCTCAAGGGAGGGAAGAGACCAAATGTCTTCAGTGAGTCCATTCAGCCTGAGATGCCAGCATTACCGTGTGCATACTGATGACCTAGTTTTCAGCTCCTGAGTGATGGCAGGTGTGGTTAACTCAACAGTTTTGCATATTCCGCTGTATCATCCCCCTCTCTCCCATCCTAAACCTAGAGACTCCTTCCTTTTTCTCTTTGTCTCCAAAAGAACGAAACGTCATGCACCTGCCACATATTGCCCTCAGGAGCGAGTGGTGACGTCTGGTTAGTGGGAAGATACGGGAGCAGCGGAAGGGACCGTGGCAACACTAGCTGCTCTGCCTGGCAGCCTGTGGTCCCCCAGAGACTGGCGTTCTCTCCATGTCAACAAGAATCCGTCTGGGGATTATTCACGTAGCCCGACATAATGAAGTCGGCTGTTTGCCAGGGCAGCAAATGGTTTTTATGCCGGTGATATTAGGATCAAGCTGAGTAATAGGATGTGTCCATCCCAGAGCCATGTCCACTTATTAGCTTCTGTGGGAACACACATATGAAGAGAATCACATCGTGCCTGACCCTGTAGCTGAGGGAACTGCTCGTTAAAAATTTCCACCCAAGCAACCTCGAACTAGGGATTTGTATTCCAAAGAGATGGATCTATTTCACCAAAAGTATTCACTTGCGAAGTAGAAGAACCCAACGGGCTCAATGAGCACAGACTCTGCTTTATATAAAATCTCTATGGGAGAGAGCACTTTAGTGGAGGAGAAAAGCTGTAGGTCTGCAGAGAGGGCCACCCAGGGCGGTGGCGGACACATGCCATCTTTCAACATCATGTCAATTGACTTTTTAAAATGACAGCATGGGATGGACTTTTATGGCCTATGAGGTTACACTGGGAGCAAGAACATCAGGAGACGTAGCCGTTACCTGATTTCAGGGCCCGAGGGAAGGTTCTTTTAGTCCTACTCAGAAACCTCTCATCTGCTCAATTGATGACTGAATTCTCACCATTTCAGATTCATCCCTCGGTTTGAGATCTGCCTTGCCCAGTGAAAACGATCACTAGGAAGTGCCACGCTTAGGCTTCCTAGAACTGGACAGTGGCAGCCTGACACAGCAGTCTGTGCGGCCCTGCTGAGCATTATCAGCACGAATGATTTGAAACGCTTTCTTGTGGAAGAGTTTTCATGGAAAGCTCTGGGATCCAGAGGAGAGGAAGGAGAATAACAGACAAAGTAGAGAAGGGATGAGTATTAGTTCCAGCAAGAAAAATTGGACTTGAAGACAAATTTTGCCTATTTCGTGGTCTTACCAAGGAAACTTGAACAAGCAGAATTCCTGGTCTTTGTCATTAGGGAGCTCACAGATCTAGGACACTTTTTAAGGGACATCTCATGCAGCCTGAACATCTGGTCTCTACAAAACTAAAGTGATAGGCTTAAAAGTGTCTTCATGGAGGGAGTGGCAAGAAATATTCAGAGTGATGAAAAGCAAGAACCTACAACCAAGATTACTCTATCCTGCAAAGCTGTCATTTAGAATCGATGGCCATATAAAGAGTTTCCCAGACAAGGAAAAGCTAAAGGAGTTCATCACCACCAAACCATTATTATATGAAATGTTGAAGGGTCTTCTTGAAGAAAAAGATAAAAAAATATGGACAAACAAAATGGCAATGAATACATATCTATCAACAATTGAATCTACAAACAAAATGAACAAGCAGAACAGAAACATTCTCATAGATACAGAGAACTTTTGATGGGTACCAGATGGGTAGGGGCTGGGGGCAGGGGTGAAAAAGGTGAAGGGATTAAGAAGTACAAATTGGTTGTCAGAATGACACATCTCAAAGGGAAGGGGGGTTGGGGGGTGGGAAGAAATAAACCAAAGAACTTATATGTATATATGCATAACCAATGGACACAGACAACAGTGTGGGGAAAAGCAGGAGGGGGGCAGGAATGGGGAGGAGGGGGGCAATGGGGGAAAAATGAGGAACATCTATAATACATTCAACAATGAAGATAAGTTAAAAAAAAAAAAAAGTGTCTTCATGGTCTATTTTCTTCCAGTTGGGAAGGAAAAAGCAGACATGAAGGTGAAGGTTCTGATGTGAGACAAACGCACCTCTTCCTTTCCCAACATAGACAGTCCTGGGGAAGGGGGTGTTGCGTGGTTCCCTGTTCCTAAATGGGTCTATTGAGGCACGTCTACCAGAGAAGGAAGCCCCCTTGGCACAAACTTGGCATTTGTAGCAGTCAGTTTTTTTGTGATCTGGTGTCATTATCCATGTTCCCCGGAAGACAATAAGGCAATTCCTTCAGCTCGGACCACCAGGTCAGCAAACACAGGGGTCTCCCACCAGGCAAGTGCTTCTCTCAGCCCAGCTCCAGTGGCTTGGATCCCCCTTCCATCATTTCCCAGGTGTCCCTCCAGGGTTCAGCTTCCTCTTCCAGATGTCCCTCATACCCGTTCTTCTCAAGACTAACTTCTGAGTAGATTATTAGCTCATCAGCTACACTCTTCCTTGCTATCCTCAAAGGCAAATACAAGGGACTTCTGTGTTTTTAAGCAGTTGCCAGGATACGAAGATGTTACAAACATGGAGTGAACACAAAGCTTCCAGAATTTTACTCAGTTCCCCTGGGCACTGTCCCACACTGCAGTCACCCACTTATCCTCCCCGCTGCTTCTCAGTTCTTCGCTCCTTTCTTCTTAGACCTGGACAATCACCTGAGCCCACTTTATCTGCCACCTTTAGGCTGAAACCTTCCAAGTCTCCATCTCTGGTCTCAGCTCTTTCTCTGAGCACGAATCCTCCCCATCCAGCTGCACAATCCAGGACCAAGTCAGCATGTTTAAAACAGAACCATTAGGATTCCTCCAGAGTCTGCTCTTCCACCTGATTCTTTTTATTGGCTTCAGCATCCACCCAATCACCTACGCCCCAAATCTGGGAACCTTCTGAGCCAACTTCTTCTCTTTCAGCCCCATGCCCCCTTATCTACCTACAAAACCTTATACCTTCTCACCATCTCTGTTCCTGACCATTCCCTTCTCCACTGCTTTTCCCACCCCCAAGCTCTCACTCTCTCTCTTTTGCACTGTTTCACTAGTAAGAGCTGTCCCTGCTCCATCTTTTGTGATGCTACTATAGAATGGTTCCCAAGAGGCAGGTGGGTTAATGTTATCCTCCTGATTGAAACCCTCAGCATATAATCCAGGCTTCTAAGGATGGTCGTTGAGGTAGCCTGCAAAGTGTCTCTGCTAATTCTCCAACTTTATCTCTGGTGAAGACCCCCACCTCCCTCATCCCACTTCCCCTGGCCATCTTCCAGGCCATCCATCTGTCTTTATATCTCCATGCCTTATTTATGGTGTGCCTTCTGCCACTCACTGATCCCAATGTTATTAAGTCACTTTTTCCCAGAGAGCCTTCTTCTCTAGCAGATAGGTTTGAAGTTAAATTTAGGGTGGAACAATAACTGCTGTAGCTGGCCAATAGCTCAGGAAAATTCAACTACGCTCCCATTCTAAGGTCTATTATGGTAGTTTGGCATAACAACGGTGGGCTAACCTTTTATTTCTAGTATAAATAGAAACACACTTTAGCTTAGCTAAAGAGCTTAAATAGATAACGAAGCAATCTCTGAAGTCAGAATGCTTGGGTTCTAATGCTCATCACTTAACCCTTAGTTTCCTCATCTTTAAAATGGGAACAACAAAGCCCTGGCCGGTTTGGCTCAGCGGTTGGAGCGTCGGCCTGTGGACCAGAGAGTCCCAGGTTCGGTTCCCGCTAAGGGCACGTACCTCGGTTGCAGTTTGTCCCCGGCCCCGGTTGGGGTTGTGTGGCTGCAGGCAGACATTGTCACTTGCCTTTGGAAATACTTTAGTTGCTGCTATTTGGGTGGACATTCAGAAAACACCTAAATATTTTCTTTGGTGGTTTTGTGTAGACACAACCGAAAAGGACCCTTGGCAAGTAGGCTGAACTCAAACCACCGGGCAAGGGAAACACCTGGGAACGTGGCCTGGCTTCATAAAAAGAGCCATACTTTTCAGCGGACTGGGAAGAATCTTTAAAAGGGAATAAAGGAAGGAAGGAAATGAGACATCTCTTTCCTCACAGGTAATGGGGCTGCTCTCAGAGTGCCTGCAGGGCTGTAGCAGCGGTGACAATTCAGTGATGACCAGATGCCTTGGAGACAAGGCAACAATTATGAGACCTGAGAAGAAATGAAAGAAAATCCAATAGCAGCCAAATAACACTGCCATCCATTAACAAATTATTATAGGCCGGGGCAGGCTTTAATGAGATTTTAACAAAAGAAACCTCGTTGCGTTCCTCTGGGGCAAAGAGATTTTATTCTGATGTGAATGATTAAGCGAGGAAGAGGCCCTCCCTCGGAGCTTCGGTAAGGAGGGAATGTGACGAGCTCTGACTCCTCTTCAAGATGAAGAGCTCTTGGGACAACGGACCCAGGGAACCTGCTCCACAGGACGCTTCCGTTGGCACCTGGCCTGGGTCGCCAAGCGAGTCTGTAGCAAAATTGTTCTAGACCTTTGTGCTGTGGTTCTACTACTCTGCTGTGCCTTTGGCTCTCTTAAAGGGCATCAAGACATTCTCGAGAGATTCCTGAGTCAGAGGGTCTAGTGACAGCCTTAAGTGGGAAGAACAAAGGCTGGCTGGAGTCAGGACCTGCCTGCCCGTGACCTTGTAAAACCACTGGGGTGTCAGAAGAGAAGGTGACATGAGTCTCATGGTTCAAGAGAGGAAAGAGAAAATAGGCCCCCAGAGTAGGTCAGAGGGAGGGAGGACAGCGCGGTTCAGGGAGCCCATGTGCACTCTGCTCGCAGATGCTGAACTGCTTGCGTGCCATGGATTTTTTCTTTGACGTCTCCCACCCCCTTTATTTACCCACTAAATGAAAACGTATAGTAGTCAGTAGTGTCAGGGAGACACGTGAACTTTTCAGCACTAATATTTCTGCTACCCAGGAATTTATTTTGTTTGAAATATGTGTCTCTGGTGCTTCCTTGAAGGAAACCAAGGAACAACTGGAGTGATCTAATGATGCCCGGACTATTGAATAGCATCACCCGTAGGAAGGCATGCTGGACCACAGGAGGATGAAGGAGGGGTGAGTGAGAGGTCTCCCTCTGACAAAGATTCTGTGCTTGACCAAACTTTAGGCTGCTGGACCTTCTCCCTAGGTCCATCTGCGCACTATCCTTATAGAATCCAGTTTTAGCAAGAACCCTGCTAAGTCAGTTTAGCAAGAACCCCTGACCCTTGATATCTGATCAGGCTCCTCATCTTCCTCCATCCCCCGGATGATGTCTGATCCCCTGACCTGTCTTCAGCAAGAATCTCGTTAGGTCAGTTTAGCCCAAATCCCCTTTACCCCTGATGTTTTCTCTTAGTAATTTTTCATCGCCCCCCTCCCCCCCCGACCTTGCTCCTATAAATTCCCACTTTCCCGTGCTGTGTTTGGAATGAAGCCTGGTTCTGTACTGATCTCTCTTTTCCCTTATTGCAATAGTCCTGAATTAAATCTGTTCTGGCCACTTTACTGTCTGGCTCTGGTTTTCTTTGACACCTACCTGATGAGTCAGGGACACTGATCTCTTGGCAGCTGGGGCACAGTGAAGACGGTTGTCACCTTTTGTAGCAGAATAACCACCAGGAGAGCTTTGTACTCTGCTGGTTATACTCCCCTTGGGACCAATGGCAGACGCCGGCTGTTAAAACATCTAGTGTCTGATAATATATGATAAATGAGTCAGGAGTATAGTAGCACTTCCCTTAATGGCTCACACTGTAGGAAAGAGATTTAATAGAATTGAGGATGAACTTAAAATGACACGGAAGATAAATCTCAGGAACATATATATTTGGGATAGATAGCTCATTTTGTTAGAATGTAGTGCTATTACTACTATTAGCTGACATCTATTAAGTACTTACTTGGTGCCAGGTGCTGTTTTAAGTATTTGCACATTAACTCCATGTTTCCCACACTATCTGCGATGATAAACCAGCGTGTTTTTTAAATTTCTATCTTAAAAAAAATTTGTTTTTCTTTATTGATTTTGGAGAGAGAGGAAGGGAGAGGGAGAGAGATAGAAACATCGATAAGAGAGAACATCGACTGGCCGCCTCCTGCATCCCCCCACTGGGGATTTGGCCCACAACCTGGGCATGTGCCCTGACCGGGCATTGAACTGGCAACATCCTGGTGCATGTGTCAACGCTCAACCACTGAGCCACACCGGCCAGGCTAAAATTTCTATCTTTCATAGAATTCAATACAAATGAATTACTACGAAGTGCAATTTTTTAAAAATGCAAAAGTTAAGCTCAGTTGCGTGCATATATATATATATATATATATATATATATATTTTTTTTTTTTTTACTATAAGATTTAACAGACATAAACTTACTCTGGCAAATTGCTATAGAAGTTTCTAAAAGCATATTCTTCGTTGCTGTGCTTATCTCCACGTGAGTAACACACCTTCACAGGCTGAGCACAGATGTTGGAGAGTTGCATTAACTCATCCAGCCCTCATAGAAAACCCCATGATGTGGTTACTGTCACCACCCCAAAGATGGGGAAACTGAGGCACAATGCAGTTATCTTGCCAGTGAGGCCAAATCAGATCCTTCAGCAGTCAATTAACTTTGCAAAGAGAAAAATCTCTGACTTATGACCATCAAAGGGCAGCCCATGTAGTCATTGTAAAATTAAGAGTAGCTTAAGAGAAGCCAGCCTTGATGGGAAAGATATGGATGGGGATTTATAATCTCGGCCTCTGTTAGGAAAAGTGTTAAGGAATAGGCCAAACCTTTTAGAAGTTTCATCTTTACTATTGAGCAATACGGGGAAATGTTCAAGAGCGTGGCTTAGGAGCTAGGCTTGGCCACCACTTGCTGCATGAACTTGTTAGTTCCTATTTAAAAGGGTGATTGGGGGACGAATAATCGTGTTGATATATGTAAAGTACTTAGAAAAATAGCTAACACATAGTCAGTGCTCAATAAATGTTAGTTATTTTTGCATTTGAAAAACTATCCAGCCCGGCCAGTGTGGTTCAGTGGCTGAGCATCGACCCATATACCAGGAGGTCGCCTGTTCGATTCCCGGTCAGGGCACATGCCCAGGTTATGGGCCAAGTTCCCAGTGGGGGGCATGCAGGAGGCGGCCAATCGATGTTCTCTCTCATCGATGTTTCTATCTCTCTCTCCCTAGCCCTCTCTCTCTCCCTTCCTTTCTCTCTAAAATCAATAAAGAAAAAAACAAATTAAAAAAGAAAAACCATCCATGGCAAAATTTCCGATTTCCTAAAAAACTCCATCTATAACGACCTGAATTCTGACTAAAGCCAGTTCTCCCTGCCTTAAACTCGAGCTACCAGCAGAACTCAGCAATGCTACACTGGCCCCTGCCAGACCCGAGGTACAGAGCGGGATTTCTCAGCCGCGGCACCAATGACCTCTTTAGGGGTGGGGGCTGTCGTGTGCATTGTAGGATAGCAGCATTCTTGGCTTCTACCTGCGAGATGCCAGTATCCTCCCCTTCTGGTTGTGACAAGCAAAAAAATAATGTCTTCAGCCATTGCTAAATGTCCCCTGGGAGGAAAAATGGCTTCCAGTTGAGAAGCACTGTTACAGAGAAAAAAGAATATTAATAATAGTCTCATATTTTTATAGCGTTTCAGTTCAAAAAGGCTTCTGCATGTTTTAACTCAGGTGGGGTGGGAGAAGGAACGGATGAAAAAGATTAGAGGAGGAAAAGAGAGCGGACAGGCAGGAGGGAGGGAGGAAGGAAGGAGGGAGGAAGACAGAGAGGAAAGGGCAGGTGCCGGTAAAGGAAGGGGTGACTGAACAGGTGTGTGTTACTGTGATCTCCCATGAGTACAGCTACGTCTGTGTATCCTGCCTGCACCTCCAACTCAAAGTGTTCCGATCTGAGCTCGGCAGGTTCCCCCTCAACACGCTCCTTCTTTGTCATTCCAGTTTCTGTTACTGACCTCACCATCCACCCGACCCCCTGGGTCTGGAAATGTGTGCCCTCTTCAAAGGATACCTCCCACTCGCCCTCCAGCACTTAGTTATTAGGTTTGCTGATGCTACTTCTGTTCATCCCTCAGGTCAAAGAGTCTCGCACACACCAGGAAGGATCTCAGACCATCCATCCCTCTCATTTCATAGATGAGGAAACTGAAGCCCACGGAGGTCTAGGGCGTGACCTTGGAGAGATTGCTATTGTGAGTCTAGTTTCCTCGATTGTAAAATGGGGATAAGACCATGGGCCTTACAGGGTTGTTGTGAGCTGGCACAGAGCTGACCTGTCACCACGTGACCCTTTGTCTCCTGGATCCTCGAGCTTGTCCCAAGGCCCAGGTTCCACAGGTGAAAGTCCGCACCTGTGTGTCAACTCTAAGCAGCTTTCTCTGTTCTGAGTTTTACCATAGATCCCCACACTGTGGAGATTATGAGACACTTGCCAAGCTATTAATAAACCTGATATTTTTGTCCTTTTTGGCTAACAGTTCTTCTATATATTATTTAACAGTTAGAATGTAGGGGGAGAAAGAGAGTCATTATAGGGCCAGGACTCCTGGCTCCATTATGGGGTTAGTCTTCTGACGTAACAGAAGTAGCATCAGCAAACCTAATAACTAAGTGGGAGGTGTCCTTTGAAGGGGACCCAGGTGACTGGGTGGATGGTGAGGTCAGTAACAGAAACTGAAACGACAAAGAAGGAGCGTGTTGAAAGGGGCTCCTGCTAGGTTCAGATTGGAACACTTTGACTTTGAGGTGCTGGCAGGATACACACGTCATCAGAGCCATAGATGCACGCCTCTATGCATCTTTGTTCTCTAGCAAAGCCAACCCTCTTTTCTAAATCAGCTCACCTACAGGACTCTTCAGTGATTTTAAGCCATACACACATAAATACTATCTAACAACCCTCAACGATGGCTGACCCCTGCAAATCTATTCATTTCGCAGTGCACAAGGAGTAGGAGGATGGCGATTCCCTTAGTAATTTGTGTTTAGGGGCCTAGAACTCAAAACTCAAAACTGCTTATTCTAATTTGGCCAGAAAGAACTCATGCTGTTCACCAAGTTAAATCTGGCTGAAGTCAGTCTAGGCAGCATGACTTATATCGCTACTTAGCACATTACAAATAAAGTTTCAGCTTCAACCTCATCACCCAGTTTCTGTGACTTGGACAAGGCCTCTTTCTGGGCCTCACTTTCCTCATATGAACAATGGGTGTTTTGATCCAAACCAACAATGGCCCCTGTCCTTCTCTCGTGTTCTAGTTCTATTCAGAAGTTAGTATTTGAGCTGGATTCCTTCAGGGTGTTTTGGTAGTTCTGAGAGGTTTTGGGAGATGAGCGAGTCTAGAGGAAAAATCTAATAAATATAAAGGGAGAAACTTAGCAGATGCAGAGTGGGAGTTAATTTCAGGCATATTAAATTATCATGAAACACATCTATCTGCATTTATTAAGAACAGGAAACTCAGCTTTGCTCGCCTAAAGCCTTCATTTCCAAAGCAGTAACAAATTATTCATTTCCTTCATAAGTTCTTTAGTCCTTGGGGTATTTAACTCCAGGAGTTTGACCATATTATTAGCTATTCTCGTAACATGTGATAAAGACAATACTAAATATTTTACACAAATGACAGTGGATATGGCTTATGGAGCCTCATTAATTTATTTTGCTTTTAGCATAATAGCTTTATGCTTTACCATAGACCATAGACTTTTTTCACCCAAAACAGAACTGATATGTCTCAGATTTGCAGTATTTTTATAGATAAATACCACTGGCCACGAAACAAAGACACATTCTTCTTTTATGCAAATGTGTTAAGGATTATTCATACGAGAAAGCGTTTTACTTTCTAAACCACTTAAATAAGATTTTGAAACAAGCAATATCACTATTTAGCTGTATATTCTATTAGTCTTCATTTGCTGCATAACATGTGACCACAAAATTTGCTGCTTAAAGGAACAACTATTTATTGGCTCACACTTTTGTAGGTCAGTCTGTGTGAGCTCTATGGGGTTTTCTGCATAGAGTCTGACAAGGCCAAAGTCAAGGTGCTGGCCACCTGGCTCTTGTCTGGAAGATCTGGAGAAGGATCTGCTTCTAAGTTCATTTCGCTTGTTGGCAGAATGTGGTTCTGTGGTTGTAGGACTGAGGTCCCATGTCTTTGCTGGCTATTGGCTCGAAGCAGCTTCGTTATTAAGGCTGCTCACATCCTTAGTACAGGACCCCTTCCTTCTTCAAGCTGGCAACGGTGAGTCGAATCCCCTCCATGCTTTGAAGCTCTGCTAGCTGGAGAAAACTCTCTGCTTTTAAAGGGCTCATCTATTGGGTAAGGCCCACCTGGACAATCTCTCTATTTCAAGATCAACCGACTTAGGACTTTAATTATATCTGAACAATCCCTTCTTAGCATTATCTAGATTCGTGTTTGACTGAATAACCAGGGGATGAGTATTTTGAGCAGACATTTTTAGGATTCTTTCACAAACTCTTAACACAATTAAGCAAATCACCTAACCTCTATAAGCTTCGGGTGTTTTAGAATCCTCCTCTGATATCTTTGATGACAAGACCTTCAAAGTGTTTACACTTACTGTAATTTTACAGCCCTGGCTAATTAAAAATAAAACAAAACTGCCCGGCTGGTTTGGCTCAGTGGATTGAGCATTGTTCCATGGACTGAGTGGTCCCAGTTTGATTCCCAGTCAGGGCACATGCCCAGGTTGTGGGCTCAATCTCCAGTAGGGGGCGTGAAGGAGTAGCCAATCAATGTTTCCCTCCCACATCAATGTTTCTATCTCTCTCTCCCTTCCTCTCTCTTTAAAAAATCAATAAAAACAGCCCTGGCCGGTTTGGCTCAGCAGTTAGAGCGTCGGTCTGCGGTCCAGAGAGACCTGGGTTCGGTTCCTGCTAAGGGCACGTTCCTTGGTTGCGGTTTGTCCCTGGCCCTGGTTGGGTAAGGCAGGAGGCAGCCACTCGATGTGTCCCTTTCACGTCGATATTTCTTTCTCTCTCTCTCTCTCTCTTCCTCTCTCTCCCTCCCACTCTATCTGAACAAAAAATGGCAAAATGTCCTCAGGTGAGGATTAAAAAAAAAAAAATCAATAAAAACATATAAAATTTTAAAAAATAAAACAAAACTGAAAACAAACAAAACCACTCTGACTGGGTCTACAAGATATCAAAACATGAATGAAAAAGAGTCAGATTTTATTACTATCAGTTTTACTCAAGGCCTAGCCCTTATGACAGTACTTGACACAAAGTAAGTGCTGATTAAATATAGTGTTTGCTGGACGAATGAATAAATAGCGCTAATTAGAGTCCTTTAGTTAACTCTTTACAGGTACTTACTGTGCACAATGCACTTGTGCTGAGTTCAGTGAAGAATACGAGCATTCATAGGGCTGATCCTCACCTGTGACAGTTAATTTTATGTGTCAGTTTGGCTAGGCTTTGGTGTCTCCTTGTTTGGTCAAACACTAGTTGAAATGTTGCTGTGAAGGTATTTTTTAGATGTGATTAACATTTAAATCAGTAGACATTAAAAAATGTCAAGAGACTAGAATGGCGTTTGCCAGGGGCTGAGGATTGGGGTAAAGAGGAGATGTCGGTCAAAGAGTACAAATTTCCAGCTGTAAAATGAACAATTCCTGGGGATCTAATGCACAGCACAGTGATTATAGTAGCCAATCAATGTTTGGCTACTATACAGTATTATTTTTAAATTAATTTTTGTTACAGATGTTTCTCCTTTTCCCCCCATTGGCACCTTCCTCCCTGGTCCCGTTCCCCTCCCCCCTTCCCAGTATTGTTGTCTATGTCCATTGGTTATGCATATATGCATATAAGTTCTTTGGTTTATCTCTTCCCTCCCCCTCCCTACCTCCACCCCCCCCCCCAAGGTTTGTCAGTCTGATCCCTACTTCTGTGTCTCTGGGTCTTTTTTGTTCAGTTTATTTTGTTCATTCTATTCCACAAATAAGTGAGATCATGTGATATTTTTCTTTTTAATTTTTTGAGGAACTTCCTCTGTGTTCCACAGTGGGTGCACCAGTCTGCATTTCCATTAACAGTGTGCTAGAGTCCCCTTTTCTCCACACCCTTGCTAGGATTTGTTGTTTGATGATTTGTTGACGGCAGCCATTCTGGCAGGTGTGACGTGATACCTCACTGTTGTTTTAATTTGCATGTCTCTGCCGGTTAGTGACGCTGAACATTTTTTCATATGTCTCTTGGCCATTTGTATGTCCTATTTAGAGAGGTGTCTATTTAGGTCCTCTGCCCATTTTTTAATTGGATTCTTTGTCTTGCTTTTGTTGAGTTGTATGAGCACTCTATATATTTTGGAAATTAACCCCTTATCTGATGTATCATTGGCAATTATGTTCTCCCATACAGTGGGTTCCCTTTCCATTTTGATCCTTGTTTCTTTTGCCGTGCAGAAGCTTTTTAGTTTGATGGAATCCCATTTATTAATTTTTTCCTTTGTTTCTCTTGCCCTAGGCGAAATAATACAGTATTATATACTTGAAAGTTTCTGAGAGACTAGATCTTAAATGTTCTCATCACAAAAAGAAATGGTAACTATGTGACATAATGCAGGTGTTAGCTAATGCTATGGTGGTAATCATTCTGCAACATATAAGTGTATCAAATCAACATGTTGTACACCTTAAACTTCCATAATATTGTATGCCAACTATATCACAATAAAGCTGGAAAATTAAATCAATAAATAAGTCAGTAGACATTAATTGAAACAGATTACCCTCCATAATGTGGGTGGATCTCCTCCAATCAGTTGAAGGCCTTAAGAGAAAAGACGGAGGTCCCCCAAGGAAGAGAGAATTCTATCTCCAGGCCTTCAGACTCAAGACTGCAACATCAACCCTTCCCTGTATCTCCAGCCTGCCAGCCTCCTCTGCAGATTTCAGATTTGCCAGCCCCCCAAATTGTATGAGCCAAATCCTTAAAATATCTCTTTCCCTATGTGTATACACATGTACAAACATCTTATTGGTTCTGTTTCTCTGGAGAACACTAATACAGCACCCTTAGGAGGTTAGAATAATGTTGGGAAGATTGAATAAATGAGTGGAAATAAACTCTTGGAGTTAGGAAGATAAGTGGTCAAAGAAGGCTTTGTGAGCAAAATGGGACTTAATCTGGAGCTTAAAGAATGGATGAGAGATGAACAGATAGAACAAAGAAAGGGGAGTGTTGCACATATGCAGACCTGGGGAGGCGGGTAGAGAGTGTCCTGCTCCCGTTATAGGTGGGAGAACAGCCCCGTAAAGAGTGCTACAGGGCAGAGAGGGAAATGCTGTTAGGAAAGGAGCGGAGAGCCCTGAGAGACCTTGAGCAGCACTGGGCATAGAACACAGGCTGCAAAGAACCTTAAAGATTCTTCTTTTGAACACACACCATTAAGTAGCAGGCTAGAGTTCACATCATCTTGTCCAAGTCTCTGATCCTGCAACAAGGAAACTGAGATCCAGGGTGACTGTCCTCAGGTCACACAGGACATCAGTGGCCAAGCCAGGAAGAGAATGCAGTCTCCCAATGCCTCAGCTTGGCTACCATATCTTTCTGCTTCATATGTCTCCAAACTCCTCTCCTACCCTCTCCCCGATGCTGATGGCTCTCTTGCTGTTCTTCGAATGCTCCACACCCATTCCCACCCCAGAGCCATAGAGCTGTTCCTCTGCCCAGAAGGATCTCGCCTCTGCTTTCCACATGCAGGAGCTTCTTTTGTCTTCTCAGAGAGGCCTTCCCTGACCACCAGCTCAAACAATGCCTCCTCCAAACCAATCCTATTACTCTGCTTTACTTTCTTAGCAGCACTTATCAATATGTGGACTCATTATTATTTTTTTACTTCTATTTGTTTCACCCAACTAGAATGTAAGTCCCATGAGAACAGGATTTGTTAACTCATGTCATTGATTCACTTTAACTCCAGCACCTTGAACTGTGTCTAGTGCATATTAGGTACTCTCTAAGTCCGAACTGAATGAATGAATGTTGAATATAGATCTCAATAGTCCTCACCGAGTGAGTGGAAGGGGAAAAGAGATCAAGAGAAACAAAGGGGCACACTCATGGGGTTGTGTAGCAGAGGTGCCTACAGTCATCACACCTGGTCTCAGGGACTTGTTCTTTGCCTTCTTTGACTTTTTCTCTAAAGCAGATGCCTCTAGATTTCACTGCAGAGGTAACAGTTTTTGCTGGATACAAAGCCCTAATGGTACTGACTTTAGCTGATTACCCCAATTCCCCATGATGTTAGTTTCGCACCAAACTGCCCTTCCCAAAATGAAACTTTATGCTCCTCTCTTCCTGTCTCCCTCTTACCTAAGAAGTTGTTGCAGACCAGCTGAAATGAACTCTCTCAGCTTCCCTGGCCTCACTTCAGTTTTCTGTCTCCTTTATCGACTCTTTATTCATTTTTTTTGGTAAATAGAGTGTTACTGGAACATGACTGTGGTCGTTCCGGACAAGTTACCTAGGCTGCTCGCACACTACAAGAGCAGAGCTGAGTCGCTGTGACACATACTTAGATGACTTGCAAAGCCCAAAGTATTTACTATATGGCCCTTTACAAAAAAATATGCAAAACTCTGAAGATGAATAAGCCAAGGAGCTCAATGTGAGGGGATGGCAATTATGTTCTCCCATACAGTGGGTTCCCTTCCTTGCTGCCTTTCTCACCCACTCTTCATTGTCGTCACTGTTCTCTTTCTGCCTTAAAGGAGTGCGCCCCACTTCCAGTCAAAGATTCTGCTCCTCACTTGTTCTCTTCACCTCTTTCCAAGTGACCTCTCCCCTCCCCCCGCCTTTCCATTGCTGTCCATGGATCCCCACTAAGGCACACGTCCCCCTGCTGCTCTCTCACTCTGATACCTCACCAGCTCCTCAAACTCCAATTCCCGAGTATGGCAGGAAAGGCCCTCCTGGTGAGCAAGGCCAGTTTACCTCTTCAACCTCATTTCGTCTGCCTCCTAGGCTTAAGCTGGCGTCACAGCACACAGGATATAACTAATCACCTGCCATTTTAATGGAGTGAAGCGGTTGGCCTGCAGCTGTGGCAGTAAAAGACCTCTGACCACAGGGAATCAGGTGCCAAGGGGGCTGGCAGAGCAAATTCCACCACATGGTTGTACTGTTTTCATGGCTAGCTAAGCCACCCTGCAGAGAGTCGTAATCAGTTGACTTCTTCCTCTAAACCGTTCCTGGTGGTCTAGCTGTTTGTGTGTGGGTGTGTGACTGCATTACCGAGTATCTGAAGCCTTCCCAATCAAGGATTTGGGGTCTCAGCACTGTCGATTCATTTAGATCAGCCCAAGCCTCCACTCCCCCTCATTAGCATGGATAGCTGGAAGCTGACTGAATGTTAGAGTTGCACAAGGAGATCAATTATTTCGACAAACATCCAGCAAACCCTTGTTAAGTACCTAATATATGTAGTGAGTATGCCAACCCAAATATGCCACTTTGGTATATTGATTATATTGAGCTAAAGGCACTTAAAAAACAGCAGGTGCGAGAAGGGCTCTCTGACCTCTCCTTTTCTTTCTAAAAGCAAGAGATCAAACTCCCATGGGAAAGATGCCATCCCTATACCAGGAGGAAAAGAACATTCTTATCACCAGAGATGGGGAGCTGAGGCCAAGAGAAATATATATTTTTTAATCCTCACCCAAGAATATTTTTACATTTATCTTCAGTCAGAGTGGGAGGGGGAGAGGAGAGAGAGAGAGAGAGAGAGAGAGAGAGAGAGAGAGAGAGAGAGAGAGAAACATCGATGACAGAGAGATGCATCGACCGGCTGCCACCTGCATGACCCCAACTGGGGCTGGGGACTAACCGCAACTGAGGTACGTGCCCTTGGCTGGAATTGAACCCGGGACTCCTCAGTCCGCAGGCCAATGCTCTAACCACTGAGCAAAACCGGCCAGGGCCCAAGAGAAATCTTTGCAAACAGACCTTGTCAACGTAACTCCTGTCTTCCTTTAGCCTCCCCATGTAGCTTAGTTGCTTTCCCACAATTATTGCTCTTCGTTCAACCTAGTATATAAACATTTAGGCCTAGCTTCTCTTTGGGTCTTGATTTTTCTGTGACGACTCCCATGTTCATGTAGAGATGCTAAATAAAATGTTTATGCTTTTCTCCTGTTCATCTGTCTTATATCAACTTGATTCTTAGGCCGGCTGCCCTAAAAGGCTACAGGTAGTGTTGTGCCTCTCCTAAGCTACTTTGAGAAGCTCATGGTGTAGAGGGAATAAACACATGTAAATGTCGTACGTCAAAAGAAGAACTGCAATAACAAAAGTCTGGGCAACATTATACACACTGAGAAAACAGTGTCTCTCATAGGCTGAAGAGGACAAGGAAGGCTTCGTGGAGGAGGTGTAAGGACATGGAGGGTATGATTTTGAGGCAAGGCTAGAAAAACAAGTAGGTTTTCTAGATTTCAACCATCTCATTAATGTTCGGGTTTTGTTTGAGCCGGTGACGTGGGCTTGTAAAAGAATTCACAACTGAGAGAAGAGAGAAAGGGGGGGAAATGTACTTCTCCTTCCCCATAGACAGGGAAAGGGAAGAAAGAGTGCGTTGCTCTTTTACTGGGGGCTTTGGGAGTCAAGGGCAACTGGGGCTGGGAGGAGATTGTGTTGAAGTCAAACCGATGCCTGGGGTGGCCTTGAGGAGTTTGTTTGTTCTCCAGGACACAGTCCAGCCAATGTGTGTGTGGGGGGGGGAGGGGGGGAGGTGTTCTTATCATATCTTCTTTAGCCTGTAAAAAATGCTTGGGTGTAAAGAGAAAAAGGAGTTTCACTTGAAGGGGTTGCAAAGATTTGGAAGAGGAAGATTTGTTGGAAGAGGGAAGGGAGAAGGGAAGTGCCTATTCTAAAGAGGGCTGGGAAAGGGCCCAGCCCTTACCTGTTTTACCATTTGGGTGGAAAGACGCTGTGAAGGTGCAGACACCAGCCATCTCCGCGTGTGATTACCAGGTGCTCTCATAAATGGTGGAAAAAATCTTAACAAAAAGAAAAGCCTGTTTTCTGTCCTTACAATGCACATTATTTGAGTAATATTTTCAAAATTCATGACACAACAAATTTTTTTTTTTTTCATCCTCACCCGAGGACACTTTTTGCATTTATCTTCAGATAGAGCTGGAGGAAGAGAGGGAGGAAGAGAGAGAGAGAAACATCAATGTGAGAGAGACACACTGAGTGGTCACCACCCACACGACCCCAACTGGGCCGGGGACAAACTGCAACCGAGGTACATGCCCTTAGCGGGAACCGAACCCGGGACTCTCTGGTCCACGGGCCGACGCTCTAACCGCTGAGCCAGACCGGCCAGGGCCACAACAAATTTTTTAGCGCATTACTTTGGTCATACTGAATAATGACTGCAGGGCTTTCTATTCCTTTGATCTAAGACATAAGCATAGCTGGCTAAATATTAATAAAGGGAGGGAGTAAAGGGAATCAGACGTTGTTGAGCCCAATGGCCAGGGACGCTGAATTGGACACTGAGCCTACTGCTTCACTGGAAGCTACAGCTTCACACTCCCCAGGGGACCTGTGAGTCCTGGAAGCAGGCAGGAAGGATCATTAACCGGTCACTACCAAGGGAGGAATAAAAACAGCAGGAGAAGTTCCTCTGCTGGGTGCCTGTCCAGTAGAGGCCAAGATGGCACAGGGGGAGGTGCTTCCACTTTGAGGCACGTGCAATAAGAACCAAGATGGCACCGCAAGGGGTGGAGCCCAGCCTGGGAAAAGGATCAGATTGGATAAGGGACACAGAACCTGGGAAGGTCTAGGAAATGGATTGGTTAGGGGGAGGATCCAGTGAAAATTTGGGAAGTTGATTGGTTGGTTTGAAAGGGCCCCTGGTCCTTCCCTGGCTGGAGATAATAGAACCCAAGCTTAACAAAGGTCTCTCTCACTCTCAGTAACACGCACTCACCCCGTGTGCTCACACATTTCGTCGTCACAGCCATGCAGGTCTAGCAGCCACCTGGGGCCCATGGCAAACCTCATAAAACACTAAGCTTTAATATGGCACAGAATCTCCGGACACTGGTCCTTGTCTTGCACTTGATGAAGACAAGGCTGAACTTTTCCCACAGCAGGATGGAAGGAGATGAGACATTGGGAACCTGCGGGGCAGCCTTCTATTTCCACCCAAACACATTTTACCATGCCACAACCTCACACACGTGGGTCTCCTGGAATGCTTTCCTTGCGATCCATGGAAGAACACGCTTTCCACCAGCAAGAAACAGGTTTGCAAGCAGCAGCTAAAGGAATGGTTACAGTATATCGGATGGAGTTCTGAGTTACAGGCTTTCAGGCTGTGCTGAAGCTGGTGGTCTTGCGAGCTGAGAAAACACGTTGCAAAAGCTGTGGAAGAGGAGCAGAAAACACCGCAAGGCAGTAGGAGGAAGGAGCCCAGAGCTGCCCCAGTGCTACAGAAGTCTGGGGCTGGAGCCTGGCTCATTCAGTGATTTTTTAAAAAGTGACGCATCACGCTGTTTCTGAAAGAGCATATAATTTAACTGAGAACCCATACACTTGGAAATTATAAAGCTATGATTAACACGGACAAGGAGGAAGGGTGCCTACTGGCTACGCAACTCTATTGAACAAAATGCCTATTGGTTCTTTTGCAGGACTCCGGGTGAAAAGTTAGAACAAGAACACATCGAACGTGGCTTTCTAGGTCAAACCAATTTTCTTGTCAAAGGACACTTGGTGGCCTCCGTAGAGCTGTCCCTAAAATTATCATCTAAGGTTAGTGAGGTACCCTGTACACTTCTAATATCTTCCTATGAATTTCGATTTTTAAATTCTGGATTCAAAAAAATAAGCATTTCAACTATTTTTGACAACAATCCAAAGGGCCGTATTCCTGACTACACCTGATTCGCCACAACTGCATTAGCTAAAGTTGTGGAGGGAATAATATAATGGCTAAGCATATTAAAACAGTACCTCAACATTGGTTTAGCAAGCATTTCTTTGATCACTGGAGTTGTCTCTTTAGGCTGGCACAAAGTTACTAAAAGGTTTTCACGAGGATACATGGGCATTGCCATTTCAAGAGGATGCCTTTGAACAGCTCGCCTATTTGATCGTTTCTTCCTTTCCTTTGTTTATTTTTATTGGAATCAACACATCTAGTCATGGAGTTCTGCTTCTTCTCTCTTTTAAAGGGCTCTGACGTCTACCTATCCATTATGTTTATTCCCACAACCACCAGTATAGTTCAGGTTTTCCCAACTTAAGTCCTGGGCCACCACAACGGCCTCCCACTGGTCTCCCTGCCTTCGGTCTTTCCCATGGTAATAATCATAACTCATTTACTGAGCAACCACTAGGAGCTAAGCAGACTTATCTCAAAACAACCCACAAGAAACGAAAAACACAGAAAATTAAGAGAATCACCAAACTTTACAACCACTAGCAGAAGAGAAGTTTTAACCTGCGTCTGATCCCCAAACCTGTGTCCATGTTGGAACACTTCCTAGCTGTTCCCTAACCCATCCTAGGCACTTCTGTGCTCATTATTAAGACCTTGTCTCTCATCGCCTAACCCACCCTTTTACCCTGGACTCTCTGGAGCTAGGACGCTGCAGGCTGCATTCTGCCCCGCCAGCTGTCTCTGTGCTGGGCTCTGTCCACAGGGGCGCTAGAGAGAGAACCCAAGACTGGAGGGGGGGTGGGGGGGGCACTTTCACCTGCCACAGCTTAAGTTCCTTGAGCTTCACCCTGGCAGCAGCAGGTCCTTCCCATGACAGCGGTTGAATTCGGTCTGTGGTTTCCCAACAATTGTAGAATACGTTTCATCATATCCTCCTCAGAGGCTCCAGTATCAGCCAGCAGGCACCCCTTTTCTGGGGTTTGGGTCCCAGCCACACAGAGACCCCCCTGAATCCCCTCACCCCTTCCTCACTGGCCAAGCGGTGTCTCCTCCCTAAGGTCTGAGTTCCAGCTCCTCAGAGCGGCTCCTCTAGTTTCTGAGATTTCACTATTCCAGCCTCTTCCATTTGTTCCCTAAGCCCTCGGGGGTGGGGGGTAGTGCTTCCAGCTACTGCTCACCTCCTAACAGCTTAGTTCTCTTTCACACTCTCAGGTACCTAGTGAACACCTTTATACCTCGTTCATTCTGGAGCAGCTGATGTCAGGGAGAACTTACTCTAGGAAGCAAGTGAACCCGAGGGAAGCAAGGAGTGAAATGTCTTGGATGCTATGTCACTCCACCCAGATGCCCTCTTCAGGGTCAAAGCAACCATCCAGCTGGCAGAAGCCTCTTTGAGCAAGAATCAAGGGAAAGTCTGGGTGCTATGGCTCCAGGCGGAAACTGTGAGCCTTCTCCGACCCAATGGGGGCTGCTCCATGTCCCCTCTCTCCGAATCCTAGGGGATCGCAGCTGTGCGCAGCCCCACTTTTCCGTTTTGCACGTGTTTTCTATTGAAGCTGTGACGCTACCCGGTGTGGCCTCGGCTCTGTGCAGCTCCACTCGCCTGGGGGGCAAGGGGGCATTTTCTTGATTGACGCCCTCCTGCGGTCGTCACACCTCGCGGTGAGCAGTTTCAGCTAAGGTCCTCCATTAATCATAGAAATGAAAAGACTTACCAGCTTCTTCTATTGAGATTTTTTATTTACATCTTGGAACTATTTCTCAAACTGCAGCGGGACCGCAGTAGGAAGAGGCATGGACTGGAAGCCAGACGGACCGAGTTCGAGTTTCACTCCGCACATTTTTATTGAGTAACTACTGTGTGCCAGCAGTGAACTAGACTGATGTAGTTCCTGTCCTCACCAAGGCAGGAAACAAATTTTGATACAGTGACTTGTGTATGTGCCATGAAGTAGTACGTAATAAATCTGAAACCGTATAACAAAAAAAAAAAAAACAGCTCTGCTGATGTCTCAGAGCTGTGTTCCCATGGGAAGGTGCCCTCAGCTGCAGGGAACTACCTCCCCCAAGGCTACATCACTGGCCAGAGGTGGCTGGTGGCCAATGATTGGCTGAATGAGGGGAGATGAGGCCACCCCCACCTAGCCTTAAGTTGGGCTCCAGGTTTCCCGTAGGGTCAACTGAGGCCTCAGGAGCTCCCTCACTGTGGGCCATTTTCTCCGTCTGCCCAACCCTGTTTTCCTCAGTTTCTTAGTAGTCTTCCTAGATGACTCCCAGTAAGCTTCTGGGGGCACTGTCCATTCAGGGTTTTTCCTCCCAGGTATCCCCAGTATGCCAACCCAAATGAATGGTGCCTGGCTCTAGGGTCTGCAGAGATTCAGACGGGCACCACGGCTGAGCTTGGAGTGGTGGGGGCAAATAATGGGAAAAAACTATAGCTACAGGGACATTTTATAAATGCAGTGCCATCAACCCCAAACAAAGTAAAAACAGACTATGGGATTACAATTCCTAAAAAATAGCTTGATCCAGAGAAGGTGCGGGTGGTTGCACTCCAGTAGCACTCATGATATTTTTGTTGTTCTGTTTTCACTTACTTTTTAGCTCTAACAAGTCAAATTGCCTTGCTTCCCTGGGGCTCGCCCAGAATGCACATGCCAAATGGGCCCTACAAAACAGCATGTCTTAGTTTTTCTTTTCTGCTGCCGATAATTCTATAAATAAAGGGGAAAGTAATGGATGAAACTGCAGTTTATCTTCAATTCACATTATATAGAAAAACATTAACTTTGGGGGTGAGAAGGAATAATTTTAAATGATTAAAACTCTAAAAATGCTAATGAACTAAATAGTCATCTCCCATAACATTATGTATTCTAAAAAGTTGCTGCTTGAGTTTTTCAAAGGCTTATTCATGGACTAATTTTCTTAGTCTGCAAATAAATATGTTTATAAATGCCATTGAAATTATATCCTGCAGTTTTGAAACAATATTCAATTAGTTTTTAATGAAAGGGAATTTATACAAAAGATAAAATATTCTTCAATAATAGCATAGCTTATACTTCCAGCAATGAGGTATAATAAGTGTCCTTGAGACATTTTTTGTCTAAGAGAATTGACTATTTTTGGTTTATTTTCAATATCATTTAAAATTATAGCTACATTTTGTTTGGGGGAGATAAAAGTGTATAGCAACTAAGTATCTGGCTATTAAATATTTGGTTATTAGAACAAACTTAGGATGAGAAATATTTAATATGTCACTTAAAATGAATGACTTATTGTGAAGAAATCTCAATAGATCCTAGAAATAATGATAAATTCTCATGCTTTAACCTGACATATTACTTGAGTCGTTCTTAAGTCCTTGGGATAGTGCTATGACAGTCTAGTTTGTGCTTTTAACATAGTCTGAATTTTGTTTGGATATATTATGCATCTGCTTATTTATAAAATGGATTATACACACTGCAGTTTTCCATTTCAAATTCGATTATAAATATCCTCCAAGGAATAGTTTCTTGATTTTTCTCTTTTCCATTCCTCCACATTTTCTCTTCACAATAACCTCTCTCATTTTGTTTTTGTGTTTGTCCCTCGTGGACAGCACAGGAAAGACCCACTGAGCAGGAGGAGGAAGGAGGGAGGCAGGGAGCCCCGGCAGAGGCTCGGTGGTCAGTGGAGTATTCTTGCCGTCTAGCGTCTTTTCCAACATTTAGAAAGGTGTGGGAAGGCAGCTATTCTGCAAGAGTAACACAGTGAAAAGACTGAGTGCATTTAGTGTAGTTTAATTATTTTAACCAAGTGGAAACTAAAGTTATGTACAAACACAGGCTTAACATGATTACTTGTGTGGGCTCCATATTACCTTAATCAAATTAATATGATTTATTAAACAAATATGATTATTCTTTAAAAAAATTTTTTTCTTTATTGATTTTAGAGAGAGAGGAAGGGAGAGGGAGAGAGAGATAGAAACATTGACGAGAGAGAACATTGATTGGCCGCCTCTTGCATGCCCCCCACTGGGGATTTGGCCCACAACCTGGGCATGTGTCCTGACTGGGAATCGAACCGGCGACCTCTTGGTGCATGGTCGACACTCAACCACTGAGCCACACCAGCCAGGCAATAAATATGATTATTCTTAATATGCTACATAGTGACTAGGCCTAGCTGCTAAGTAGTACATATAAGTAACTTGTTTGAACTGTGTTGATTCCTTGAACTATGTTTAACACCCTCTGATCATACTTATGTGTGTGCATGTTTGTGTAAGTGTGTACTTATACTGCTCCTCAGTCTACAGCGGATTTGAGGAGACTTTCCAGAATCATATGTAAAAGGAAACAAGAAAATGGAACTGAAAAATAAAAACACCCAGTGTGTTGGTGTTTGCTGGCTACCTAGCAACTGGTGCCTGCCTCCCTCCTCCTACCGTTACCATTTTTTGGTTCAATTATATACCACTTCCCCATGTGACTGTGTGAAAGCTGAACCCCCTTCAGGTCCGGATTCATTAGTCTATCAAGGCTAGGTCATCTCTCTTGTAACACTGAGTAGTATTCTCCTGTTCACAAGTATGGATATAGGCAGTTTGATTTATTATTATTATTTATTTTCAAAATATGTCTGTATTGATTTTTTTTTTTTTTTTTATCCTCACCCGAGGACATTTTTTCATTTTTTGTTCAGATAGAGTGGGAGGGAGAGAGGAAGAGAGAGAGAGAGAAACATCGATGTGAAAGGGACACATCGAGTGGCTGCCACCCGCACGACCAACCAGGGCCAGGGACAAACTGCAACTGAGGTACATGCCCTTAGCGGGAACCGAACCCGGGTCTCTCTGGACCGCAGGCCAACGCTCTAACCACCGAGCCAAACCTGCCAGGGCGATTTTTTAGAGAGAGAGGAAGGGAGAGACAGTGAGAGATAGAAACATTGATGAGAGAGAGAAACATCGTTGGGTGGCCTCCTGTGTGTGCCCCCTACTGGGGATCAAGCCCACAACCCTGGCATGTGTCCTAACCAGGAATTGAAATGGTGACTTTTGTTGAACTGGACGACAACACTCCAACCCACTGAGCCACACGGGCCCAGCTGGATATAGGCAGTTTTAAAACTTGGGCTCCAAATTCTTTGACAGACCGAAGACTACACAACATGACTCCCAGTCTCACCGTTGAAAGCTGGGAGAACTCAGAGAAGGGAGATGTGTCACCAAATAGGAAGCTATCCCAAAAGATTTGTTTCTCTAGTGTCTCCTCCTGAGACACCGAAAAAGTATTCTTCAATAGTTTTTAATACTTGAAAAACTTCATTATGTGTTAGATTTCTTAACTTAAAATCATCTATAGAGGGGGAAATATTCTGCATTTAAAATCAGTCCTTATGGAGTAATGCTTCGCCTACATGAGAATCACTTGGAGGGAGTGCTTTTTAAAATGTGGATCCCCAGGCCCTACATCCAGAGGTTCTGATTCATTTGATGTGAGATGGAGCATGGGAATTTGTGTTTCTAACAAATCCCGGAATGTACTGTTGCAGTAGTAAGGACCACACTTTGAGACACCTCTAGAGGTCTTTTTTATCCTGTGTTACCAAAAAAAATTTTGATTTTATTTCAGGAGTCAAGAAAACACATGAATTCATTAAAGCAGGTATTTAAAAGAAAGATAGGTATTTAAAACCTTTTGGGTGACATTTTGCTTAACTTACTAGTTTGGATGGCTACCAGGGTCAACTCTTCTTGGCAAGAGTTATGAGGTTGCTGCCAAAAGTTCTTAATGAAAAATTCAGATCAATGAGGGCATGGCACAATGTCATAATTAGCACAGCCACCTCATCACCTACTGGCCTAATCATTTTTCTGAGAAAGAGGTTTCTTATCTCTTATTAAAGAGAAGTCATATATATATATATATATATTTTTTTTTTAATATTTTTTTCTTTATTGATTATAGAGAGAGGAAGGGTGAGGGAGAGAGAGAGATAGAAACATCAATGAGAGAGAACATTGATTGGCTGCCTCCTGCATGCCCCCGACTGGGGATCAGGCCCACAACCTGGGCATGTGCCCTGACCAGGAATTGAACCGGTGACCTCTTGGTGCATGGGTCAATGCTCAACCACTGAGCCACACCGGCTGGGCTCATATATTTTTTTAAATTCTGTGTCCTTAAATGTATCGCTGTTAAAACAATGACATTGAACTTACACTTTGTAAGGCAAGCTGTGCTATCATATGACTCAGAAATGGGACTCATGGAGGTAAAATTTTAAAAACTTAATCCATTGCTGACTTAGCTTTATGATGAGTTAGCATTCAACTTCCTCCTTTGCCTCGTTTTTTTTTTTTTTTTTAAATAAAAAAACAGGTGTAATGACATAGCAGTAGAATATTTTCTGTTCACTCTTCATTCACATTCTTTTAGATATATGAAATTGTCAAAGTAATTAAAACTTTGCTTTGCCTTCTCCCCCTCTGAAAACATTTATAGTGCACACTATTGTTTGTATTGTTCAACCATTATTTTGCCGTTAACCTTGTTTAAACCTTGTTATAACAAAGAACAATATAGTTAATTTGAACCTATTACCAAATTACATTGATGAAGGATATGCACGTCAGTAACAATTTCATAGACATTATGCACAAGGATACAAAATAAAGATAACGGGAATAATCATCTCATTACACTGCAAAAGCCCAGTGTGCTACCTCGGTAAAATGATTCCACATTCTAGTTTCAAGTAATAACTCGTGCTCTCTCTGTGTCCTATTCCTGAGACCGCTCACTAAGGCCTTGATCTTTTATTAATCTCAATAAGTGACAGCACGTTTTTACTTGGGTTTCCTGTTGAGTCCCAATCATCTTCCATAAAATGGTTCTAATCCCCATATTTCTGTGAATAGCACCGCATTTTGGTTTCTTACGCTGATAACGTTGGAACTAATCTTTTTTTTCCCTATACTTAATCCTTTATCTGTTTTGTCACTATACATATATTAGTTGAAATATATGGCTGAAGTTTGAAACTCCATTTAGCTGAAGAAAAAGGGGGATTTGCTGGAAGCCTCCAGGGGTAGTTCATAGAATCAAAGAAAGAGCTACAAGAAGTAGAGAAGGTCTAGGAACCCCCAGAACCGAAACCAGCAAACTGGGCCACTGGAATGTGCTCTTTCTATCTGGATGACAGCTATACTTTCTGGGTATTTTCCACAAGCCTTGGATGCCAGCAGAAGACTCGATATCATGTGCCTATAAATGTGTATAAAGAAAAACTGAGTATGGCCTCCAGTTTATATTCAGCCAGTCAGGGAGGTATTCTTATTGGCCCAGCTTGGGTCATGTGCCTATTCTTTTGACCAGTCACCATGGCTATCACAATAGTGTGTGAAAGGGAGGGAGCTGGAAATGGCTGGGAAGCCATGAGACTGTGTGCAGTCTGACCCTGACGGGAGGAGAGATTGGGTTGGGCCTTGATTACTGTGCAGTCTGTGGAAGGTTCAGCAAGACTGAGCGGTAGTTCTGGAGCCAAAGTTGGCTGAAAAAGGAGTCCTTTGTCTCCTAGAAACGGACCTGCCTTGGTATTCCTGTCATCAGCAGCAGCAGGAGCAGCCTGTGGGAGGCATGGCCTCAGGACAAACATGGAGACGGATTTCAAAGTGCAGCCGCTGGGGCCTGAGTCGTTGAGCACAGTCTCGGCGGCACCTCAGTCCTCCCCAGAATCATGTGGCTGGAGTAGGCGGCTCCTCAAAAAGAAGGGATATAGTTTCCCAGACAGATAAAACAATAACCTCTGGTACATTAAGTATTGTCAAAATTCTTCCAACATGCCTCTTCAGTCCAACTCTTTCTTTTTATTTCCCCAGCTGCTGCCATTGTCCACACTTTCATCATCTTCTTTCTGGGCTATCAAAGTGTCTTCTAATTAATTTCTGCCTTTGTTCTCAACCTTCTTCAACCAATCTTATTCTGCCTTATCATTTTCTGAACAGAACGACACTGTGAACATATTGCTTTCTTACTAAAAGTCCTACAAAATTCTGGGGGAGTCTTAAATCCTCAGTATGGCATTCAGAACCTTCTGACTCTTACTGTTCCCTAATGGAACTTTTGTATCTTGCAAATATCACTATGCTCCCAGCATACTGTGTTTATTTCTGCCCCAAGCTTGTTTTAGAACCATAGAATCTCAGAGGGGGAAAGTCTCTATGTGAACATCATTTGTTCTCCACTTTAGCTTCTTGATGTTAGGGAGGCTAGAGGTGAATCTCTGCAGATGAAAACAAAAGCATAAATAGGGAGGAGGCAGATGAGAGAAAGAAAGATAGAAATAGATGGGGGTGGGGATTGGTGTGCAAAATCAGCATGCAGTCCTGGCGCCCTGGCCGGTTTGGCTCAGCGGTTAGAGCCATCCGCCCACGGACCAGAGAGTCCTGGGTTTGGTTCCCGCTAAGGGCACGCACCTCGGTTGCTGTTTGTCCTTGGCCCCGGTTGGTCGTGTGGGTGGCAGCCACTGGATGTGTCTCTCTCACGTCGATGTTTCTCTCTCTCTTCCTCCCTCCCGCTCTATCTGAAGATAAATGCAAAAATGTCCTTGGGTGAGGATAAAAAAAAGAAAAGAAAAGAAAGCAGGTGGCTAGGATAAAATGAAGGCTACTGGAGATCCGGACCGTCGGAGCGGGAGGGAGGGAGGAAGTTTGGGATGGGTTCCAGGAGAGTCTTGTAGCAAGAAGAAAGGCTACCCGAGAAAACATCAATATCTTCAATTATCCCAGGTGCCTCCACCAACACAGGATAAAAAAAGGCAAGTGAGTAAGAAGAGGGGAAAGGGATGGAAGGAATGAGGGATGGCAGCTTCCCAAATTTGCCATCCATCTAATGTTTTTGTTGGCTAGGCCGGTTAGCATAATTCTGTTCTAACAGGGCTTACATGTAGGGTACGATTACAGTCTGGTTTACTGTGGTTAAGAAATCCAATTATTTTACACACTAAACCAAGAGAGATTATCTGTAACAATAATAATCTGGGCACCAGGGTTTATAACAAGCCAAGATCCATTTCTGTGCATCTGCCGCCCACTGGCTTTGGCTCTAACCCTTGTGATTATACAGGATAAGCCTGATCCCTTTTCATCCGGCAAATTTTCAAATATTTGAAAACAATTAGCATGGAGTCCCTGAGTCATTTCTTTTTCAGACAA
Source organism: Tadarida brasiliensis (assembly GCA_030848825.1). Classification (NCBI taxonomy): domain Eukaryota; kingdom Metazoa; phylum Chordata; class Mammalia; order Chiroptera; family Molossidae; genus Tadarida; species Tadarida brasiliensis. The sequence goes on from CM061275.1 coordinate 34,681,626, forward strand.
AACATTATCGGCTTTTTAACCTTTTCTCATGAACGTAATTAAAAACGTCTTGCTGCTGAATTCACTCCAGGTATTTTCTTACCAGGGCAGAGAAGAAAGGATTACTGCTTTCTTTGTAGATAGATGATAAGCATCCCCAATTGCAGCCTAAAATCACATGAATAATTTTAGTAGGCCCCTATCTATAAAAATTAAACTTAATGAAAACTTTAGGTCCTTTCCATTTGTGCTGCTTCTGGCCTCGGTCTTCTCTATTCTGTTTTCATTCATTTATTGGAGAACTTTATTGAAGGCTTCTCATTAATTAAATGCATTGTTACTAATGAGGAACCACTGTGGGTTGGCACGGGGAGTGGGAAAGATCTACTATCAGTTCTGGGTTCCTCTCCATTGCTGTAGCCCAGGGAAGCTAGAGATGGCGGGATCTAGGCTCAGGACTAAGGGCGAGGAAAGCAAAATGTCTAGGGTGCACATTTAAGGAAGCTCTCACTCTCAGGCGTGTGCAAGTGTATTCTGGACAGAGTTTTTATCCAGTCCTCCGAGTTCATTGCTTTGGATAACCTGAGAATATAGATCAGATAGGTTAGTACAGGCACTGGCCATTTCAACTATAAAACAAAGTTTTAGAGTTAGTACTTTTATATTCTGCACAACCAACCACAGAAGCATATACTCATATTTAATATAGACTGGGGAAATGGTAGCCATTATATGGTACACGGACAGGGTGAGGGAGTTCAGAATACAAGATTGTTTTTTTCCTAGATCTTCCCATACAGTAAGGGGAGAGAAGAAACATACTAATCCAAACTTCGTCCCCAATTTGGAGGTGTTTAGATTCAGGCGCTTCCTCTGGGCTGTGGATCTTTGATAGTCTGTCCACATTTTTCTTTCAAATTATCACCGGGATCCAGATTCTCCCATTCTGCAGAGATATAGCTCAGAACATTAAATGACTTCCCAGTGACCAGCACCGAAAGAAAAGCCCTGCATAGGAAATGTGGAGAAAATAAAGAGCTTTGGCAGTGATTATATAACTGAGTCTCAGATATAAAAGGAAGCTACATCAAAGGGGAATGTTCCCTAACAGAGCAGAGAAACCCTGTCTGGGAAAACAAGGAGCAAGGGAAAACAGGCACAGCTGAATTGAATACATACCTCCTCCCTCGGATTAGGTTGCCCTGTGTAGCTCAAATCAAATCAAACCTATTTGAGGAACTCCCCCATTTTAGCCTCCTTCATGAAAGGGGAACAGGAAGATGAGTAAAACGAGGTTGCTGATTTAGGACTCAGTGTAGGGCCCTTTCAGTTATGAGGAGATAGTCTAAATTTTATAATATATGTAAATGCTAAATGTCAGGAGAGTTCTTACCTCTGATTGGGGAGGGTTAGGAGGCATCAATGAGAGGGGAGGAGCAATTTGAAACTTTATTTTCAGAATACAACTATCCGCTTTTAACTTTAAATGCTATGCTTGCTAGCTATAAAAAATTCAAAGACCACGAATGTTAAAATATAAAGTGAAAGTCTATTCCATGCTCCTGGCCCCAGAGGAAACAACTCTTAACAGTTTGGTATATATCCATCCAACATTCCTGTGCCTTAAACATGTTTTATTTGTTATGAATTAGTTAGGGTTCTCCAAAGAAACAGAACCATATATATATATATATATGGAGGAAGGGAGGGAGAGAGGGAGAATTGGCTCACATTTTTGTAAGTTCCCAGTTCGGCAGTTGGCAAGCTGGAGATTCAGGAGGGCCGATGGTGCGGTGCCCGTTCCACAGCTGGCCGGCTGAAGTCCCACGGAGAGCTGGTATTTCAGGTTGAGTCCTAAGGCAAGAAAGACTGATGTGCCAGCTCAAGGCTCTTACTACGTCTTTTTGTTCTATTCAGGTCTTCAACTTCTTAGATGAGACCCACTCACCTTAGGGGGGCAATCTGCTTCACTTAGTCTAACAATTCAAATGTTAATCTCATCCAGAAACACCCTCAGAGACACACCCACAATAATTTTTTACCAAATATCTGGGGACCCCTGTGGCTTAGTCAAGTTGATACATAACATCACAACATATATTTATTATATATAATAAATAGGCTCATAACATGTGAACTAACTTATAACTTCTATGCATTATGGCATTGACATTAAGAATGTGGGTCAGCATCAGTGCGCCTGGGATTGAGTTGTGACCTTGGTAAGTCACCAAATGGCTCTGAACCTTCACTTCTTTATTTGTAATACTGACCTAATAACATGATATAACTTACAGAGTTGTGATGAGAATTAAATGACATGTTGCCATTACATTGCCTAGTGGAGAATAAGCCTCCCAATGCTAGATTTAAAAAATCCTAATATATTATGAATGTCTTTGTATGTCAATAAATATGGCTATACTTGATGCATTTTTTTTCTTAAAAACATATTTTATTGATTTTTTTTTTTTTAGAAAGAGAAAGATAGAAACATCTATGTGAGAGAGAAACACATGGATCGGCTGCCTCCTGCGTGCCCCCCACTGGGGATCGAGCCAGCAACCCGGGCATGTGCCCTGACCGGGAATTGAACTGGGACCTCTCAGTTCATGGGACGATGCTCAGTCCACTGAGCCACACTGGCCAGGCTAGGTTATTTCTAATTGTTTACTGTTCTAAACCAAAAAAAGAAGTTTGCCAACTTATTTATTTAGGAGAAATTCATAAAATTAGAATGGCCGTGTTAAAAATATACTACATAGCTTCAATTTTGACTAATATTACCACATTAGTCTCCAGAAACGTTACACTAATTTATCCCTGCTGTTCCTCTCCCACAGCCCCACATTTGGGAGCATGCCTATTTTCCTGTGTCCTTGCCAAAACTAAGCACTATCAATCACTTAAATATTTGCAATCTGATATTCAAAAGAAGTGTCATTTGTTTTAACTTCCATTGCTTTTATAAATGGTAAACTTGAGCAATTGCACATACATATTGCCCATTAGTACTTTTTTTTGGCGAATTGATTCTTCATATCGACAATCCCTTTTCTAGTGAACGCTATCATATTGTTTTCTTATTGATTTTAAGTGCTCTTTCAAATTCTCAACGATATACTGATATCTAAAAATTACATGCCACTTGGTATACACTACGTGCTATTCTAAATACTTTACATGTACTCATTTATTCCTCAGAAATATCCTATAAAGTCAGTACAATTATTATTCCCATTTTACAGATGAAGAAACGGAGGCACACGTACATTAAATAACGCGCCCAAGATCTTGCCCCTGTTAAGTGGTAGAGCCAGTTGTTAACAGGCATTTTGGCTCATGGAGTGGTTAGCAGTTTGTGCTGTACCCACTCCTTTTACTGCCTTCTGACCCTTTGTCATACATGCTGCAAACATCTCTTTCCCCAATTTGTACGTATCTTTAAACGTTGTGTATAGTGCCTTTCTTCCACACAGAAGTTTTAAATTTGTATGTCGTCACATTCATCCTTCTTTTTAAGTGATTTCTTGCTGATCTTATTCTTAAGTGAAGAATAGAAATTTCCCCAGCAAAGAAGATCTTTATCTTCCATCTTAAGACAGAAAGATGGTCATGGGCAAAAGACATCATGAAGGAGTGGAAAGCAGGACACATTCAGGAATAAGTGAGGTGATCAGATGCATGAATTCTGGGAGACAAGCTTGAAGAGGTCATTTGGAACTAGACTTTCAAGAATCTTGTATGTATGGATTTTATCCTGAGGGCCGTGGAAGTGGGAGCCACTTAACTTACGTGTTGTTTTTAATCCTCACTGGAGGCTATGTTTTTATTGTTTGTTTGTTTTATTTTATTTTTAGAGAGAGAGGAAAGGAGAGGGAGAGGGAGAGAGAGAGAGAGAGAGAGAGAGAGAGAGAGAGAGAAGTCAATGTGAGAGAGAAACATTGATCAGTTGCCTCCTGTACTCACCTCTACTGGGGATCGAACCCACAACCTAGGTATGTGTCCTGACCTGGAATGGAACCTGCAGCCTTTTGGTATATGGGATTATGCTTCAATGAACTGAGCCACCCCACCAGAACATGTTTTTGCTTTTAATAAAAGTAAAACATACACAGGTATAGAATGGTATAAAATAAAAATAAATATTTTCCAACTGAGACTCCCCATACACCTCACATATTCCCAAGATGTAAGCTTCTTTTATGTGTTTCTGTTTTTGGTTCTTGAAATTATCACCATAATTCTAAAGAATATACTTATAATTATATTGATTTTTTTCAGATAGAGTGGAAGGGAGGGAGGGAGAGACACACAGAGAGAAACATCGATGTGAGAGACACACATTGATTGGCTGCCTCCCGAATGATCCCGACCAGGGCCAGGGATCCAACCTGCAACCCAGGTATGTGCCCTTAACCGGTAATTGAACCTGAGACCCTTTGGTCCGAGGGCCAACACTCCACTTGCTGAACCAAACTGGCTAGGGCTATACATACATTCTTTTATTGCTCATTTATATCAATTAAAAATATATGCCCTATCTGGTTTGACTCAGTGGTTACAGTGTTGGCCCAAAGACCAAAGAGTCTCGGGTTCAATTTCTAGTCAAGGGCACATACTTCGGTTGCAGGTTTGATCCCTGGCCCCAGTTGGGGTCATGTGGGAGGCAACCAACTGATGTGTCTCTCTCACGTCGATGTTTCTCTCTCTCTCTTCCTCCCTCTCTCCCTCCTGCTCTATGTGAAGATAAATGCAAAAATGTCCTCAGGTGAGGATAAAAAAAATATCCTTGGGTGAGGATTAAAAAAAAATTTATACACACACACACACACACACACACACACACACACATACACACATCTTTTACTTATTTTCCATCAATTTTTAAAAGTAACTTCTAATTCTCCATTATGTAAAATGAGAGAAGTTACCATCCATAAACTCTTCATCTCTTATCACTTTGCTTCATTTCTTAGCTTCTGATGGCTTATCCTTACTTTGATATTATCAGGATTGATAACATTTACATTTTGTTCTGTACAGTAAATATTTCATATTTTTTCATATACCTTAGAACAAATAGATGATATTTATAATATTGTGATTAAGTGAATATTATTTACTATGACCCAAGTTGTATGATTAGTATCCAAAATTGGAAAATGTAATACTATATTGCTAAATCAGTGCTGCCCCAAAGAGAATATTCCAACTGTCAAGGTCAAATGGATTGTATTGTCTTAAACTCTGACAACTACTCAAAATCATGGCAAATTTAATTTGCTTCATATGTGGACCAAATGACTCTCCCCTCTACAGTATCTGATGTTCTTTCTTTTTTCTACTGAGAGAAGAAATACATGCCTTTTTATGATAATAAGATCTAGCTTTGTAGTAGATTAACTGTTAAATGGAAAGAATTTTCTTCCTAAACATATTCTTCAGACTTTCTGTTCTTATTTGAATTTTTTGCTTTCTAGGCCTGCTGCCCAACTGTCATCTATGATTTCTTCTCATTGCTAGTTTCACTGCTTCTTGGATCCATAGCTTCCTCTTCCTTGGATTCTATTCTCATTTTGTTGGGCTATATCATCAAGTTAAATTTTTAAGAAGTTAAATGTGCATGAGAGTAGAGTTTTGGAATTAATGCATTTCTTAAATAATTTAATTTTGTCATTCTTGATTGAGTTTGATTGGACATGGAATTCTAGTCTGACAATCATTTCCCCCCTCAGAATACATAGACATTGCTCCATTCTTTTCTCACATCCACTGTGTGGTTGAGACTGCTTATGCCAACTGAAATTTCATTTTTGAGATAAAGTCGACTTTTTTTTGTTTTGACTTCACTTTTTTCTATCTCTGGACTTTTTAAGAATCTTCATTATCCGTGATTTTCTGAAATTTTATGGGATGTGTCTAGATGTGTTTTTTTATGCATTCATCTTACTTAGCTCTCGGAGGGCTCGTTCCAGCTGAAGTCCAGAGGCTTTCTTTAGATCTGGGGAATATTTCCCCTTTGTTTCTTAACTATCTGTGCTCCATATTCTCTGTTCCTTCCCTCAGGAACTCTGATCAGCTAAACACTAGACTTCTAAGACTGATCTATGAATTTAAAATCTTTCTCATATTTGCCATTCACTTGTCTTTTTTTTTTCTTTTGTAGCTCTTCTTTTATTTCCTTCATATTCTGTTTTTATTTTTTTGTTCAAACAGCTTTATTGAGACATAATTGTCATTTAATTATAATTGATATAATTGTATATATATAAAGTGTATAATTTGATAAGTTTTGACATATGTATACTCCTATGAAACCACCACCACAATCAAGAAAAGGAACATATCTATCACCATCAGAAGTTTCTTCTGCCCCTTTGTAATCTCTCTCTCCTGCCCTTCCTGAGACCACCTTTCCCCTTTCCCCCAAGACAATCACTCATTCGATTTTTATCACTCTAGATTATGTCCGCTGCATATTTTCTATAAATGGAACTACAGTATGCATTCTTCTTTCTCACTGACTTCTTTTACTCAGCATAATTATTCATTCATGCTGTTGTATATATCAACAGTTCATTCCTTTTAATGGCTGAGTATTATTCCATTGTATGGATGGATATGCCACAGTTGGCTTATCCACTTACCTATTAATGAACATTTTGGTTGTTTCAGTTTTGGCAAATAAAACTGCCATGAAAGGTCATGTACAAGTCTTTGTATGGTTAGATGCTTTGTCTTCTCTTGGGCACTGCCTAGGAGAGGTATGACTAGATCGTATGGTAGGTGTGTGTTTAACTGTTTATGAAACTGCCAAACTGTTTTCCAAAGTCCTGGTGCCATTTCCATCCCTTCAAATAACAATCATATTTTAAAATTCCAGTAAGTCTTCCTTGTCCTTCTTTTCTTTTCTTTCAACAGTGCCTTTGTTTAACAGCTTGTAATATCTTTTTTAAAAAAAATAAGTCTTTATTGATTTTAGAGAGAGAAAGGGAGAGGGAGAGAGAAAAACATCGGTGAGCCATCTGCTGCCTCCTGCATGCTCCCCCCTGGGGATCGAGCACACAATCAGCACATGTGCCCTGACCTGGAATCTAACTGGTGACCTCTCCGTGCATGGGGCGATGCTAAGCCAACCGAGCCACACTGGCCAGGGCAATGGTTCATAATAATTTTTTGGAATTCTCTGAGTTTCTCTTGGGATCATTTATCTAGTTGTTTACTTTGGTCATTTAAAAATGTCTGGAGATTCTTGCCTCTTTATTCATTATTTAAAATAAAGGATCAGGTTAAAATAGGTAGTAATGTATTAAAATATGGAGGATTTTATTTTGGGGTGTCAATATTAGGAGCCTTACTACTTCTTAGGCAGATGTTCAGTTTCTTCAGAGTTCTCTGATTTCTCTCTTTTTAAAAAAATTTATCTTTATTGTTGAATGTATTACAGATGTCCCCTTTTTCTTTTCTTTCTTTTTTTTTAATCTTCAGATAGAGAGGGAGGGAGGGAGGGAGGGAGGGAGAGAGAGGGAGAGAGAGAGAGAGAGAATGATAATGAGAGATATGATTCTAGAAAAAGTTCTTTTAAGTTTCTCTTGATCACAATCATCAATGGCTATTTTATGATTGTTATATAGTTGAACATATCAAAGTTTAAGAACTACAAATATAAAGGACCATGAAACTAAGCCTATTATGATTTATTTATTCATTTAACAAAAATTTGACTATCTACTTTTATACAAAGAATTATGTTTGACATTCTTGTGTTTATTATAAGCAGTTATATAAACTAAGGAGATTTGAATGACTTTTTGCAGCAGCAGATGATTTTTCTCACCTAACTCAGATTATCAACTTATGTTCTTGTTTGTTTCTGTTGTTAATCCTCATCTAAGGATACTGTTCCATTAATTCTTAGATAGAGTGGAAGGGAGGGAGGGGAGATAGAGTGGAAGGGAGAGAGAGAAACATCGATGTGAGAGAGACACATGAATTAATTGCCTCCCACATGACCCCTACTGGGGCCGGGGATCAAACCTGCAACCAAGGTATATGTCCTTGACCAGGAATCAAACCCGTGACCCTTCAGTCTGCAGGCTGCCACTCTAACCACTGAGCCAAACCGGCCAGGGCATCAATTTATTTTCTTATTGATTTTCTTATTATTTTCAATTTCCTTTCTGCATATGTACATTCTTGAGGTCTTCTACAAGTTGCCTCCTGCTTTGTACCTGATAGGTGGCTGCACTTACTTGTGTGCGACAAATTTATGTCATTTAAAAGGTATGTGGCATCGTTTTTTACCTTTGAGTGAAAATTATTGTATAACTGTCACTTGTTAGTATCATGGGACCATCCAGCTGTGAAAAAAGTTTTAAACATAACCAAGTACTCCTACCTAGAGCAAAATAATATGACGTCTTTGTTGTGAATAAGAACAGCTAGATACTGTAGCTTGTTTCCTACTAAGCACGTACTTGTTGAATATTTTGTGTTAAATTCGTCAATATGTTTGCAAGTTCTGTTCACTCCTCCATGCTGACAGGCCAGTATCATGCAGTGTTGTAATTATGTCAAGAAACCGGTGTACTCCTCTATGCATTTGGCCAATAGAAATAACTTCGTTGATCAATAAGAAGTTATAACAGAAATTATACAGGAACACATCATAGTTGGAGAGGAAAGGAGACGTGTAGGTGGCACTTCAGTCTGCATGAAAGACTCAGGAAATATAATAGAAAGTAAGTGCAAGGTAGTGAATTAGTGTCTGTGCTATTTGCTCTCTTTTTTCTTTTGTTTGTTAGAGCTTGTTCTATTTCTAAGGCTTTTGGTGGCAAGAAGGAAAACTACCATTTGACTTAAGTGAATAAAAACAATTCTAGAATGCTCTGTGTGTGATTTTTCTTAGCTATTATGGTGCTGTCTATAGTGGGGTAAGTGACAAGTCTTGGGGAAAATAATTGCTGCAGGAAATGGAAGAAAAAAAAAGAATTATTCTGATTTGTACTTATTTTTGTGATTCTTCCCATTTCACTCTTATAATTACCTCCCCACAGCATTATGGATACATTTTTAACTGTACCAGGTCATCAGGTAGAGTATCTACATGTGGGAAAATTACCAGTTCTCTTCTCACCAAAAACATCATAGTTTACCCTACCAAGTACCCCTTAAATAATCTTCCTTGACAGTCTCTTCCTGAACACCAACATGCCATGTATAGAGCTCGAAGGCTGTGCAGATACTAGCCATATATGGCTAGTGGCCACTGTATCGCACAGCACAAATACAGAACGTTTTCATTATCGCAGACAATTCTTCTGAAGAGCTTTGCTCTAAGGGAACTTTGGGGAAATGTGCTGAAGTAGAATACTCTTGTAGTCATCACTTAAGTTTTTTCTGTCTAAGAATTCCCTTCTGGGAACTATCTTTCCTCTCTCCCCAGTTCATCCATATACGTCCCATGGGGGCTGATGTATTCTTCCATGACCCTGCTATGTTTTGTCAGAGGTATCCATCTGACCCACGCTGGGCCAATTTTAGGACTTGGTGTCCTGATTGGCCTAGGTAGGGCACCTTATTTAAGTAGAGCCAATGATACTCTATCTTTTTTGGAATTTTTGGACTTGGGACCCAGAAGGCTGGCAAAATCTGTGAGCTGTAAAGCTTGGAATTTTTCAGGGGCCATATTTTCCACTATATAGATAAAGTTAGCCTGTGGTGAGCAAGCAAAATGAAGCCAACATGCAGAGAGAGGTAGAGATGAGGCAGAAAGTATAGTGGCAGAAAAGGTTCCCAAGTCTACCTGATACAGAGGTCCAGCTTTATTTCTATACACATTTCTTTATCATTAACTTTCCATTCTCCTTAAGCTAGTTCAAGTTGAGTTGCTCTCATTGGCAATGTTGCCAGGACAAATAACTAGTATTATAACCATTTCCATTACATGATTCACGAAAAAAATGTAATACTAATAGTTTTAACTAGATTTTTCATTAGATCGGTATACCTACCTACATCTTCTCAGATAATTGCAACTGCTAACAAATCTTACAGTTTAAATTGTCTCCCTTACTCAAAGACTCAAAATCCTTGGATAATATAATTTAACACCTACTAAATTTTTAAAAAATCCTTACCTGAGGATATTTTTCCATTGATTTTTAGAGAGAGTGGAAGGGAGGGTGGGAGAGAGAAAGAATGAGAGAGAGGGAGGGATACATTGATCAGTTGTCTCCAGCATGACCCCAAAGGGGGCCGGGAATTGAACATGCAACCCAGGTATGTGCCCTTGACTAGAAATGAAACCCTCAACCCTTTGGTCCATGGGCTGACACTCAAACTGCTGAGCCAAACTGACCAGGGCCCTACTAACATTTTCAAAATGTTTTTTGTATAGGTACTTGTTAAATCTTCATTTTTTAAAATTAATTTATTTATTTTTGTTACAGATGGTTCTCCTTTTTCCCCCTTTGACACCCTCCTCCCAACTCCCCCGCCCAGCATAGTTGTCTATGTCCATTGGTTATGCATACATGTATATAAGTTCTGCAGTCTATCTCTTCCCTCCCCCTATCCTCCTCTTCTGAGGTTTGTCAGTCTCCAGCCCACATCCATGTCTCCAGGTCCATTCTGTTCATCAGTTTGTTTTGTTCATTATATTCCATAAATAAGTGAGATCATGTGGTATTTGTCATTCTCTGATTGGCTTATTTCGCATAGCATAATACTCTCCAGGTCCCCCCATGTGTCTCAAAGGGAAAGAGATCTTTCTTTCTTACAGCTGCATAGTATTCCATTGTGTATATGTACCGTATATCTATTCATCTATTAATGGACACTTGGGCTGTTTCCAGATCTTAGCAATTGTAAATAGTGCTGCTATGAACATAGGGGTGCATATATTCTTTCTGATTGGTGTTTCAGCCTTCTTAGGATATATTCCTAGGAGTAGGATCACTGGATCAAATGGTAGTTCAATTTTTAAAACACCATATTGTTTTCCATAAATCTTCATTTTTATATACACAAGTATATATTGCTAGATATTATTTTCTTCATCCTTTCTAGTGATTTTGGTATTTTTCAATTGAATAGCTGAAATAAAGGAAGGTTCCAACTTAAATAATCATTTGTTTTTTAAAAGTGTATTGGGAACTTTTGTAACTTGGAACATACTTTTCCATCAAGATAGTTTTGCTATTGATAGTGGTAGGTTATTTTGGTTGGCACATGAAAACTACTTAACTCATGTAGGTGAAATTACCACTTTCCCTTTGAGTTGGTCTTTCCACATGATTTGCCTTCAGTATTTTCTTTTTCCACTAATATTTCAGCCACACCACTCGATAAATTAAGTTTTGTTGTCCTCCTGGAAGTCAAACAATCATTTTAAATAATATTTCTATTAAATATTGAGTTGAAACTTGAAATACTAAAAACACATTTCCATTTCCTAGTCTCAGAGAAAGGAATTACTTTGACTTTTTAAATTTTTCTTTTCCCATTTCAGCCCCTAACTACCTCCACATCGCATGATGGGTAAATTAGGTAATTACTTGAGCCGTATGCATGGAAACTGTTTTTGAAAAATAATTAATTAATAGAGAACTAAAAATGAAGTTCTTGAACATCATCCCCTAGTGCATAGAGCCGTATAGAGTAAAGATAGTTTAGAGGTATAAGGTCAAAATTAGAAAAAAATTGTGTCATTAGGTAGGATGTATATAGTTAATAAGATATACGTAAAACATTTAAATTATAAATACTTGATACTCCTCCAAATTAAAAGTATTAAACCAATAGCATACGTTATTTTTATTTTTTAAATAGTTTTTTTCTTTATTGATTTTAGAGAGAGAAGAAGGGAGAGGGACAGAGATAGAAACATCGATGAGAGAGAACATCGATCAGCCACCTCCTTCCTGCATGCCCCTCACTGGGGATTTGGCCCACAACCTGGGCATGTGCCCTGACTGGGCATCAAACCGGCGACTTCTTGGTGCATGGGTCAACGCTCAACCACTGAGCCACACCGGCCAATAGCATATTTTAGAAGTAGGAATATATAAGAAGCTAAATCTCAATTTCAAGTGGCTGCTAAGCAAACTCAGAAGCTATATGAAATGTCGGAAAGTTAAGGTAAGCCATATGATATTGTCCAATACTAGTCTCACTGAAATTTTCCAACTAGTATTTGGAGAGCACAATTGTTGTTTTTTTTAAAGACAATGTTAGCAGGAAGAATTCTGCATTATAATCTGGGGGGAAAAGTCAACAATATTTAATAGCCTTGGCTTAAATGCCCAGATATGACAAGTTTGAAGTTCAAGTTCACCAGACACATACAAACTAATTTTCTTAGCAAACTGTAGTGATATGAACCTACAGGTTATGGATACTCACATAACTTGGCCATATATATAGTAAATTATGTAATTGGTGATGAAGTGATAAGTAAGTTTTTTTGGCTTTCAATATGAAATTTTTAAAAAGGTTGAAGAATCGGATTACTCAGAGCCAGCCAGAAACCACAACCCAGAACTGTGGTTTCAAGTTCAAACCAATGCCTGGAGTTCAAGACTGTTTTTAAAGGAGGTTGCCTGGAGAAAATAGCTTTGGCACTATATATATTTTCCTTCCATCTCACAGATTCCAATGGCGCGCGCGCACACACACACACACACACACACACACACAACTTACCTAAAATATAGACATTTTAATAGTTTTTAGTAGAATGGTATTTCATTTGATTCTTCAATGACAACTCTTGCTTATAGCCAGCTTTTGGCACAATGCCTAATTCAATAAATATTTACTGAACTAATGAAAATGGTAAAGAATGAATGTCAATTGAACATAAACTGTGACAGAGGGAGAAATTATATAAAGGCAATGAAAGTTTCTGCTCTAGATTTACAGTCCAACTTCACTTGCAGAAGTGCAAAATATTGTCTTTGTGTTACTCCTCAATAAAGCAATTTTCTTCACAAGGATCACTAACTCCCTATTCCTCAATGTTGTTTATGCCATTGATTGTGTAGGTCCTTGGCGTGCCAAATGAGGTTGAGAGTGGGATCGGTGGTTGTGGTTCAAGTACATCACGTAAAAATTAAGGGGCCAATTGTTGCTGTGTTCAGGCTTGGCCTGTGACTGTTCACAATGCTCACAGGTTTTTGAAGTTTAAAAACAGGCATGTGGCATGCTTTTTGGGCCCTTTGTCAAAACGTTTGTCTGAGCCCTACTTTTGTATGTCCTTAAATGAGGGTTTATTATGCCAACTCGTATTTGCGAGGGGAAAACCAAGCTCAGGGTGGTGGCAAGCTGAATCAGGAGCGAGGCAAAGGGGTGAAGTGTGCGGAGGAGGAGAAAGAGGAGAGGGAGGCAGAAGGAGAGAGAAGCTGCTGTCCTCAGGATCCCTCTCTCCGGTTTGCTGTTTGCCAACTAGCTGTCTCTCCACCCCACAGCAGAGATCTGAGGCGAGTATTTGGCAGATTCAGGCAAAGCAAAATAACAAAACAGACCTTCAGATGACAGGATCTTAGAGAGTCCCTGGGCGGGAATCCTTGAACCCCGCCATCTACCGAGGAGACCTGTCCATGGTACTGACCACATCCTTACCCACTCCCCTCCTGACTTGGGATGCTGCACGCAGCAGGGGAGCGGGCCCTCCGCGGTGGTCCAGGCCCAGGGAAGCCCGGGGCTGAGCAGGTCGCGCGGCCCGCACATGCTCAGTGCGGCTCGGCCGGTCTCAGGTGCGGATGCCGGGGCTCTCCGGACTGGGCACCTGTTTTGAATCACGGCGCGAGGAGCTGTGGGGGCGACGGGGTGGGGGCGGGGCGGCGTCACGTGCGGCGGCGGCCCGGGAAGGTTCCATTTCCTCGGCGGCCCGCGCCCGCGGCGCTCGGGGCCCCTCCTCCGCCCGCCCCGCCCCGCCCCGCCGCCCCGCCCGCGGCTCCCATCCCGGTCGCGCAGCCCGGCGATCGCGGGGCCGGTCCCGCCCCTCCCGCCGGCGGCCTCGGCGCGTCCTCCGCCCTCAGGCCCGCCCGCGCACCCGCGACCCAGTTGGTGCGGTCCACGGCGAGCACATCATGGCGATTGAAGGTAAGTGGAGGCCGACGCGGGGAGGCAGGGGGGACGCTCCGGGAGCGGCGGCTCGGGGGCGCCCCGAGGCCGCGGCGCGGGTGGGGCGGTCTCCTGAGGGCGGGGGGCGGGCTGAGGAGGCGCCGGGGTCCCGACCGCGTCCCGACCGCGTCCCGGGAGGCGGGTGGGCGGAGCGGCGCCGCGGGTCCGCCTGACTCGCGCTCGGCCCTCGCGGGTCCGTCGGCCTCGGGCCGTGGCCCGGAGCGGGGAGGAGCGGTCCGGCTGACGGGTCCAGCGCCGGGGCCGCCGCTTGCTCCTGGCGGCGCTCCGGTGTGGTGGTGCAGACCCCGCGGGACGGGCTGGGGAGCTCCAGACCGCGGGGTGTACCCCTTTCCATGGACCTCGCTCCAGCAAACCGTCCTCCCGCAGTACCCGCCTTCCTCCCGAACTGGGCGTCCAGTTTTGCTGTCCCAGCCCTCGCTCGCCTCGGTCCTTGCTCTGGAGCTGGTGCTGGCTGCATGCGCTCTTCGGCCATTCCCCTTCTGTTGGCTGTTGGAGGGGACCAGGAAATTTGCAGTGAGGTTCATTTCCTCCGCAAGTGGTTTTTTCCTAACACTCTAAACTGCCTTTTTTTCCTCTATGAAAGAGGGGTAGACACATCTTCACAGCAAATACACACCCTTAGAGTCCTGTGTATATTTCAGTCCATTAAGTGTTCTAGTGCCAACAGTACTCATTTTCAAAAAGGAGTTTAATAAATTAAGTTCCTAGATAAGGTAGTTGGCATTAAAGTGTATTCTTCTCTTGTTTCAAAAACATGTAACTGGACTGAAGTGTTGTGTACATTTTGCTTGTTTTTAATGTGGATATTGTGAAAATTAGTATCACACGTCTGGGATACTTAGGTGAAAGACTGCAGCATTTCCAGCTCCTGTCTCTTAGATGAACTCAAACAATGAAAGGAGTTTGTAAATTTCCGTGTGTGTGTGTGTGTGTGTGTGTGCTCATCTGTACAGATGTGCAGGGTACCTATACTGTATCGTTATTAGCCTAAATTTTATGTGATCCCTTTAAGTAAAACTTTTCAAAGCACTTTCCATCTAGCTGATCAGTCACTAGTGTACATCTTGGTGGCTCCTTGGACTCCAAAATTGCTTTAGCTGTGTGTTTGCATTTATCTTATTTACTTAAGAGATTGATTGGACATTCAGACAGTTTTAAATATCTACTTTAGCTAAAATGATGGAGAGCATCAGAAATATTTACCTGTAATCCTTGATATTCTTGTTATCCAGACCAGTCATTTCAACCTTTTTTCCTCACTATATTTTTTACTAGAGGTTAAAAATCAAGAAGCCAGTCCTGGTCAGTTTGGCTCAGCGGTGCATCAGCCTGCGGACTGAAGGGTCATGACTGAAGGGTCATGGGTTCGATTCCTGATCAAGGGCACATACCTAGGTTGCAGGTTCGATCCCCAGCCCTGGTAGGAGTCCTGGTCCTGCTGGAGGCAACCAATCGATGTGTGTCTCTCACTTCAATGTTTCTCTCTCTCTCCCCCTCCCTCCCTCCCTCCCTCCCACTCTAAAAATTAATGGGAAAATATCCTCGGGTGAGGCTTAAAATAAATAAATAAAACATTCAGTTACTTCATTCTCCTAATTCAGTAGACTTATTGAGCACTAGTTGTACTCAGTGTTCTGTGCTAGACACTGTGGGCCTATAAAGATGAATAAGGCCACATTTCTGACTTCAAGAAGCACATGTTCTAGTGAGGGAGACAGATAATTGTAACCATGCAATTACAATATAGTGTGAACACCAAGAGATGGGTCATTCTTCTTTTGTATAAAACATTCAATGATGTTGAGTTTATTGAATTTATATGCCGATAAACATTGAACAGTATATGTCAGTGTAGAACTATAATTTTTTTTTTTTTTGTCAATCCTCACCTGAGGATATTTTTTCCATGGATTTTTAGAGAAAGTGGAAGGGGAAGGAGGAAGGGGGAGAGAGAGACACACACACACACATTGATTGTGGATCCAACCTGCAACCCAGGTATGTGCCCTTGACCAGGAATCAAACCCATGACCCTTCAGTGTGCAGGCTGACACTCTAATCACAGAGCCACACTGGCCAGTGCAGCGTGGAACTATAGTTCTTACAGCTCATAAAGTCTTTGGATTTGACCAAAAATCTGCCATTCAGTAATGTCTATCTATATACTCATTGTAGTTCTGCTTTCTGGAGCAATAAATTACAAGTCCACTGTTCTCATGTGCATGACATCTCTTCTCTCATTTGAATACAACTCTTAAGCATTTTCTTTTCTAGACAAAAATATCAAATTCTTCCTCTGGATGGTCTGTAGTTGTATGTTTCAAAATTTGGAATATGATATTCTATTCCAGATGTACTATTGAATAGTATACATTAAAACTTATACCACTCCCTGACCTGTGGATAATGCTATTAATGTAGCTTAATATTAGAATAGCCTTTTTGGAATAGCTTGTGGGCTTAGGGTGAAGTTGCAGTCAACCAAAACCACAGAAAGAATCTCTTTCACCTGGACTCCTTTTAAGTCATGTATATTTAATCCCTTGTCTAGATGACCAGTGTTTTGAATTGAAAAACAGATCATTTATATCTGTTAAGCATACTCTTATTAGCTCTGGCCCAACATTTTAGCCATGAATTTAGACTTTTAAGTACTAAGGGTCACTTTTATTTCCTCCTCTATGTAAAATTCTTACTTTACAATACCAGGTAATCATTCATTTTCTTTTATCAGATAGGTAACTACTAATCAGGTACTTCAAACAAATATAATAAGATAGTGGTGTTACCACACTGAGCTAACATAATTTCAGTAAGAGGTGAAGAATTTAGTCCTATCATATGTAAAGGTACAAGTTTTAAAAGGCATTTTGAAATATTAAGAGTAGTTTACAGATCCTTATTGTTACCCTAAATGTCTGGTGATATCAAGTTGAGAATCATTGGTTTAGCCAAGCTCAGAGGTTTTCATCTGATGTCACACATAAACTAATTACTAAAATTCTGCGGCACACCAAAAAAATTATTTTTGCCGATCTGACAAAGAAATAGGCATAATTTTGACTGATTTGCAAAATACTAATACTAATATTACTAAATACTGTATCTACCTTTTTTGCTTCAAAGTGACTTTTTAAATTTTTTTCTTCATTGATTTTAGGAATAGAGGAAAACAGAGAGAGAGAGAGAGAGAGAGAGAAACATCGATGAGAGAGAACATCGATTGGCTGCCTCCTGCATGCCCCCCACTGGGGATTTGGCCCACAACCTGGGCATGTACCCTGATTGGGAATTGAACCAGCGACTTCTTGGTGCATGGGTTGACACTCAACCACTGAGCCACACTGGCCAGGCAAAGTGACTTAAAAAAATCAGGTGCCTATAGTTGTATTTAAGGATTTCTTGTACCAAGAATTGACCAATCAGATGCAACCTTGTCATGTGATGTGATCAGGAAGATGCAACTCTATGACCTATATACTTATAGTTCATGATGGGGCATTTACACTGGACAGCTATTGTTGTGTTGGTTGTTGTCTTTTTTTTTTAAATTCAACAGTCTAAGGGAAAAGAGGTCAATGCCCCTGACTAAATAGTCAGGTATTGCATTTTTAAAAATTCTTGAGGCACACCAGTTGAAAATCGCTGGCCTAGTCTATCAAAACCTGTAATTTTTATCCAGTGTATTAACTCCTCTAGTGTTGGCTTCTGTCAGTCTGACATTGTTGACTATTTTCTATTTTTGGAAGTTTTCTCTCCCTCTCTTGATTAATTACTTCTCCGTCTTCTCTTCATCACCTAATATTCTTTGTGTTTTCATTCCCAACCCTATTCTCATTCTACTGTATACACACTGCTGTAATTGCATGCATTGAATAATTTTCTAATCACTTGTTTATAAGTTTGTATCCTACGACTGACTGTAAATTCTTAGAGGATAACGTCTTATTTGTTTTTGTACTCCTTAGATTTCTTACTGTATCTGAATATAGTATATATATATATATATATAGATCCTAGAAGTTTGTTTTTAAATCAGTTCCTAATAACAGATGTTGTGTTGTCACTATTTTCTCTTTCTAAAAAATGGTAAATCATTGCCCTGGCTGGTTCGGCTCAGTGGTTAGAGCGTCGACCCGTGGACCAGAGAGCCCCAGGTTTGTTTCCCGCTAGGGGCACGTACCTCGGTTGCAGTTTGTCCCTGGCCCCGGTTGGGGTTGTGTGGGTGGCAACCACTCGATGTGTCTCTCACATCGATGTTTCTCTCTCCTTCTTCCTCCCTCTCTCCCTCCTGCTCTATCTGAAGATAAATGCAAAAATGCCCTTGGGTGAGGATTTAAAAAAAAAAAAAAGGTAAATCAATGGTTCCAATGTGTTAGGTTTCATTAAGATTTTACTGCATATATAAAATATGCATGTAATCATTTTACATATAATCATTACAATAAAAGCTTGTAGTGTTTTATTTATAGTAATTTGTCCAATCTTATATAGGCATTTTCACGTTAGGTAGTAACTGGCTAGGATTTGCAGCAGAAAGAATGAAGTCAGCTAAATGGAAA
Organism: Tadarida brasiliensis; assembly: GCA_030848825.1. Taxonomy (NCBI): domain Eukaryota; kingdom Metazoa; phylum Chordata; class Mammalia; order Chiroptera; family Molossidae; genus Tadarida; species Tadarida brasiliensis. The sequence goes on from CM061275.1 coordinate 34,700,318, forward strand.
TCGAATCCATGAAGACAATCTATACTGCTACACACATGCTATTTACAAACATTGTATTCGATTTAAAGAAAGCAATAATGCAAATAGTATTACTCAACAGATTATATAAGTCAGTGTCTCTGCTTTCTACCCTGGAAAATACTGTTGTATTCTAATAACCACCTAAAACAACAAAAAGTGAAATCCAGTTATTTCTCTAGTGTTCTGTACATTTTTCTAATTTTGTTTTGTGAATTAGAAGAGGAACCTTAAATAAATTGTAAATTACTAGAAAGTACTTGCAGAGGTCTCTGAAGAAAGCTAGTATCCTAACATGTCTTAAATCTCTGTGGAACATTAGAAATTTATTGCTGCCTAAAGTCCAAGTGTCCATGTAGGAACATCATCGATTGAATTGTAAATCCTCTCAAAATAAACTGTTCAAAAAATTGCCTCACTCTGCCACAGACTGTGGACAGGTGTTGACTCTCTAATTATATTGTCCCCTGTTACAATGTAATAGTATCTCCCTAATAATAATATGGAAAGCAAAAAGAAAGTGTGGTATTTTCTCTCAAGACTAATAATATAACATGTTTGTATGGTGTGTTTTTTTTATTCAGTATTTCAAATGGCTTTTGGAAGTCCAAATTCAACCTTGGAAATTAACTTAGAACCACAACGAATCTTCAAGGGAACGTCAGAACTGTACTGATGATTTTAAAAATATGTGTGAAAGTGTATGGTTAACTATAAGGTACATTCTGAATAAACAGTATATATATACACACACACACAATTCTCTCTAATTCTTTTACAGTTTTATTTATTTTCTCTGTTGATTTTTTTTGAGAGAGAGAGGAAAGGGGAGAGAGAGATAGAAACATTGATGTGAGAGAGAAACATAGATCAGCTGCCTCCTACACGCCCCCTACCAGGGATCAAGCCCAAAACCCTGGCGTGTGCCCTGATCAGGAATTGAACCAGTGACCTCTTGGTACATGGGACAATGCTCAATCCACTGAGCCATACCAGCCGGGCTTCCTTTACAATTTTATTTATTTATTATTTTATTTCATTTTTTTAATGCTCACCCGAGGATATTTTTCCATTTATCCTCAGATAAAGTGGGAGGGAGGAAGAGAGAGAAACATCGATGTGAGAGGGACACATCGACTGGATGCCTCCTGCACAACCCCAACCAGGGCCAGGGACGAACACAAGCAAGGTAGTACGTGCCCTTGACCGGAATTGAACTGGCGACTCTTTGGTCCGTGGGCCGATGTTCTAACCGCTGCACCAAACCGGCCAGGGCTATCCTGAGGTTTTAAATAATGTGGATTTGCATTTTACAAAGATAACTAGCAATAGTTTAGAAAATAGATTGGAAGGAACTTTGAGACTGATGCTAAGAAGACAAGCTAGGAAACTAATACAAGTCTCTTAATGAGAGATAGGGAATAAACTGAAATACAGATACTAAACCTCATAAATTAATTTGAGATGTAGAATTGGCAGAACTTAGTGATCAATAAGATGTGGGGGTGAATTATATCATAATTATAATCAATCTGGATTCATTTCCAGATTTGTAACTCGGATGTCTGGTTATATAAAAATGCCACTGAGATGGTAAATTTGTGTGGAGTAGGGAGTATGGAGGCTGGGATGACAACTTTAGTTTAGGACATTCTGAATGTCCCAAGCTAAATAAACATTGTGGATTGCTATCGGACATCCAAAATATCTTACTACTGTCTGGAAATACAAACTTGGAAATTTCTGTGTACTTTTAATTTATTAATTAAGAACTTTTAATTTATTGCTTCAGAAAGCAGACTGGGATAAGCAGAAAGACAGAAGTCACTGAATAGCAGATTTTTGGTCAAATATCTGGGCAATGAATACAGTTAATGTAGATAATGTATAAAATTCCATTATAACAATTCAAAAACCGTATGTTGAATACATTGTATATATATATAAAACAGTTTCTTATTTTCACATTTTAGGGCTGTATTAGAATTGGCATTCAAAGTAATATTGTGAGTCATCAAGAGGTAGAGGGTTTTAATGACATATTAAATTACCTTCAGGATTCTGAACTTACTATGCAATAATGCGTATTAGTAGCTTTAAAAAATGACCTGGTGCAGTAGTCAAAACAAAAAAAGTGTACTCAGTTAACTAGAAAATTAAGTAGAACGCCTTTTTGTGAGCATATATTATTCAGGGTTATGGCATTATCTTAATGAGCGTCTAATACTCAAAAATATAATTAAAATACTGAATTAAAAAGTGGCTCAAAAGTGGGAAAAGTTGATTATATTTATGAACAATAAATTTACCTCATAGAAAAAATGATCAAATAAATTCATAGGAATGTATATGGATCAAAAGGGATACTTATGGATTCCAAACAATATTTAGAATGCTTTGAAAATTATAAAGTGCTCCTAGGTATTGTTTTGAAAAGAGGTATACTTGGTTATTTATATTTTTTTATCCTTACCCGAGGACATTTTTGCATTTATCTTCAGATAGAGCAGGAGGGAGAGGGAGAAAGAGAAAGAGAGAAACATCAATGTGAGAGAGACATCAAGTGGTTGCCCCCCACACGACCCCAACTGAGGCCGGGGACAAACTGCAACTGAGGTACGTGCCCTTAGCGGGAACCGAACCCGGCACTCTCTGGTCTGTGGGCTGACACTCTAACCGCTGAGCCAAACCGGCCAGGGCTAGTTGGTTATTTTATGTGATGCTGAAGTGGTGGTGAGTATGTGTCTTAAAATTTAGGCTGTTACTGGATAGGAATATTACAGATTAAATGAGTTTATAAAAGTAAATATAGAAAAGACTAAATCATACTGTTTTAACTCTACAGTAATTGCTTAGTAACAACAAAAAAGTAAAGGAATTCTAATTTGGGAGGATAATTCTCAGAGAGTTGGAAACCTGAAAGGCTTTTTTGTTTGTTTGTTTTTTAAGAAAAAATCTAAAAAGACAAGTAAGAAGTATGAGAAGATTAACATTTACTTTGGCATATTTACACAAGGTGTTTGAAGTTAAATAATTGATACTGTGGAAGAGAAGAAGGCATACAGAATCTCCTCTGTTTCCAGGGCAAATCTAGGTTTTCTCTGAATTTTGTATTCTACTTATGAGGAATTAACGTATTTTGGGTGCTCACCGTGGGCCCAGGCATCCATCCATCATGTCAATTGAGGCTAGAAATGCGTGGCACTACTTCTCCCTCTCGACTGTGCAGACATCAGTTTTGTTAAAGTTTTTTTCCCCCCTGCCAGTTGTGGACTTGGCTTCAGAATCATTCTCAACTTTGCCCTCTTACCTCCACCCTAGCAGCGACTTTTGCAGAACTGGTATACAGGATAAAAACGATTTTCTATCCTGGGGTGATTATTATTACTACTTTACAAATGACTTTAGTTATTTTTACTTTTTTCCTTACTCCAAAGATTAACAAGCATAAGGTTTACAAAGACAATACTAGGTGATGCTGACTTTAAAATGGAAGAAACCATAATCTTTCTATAACACCGTGTTTTCCATTAGGGACTGAAATTGGTGTTATTCCTTGGAGGACTTAATTAGAGACAAAACTAAAAAGTGTCTAGTGATTATTGACTGGTTGAGGGAAGTTGGCAATATTAATAGGAAATATTTAAAGTTTCATGCTTGTTATATAGAGTACAGGTGTCTGCTTAAGAATGAGCTATAACAGCTTATGAGTGTCAGCTGGGCATTAATTTAAAGGCTGTGACTACATTAATGCATATGGTTTGGAGACAGACCTTCGGATGGGATGGTTGCAGAGTTTGAGAAGAAATGAATAGAATCTGTACATTGTAGTGATTTAGGCCAATGGTAAAAATAAACACGGTAGAAAAAATAAAGTCAGTTTTAAAAAGGACTCCTAGATCCAGTTTGAAGGAACTCAGTCTTTGAGTTTAATTCCACTTTTGTTTCTCTGGGTATATTTTTAAGGGACTCCAACATCACCACATTCTTTCTTTCTATAGACATGTGGTAAAGTACATACTTTAGAGTAAGCTCCTCCCCCCTTAAAAAATTCCCAGTTCCCAGGCACTGTCTCAAGTATGTGCACAGTGTTCAGATACAAGCACACACATGGACACATTCACTGCACACGTGTGTGTACCCAAACACATCTATGTCCTCTTACACCATGTACTTATGCCAATTGTAGAGGATTATGCCAGTTTACATTATGCTCCTACATGGGTTTTTGCCTGAAGGAAAAAATGGTAACTGTGACTAAGCTTGTCATTTTGTAACTATTTCTCATCTCATGTTCATGTTGCTGAGATGATTATTTCAAGAGCATTGCTACTATTATCCCTAAGAAGTTTTGAGAAATTTGCCTTTATTTAAGTTACCTTAATGGTTTAGAAAACAATTGCATAATTTTTTATAAAAATGAAGAAAAATCAATTTTTATTTTCTCACTCTGTTAAACCTAGTATTCTCATTATTTTTTCTGACAGTTAACTAGTGACCCTGGGCAACTTTACTTAACCTTTAGTGCCTTGGTTTGTTTGTCTATAATGAGCTGGACAACTTTGTTTCTAAGTTCAAGGGTCTTATATTCTGTTATTCTAATGTGATCTCCCAATTCTTTATTTATTATTGTTATGTCTTTGAAGTAAATTTGATGTGTGAAAAATTATATTTATACAAGAGTTCATTTAAGGGATGATTACTTATTTTAGTGGAAGATTCTTCTCTTTCTAAAGAGATTGACTGATTAAGTGATCATTCTCTCAAAGTGCTTTAGCCACTTCTTGATTTTTGGAGGTTCCTCAAGAAATTGAAAACAGAACTACTGTAAGATCTAGCAATCTCTCTCCTAGGTATAATGTCTCCAAAGGTAATGAAAACAGTGTATTGAAGAGATACATGCACTCCCATGTTTATTTCAATCTTGTTCCCAATAGCAAAGATATGGAAACAACCCAAGTGTCTCAGTAGATGAATGGATAAAGAAGATGTGGTATATATAGGCATACAGTGGAATATTAGACATGGGAAAGAAGGAAATTCTGCCATTTGCAATGACATGGATGGACCTTGAGGGCATTATGCAAAGTGAGAAAAGTCAGACAGAGAGAGACAGATACTGCATGATATCACTTATATGTGGAATCTAAAAAAGTCTAACTCATAAAAACAGTGGTTATCAGAGGCTCAGGGGTGTGGGAATTGGGGAGCTGTTGTTTAAGGATATAAACTTGCAACCAATAGATAAATAAGTCCTGGAGATTAACGTATGGTATAGTGATTATAGATAATAATATTGTATTATAAACTTCAGAGATGCTAAGAGACTAGATCTTAATTGTTTCCACCATAAGAAAAATGGTAATTATATGACATGATAGAGATATTATCTAATGGCTAAGGTGGTAATCATATTGCAGTTGCAAATGTATCCAATCAACAGGTTGTACATCTTAAACTTACACAATGTTGGATGTCAAATACATTTCAATAAAAATAATAATTCCCCTATATATTGGATGTACGTATTTGATTATAATTGTATCAAATTACCACACTGTACACTTTAAATATCTTACAATATTATATGACAGATGTATCTCAATAAAGCTGTAATAAGAAAAATCAGTAGTTATTCCCCTTGAGTATTATATTCTTAAAATCAGAGAACCACTTTTTGGATTACCATCATATCTAAGTCAGGGTATGACTTGCTTTTTTTTTTAGAAATTGGACATTTTTCTTGGAAACTTTCCCGATCTACTTTTAGAGATTTTTTTTTTTAAAGGCATTAAATTTGTAGCCTTTGACTTGCAAACTTACACAAATGCATATTTTGTTTCCTAATACTCTTCCTGGTCTTAGGAAGGACTGAGGATAAAGGGAGTATTGATTTGAGTGTATTATAATGAAGTTTATTTAACATTTTGAGGGTTTTTTTTTTTTTTTTACTTTTAAAAGTAAGGTTTCCCCCTCCCCCCAATTTTACTGTATTGTCTGGTGTTTATTTGTCTTTAATACTCCTTTCCATTTCAGTCATAATAGTGACTGCTCTTGAGTCCCACATGTACGTCAGTGAAATCTCACTTGTTAGAATTTTCAGACCAAATATCAGGAATTGCAGAGCACACTCTTACTTGCTTTTTCTAGTTATGTGATTTTTGTGCATACTTTGGCAGATTGGACAGTTACAATTGACTCTAAAATATACTGATTATTGACTTAGCTTTTTATTTATGCAATTCTTTCATTTGCTATAGGTAACTTGAATACTTTTAAAAGTGGGAGTTAGTTTTTATTTACGTTGTGCAGTATGGAGAAAAATCTTAGAATATAATGATTTTTATTGTTACTACTAATACTAAACCTTATAAAAAACTATGTAGTTACATTTAAGATTAGATATGTATAGTAAAACCTAACCAATTTATATTAAATATGGGGCAAGTCTTATTTTAATTATAGGCTTTAGAAAGTGCAACCTTGTTACATGAATTAAGTACCTAATTCACAGGCCTTAATGACTATATAAGAAATATTTCTGTGCCTACACAAACATCAGTGATGGCATCAATATATGTAATAGTTATATTATTGTTACTACATGATTATTCTAAGTTTATTGAAGCTTGTTTCTAATGATTTGGTAAATATTCCCCTTCCAGTCATTTGACTAGTGTCTTCTCCATTTTAAAGATATGTGCTGTATAGGTGTGGTTCATTGTGGCCCTTCAGCAAGTAATTATTGGTTGCTCACTGGTTATAATCAGTTAATAAGGTCTCACTAAGGTCGCTGAAAAGTAATTATTTTATAATCATAGCTAAATTAGGTGCTTTTTCTTGCTGACTCTATTCCTGATAACCAGTGATTAGTCCATAGTGTTGATAATAAAGAAGCAGTGGCATTGTTACAACCAAGTTAGAATGTAGACCTAACCTACTTTAGTGATAGAAATACTGTTTTCTCATTTTTATCTTGCTTTCTGGATGACCTACTTTTTTTTTTTAGTGGACAATCATGGTTTTTATTTCCCATCTTACTGCTATAAGATATTTCTATTTCTTATAACTTAACTGTTCGTAATGAGCTTTATAATGAGCTAAGGTGATTAAATTATTTAACATTTATACTATGCAAAGTTTAAACATAATTTACAGCATAATTATAAGGTCATGAATATATAGGACACTACAAAATTTTGTTCAGCTTACATTCATTAAAGTAGTGGCACTATGTTTCAGAGTGAAGGAAATACTATTTCTATGGTAGGTAATAATATTACTCTTATGATAAAATAATTTTAGATAATAATAATTACGACAAAATAAGTTTTGGGTAAATTTTTTAGTTTTTATCATACTATTTCTTTACAAACTTTGTGTTGTTATTACAGATGTATAAGAGTGGGTAGCTGGAGAGTGGGGAAAGGATCATGTTTCATTTTATGCAATGAGCATGTGTGATCGAGTATGAATAGTGTTTTTACAGAGTTGACCCTTCCATAATAGCTTACCTGTATATATTAAGGCTCAGACACAGAAGTGGGTCCTCCTTTGCAGTGCTTCCTTCTAGATGAGGTGAAGAGGTGCTTTGGAAATGGTGATATGTTTCTGCTCTTGGGAAGCTTGCCATTTAAAATAAATACTTGAATGAAGCCTCTTCATTCCAAGACTTTATAAGATCTTAACTTATGGCTTCAGGAAAACTCTCAATATCAGGTTATCATATTTATATAAGGAAGTTTAAAGAGAAGAATTAACAAACTTTTCCTGAGTGAATTTCTGGAAGCTAATTGGTTCTTTGTAACAGTCAAAGTCAGGTTATTTTCTGTTTTTAACTTCTAACAATTTTTTTTTCAAGGCGGAGAAAGAACCTGTGGAGTACATGAACTTATCTGTATTAGAAAAGGTAAGTCAGTGCTCTGCATGGATATTTAAATGCAAAATGAACAGTTTACAATGTATGATAAATTTTAGTAATATGGCAGATAATTTGGACTCATAAAGTGTAAAATTTAATAAATATTAATATTTGTTATTTGTATTATAGCTGTAAGCATCCATAAAGTACACATTGCTTATTATGTTGTTATTGAGTGTTATTACTTTGGATTTAGTGTTGATGGGCTGTGAAAGCCTGGTTTCTAGCATATTGGTTATTGGACATGGTGAAGAGGCAAAGAATGGAGGGTTTGATTTTTGTTCCCTTTCAGAATCTGGAATCTGAGTGCATGCTGATCTTCCATTGACCTCTGTTCTATTACTGTACCCCATCAGAGAGATGTGAGGAGTTGTTGAAATTCAAATCGGGAACATATCCAAAGACCACAACATCTTTTGACACCTACAACTGTCTGTGCTTCCTTAGAAGGAGCCACCTGCAACTGGGTGGTTCAACAGGGTTCCCCAGGGAAGGTAATTCATTTATTAGGTGGGAGGCAAGGTCAGGAGAAACTTGGGAGTCCCCACACTCACAAATAATCACAAATCCATGAAATGGTGTGAAGAAAAGAAAAGATATACCTGGGGAGGTCAGCAGAAGAAATCCTCATAACTTTACTACTTTTTTCTCTTTTTAATCTTGAGGGACTTTCTTTTTCTTGCATCTTTCTTGAAAACTTACTTGGCCCTCCTGAGTCTGGCCACCTAGCTGCACTCACCTCCCTAATATTTCACCCTAAGGAGTGGTGTCAGTATATGTGATACATGAGTATGATTGGCATGTCAGGGAAATGTCGGCATATTTCCAGTAAGTCTTCAACAGGTCTGAAAAGCCTCAGCTTCTTCAGTGTCGGAAAAAATCCTTTTTAGGTGAATTGGACGTGATCATACTAGTTTGTGTCATTGCTTGCAATTGCTGTTCATATAAAAGCATTCTCTTTTCTTTATAATAAAGTGTAGTTTATCTGTATACCTCTTCTCTGCTACCACAAAGGAGAAAATTGAAATCAGTTCTCTGAAATCTCAGATTTAGGGTTGTGATTTTTACACTATTGTTGGTTTGTGTTTCTTATCTAAAATGGAGGAGAGAGGGGACCAATTTATACCTTGTTTTCTTCCTCTATGTAAACATTTTTAGTCTTTTATAATATGTTAATCCAGAATTAATAAAAATGTTTTAAATAATTTCATAGTTACTACCTGTCTCACTAAAACTTCTAAAACACAATTTATTTGGACAGCAGAAGGCACTGTACAAATCAGTTGGAATCAGGAGCTATCAAAACCGTGGTTAGGTGAAGAGAGAGTCAAGAGAAGCCAGCTAGGAGGGAGGAAAATAAAATGTGCAAAGGCCTTATGTAGCTACAGTGGAGAAAACAGCGTAGATAGGGATAGGGGATGACACACTTTTTCATTGTGGCTCTTCTTGCTATTCTTAATTTTTTTTTTTTTTAATCCTCACCCGAGGACATTTTTTCATTTTTTTTTGGTTCAGATAGAGTGGGAAGGAGAGAGAGGAAGAGAGAGAGAAACATCGACGTGAACGGGACACATCGAGTGGTTGCCACCCGCACGACCAGCCAGGGCCGGGGACAAACTGCAACCGAAGTACATGCCCTTAGTGGGAACCGAACCCGGGTCTCTCTGGACCGCAGGCCGACGCTCTAACCGCTGAGCCAAACCGGCCAGGGCGCTTCTTGCTATTCTTTATTGCTGTCTCCATGCCTGTCCAGGTAGTTCTCAGACCATGCCTTGCCCAGATTGCTCTATATTAGTTCAGCCTTCTCACTTTCTTCCATTTTTCTGTAGAACTTAAAATCTGTGATTAAAATAAATTTAAAAAAATTATCACACTGTAGTCATGTCATGGAAAAGTTTCCGAGCGTCTATGTATCCCCTTAGCATTCAGTACAGTGTCCTATTCTAGTGGACGTTCCATAGGTATTTGAATCTTTTCAAAATTAATGCTAAAGCTTTTGCATTTTAAGCTGGACTTTCATAGAGTAGAGCATATGAAGGTTACATGAAGTAGAATAGTTGTAATTAGTCTCAATGATTCTGGTAAAATGACATCTCTGACATTATAGTCAATCTATTTCTGTCTGGCTGCTCCTTCCTTGTCATCTTTGTTGGCTTCTGTCCTCTGTCAGACCTCCGCATATTGGAATGTACAGAGTTTGGTCCTGGGTTTGCTTCATTTTTCTCCTTTGCCTCTGTTTGATTTTATCTAGTTCTGTTGTTTTAAATGACACGCAGATTTATAAATCCAGCTCTGAGCTGTCCTTGAGCTAGCTCCCTGCTCTTAATTCAAACTACTTACGTGATACTACTGTCCAGATGTCTGTTAGAATAACAACTTAACATATTTAAAATGCAAGTCTTGATTTCTTCACAGGAGCCTATCCGTTCCTTAGTCGTCTTCCTCTCAGTTAATAAACAGAATAGTCTACTCATTTGCTCAAGTTCTAACTTAAGAATCATTCTATATTTTTTTCATTCTCTTGTCTTCATATGTAATTTATTGGCAAATTTTGTCAATTCTACCTTCAAAATTATATATATATATATTATATATATAAAGTTTTAGCTTTACTGTTGATTGTTGAAGGTATTACAGATGTTCCTCCTTTTTCCCCCATCAACATCCCCCAGCCCCCGCCTTTACTGCCCTGCTGTTGTTTGTGTCCATTGGCTGTGCATATATGCATATAAGTTCTTTGATTTATCTCTTCCCACCCCTCCCACCCTCCATCCCTCTGAGGTTTGTCAGCCTGTTCCCTGCTTCCATGGTGCTGGATCTCTTTTGGTCGACAGCTTATTTTGTTCATTATGTTCCACAGATAAGTGAGATCATGTGGTACTTGTCTTTCTCTGACTGGCTTATTTTGCTTAGCGTAATACTCTCCAGGTCCCTCCATGTCATCTCAAAGGGTAAGAGATCTCTTTTTCTTACAGCTGCATAGTATTCCACTGTGTAAATGTACCACAGCTTTTTTTTTTTTTAGAGAGAGGAAGGGAGAGGGAGAGATAGAAACATCGATGAGAGAGAACATTGATTGACCGCCTCCTGCATGCCTCCAGCTGGGGATTGGGCCCACAACCTGGGCATGTGCTCTGACCGGGAATCGAACTGGCGACCTTTAGGTGCGTGGGTTGACACTCAGCCACTGAGCCATACCTGCTGGGCTGTACCACAGCTTTTTTATCCACTCATCTACTGATGGGCACTTGGGCTGTTTCCAGATCTTAGCAATTGTAAATAGTGCTGCTATGAACATAGGGGTGCATATATTCTTTCTGATTGGTGTTTTAGGCTTCTTAGGATATATTCCTAGAAATGGGATCACGGGTCAAATGGCAGTTCCATTTTAAATTTTTTGAGGAAACTCCATGTTGTTTTCCATAGTGGCTGCACCAGTCTGCATTCCCACTAGCAGTGTACTAGAGTCCCCTTTTCTCTCCATATCGTCACCAGCACTTGTTTGATGATTTGTTGATGGCATCCATTCTGGCAGGTGTGAGGTGATACCTCATAGTTGTTCTAATTTGCATCTCTCTGATGATTCGTGATGTTGAGAATTATTTAATGTCTCTTGGCCATTTGTTTAAAAAATTTTATTTGTTGATTTGAGAGAGAGAGAGAGAGAGAGAAACATCGATTCATTACTCTACTTATCTATGCATTCATTGGTTGGTTCTTGAATGTGCCCTAACTGGGGATCGAACTTGCAATGTTTGCATATCTGGATGATGCTCTAACCAACTGAGCTACCCGGCTGGGGCAAGGGACACTCTTGATATTTGTAGAATCTCACGGGTGGGCCAGATGTATTCTATATGTATAAATCTGGAGGGTGTGTTCTGATTGTTTCTAGTGCTCATTCTTTTAGTGGTTTGGCATTCAGGATTTTGAATGTATGAAAATTACTAGTGAGTTGGTAACATAAATCTTCCAAAAATGTTTCAATAATTTATTTAAATGATGGGATCTGTATATAGGAAGCATGTTGCTGAACTCTGAACAAGGACGTGGCCCCTAGTGTGAAAACTTCTGACCACTAATTTTTGGATCTTGGCATATAAGCAGACCATCGTATCATGTTCAATTTCTGTGCAAATCCAGTAAAATCACTCTTCTATTGTTATATCAGCATTCAAATATGTAATAATAAAAATTATGCAAAATTTGTAATTCTGTCCTATTCCTCTGCTTTATTTCTTTGTTCTGACTAAATTGTATGTTGCATATAATGTGCTCTTTTTCTCAGCATATAGTTTAGTTTGAATTTATTTTTGAAAACTATCTGAAGTGAGCCCTGGCTGGTTTGGCTCAGATGTTAGAGCGTCGGCCCACGGACCACAGAGTTTTGGGTTCGATTCCTGTCAAGGGCACGTACCTCGGTTGCAGTTCGAACCCTGGCCCTGGTTGGGGTCATGTGGGAGGCAACCAAAAGATGTCTCTCTCTCACATCGATGTTTCTCTCTACCTCCCTCCCTCCCTCCCATTCTATCTGAAAATCAATGGAAAAATATCCTCGGGTGAGGATTTAAAAAAATATATCTAAAGTGGTAATATAGTTCTACCCATTTATACTATTTTCACTTTTTCTGGTTCTTAGGTATGTTTCCCTTTGGTATAGTTCAGTGACTTCTAGACAGTACTAATAAGAGATTTCCTTGAATTGAAGGGACCAGTATATTTTTGCAGCTGCTTTGTTGGAGTATAATTTAAGCTTTTTTTTCTGGCTCAAGAATTTTCAATTAGGTTGTGAATTTATAGAGCCTTGATGGTAACAAAGAGTAGGGCTTTTGCTACTATAATTAAAATGACACTTTCATTTACAATTTAATAGAAGGTGGGTATCATGGAGCTATATTTTCTTTGATTCATTCTTAGCTTCTTTGAACTTCTTAATGAGACGTTTATGTACACCCGGAGGGAAAAGAGCCCACCGAATTAACTCGTGCTTGTTATTTTTAGTTTTATATTCCAAATTGAGGCTGCTGTTAGTTTATATCCGCATTAAGTAAGGCAGGCCCTCAGCATTTGAAGGGGAGTGGGTGGGTGATGTTCAGGAGATAAGGAGAAAGACTATGGTGAAGGTCACAGGAGTACGGAATCTGGAATGGTCATAAAAATGGAGAGCAAAGTCATGATGAAGACGGTGTGAGGGCCAGTCCTCTGCCTTACCAAGTCTTGCCTTTCTCTGAAATACTTATGTCTAAAAGTACCATTTTCTCTCTTCTCCATTTATTTCTCTTTCTAAAGCCTGTTACTGGAATTTTGTGAGTATAAAACGTGTTTTGCAGAATGATGTCTGTGGAACAACTTCAGAAAGTTAAAGGCTGTTTCAATATTTTCCAGCCCATATGCATTATCCATCTGTATTATATGCTCTAATAATTGACACTGAAAAAGAAGTTCATTGATTGGTCTTAGGACAGAGGACCAGAATATTTTTAACTGCCCACCCCTTGGTCCAAGGGAGTGGTCCCAGGATAGATGTCTCACTGATCTGAAGCTGAGATGTCCAGGATGTATGTACCATTTTTTTTTTTTTTTTGTAATTGTTGAGAGAAGAGTATTAGGGATGGATTCCTGATACTATCCTGAGAGAATGGATGACTTACATACCTATCCCTACAGCTCTTTTCAATGATAAGAGTCCAGACATTTTACAGAGTATTCCCATTACCAATTTAGTTGGTTTCTCCTAACATTTTTTTGGATGGACTCATTTCATCCTAAGACCCAGGCAGAAGTATGGAATATATGCTGGTTAATATTGGCTTAAATACTTATTTTACTTAAATGAATTTCATATATAAAAATATTTGGTTGGGTTCTTTGGATCAATACATCTAATTTTCTGATTATTAATGCTGGCCTATGACCATTTTCAAGAGGAGGGAAAATATTTGCAGAGGACAGTTTCTATATATCAGCTGAAATAGGCTTCATTTTTTCTTCAAACCCCCATGGTTAGATAACCAAAACAACCCTTTAAGAAACATATCCACATAGTTAAAGCAGTTGTCTGGTGATATGGTTTAGGTTTGGAGATGATTTCCCTAAAGAATTGGTTGTTCAGCTCAGTGAATCTCTAATTACTGTAAAACGTGGGCATCGTTAAACATTTAAGTCTTTAATTCACTTGGAATTTATTTCAGTCTACATTGTGAAGGCGGGATCCAGCCTTATGTTTATCTTTTACTGATTAGACAGTTATACAAATACCAGTTATTGAATAATTCATTCTTTTCTTGATCATTTAAAATGCCACTGTATCATATACTAAATTGTTATGCATATGTGGGTCAGTGACTGTATTTAATTTTTTTTCATTGATCGTCTTTTCTGGCACCACTAGTATACTGCTTTTATTATTATGGCTTTTGTTATCTGGTAGGGAAGGGCTTTCTTGCATTAACGTTTGTTTTAAAAATTTCCTAGTTATTCTCTTACATTTATTTTTCCAGCTGAACTTTGGAATCTTCTTGTCAAGTATCCCCTCCTACAATTTATATTATACTTCCTTCCCCTAAATGGAATTGACTTAAATTCCTAAATACATTTATTTTTCCATTCAGAAACATGGCAGCTTTCTCTGTCTTCTTTTATGTCACAAAATAGAATTTTATAGGCATGCACATTTCTTATTGTTATTTTTATTGCATTTTATTTGTTTTGTTGTGAATGGGACTTTTTATTTGTGTCTAGTTATTTTTTGCATAAACCATAGGTTTGCACAGTCTTGGCACAGGGAACCACTCTTATCAGTTAATTGCTGACTAGGAGCACTTTGAGAGCCATGTTCCCAGATGCCAGCCAAGGGCCAGCCTTGCAGTAGGCCTTTCTAAGGATACGTCTTAGGCCTGCCATGTTAATTCTTTTCTATACAGAAGGTCGGTGCCAAAGGGCATATTTCGAAGACAGTGATTTTGAGTTAATTTTTATATATGATGTGACATATGGATCAAAGATCACCTTTGTGTATGTGGCTATCCAATTGTTTCAGCATTATTTATTGAAAAGGTGCCATTCTTTGTCTATTGGAATGTCTTTTGTAGAAAATCCATGGATCATATTATTTATGGGTCTGTTTTTGTACACTGTCCTGCACCATTGATCTGTTTGCCTGCCTTTTGCCAATACCAAACTGTTCTGATTATTGTAGCTTTATAATCAGTCTCTTTGTAAATTGAGATATAAATAGACTAAAATATTATATTAGTTTCAAGTTTACAAATTTATGATTGAATATATGAATATATTGTGAAGTGATCACCACAAGTCTAGTTAACATCCACACTTAGTTTCAGTTTTTTCTTGTGATAAGAACTTTTAAGATTTACTCTCTTAGTAACTTTCAAATATACAGTACAGTATTATTAACTGCAGTCACTGTGCTGCATATTACATCCCCAGGACTTACTTGTTTTATAACTGGGAGTTTGTACCATTTGACCACCTTTACCCATTTAGCCTACCCCTGTTCCTGCCTTTGGAAACCACCAATATGTTCTTTGTATCTGTGAGTTTGGTTTTGTGTTTTGTTTTTTAGATTCCACGTATAGTCATCATGCTGTTCATTAGATTCCCAGAATTAATTCATGTTACAGCTGGAAATTTGCGCCCTTTGACTAACATCTCCCCATTTTACCCTCCTCAGACCCTGACAACCACCATTCTATTTTATTTCTATGAGTTTGACTCTTTTATTATTTAAAAAATTTTTTAAATATGTTTTTATTGATTTTTTTTTTTTTAGAGAGATAGGAAGGGAGATAGAGAGAGAAACAGTGAGAAACATCTATCAACTGCCTCCCACACTCCTCCCCTGCCCCCAGTGTCTTAAGATGGAAGGTAAGGTATTTCAGAATATCTTTTTTAATGCATGTGTACAGCTGTAACTTTTCCTCTTACCGCGACTTTTGCTACATCCTGTAAGTTTAACATGTGTTTTTGTTTTTACTCATATCAGAGTATTTTCTAACTTTCCATGTGATTTCTCTGAATCATTGGTTGTTTTAAAGTTTGTTTATTTCCACTTATTTGTGTATTTTCCAGTTTTCCTCCTGTTACTTATTTCTAGTTTCATTCCATTGTAGTTAGAGAAGATCAATTGTATGACTCATTCTTCTTAAATTTATTAAGACTTAATTTATGGCCTAATATATGGTATATCTTGAGAATATTACATTATGCACTTGAGAAGAATGTATATTCTCCTGTTGTTGGGTGGAGTATTCTGTAAAGGTGTGTTAGGTCTAGTCCATTTATAATGATGAAATCTCCTTCTTGGTCATGAACCTGCAACCTTTTTGGTGTAGGGGATAATGCTCTAACCAACTGAGCTCTATTTTTGTAGACGTATTTCTCCCTTCAGTTCTTTCCATTTTTACTTCATATAATTTAGGACTCTGTTGTTAGGTACATAAATGTTTATAACTCATATCTTTTTGCTCTGTCGAACCTCTTATTTAAATATTGTATCATTTATTTTGTAGCCTTTTTTTGTCTTAAAACCTGTTTTGTCTAATAATAACGTGGTCAACCACCTCAGCTCTCTTTTGGTTACTATTGCATGGAACATCTTTTATAGCCTTTTACTTTCAACCTTTGTCTGTTTATATTTAAAGTGAGTCTCTTGTAGACAGCATATAGATAGATCATTTTTTAAAGCCATTCTGCCAATCTCTGTCT
The DNA here is from genome assembly GCA_030848825.1 of Tadarida brasiliensis. Classification (NCBI taxonomy): domain Eukaryota; kingdom Metazoa; phylum Chordata; class Mammalia; order Chiroptera; family Molossidae; genus Tadarida; species Tadarida brasiliensis. The sequence continues at coordinate 34,716,984 of CM061275.1, forward strand.
TTTAATTGGATAGTGTAATCCATTTATATTTAAAATAATTACTGACACAGAAGCATTTACTTCTGCCATTTAGGTATATGTATTTTATATTTTCTACATTTTTTTCCTTCAATTTCTTTATTCCAATTTTTAAAAAATTTAGTTTTATCTTTTTGGTAATGTACCATTTTGATTCCCTTCTTTTTTCTTTTTAATATTTTAAAAGTTATATTCGTTGTTTTTACATTGGAGATTACAATTAACATCTTAAACTTATAACAAAGTAGTTGACTAATACCAGTTTACTCTCAGTAGTATATAAACACTCTGCTTCTGTACATCTCTTTCCTTCCCCTTTTAATTGTTATTGTCATGGAATACATCTTCATACATTGTATGCCCTTTAACATAGATTATAATTATTGTTTCATACATTTATTTTTGAAATTATGTGGGAGAAGAGTTGTAAACAAAAAATACAGTAATACTGACTTTTATATTTATCTATTTACCTTTACCATTTTTCTTTATTTCTTCGTGTGGCTTTTAGTTATTGTCTAGTGTTCCTTCATTTCAGCCTAAAGTGATACCTTAGTATTTATTGTAGGGCAGGTCTACTAGTAAAAGACTCCCTCAGCTTTATTAAAATCTGGAAATGCTTTAATTTCTCCTCCCTTCTTAAAGGATATTTTTGCTGTACATAGAATTCCTGGTTGACAGTTTTTTTTTTTTTTTCTTTTAATACTTGAAATGTTATATTGCTGCCTCTGTACTCCATGGCTTTGTATGAAAACTTAGTTGTTACTCTTGAGGATCCTTTATTTGTAGTGAGCCATTTCTCTCATGCTGCTTTCAAGGTTCTCTTTGTTTTTATCTTTCAGTAGTTTAATGAGACTTAGTATGGATGTCATTGCATTTATTCTGCTTGGAATTTCTTGATCTTTTTGGATATTTGCATTAATTTCTTTAAACATATTTGGGAAAACTTTAGCAATTATGTCTTTAATTATTTTTTTTCTGTCATTTTCTCTCTCCTGAGACATTTTACAATGTATATGTTGGTATGGTTGATGGTGTCCCCAGGTCACCCAGGCTCTGTTCATTTTTCTTTATTCATTTTTTCTTTCTGCTGCTCAGTTTGAATAATTCCAATGAGCTTATCTTCCAATTGTCTTTATCTTCAGAATTTCTATTTTTTTTGACGCTTCTGTCTCTTAATTGACATTCCTTATTTTTTCATACACTGTTGTCCCGATTTCCTTTAGTTCTTTGCACATTGCTTTTGTTAGCTCATTGAGCATATTTAAGACTGTTAATTTATTATCTATGACTAGTAACTATGATGTCTGAGCTTCATAAGAGATGGTTTCTCTCAAAATACTTTTTCCCGTGAATGAGCCATTCTTTTGTTTCTTTAAATTCTTTGTGTTTTTGTTGTTGTTGAGAACTAGACATTTGAATACCATAATGTGGTACAGAAATCAGATTCTTCTGCTCCTCAGATTTTTGGTTGGTGGGGGCTATAGTTGTCTATATAGGCCTTTTTCAGACTATTTTTGAAAAGTCTGTTTATTCTTTTGTGTGGTCATTGAAGTTTCTTTTCTATTATATCTGTGGTCAGCCAGTGACCTCACAGAGGTTTCCCTGAATGTCTGAATCCAAAATACCAAGCAAAACAAAGATGCATGTGTCTCCAAATCTTCTAATAACTGCTGTTGGGGTCGTTGCTGTAGCCTGAGGGGGCCAAAACAAAGACAAGCATCTGTGTTGGCCCTTCAGGGAATTGCTAAAATGACCAAAATGCAGAACCCTAAATATTTGGAGGAGTAAGTCCTTACTGCCAGCCTGAGCACCAACCATCTGTGCTCCAGGAACATGAGCTGCTCTCCGTACTGCTGCAGGAGGGCTGAACACTGGGGATGATAGCTGGTTTGTGCACACTGCTGTCTTACTGAGCCTCCTCCTTCAACAAGTATGTCTCTGGTTGCTGTATGTGTTCAATCAGTTTCCAGAATTCAGAAATAGTTGTTTCTGATACTTTTTTCTAGTTTACAGGTTGTTTCAGTGGAGGAATGAACCCTTGGAGCTTCTTTCTCTACCATTTTCCATGAAATTACTCTCGATTATCTTCTTAAGAAATTTAAATAATAAGACAAAAAGTATATTTGGCCATGCATTTACCATTTCTAGTGCTCTGTATTTCTTTTTGTAGATCTAGGTTTCCATTTGGTATCATTTCCTTTGTGCTTGAGAGACTAACATTCCTCATAGCAGGTTTGCTGGTGAAAATTTCAGCTTTTGTATGTCTCACTTAAAAAAATTTTTTTACCTTTGTTTTTCAGAGTTGTTTTTATTGGTAAAAAATTATAGATGAACGGTGCTCTCCTTTTTTCTAGCTTTATTGTTTCTGAAGAATAGTTTGCTGTTAACCTTTTCTTCGTACATAATGTATATTTTTTGGTCTGACTGCGTTTTATGATTTTATAGCTGGTTTTAATCAATTTGAGTATGATGTTCCTTTTTATAGTTTTCTTCATGTTTCTTGTCCTTGGGATTTGATGAACTTCTTTTGGTTGGTAGTTTTCATTCAATTTGTAAAACTTTTGACCATCATTTCCTCAAAAATTTTCTTGATTCCCCTTCTCTGGCTTCTTTATCATGGGATCCTATTACACATATATTTGTCTACTTAAAATGGTCCCACAGTTTATTGGTTTTCTGTTCTTTTTTTTTTTTTTCTTCATTCTTTTTTCTGTTTTAATTCAGATGCTCTATTGGTGTGTCCTCAAGTTGACTAATGTTTTCTTTTGCAACATTTAATCTGATGTTAATCTCCTCCATTGTGTTTTTATCTTAGATACTGTCATTTTCATCTTTATAAGTTTGATGTAGGTGTTTAAAATTGTATTTCTGCGTTTCTTCTTAACACATGCAGCCTTTCATCTAGCTTCTTGAACCTGTGGAATGTATCATCATAACTGTTAGTGTTCTTACATAATTCTGTCATCTTTGGAAGTCTATTTTGATTGATTTTTCTCCTCTTGTTTTCCCTCTTCTTTGCATACCTCATAATTTTTTATTAAACGATGGGCATTGTAAAGTTTCCCTTGTAGTGTATTGAATATTTTTGTTGATTTTTTGAGTTTTGTTTTGTAATAGCTTGTTATTTAGAATCCAATTGGGATTATTATTATTATTATTTTTTTTGGTCTTCTTTATTTTTTTAATCTTCACCTGAGGACATGCTTAGAGAGAGGAAGGGGGAGAAAGCGAGAGAGAGAGGGAGAGGGAGAGAAAGAAACACTGATGTGAGAGAAAAACATCGACTGGTTGTCCTCCATATGCACCCTGACTGGGGATCGAACCTGCAACCCAGGTAAGTGCCTTGACCAGAAATTGAACTGGTAACCTTTCAGTACATAGGATGACACTTAACCAACTGAGCCAGTCTGGCTGGTGGTCTTCTTTTTAAACATTAGGTGGGACCATACCTACATTTACTTTTGGGTAATTTTTTCTCTCTTCTGAACAAGATCTTTGTTAGTACTTTAAGCAGTGCCCCATAAGGTTTGAGATTTTTTCATTTTGGATCTTGGGAACAGGCACTATTTCTTGTACTGTGTAAGATTAGATCACTCTTCCTTTTAATTCTTTTAAGGGATTCTTTTCCTCACATAAATGTCTTGACAATCCTCAGCTCATGGATTAGTCAATGTAGATATCTAGAGTTCTCACTCTGTACACCTCTTTTTCCTCTGGTACTCAGCCATGGGGACATTAGTCCACTTGACTCAATTTTTATACCCCCAAATTTTCATCTCAGCTCAGGGAGATCACTGGGCTCTGCTTGGGTTCCCTCTCTCTTTGTCGTTGCTTGGAAACTTTCTCCAGGCAGTAACCTTGGAAAGTAATAATCTAATTTTTTTTCTTCCTCAATAATCAGTGCCCTTTCTTGCTGATGTCTAGTGTCTTAGTGCCATTGTTTTGTATATTATCTGTTGTTTTAGTGTTTTCGGGTGGTAGGGTAAATCATATCCCTGTTACACTTTCTTAACTGGATAAAGTGATTATCAGAATGGGGTCATTTTTGGTATGTAAATAGACTGTACAAAAATTGGGAACAGAGGATTTCAGGATAGAGACTGGGAAACACTTTAAATTGATATGAATTGATAGTCCAGTGTAGGTTTATGAATGAAAAGTTAAAACATTTGTTAAGGTAGACAATTACTTTTAACTTAGATATAGCTGAAGGGAAGACATTCTCTAGCTAGCTGACATTTAACTTTTGAATAGTTGTCTTAGAACATTCCAGTTAGATTTCTGAAAGGGATTATTTATTTTAAATTGTAATGTTCCAGAAATGTGATACAAATATAGTTTTTTTTAAAAAAATATTTCTTTATTAATAATAAAAACGTGTTTTTTGGCCATTTTAATTTATTTATTTATTTATTTATTTATTTTTTATCCTCACCTGAGGACATTTTTGTATTTATGTTCAGATAGAGCGGAAGAGAGAGAGAGAGAAACATTGATGTGAGAGAGACACATCGAATGGTTGCCACCCACACGACCCCAACCGGGGCCGGGGACAAGCTGCAACTGAGGTACGTGCCCTTAGCTTAGCAAGAACTGAACCTGGGACTCTCTGGTCTGGGGGCCAATGCTCTAACCACTGAGCCAAACCAGCCAGGACTTTATTAATTTATTTTTGTTACAGATGTTTCTCTCCCCCCTCCAGCCCCTAGACACCGTCCTCCCAGTTCCACCCCCCAAATATAGTTTCTTATATCATTTTTTTTACTTTAAAACTTAACTTTTAACAATGAAAACAAATAATATGTATCATATTTACTTAAAAGTTAAATATATTTTATAATGCTTTTTAAGCATGCTGGGGAAATTAGTGCAGTTACCATAACTAGTAGGTATATGGTGCCATCTAATGGCTAATAGGAAAATCTGTTTGGTAAATGGCATAATGCTTAGCAGTTTGTTTATATGCTGATTAAATTTAACACTGAAATCTTTGCTTTAAATGTCCAAGGTATAGTTTTATTTAAACACTAAGATATATGTATATATACCTTTTTATTTCAATGTATAGTATTTTTAAAATTCAGCTACATCAGTGCCTGATTTTCCATCACATATAAAGGCATAGTATGCAATTCGCATATTTTAAGTTATAGTCAAAATAAATTTTTCATGGAAAACCAATTATAATAAGCAAGTCAAATGTACAAGCCTTACAAACTATCTTTTTTAGTTATTGTTTCCTCTTCCTAGTTCCAATATGTACTTGTAAATTAATGCCATGCAGAACCTCACTGCTGTTATACACAGAGAATTTCTCTTCCTCTCCGCCTCCCTCTCCCTCTTTGTATTTTTTATAAAATATGTCCAGAACATGATAATGATTAATTAGACTGGCGATGTTTAAGTGGTTCTCCAGATTCTTGGATTTCTGTGGAGCCACTCGGAGGCTGACAGGGAGGTGACTCGGGTGAGAAAAATGAGCACTTTAAAGGCTCTAGAAGCCCTGCAGTGAAGAAGATGGTCAGCTTTGTTCAGCCTGGTGTTTCCTAAATATATTTCACCATGGAACCCTTATTTTCCTTTGTTTTAAAAAAACATATGTTAAAATCCTGTTGATAGGGTGCTCTTCAGACCTTATTTTGGGAATTGTTCTGTATTCCCTTTTTAAGAAAACACACACACACACATATATGGTTTTAATGAAATGAAATCTTTTGTTTTTTATCTGGTCATATAATAATGCTTCTTCATTATCAAAAATTGAGACAATTTAGATGTTTAAAACATGTATAACGTATCATTCCACCTGCCACAGATGGCAACTACTAATATTTTAAATGTTACTGTATAGCCTTTTTATGTATATATATACATAATTTAAACAAAATGGGTATTATATTCTGTAAATTGTTTTGTATCCTGAATTTTCACTTACCTAATATTATGGGTATTTACCCATGTTATTGACCATTTTTCATTTTATTTTCTTACTGTTTATATCTGATTTTTAGTAATCATATAGTATTCTATTGTATGGGCATACTGTTATTTAATAACCAGTCTACTATTTCTGGATCTTAAATGTATAAATTCTTGTACCGTTACTATTACTGCTTTAGTAAATACAAAAATTTTTATGATTTTGTAACAGCTCTGATTATTTTCTTAGGAAAAATCGATTATATTGACAAAAAATTACTGGAAGTAGACTATCTGGGTCAAAGAATATTCTCATTTTTAAAGTCTTTTATGAAAATTTTAGCAGTTTACATTGATAATCTCAAAAGACTTATTTCTTGGTTAAAAACTTTATCAAATTGATGTGTAATTGTTTTATATTACATTTCTCTGATTACTGTGAGGTAATTTTTTATGTTTAATGATGATTAATAATTCTTTGGTGAATGTCCTTTGGAAATTACTCTTGTAGGTTTATTAATTTTTATTTAAAAATATTAAAGATGTGTTTAGAGTGATAGCATTTTTCCATATGTTAATTTTTGCCTTCCTCTTTATTGTTTAATTTTGAATTTTTATTTTTGCATATTTTGATACATAAGATTTTTGTGTTTGTATGTAGGGAGAAAGTATTAATCATTTTATTTATGGATTCTTTATTTTATGATTGTAAATTTAATCTAAAATTAAAATTCATTGGACTTAATTTTTTTCAAATAGTTAAAATACATATTTTTCTGGTTATTGAAAAACTAACTATAAATTCACTATCAAACCTTTGGGAAACAGAGATTCAGAAAACATTGAAAGTCACATGTGTTATCCCTATACCCAGGGATGACAGCACTGCTTATTGAATAACCCGCAAATGTATTTTTTTCCTACAGATTTGAAATTGATTTATCATATACAAATTTACTACGCATACTGGATTATACTGAACTTTTATATTCATTGTTCTATCTTTTAAATAATGTACTACTTAATTACAACTTGTTAATATATTTTAATATCTGGTTTAGTGAAACCTCATTATATGTCTTTTTAAACACCTGGAATTGATTCGTATGTAAATTCATCCCCACCCCATCTTCCTGATTTTCCCCGCACAGTATTTTGAGAAGATGAGTTCTCTCCACCGCTCTGCCGCCATCTTTGTCATACATCAGAACCCATGCGTGCACGTGTCAGTTTCTGGCCTCTCCAATCTGTGCTGTTGCTCTCTCATGTAGCCCTGTGCCAGTACCACCTCATTTTAATTCTAGTTTTAAAATATATTTTGATGCCTCATAAAGCATCATCAAACAGGTTATTATTTTATGCTCATCAAGCAATTTTTTAATTACTGTTTTAGCTTTTTAGGGACTCTAATACCAGGAAGATGAATGTCCTGATTTCACATTCTGTTAACACTCCTGCTATTCTAAAAGTGTTTTCTCCAGTTTAAGTTTTTTAAAAATTAAATATATTTATTGATTTTAGAGGGAGGGAAGGTGGGAGGGGGGGGAGAGAGAGAGAGAGAGAGAGAGAGAGAGAGAGAGAGAGAGAATTCAGAAAGAGAGAGGCATTGATTTGTTCTAACTGAACCTACCAGGTCAGGGCTCTCCAGTGTAAGTTTTAAAAATTGTTCATATATCTCCCCATTTGAATTTGGCTATCACCTTTATGCCTAAATTCATTTATTTTCTCATGTATGTTCTCTAAGCCCTGATAAGTTTTTGACTTAAAGTGAGAACAAGACATTAGAGAGTGATGAACTCATCAAAGATAATGCTATTCTGAAAAGCTGCTTGCTGGCCAATTATTGTTGGCAATGCTCCTTAATTAGCTCCCTTTAAACCATTACATTATCCATCTCAGCAGTTAGGAATTGTAAGTGCCTGAATGTGAATTTTTTGAGCATGGATTATGATTTTTTTTTATGAAACAAGTTATTCTTCATCCCTAAAACAAATACTTATTGAGTACTACCATATTCTAGGACCTTTGCTAGGTATTGGGAAGGGAACCAGTGATGTATTTGAAGTCCCTGTTTTCATGGAGCTGTCTTTTGAAGGGGACAGACAAGTAACCTGGCAGTTTTGATCCATTGTGATAAGCCCTATGAAAGAGGCATGTTCAGGGCACCATGAGGGCATATAATTAGGGTCTCTTACCCATTCATCAAGTCTGAGAGGCTTTCTGGAGGAGTCCACACCTGAGCAGGATCCTGAAAGGTAAGAGATTTGAATTGGCAAGGTCAAGTGAAGAGAGAAGGGAGGCAGAGAAGGGCGGTTCAATCAATTATGTGGGAAAACGGAATTTCTTCACAAAGAAGAGCCTGGGACATATGGAAACATTATAACACTTTTTATAAATTAGTAACTCTGTCTTAGCAATTTCATTCCTGATTCATAGGAAGTACTCAGCAATTTATCTTGGACAGTTAGTAAAAACTACTTTTAGTTTTTAACAATGATTTTTAGGGGCTCTTATTCCCTTCTTTTAACTATAAAAGACATTTGCATATAAAACATACAAAGTATTATACAGTCATGTGTTACATAATGACATTTTGTTCTACAATGGACCAAATACACATGGTCCCATAAGATTATAGTGGAGCTGAAAAATCCCTGTTGCCTGGTGATGTAGCCGTCATAACATCATAGTGCAAGGCATTAAACTACTGCTCTGATAGCCATTTAAAAGTGTAGCACATATAATTCCATACAGTACATAACACTTGATAATGATAATAAATGACTGTTCCTGGTTTATGCATTTACTGTACTATACTTTTTGTTATGTAAGAGTGTACTCTTTCTACTTAAGAAAAGTTTGCTATAAAGCAGTATGCTATGTTACACTGGTAGCAGTCTTAGACATCTTGTATTTAACACGTCTCTTGATTGCGCTGTTTTCTCTTGTGCTTGATTTAATCTGTGTTCTGTATATAACATGCTGTACAGGTTTATAGCATAGGTTTGTGTAAGTGCACTCTACCATGTTTGTACAATGACAGAGTTGCCTGATGACATTTCAGAACATATTCCTGTTGTTAAGTGGCACATGACTGTACACCCCCATCACCTTCCTATTTTTTATCTTTTCACTCTAAAAGATCTAGGAGGATAATGTTCCAAACTTCATTAATAATTTACCTTAGTCCTCATTTAACTAAAAGATAGTGACTTATCCAGCGTGTTCTAATAAGCATCCAAGTTCACTGAAATCTAGTTTTCAGAAATATTCTTCTCCCTTTAGGAATGTTTCAGTGCTTTGAAGTTAAGGCTAACTGGAAGAATATATATGTCTTTGGGTGTCAAGAGGAGCAAAAACATGGGAAGCAATTTTCAAATGATTAAAAGAGGTTTGGCTGCCACCCACCTGAACTTAGAGAATACTGAAAAAGAGAGACTTAAAAAAAGAGGAAAGAATATGAGACAGGAGGAGTTGGTATCCTCTCTAACTTAATGGTTGGAGTTGTACTAGACCTGACCTTGCCTATAGGTCTTTGTTTGCGCAGCAAGGACCAGAACTTTATTTAGAAAAGATCAGGCTCCCAGCAGCACTTACTCCAAATTACAGTAGTCTTCTAAAAGTTTTTATAAAGGGAATGATGTTGTATCTATACCCTATTTCTGTTCTGCCATGACATCCAAACCAGTTTCCCTCAAAAAGATTAAATATTGCCAAATTATTACAAATATCAGTTTTTTTGTTAATGCGTTTTTTTAAATAAACTTAGCTTCATTGACAGATGTTTTTTCTATTTGCTTTTCATGTCTGATTTTGATTTATTCCTTATTGTGAAATCTCCAAATCCATCATTTAATATTTAAAAAAAAATAAATTTATCTTTATTGTTGAATGTATTACAGATGTCCCCTCTTTTTCCCTCTTGACCCCCTTCTCTCCAATCCCACCCCCTTCCTGCCTTCCCCACACTATTGTCTGTGTTCATTGGTTATGCATATGTGCATAGAAATTCTTTGGTTTATCTCTTCTCGACCCACCTCCCCCCTTCCCTTTGAGGTTCGTCAGTCTATCAACCAATTTGTACTTCTTAATCCCTTCACCTTTTTCACCTATCCTCCCAAGCCCCCTCCCATCTGGCAACCATTAAAAAGTTCTCTGTATCTATGAGTCTGTTTCTGTTCAGCTTGTTCATTTTGTTTGTAGATTCAATTGTCAATAGATATGTATTTATTGCCATTTTATTGTTCATATTTTTGTTCTTTATCTTCAAGAAGACCCTTCAACATTTCATATAATACTGGTTTGGTGGTGATGAACTCCTTTAACTTCTTGTCTGGGAAACTCTTTATATGGTCATTGATTCTAAATGATAGCTTTGCAGGTTAGAGTAATCTTGGTTGTAGGTCCTTGCTTTTCATCACTTTAAATATTTCTTGCCACTCCCTTCTGGCCTGCAAAGTTTCTTTTGAGAAATCGGCTGACAGTCTTATGGGAGCTCCTTTGTAGGTAACTGACTGCTTTTTTCTTGCTGCTTTTAAGATCCTCTCTTTGTCTTTAACCTTTAGCATTTTGATTATGATGTGTCTTGGTGTGGGCCTCTTGGGGTTCATCTTGTTTGGGACTCTGTGCTTTCTGGACTTGTAAGTCTGTTTCCTTCACCAAGTTAGGGAAGTTTTATGTCATTATTTTTTCAAATAGGTTTTCAATTTTTTTGTTCTCTCTCTTCTCTGGCACCCCCACAATGCAAATGTTGGTGCGCTTGAAGTTGTTTCAGAGGCTCCTTACACTATCCTCATTTTTTTTATTCTTTATTCTTTTTGCTGTTCTGATTGGGCGTTTTTTTCTTCCTTATATTCCAAATCGATGGTTTGCTTCTTGGCTTCGCCTACTCTACTATTGATTCCCTGTAAATTATTGTTTATTTCAGCTAGTGCATCCTTCATTTCTAACTGGTCCTTGTTTATGCTCTTGAGGTCCTCACTAAATTCCTTGAGGTTCTCACGAAGTTCCTTGAAATTCTCACTAAGTTCATTGAACATCCTTATAAGCAGTGTTTTGAACTCTACACCTGTTAGATTGCTTATCTCCATTTCGTTTAGTTCTTTTCCTGGAGTGTTATTCTATTCTTTCATTTGGGACCTGTTTCTCCTCATTTTAGCTGCCTCCCTGTGTTTGTTTCTTTGTATTAGGTGGAGTTGCTGTGCCTCTTAGGCTTCCTAGGGTGGCCTATTATAGTAGGTGTCCTGTACGGTCCAGTGGCACAGCCTCCTTGGTCACCCCAGGTGGGCCCACAGGGTGCACCCCTCATGTGGACTGTATCCTCTTCTGTTGTAATTGAGTCTTGATTGCTGTTGGCACGTCAGTGCGAGGGATTTACTCAAGCTGGTCAGCTGCAAGGACTGGCTGTGCCCACTGACCACTGGCCTCTGACTACCTTGGAGGATCAGCTGTGCAGGGGCCCACCACCCAGAGCAAGACTTACTTCATCAGGGCTCTGGTACCCACTGAGTCCACTCATTGAGTGTGTCACTTGTGGAGGTGGTTGGGTGGTAGTGCTTTGACATGGTCTGAAGCTGTCCACTGGGTGTGCTGGCTCTGGGGCAAGGTCAGCCACTGCCTGTGTTCTACCTGGGGCCACCAGCATAAGCTATAAAGCGATCTGCAGATGGCTGCTTCTTGTGCTGGGCTTGGAGGTGCCAGGCAAAGCCAAGCTGTGAACCAAGGCTGGCTGCTTTTAGTGCCGGGCCTGGGGCCACTTAGTGAGAGATATGGGGCTCCCTGAGTCCAGATGCTGCTTGTTTGAGAGAATTAAGGAAAATCTGAAGCAGGAGCCAAGACAGGCCAATCCTATGGTAAAGCCACTGGAAACAGCTTGGGTGGGCCTGAAAGTTGGTTGGGGCGGGGCCTCAGGGAATCACCAGGGGCGGGGCAAACAGTGTGAGTCAGTTTGCTGGAGTCCCAGATATGGTGCCTGTCTGCTGCCCTGGGGAAGGGCTCACCAAAGGAATAAAGGCCTCCACCAGCACGTCTGCCCAGCAGAAAGCTGCCTTTCCAGCTCTCTCCCTGATGCCAAACAACTCAGTTCTTCCCCATATGTCTCTGGTGCCTTTAAGCTGCCTCCCCTATGCTGGAGCCTGGAGGGAGGGAGTCTGAGTAAGTCTGTGCAGGGGCCCTTTAAGGCCCTTTAAGAGGAGCTGCCTGGGGCTCCCACAGCCTCAGCCTCCCTCAGCTTCAGTTCCCTCTGGTTTTACAGCCAGAAGTTGTGGGGACTTCTCTTCCTGGCACTGGAACCCTGAGCTGGGTGCCTGGTGTGGAATGGGGACCCCTCACTCCTTAGGGAGGACCTTCCCAGCCAAGGTGTCCCTCCTGATTTTTATCCACCAGAGGTGGGTGTGGGACCAGCCCGTCCGTGCCTCTGCCCCTCCTACCAGTTTTGATGTGGCTTCTCTTTAATTTCATAGCTTTAGGACTTCCATTCAGCTTGATTTCAGGTGGTTCTGAATGATGGCTGATCTGTAGTTTAGTTGTAATTTTGATGTGGTTTTGGGAGGAGGTGATACTGCCTTTCTTGACTGGAAGACCATCATTTAATTTTTTAACAAAACTTCTGAATTACTGGATCTACTATAGTGTTTTTATACAATTATTATGACTATCTGTCACCATTAATTTATTTGCCAATTTAAAAAATCTCAAAATTCTTTTATGAATATGAACTTTCTAAATATCTTCATGGCAATAACTTGAGCCATTTGGGACTTTTTAAAAATAGGACCTCTGTCTTAGCCTATCTCTCAAGCAAATTGTTAATCTCAATCCTCTAAATTTTATACTCTCATAGCCTTTCTTGAAAGTCTGTTTCCATTCTTAATCCTCACAGTATTTCTGTAACTAATGTTTTGGATATCATTACCGGTCATTTTCTGTATTTTCTAATCAAGGAGTTCTACATTATGTGGTCTTACTGATCTGTGTATACTAAAATCTTAGCTAAATACCTTTTTGCCATTTCTCCTATAGTATAAAGTAATTTTACCCTTGCCAATAGGCCTTTTAATATATGTTTGGTGAATTTGTTTGTTTCTCTCTGAACCTTTTTTAGTGTTCTCAGTTTTATTTTGAAATTGGAGACCATACTGCTTTAATAAGAATCCGATAGTGTAATAGAAGGCTTAGGTTTCACCTGTTAGAAACTGTACACTGCTGATTTCTATTTGACTTGTATTATACCATTATTTATTTTTAATTTTTTCCTGACACATTCTACTGAGCCAACATTTTCATTAATCTTTATTAGTATTTGGCCCCTTGTGGGGTAGTAACTTGAAAGTATCCATATTGAACTTAATTTTGTTTTGCTGTATTATTTCTTTAATATATTGAGGTCCCTCATGTATCCATCTTTCTTTTAATGAATTAGCAACCATGCCAACCTCGTGTTCCTAGGACCTTTTACAAAATTAATAACATATTCTCAATTCCTTCACCTGGGTTATTGGTAAAGGTATTAGGTAACAGTTTATAGAGTGATTCTCTTTTAGCTGATTACAAGGCATTGAGTTTTAGATGTAATCTCACATTCTTTTGTGTATATTCATTCTGTCTACCCACCTACCTACTACCTGCCTACCTGTCTATCATCTATCTGTTACCAGTGTTTGGATTTTTGGGTTCCCCAGGATAGTAATCGAGAGGAAATCCCAGAGAAACTTCCAGACAGATTTATACTCGAGTACAAGGGAGGCACACAGAGGAAAGGAGGGTCCTTTGACCTGGCTCAGGGCTGGCTCTGCTTGGCTGCTTTTACAAGCTGGGGACATAGCAGGCTCGGATGTGGAATTTTCCACTTGGGTGTTGGAGAAGCATGCAGTTAGAAGGGAGATAAAATTTTTCTTTTCTTTTTTTGTTTTAGCAGGAAGTGGAGGGGGTGGTGACATTCTTGTGGTTGGCTTACCAGTGTTTCTTCTAGCCACCTGGCTTCCTTGGGATCAGGATAGGGGCTGTGGGGTGGCTCCAGCTCTGTAGTATTTTATCCAGTGTCCTTGGGATCCCAGGCCCAGGTTCCTGTACTGTCTCATCACTATCTATACATGTCAGCACTCAGTCACATACCCTACTGTTTGCTGTTTCCTGACTTCAAGTTGCTGGGCCAGAAAAAGAGAATATTCAGCTGGGGAGAGAGTGACTTGAATGGCCTTTCTGGCATTAGACCTAGTCACCAATAAGGGCAAATATGATAAACCAGAGAGGTTGGCACAAGGCAGAAAAGCCCCGAAACTGCTTCTGTACTAGTATGTGCCTGAGCGACATCCTTTGTGGTATGGCCTGCCAGAGAGCCTCCGGACTTACCTGGGCTTTCGAATCTTACTCTGGAATCTGGATCCTGTCTGGAAGTTTGTTGCTTAAACTGAGATTTCATTTTAGAGAAAATTGTGAGATTTATTTAGGAAAGCTAGATGTCATGTATGTTTTCCTTGTCTGCATAATTAGTCATTCTTTCATGGAAAGAAATTAATCAGGTATCTTGATGTATTTTTCTGAGACATAAAGGTTGCTCCCTGGTGTCACATGTTTTTCTAGATAATTGAAAATTGGTATTTTGATAACTTGGAGTAGCAGTTTCTCATATAGCTGCCATGGCTTTTAAAAACTGCTGCTACTTTAATATGTTCACAAAATCAATAAGTAATTTATGTTTAGTTAGATGATTGTGATACAATGCCATGGATTGAAAGGTGTAGCCTGTGCATGATGTTATAAATATCTGTGTGGCCCTTGGCAGAAAAAAGGTTCCCCACCCCTGCGGCCTATGGATACACAAAGACATCTACTAAAAGCATCAAAATTTCTTAAAGTTTTGTATTTTATAAATTCCAGCAAAATTTTTAAATGTTTAAAAATCAATTTAAAATATAAAGACCTTGTCCTGGCTGGTGTTGCTTAGTGGTTAGAGTGTTGGCACATGCATGAAGGGCTGCGGGTTTGAGTCCTGGTCAAGGGCATACACCTGGGTTGCAGGTTCAATCCCCGGCCCCAGTCCGGGTGTGTGCGTGAGGCATCCAATCAATGTGTCTCTCTCACTTCGATGTTTCTCTCTCTCTCTTCTCTCTCCCTCCCTCTCCCTCTTTCCCTTCCACCCTCTCCAAAAATCAATGGAAAAAATATCCTCAGGTGAGGATTAACAACAAAAAGTAATGGTAAATAAATAAAATAAAAAGACCTTTTCTTCTTAGTTAAACTATATAATACCTTTTTAAATCTCCAACTAAAATAGACACTACTGAAAAGGTGTGTCATGGTATACCACCAAATTTTATTTCTCTCAATTTTATCAGTCTATCGCTTATCTCTCTTCTCTTGTTTGACAGACTCTCTCTTTAGTCATGTGACTAATGCTCATTTTGTTACAGTTGTTTTAGTTAACCTGCAGTGCCACTCCTTATTTTATAAAGCAGTTAAAATGGAAATTAGTCCCTACTTCAATGGTTTAAAATGTGCATTTGTAACCTCTAAAGACGAAAAATCTCACTCCTTCTTACTTGATTCTGCTCCGGGACCGCCATGCTTATTCACTGATTGTTCAGTAACTCTGTTTGCAGCTGAAATTGGAATGGATTACAGCTGTTTCTCAAAGCTTTTAGAATAATTAAAAAAAAAACTTCAAATATTTTTGCTTTCATTATATCCATTGGCATATATGTAAACAGAAAAGGTGGAAAGACATCACTTTGCAAATGGAGCTGTACATTCTTTATTCAGTATGCATTGGGAATGCAAGTAAGTAGTTCTTAACATTCAAATTCCTGTGTGGAAGTAGGAGCATAATATGACGTGGAGCTCTTATCACCACTGTCATGTGCTGGACCTGTTTTGTGGTCGTAAGAATGCATGATATGCTTTTAAGATAGATGGACTTTTGATTGCATGCATATGTATTCAGACACAGTCAATCCGCATGCCTTGAACTGTGCAGTGTTTTCAGCGAAGACTGTGTCTTCTCAAAATGGACCAAGTTTAGGGGGAAAAAGATTTTTTTTTAAGGTGAGCAAAGGATATTTTAATCACTTCAGGAAGAAAAGTAGTTAGAGAGTGACATCAGCAAGATGATGGAGTAGGAGGTCACAACACTCATCCCCCCACACAAATGACAGCTCTGGAATACAGTGAAGAAGCTGCTGCAATTCAGGGGTCATAAAAACTGAGAACAGCATCATAGAAAAGCATAGGAAGCATTTTGCCTGCATTACCTCATCCTCTAATCCTCCAGAGCTTGACACCAAGAGGGATTACCTTGGCCATGTCCTCCCCTTGGAAGGGAACAGAACAGCAGAAAGACTCTAGCAACTTTTGCCACTGCCACCAAGGAACCCAGCAGCCCTCGCCACTGCCATGGACATGTGCAGCTTTTGCCACAGAGGACCTCTGCAGTCTTTGTAACACAGAATTCAGCTGAAGGAGCTGCCTAGAATTTACCCCATTGAGTCCCCCTGGAGCAGCCACTACTGTGTCTCCTCCTACTCCCCAGGAATTAGAGCCACTGCAGTACCCCCACATGGAGTCTGGAGCCATCTCTTTGCTTCTCCCTACTCCAGGGTGTAACCTTCATCATCCCTCCTCCAACCCTCATCCTGTCACTGTATTCATGCCCCAGGTCCTAGCTCCACAACAGTTCCACATGCACCCAGACACTGGTGCTGCAGCTGATCTGTCTGTGTCTGCACCCCAGGCCTTGGTGCTGCTGTGGATGTGCCAACGTACCCATGAGTTGGGCACTGGTTCCACCGCTGAACTTATATGCATGCCTTGGTGTCAAGAGAGATACTGTTGGCCACAACTTCCTCCAACTGGGGATAAAGACAGCAGAAGGACCCCAGCAGCATTTAAAATTATCTAGTCAGAAAAAAAAGAATAGAAAGGGAAGAAAAGCTATGGGATTTATGGGACACCATGAAGGGAGCTAGTTGGAGTTCTCTATGGAGAAGGTTGTTGAGGGAGGGGGCAGGAAGCTTACTTAAAGAAATAATGACTAAAAATTTCTTAATGTGAAGAAGGAAATAGACATCCAGATTCATGAAGCTGAAATGTTTCTAAACAGGACAATGTAAAGAAGACTATATTGAAACTCATTATAATCAAATTGTCAAAAGTCATTGACAGAGAATTTTCAAAGCAGCAAGAGCAAAGCAACTTGTCACATACAAGAGAATCCACATAGGACTATTAGGTTTCTCAGCAGAAACCTTGCAGGCCAGGAGAGAGTGAGATGATATATTCAAGGAATTGAAAGAAAAACCCTGCTAATCAAGAGTAATATACCTGAAAAATTGTTGTTTAACCATGAAAGTGAGATAAAGTCTTTTCCAGATAAACAAAAACCTGAGATAGTTTGTCACGATTAGGTCTTCTTTATCAAAAATACTTAAGGGATTTCTTCAAATTAAAGCAAAAACTCACCGAATATCAACACAAAGTATATGGAAGCATAAATTAAAATTTTGTTAATGGATACACAATATACAAAGCAAACTCTTGACTATAAGAATACAAATGAGGGAGTAAAAGTGTAGAGTTTTTGTATGCAATTGAAGTAAATTGTTATTAAAGTAAATGATCATAACTATATGATATTTTATGCAAATCTCAAGGTAACTGCAAATATAACACCTGTAATAGATACATAAAGATAAAGAGAAAAAAATAAAACACTACAAAATATTATCAGATAACCAAGGAAGCCAGCAGGAAGGGAAGAGACAAAACATCTGCATAACAGGTAGAAAATTAATAAAATGGCCATAGTAAGCCCTCAATAAAATGGCTATAGTAAGCCCTTACCTATCCCAAATTACTTTCAATTTAAATAGATTAAACTCACCAATCAAAATACATAGAGTGGCTCAGTGGATTAAAAAACAAGATCAAGCCATATGCTACCAACAAGAGACTCCCTTTAGATTTAAAGACACTTACAGGCTGAAGGTGAAGAGATGGCAAAATATATTTTACACAAATGGTAACCCAAAGAAGGCAGGACTGGCTGTACTTAGACAAAATAGACTTGAAGTCAAAAACTGTCTTGACACAACTTTTGTTATATGATGACAAAAGAGCCAATCCAACAAAAAGAAATAATCGTAAATATATATGCACCCAGTATCAGAGCACCTAAATATATAAAGTATATATTGAAAGATCTGAAGTCAGAAATTGATAGCAATACAATAGAGGACTTGAATATCCCACTTACAGTAATGGGTAGAAAATCAATAAACAGCTGACTTGACCAGTGCTATAAATCAAATGGACTTAACAGAGAGATACAGAACCTTACACCCAACAGCAGGATAATTCACTTTCTTCTCAAGCACACACAGGACCTTCTCCAGGATAGATTACATGTTAGATGACAAAACAAGTCTTCACAAATTTAATTAAACTGAAATATCTAGTATCTTTTCTGACCACCGTGGAACGAAACCAGAAAACAGTAACAGCAAGAAAATTGGAAAATTCACAAATATCTGGAAAGTAAACAACACACTCTTGAACAACGTTTGGGTCAAATAAGTGAAAAAGAGATTTTAAAAGTATCTTGAAACACAATTTTTTGGGTCATCATGGTGTCAAAATAGACGGAACCTCCAGCCACTTGTCCCAACACCAGACGAATTTGTGGCTGAACTGCAGGGCAACCAGCATGAAAAACTAGTTGAAGTGAAGCTGATCTGAAGTATTGTGGACAGGGAATGCAGAGAAAAGCCAGGAGACACGGAGACGGTGAGCCAACGCACCCAGGTGTGCAGCTGGGAAGCCGCAGAGATATTGTGGCGGGGGAGCCCCTGCTCCTCTGGGAGTGTGTGGTCTAAGCCCCACACAGGGATCCCCAGTTCAGAAAAACAGAGAAAGGAAGGGGAACCGTGTAGCACTGGGCAGGGGGAGCAGTGGAGAGTCAGTCCACCCTGGAAGCTCAAACCACAGCATCCCAGGCAAAGAGGGATCTCTTTATTGCAGCACCAGGGGCTAATGTTGTGTGTGTGTTTTTTTTTAAAGATAAACAAAATTGACAAGTCCTTAGCTAGAATAAGAAAAAGAGAGAAGATTAAAATAAAATCAGAGCCCTGGCTAGTTTGGCTCAGTGGTTAGAGCTTTGGCCTGCAGACCAAAGAGTCGTGGGTTTGATTCTGGTAAAGGGCATGCACCTCTGTTGTGGTTCATCCCCGGCTCTGATTGGGGTTGTGTGGGAGACAACCAATTGATGTGTCTCTCCCACATCGATGTTTCTCTCTCTCTCCCCCTCCCTCCCTCCCACTCTGTCTAAAGATAAATGGAAAAATATCCTCGGGTGAGGATTAAAAAAATAATAATAAAATACAATAAAATCATATATGAGGAAGAGACATTACAACAGAGCCTCAGATTATTATAACTAATATAAATAATTATACACCCCAGAACTGTATAACCAAGAAAAATGGCTAGATATCTAGAAACTTACAGCCTATCAAAACTAAATCAGGAAAAAAGAGAAAACCTGAACAAACCAATAATAAATAAGGAGTTTGAATCAATAATAAAAAATCTCCCAACAAAGAAAAACCCAAGATCAGATGGGTTCATGGGACAGCTCTATCAAAAATTCAAAGAAGGATCAATACTAATTTTTCTTACATTCTTCCAACGAAAATAGAAGAAGAGGGAACACTTCCAAACTCATTTGGTGATGCCAACATCCCCTGATACCAAACCAAAGACACTTCAAGAAAAGAAAGGACAAGCCAATATCCTTGAGGAATATAGATGCAAAAATGTTCAACAAAAATACTAGCAAAGTGAACTCAACAATAGCACATTAAAAAGATCCTACACTATCACCAAGTGGTATTTATCCTTAGAGTGCAAGGATGGTTTAACACACTCAAATCAATTAATATAATGCAACACATTACAAAATGAAAGAAAAAAAAACATGTGGTCATCTCAATAGATGCAGAAACAATATTTAGCAAAGTCAATATTCATTCATGGTTAAAATTTTTAAAAAGGTATAGAAGGAATTTGACCTCACCACAATAAAGGCCGTGTGTGTGTGTGTGTAGTCCACATAATCAGTGGGGAAAACTGAAAGCTTTTCTTCTAAGATTCGGTATAAAGTACAACAGAAGAATTCCTGATCTCACCACTTATTTTCAGCATAGTACTAGAAGCTCTGGCCAGAGCAATTAGACAAAAAGATATAAGAGATACTCAAATTAGAAAGGAAGAAGTATCTCTTTTTGCAGATGACATGATCATGATCATATACATAGAAAACCCTGAAGACTCAAGAACAAAAAACTCCCACAAAACTGTTAGAACTATAATAGTAGGTAAATTCAATAAAGTTGTGGAATACAAAATCAACATAAAAAAATCTGTCATGTTTTTATACACAAAAAAATGAACTATCAAAAAACAAATTAAGAAAATCCTATTCACAGTAGCAACTAAAAATAATAAAATACTTAGGAATAAACTTAACCAAAGAGATAAAAGATGTACTCTGAAAATAGATCATTGATGAAGGAAATTAAAGAAGACAGATAAATGGAAAGATATTTGCTATTCATGGATTAGAAGAATTAATATTGGTAAAATGCCTTATACTACCCAAAGTGACCTACAAACTCAGTGCAATCCCTATCAAAATCCCAATGGTATTCTTTACAGAAGTAGAAAAAACAATCCTAAATTTGCATGGAACCACAAAAGACCCCAAATAACTAATGAAATTTTGAGCTAGAAAAACAAAGCTGGAAGCATCATATTGATTTCAAACCATATTATGGAACTGTGGTAATCAAATCAGCATTGTGCTGGCATTAAAAAAGACACAGAGTCCGGCCAGTGTGGCTTAGTGGTTGAGCATTGACCCATGCACCAAGAGGTCACCAGTTCGCTATCCAGTCAGGACACATGCCCGGGTTGTGGGCCTGATCCCCAGGGGGCCATGCAGGAGGGAGCCAATCGATGTTCTCTCTCATGGATGTTTCTCTCTCTCTCTCCCTTTCACTTCCTCTCTCTCTCAAATCAATAAAGGAAGAAAAAAAAAAAGGCACGTAGACCAGTGGAAAAAATAGCCCAGAACTAAATCCATTGTATCTACAGTGGACTGTTTTTCAACAGGGTGCCAAAAACACATGAGGGAGAAGGATGGTGTTGGGAAAACTGGGTATCTACATGCAGAAAAATGAACTGGGTCCCTTATTTTACAACCGTATACAAAAATCAACTCAAAATGCATTAAAGACTCATATGTAAGACATGAAACCATAAAATTGCTGGAAGAAAACATAGGGAAGAAGTTTGACATTGGTCTGGGGGATGATTTTTTTTTCTTTTGATATGACACCAAAAACAAGGTAATGAAAGCAAAAATAAACAAGTGGGATTGCATTAATTAAAAATCTGCACAGCAAAGGTAACAACGGAGTGAAAAGGCAACCTATGGAATGGGACACTATATTTGCAAATCATATATCTGATAAGAGGTTAATATCTAAAATACTGCAACTAAATAGCAAAAAAAAAAAAATTAAGATTGATTTAGGATGTTTTGTTGCTCTTACAATATTGAATGATGTTTCCACTTATTACATGGTACTTAAAAGAAATATTGGTTCTATCTGGTTTGACATTTCAAACAAGTTGGGTAGAATTTATTTTATCAACTTGTCAAGTAACTTTTCCCAGAGGGCAGTTTTATTTTTAATTCCTAGGCATCACTGCCTTCCCCTCTGTTGTCCCGTTAAGTCACTCAGCAGTGAATTATATCACTTCTGAATAAATGCTTTTTTAAACTGATCTTTAAAAATAAAATCAAGTTAATAGTTATATATTATTATATTCCATTCTTTAATTTATATGCCGCCTTTCCAGCTTTGCATCATTTATATTATAATGTAAAAATTTCAAGGGGGATTTTATTTATGCAGGTAACTGAGATGTTACAAAAGGAAATTTAAACACATCAAATTGACCTTTTATCTTTCTACAGTGTTTTGTGGAGGTACTGATAAATTCTCTATTTTAATTGGAACCAGAGCAAAACAAATTGTGGCATTTTTCTGATTAGAATATCAGAAAAAATATTTAGGGCTTATTAAATGGAAAACAGGTGTTTGTTTTTAATGAAAGTTGACTTCTTATATAGTTCACATTTTGTTCAAGAGATAGAATTGCATCTATTAAATGAATTATTAAAGTCTCCATGACATGTAGTTGGAGGACTAGTGTTTCATGCCCAGCAGGACAAATCAGCAGTACAGACCTTATAATGCAAATTGTAAGTTGTTTCTTTTTATCCGTCTTTTTAAAAGAATTATAAGAAGCATAGATACTTTTTATTTAAATTTGCATTTAAAATATAATGGATAGAATAGTTTTGTAAAATTTATTTTACAATTTATAATTTGTTTTGATAAAAGTGTTTTATTTAGAGAACAGTCTTGTACAAATAAATTAATATTGAAAATATGTTGGCTTTATAAGTTTTCTCTTATGTACATCCTAGTATTTTTTTCATAAACTTTACCAGAAAATGTTCTTTTGTGATAAAATGGCAAGTAGAATACAATACTTCAAGTCAAAGTGGATTTGCTCTTGCTTTTACTTTGTAAGACTATTATTTTGTCATTTTCTTTCTATGGCCAATTTATTTGTAGAAGTTAAAATGAATTTTACTACTGTTATTGAAGCTTGACTTTTTGACAAAAAATGGTATTTTTTAAAAGTTTACCTTTTGTAAATATATATATATTTCTAAATATATAGTAAAGATAACAACTAAAGCCAGTTGAGTATACATAACATAAATAATCATTAACCTTCGATAAGCTAAACTTTTTGTTATTTTCTGGTGACATTATTATACCTTGTACCCTTTTTTACTTTGCAGTATTGTCTTTATAAACTTCCTATAGAGGATCGTATAGCTCCCAGAAACCTTATCTATATTTTTATTGGTCATTACTAATGAACATCAACTTACTTAGTGTTTTATAGAATACTTTTAGTTTTTAAACTTTTCAAACACGATACATTACATACTGATGTAACATTGATTTAGTTTCTAAGCATAGTGCTAAAATTAATTTTAGAATATTTAAAAAAGTATCTTGAAGAAAAATTATGATTCCAGTTTTATAATTTATATATTTATTTTGAGAAAGTTGAAATCATTTGGTATGTTTTAACATACATAAAAGGTAAACCATAAAATATTTTTGCATAGTATATGTAGTAAGCTGCATTACTTTGATCACGTAGCTTTCCCTTCCTTTTTATATTGCAGGTTGGCAGATAAGGAAGCAGTGTTGCTCGGTATTTAAGACCATTGGCTCTGGATTCAGAATGTCTGGGTTCAAATTCAGGTTCTGTCATTTCCTAGATTTGTCACCTCAGGAAAGCTAGTTACTCTCTGGGCCTCAGTTTACTAAAGACTAAGATCATATATAGTACTTAACTATCATAAAATTGTTTTGAGCATTAAAGTTTAAAATGGAAGAGTATAACAGTGCCTGGCAAATAGGAAGCAGTAGGGATTAATAGTGAACATTTTGGGCTCAGGAGTTCGTGTGCCTACATTCAGATCAAGATTCTATCACTAAATAACAACTTTAAGAACTCAAAAATTCTACTTTTTCTGAGCTTCAATACCCATATCTATAAAATTGGGTTATATTGAGGTTGTAGCTGTGTGCTTGATAGAGATTTTTGAAAGTCCTCCTTAAGAGGTATTACGTATGTGTTTTAAATTATTATTTACTTGTCTGCAGTAGATGATCTAGAATGTTTTAAAAAAGTAGGTTTATGTGTAGATAAACTAGAATCTTAGAAATATTTATGCTTTATAAACAGATTCATAGTAGAAATAAAAGTTTAGGGGTAAATTTTCCTCTTATCCTAGATGAAAATATATTTTATATTAGTGAGATATGAGTTAGTATCATGTTAATTTTTTTGATGGTATTATAACATACATGTCTTTAGTTTAACTTTAGTGTATTTCTATTGCAGTTTTAGGTTCAAGTGGGATTTATCCAATGTTTTTATACTTAGACCTCTTACTGGCCAACTTCTGGTATCATGTCATTTGAAATAAATATTATTATAATCCTGAGATAAGGCTGAAAATAGAAGCTTTTTAATACTTTCTGTTAGAAAATATGTTATGTTATATGTGACTGCAGCCCGTTAGAGCTGTTAATTATTTCTTGTCTACAATGATATTATCATTTAAACATTTTAAATGTGTAAAATCTTTCCAATGAATGTAGAAAATGGACATTCAGTCAGGCAATGGATGTTATGGGAGTTGTATGAGTAGTGTATTTATTTACATTAGACATCTTTCACCGTTTCCTAGTGGGGAAAATATATCTTTTTATTTGTCCAGTGTCACAGTATATATTTATCTAAAATTTTGTAAAGCAAGAAATTTACCATGAATAAAGCCTAGCACCTATCATTTGCCAATTTGGTCAGTATTTAGTCAGTGAAGTCTTCATGGACTAGGATGAGCAAAGGGAAAACTCCCAGGTCTTTTGTACCTGACCTGACCTTCACCAGAGCGCTAGGCTCATACTTCCCCCTCTTCACTAGGCATCCACGCTGAACCGTTCTGCTGACGCTCCTAACGTAACACAGCGAACACTAGATTCATCATCTGCCTCTCAGACCCTTCTGCTTCCCTTAGTCCCATTCCCTAAACCACCTGCCTTGCTTACATTTTTTTCATTTGATTAATCATGTTACCATTCACTTAAGCTAGAAACTTTAGAATTTTCCTAAACTTCTCTTTACCCACATTCTCTACTTTGGACTATTATCAGTTTTCCTTCAACAGAGACTAGCATTCACTTCTCTGCCATCACTGCTACCCCTTAATTTAAGAACTCATATTTTGCCCCCATTCACTTCCTACTGTATTTCTGTTTTCTAATTGTTTTAAGCAAAATAGTTCAACAAGTAGAAAAGATTTAGGATGATATTCAAGGTTCTTTGACAGTTTGGACCTTGCTTTCATCTCCCCAGTCACAGCTCCTCTGATACTTGGTTTTGTCTTTCCTGAATACACATTCATTCATTTACACGTTTATACAGTGTCAGCTACGTGGCATTGTGCTCGGTGCTCTGAGAATGCAGAGGCGAGAAAGACAGCGGTGACTGCGGCCGTCAGAGCCGGTAGGATGGTGCACGTGGGGCTGTGCCTTCGACCGCCTGTTTCCTCTGCCCTTTCCTGTCTCAGAGTTCTGTTCATTTTTCCTGCCCTCCTCGAGTGTCATTTCCTTTCTGAAGTGTTCGTAACGTCCTCAGGTAGTATTTCTTCTTTGTGTTCCAGTAGTACTTCATAGTCCTACCTCTGTTACAGTACTTACCCTATTCTACTTGTTTATAGTTGATCTTTTCCCCTAGGTTAAATTTAAATACGGGAAAGGAGATGAAAGAGGAACACAGAAGTAAGGATTGAGGCAAGAAGGGAAAGAGAGAAGGAAAACAGGAGAAGCAGTATGAGCAGTAATTAAAAACAGACTCTGGAGCCAGACTGGTTTGAATCTCGACTCTTCTACTTACTGGCTGGGCACATTGTTTATATCTTTGTATCACAACTTATAATGGGAATAATAATAGTATAATTGTGAAGATTAAAAGGGTTAACATATGTAAAGTGTTTAAAACAGTGAATGGCACTTATTAGATGCTATTTGTGTTTGTTGTTGTTTTTGTTAGCAATAACTAGCTCTTTTTAAGTAAGATGAGCTATGTTTTCTCTCTCTTTAGTTTTCTAAGAAATGGGCGATTTTCAGGCTGCATAATATCTAACCCTCTGTGTTCACTTAAGGCATCAAATTTCGGAGTGAGTTTTGGACCTGGGTTAAAGGGGAGCTCCTACACATATTTGCTGTTTATAGTGTAATATTGAATATAAATATTACAATATATTGAGCATTTTGCCTCTTCAAACCAGATTCTGTCTTCTGACCTTTCTAGCTTTTAGAAATCCTGATGATAATTCTTCTATTTTCATTTTTATCTCATCCTTCTGGCTTGATGCACACCACTGCTTTTGTCATTTACCTTAGATTCTTTTATTACAATATTATTTTCTTCCCTGACAATTCTTCAGCCTGAAAACGAGAGGGGCAGGACGTAGTTGCCTTCCTGGTGGTTCCAGTAGCAGGAGCTGCTCCTCAGCACCAGTCGATACTCACAGCACTTCCACTGCTCCTGTCCCCCTCCACGCACTCCATCGCCCTCCCTCACAGCGGCACTCTGCTCCACCCTGTGTCACAGAGCTGCTCACCCAACTTTTTTTTTTTTTAATTTATTTTTGTTACAGATGTTTCTCCTTTTTTCCCCATTGACACCCTCCTCCCCATCCCCCCACCCCAGTCCCCAGCTTTGTTGTCCATGTCCATCAGTTGTGCATACATGCGTATAAGTTCTGTGGTTTATCTCTCCCCCCCACCCCCCGTCTTCTGAGGGTTGTCAGTCTGTACCCTACTTCCACATCTCCAGGTCTACCCTGTTCCTCAGACTGTTATGTTTATTATATTCCACAAATAAGTGAGATCATGTGATATTTGTCTTTCTCTGCTTGGCTTGTTTCACTTAGGATAATACTCTCGAGGTCCCTCCATGTCGTCTCAAAGGATAAGAGATCTTTCTTTCTTACAGCTGCAGAGTACTCCGTTGTGTATATGTACCACAGCTTTTTTATCCATTCATCCACTGATGGACACTTGGGCTGTTTCCAGATCTTAGCTATTGTAAATGGCTGCTCACTACTTGTCATGGCTCTTCTGATTAAGAAAAGAATTTTGGAGGAAACGACATTTTCATTGCTTGAGCAGTAGAGGAAGAAAGAGTAGATTGTAGGTTGTATGAGGGTATTTCAGGCTTAGGATTTTTCTCAACTATTACTTGAGTATTATATTTCAGGCACTGGGGATACAAAAGTTTAGTTCTGACAAACTCCAAATGATTGGCAAGTAATGCAGACGTTGAAAGGAAAGAGGGGTTGCTGAGGATTGGAGAAGATTTTGTCTGTTTTCATGCTACAAAAATCTCTGTGGATGATTTCCTGTATTCTTTTGAGATCAGATTCTCTTGAGAATCTTGTAAATTCATCTTAACAGTTTCATTGAGTTTCTAGAATAGACAGTGGTCTTCTGTCTCTGTACCTTTGCACATGCTATTTCTTCTGCCTAGAATGGTATTAACTCAGTTAATTCCCACTAATTCTTAAAATATAATCACAGTGGTCATAACTTTCAGAAAAGCTTACTTGATCTTTCAACACTGGATCAAGTGTTTCTATGGGTCTTATAGTCACTGTTTTATCCCAGACATAGCCTTTATTATGCCATGTTGTAACTGCTTTCACCAGATTGTTTATGGAAGACAGAAACTGTGTATATGATAATGCCTGGTGTATGGCTGCTGTTCCAAAAATATTGGCTGGTTGAGTGGATGAGTGGGATTATGGTAGAAAGGAGACTTGCTCATTCCAGGCAAGGGGAAGAGATTGAACAAAAGTGAGGTGTATGGTAATGCCTGTAGCTGATTCTGAGGCAGTGAGTTTAACCACTTGACTGGAGTATAGTCTTGAAAAGAGAGGCTGGAGCTTTGAATGTCAGGTTAAGTCCAGAGTTTATTTAATGAAAAAGGGCCATTGAAGCTTTTAGAGATGAGAGTAATGATATACATTCTCACACATTTGATTTAGTAATGCACTCGTGCATGGAAAATATTTTTTTGTAATTCTTGTGTTAAAATTTTTGTAATACTCTTCAATGAACTAAATGTAAAACTGTTTATTTTGTAGACTCTTTTAAGATTGTTCCAACGCATTTTATAGGGAAACTTTTAGAAGAGTTGAATAAATGCTGTTGAGTGAATTGAACAACTCATTAAACTGTGCAGTTTGTTTTTCTTATAAATTAAACTCCTGTGAAATATGATACTTTAAAATATAATTCAAATAAGACAGTATTTTAATATTTCTATGGGGGTTTCCTTCTTATTTGTAGCTAAAAGGAAGAAATGCTTACAGCTGTGACTTTTCTCTCTCTAGTATCTCCAGAGGCAGTTGGATTTTTGTCAGCTGTTGGGGTGTTTATTATCTTGATGCTGCTCCTTTTTCTCTATATTAATAAGAAGTTCTGTTTTGAAAATGTTGGCGGGTTTCCAGATCTTGGTTCAGGATACAGTACAAGGAGGAATTCACAAGATAAAATTTGTAAGTATCACTGCTTCTCTTATTTGTTCTTTATATCTGTACTATCATATTAATTTTTTAAATGTATTATAAAATGGTTGGTTTTGACAGACTGTAAACTAACATTTGAGCCACTATTTGTGAGAATAAAAGATCTACTAAGTAAATTAAGTTCAGTAATCTTTCTGTTGCCCACAAATTGTTAATATATTGCATAAAGATGAATTGCTACTATTACAAAATAACTTTTATTTTTAATATATAAAATTTATTTTTGAGACTATAATATGAATAGATATGCTTTAAGAAGAAGGGACTATCTTTTTGCTTTGTATAGCTTAAGTCTCTTATCCAAATAACTCTCTAGTTAGCTTGTTTCCCATGTCCCTAGAAAGCTTTTGAAAGTATCACCCTTTTTTTTACCTGCTCTTGGATTCTCAGCTGATAGTGTTTGGAGAAGGTTTTCTTTAGTAACTTAGTGTATAGTAAAAATTGGTCTTCTTTTCCCTTCCTTGACCTCATAGGCATTATGTCAGTTACTATAATGCAATAGTAGAAAAGGTGAGGTCTGTACTAGTGTTCTTTTTCTTATGGAAATGTTTTCCGTGGAGTTATTTTTTTAAAAACATTATTGAGTTCTTTATTTGCTCTTTCTGAAGACTGGCTTATATAAATGATAGCAGGAGCAAGTTGACCATTGTGAAGGCAAGGTGTTAGTTTAGAAGAATTTTGGGGAACTATAACAGAGAAACTGCTTTTCTTGTCTATGTGCATATGTTGGGGAGATATTTTCCTCTTCTGAGAACCTCTTCTGATAGCCTCATTGTTTATAAAAATCTTTTTGCTATTGAATTACATCTGTGACTTGCAGTAAGAAACCATAGAACTTTTTATGTGGTTTTGGTTTGTTTCTTGCATTTCAGTCCTGCTTTTTGATCATTTGTATAGAATAAACTGGCTAAAGATATCTCTGGGCAGCATCCAGTAATTCTCTGGTTCAGCATTTCCGATGTTTCTTTGGTCTAATGACCCCTTTACATTCTTAAAAATTATCAAGGGTCCCAAAGAGCTTTTGTTTATGTGAGTTGTATGTATTGATATGTAGCATATTAGAAGTTAAAGCTGAGATGATTTAAAAATATTTTTATCAATTTATTACTTAAAAACCAACAATAAGCCTATTACATGTTAATATAAACAACAATTTTAATTAAAAAGTATATTTGTTTAAAACACAAAAAGTTTGGTGAGAAGAGTGACATTGTTTTCCATTTTTGGAAAATCTGTAATGACTGGCGTAGAAGGAAGAAACGCTGGGTTCTCACATCTGCTTCTGCATTCAGTCTGCCGTGCAGTCTCCGGAAGACTCAGTGTTCATCTGTCAGCAAATGAAAGTTAAACGTTAACTACCTCCTTACTATTATTATAAAAATAGTTTAGACCTCGAGGATCCATTGGAAAGGTCTCGAGGACCTTCTTAATTTTTCTGAGCCTAGTTTTTCTTTCATTTATTAGATGAGAA
This sequence comes from Tadarida brasiliensis, assembly GCA_030848825.1. Taxonomy (NCBI): domain Eukaryota; kingdom Metazoa; phylum Chordata; class Mammalia; order Chiroptera; family Molossidae; genus Tadarida; species Tadarida brasiliensis. Next base: position 34,746,704 of record CM061275.1, read on the forward strand.
TAATAATGTTTACCTGCTAGAATTATTGTAAGATTAAATAAGGTAAAATTTGTAAAGCACAATGCTTTGCATGTCATAACTACTGAGAAAATGTTCAACCTCTGCCCTTCCTTGTTCTAACCTCTATGCACAATTGTTTAGATATTTTCCCCTTAATGTTTTTCTTAATTTGAAATAACATCGGTAGTTTGTTAATAACATAGGGTCATTCCCCTACATAGACTGTTCACAAATGAGCTAAAAGTATATAATAAACATCCTTTTTATACTTCTTCTTACAGGTATAGAATTAAAAACCAATAGTATTTGAGGGGAAAATAACTGTCTTGCTGCTGTTATGATAGCTATGGCATGGGGAAAATGTCATTACATTTAAAGCAAGTGGTTCGATTTTTTTTTTTTTGAAGAATCTTTGCCTCAACATGTTTCTTCCAATGCATAATGCATTTGCAGAAAGATTTAAAAAGCCACAATGTGAAATACTAATATCGAACTCATGAGTAGCATCATTTAAGTAAATGTTAAACTCAAATTCCAACGTGCTTGATATTTTGAGAAGAGAAAATTTCATTTATTATACCTTGTAGGGACAAGGAAATAGAAAATGGCATTTTTCAGAACTTTCCAGCAGAACCTGCCTTCTGTGTCCTCGCTGGTGGACACTCTCAGCAGTGCTGTGGAAGACCTGAGTGCTGCTGTTGGGGAGGTCGGCTACGCTCTGACGGACACAGTTGCTGAACAGGTAACAAGTATGATGAATGGCTTTCGCCCAGAAGAGGACAGCTCTGCAGCAGCAAAAGCTGCAGCTACTTCTCAACAAGAAGACGCTGTGTCGCCAGAAGTCTCCAGAAACACCAGTCATCAGAAAACACCATCCAGTTTAGATCACAGAGCAAATCAAAGAAATTATTATAATACTTCAGTTTCACAAAGGCAAGATCAAGGAATGAATGAAGAAGGACTATTTAAACATAGTAATGATAGGCAACAGACTCTATCAGAATGTCAAGAGACTGATAATGCCGGTAATTCTTTGGAAGGCCGTGTGAGTGATGGTGGGATACCAGCTATCGAGCAGAAGGCAAGGGCTGGATCTGCTTGTCAAGAACTTGGACATTCTGACAGACATAAAAAAATTGGATTAGGAATTTCTAGTAATGGTAAGAATGATTTAAAGGAGATAAGGTATCAGGAAATGAAAGAAAATTATTTAAAGAAAGCTGAAAAACATACTAAGAGTAAAGGGTCCAAAGGGAAGGAGTATTCAGGAAATGAATGCTCTCCAAGAGAGATTTTGGCAAGCGACAGACACATGACACAGAAACCCATTATGAAAGAAGACATACATCTAGCACAATCAACTAATTCTAAAGATAAGTTACGTGGAAAAACCGAAGAACAAATAAATCCAACAAAAAGCGACAAAGTGAAAGGAGACATAAAAACAAAGAAAAAGAAAGCTATTTCTGTCAAGAAAGGAAAAGCAAAGAGTAAAGATGAAAAATATTATAAGATAATACCAGAAAAAGGTGAGGTCTCCTACTGTGGGTTTGAATGATGAAATTTCTCTTGATTTTTGAAATTAGGAAAATACCATCCAAATTTCTGAACTTTCCTGTACAAATCTGTATATCTGCTTCGAGACTTTCTTGAGTCTTCTGACTGGGAGACATTTTTAAAGTCACTTTTTTCTCACAATCATTTCAAGAGCATGTATGTTATTTGTACACCTCTAAGTCAAATATTGCTCCTGTGTTATTTGGCCAGTTTTTCAGCAGCCATAATTTTTCTTAAAGTCTGTTTATTTTACAACAAGAAACTGCATCGTTTTCTTAAGTAGTATGTGTCCTTTAGTTGGAGTTGATTTGGTGTGCTATAGTAGTTGCATTCTAAAATTTCATATTTTTGTAACTAACCCCTAATTCCTTTGTACAATGTTGCTCTTCAAGTCCTTCCTAGTAAGTACCTGTATCAAGTGTTTTATATTTTTCCTTGAGAGCAGTAGATTTGATTTTACTGAGTAACATGCTTCAGGATGTGTTATCTGTTCGGTTAGCCATACATTAAGGATTTTATATGACTGTTCTGTGTTTACAATGAGTATACACGAACAATCTGTTATTATTTATGAGTTCTCTATATAGAATTAAGGTTCCAAATAAGCATTTATAGTTTTCAGCCACAATATTTGTAACAGTTTTCAAAACAATTAGCCAACAGTTATTTGATTTTGGTTGTAGACTTGCTTCATACTGCTAATAATTATTTCTGGTAATATCTTAATAATTTCCATTTATTGTTGATCTGATCACAAGGCCAAAAGTACACTGGTCTTTATACGATATGCACCAGGAACTTTTCTATAACTTTAGAGTCTCATAAAATAACAAAGTATGAGTAATAATAGAACTGGGAAAGACTTTTTCAGTTCTGCTACAAGACTTTATTTGGAATAGGGATCTGCTATTTAACAGTTATATAAAAGTTTTAAAATTTAAAATGATGTAAGAGGCTGGTCCAGGATGGATGAGCTAACTAAAACGGAACACCGGTTTTTGGAAACTGGTGTTCAGCACTTCATATCTAGGGTTCCGTAACTGCAGATTCAGCCAACCATGGATTGGGGGGGGGGGCAGTATAATATGTATATATATGTGTGCGTGTATATATATATATATATATATTTTTTTTTTATCCTCACCTGAGGACATTTTTCCATTTTTTGTTCAGATAGAGTGGGCGGGAGAGAGAGAGAGAAACATCAACGTGAAAGGGACACATCGAGTGGCCGCCTCCCACACGACCCAACCAGGGCCGGGGACAAACCGCAACCGAGGTACGTGCCCTTAGCGGGAACCGAACCTGGGTCTCTCCGGACCGCAGGCCGACGCTCTAACCGCTGAGCCAAACCGGCCAGAGCACATATTTATATATATACCTCCTATTTTATATATATAATGTTATGTTGTCGCTGACGTGTATCAATGTAGTTAGGCCTATGATGGTTGCATCTGTACTGAACATGTACAGACTTTTATTTCTTCTCATTATTCTCTAAATAATACAGTATATCAAGTATTTACATAGCATTCACATTGTATTGGGTATTATAAGTAATCTGGAGATGATTTAAAGTATGGGAGGATGTACATAAGGGATTTGAGCATCTTTGAGCATCTGTGGGAAGGTTCTAGAACCAATCCCCTGTGGATACCAAAGGTCAACTCTGTGTCCATTTTGGAATCTACTCTTCTAGTAGCCTTTTGAATGTCAGATCCAGAGGTTTTTGGTAGCCGTGGTATTACTTGAAGTAGCAGGAATAGAGAAAGAAATAAAAATCAAGTAGAATAGTTTACATATTATTTTGTTCATAAAATAACAGTAGAGGGCACACTAGTAATAAATACTTTACAAGTAACAGTAAAGAGTTTTTAGTTTTATTTTCATTAAGAATCATGCTGGTACCTAAAGAAACCAAATACCTCTCAAGTATTCGAGATTGTAGTCAGTACTAAACTTAAATATGTTATGTTCTAAAAATCATTTCAAAATTATTTGACCCATAGATCATTCCTTCATGTAGCTGAACTGTGATATTACTAGTTCCTGTGTTCTTGGTTCTGGCATAGAGCTTATCGGGTACAAAAAGAGGAGGGAGAGTTTCCTTTCTATTTCTGAATGCAGGGCTACTTTAGGCATTGTTTTACACTAGGTGAAGTGTAGCTGTGGAACTTCTAGTGATCATCCTCAGTGCTCTCCTGCTGCCTGGAGACCACCACCATGATATCCTCAAAGTGTGGAAGCTCTGAACTGGAAGTCACAAGGCCGAGGTTCTAGACCAGGTCCGCCATCGCCTGTCTCATCACCGTCCAGTAGAACTTCCCGCAATGATGGAAGCGTTTTGCATATCCATGTGACTTGGTATAAGATCCACTAGCCACACATAGCTATTGAGCACTTGAAATGTGGCTAGTAGCACGGGGGAACCGGATTTTACATTTTATTATTTTTAATTGTTTAAATAATTGTGTGTGGCTAGTGACTACAGGTTGGGAAATGCAGAATATGACATTGGTCATCATAGTTTTACCCTTTTATGACTTTATTTTACTGAATTAAAAGGTGGGACTCAGGTTAGTGACCCCTAAAATCCTTACCTGTAACTCTAAGCATTCAATTTGTGTCCCATGTTGTAAAGTTATTCTGCATCTCCCCACTTGAATTTCAAACCTTGATTTTTTTTTAGTACAGGTTATCTCAACTGAGTATAAAGGGAAAAAATATCTAGACTGAACTCATAAATTCTACCTGTTGCGGTCTCTTCATCCTTTTAGAGTTGATTTATAATTCTAAGAATGTTGCATCTTGGTTTAAATGCATCTCAGCATGCTGCAGTTTTTAAATTTTTACCTTTTTCAAAGGTAATAACTGCTGCTTTTAAAAATAATAAAAAATTTATACCACCTAAAATTTTTATGTGAAATGTAGGTATATGTAAGGAAAATTTCCCTAGTAATTTCACTGTTTGCAGATAATAAGTGTTAAGTTTTTTGTATATCTTTCCACACATTTTTGTATGTGTAAATATATATTGCATGTATGTGTGTATATTTTGCATGTAGGTATGTGTGTGTGTGTATATATATATTTTTTAAATGAGACTATAAGTATACCTCCTATTTTATAACCTCTTTTCTCTTAACATAATGTTATAGTTATTTGTTCTCTGTGAGCACTTATAAGTTCACTTCATTTTTAGAGATTGCATAGTGTATCATTGCATCGATATATCATAATTTACTTAACTAAGGCCCAGTGATGGTTTTATTTTATTTTTTGTTTTCTTTTGCTATTAAACACAGTGCAGTGAATTGTGTCAAATATATATATATATATATTTGCTCACCTGTTAATTATTTTTTAAGCTGAATTTTTAGAAATGGAATTAATTCCTAAAAATGAATCAAACACTGTGCAGATTTAAAAGCTTAATATGTATTACCAAATTGCTCTCTAGAAAAATTTTACCAATTATAATTTCACCAATAATACTGTATATCTGCCCATTTCTCTGTTATATTCCTAGCACTAAGAATTGTCAGTTTTGAAAATTTTGGCTAAGATGATAGTAAATATGTCTCTTTTTTTAATGGTTTTTTTTTTTTTTTCTTTTTTCAAAGAGAGAGGAAGGGAGAGGGGGAGAGAGAGAGAAACATTGATGATAGAGAAACATCAAATTAGCTGCTTCTGCACGCCCCCTACTGGGAATCGAGCCTGCATCCTGGGCCTGTGCCCTGAACTGGCAACCTTTCGGTGTTTTCAGACGATGCCCCAACCAACTGAGCCACACCAGCCAGGGCTAAATCTTGGGTTTTTTAAAAAAATCTTGGGCCTTTTAAGTGAAAAAAATTATGCTTCTCTAAAGCTGAAAATTCAGATTGTGTATTTGTATATATATATATGTTTATATATATTTGTATGTATATGGATATTTATGACATTATATATGTATGTGCGTGTGTAATGTTGTATATATATATCTATAACTCTATATACATATAACTATATAACTATAACAAATTCATCATCCTTTATTGCATTACAATTTTGATTTTGCTCTCTTTGTTGTTGCACATAGATAACTCCTACATGAACAAAGATGAGCATGGTTCATCATCTGAGAGCGAAGATGAAGCACTGGGTAAATACCACGAGGCCTTATCCCGAACACACAATTCCAGACTACCATTGGCCGATTCTAGACAAAAGAACTATACTTGGGAAACAAGACAAAAATATAGTCCTCTGTCTGCAGAGTATGATGGATACAGTAGTGAAGCATCACTAGATGAAGGTAAGATAGGTTGTTTTATTTTTTTAGATGACACTATGGTATTACACTGTTTGTGCCTAAAATTCTAGGCACCTGTAGTTGCCCAATAAACAAGAGATAGCACATACAGTAGTCACGTTTCTGGGAATATAGCTTACTCAAATTTGTATCTTTAGGCTCAAGCCAAAAATCAAAACACCAAAAAGCAAAACGCTAAATAGTTTAAATACAGTAGTAACTCTAGCTCTTTTCCCACAATGAACATATGCCTAGCAAGCATGACATGAAAGATGGGAATATGATGTTCTCTCAGATGGAATCGGTTCCTAAATACCTGTTACAGGAACGGATATATAAGTATCTCACAGCTTCGAGTATGATGCCACTGTGTAAATGTACGCTCTTTCCTCCAACGTGGCTTCTGCACACGAGCCCAGTGCTCCACATGGCACACAGCAGAAGAAACGGTGGTCTGTTTGTTCCGTGCAGGAGGAAGAACTGTCCAGATGGGTTTATTGAGAGGTGTTACTGCATTATACTATGCTTTAAGGTCAACTTAAGGAATTTTAAAGGATTATTTTGTCGGTAATTGATTTTTGCCTCATGTACTGACATTGACTTTACAACTCAACCTTTGTATAAGACATAAGTCCACTCTCATATGTTTTTACATCTTTCTATAAGGGAAATAGAAGAGGTTTTACCAATTAATTAAAACATATTTATTTCCACATTTAAGTAAGTTGTTCATGTGCTTGATATTTGGCTACTCATGTAGTAATTATTATCTTTATACAGATCTAGAGAAAACAGCAGTAAATCTTAGCGTTTTTATTATTATACCAAACCAACCTTAACTTTATAGCTGTGGTTTGTGTTTTGGGGCCTATTACAATTGATGACTTAAAGTCTTACCCCAGCACATGTAGTCAAAGGAGCTACATCATCTTTTTTTGTATTTGGCTTAATGCTAACTAAAGATTAATATACCTCTCTTTATTTCTACTAGTAACCAGCTATAATAAGACATTAATCAAATACTGAGTGATTACTATATAGAAAGATTATTATGAGATGCTAGGGAAGAAATAAAACATATTAGACATGGACTGTACCCTCAAAAATACCTTTCTAGTAGTGAAGAAAATAAGGTGTGTGCTTACAAAGAAAACTAAATAATGCAAAGCAGTAAAGCCAGTCCCCAACTTACTCCCCTGGTACATGGACAGCAGAGCAGAGAGAGAATTTGGAAGCCTGACCCTTTTTCACATTCTCGTTCTGTGACTTAACATATTAGCTAGGAAACTTTGGGCAATATAGTTAAATATAGTTAATTGTTTATAGGTTTGTTTTATTGTCTCTGAAATGTGGATAATACCCTTGTGATAGGGTTGTCATGAGTGTTAGCTGATCTATGTGGTAGTTTTCAGCATAGTGTCTAACAGCCATAGGTAAGTGATCAGTGAATGGGTGTTGTAGGTGAGGATAGTGAAAACAGTGATGGGATGATAGGAGTCACGAGCAAGCCTTGAGTTTGTAATTTATGACCCTAGACACTTCACTTTTTGTAGCTTCAGTCTAGGATTTTTATTTTTTCCTGTTTATTTCTTCTTCCTCACCCTCTACCCTTCTCTGCTGTCTGGATTGCTTCTTCCCTGTGGTCCTGTTGTTCTGGTATGGCTCTGTGTCTGTGGCAAAAGCAGTGAGGAGAGAAGCATAACCTCAGTGGCTCTTCTGTTCTTGCCCTAACCTCTGGAACTGGTGAAAGTGTCTCGGAATCACCTCGTCGTTTCATTTTACCTGTGTACGTAGGACCCATCTGTACTTTTCTACCATTCCTACCCTAAATTATTTGATAAAACACCCAGGGTGGATTGATTGTAGGCGTTCTGAAATTAGATTTATTTATTTCATAAACATTTGTTGAAATCTTTTTATGTGCCGTACTACATTCTGTGGGTAAAATATGAATAAACCAAGCTTCTTTCAAAGAGCCCTCGGACTGGAAGAGGAAGACCATGAGTATATGTGTAATAAATGTGGTGAGAGGCCTGTTAGTTTCATGAACAAAGTACTGTGGAAATACAGAGGAGGAGGTGACTCAGGCTTTGTATGGCAGGTGGGCATATGGGGATGTCTGATGCAGTCTTCACGGAACAGGTGGACTGGACTTGTGTGAAAACTGTTTCAACAACCATGGAATAGTGATTGCATGAAAGCAGAAGAGAGTGTGTTTCAGTGTTTAATTTAGGATCTTTGTTTTGAGAATGGGCAGGTAATAGGACTGAATGCGGTGCTCAGGAGATTGGACATTGTCTTACAGGAAATGAAGAGTCCTGGAAGGTTTTTAAGCTGGACAGTGTGGCACTTTTAGATCGATGTATCTAAAAAAGATTATCTACCTATTGTATCAGAAGATGAATTAGAAGTAGTAGCTGCTGGAGGCAGAAAAGACTAGTTATATAAACAATGATGAGATCCTCATTGGCAATGAATTTAGGGATACAGAATTCACAGATTTAGGGATGGTCTCAATACATATATCTTTGTGAATGACTGCATGTATGTAGTGAGTGAGGAATCAAGATTTTTAATTAGTTGAGAGAGCATTAGAAAAGTAAGGTTGTGAGAGAGATCATTTAGTTTTGGTCATACTGAATTTGAAGTGTCTGTGGAATATACAGGTGGAGATGGAAATCTTATTGTTAAAAACTTTTTGTTGGGATTCGGGATGGGGAGATGATCAAGTTATAATATAAGATACAATAGACTAGAAGACTGGTGTTTGTATTATAGGTTATTGCTATTGAAAAATCAAAGATTGCTATGAGCCAAAATCGATTCAGTGGAGTGGAGGAAGAACAGGAGCATTTGATTGGAGAGGGAGGTTTCTTAGGGAAAAGCAATTTCTCATGATAGTAAATTCTGAACAAGCTCAGAGATGCAGAAATACTTATAAAAGCTAAACGGTTTCAAGGAAGGGAGTGAAGTACTCCCTTCCATCGGGAAGGTATGCGAGAGCTCCAGAGAAAATGCATTTGTGTTCACATTTGAAGAATCGATGAAAAGATTAAGTAGAGGTATTTTAGATAGAGGGACCTTCATAAACCCCAAAGTGAAAAGTGGTAGAATGTAGGGAATATTTCCAGAACAGAGAGAAGTCTACAAAGCTCCCACACGTTGGAGATAACATGGAAAGAGAGATGAGGTCTAAAGCCTGGAGTGCCTCACTGACTAAAGTTTGGATTTAATTTGTTAGCCAGTGAGCACTCGCTGACAGCTTTCACCAAGGGACCGGGATTAGGATGTGTGTCAGAAACATTGATTTAGCAACAGGAAGACTGTAGGAAAGATGCCAGTTAAGGAGGTCTTGGAGCAGTCCATGTGGGAAATGGCAGAATCTGAATTACAGTGGTGGCAATACAAGTGTAGGAGGGTCAGGGAGCTGTTACAGAGGTAAAATTTGCTGGACTTTGGAACATTAGAAAGAAATTATTTGGAACTGAATTATTTGGAGCATTAGAAAGAAAGAAGTGTCATATATGACACTGGTTTCCAGCATGTTTGGCTAGGACAGTGATTTTCAACATCTTTCATCTCATGGCACACAGAGACTAATTACTAAAATTCTGCAGCTTGCCAAAAAATACATCTTTTGCCAATCTGACCAAAAAAAAAAAAAAGGTATAATTTTGATTCATTCACACCTGATTGCTATTGTTGTGTTGGCTGTTATCATTTTTTTATTTGACAGTCTAAAGGAAAAGAGGTCAGTGCCCCTGACTAAATAGTCAGGTATTGCATGTTTTAAAAATTCTTGTGGCACACCAGCATGCCTCTTGTGGGATACCGGTTGAAAATCTCTGGACTAGGAGAATAATGAGGTCATTAATATAAATAGGAAATCCAGGTAGGGATCTGTTTTTTATTGAAAGTGGGGTGGTGGCGGGACATAAAAGTGGTTTTATACACATACACGCATATGAATGGGGTTAGAGAGAGAGATCATGTTTTCAGATCATGTATACTTAGATACTTAGAGAATAGAAACCATGGGAATATATTAAATTGATGAAGCCGAATATGGAGAGAAAAGATCAGAGAATCATTTTCTTTCATTTACAGTTGAATTAAGGGAGTCACTTAAACAGAGAAGAGAAAGTAAAAGCAATCAAATGGAGAATCAGGAGAAAGTTGTATTTTGCCACAGAAGGAGACTTTTAATGCTGCAGAGAGATTGGGGAGGATGAGAATTCAAATAAGCCCCTTTGTCCAGTAGAAGTTGATCAGTAACTTTCTTTTCTTGTGTGTGTGTGTGTGTGTGTGTGTGTGTGTGTGTAATATATACACATTTATTGATGAAAGTATTACGGATGTCCCCCTTTTTTGCCCGTTGATCCCCTCCTTCCTGCTCCCACCTCCCTCCTGCTTTCCCCAACCTAATATCTATGCCATTGGTTGTGCATATATGTATATAAGTTCTTTGGTTTATCTCTTCCCACCCCTCCCACTCCTCTTCCCTCTGAGGTTTGTCAGTCTGTTCCCTACTTCCATGACTGGATCTCTTGGTCGACAGCTTATTTTGTTCATTATGTTCCATAAGTGAGATCATGTGGTACTTGTCTTTCTCTGACTGGCTTATTTTGCTCAGCATAATACTCTCCAGGTCCCTCCATGTTGTCTCAAAGGGTAAGAGATCTCTCTTTCTTACAGCTACATAGTATTCCATTGTGTAAATGTACCACAGCTTTTTTATCCACTTATCTATTGATGGACACTTGGGCTGTTTCCAGATCTTAGCTATTGTAAATAGCACTGCTATACTGCCCTGGCCGGTTTGGCTCAGCAGTTGGAACTCAGCCTGCGGACCAGAGAGTCCCGGGTTCGGTTCCCGCTAGGGGCACATACCAAAAAATAAATAAATAAATAAATAAATAAATAAATAAATAAATAAATAAATAGCACTGCTATGAACATAGGGGTGCATATACTCTTCCTGATTGGTGTTTCAGGCTTCTTAGGATATATTCCCAGAAGTGGGATAACTGGGTCCAATGGCAGTTCCATTTTTAATTTTTTGAGGAAACACCATATTGTTTTCCATAGTGGCTGTACCAGTCTGCATTCCCACCAGCAGTGTACTAGAGTCCCCTTTTCTCCACATCCTTGCCAGCACTTGTTGTTTGAGGATTTGTAATGGCCACCATTCTAACAGGTGTGAGGTGATACCTCATAGTCATTTTAATTTGCATCTCTCTGATGATTAGAGATGTTGAGCATTTTTTCATATGTCTCCTGGCCATTTGTATGTTCTGTTTGGAGTAGTGCCTATTCAGGTCCTCTGCCCATTTTTAAATTGGATTGTTTGTCTTCCTTTTGTTGAGTTGTATGAGTACTCTATATATAATTTTGGATATTAACCCCTTATTCTATGTATCATTGTTAAATGTGTTCTCCCAGAGAGTGGGTTCCATTTTCATTTTGATGCTGGCTTCTTTTGCCATGCAGAAGCTTTTTAGTTTGATGTAGTCCCATTTATTAATTTTTTCCTTTGTTTATCTTGTCCTAGGCTATGTATCAGTGAAAATTCTGCTACGTGTGATGTCTGAGATTTTTCTGCCTACATTTTCTTCTAGGATTTTTATGGTTTCATGAATTCCATTTAAGTTTTTTATCCATTTTGAGTTTATTCTTGTGTATGGTGTAAGTTGGTGGTCTAGTTTCTTTTTTTTTTTTTTTTTTTTGCAGGTAGCTGTCCAATTTCCCAGCACCATTTATTGAAGAGATGTCTTTTCTCCATTGTATGCTCTTGCCTCCTTTGTTGAATATTAATTGTGCATACTGTCTTGGGTCGATATCTGGGTTCTCTGTTCTGTTCCATTGATATATATGCCTGTTCTTGTGCCAGAACCAGGTTGTTTTGATTACGATGACTTTGTAGTATAACTTGATATCTGGTATCCCTCCCACTTTGTTATTCTTTTTCAAGATTGCTGGGGCTATTCGGGATCTTTTCTGGTCCCATATAAACTTTTGGAGTATTTGTTCTAGACCTGTGAAATATGCCATTGGTACTTTAATAGGGATTGCATTGAATCTGTAGATTGCTTTGAGTAGTATGAACATTTTAATGATGTTGATTTTTCCAATCCATGAACATGGTATATATTTCCACTTTTTTATATCTTTCTTTATTTCTTTTTTCAATGTCTTGTAGTTTTCTGAGAACAGGTCTTTTACTCTCTTGGTTAAGTTTATTCCTAGGTATTTTATTAATTTTTTTGTTGCTATGGTAAATGGGATTTTTTTTTAGTTTCCTTTTCTGAGTGTTCATTATTGGTGTATAAGAATGCCATCGATTTCTGGATGTTAATTTTGTATCTTGCTACTTTGCCAAATTCATTTATTAAATCTAGTAGAGTTTTGATGGAGTCTTTAGGGTTTTCTATGTAGAATATCGTGTCATCTGTAACTAATGACAGTTTCACTTCTTCTTTTCCAATTTGGATCCCTTTTATTTTTTCTTCTTGTCTAACTGTTGTGACTAAGACCTCCAGTACTATGTTAAATAAGAGTGGTGAAAGTGGGCATCCCTGTCTTGTTCCTGTTCTTAAGGGAAATGCTTTTAGTTTTTGCCTATTGAGTAGGATGTTGGCTGTAGGTTTTCCATGTATGGCCTTTATTATGTCAAGATATGATCCCTCTATTCCCACTTTGCTGAGCATTTTTATCAGAAATAGGTGCTGGATTTTGTCAAATGCTTTTTCAGCATCTATTGATATGATCATATGGTTTTTATCTTTCGTTTTCTTTATGCAGTGTATCACATTTATTGATTTGCGAATATTGTACCAGCTTTTCATCCCTGGGATGAATCCTACTTGGTCATGGTGAATAACTTTTTTAATGTATTGCTGGATCCGATTTGCTAATATTTTGTTGAGGATTTTGGCATCTATGTTCACCAGGGATATTGGCCTGTAGTTTTCTTTCTTTGTATTGTCTTTATCTGGGTTGGAATTAGGATTATGCTGGCCTCATAAAAAGAGCTTGGAAGTCTTCCTTCTTGAATGTTTTTGGAATAGTTTGAGGAGAATGGCTGTTAGTTCTTCTTTGACTATTTGGTAAAACTCCCCCGTGAAGCTGTCTGGGCCCAGGCTTTTGTTTGCTGGGAGTTTATTGATTACATCTTCAATTTCCTTAGTTGTTATTGCTCTGTTCAAGTTTTCTGTCTTTTCCTGGTTCAGTTTTGGGAGAATGTGTGATTCTAGAAATTTGTCTATTTCACTTATGTTGTCTAATTTGTGGACATATAATTGTTCATAGTATTTTTTAACAATCCTTTGTATTTCTGTGGTGTCAATTGTTACTTTTCCTCTTTTGTTTCTGATTTTGCTTATTTGGGTCCTCTCTCTTTGTTTCTTGGTGAGTCTGGCTAAAGGTACATCAATCTTGTTTATCTTTTCAAAGAAAAAGCTCTTTGTTTAATTGATCTTTTGAATGGTTTTTTTTTTTTTTTTTTTTTTTAGTCTCTATGTTGTATATGTCCACTCTGACCTTTACTATTTCTTTCCTTCTACTTCCTCTGGGTTTTTCTTTTTGTTTACTTTCTAGTTCTTTAAGTTGTAGGGTTAGATAGACTATTAGAAATTTTCTTGTTTCTTGAGATAGGCCTGTAGTGCTGTGAACTTCCCTCTCAGGAGTGTTTTCACTACATGCCATAGATTTTATGTTGTTTTGTGTTCATTTTCATTACTTTCCAGGAAGTTTTTTATATTTCTTCCTTGATCTCTTTGGTAACCCATTCATTGTTTAATAGCATGCTATTTAGCCTCCATGTTTTTAATGTTTTTATTGTAGTTAATTTCTAGTGTCATGCTATTGTGATCTAAGAGGATGTTTGATATGATTTCAGTCTTCTTGAACTTGTAGAAACTTAGTTTGTGTCCTAACATGTGGTCTGTCTTTGAGAATGTCCAATGTGTACTTGAGAAGAATGTGAATTCTGCAGTTTTGGGGTGTAATTCTCTATAAATATGTATTAAATCCATTTGATCTAGTGCATCATTTAGAATCTCTGTTTCCTTGTTAATTTTTTGTGTAGAAGATCTACCAGTGATATCAGCGGGGTGTTGAAGTCCCCTGCTATGATTATTGCTGTCAGTTTCTCCTTTGAACTCCTTCAGAAGTTTTAAAATATATTCTGGTGTTCCTATATTGGGTGCATATATGTTTACCAAGGTTATGTCCTCCTGTTGGGTAGATTCTTTCAATATTATGTAGTGGCCTTCTTTGTCTGTAGTTATGGCCTTCATTTTGAAGTCTATTTTATCATATGTGAGTATCGCTACCCCAGCTTTTTGTTTTTTTGTTTCAATTTTCTTGGAAAATTTTTTTCCATCCCTTCACTTTCAACCTGTGTGAGTCTTTTGTTGTGAGGTGTGTCTCTTGTAAACAAGTCATGCTTTCTGAATCCATTCAGCTACTCTGTCTTTTGATTGGAGCATGCAATCCATTCACATTTAAGGTTATTAATGATATGTACTTATTTATTGCCATTTTTCTTTATTATGGCTGTTTCTCTATTTCTTTTGCTTATTACAGCAGTCCTTTTAACTTTTCTTGCAGTGCTGGTTTGGTGCTAATATAGGCCTTTAGGTGTGTTTTTTTTTTGTTTTGTTTTTTTGTCTTGGAAGCTCATTATTTCACCTATTTTGAATGATAGCCTTGCTGGATAGAGTAGTCTTGGATTCAAATCTTTGTTTTTCATTACCTTGAATACTTCATGCCATTCCCTTCTGGCCTGTATTGTTTCTATTGAGAAATCAACTGATAGCCTTTTGGGGGCTCCTTTGTAGGTAACCTGTTGCTTTTCTCTTGCTGCCTTGAAAATTCTCTTTGTCTTTAATTTTTGGCATTTTAATTGTGATATGTCTTGGTGTGGGCCTATTTGGGTTCTTCTTACTTGGGGCTCTCTGTGCTTCCTGAACTTGTATGCCTTTTTCCTTCACCAAGTTAGAGAATTTTTTTGCCACTATTTCTTCAAATATATTCTCTAACCCTTGTTCATTTTCTTCTTCTTCTGGCACTCTTATGATGCAGATGTTATTACATTTCATGTTGTCCCACGGCTCTCTTAAACTGTCCTCCTGTTTTTTAATTGTTTTTTCTTTATGGTTCTCTGATTGGGTGATTTTTTTTCTACCCTGTCTTCTAATTCGCTAAGCCACTCCTCAGCTTCCTCTAATCTTGCCATTCCTTCCAATGTGTTCTTTATTTCTGCTATGTCATCTTCATTTCTGCTTGGTGGTTTTCCATTTCCAATTGGTTGATTTTCATTGTTTCTGTATCTTTACTCATGCTGTTGAGCTTCCTCATAATCATTACTCTGAATTCTACCTCTGATAACTTGCTTAACTTCATTTCATTTATCCCTTCTTCTGTAGAATTCTCTTGTTCTTTCATTTGGGATTTATTTGTTTTTCACCATTTTGGCTGTCTCACCAGGGTTTAGAGCCTGCCAAATTTTCCCTGTGAGTGTCAGTGTTCTGCTGATTGTGGCTCCCTTTGCTGGGTTTGAATGAGTATGGAAGGGACCATGCTAAACACCAATGTCTAGTCTTACTTTTCTGAGTAGAGTTGCAGGCCACGCAAAGATTCAATTATACCAGAGCTTTTGCCTGCAGGCTATTAGTCTCAGTTATTTAAAGAGCCTCAGGTTGTAGCCCTCAGCTGAATGAAAAATCCTTCAAGTGGGCAGGGTAAAAGGATTTCCAGTGGGTGGGGCAATTGCTTTCCCATGGGGTAAAGTTGCTTTGATAAGAAAATGGTTTCTGTAGTATGGGTTTTGGGCTCAGCGCAGGGACCCAGAGCTGTAACACCCACCACTGAGAGTCAGGCCCAAGGCTCAAAGCCTTCAGAATCTCATCTCTGCCTGCTGGCTGGCTGGTAGTCTGTGGCTGTTAATGAGCCTCAGGTTGCACTTCTCCAGGGCCTGGTGGTGTTAAATTCCTGAGGGAGGAGCAGTTGCTTCTCCCCCAGGGTAAAGCCACTCTGATGGGGCTACTTGACTGAGATGGCTGCTAAAGGATGGGGGAGTGGCTTAGCATAGGAACTCAGGCCGCAGCCTTCACAGCTTAATCCCCAGAACCAGGACCCCTAATACTGAGAGCCAGGTCCAAAGCTCAATGCTTTCAGAGGCTCTTCTCTGCCTACTGACTGGCAGGTAGTCTCTGGCTATTAATCTGTTCAGTCTCTTTCAATTAAAGTTTTAATTGCATAGAGTGATAAGTTAGATTGAATGTTGTTAAGGAGAGAGTAAGTGGTAAGAAAGTATACATTTGCTGCCTACACTTTCTTACCACCTACCTTGTCAACTTCCATGGTCAAGAAAGAGAGATTGTTGAAAGGATTTGTAATCCAAGTCTTCACTTTCTCAATCCAACTCAACAACAGTACCTTGTTATTGGTGGGGAACTCTCTACGTCGCCATCTGTTGTGGGGGAAGTGGGATTCTTGTAATGTCACAAGAAAAGGAATTTTCTGAGACTCACCTAGGAGAATCAGCATCATATATTTGTGTGAAACTACATCTCTGAGTTCCAGGGTCCCATTTTCCTACATCCCTCCATGGCAGAAGTGGAGCTGTGACTTTACCAGAGCTAGGATTAAAGTCATTGCCCAGAGTTTCCATTCCACATCTGTACAGTCCAGCATCAGTCTAGCTTAGTTTGTTTTCCCAGCAATAGTCCATCAGTCCATTGCATGTGGGGTCTGCTGGGCTATGGAAGGAACATGGGCAGGAGCAAAGCCAGAGGAACAAGGGAACCACAACAGTTGAGAGCCAAGGGAGAGAACTCCTTTGTCTCGGGGATTGTGTATTCCCAAGTTTTTGTGGGCTTGCAGTGGCCCCACCCCCTCTAGTCAATCCATGGTTCCCCAGGCTAGATCGACAGGCAGGTACCTTCCCTACGTCACCCTGACTTCACTGTGCATGCACCCATATCCCCCTTTGTCTGGTCCCTTTCCTCAGTGGTATACAGAAAATGGACTGGTGGTTTCCTGGAGAGTGTAAAGTTGCAGCTTCTGGTGAAGCTGCCCAGAAGGCCATGCTTATAATGCCTGACTTCCCTTTTGCTTTCTTTTTACAACAATGCCACCCTGACATGACATACTATTACCTCACTAGTGCTGGTAAGGAACCATTAGTCCATTTCACAACACTCTGAATAATTCCAGTAGAGAAGCTTTGGAAAGCCAGTGGAAACTTCTTCAAGAGCAGAGAAAGGTCAGGGAGGAGCCTAGATAGAGATTAGGAGAGACTGGTGCAGCAGAACTGTCTGACCAGGTGGTAAGAACTATCATTTACTGAGCTCCTGTGTGCCTGACTGTTAGTTTCTTTGCACATTATCGTATATAATCTTCACTGCAACTCTCTGTGGTAGATAAGATTATCTCTATTTTATACCAGTGAGAAGAGATTTTAGATTATTGAATAAGTTTTAACCTAAGATCACACAGTAAGTTATAAAAACAACTTGTCAAGTCCACTGCATAATGAATGTTGTTTTAGCTTCCATTAGGTCATCACTGCTGCTTTAATATCCTCTTTCATCCATGATTAACCCCCTTTAGTTGGGTCCTTCAGAACAGTTTATATATTGTAAGTCTGAAATACAGGTATTCTAGAAAATATGATGGCATATTTGTTGAGCAACTTTTCTCCTCTAGGTGGCCATAAAAATCTTTCATTTTTTATGACTACAAAAGGGGATGATATCTGTAAGAAAGTTTCTAGGAAAAATGAAATAATTTATCAAATTTCCTTTGTTAATCATTTAAATTAAATTTTACTATATTCTTAAAACTAAGGGTATTTTTGATCCTCTCTTTTTAAAAAAAGTTAAATGATAGGTTGTGGATATTTTGTTTAAGTTGGTAAGGTAGATTAACCTCTGAAATTCCATTCAGGCTAGTTAATACTTTCCATTTTTATATTAGATAGAAGAAGCCTGTTGAAGATGACTTTATATAAAGAACAAAATTAGTGTAAAATTATTAGAATGTCTTTCTACTATTTATAGCTTTTTTTAGTTCACCATAGAGATTACCAAATTGTATTTACATATTGTGACATAGCTACATTATAAAAATCATGTGATGTTACTTTTTTGGGTGATTTAATTTAAAATTCTATTAAAAATAATGTTCTGCCCTGGCCAGTTTGGCTCAGTGGTTAGAGCATCGGCCCATGGACCAATGAGCCTTGGGTTTGATTCCGGTCAAGGGCATGTACCTTGGTTGTGGTTTGTCCCCGGCCCTGGTCAGGGTTTTGCAGGAGGCAACCAGTCAATGTGTCCTTCTCATGTCGATGTTTCACTCTCTCTCCCTCCTACTCGAAGATAAAATGAAAAAATATCCTCGGGTGAGGATTAAAAAACAAATTTTTTTTTTCAGCATTACTTATGTCTTAGGGTATGCATGTACTATACACACACACACACACACACACACACACACACGTGTCACACACGTCACACACCTGTCATTGTCATTCTCTTTCTTATGGCTACTTCACAAGCTCTATAATTATAATGTCTTAAAATTAGGGGCATCAAAACACATTTTTTATTTAAAATAATTTAATACTTTAGAAATCATTCAATATATTGCCCAGCCAGTGTGCCTCAGTGGATTGAACCCTGTCCTATGGACTGAGAGGTCCCGGTTCGATTCCCAGTCAGGGCACACGCCCTGGTTGTGGGCTCGATCCCCAGTAGGGGGCATGCAGGAGGCAGGACAGCACAGTGGGTGGGCCCTGAGATAGATAGACCTGCAGGACAGCACAGTGGATGGGCCCTGAGATGAAGGAGCCCTCAAGCTGAGGAATGTTTATTAATGTGGCTAGAATAACGTTTGTTTTTACTGTCTTTCAGGCACTACCAAAGTCTTTGTGTAGAATATTTCATTTCTTCTTCACAGAAATATTGTGATTTTATTATTTATCAAGTGGATTAATCCATAAATTTATTATTTTCCCAATTTTGAAAAAAAACTGCAGTGTAGGAACATCAGTGTACCCAAGTTTACACAGCTGTGAGAGCTGGGATGCAAATCCAGGTTTAGAAAACAACAGAAATATTTAACCAAGTGTGATAAAAGACTGGTGCAGCCACTATGGGAAACAATATGGTGTTTCTTCAAAAAATTAAAAATAGAAATGCCATTGGACCCAGTGGTCCCACTTCTAGGAATGTATCCTAAGAAGCCTGAAACACCAATCAAGAAGAATATATGTACCCCTATGTTCATAGCAGCACTGTTTACAATTGCTAAGATCTGGAAACAGCCCAAGTGTCCATCAGTAGATGAGTGGATAAAAAAGCTGTGGTACATTTACACAATGGAACACTATGCAGCTGTAAGAAAGAAAGATCTCTTATCCTTTGAGACGACATGGAGAGATCTGGAGGGTATTATGCTAATCAAAAGAAGCCAATCAGAGAAAGACAAATACACATGATCTCACTTATTTGTGGAATATAATGAACAAAATAAGCTGATGAACAAAATAGACCCAGAGACAGAGAAAGGAGTATGGTTCAGACTGACAGACTTCAGAGGAGTGGGGTAGGATGAGATAAACCAAAGAACTTACATTCATGTATGCGTGACCACGGACATAGACAACAATGCTTGGGGCGGGATAGGGAGGAGGGTGTCTGGGGAGAAGAAGGAGAAACATCTGTAACAAAAATTAATTAATTAATGAAAAAAAAACATAAAAAAAGATTTTGTATGGTAAGATATAATAAACAAGATCAGTGGAAAAATAATAGATTTGGGGAACATACTTGGGACGGAGAGTGTTTTAATGTGTACAGCATACCCGGAGTTCTTACTGATTGGCAGACAAAACATGGATCAAATGTGAAAGGGCACTTCCCAGAAAAACATTCACATGGCCGATAAACCTCTGAAAAGGAGCTAAGACACAGTATGTTCAGGGAGATGCAAAGTGGAGTAGTAATGAGATATCTACTCTTCTGGTAGAAATGTGAATCCACCTTTAATAGAGGGCAAAGTCTGTGAAGATACATGCACCACTGACTCACCTGCGTGTCTTCTGAGACTCTGTCCTGTAGAAACCGAGGCCTCGTGTGGAGGATGCATATATGACAGTATTTTTTGTGGTTTATTTGTAGCGGGAAAGAACTGAAGATAAAGTGAGTATTTATTAAGGGGAACGGTTGAACAAATTTTGTTTTCTCCTCATTAGGAAATAATTGATAGCAGTTAAAAAGAACAAATATTGCCCTGGCCGGTTTGGCTCAGTGGTTAGAGTGTCGGCCCGAGGACCAGTGAGTCAAGGGTTGGATTCCGGTCAAGGGCATGTGCCTCAATTGCGTTTCATCCCCAGTCCTAGTTGGGGTTGTGTGGGAGGCAACCAGTCAGTGTGTCTCTCTCTCCCTCTCTTCCTCTCTCGCCCTCCCACTCTATCTGAACAAAAGTGGAAAAATATCCTCGGGTGAGGATTTAAAAAAAATCCAAGAATGAATAAAACTATAGCAGCTATTTTTTGACAGAGTTCCATGAGATAGTGTTCAGAGAGAAAAGCAAGATGCAAAAAGTATTTTTTTTTGCTTGTGAAACATTCATAATAAAAAATTATGTATTGCTAAGGGTATAGTGCTTTGAAGAAGAAAATTTATTTAGCTCTCATATAATAATCCAGAGTGTGTAGGGAGCCCTCTGCTCAGTGACATCACTGGGGACCAGGCTGGTGGGGAAGTTTTACCATCCTCGGCATACAGCTTCAGTCTCTGGGTCTGGGGGGTCGGTTGTTCTTCAGTACCTTATCATTAAGTGCCATCCTTCAGAAAGAAAGAGAACACAGGGAGAAAGCCACTTACTTTTTTTAAATGTCCAATCAAAGTTCCCTGAATCATTGCTATCTTATCATCCGTCTTAACCGTACCTAGTCAGATGGTCATGCAGTCTCCTATGCTACAGCCATATGCCCTGCCCATATTTAGTGGTGATCGTTGGGCCCCCAAGAAAGAAGAGGGAAGTAGATATCTGGGGACACTGATGTATGCATTTGTGCCTGATTCTGTGAGCATGGCAGAAGACATAAAAATATACTAGGTTGTTATTATGGAATACACCATGCAAGGGTTGATGTGTGGAGAAATGGGAAGAGAGAGAGAGATTTAAATAAAAAAGGGAAAAAACACCAAGGAGTGCAGAGAAGCTAAATGAAATAAATAAAAACTCGACATAATCTAATTATGTTTATGTTTCATATAAATTATGTTTGTGTATGATGTGTGACAAAATTTTAAAATTAGAAAAAAATAGCATGCACTATATAAGTTAAATATCACTTCTTCCCTTAATGTGATGAGTTCTAGGAGATTAGATGTTATTGTTTAGGAAAATTCCATATATCTCTCAGTCCCAGGGATAAGATAACAAGAGAGACAGATGCCTTGGGTTTTGCTCCGTGTTTATAAATAAGCACGGTGAATAACAATTGGCAGTATGAAATATTACAAATTAACATTTCGAGACTAGGATACACTGGAGATATTAATTAGGAAGAATCTTAATTACTAACATGATAATTTCCTCTGACTAGTAACTAACAGAATTTTCTCAAAAGATGATGGTAGCAATTAGATATCTGAGTAAGTAAAGTGATGATTATTTTATGAATCATTTCTTTGGCAGTTTGCTGTGATGATTGTTGAAATGTAGAAAGAAAGTGTGACTAAGCAAATATATCATTCATCTGTGTTGCTGACAATGCTGTGGGAGCTGCTGGGCAGTACAGGTGGTTGACATCGGTAATGTTTCGACCTTACAATATGATTGCTATGTGGTTACAGTAAATAAAGGCAAACAAAAAATTTTCAGTAAAATTAAAATGGCTACATTTTATAAACCTTATCAAAAACTCACAGTTTGTAGTTATTCTCCACATCAGAATTTTGTTTTTTTGGTACGTTTTGTTCCTTTGGACATGATTGAAGTAGTTGATTAATATTAAAGCTTTGCAATAACGTTAAAAGGAGTTCCTTGGTATTTTAAAATGTGTAGATGATGTCCATCTAAATAACTTTAATACATTTTCCCTTATAAACTCATTAGTGGTTATTATGCTATTATATTTTGTTTTCTGCTAAATTCAGTATCAAATGTTAAACACAATTTACACATGCAAAACTGCTGATAGTAAAAAGTAGCATTTTAAATAAGAAATCTCCTTTTTTGCCCTGGCTGGTTTGGCTCAGTGGTTAGAGTGCCGGCCCGTGGACCAAAGAGTTGTGGGTTCGATTCCGATCAAGGGCACTTACCTCGGTTGTGGTTTGGTCCCTGGCCCGGTCAGGGTTGTGCAAGAGGCAACCAGTGGATGTGTCTCTCTCACCGTGATGTTTCTCTCTCTCCCTCCCTCCTTCCCTCCCACTCTATCTGAAGATAAATGGAAAAATATCCTCGAGTGAGGATTAAAAGAAATCTGCTTTTCTGTAGGAGTAAATGTCAAACACCTGAATTAATAGATTATTAAGTATTCCTTAAAAAAACAAACCCATAATTTAAAGTGTGTGCATATTCAGTTGAGTAAAATAACATTGGTAATTGTCTTCAACTGTGACTAGTTATTCTGTTAGACATTTTCTTATATTTTAATTGAATTTATTGGGGCAGCCTTGGTTAATAAAATTATATAGGTTTCAGGTGTAGAATTCTGTAATACATCATCTGTGTATTGTATTCTGTGTTCACCTCCCCAAGTCAAGTTTTCTCCCGTCACCATTTAGGCCCTCTTTACCCTCTTCTGCCACCCCACAGCCCCTTTTCCCTCCGGTAATCACCATACTGTGTCCAGGAGGTTTCTTCCCCTTAATCCCTTCCCTGTTTTTCCCAGCCCCCAACCCCCCTCCCCTCTGAAGCTGCCAGTCTGTTCTCTGTATCTATGAGTCTATTTCTAGTTTGTTTGTTAGTTTGATTGTTCATTATATTCCACATACAAGTGAAATCATATGATACTTGTCTTTGTGACTAGCTTATTCTAGAGTCAATGGTGTTTTGTTTTGTTTTTAAAGTAGTCCTGGTTTCTTTTTTGTGAGGAATGATATTTAGAAACCAAGATTTAGCAGCTCTTGTTACTACGGGGTGTCATTGCTTCTCGGCTCTCAGTGGACACAGCTCATTCTGGTACCACTGGTTTGAATCCAGTACCACAGGGTCCTTCCTCGCCTTTCCCTGTTCAGACTGTGTGTCTCCTTTCACCCGTAGTAAGAGCTCTGGTTCCCAACAACATTCATGTATTTATTTGCTCAGTCCTACAATACACACAAAATAGTTTGGGAATTGCTGCACAACTACCACTTCGAACAAGAAACCTGTTAAATAAAATTCAGGATTTGTTTGCAATCCATTTATCCTAACAATATATCCCACTAAGGGTGTATAAGTAATGTGTTCAAAGGTTACCTGGACTAATTCTTTTTATTTTCTTCATTGTGGTTAGTTATTTTTTTGGCATAAATATAGTTTAGTTCATATTTTTGTTTCCTTCAGTGTTGGGTTTGTTTTCTATCCTTTCAATGTATAAAACAAGATGTAGTTTAAAAGTAAAAGCTAAATTAAAAGTTATACTCAGATAAATCCCATTTCCTTTTTTATTTCCTCCACTTCATTCCTACTACCTGTGTAGGTAACCACTTTCATTAGCTTCTGGTTTAACCCTCCTGTGTTTTGTTTTGCAAAAATAAGTATGCATTTTGTTATTTCCCCTTTGTTGTTATATAAAAGGTAGTAAACTATATGTAAGTATGTGCATATGTGTATATATATTTTTTTCTTTTTCATCTTTCTTTTGCACTTAATATATCTTGGAAATCACTCCATGTGAGGTCATAGAGATCTTCCTTTTTTACATCTGCAGGTTACACTCTTGAATAAGTACACAGCTTATTCAACCAATCTACGTATAGAGGAAATACCTTTCAGACTACTTTTTGTAGACTATTAATATTAAATTTCTTTGAAAGACTTGCCTTATATCAGTTATTTTGTTTTCTTTACACTTAACAGGATTAAATGTTTGTAGCAGGTCGTTGAACTTTCTTGTTGACTGCTGTGTATGTTAACTTGTGGACCCTTTTGCATAGTTAAATTTCTTGGATTGTGTTCTGAAGTGAAATCCACCAAGAGCATCCTGTTTTCAAACAAATTACTAACAATGACTTACTAAATATTTTCAAGCTCTGTTCAGTTAGTCTTTAAGAGCAATTTATTTGAACTCTAATTACAGAATTTTTAGTATATTTAGGCTCTTGGGGTTTTACCCCCTCATGGTAAACTGTTTGGGACCAACTTTAGGTATTAAACTCTCTCTATGCACAGAATCAATGGCATTCTTGGGAATTTAATAAATAATGAAGAGTCGACAGGCAGGAAGCATTATAAATGGTTAGAGATCCATTCAACAGAGTAATAGGAAATTAGCAAGGTGTATTAAGTTATTAAAAATAATTCCACATGTCTGTTAAAAGTTTGTTTTCTCTTTTAAAAAATTTAATCCATGATGTGTTATCTTGAAGTTTTAGGTGTGTTATTGAATGCCAAGTTCATTCTGCTGTGTTCTCTACATTTTCTATGATTTCCAGTATTATAGTTTTATATGATATCTGCTATATGACTGCAAATTTTTTACTTTTATTTATTTACACATAAATACATAGCCCAGATTAAAGAAGGCCAAATTATACCAAAAATGTGGAAATTTAATATCTATGCTTACAATATACATAAAAACATTTTTATTTAACTTTAACTTTTTATATTACTACATAGAAGATGCAATTATATTGTAAGGGACTCTTGGTTCTTTTACTACAGTGAATCACTAATTTATGCCACTATTTTTTGAAAATGTCTGCCATGCTATGCAGAGAGATAGAAAAATAACTTTTTAGAGAAAATGAACTTTCTGCTGAGTCTGAGAAGCAGCAGGTGGTCGTGTGTAGCTGGAATAAAACCTGATACTGAAAAGTTAACCTGGTGTAGCTCATTTAGCTGCTGGACTAAGCAATTAGGACTTGCTTTTCGGCAATGGGGAACATTGGAAGATTTTTAAATAGGAGCATTACATGACCTGACATTTGTTTAGGAAGATAACACTACAAGTCTGTAATGGATTCGAGATGTGACAAATTAGAAGACAAGTTAACTGTTCAGGCAAGGCATTTTTATAGTTTAGTTTAGCAATAACAGGAATCTTGTCAAGTAGCTAAATGTAACAGTTCCTAGCATTCATTGGGCAATTCTGTGGATTAAGTCTGTAGAATGAGTGCCTAAACGTTCAGCTTCTGGTACCAATCTCATTAAAACCTAAAGCCATTAACCATTTTTCTAACACTGGTCTTACCATCACAACACCTTTTAGTTCTTACGAAAGTAATTCATGTAGACAAAAGTGCATTAAAAAAATCAACTGTCTTTTTCTTTGGTTTACTTCCTCACTTGGGTGTGGAATGTGTCTTCCAGCAGTGTCCAGAGAAGTGTTGTTACGGAGGTGAGCGTGGTGCAGTACTACCCTTTCGGACAGATCTCCATTGTCACTTCCTGGTCAATTACTGGTTTGGCCAGGTGTGGGATCTGCTCTCTTGTCCCCCCACGTTAGTGTTGCTGTAAGAAGCCTATTTCATTTTAGTTTTTCGTCATCTTTAGATGTTTTATTTTCTCTGGGAATTTTAGAATACTTTTCTCTTCTATATTGTAAAATTTTGTATTGATGTGCCTTGGACACAACTGTATTATAAGTATAGCCTGTGAGACCATTCTGGTTTTTTCAGAAGAATCCTCCATTATCCTTCTGTTGGTTGGCGTGTGGTGTATGCTTGACTGCCCACACTCTTGGAACTGAGTCATAACAGGTAGCTGAGCATCTCACCACGCACCACGCAGGTGTGCGCTTAACATTCTGGTTAGTGTAATGCCTCTCCCCCTCTTCTTTTTCCTGATGTCCCCTCATGGGGTGCCTGGATGCTAGGATGGAGGACACAGTTAGGGCAGGGGGTATCAATTGCTCATCCCTGCAGGCTTTCATTGGCCTTTTCTTGCTTTTAGCACACCCCCACCCAGCACCTCCATAGTACCTGAGCCTTTCTGGAGCTCTGTGGAGTGCATTGGTTTGTTTCTCATTATACTCTGACTTAGTCACTGAGTCAGCAAATGAACACACTGGAAAAACCTAATTCAAGTTTATCTTTGATCATTATTATCTATGTGACACAATTAACTTTCCTGAGTCAATTTGTTGAAAAAAAAAATGAGTTTATAAAGTTGGAACTATCTAAAAATATTGAAACAGCTGTCTTTTTATTGATATTTTATTAGTCAAGAAGGCAAAATAGCCCTAGCCTGTTTGGCTCAGCAGTTAGATCGTCAGCCCGCGGACCAGTGAGTCACAGGTTCGATTCTGGTCAAGGGCATGTACCTCGGTTGCGGTTCGTCCCCGGCCCTGGTCGGGGTCGTGCAGAGGCAACCAGTCGATGTATCTCTCTCACATCAAAGTTTCTCTCTCTCTCCCTCTCTCTCTCTCTCCCTTCCACTCTAGCCGACCAAAAATGGAAAAATATCCTTGGGTGAGGATTTAAAAAAAAAAGAAGGCAAAATAGCTCATTTTTTCCCTATCAGACTGTTACTCTTAAAAATTTAAATTGAGTTCCCAGTTATCCTTGTCACTTCACCTCTGACAAATCTTTTAGAAACCTTTTCTAAACAAGGTTATCTCTTCTTACAAAATATTTAGAAATACCATATAAATATGTTTTTGGATGCTATATTTAAAAAGTATTTTGCTCTTTGCCTAAGATTAACCTGGATTTTAGTAAAAGTTCTATAATTATACTGGTAGAGGAAACATTTGCTTATTTTAAAATCACTTAATATATTGATATAAATTAGACCAAAGCCTTATTTTCATAAGTTTATGTTTTTTAAAGTACACTTGATGGCATTATATTACAGAAGTTGTACTGACTTAAATATTTCCAACAGTAAGCCTTATGGAGTGTCTGTCTGTCAGGAGCTTGCAGTGGAACCACGAATAAAGGAATCTATAGGGTATAAAATTAGGTGAGAATTGGACCAACGAAAAGCTAGTTGAGACCCAGAAGACATTCCACCGTATTTTAAACTCTGTGCTCATGAGTGACGCCTGTGGACTGTGGGTAGCAGTTTGCCTGGGAGTGAGGTACAGTGAGGGGTGGGGAATAAAAATGAGGAGAATAGAGATGTAGCTCCTTATCTGTTCTTTCATTGGTTTAAATAAGTTAGATTATTTGAACACAGGGTTCTGTCACTAGAAAGTTTTTCATTAAAAGCCGTTAGTAGTATTGATCGTTGCAATCAGAAGATTGAAGACAAACTTGAACATGTAGTGTAAATATCTAAGTTAAGCTTGCCTTGTTGTCCTGTTATTTAACACCTTCTCCAGTTACCTAGTCTCTTTATTGTTCCCTGTGGTCATCATGGTTATTCTTGACTTCATGCCTTTGTTGATAACTGTACCCTAATGTGGAACATCAGGGTCTCTGCCTATCTAACTCTGTGTTTCAAGGCCAAGGTTAAGGCCAGCTTCTGTCATGAAAGTTCTTACCACCGCGCCCACACATTGATCTTTCTATTCTCAGAATTTCTGTAGCTCTTGATTAAATCCCTTTGGGTTGTTCTTTGCTACATACAATAATTTATTGCACTTCAGTGTGAATTTCCAGTTTCTCACATAGTGCTCACTGGATACAAATTTAATAACTCAATTTTTATATTTAATTGAAACAAAGTGATGAACCTGTATTTCCCAGTTAAAAGCTCTGTTTCCCTCATTACCATGAAGCATTAATTTTGTTAATGATTTATATTTTGGATTTCTTGAGTATGTTTCTTTAACATGCTTTATGCTCTTTCTCTTTGTGCCCATAGAATGGGATAACACATCGTTCATGTTTGACAGCTATATTCCTGCTTCCCTATAGTTTGACAACAGAATCTTCTTTTATTATGTAGATTTCTTAGGACCGTTTAGGGGTTAAGCGGATCATCCTTCGAAATGTATAGAATACACACACGCGCTCTCTCCCTGTCTCCCCTCACGTAGACATTTGATCATTTTAGTTTGTGCATCAGGACCTGTACCTACAACAGGTTACAGTGGTGTTTGGGGAAGATAATTTATCCCTCTATCAGGATGATTTAATGGGACTTTTCTGGGGACACTTGTTATTGGTGACTAGGGGTCCAAAAATGGAATGAGGAGGTGGTGCACTAAATTCCCCACACCCTAACCTGAGTCTAGAGCTAACACCCACTGACGATCTGAGTCAGACACTCCCTAAGAAGTTATCACAAGGTAGCCCAGAATGGTTCTGTTATCCTATCTCCACTCCCATCCCTTATCAAATACAGAGACTGCGGAAGGAAAAGAGAGTTGGTGTTTGAAAGTTAGGAAATGGTATATTCACAGCTCTTCCCCCCATCTCACTTCACAGCGGGCACTTGACATTCTTGGAGGACATGGGATATTTTTGAGGCTTTGTGAGAGGGAGCATGGAAAGCAGAGGAGGAAATAGGAGCTATGGGGGACAGGCACATTGGGCAACCAGCAAGCCAGGGGATGCCCAAGCTAGTAAGGGGATTGGAAGCGTGGACTGCTGACCACAGGGGACGGAAGATTCGGCTGCCCTCTTCTGGGAGGCCACGATGAAGCCAGACAAATGGAGCATGTGCATCACCTGTGAAGTAACAGCAGCAAGAGCCCTAGCGGACTAAACAAGAATGAGGTGAGGATACCTTCCTACTACCTGCAGGCAGCCAGCAAGGCAAACCTAGCAGTTTCTGTCATTTCTTTTCCCTAACATCATAGTAATTAGAGCTGAAAGAGAGAGGTGAAAAAAGTATTCCAGACCTCAGTTGCCAAGGTGCTGGAGTAGAAGGAAGATTAAAAGTGCGGACCAGCCCAGGCCGGTGTGGCTAAGTTTTTCGAGCAGCGGTTCTCAACCTTCCTAGTGCTGCAACCTTTTAATACAGTTCCTCATGTTGTGGTGACCCCCAACCATAACATTATTTTCGTTGCTACTTCAAAACTGTAATTTTGCTACTGTTATAAATCGCCATCAGAAATATGTGTTTTCCGATGGTCTTAGGCGACCCCTGTGAAAGGGTCGTTCGACCCCCAAAGGGGTCATGACCCACAGGTTGAGAACCGCTGGTTTAGAGCATCAGCCCGAGCACCAAAAGTGTCAGGTTCAATTCCTGGTCAAGGGCGTGTACCTGGGTTGCAGATTCCATCCCCTGCCCCATTCGGGGCATGTGTTAGAGGCAACCAATCCATGTGTCTCTCTCTCTCATTGATATTTCCCTCTCTCTCCCCTCCCCCAGCCCTTTCTCCCTCCTTCCCTCCTACTCTCTCTAAAAAATCAATGGGAACAAAAAAAGTGCAGACCACACTTTGTCTCCTACTCAGAGTTCCATGAGCAAAAGCTTAGTTGGCATTCGTGGGAGGGAGTAATGAAAGCTAATACTTAAAGTGCTTACTATGTAACCAGCACTGTTTGAAGCTTGTATATTAATTTATTTAATCTTCTAACAGTTGTATAAGCTGTGGACTGTTATTAACTCTTTTACATTAGACATTTAGGTATAGAAATGAGATTTGAGTTAGACCTGGGAATGGAGTCCTGAAATTCTGCTAGTTTGAGATTCTTTACTAATAGAATGTATGAACTCCACCCTAAAATCAAATTAAAGGCAATATGGGGAAATTCAATATCATACACTTAAAACATACAAATTAGAGTGAAAGTTAAACTGCTTCATGTTATATTCCACCTAATTGAGACTATTTAATAAACTGCTTACATACTTAAAATCAATTGGACTCAGCTTTAGTATATTTAAAATATATGTAATAAATATAAATATATATATATATATCATGAACACCAGCTATATTAATCTGTAATTAATGAAATACAACATTAAAGTATATACAGCATGTCATATTTATTAATTTGGGAATGATTTTGGTGGTGAAGATTTGATAAATTTCCTGCTAATCTGAATGAGAGATATCATGTTTGTATGTGCGAGTATATATACATAGATAAAACCCAAATATTGTCAGGTTTCTCTGTTATATGGATATGAATAGTATCACATTAACATTAATATTCAAATCTTAATAGTGCCAGCTTTACATATTCATTCATATGGAGACTCTAATTTCTTTCTTTTCCCAGTCCTTTAACTATTTCAGGGAGCTCCTAAGGGGTGCCATTCTGGAACTCACAGATTAAGCCAGACTGCTACTTCCATCTTTGCGCTAAACTTCCTCTCTGGCCAGGTCTGCCACCCAGCACATCGTCAGCACTGCTCTCAGCTGTACTAGTTGGCCTCTACTACCGTGGCACTCGGTTATCCCTGGGACAGCAAAATTCAGCTTTCTTTTGCAAGTGGGAAAAAGAATTCTCCTTTTGTGTAATGCTTAGTTTGGGGAGTCCTCTGTCAGAGTTGTGGGCTCCACAGTATTAGCAGAGTTTAAACAGGCTGTTCTTTCAGTTCATGCGCAGCTTGTCTTCTGCCTGGAGTGTGAATACATGGCCACAGTGGTTTGACAGGATGGGTTCATTTACTAGCCATCACCTTGCTGGGGGTCTCTATTCTGACATCAGGCACTATTGCTTAGAACCGTCTTCTATGACAGATACCATCTCTTATTATGAACGTCGAGTCTCAGTACTCCTTTCAGAGATTTGGATGGTCTCATTCACTTCACCTCCAATATGCCAGACATGTTTACATATAGTCTTAGCTTAAGATGTTTTCCTGGGAGGCTTTCCACCCCTGTAAAATCACTGGGTGCAGGTAGAGCCACAGTGGGTGGAGAGTGAGAGGTTGGAAGTTGGGGGATAAGGCTTCATCTAATTCATCTATGAGCTGTCCCTGCACCTCAGCTCTAGTCTAGCGTTGGCCTCTGCTCTATCTATATTACCATTAGCACTTTATATGGAACTTCATTATTTCTTTTGAGATAAATGGTTTGAGCCATCATGTAGTTGTACAGGTTGGTATTCGACAGTCCTGTAAGTGGCAGACCTGGCTTCTAATCTTATGCTTCCTATAAACTGTTAGTTTGGGCATGTCACAGGCTCTCTGTGTTTCCTTTTGCAGAAATGATGGGCTTGGGCTATATGATCTAACAAGGTTCATTCCAGTTCTTACATTCTGAGCCACTGTGTTCTGAACTACAACTATTAAAATTTCACTTTATTGCTATTATAATTTTTAGTATCATATGTTAAGTTAGTTAAGAAAAATAAATTATTTATGTATGTAGTTTATAGTCTGTAATCATTTTTTTTTCTTTTCTGTTGAGGTAATTCTTTTTTTTTAATACTTTTTCTTTATTGATTTTATTTATTTATTTTTTTATTAATTTACTTTTGTTACAGATGTTTCTCCTTTTTCCCCCATTGACTCCCTCCTCCCCCTCCCTCCCTGCCCCATCCCCAGTCTTGCTGTCCATGTCCATTGGTTATGAGTACATGCGTACAAGTTCTGTGGTTCATCGCTCCCCTCCCCCACCCCCTCTTCTGGCAATTGTCAGTCTGTACCCCACTTCCACGTCTCCGGGACTACCCTGTTCCTCAGACTGTTATGTTCATTATATTCCACAAATAAGTGAGATCATATGGTATTTGTCTTTCTCTGCTTGGCTTGTTTCACTTAGGATAATAGTTTCCAGGTCCTCCCATGTTGTCTCAAAGGATAAGAGATCTTTCTTTCTTACAGCTGCATAGTACTCCATTGTGTATATGTACCATAGCTTTTTTATCCATTCGTCTACTGATGGACACTTGGGCTGTTTCCAGATCTTAGCTATTGTAAATAGTGCTGCTATGAACATGGGGGTACATGTATTCTTTCTGATTGGTGCTTCAGGCTTCTTAGGGTATATTCCTAGGAGTGGGATCACTGGATCAAATGGTAATTCAATTTTTAATTTTCTGAGGTAACACCATAGTGTTTTCCATAGTGGCTGCACCAGTCTGCATTCCCACCAGCAGTGTACTAGAGTCCCCTTTGCTCCACACCCTCACCAACACTTGTTGTTTGATGCTTTGTTGATGGCAGCCATTCTGACAGGTGTGAGGTGATACCTCATTGTTGTTTTGATTTGCATCTCTCTGATGATTAGTGATGTTGAGCATTTCTTCATATGTCTCTTGGCCATTTGTATGTCCTGTATGGAGAGGTGTCTATTTAGTTCCTCTGCCCATTTTTTAATTGGGTTCTTTGTCTTCCTTTTATTGAGATGTATGAGCACTCTATATATTTTGGAAATTAGTCCCTTATCTGATATATCATAGGCAATTATGCTCTCCCATACAGTGGGTTGCCTTTCCACCTTGATGGTTGTTTCTTTTGCTGTGCAGAAGCTTTTGAGTTTGATGTAGTCCCATGTGTTCATTTTTTCCTTTGTTTCTGTTGCCTTAGGTGATGTATCAGTGAAGATTCTGCTGCGTATGATGTCTGAAATTTTGTTGCCTACATTTTCTTCTAGGATTTTTATGGATTCATGAGTCACATTTAAGTCTTTTATCCGTTTTGAGTTTATTCTTGTGTATGGTGTAAGCTGATGATCTAGTTTCATTTTTTTGCATGTAGCTGTCCAATTTTCCCAACACCATTTATTAAAGAGGCTGTCTTTACTCCATTGTATGCTCTTGCCACCTTTGTCGAATATTAATTGAGCATAATGTTTTGGGTCTATTTCTGGGTTCTCTGTTCTATTCCATTGATCTATGTGCCTGTTCTTGTGCCAGTACCAGGCTGTTTTGATTACAGTAGCTTTGTAGTATAACCTGATGTCCGGTATTGTGATCCCGCCTACTTTGTCCTTTTTCAAGATTGCTGTAGCTATTCGGGGTCTTTTCTGGTTCCATATGAACTTCTGAAGTATTTGTTCTAGTTCTGTGAAATATGTCGTTGGTATTTTGATGGGGATTGCTTTAAATCTGTAGACTGCTTTGGGTAGTATGGACATTTTAATGATGTTAATTCTTCCAATCCATGAGCAAGGTATGTGCTTCCACTTTTTTATATCTTCCTCTATTTCTTTTTTCAATGTCCTGTAGTTTTCTGCAAATAGGTCCTTTACTTCTTTGGTTAAGTTTATTCCTAGGTATCTTAATTTTTTTGCCGTGATGGTAAATGGGATTGTTTTTTTAGTTTCTCTTTCTGTGAGTTCATCATTGGTGTATAAGAATGCCGTCAATTTCTTGACGTTAATTTTGTATCCTGCTACTTTGCCAAATTCATTTATTAAGTCTAGTAGATTTTTGATGGAGTCTTTAGGGTGTAATCATTCTTTTAGTTACTTTTTTGTTGGCTATTTTTCTAAAACTTTTCATTAGTCTCTGTCAAAATTAGTATGATATACTCCAATCTTCGAACTTTGATGCTATACTATGAATATTCTCCAAAGTAGGTTTGTAAATAAAGGGAAAAAACTGAGTTAATAATTTATTTCTCTTTGGAGAGCATTAAAA
Organism: Tadarida brasiliensis; assembly: GCA_030848825.1. Classification (NCBI taxonomy): domain Eukaryota; kingdom Metazoa; phylum Chordata; class Mammalia; order Chiroptera; family Molossidae; genus Tadarida; species Tadarida brasiliensis. The sequence continues at coordinate 34,780,160 of CM061275.1, forward strand.
ATATTACTTGATTGTAAAGAAAGGGGGGGCGGGAATTATCCATGGTCCAAGCCACTGTTATTGCTAGGTGAGATTGAACTTCCTTTTTTAGGTTTTTAAAAATTTCTGTTGCTATTATAATTTAGAATTTCTGTGCATCAAAACCAATGCTAGAGAAAATTGTAGTGTCGATCGGTAGTTGAATTGCTGTAAAACTTTCTTTTATGCTACTTCCTTACAGAACCGTTATTGGACAGATGTGGCTAACAGTGCTATGTATAAGCTCCTAATTAAATCCAGGTCTTAATCAACGAAGACATCTTTGATTTATGCACTCTGTCATTTGAACTTTTAAATTTTCCATTTCTACAAGAAAACTGAAAAGATATATTCTGTGTACCTGAACTAAATTCTCTGTCTTCATTGAAAGGACTTCCATGCCTTGACTGTATTTCCCAAAGGCCTGCCATTTAATCTTTTTTTATTATTATTATCTTAGATACCATTGAATCCTTTCTCACTATCCCATTAATTTCATCCTTCATATTACTGCACCTTGACATTAATGGACTGTCATTGTAGAGGATATTATGTTTGGTATGTCTGTAATATTGAATAGGACTAATATGAAATTTTCATAATTGAGTTGCTCGAGCAATGATGTCATTCATATCTGGAGGGTTTCTTTAAATGATGAGTCAAATTTGAAGCTTCTGGGATGAAAAATTATCAAAATATATACTTTTATTCTTGCTTAAGAGAATTTTAATCCAAAGGCTAATCAATTATGTGTCACATTTCAAGTTATTGGTAAATATTTATGTATTTAGTAGCCTCAAAAATAGACCTTTATAGAGTAAGACTCAGTTATCTTTTATTATTTTTTAAAAAGCAAATACCACTGTGAAGGTGTCAGAGTGTAGAATCTGGTATGGTAGATATTCAGGGCTGTATCTTGACATACTTAGCCGATAAACCTCAATTTAATTTGATAGACTTAAGTTTTTCTAGACCTGGGCCATTTCTAGACATATCACTAGTTACAGAAATTCAGTAAAGGAGTTTTTAGTTAAGGAATTTAAATGAAACTAACTTTACTGATATTCAAGCCATAATTTGAATTTAAGTATAAAAACAGCTCTCAGTTCATGGTATAACTTAGATCCTTGATTTTATCATTTTTGTACATTCTGGTTGTTGGCAAAACTTCATATAATCTGTTTTTATATTGTGAGCTTTGCCATTTGAAAGTCTTGTTCAGCTTTATCTGTTTCGCTCTTTCGAATTAATTTTCTTAGACTACAGTAGTTGCCTTATTTATTTTTTCAATTATCTTCTTTTTCAATAGCGTAAAGATCTATTATATGGTGGCTTTGCATTTTTGGCATTTCATTGCAGAAAGTATCAATTTGTCACATAAAAAGAAAAATTAGATATACTTTATTCATGGTAAAGTCACACCCTAGCTTTTTTAAAGGCAGCTTTGACTTAGAGTTGCAAGCCTGAGGATATTGATTTGAATTATGCATGACTGTCTGGTGTGCAGTTGCATTAGCCTGCTGGATGGATAATGTAAACATGTTCTGAATTTTAAGTACATGACAGTATGAGTGGCAGTTTAAAAATAGAACTAATAACCAAGTGCATATTTGGAAATTTGATTTTTACAATGTAAAACTGTACAGGATGATCTGTGCAAATGGTTGATTGCCAATATGATAACTTCTTTTGTAGTTTACAAATATAAAAGATGCTGTCTAATAAGTGTACGAGGTCAGTGATTGTTTTTTTCTAATTTGTTGAACTTTTGACAGTAGGAAACAAAAATACAGTAATGTGGAAGTGAATAAGAACCACCTGTCACAGATTATGAGGTCATTGTTCAGACATGCCATTTCTAATATTTTTTTTAGATAAATAGGCAGGAAGCTTTTTGTTGCTTGTTAAAGCACCCCACCATCAGCATGTCCATTTTGAATTCTGGAATTGCGAATGGCTACAACTAAACATTGTAGTTTACAAATGAAATTTGACATTCTAGTCTCATAAAAATCTGTACCTTTCACTCCCATGGAAATTGGGAAATAAGTTAATTCGAAGCACAGTCTATATCTTTGACACCTACATTTTATTTTCTATTGCTAAGTTTTAATTTCTTCTAAATGTATAATATTTCTTTAATTGTGAAAATAATTGCTAGTTCTAGGGTTTGATAATAAATATTTGGTTGCTAAAGTTTATGTGCTTGTGTTATATATGATGCATGTATGTATATTTGTGACTGTGTATGTATATTTGTGACCCATTTTTTCTTTTGCACTGTTATTTTCTTCATAAGGGCTGATGGAATTCATTGTTGTGGGTTAATACATTTTTGTAGGTTTTAAAAAAATATTGTTGATAGTGATTCTCTAACTCAGAAATTTATTATTATGTTGATTAAGCTTTATCAGTCTTTTCATTTATGGCTTCTGGATTTTATGTTTTGTTTAGAAAGACCTTTCATATTTTGAGGTTTTCTTCTAGTATTTTTATGGTTTCATATTTTATGTGTAAATTTTTGATTCAGCTGGGGTTTATTTTGATGCAAGGACTGAGTGGAGATCTAGCTTTCATCTTTTCCAAATTATTAACCATTTATCACTGTTATTTACTATATTTTAACCACCAATGTGAAATACTACTTTTATCATCTACCAAATTTTTTTTTTGGACTTTTGTCTATTTCTGAATTCTGTTCTAATTACTTCCTCTATTATAGTGTCTAATGATACTGTAACATAATATTATTTTTTGTCCATTTTTTTCTGATTATTCTTGTATATTAATTCTTCCAGATATACTTTAGAGTAATTCTTGTGCTATTTTGATTGGGATCACATTGGTCTTAATAACAAGAAGGTTTCTTGATTTCTTTTAAAAACTGATATTCATTTCCAGTGTGAAGTTTTTTAGTGTCCTTTCTTTACATTTCAAAATATCTTTTATCTTTCATCTCTACTTTATATTTTAGAGATCAAAAAATTCTCCTATGGCTTTGCTACATTCTCCATTTGGCCTCAACTAGGATAATTTATCAGCAGTCATGTATCCTTTTATATATTGCACAACTTAATTCTTTCCATGGTCCACTTGTATTTTTTTATTAAACATTCTTTGATTTCCCTACGTGAACAATGTCCGTGCTTCTAATTTTCTGTGTTTTTTGGGCTAGTATTTTTTTAAATTAACTTAATTGAAATAATACCCTTCTAATCTTTTGAGTTACTCTGTACTAAACGCTCTTTTCTTTACTTATAAATTCTCTTTAAAGGCTAGTTACCAACACCTCCATATCTTCACTAGCCATTATTTTCAGTCACTTGAAAGCTGGATTTTAGCTCACTCAAATTAAATTTTTAAAATTTAATATTATTGTGGTAAAAGGTACATAGCTAAAAATGTACCCCATAGAAGTGGAACTTTATATAAACAAAATCATACAGTATTAGTCTTTGTATGTATGATTTATTTCACCTAACATAATGACTTTCAGGTTCTTCCACATTGTACTACATAGCAGAACAGTATTCCTTTTTATGGCTGACTAGTATTCTACTGTATGTATAAACCACATTTTGTTTATCCATTCATCCATTAGTAGACACTTGGGTTGATTCTACCTTTTGGCTGTTGTGAATAATACTGCTGTGAACATTGGTGTGCAAGTACCTGTTTGATCTGTGCTTTCAGTTCTTCTGAGAATATGCCATGATTGAAAGTGCTTGATTCTGCCCTGGCCGGTTTGGCTCAGTGGTTAGAGTGTCGGCCCGTGGACCAATGAGTCAAGGGTTCGATTTCGATCAAGGGCACGTACCTCGGTTGCAGTTTGTCCCCAGCCCTGTTCAGGGTCTCTCTCACATCGATGTTTCTCTCTGTCTCTCTCCCTCCCCCCCTCCCCCCACTCTATCTGAAGATAAATGGAAAAAATATCCTCAGGTGAGGATTAAAAAAAAAAAAAGGAAGTGCTTGATTCTGTGAGTTTTTGTTGAATGTATTTTGGTGCTCTATCATTAGGTGCTTATATGCTTACAATTGTTCTGTCTTTCTGCTGGATTGAGTCTTATTATTATAAAATGTCCCTCTTTATTGCTAGTAACTTTTTTTGTTTTAAAGTACATTTTTCTGATTTCATTGTAGCCATTCCTGCTTTCTTGTGGTTGTTTTTGCAAAATATATCTTTTTCTTAACTTTTTATTTTCTATCTATTTGTATCTTTTAATCTAAAGTGTGTCTCTATTAAACAGCATACAGTTGGATCATATTTTAAAAATCCAGTCTGACAGTCTGTACATTTTGGTGGGGTTGTTTTTCTCTCATATCAGTTATGATTGATAGGATTAGGATTATGTCTACCATTTTATTTTTCTACATACTTCAAGTCTTTTCTGTTCTGCTCCTCCTCCTCTACTGCTTTCTTTTACATTATGACATACTTATAATGTAGCATTTTAATTTCTTTAATCACTTTTTCACTAGGGTATTTGAGTATTTTTTAGTTGGTTGTTGAGGGTTACCATATACATCTTGACTTACCCAAATCAGCTTCAGATTTATGCTAGCTTAATTCCACTAATATATAAAAATGTTACTCATTTATAGTCCTGTTCTCTTTCTTCCTTTTTAGTTGTATTATTTTTAATTATGTCACACCTATTAATATTACAAACCAAATAATAGAGTGTTATAAATTAATACTTTATCATTTTAGTGATATAGTTTTTCTCCCACCTACCCCCTTTGTGTTGTTCCTAGTAAATATATTACACATATATTATACTTCTGTTTGTATGTTATAGGCCCAGCAATATGTAAGTATCATTTTATATAATTGCTTTTGAAATAAGAGGATAAGAGGAAAATACGCATTTGTATTGTCTTGTATAAGTAATTCACTTTACTGTTACTATATATTTTTCCTTGTGTATTCAAATTGCCATCTGGGGTCACTTGCTTTCAGCCTGAAGAACTTCCTTTAGTTTTTTTTTTTTTTTGAGGGGGGGGGAGTGTTGGTAAGGTGAATGTGCCAGCAACATATCAATTCAATTTCTGTTTATCTTGGGAAGCCTTTATTTCATCTTCATTTTTAAAAGATAGCTTCTCTGGATATAGGATTACAGGTTGACAGTTTTTTTTCTTTGATCACTTTGAATATATAATCCCATTGCTTTCTGGCCTCCAGAGTTTTTACTGAAAAGTCAGCTGTTAATCTTACCAGGTTCTGTTTTATGTGATGAGTCATTTTCTTTTCTTTTTTGTTTTATTTTATTTATTTATTTGTTTTTGTTACAGATGTTTCTCCTTTTTCCCCCCACTGACACCTTCCTCCCCATCCCCTCCCACCTCATCCCCAGCATTGTTGTCCATGTCCATCAGTTATGCGTACATGCATATAAGTTCTGTGGTTTATCTCTCCCCCCCCACCCCCTCTTCTGAGGGGTGTCAGTCTGTACCCTACATCCACGTCTCTGGGTCTACCCTGTTCCTCAGACTGTTATGTTCATTATATTCCACAAATAAGTGAAATCATGTGATATTTGTCTTTCTCTGCTTGGCTTGCTTCGCTTAGGATAATACTCTCAAGGTCCCTACATGTCGTCTCAAAGGATAAGAGATCTTTCTTTCTTACAGCTGCATAGTACTCCGTTGTGTATAATATACCATAGCTTTTTTATCCATTCGTCTATTGATGGACACTTGGGCTGTTTTCCAGATCTTAGCTATTGTAAATAGTGCTGCTATGAACATAGGGGTACATATATTCTTTCTGGTTGGTGTTTCAGGTTTCTTAGGGTATATTCCTAGGAGTGGGATCACTGGGTCAAATGGCAGTTCAATTTTTAACTTTTTGAGGTAACACCATAGTGTTTTCCGCAGTGGCTGCACCAGTCTGCATTCCCACCAGCAGTGTACTAGAGTCCCCTTTTCTCCACACCCTCGCCAACACTTGTTTGATGATTTGTTGATGGCGGCCATTCTGACAGGTGTGAAGTGATACCTCATAGTTGTTTTAATTTGCATCTCTCTGATGATTAGTGACATTGAACATTTATTCATATGTCTTTTAGCCATTTGTATGTCCTGTTTGGAGAGATATCTATTTAGGTCCTCTGCCCATTTTTTAATTGGATTCTTTGTCTTCCTTTTGTTGACTTGTATGAGCACTGATGAGTCATTTTCTCTTGCTGCTTTCAAGATTATCTCCTTGTCTGACCTGTAGCATTTTTACTATGATGTGCCTGTTTGTGCATCTCTTTGCCTGTATCCTGTTTGGAGTTTGTTGAGCTTCCTGGATGAGTAGATTATTATTTTTCAGTAAATTTGGGAAGTGTTTTGACATTACATCTTTGAATACTTTTTTTCTGCTTTTTTCTTTCTCCTCTTATTCTTGGTATTCCCATTACTCATGTATGGGTGCACTTAGTGGTTCCACATTTCTCTAAGGTTCTCTTCATTTTTCTACATTCTTTTTTCTTCTGGTTCTTTGATTTACTAATCTCTGTGGCTCTGCCTAGTGTTCACTAATTCTTTCTTCTAACTCGTATCTACTATTGAGCCCTTCTAGTGAAATTTTTATTTTAGTTATTGTAATTTTCAAGTCCACAATTTCTATTTGGTTTTTTTTGATAATTTATATTCTTCAGTGATATTAGATGTAACATTCTGATTATACCTTTATTTCTTTAATTATGGTTTCCTTTAAGTCTGTGAACATGTTTATTGTGATTATTTTAATGTCTTTGGAATAAATCTAACATCTGGTCTCTCTCACAATTTCTGTTGCCTCCTTTTTTTCTGGTGTTTGATTTATACTTTCTGGTTTCTTTGAATGCCTCATAATTTTTAGTTGAAAATTGGGCATTTTATATAAAAATAGCAATTCTACTAGGTACCAGTGACCCCACCCTATGGCTTATTTTTGCTTATTTATTTCTTGAGTGACTGACAGTGTTGTTTTGGTGAAGTCTGTTTCTCTGCCACCGTGTTTAGTCTCTGATGTTGTTCCTTAGAAGCTACAGCTTTGGGTATGTCCTCAGTTACTTGGGTTGACATTGGTTTTGGTAGATCTTTCTTAGTCTCTTTCCCTGACCACACCCAGCTATTAAACTCCACTAATTTCCAGCTCATTGCTCTGGTGCTTGAAACAGTGCCCCCTTTCTCTCCTGAAAAATAGCTTGCCCATAGTTTATCCTGCATCCTTGTTGAATCTGTAAATCTCCCATTACCTTTCATCACAACCTCCTCTATTCTTTTTTTTTTTCTTTTTTTTTCTTTTTTCCTCTATACTTGAGAGCACCTTTAGGCTTGCATTTCTTCCGTCTCTGTTGCAAAGAAGTCAGTTCTTTAGGGAAGAGATTGGGAGCTCTCTGTTTTATGGCCTGTTTCTCCCCCCTGGCAACATCTCTGAATCAGGGCTTTGGAGGTGGGAATGGGGATAATGGCAAGTTTGTCTCTGGCTGACAGGCTTGCTCTAGCAGCTGGTATGGAACTGTGCCTCACAAGCTGGGGCAAAGGTGATCAAAGTCGCATTATTCTCAGCCCCAGGTTAGATTTCTCTATTTCATGATTGGGGGCTGGACAGAAGAAGGGAGCCCCATCTCTTAATTGCACTTGCCTGGGACTTAGCCTTGGCAACAGGTAGCTGGGGACAGGATGAAAAATGCTGACATTTTGCTTCTCTATCCGGGTGATGAGATATGGGCACACTTGTTTTGGGCTGCAGCAGTCTGGAGTAGTTTCCACCTTGCTAAGCTGGGAGAAGTGAGGGAGGGAGCGGGGAGCGGTCTTGAGTCAAATACCATAGACTCTCATCTTAGTGAATTTTCATAGATGTTCTTGAATAGATCTTTCTTCATTTGTTGTTGATTTCTAGACACTTCCTCACCCGAGGATATGTGTATTGATTTTAAAGTAAGGAAGTAAGGGAGAGTAAGAGAGAGAGAGAGAAGCATCCATGTGAGAGAGAAACATTGATCGGTTGCCTTCCATACATGCCCTCACCAGGGATCAAACATGCAACCTAGATTTGTGCCCTGACTGGGAATTGAACCCACAGTCTTTTGGTGTACGGGACAACACTCCAACCAACTGAGTCACCTGGCTAAGGCTATTACTTTGTTTTTTAAATTATATGCTTTAAGCATATAGTACAGATAATTTCATAATGATGTATGCATTCCCTAGCTTTTTAAGATTCTAACATTTTACTATTACTATATTCTAAAAAGTTTTTTTAAAGAAATGAAACATTAGATAGATTTGAGGACCTCTCTCTATATTTTTATAATCTGTAATATGGTGTATATCATTCCCATGCATTTTTATGTATGTAAATTTTTTACCTTCCATTAACAGTGTGCAAGCAATTTTACTAATCTTTTATATATTCATCAACACTTGTAGTTGCCAGACTTATGCATTTTTGGCAATCTACTAAATGATATTAAACATTGTGATGGAGTTCCTACGTACAACAGATAAGACAAGAAGAAATAAAATTTGTAAACATTTGAAAGGAGGAAATAAACTAGGCATTATATGGAAATGTTATGATTGTCTGCCTAGAAGGGGAAGCAGACTGTATAGGCCGATTATTAGGAAAGATTTTATCTAGCGGCTTTGCTCATTATTCCTGATGTGTCTAATAATTTGCCTCCAGCTCTGGCTAGGAGCTCCTGTACAATGTTGAATACTAGTGAATGCTTCTCGTTCCAGTTTTAAAAGGAATGCTTCTAATGTTTTTTCTTTATGAACTTTGCTGTAGATATTTGGAAGATATTTATTGAAGTAAAGAAATTCCCTTCTGTTCCTCATTTTCTAAGATTATTTTGTTTAGTTTATTAATTGATATTTAATTTTATCAGTTGCTCTTTCTGATCTTATGAGATCACATGGTTTTAAACTTTTATCTGTTTGCTTTAAATTATTTTGAAAGATATTCCTGTGTTCAACCAACTTTACATTCCTGAGATTTAATCAAGTTTGTTTACTCCTTTGTTTCTCTAGGTTTTTTGCAACTATATTTCTCAAGGAGCTTATTGTAAACTTTTCCCTTCTCATACTGTCCTTGTTTGAGTTTTAGATCAAGTTGAGTTTCACAAAATCATAAAAATTAGATAAATAAATTTTGGATTATTCCCTCTTTCTCATTTTTCTAAAACATTATATAAAATCAAGTGTATTTGTTCTCTAAATGTATGATAGAATCAATCTATAAAATAACCTTACCTTCTTTTTTGTGTGTGGGTAGATTTTTATTGATTCAGCACCTAAATGTTGTATGTATAATTGGTTTCTCTATTACTTCTTGAATCGCTTTGGTAAATTATATTTTCTCAGGAATTTTCTATAAGTTTTCAGAATTATGGTTAGAAGTTATTAATATTCTTTTCTTTGTTTAAGTTTTTTTTGTTTGTTTAAGTTTTTTCAAGGAACCTGGTTTGAGTTTATATCAATCCTCTCTATTAGATATATTTTTAAAATTTTATTAATTTTGTGTTCTTTATTTTTTTTAATTTGTTTTCTTTGGACTTAAACTTTCTTTAACTTCTTGAGCTAAATATTATGTTTCAGGTTGTTTTCTGACATATACACTTAAGGATATGCATTTCTCTTTATTATTTTAACTGTATCACACATTTTAGTATTTCATATTTTCACTTACATCTGATTTTATGACTTCCTAATTCCTATCATGTTTTCTTTTTCAGTTCATAAGTTAATTTGAAGTTTAAAAAATTTCCAAATGTATAGAAAAATTTTAAATGTGTTGAGTTTTTTAAAAATCTCTCTGGTTTCTGAGTTCTAAGTAATTGTGTTGTGATCAGATAATAGAATCTATGTGATATTAGCTCTTCCCATTTGTTTATAAAAAAAAAACTTACGTTTTATGGCTAATGTATTTGTTTGGGGGGAGGGGCAGGTTCTTAGTGCTTAGTATGTCCATCAAAAAATATGTATTCATAAATTCTTGATTGCAAGGTTCTATGAATGTCCTTTAGTCAAACTTACTGTGTTTAAATCTGCTGTATCCTTCCTATATATTTTCAGCTTTACCTTTTAATTATTAGGTAAGATCTGTTAAGTCTCTCACTATGATTGTAGATTTGTGAGACTTTTGAAATTTTGTTCTCTTTTCTTTAAATATTTTAAAGTTATATTTTAAGGGACTTAACATGTTTAAGGTTTATCCCATTTGTCATTACATGGAATAACCCTCTTTATTTTATTCTTATGCCTTTTGTTGGAGGGGTTCAAAAAATATTTGATGTATTCTAACAGTACAGCTTTTTCCTCCTGATATTTATCAAGTATATATTTTTTCTATGCTGTAGTATTCAACCTTTCTATGTTCTTAATTCTAAGTATAACTCTTAAAACTTTAGTTCCTGTATATTTATTGCCAGTTATTATAATTACGTGTTTGAATTTATTTCTGCCATATTATTTTGTTTTATTCACTCCACTTTTTCCATGCTACTTTTTCTTCTCTTTTTTACCTCTGGTCTGATGTAACTTTTAAGGGCATACGGTAGTGTACAAAATTTTTTTATAGTCTCTACATTTGATGGTATTTGTATCTCTAGAAATATCCTCAGGAAAGGGAATATTTCTAAACATTCTAAACGTTTAGCTTTAGAAATTTAGAAACATTGGAAGAAAACAGTGTTCACATTAAAGTTGAAATTACTTATAAGATTTAGCATAATATTTGTATATTAATATTTACTTACTATAATTACTAATAATAACTATTTGTAAAGTGTCTGCAAAATTTAGTGGTCACTTACATTCTTGATATAAACATCTTGTTCTCCAGAGGGAAGCTTGTCTTATTTTTTCTTTTCCTCCTTTAACCCTTACATGCAATCGTTTTTGGCCAGCTTTCCATCTCCTTTTGCATTGTGCAATCACCGTGCATTTAGTTGTAGAATTGCAAAGCTAGATAGGCTCTTGAGAGTTATACGTCATTATGCAGGAAAGTCTACACCTCAGATAGCAAAAGGTAAAATTTGAACAAACAAAGTTTTTGTTGTTGTTATTGTTCAAGAAAGGGGATTCTCTAGTTTCCTTTTATAAACCAATGCATCATTAGCAATTTTCACTTTAAGAAAATTAATTTCTTATGTTATACCAGTTCCAAAATGGAACTGTTAAATGTTACGGATTTATAGTAGTTACAATTGCAAAGATTTTTTTTTAATTGCAAGGATCTTAGTGATCTAGCTCATTTTCTTCATTTTATGTGCACAGGACCAGAATTTAAATGCTAATTTACTTTCTTAGTAGCAGACCATGGATTCAAACCAGGTTTCCCCCTCCCTGTTTGATATTCCTTATTCTCCTTATCCCTAACATAACCTTCACAAGTTAAGTATTCTTCTGAATAGTACCTAGCATAAAATAGATACTAAAACAAATGTACCTCGTTTAATATTTCCTGGGAGAAAAAGGTAAACTTGGAATTGCTTTGTCTCGAGTGGCCTGTGCTTTGTTATGTGTGGGTGCAGAAGAGGCACGTTGAAATCAGATGGGTGCTTTTCAGTGTAGTTGCACGTGTTCTTTTCCCAAACCACTCTTAACAGAACATTGCATTGGGTCTCTGTGGCAGTCGTGAGAGAAGCTGATTTAGGTGGATAAATTTTCTCTGCTGTTCAACTCAATTCAGCAAGAACAGTTTGAATATACTTTTTTCCACGGACTTTTTACTATAGCCCGTAGTGATAAGGAAAATTAGATATTGAACGTTTCCTGCGAGTCCTGATAAGACTTGCAGAGATGTATTATTTTTTTCAGCTAGTTCTGATTTAAACAGAGTATTCCCATTTCCTTGAACTGTTATGTTTTTTATGTAGAAATTTTTCATAATGTTCCAATAACTACAGAAGATGCTTTCCCCCTGTATGATGAAGAAATTGAGCCATTATGAGGTTCAACTTGAAACCTCTTTGTGGAATTTACTGTATCAAACAGAATTTTTGTACGTTGTGTGTACTGCTTGTACATTCAAGAGCTTTCCCTTAGTAAATCAGTATTTGCATTTTAGGTAATAAAAATATTTGTGTTTACCCAGCCAATATGATCTTTAGGTCACAAGTCCTTGTAGGAGAAATACTATGTATTACTAGGTTGATGTTTCTTAATTATAAACTTAGAATAATTAAACATTCATTAAAAGGACATACCTGTCCATATATAATATAATTCTTGTGACTTGTTATGTCGTGTGAAGAGACTGAAACTTATGATTTGTATGTATATTTGTCTTAAGAAGTAAAATTATATATTTCTGATTGTAAGTCAGCACCCCTTACATATTTATACTATTTTTAAAAATGTAAGTCACAAAAGGAGATGCTGAAAATATTTCTTGTTAGAAGTCAGACTTGATATTCAATTTCTGATTTTTTAAAAGGTGTTTTAGTGAAAGGTTTTAGTTTATTAAGAAAAATTGCTACCGTAAGAACGAAAAAAAGTAAAGATAGAATGAGATAATTTCTGACATAGTCCAAATAATTTTTACTGGTAATTTTGCCTGATAATTAAAAAAAAATGCTATTCCATTTTGCAATGTTTTTGTTACAAGCCAGCAGTTAACCTTGGACATTCTATATGTTCTCATAAATGAGTTCTGAAAATTTTTATTATGGACTTGATAGATACGAATGTTGCTATATTATCTTTAATATAATTAGAAGTTTTCATTGCTGAAGGTCTGAAAACCCAAGTAAACCCGTTTATTTTGGGCTTCAGGTTTCACGTTGGACCCTGTGAATCACTGGTGAACTGTTATATATTGGTTTATTTTAATGCTTGAACCTTTTCGTTTTTAATCCCTCTTCAGTTTTTACCCCGTGATTTGATGTCTACTTAGATTTTTAAAATAACTCTCCAGTCCGTGGCTTGTTTAATTTAAATTTAAATACACACACACACACACACCTTTTTTAAAAAGCATGAATAGTAGTACAAACAATTAGAAATTCATGGTGTCTAGATGGCTGGATTCCTGCCATGTCAGTTTTCTTGTGTTTGATGAGACACATAAAGCAGTTGTAGGAGAATGCTTGTCACTGGTATCCATGGCGACTCCAAAGATACTTTGGAACTCAGATGGATAGAGTAAGCCACAGTAATAGGTCTCATTATAAGGGCAAAATACATAAAAGGTTCAGTCATATGTTTTTAATTAGTTTCCAAAAATAGCTAGAACTGGAGAGGATGCAGTGAAATAATATTTTTCACTGTTAGAAATAGTATGGGCAGCATTTGAAATTTAATGGTTATCTTTTACTAAAGGAAGAGAGATTACACTCTGAATACTCATGGTAGTGTAGTTTCTCATCATAATTTAGACATGGGAGTGCACACTGATAAAAGGGAGGCTTAGTTTCATATTGATAGAAATGTAGAATTTGCTTATCCTTTTCCATTTTTATCCCTCTACATAGTTTATTCATAACAGCACCCTTTAGGCTTTTCCTAGTAGATTCTAATGTACTTAGGAAAAGTATTTTTTTTTCCTATACAACCTGCAAGAATGAGTCCATGCATTTTTACTTTAAAAGGCAAATAAGACATTAGCCAAAATTCTTATTGTTCAGTTATATTAAATTTTCAATCTTTTTTAGAACATACTAAATTTGAATGAGTTGAAACAGGATTCAGGAAAGTAGACCATAATAATTAAGTATTTTCTGTTAGAGAATTATTATGGATAAAAGATTAATAACTCTTTCGAGACAAAATTCTTTAAAGATTTTCTTTTGAATTGCAATCTGTAAAGAATAATCTTGTATTGCATTGCAATTCAACACATTATTTCTTCCTGTTGCTATAGAAACTAATTCTGGTGCAGCTGTGTGATTGCTAATCAAAATTCTAACATTATACAACCTTTTTCCCCCTTAGTGCTTCATTTTATTTTTAGTTACAAAATAATAAATTTCAATGGTGAGTCAGTAACAGTGGTCAAAACATTAATGCAAAGATTTTTAAAAATTTGAGCCCTTTCCTGTGAAAATAAAGAGTATTCTTATCTTATAGTTTCAATATGAATAACAAAACAAAGCCTTTTTACTGAATTACAAAGGTCTATAATTGCTATATTACATCAACATTGTGAAGCACTTAACTGCTTCATAATCCTAAATTGCTACAATTTCAACCATCTATTTTTGATGTGTCTGGTTACTGGTATTATAGAAATGAAAAAATAAAAAGTCCTCAGAATGCCTGAAGTCTTTTAACACAAAATGAGAATGAAAACTGCCTTATTGTTTTATCCTCCAAGAGTTGAGATCACATTTCCAGTTTATGTCATAAGTAAAAGCTAATTAGTTGTTCTCACTCTTGTCTTTATTAGTATATAATCGTCACCTTACCAAACTACACTTTTAACATCATCTAATGTAAATCTATGCATATTTTGCAGGCCTTCATATTTTACTGAATTATATCTTTTATCTTTCTAAAAACATTGGTTCTTTTCTATTTCATAAAACAAATATAAAAATTTCTAACAAAATTATTCATAGCAAAAAATATAATATATGAACTTAGCAGGGCCTAAGCTAATTCTAAAATAAAATCTTTGGTATGTGTTATAGTAGCATATATTACTGCATGTATAGCACTTACAAAATTTTATTTTCTGATTTGGTCCATCAAATAAGGCAATAAAAGCTGAAATTTATAATTTCAGATTATTGATTGATTTAAGTTATATCTCAGACATGCAAAAAAAAGCTATTTGTTATCTGTTATAAGGATGAAATAAAACAATGGGAAATGTAGCAGATATGATTTGATATTACTGTGTTAATTTTTTTACTTTCATTTAGTGATGAGCATATGCTGATTGACAGGAGGATGAAATTCTAGGAGCATATAAAATCTTGTAGACTTGAGAAGGTACCATATATTTAAAATTTGCACTTGGAAATAAAAGCAGCTTTATTTTATTAGATGCGTTGCATCTCTGATGTAATTTGAATATTGTAAACCCCTGGTTATCTATATCCCTCAAAGATAATGGACAGTTTATTCCTTAAGCATAAGAGTTCTTTAATATTTTAATGGAAAACTTTCTGATTTGTATTTTATACTTAGCTTAATTAAAATTTTAATAACATTTTAGGGTCATGATTAATATTGATAGAACCAACGTAAAAGTTGTAAATTAAGATGCTCATGCTAATATAGATGACATGGTGTATATTGCTAAATGACTCTGATATGGGTAGGAATCCTGAATCTTGCTTTTTGAAAAATCCTTGTTTGATTACTTTTTGTTATGGCCTGTTGTAAAGTTGGAGCAAGGCGACATAACATTCTGTACAGTTTAACAGGATAGAATTCCTGCAAAATTAATTGACAAGCAAATTTAGAAGTTCTGTTGCTTCTTCTCAAGAATGCTAAATAAAGAATGAAAAATATCTGGGTCTAATTCACTTATTCTTTCTAAATCTTGCCTCTCTAATAGGGTTATTGTATTAATCAGTGCTAATATAATAACTATAATAATAATATTTACTATTACTGTGAAGCCCTATGCTAAGCACTTAAAACATTAACTCAGGTAATCCCCAAAAATCCCAAGGAAATTGTGCTATTACAACTTCTAATTTACAGGTGAAGAAATAACGGTATCAGAGATGTAAACAAATTGCCAGTAGTCCACATCTAGTAAATGGCAGAAGTAGAGTTAGAACCAGGTTGTCTGATACCAAAGGCTACGTTCTTACACAGTGAAGTATTGCTAAGTATTACATAGACCATAAATTCATGTATAAGCGTAAGGTGTTGATACAAACATAGGCATTCTTTGTCAGCTTGCAACCCTTGTCCTGTCATTCACATTGTTTATTAATAATGTTGGAGGAATTATGCTACACTCTTTCAGAAATTTCTGTTAGAATATTTACAGGTGACTTGGGTCCAAATTTTATACATTTTTTTCTGCCCAAAGAAAATGCCCTCCAGAAACCCATTACATTTTTTCTAATTCTCCATAATGTTTCCATTGCTTAGATTTTATGACACTAACAGTATATCTTGGATGTTGACCTGGGACTTAATTTGTGGATAGCAGTACCTACATGACATATTTATTTTTAAATATTGTAGTGTTATGTTTTATGTAATTTTCTTTCCCATAGGTTCAGCAGACGACTTTAAGCATTTAGATAGCAGGCCTTCATCTTCTTTGTTGTATATTGCCTACAACTGGCATGTCGTTGGTAATCATAAAACATTTATTTATCTATTGAGACCTGACACTGTAGACTTTGGGAATATTAAGAGGCAGTTCCTCCACTCAGAATCTCAGAATGAGGAGGAGAAATATATATGTATTTTAAGAGCTTTATTGAGATGTAAGTCACATACGATAAACATCACTTGTGTACAATTTAGTGGCTTTTCGTATATTTCCAGAGTTGTACAGCCATCACCATAATCTAATTTTAGAACATTCTCATCATCTTAAAAATAAATCTTGTACCCATTAGCAGTCACTGTTCAATACCACTCTTCAGCCAAAGCAACTACTAATCTATTTTTTGTCTGAAGATACAAAAGTAGGTTTACAGTTGTTTGTATGAAAAATAGTACAATAATTAATAAATAATAATACAAGAATAAACTGTTTTGTGTTCTCACAACTATAAACCTACTTTTGCCCCACCCTGTATTTGCCTGTTCCACACTTTCATTTAAATGGAATAATACAATATGTGGCTATTTGTGACCAGTTTCTGTCACTTAGCATAGTGATTTCATGGTTCTTCCATGTATCAGTATTACATTTTTTAAATTGCCAAATTGTATCTCATTGTATAGATATACAAATTTTATTTATTCATTCATCACTTGATGGACATTTGGGTTCTTTATACCTTTGGGCTATGAATAATGCTGCTGTTAGCATTTATGTGCAAATCATTGTGTAGATGTATGTTTTCATTTGTCTTAGGTACATACAAATGTAGGAGTGGAATTTGCTAGGTCATATCATAATTCTATGTTTAACATTTTGAGAAACTGCCAAATTACTTTCCAAATTGGTTATACCATTGTACGTATCCATCATCAATGTATGAAGGTTCGAGTTTTTTCATATGTTGTGAACACTTGTTATTAAAAGTGGTATCTTTCTAGTAAAAAGATGTGATTTGAGGGAATATTTTTAAAATAAGGAATTACATATAGTTCTAAGTACCAAGGGAATGAGGTACAGAGTGTTGGCACAGAGGATGAAATTGTTGAACAGAACAGGAAAGGGTTTAAGCTGGAAATGGAGTCTTGGATCTTGGAAACAGAAGACATCCCTAGGTTGACATTGGAAACAGAACAATGTATTGAGCGCCATGCGCAGTATCAGTGAGGCATGATAATGCACGTCAGTTTCAGGGAACCATGGGTAGTCTGCCCAGACGGGCGCAGTGGTTTTCAAATTGCATATGGATCATGAAGTTAGGTCAATGGCTCTTGACAAACATTTTAAAATTTGAAATTGACCATAAAACATAATTTTTGCACATAGTAAAGATAAGCATTACTTAGTTCCTGTGATTTAAAACATATATTTGTAAAATATATTTATTATGTGGATCTTGGTTCAAGAGTTTGAAATACCCTGGTCTAGACTATACATTGAAGAACAAAAAGATGTGAAAACATGTTTCTTTAGTGTATACACTAGAATTATCAAGTAGTTGAACAGAGTGTCAGGAAAAAGATTCATTGACTTTCTGTGTAGTATGTGACACGTGTACAAATGCTTAAAGCTCTAGGATTATAACAGTTTTTTTAATCACTGATTTTTTTTTTATGCTCAGTAGAATGACTTGTCAAACTAAGAGATCAGTGTTTCTCAAACTTTTCCCTTTATTGCCTCCCTACAGAGACTATTTTAATTTTTGTAAATCAATTAATTTTTTTTAATTCTCACCCGAGGATATTTTTCTATTTATCTTCAGATAGAGTGTGAGGGTGGGAGAGAGGAGGAGGAAGAGGGAGAGAGAGAAACATTGACATGAGAAGGACACATTGACTGGTTGCCTCCTGCATGACCTCGACCAGAGCCAGGGATGAACTGCAACCGAGGTACATGCCCTTGACCAGAATCAAACCCGTGATTCAAACCCGCAACCCTGCTGAGCCAAACCTGCCAGGGCTCAATTAATTTAATTTGAATTTAATTTCTACATAACAAAAAAATGGTAAGTAATTAAGGTTTTGTCAGGTAGGGTTAAGTTTTGATTGGTCACAAAATTTGTAATACTTATGATTTTTGTCCCCCACTTCAGAGCTTATTTTAATCCCCTTGGGAGTAACATTACCGTCCCACCCCCTACCTCCAGTAAGAATATGTAATCTAGTTTATTCAGATTTTGTTTACAATGAGAAGACTTGGAATTTCCACTTCAACCCATGAAGAAGTAACTGCTATAGGACTTGCTTTTCTGATAAATAATTAAAACACTGGGAGAAATTATAAGAAACAACTGTCTTCATGCAGTTCCCTCAAAAAATTAAAAATGGACTACCTTTTGACCAAGCAATCCCACTTCTGGAATATATCCTAAGAATTTCAAAAACATCATTCAAAAGTATATATGCATCCCTGTGTTCATAGCAGCATTATTTACAATAGCCAATATCTGGAAATAGCCCCAGTGTCCATCAGTAGATGCATGGATAAAAAAGCTGTGGTATATTTACACAATGAATACTACTCGGCTGTAAAAAAGAAGGATATTTTACCTTTTGTGACAGCATGGATGGACCTAGAGATTATTATGCTAAATGAAATAAGCCAGTCAGAGAACGACAAATACCATATGATCTCACTTATTTGTGGGATCTAATGAACAATATAGAAACAGAAGCATAGATACATGGAACAGACTGACAACTCTCAGAGGGCAGGGGAATGGGGGGACTGGGGAAAGAATGTGAAGGGATTAGCTAGAGAATATGCATGCATAACCCGTAGACACAGACAACAGTATGGTGATGTCCAGAGGGAAGGGAAGTGGGGACATCTGTAATAGTGTCAACAATAAAAATAAAGTTAAAGAACCACAGAAATGGCATCAAGACTCAAACAGTCATTACTGGTTTTGAAGAAAGAAGGGGCATGGGCCCAGGAATGCAGGCAGCCTCTAGAAACTGGAAAATACAAGGAAATGAAGTCTCCCCTAAAGCCTCACACAACCCTGCCAACATCTTGATTATAATAATAAGGGCAAGGCTGAGATCCATAAGAGAAGGCAAATAAATGAGGTTATATCTGTGGATGCCTCAGTTTATTGCCAGGAGACAGTTTCCTGACTGCAGTACAAGAAGGAAAAACCAAAATGGATTCTGAAAAGAGCTTGAGTTGAGAAGACAGAGCTTGAAGAAGAAAATTAGACTTTGTGGGGCAGAGTGTTGGCGAGGAGGAGCTGCACAAGGTGAAGTTCCGGTATCTTCAGAGTGGTTTCTTCAAATTGTTGCCTGAAGACTGAACTGTGAATGCGTGTGAAGTAATTACCCAAGACTTGGAAGGAACCACCAGTAAGCAGTAAGCAGAACAATTCCCAGAACCTACATAGGGCTGAAAATAATTTGCATTCCTAGTACCCAGAATGCAGATACTTATAATAAATGAGACATTGGATAGAGTCCTCAGATGAATCATACCTTTCTAGTGCAGCTAATTCTGCATTAAAGTTAATGATGCTCTGGACACACTCTAACAAAGTTTAAGAGGAAGTCTCGAGGATTAAACTGACCCTCAAGAAGTTCAGCTGTATGTCAGAACAAGGTCAAAACACTCTTTAGTGGAATACAACAAAATCTAGCATTCAACAATATATTCACAGTGCATAGCATCTAATAGATGGAAATTTGGATTTACAAAAAAGATTTTTCTCAGAACAATAATGGTGTATCCTGGGATTTATAAAATATATAGAAGCAAAATGTGTGACAACACAAAGGATGGGAGAACTGTTCTGTTGTAAGATTTTTGTTACATATGAAATTATTTGCAGATTAACTATTATAAATTAAAGGTATATATTTTAAATCCTAGAATAATCACTGGAAAATAAAACATAACTTATGGCTAATAAGCCAATATTGGAGAAAAAATGGAATCTTAAAAGTACTCAATCCAAAAGAAGTAAAATACACAGAGAACAACAGGACAAATAAAAAGCAAGCTACAAGAGGGTAGATTTACACTCAACCATACAGACCAGGTGTTGGCAAAGTATGCCCCATGGGCCAAATTTGGTTCACAGCCTTTTTTTTCAATATGGCCTGCGAGCTAGAAATTATTTTTATAAATTTTTTTACATTATGGAAAAATATACATAATGTAAAATTTACCATTTTAAGTGTAAGGTTCAATGACATTGAGTTCACATTGTTAGACAACCATCACCACAACCAACACTTTTTCATTGTTCCAAACTGAAATGCTGTACCTATTAAACTATAACTCTCCATTTCCCACTCCCCCAAAATCCTGCCAGTCACCATTATCCTTTCTCTGACTCTATAATTTTGACTAGGAAATTCATATGAATGGAATCATACTATACTTGCCCTTTTTATTTGGTTTATTTCACTTAGCATAATGTTTTTAAGATTCATTCATGTTATAGCCTGTGTCAGAATTTTATTTGTTTTATGGCTGAATTATATTCTATTTTATGTATATACCAGATTTTTGCAGTTATAAATTATTATAAAACATACCCACAAAGAATATGTTGTGGATACTCTGTGGGGCTTTCAAAATCTAAAATATTTACTATATGGTCTGATACAGAATGTTTGACACTTCTGATACAGATAATTACACTAAATGTAAATGGTTTAAATATGTCAATTACAAGGCATAGCTTATCAGATGAGATTTAAAAAACAAAAGACTACATATAAAAGTAAGATGCAAATATATATTTTGAATGAGAAACCTAATTTAAATATAAAAGAAATAATTTAAAGTTAAAGGATTAAAAAAAAAGATATACCATGCAATCATGAATTCAAGGAAAGCTGAGATGATTATATTAATATTAGACAAAGAAGACTTTAGAACAGGGATTATTACCAGGGGATATAGAGGGACATTTACACAGTAAGAGTGAATTCTTCAAGAAGACATAATCTTAAATAACAGCTTCAATAAAGCAAAGGAGAAATAGGCATTTACAATTATGTTTAGAGATTTCAATACTTCTCTGTTGGTAATGAATAGGAAAGTAGACAGAAAATCAATAAGCATGCAGAAGATTTGAGCAACAGAATGAACCAACTCTTCTAATTAATATTGACAAAAATCTCTACATTAATAGAATACACACTCTTTTCAACTATGCATGGACATTCTCCAAGAAACACCATATTCTGGGCCACTAAAAAAAGGACATACAAATGGCCAAGAGACATAGGAAAAAATGCTCAACGTCACTAACCATCAGAGAGATGCAAATTAAAACGACTATGAGGTATCACCTCACATATATCAGATGGCTGCCATCAACAAATCATCACACAACAAGTGCTGTTGTGGGTGTGGAGAAAAGGGGACTCTAGTACACTGTTGTTGGGAATGCAGACTGGTGGAGCCACTATGGAAAACAATATGGTGTTTCCTCAAAAAATTAAAAATTGATCTGCCATTTGATCCAGTGATCCCACTTCTAGGAATATATCCTAAGTAGCCTGAAACACCAGTCAGAATGAAGATATGTACCTCTGTGTTCATAGTAGCACTATTTACGATTGCTAAGATCTGGAAACAGCCCAAGTGTCCATCAATAGATGAGTGGATAAAAAAGCTGTGGTACATATACACAATGGAATACTATGCAGCTGTAAGAAAGAAAGATCTCTTATCCTTTGAAATGACATGGAGGGACCTGGAGAGTATTATCCTAAGCGAAATAAGCCAATCAGAGAAAGACATATATCACATGATCTCATTTATTTGTGGAATATAATGAACAAAATAGACTCAGAGACATAGAAGTAGGGTACAGACTGACAAACCTCAGAAGAGAGGAACAGGGTGGGGAGGGAAGAGATAAACCAAAGAACTTACATGCATGTATGTGTAACCAATGGACATAGACAATGCTGGGGGGCGGGGATCGGGAGGAGGATGTCAATGGGGGGGGGGGAACATCTGTAACAAAAATAAATTAATTTTAAAAAATGCAAATTAAAAAAATCATTAAATGTAAAAATTTTGAAATCCCAAAGACTATGTTCTATGTCCACAATGGAATTAAGTTAAAAATCGGTTGTAGTAGGATATTTGGAAAATCTGTAAATATTTGGCCATTAAAAAATAACTTCCTAAATATGGGACAAAGAATCAATCACAAGGGAAATTAGACAGTATTGTGAACTGAATTAAGATGAAAGTACAGTGTCTGAATATTTGTGGAATGCAGCTACAAGCAGTGCTTAGGTGGAATTTATAGGATTAATTGCTTATAGTAGAAAGCAAGAAAGATAGAAAATTATGTAAACTTCTGTAAGAAATTAGGAAATTAAAAAACAATGTAAGCATAAGAAAAGAAATAACAAACAGTGAAAATCAATGAGCTAAGTAAATGAACAAACAAAATAGAAAATCAGTGAAGGCAAAAACTAGTTCTTGGAAATCAATAAAATTTAAAAGCCTCTATATTGACCAGGAAAAAAGACATGAATGATTAACATCAAGAATGTAATAGGTGCATCACTGCAGAGCCTGAGAACATTAATAGGATTATGAGAGAATATTATGAGTAACTTTATGCCAGTAAATTTTACCTAATGAAATAGACGAATTCTTTGATCAATACAAATGACCAAACCTTACTCAGGAAGAGAAATAACTTCAGTTGCCTTGTATTTGTAATTAAATAGCCTTCCACAAAGAAAACTCGAGACCCAGATAGCTTCATTGATAAATTCTATTAAACATATTTAAGGAAGAAATATATTTCTATTCAGTACAAATTCAGTAAAAAAGAGGAGGGAACATTTCCCAAGCCATTTTGAGTCTAGCGCTAGAATTACCCTGACAGCTAAAACAGAGAAGGAAATTATAAAATGGGAAAGAAAAAAAAAAAAAAAGACCAGTGTTGCTCATGTACCTAAATACAAAATCCTTTAAAAATATTAGCAAATTAAACCCAGCAATAAAAAATGGTAATTTATCATGACCAAGTAGGATTCATCTTAGGAATGCAAATTAGATTGAACACTGGTAGATTAATCAGTGCATTTCTCCGTATAACAGAATAAAGTAGAAAATAATATAATCATCCACTTCACTTGATGGAGAAATGCATTTGACAAAATTCAATTTCCATTCGTGATAAAACCTTCCTGTAAACTTTCTCAATCTGTGATTACAGACTCTAACAAGACATAACTAGGTAAAAAAAAAAAAAAAAAAAATCACATAAGTCTAACACTAAGTGATGAAATACTGATTCTTTTTTCTTTTCTTTTTTTGTAAAATCCAGTAGTATATGGCAAGGATTTCTACTCTTAACTACTTAGGTTCAGAGTTTTACTCAAGGATCTAGCTTGTGCAATAAGACAAGAATGAGAAAAGTCATAGAGATTGATAAGGAAAAAGTCAAACTATATTTGTAGATGACAGGATTATCTGTAAGAATTTCTAAGATATCTACAAGGAATTTTTTAGGATAACAGGTCAATGTACAGATATCAAAAGTATTTCTATATACTAAAAATGGCAGTTGAAAAATAGAATTTAAAAAACCACATCATTTATAGCAGCATCATGAAACAGAATTCTTAGGAATAATAATAATAAAACCTTTACCCTGGAAACTACAAAACGTTATTGAAAGAATATAAAGAAGACTTAACTGTAGTGGTATACCATGATCATTGATCGGAAGACTCAATATTGTTAAGATATCTGTCTCCCCAAATTGATCTATAGATCGAGTTATGATCTCAGTTAAAATTGAAGCAGGCCACCTTTCTTTTCTCCTTCCTTCCTTCCTTCCTTCTCCCCTCCCTCCCTCCCTCCGCCCTCCCTCCCTCTCCTCCTCCTACTCCTCCTACTCCTCCTCCTCTTCTTCTTCTTCTTCTTCATCTTCTTTTGGTAGCTATGACAGACTAAAATATTTATGGAAAATAAAAGGGAATAGAATAGTCAGAACAGTTGTGGAAAAGAACAAAGTTAAAGGACTTATATTACCTGACTTCAAGATTTAGTATAAAGCTGTAGTAATCAAGAAAGTGTGCTGTTGGCACAGGATAGACATACAGTGATCAGTGAAACAGAAGAGAGTCTAGAAAGCAGGCCTACACACATGTGACAGTTATTTTTAATAAGGTGCCCAGGTAATTCAATCAGGAAAAAAAGTCATATTGAAAAATAAGCATCACGCTTTGCCTCAAACCATATACAAAAATTAATTCCAGATCATAAGAAACCTAAAGCTAAAATGTATATATAATTACTAGGACAAGACTTAGAAAATCTTTGTCTCTTTGAGTTAGCAAAGATTTTATTGATAGGAATCAAAAGACATGATTCATAAAAGAAAATTGGAGTGACTATGACTACTATAAAAATTTTAAACTTCTCTTCAGAAGACACTGCTAAGAAAATGAAAAGGCAAGCCACAGACTTGGACAAAATATACATTTTATAAAGGACTTATCCAGATTACACAAAGAACTCTTAAAAATCAATAATATGAAGCAAACAACCTGATTAAAAAAGTTCAAGAAGTGGATGATGCATCACTAGAGAAGATTTATGAATGCCCAGTAAACGCATGAAAAGATGCTCAAAACATTAGTCATTTGGGAAAATGTAGACTAAAACCACAATGAGATACCAGTACACAGCCAATAAAATGGTTAAAGTTAAAAATACTGGCAGGACCAAGTATTGGTGAGGTTGTGGGATAAATGGACTCTCATGCATTGCAAGTTTGAATGCAAAAAGGTACAGCAGTTTGAAAGGATAAATTGTAATTGTACAGCAGAATGCAACTTAATAAAAAGTAACAAGCTACGGATAGATTCAACAACACAGTTGAATCCCAGAAGCTTTTGTAGGAAGTAAAAGGTGACACCAAAGACTATGTACTGTATGGTTCCATTTACATGAAATTCTATAGAAGGCATAACTGTTGTGAAAGCAAACAGATCAGTGGTTGACTTGTGGCTGGACTTGTGGGAGACAAAGATACTTGTGGGTGAGTGAATTTATGGAGGATGGAGACGTTCTGTATCTCCTTTGTGCTGGTGATTATGGGAATGTACATTTGTCAGAACTCTTTGAAATGTACATTGAAACAGTGGATTTTATTCTCTATAAGTTATAACACAATAAAGTAGGTCAAAAAAGTCAAAGACTTAATTAATTGGAATGCTCTTAACCAACCATCACAGGAAGGCACTCTGAATTCCCCCGGTGCTGTTCTTTCCCCAGCACAGATTGGCCTCTAATATCTTTGTGTTCCTGCTATCTGGTAAGCCTTGGGTGGTCTGTCTCTGCACATGTGCCGCTGACGCTTGGGCACGGACTCATGGGAGCCCTCCACCCAGACTTTTGAGGCCCCCTTTCTCTGCACAGTTGCTTCGTGTATTTTGTTCAATTTTATGATTGCTTACAGCACGAGGGCTAACCCCATAGCAGTTACTTCCTCATGCATGAAAGCAAATTCCTGGATATTATTTCCGATCTTTTATTAACATTAAATATTTTCTGCAGGTAAAATTGAGTAGTGTTGAACACAAAAATAAAATGAGAAACAAAAGTAGCGATTGAAATTAACATGGTAATTTTGCGCAGGCGTTCTTTCAAAATTCAACTAGCAATTGAATTTCTCAGGCGTCTTGTAGTTTTAGTATAGTTGAAGAAAGTAAAAAGGAGAAATCCCAGTTGTCACTGTTAATATTAAATTGTCCTTATATTATTTTAAAAGTAATAAAATATATATTGTTAATTTTAACCCTAGAATTTTCTAGTTTGATTTTGTAAGGTTTTATGAGGAATGCCGATCATCTTTTTTGTTTTGTTTTCAAAAACTGCTGTGTTCTTTAGGATGATTCAGTGAATTTGTAGCAATGAATTTAAAACGTCTGCTGTATATATTTAAGATAAAATTAGCCTTTCAAAAGAATAGTAGGAATTTCCTATATGTCATCTCATTTAATTGTTTAGGCAATCTGTGAATAAAAACTACTAATATTCCCTGGAAGAAATCCTGTTATTTTCAGATTCAGATTTGGAATATCCAGATTATTTTACTCTAGTTAGACTTTTTCACATTTGTTTTTGGAAGGAAATTTTTTCAATAATGTTTTTCTTATTCTCTTTAACACATTGCCTATTTCTGTGACATGCTTTAATTAGCAGAGTTCTAAAATGTTGGGCACTTTGTAACATCTCTTAACATTGGCCACTTTTTTATGTCCTTAAAGTTTGAAGAAATATATAGTTTGAATTCATGGTTTTTGAACCCAGAATTTTCAGTGCCCTGCCAATCATATTTGAGTTACATTGAAGAAACACCTCTGTAACAATTATTTTGCCCATTATTCAACAAAATTTTTAAAAAGTAATACTGTGTTTTAAGTTTTGTGTTGCTAAGTACTGCAGGTACAAGGATAAAAGAGACAGTACCTGCTCTTCTCAGGAAGCTCACGGTTCATAACATCTGAACAAATAGTTGTGATACAGTGTAGATGAGAGAAGCAAAAGGTGCTGTAGAAATACTTGGTAGGAACACACAGCCCATGGTGCACGCTTCCCTGTGTATATTTGGTGGGAGGTGTATATATGTTTGGGGGAGGAGGATGACTATAACTGGAGAAGATAGAAGAGAGTGTTTATTTGACATTTTTTCAAAGAGGTAACAACTGGTTGTTCAAGGACAATAAGTGAAATTATCTAAGTGAAAGATAAGAGGAGGTGGAGGATATCCCAGGCAAGGGAGAAGCATGTACCTAAGGCAGCATAAAGGCACATGGCACATTGGGGACATTGCTAGTCTATCACCTTGACTGGTGTGAGGGGTGGAAGGGTTCTGGGAAGGGGGAGGGCTGAGCAATGAAGCTGGAGCTGTAGACAGGGGCTAAGTTAACAGGTTTTTAAAGCATGCTAAACATTATTTAGGATATTGTCCTGAAAGTGACGCAGAGACATTTAACAATTATAGATTTGGTTCTATAGTACCATAATACCATGTAATAAGAAAAAATATCTTACCCCCATAATTTGAGCAAGGCTAAGTCTGCTTCTGGGTAAAGGATGTAGGTTTTTAACATGGTATGAACACAATTAGAGAAATGAATATATGGCCTTGCCATCCCGAACATCATGAACTAGACAGTAACCTTAACCTGTGTTTAGTTGCGGAACACCGAGTTCCAAAGCACTTTCACAGAACACAGTAACAACATCATCGTCATCATACAGTCCATAGTGAGTTTGAATTAGAACCTGGCAATTATGTGATAGTGAAACATCAGGAAAATCTTTTGATTAAAGATTAATATGATTAAGGATAGGATTAGAGATTCATTTGGACAAGTCATGCTGAGCTCAGTTGTGAAGTCTGTTGATGCTATTTCTTGAATGAATAGATAAGTTAATGTTAGATGTTTATATTTTTTATTGCTATTAGATAACAGAAATTCCATCTAAGGAGCAAAGCAAAGAAGTAGAGTAATGCAGTTGTTATAAGAGTTAGAAACTTTTCCACCTGAAAGAGCTAGAATTTATGAGATTCAATTTTAGAAATCATAGTATTTGATACGTGTTTGTGTTTTAAATTGTATTGAAGATGTACATATTTTCAGGCCATGAAGCCATTCCAGATGACACGAATCTGCCTGCCTTTCTTCTCCCAAGTCCTTACATCCAGCCAAACGTTGGCAACCCAGTAATTGACACCAACTTTTATCCTATGCAAAGTTGGAAATCTAATGGATCGCTAAGAATTCTATCCACTGGGAAGATTTTCCTTCTCTTTGTCTTTCAGGGCTACTTCTGAAAGGATTATAGTATCAGGACTTCTGCTGGTTTTGGCATCACTAGACATAACTTGAAACCCTCAGTGAGCTGTTCGTGGTGTGCTGATGAGCTGTGCATGCAGGTTAAGCAGGGTACAGCAGGCTTACCTGCGATACCTGCCTGCGCCTTCAGTGCCCGCTTGGTTCTCATCCAATAGCTGCCAATTCCCCTGGAAGATGGAATGCAGCTTGACATCCCCGACTTTGTAGCTAGGTGATCACATACTCTCTACTCCATGCTGGACATGTTGGATCACATTGCTACCTGGTGTCCCTTGATCTTCCAGGTAGTCTTTTTGATACCAGTAATAGGACAGGAGCTGTTTCTCAGAAATGAACCGTTTTCCATTTCACTTGCTGAAGTATGATCTTTTAGCAGAACCTACAAGTCAAGAAATGAGAGGCAGCCTAGTCTATGTGGCTAAGTGGTTAGAGTGTCGGCACGCACACTGAACGGTCTCGGGTTTGATTCCTGGTCAAGGGTACATGCCTGGGTTATAGGTTCAATCCCCCTGCCCTGGTCAGGGCATGTGCAGGAGACAACCAATCGATGTGTCTCTCTTACATCGATGTTTTTCTCTCTTTCCCTTCCCCCCCTTCCACTCTCTCTAAAACCAGTGGAAAAAGTATCCTCAGATGAGGATTAAAAAAGAAAGATATGAGAGGCAATGAATTTATTTTTCACTCTGAAAATAGATGTACAGAGTATTGAATAAAATTGTACTGGTAGAAAGTCAGTAGCTATATGTAGAGTATGGTTTGAATAAGGAATTATTTCAAACCTTCAGGAAAATAAAGCAAGAAAGTATTTGAGTTTCAAGGCATGGTACAAAAATAATCATGTAGTAAAATGTATTTGGAGATGCAAAAAAAAAAAAAAAAAAAAGTATAACTAAAAAAGTATAGAGGCCTCCAATGGAATTCTACCGTCAGAGCTTCTCAATGCTATTTTTGAGCATCCTGACCTACCACAGTCATTTGAGGACCATTAGGTTTGCTGGGTCTTGAACGTCAAGTGTAGAGCTTGCTGCAGTGTAGCCTGCGTCATCTGGAGAGACCTCTGGCTCTGAGTGCTCCTCAGAGCTAATCACGTTTTGTTTCACCTTGTGAATGGAGCGGAGCTGTGTTCTTAAATATGGCGCGTGCTGCTTTCAGAGTGTGAAGGCCAACCAGACTTTTGTTTCCTTAGTGGGAGGCAGACAAGGGGTGGTAAACTCTCTTTGACTTTGGGAGGAATAGTCCACCTTACCCCTGGGTCTTCAGCAACTTTATCGAGGAGGCAAGCCCTTCTATTCTCATAGGACCTAGTTCTCAGTCTGTCGCACATGCTCATATTGCCAAGGCACTGCATCTCTCAACTCAGGTCCGCGTAGCTTGCTGGCACACAGCAAGGTCAAAGAGGCGCAGGCTGGGATTGAGGCAGCCACAGTCTCTGCAGAGCAGATCATGGCACAGAACAGGAGTGTTTTATTGTTTCCCTGTAGCAGGACAGTAGGAATATTGTCCTTGCCCTATGAAAACGTGTTACTTTTGTTCTCTGGATTGTTCTGAAGGAAAAGGCATTTTGCTAAATTAAAGCTACCTGTCAAATACCAAGGCTGTCTTAATTTGCTCAATGGGAAGAGCCCACCTGGAGTGACATCTCCAGTTGCAGTCATCCTCTAAGTAAGTTCATGGTCCTCTGCCATCATTTGTCAAGCCTGTTAGTTTTTTCAGTGGCCAAGCTAGTGAAGACATTCAGCAGACCTGCAGTTCTCAGGTCTCTGGTGGTAGACTAGTCTGCCTTTTCCTTGGGGTGTTTTGTTGCTAGAGAAAGGAAGCTCTGGGGGTTTCTGGCTGTGCCTTCCTATACCAAATAGCCACTGCTTAGAAAGCCAAAGTGTGGCTTCTGCCAGTTGCTAAGAGTATACATTCTAATTGTTAACCCAGGAACTGGAAAAAGAGTAGCCAGGTGAGATTTTAGATCTGTTCTTAGGTATTTGATGTTACCTGATGCTATATGTGGGATTGTTTTTAAACTTCACTTGCTAATTTCTCATTGCATGTGTGTAGAAATTGACTTTTTAAATATTGATCTCATATCCAGTGACTTTGTTCAGTTTTTTTTTAACTCTAATTTATCTCTAAAATTATTTTGGTATTTCTATATCACAATTGTCATCTGGGAGTAATGGGTTTTATTTCTTTCTTTCCGATTCTTTTACATCATCTTTTTCTCACCTTATCGCACTGGCTAGCACCTCTAGTACATTGTTAGATAGAAGTGTTGATAACAGGCATTCTTATCTTATACCCTATCTCAGAAGTAAAGTTTCAACATTTATTTCACCATTAAATATGATGTTTTCTGTTGGACTTTCAAAGATACCCTTTGTGAGATAAAGGAGATTGCCTGCTATTCCCAGTTTGTGCAGAGATTTTATCATGCATGGATGACTTTTATCAAATGCATTTTTAAATCCGTTAAGATTATCACATTACTTTTTACCTTTATTCTTTCAATGCAATGAATTAGATTAATTTTCTAATGTTAAATCCACCCTGCATTTACAGAATAACTTTATATTCCTAGTATAAACCCAAGTGGGTTGTGATGTAGTACCCTGTTTATATGACTCTTGGTTTAGTTTGCTAATATTTTATATGGAATTTTTATATCTATGTTTACAAGATGATTGGTTTATTTTGTTGTAAGATATTTATCAGGCCCTGGTGTCAAGGATATGCTGGTGTTAAGGTTAAACATAATTTCAGAAGTATTTTCTCTTTTTCATATTATCTGAAATATTTTGTGTAAGATTAGTGGTGTTTTTTCTTCCTTAAATGGTAAATTCACTAGTGAAGCCATCTGGGCCTGGAATTTTCTTTGTTAGGAAGGTTTTAAAATATGCATTCAATTTCTGTAAGAGATATAATATTATATAATTTTCCTGTTTCTTCTTGAGTTTGTTTTGATAGGTTGTGTTTCTGTAGGAATTTGTCTGTATCATCTGATTTTCTAATTTATTTTCAGAAAGTATAAAGGTGTCTTTTTTATGGAGATTTTTAAAAATTTCACAAAATTCACAAAAGTTGGAAAAATATTAAAGTACTTTTTATCCCCTTGAGCCATTTGATGGTAAGTGGCCAAATGACCTGCTGCTTCATCACCCCAAAATACTTTAAGGTGTATTTCCTACAAACAGTAATATTCTAAATACCCACAATACAACCATCAAAATTAAGTTATTAACATTGCTATATTATTACTGTCTAGTCCTCAGACCCATTCATGGTCAACAGCTCTCCAAATAATGTCCATTATCGCAAAAGGGTTTTGTTCAGAACCATGGTTTGCAGTTAGTTGTCACGGCTCCTTAGTGTCCTTCATCCAGAACAGTTCCTCAGTCACTGTTTTTGAAGTCTACAAGCCATTTATTTTTTATTTTTACTGATCTTTTTATAGAGAGAGGAAAGGAGAGATAGAAACATCAGTGAGAGAGAAACATTGATCGGCTGCCTCCTGCACGCCCCGACTGGGGAGAGACCCCGCAACCTGGGCATGTGCCCTGACAGGGAATCGAATCAGAACCTCTCAGTCCATGGGATGATGCTCAGTCCACTGAGCCACACTGGCTGGGTGCCATTTCCTTTTCAGAATATCTGAGTTTGTCTGATATTTTTCATGATTGTGTTCAGGCCACGCATCCTGAGCTGGAACACCACAGAAGTGGTGCTGTATTCCTCTCGTTGCATCCCATGAGGTGATGCACAGTTTTGATCTGTCCCATTACTCACAATGCCCACTTGTATCTCTGCGTTAGGGAGGTGTACTCCGAGGCTTCTCAGTTACAAAGTCACTCTTGTTAATTAGTAAGTACTTTGTCAGAAGATACTTTGTAACTATGTTCATAACCTGCTCCTTAAAATTCTTTCAATTTATTGATATATTCATTTGTATCTAAATGGACTCACGGTTTTCCTCTTTTCCTCAATGTGTTGTAAACAGTTACTAAGATGATTTATTTTGAAATTCAAATTTTTAGTGAGATTTAGTCAGTACTAACCCCTTCGAGCTGGCTTCTTTGTCCTTTGAATGTGTCCCTGTCATTACGTGACTATGTCCTTACTCTAAACATAGTAAGCTTTTCTAAGTTTGTCTCGTACTCCCTTTCCCAGCCCTGGGATCAGCCGTTTCTTCATGGAGTTCTCCTTCCTTTTAGTGAAGAATGGATTTAGGAGCCAAGATCTGGGCACTAGGTGTGTTCACTGCTATTGAGGTCTTGTTCTTAAACCCTCACAGCGGACAGAGCTAGGATAGTCTGAAATAGTGTGTGTGTGTGTGTGTGTGTGTGTGTGTGTGTGTGTACATACATACAAATTATATGAATATTGACACTATATTTGCTTCTACCTGTTATTTAAAACTGAGTTCATACTGATATCTTCAATTCTAATTCAACACCATGGAGATTGTTCTAGTTTTCTCCCTTTCCATATTTGTAACTCCCTTCTATACTATTGAAAGCCAGAGACCTGGCTTTCATTAACCTTCATATGCTTATTATTTGATTAATCCCCCTCTCTCTATATGCAAGTCCCCTCACCCCATTTGGGTTCTAATATCCCATGCAGACTTTCCCGCTTGTACATGTCCTTGTGACCCTGAGGGTGTCATGACACCCCAGGCCAGTTTGCCCCACATGGGATGTTCTCATCATTCTACCTAAGCTCTGGCTTCCTGGTTGGGGTCTGACACCAGGCTCCAGGACTCCCCCTTCTCCTCACACAGTTGCTTTCCTCACCCCACTTGGGCTCTCACACCATATTCCCAGCTGCCCTCGCACCTGAATACCCCCCACCCCAACTGAGCTCTGGTTTTCCTATGCCAGGCCACCTGTGTACGTGGATGCCTGCTCCTTCACCAGGTGCACCTCTGTGTGGATGCTGTCCTCAGTCTTCCTGGGCTTTGACAGCCCACCAGTCTCCCCTCGTGGTTCCGATCCTACGTGGGCAGTGACTCCCCTCGCAGGGGTGCTCCCCTTCTCTCAGTGCAGGCACACTCCTCAGCCTGGTTGAGCTTTGTTGCCCTAGGCTGGGCTGCCCCTCCATGGGGAACCTTCTGACCCTGCTGAGGCTCTGGCTTCCAGGCTGGGCTTTCTCACCCGGCCTGGGCGCCACGTGCTGCGTGGGGCTGCCCGCGTGTGGAGCCCTCTGTCCTGTCTGAGCTTTGACACCTCATTTGAAGTTGTGACCTCTTTTTTTATTCTGGATATTAGTAATTTATGCCATCTCTCTTTTTCTTCCTGATTAGTCTCTTCCAGTAGTTTATCCATTTTATTAGTGTTCTTAGAGAATTTTATTTTGGTTTGCTGATGCTCCATTAAAAACGTGTTTTCTGTTTGACTTCTGCTCTTTATTATTTCACTTTTTCTACTTTCTTTTAGTATTTCTTCTTTGATCCATGAGTTATTTAACAGTATTTTTTGTTTGTTTGTTTGTTTTATCCTCACCCAAGAACACTTTTGCATTTATCTTCAGATAGAGTGGGAGGGAGAGGGGGGAAAGAGAGAGCGAGAGAAACATCGATGTGAGAGAGACACATCGAGTGGCCACCACCCACATGACCCCAACTGGGGCCGGGAACAAACTGCAACCGAGGTACATGCCCCTAGCGGAAACCGAACCCGGGACTCTCTGGTCCGCAGGCCGACGCTCTAACCGCTGAGCCAAACCGGCCAGAGCAGGGAGGATTTTAATTATTTTAAAACTATCAGTAGAGAACATATTCAGAAACAACATAAAATCCAACTACCATTTTTTGTTACTTTAAAAAAAAACAAAGAGGGACTTATTTGTCTCAGGCATCAAGAAGTTTGGAGATAAGTACTCAGTGATGTTTCAGATCCCCAGACTCTCTGTTTGTCTGCTCCTCCGTTCTTAGCTTTCCTTCTCGGGTTGCTTCTGGTTACAAGGTGGCTGCTCACCTCCAGGCAGGCGGACAGGAAAGGCCGCTGGGCAGCGGGGCCAGTCGAGCTCGCTCTCTCGTGTCGGGAAAATAAAAGCTTTTCCGGAAGCCCCACTTTGAAATCTGGGATATTGTGTTTTGTTGGCAGCTACTTGCAGTGTGTCTGTTTAACCTATCCTGCCTTCTCAAATTTAGCTCCAACTATATTAATTCGGTAACTTTTCTACTTTTTGCTCATGTTTAATAAAGTTAGTGTGTTATACTCACTAGGTAAGACATTTAATTTTCTTTATCCAAAATCAGGGCTTCTGAGCAAACATGTGAATTTGTGCTAAGTCCATACAAATTAATATTTTTCATTTGAACCAGGCATTGTAATAATTTAAAAATGTGTTTTATAGTTCTTACATAAAGTATTTCTGAGAACAACAGAAGACCTATTGAACATGTGAATGAACTCCATTATAACAATTGTAATACAGACTATCTTTTCCAGGGTCCCTTTTGAGAAAGGAGAGTCATAGTCCATTAAAAGAAAAACTGAGCAGTGTTTAAATTTAATACCTGATATTGCATCCAGGGTTTATCTACACAGACTTGGCTGTTCTTAAATTGTAAACTGAACTCTATTTCCTTACATCCCGCCTGCCCCCACTTCTGTCCTGTTCACAGACATGTTTATTCTCAGTCACTGAGATAAATCATCAGGGTAGAAATTCAGAGGATCATTTAAGAGTGAAAGAATGTGTGGTTTCGAATTAACTGCAGGCGGTGGAGATGCCTGCTGTAGACAAGGCTGCAGTGGGCAGGGAGGGGCCTCCTGGTGACGGCCACGGGGTCGCAGTGGGTGGGACGCAGCCTTCAGCCTTTGCTGGGTCATGGGGATTAGGCCTTGATCACAGTGCCCCTCATTTAGGATCCGGATCTAGGATGGATGTGGAAAAATAATTTCTGACACTGACTGTTAAGCTGAATGCTGGTTTAAGTTCATCTCAGTAATTGAAACAAATAAATGACATTTTTGTGTGTATTTTACCTACAATTCTTTACCTCCTGTGGCTAGAGAGGCCACAGATCGTGAGGGAATAGATGAAGTATGTGTGCTTCAGGACTGTTTCGAAAGAAAGAACTAAGTAAACTATTTCACAAATATTTACCATTCCCATTTTTATGCAATGTCACAGAATCTCTCCTAGTATGTGAGAATATATTTTATTTTTCCTGATATTACTGTACAGGAGGAGAGGAGTGGGAAACCAGATTAGTTTATTTCTGCATCTGAACTAGAGAAGAATAAAATCTAATAGTTACATTGCCACAACATTTTTAATCCCGTTTTTTAAAAAGTTATTTACAATTATTGTGGACTGTACTGCATATTAAGGCTACTTGGAAACAGTGACCAGCTTCTTAATCATTGTCAGGAAACTGCATTCAGAGAATGAGAAGAACACCCCCACTGGATGAATTGCAGCCACCGCCATATCAGGATGACAGTGGTTCTCCCCACCTCTCATGTACACCCTCAGAAATTGGGGACAGTAAATGTGAATTTTCCCACTGCAGCAACAGTCCAAGATGCTCATATAACAAGTGCCCGAGTGAAGGAAGCACAGGTCATGAACTAGAAAGTTTTCATAATAAAGGATATGAAGAAGATGTTCCAAGTGACAGCACCGCAGTCCTGAGCCCTGAAGTAAGTAAAAGCACATAGAATTTTTCAAATGAATGTTATTTGGAGAAAAATAATCCTGTGCTTCTCCTCTTGGTAAGAAGAAGGTTTTATCACTATCTTGTCCTTTGTGGCTTATTGTACCAATTTCTATCCTTGATCCAGTCTTTATCCAGCCGGCTCACCAGGGGTGTCCCAGCCATTCTGGAGCCCCCGCACCAAGAAAGACGGGTAGCTAAACACGAGAGCAGTACACAACATACTGAAAAATTAACTCGCCCCAAGTTTCAACCTCAAGATAGATATTTTTTTTAACATTTTATAGAAAACGTTCTGGAATTATTTGCCTGTTTCTTTTATAGTGAGGTTTCTATTTATGTTGGTGTCTTTTAAAAAATTATTTTGTGTTAGATATCTTCATATTGGGAGGCTGCCCGTTAATATTTTACAAAATAACCTTTTTGCATTTTCACATTATAGGCTATGGAAGAGATAGGTCATGCTCAGCTTTGCTAATGAAATTTGAATTCATGGCATCATGCATTCAGAGTGGTTGATTGGTTGTTTTTAAGTTATTTCCTCTTTTGGAGCAAAAATGTGAAAAAGACACCAAAAATAGGTGTATTACACATCGAAATCATTCATGTTCTAAAAAAATGATTTTAAATATTACTATAAAGATGAAAATTAGGTCATCTAAAGGGTTTCATAAAGTAGTATTTACTTTTGAATTTTTACTTCTTTTAGGTTGCAAATTTTTACAACTTTTGTCCTAGACAGTATTTTGTAAAACTGTAGTGTGTCATGGTTCTTACTAGGTGAATTTTCATCTGCCAGAAGTTCAAATAGAAAACAAGAAGTCAGAGTACCGAGATGACGTAGGTTACACACTTAGGATAGGATGCCAGCAGGTACAGGTGGCGGGACCACACTGTGTGCTTCCTGGTCTGTGTGACGCCCATTTGTCCCGCCTCACTCTTTCTGCTCCATCAGCACCCAGTTATGGTGTGGTAACAAGGACAAGGGTTGAGGAGGGGTGCCAAGGGCCAGAAACACATATTTTATGGGAACAATACAGGGGAACTTACTTTATGGGAACAATGCAGGGGCAAGTACTCCTGGTCACCAGTGAAACTTGCCAGTTAGCCTACTAAATAGGCATAGGTTTTATCTGCATTTCTTCAGATCACGTGGGTGACAGAGCTGTCAGCCCAGAGGTGACATGATCATGGCATGGACTTTCTATCCTATTTCATAGATAATACTCATTTGTTCTGTCATATTTTCTATTTATTCTATCTTTCACATATCTTAAAAGTTATTAACTTAGTTACAATCTATATTTAAACCATCTTCAGAATTCTGCCTGTCTCTCTAAAGTTACATGGTTATTTATTATCTGTAGTTAACACAGCCTGTGAGATTTGCCCATATTTCAGAAGCTGCTAACTTGCTCTCTGTGCTAACACTTCATATGAGTCTCCTCTATCCTGCTTGGTTTTGTGTCTTCTGTGGCAGAATTGACTATATTCAAGCAATAGAACAAATGCGTATTACATTACTTAGGTACGAATAGCTTATGTTAGTACAAAGTTCACTCCTGTGTTTTTTAAGTTTATTTTACTTCCCACTATCCCTTTAATGGATATCATCAAATAAAAAAATGTTTTCTTTCCTCTTGGTTTAGTTCAGGATATAGCTAGCTTAGAGCCTCTGCGCTGTTGAACTGGGAAGGGAGCGGGGGTTCCTTGTCCCTGGCAAGGAGCTCATAAATTCTGTTGATGACCTGTTGCTAGCTGAAGACGATTCAAAACTTTAAAACACCTTGAAAGGAAGGATTATTTTCTAATTGTCTATTTACAGAATACAAATATTAGCTTAATTTGTAGAAGTCCCACTTTTTTAACCCTTGAGGTCATGAGAATTGTTGGAATACCCAGACAAAAGTTAGGGAGGCACCAAGAGAAACAAAATTCAGAAACAGCTATCCTTATAAAAAATGTTATTACCTTGAAAATAGCTGTCATGACACTATTTAAGAAAATATGTCATTGAAATTTCAAAACCATGTAATTAATCATCTTTAATTACCATTATAAAATGGCATGCATTAAAACAATTAGCTCTAAACTGTAAATTTTTTACAGAGTAAAAATACATTTACTCTGATTGAATTATATTGTATAAAAAACAATTCTTCTCTTAGTTTTTGTTCCCTCTCCCAAGTATTGTTCTTCATTTGTCCTCTTTTTTTCCCCCATACATGTTACCCGGCGGGTTGTGGTAGGTAGACATGTAATATTCATAAGGTCAAAAACTTGTGTCTTTTTGGTTCTTGACTGCATCCCTTCCACCTAAACTAGGGCTTGGCACATGGTAGTGTAATAGTTAGGATAGCTATTAAGCTGTTACAACCAGGAGTCAAATGCAATGGGTAAAACTCACAGAAGATGACTTGGCTTTCGAATGTCCAGAGTGAGTAGGTGACTTTGCTCTACAACATCATTCAGGGGCCGGGTTCCTTCTCTGTTGTCACTCTGCCATCCCTAGGGTGTTGTTCTGGTCCACGTGGTCCACACCGACCCACACATCCTATCTCAGTATCTGCTCTTCTGTGGGAAGTGTGGGAGAGAGAGAAAGTGAAGGGCAAGTCATTTCTTCTATAAACCTGACCTGGATGTTTCATACATACCTCTGTTTGCCACCCACTGGCCCAAGCTGAGCCTCACGGTCACATCAGCCATAAGGAAAACTTAGAATTTTAGTCTTTTGCTAAACAGTGTGTCTCTGGCTAAAACTCAGGTAGTTCTTTTGAGAAGACTGGGAGTCAGTAGTAGTGACTACTAAATAAAAGTTCAGAAAAATTGAGAAGATTATAAAATTGGTCCATATTTTTAAATGAAAAAAATTAATATTTATTAAAATGATTTGAAGGGGCAAGTGGTGGAGTTGAAAGGTCAGAGACCTGGGTTTGGCACTATCGATAACTAGCTGAAACTGTTTACTTTCCAGTAGTTAGTTACACTGACAGGAAGTTGAGACAATTCTAGGTCAAATGGGTACAATTTCTTTTAATCGCATAATTAAAATGAGCAGATGTGGTCTTTCTTGAATTTTTCAAATAGGTATTATTCTGCCATTTTCAACAGTAATTAGTATTAGAAATAATATGTAGTTTTAAATTCTGATTAAAAATTAAATAGTGTATGTTACAGAAAGTATTTGGCTGCAAATATTTTGAGGCCTTTGTATTTATACTTTCATATTTCACTTTCCATTGATTTTCAAGCCTAAATGTGTTTACGTTTTATTACAGATGGGGCGTTTTAGAACAAACTGAAAATGGGACCAGTTTTCTCAATAGCATTATACTTTTTTTTATGTTCTCTTTCTCTCCAGCATAATGCTGAGCTATTAGTTGCATTGTTTATAATGTTGAAAGTAAAATTTAGTAGTTTCCTACAACAGGATCAGAGGTACACATTAGATATTTGCAGTTCTCATTATAAGAACATATCCCAACTTTCTCAAAAAAAATTATTTTTCCTGATAGATTTTTGAGCTTAACTTACCACTTATACTACTATGGCCCTGTAGAGTAGTAGCTTCTGATTTTAATGCATTGTTATTAGTACTTTCTTTGTGGTAGCCAATCAAAACCATTCTCACATCCTCCTCCTAAGAAATATCAGGTATTTATTTACATGCCAGATTAAATAATAGAGTTAAAACTGAAAACATTTAAATTTGCTTTTCTTAGGATATATCAGCTCAAGGATCATCTTCACAGCTTCCCAAACCTTTTGATCCTGAGCCAGAAGCTAAATACGGCACACTGGATGTGACTTTTGACTATGACTCACAAGAACAGAAGCTTCTGGTGACAGTGACAGCTGTCACAGATATCCCAACATATAACAGGACAGGTGGCAACTCATGGCAAGTACACCTTGTTCTTCTACCTATAAAGAAACAGAGAGCAAAAACCAGCATCCAGAGAGGACCATGCCCTGTCTTCACAGAAACATTCAAATTTAACCATGTTGAATCTGAGATGATTGGAAATTATGCAGTTCGATTTAGACTGTATGGTGTACATCGCATGAAAAAAGAAAAGATTGTGGGGGAAAAGATTTTTTATTTAACAAAATTGAATCTTCAAGGGAAAATGTCATTACCTGTGATATTGGAACCTTCTTACAGTCATTCTGTGAGTATCTGATCAAATAGCCCAAATACAGTTTAACTTCATGGTATACACGATTTTAATATGATAAGCCCAACGACCTTTTCATTTTATTTTTACATAGTAATCATACCTTTACAAAATTTCTAAGCCCTGAATAGGTAGGTATACTTTTTTCTCATCTATAAAGTTGCCCTTGAAGATTATATGTGATTTATTTTATGTATTTCATCCTTCAGAGTCTAGCCCAGTGTCTTAAACATTTGTTCCTTTGCTTAAACATTTATTAGATGGTTGATTATGACATCCTCTGAACTCCTTATAGAATATATTGTTTTCTTTCCAGGTCAAAACGAGGTGATACATTAAGAACTATCTAGCTCCGTATCTTCTTTGATATTATTTGCTCGTATAGACTATGTACTGCTGCCTAGGTCATGACTGATTATACTTCCAGAACTGCTGTGAAATAATTTTTAAAGCTTTAAAAACATGGCCTCATTATATTTTCTACCTTTTTATACAAAGACTTTGTAGTATTTCTGGAAGAATACTTAAATTTAGTACCATCATCTGTTCTCCCTTTTCTCTTTTTTATTCCAGGTTCTGATCACATAGAAGTTTCTCTCCATATTTTTAACTAAATTCCTACAAGACAGTGCAGAGAGATGCATTATACCGCATAGTTACTTAAATTATGAGAAAATCGTGATATGCTGTAAATGTAAATTATGAATTATTTTTACTCATCTATGTTATACTGACTAAAAACATTTTTATAATATAAATATACAGATTTCAGAATAGATTTATATTTTTAAATAATATATCATATTTTAGGGTTGTTTTTAAGCTTTTGAATTTGTAAGCATAAGTCCAAGATTAGAGTCTCATATTGCATTTATACCATGCAGCATTTGATCTTATAGGACTGTCATAGAACCCCATACCATTTTAGCTACTCAGACCAAATAATAAGAAAGTTTAAAAATCATATTAAGAATGGCAGAATATTTCATTGGCCTTCACTTTTTTTCCTCCTCTGATAAATTGCTGCTTTTATTTTTTTAAAGGCATTTCCTGAAATTGTCAATTCTGAAATTTGAAATTATAACAAGTTATCAATTTTCCTACTAAAGACTAAATATTATCCTACAGACAGACCCATGGGGATATACTATATTTACTGTCAATTTTTGGTTTTTAAATTTTTAAATGTTGAAACTATTTGTGGCAGATAATTTATCTCTTTAGTTACATAGGTTCATAAGTAGGAAGAATTTTGCTCAGGAGTTGTGCTTAATGAATTATATCAAGAGCCATGATTTAGGTAAGAGCAGATGATTTGGATAAGATTTTGGACTTTGAGATGATGAGATTTAGATTCAAGTGTAGGTATATTTTACTTTGAATTAATGATGTAATAGGATGAGACTTTTAAGTACCTTGGACTGGGGCGAATACATTGTACATGTGGGATATATGTGAATCACGGGGGCCAGAGGGCAGACTGTCGTAGGCAGAATTCTAAGATGGTCCTCATGACCTTCGTTCCCTGGTATTACTCCTGTGATTGTTACGTTACATGGCAAAGGGATTTTGAGGATGTAATTAAGGTTACTAACCAGTTGACATTAAGATAATGTATTAAATGGGTGGGCCTCGTTCAGTTACATGAACCCTTTAAAAGCAAAGCTTTTCTCTGATTGGTAGCAGAAAAAATAGATTTAAAGCATGAGTGGCATGAAGTTCTCTGTTGCTGAAATGGAGTGGGTCACGGTAGAAGGACCTAAGAGCAGCCTCTCGGAGCTGAGAGGGAGGCCTCTAAGAGCTCTGGCCAACTGCCAGCAAGAATGTAGGGACCTCAGTCCTACAACTACAAGGAACTAAATTTGGCCAGTACCTGAATGAACTTGGAAGAATATTCTTCCTCCAGAGCCTCTAGGTAAGAGCCCAGCTGAGCCAACACCTTGATCAAAGCCTTGTAAGATCCTTTGCAGAGAACCCAGTTGAACCCACCCAGACTTCTGACCTACAAAAACAGTGAGATAATAAATGGGTGTTTTTATTTTTTTAAGTTAATTCTTTTTTTTTTTTATCCTCACCCGAGGACATTTTTCCATTTT
Organism: Tadarida brasiliensis; assembly: GCA_030848825.1. Lineage (NCBI taxonomy): Eukaryota > Metazoa > Chordata > Mammalia > Chiroptera > Molossidae > Tadarida > Tadarida brasiliensis. The sequence continues at coordinate 34,822,180 of CM061275.1, forward strand.
TTGTTCAGATAGAGTGGGAGAGAGAGAGAGAGAGAGAGAGAGAGAGAGAGAGAGAAACATCGACGTGAAAGGGACACATCGAGTGGCTGCCTCCCGCACGACCCAACCAGGGCCAGGGACAAACTGCAACCGAGGTACATGCCCTTAGTGGGAATCGAACCCGGGCCTCTCTGGACTGCAGGCCAGCACTGTATCCGCTGAGCCAAACCGGCCAGGGCTAAATGGGTGTTTTTAAACCTATGAAGTTTGAAGTAACTTATTACACATCAGTAGAAAACTAATACAGCCAACAGGGCCTAAAATATTACTATCCAGCTCTTTACAGAAAAAGTTTGCTGACCTCTGCTCTAGACAACTAGGAATTGAAATTGAGCGTCAGATGTGCAAATCACTTCTATGATTGAGGTGAATTCTCAGATAACATTCTGTAAGTCTACTTTCACATCTGTTGGGATGTTCTTTACCAATTCATGAAGTCTTCAGCAAATACCTTTACATAATAATAAACATAAATCAAATCTGCAGGTATTCCCCTTTTATTCTTTTTCTTCATGGCTACTTCCTCAGCATAGATGTATTAACTTAGAGAAACATCATTTATTTAGAAAATAATCGCTCTGTGAGGAAGAAATATTTATGTAAAATTCTATTTTATTTCATTTTCTTCTATTAAATTTATATAAAGTAGGTGTTTAAAATAAAGAGCTACAGTTTGATCCATTTTTTATTTATTTTTAATTTTTTTTCTTTATTGGTTTTAGAGAGAGAGGAAGGGTGACGGAGAGAGAGATAGAAACATCAATGAGAGAGAACATCGATTGGCCGCCTCCTGCATGCCCCCCACTGGGGTTTGGGCCTACAACCTGGGTATGTGCCCTTACTGGGAATCGAACCGGTGACCTCTTGGTGCATGAGTCAACGCTCAACCACTGAGCCATACCGGCTGGACTTGATCCATTTTTTTATAAAAATACTTCTGTTCCTATTTCTGTTTGTACATATTCATAGAATGATGTCTGCAAGGTGTTTACGTAATAATAATTTATGGATAGTAAAGTTTAAGGTGATTTTTTTTTACTTCTGTCTTTGTTTATTTCTGTGTTATGTGCATGATTTATGATAATTTGTCATTTAAAGAAAAAATAGAAAGGTCAAGGAATTTGGACCTTGGTCGGTTTGGTGAAGATGAAGAAACATATGAGTTCCTAGTCAGATTTTTTTAGGGTAAGCAAAAGGATGAGAGGAAAGATAAGGCCTAGTGAAAAACTTAGGTTCTAATGAGAGGGTTCTTAATATGTGCCTAGATGTCTATATTACATTAGATCTGATTCCATATTATATTTTTCTGTAAGTACATAGAAGTTATAGGAAGTAGACATGGGAGTAGGTGGAATTGTCTCAGGAGTGAGAAGAGAAGATCCTAGGAACACCTAGATTTAAAGAAAGAGAGGGGTAAGGTAGGAAGAAAGAGGCAGTAAAATATCACAAAAACTAAGAATGACGTTATGAAGAAAGAATAATCAGCTTTGTCAATACTGCTGATGGAATCAGTATTGAAAACTGTTCATTGCATTTAGGGTATGGAGGGAATGGGTAGCCTTAGAAGGATCAGTTTTGGTGGGGTACAGGGGCCAGAATCCAAACCAGACTGGCAATCTTGTAGACAGCTTTTCTACCAAGTTTGGCTGTAAAAACAGGAAGAGAGGACAATATTTGGAAACGGGGCGGGGGTTCTGGAAAGATGTTTTTGAGGTTAGGAGAGACTTGGGCATGCTTAAGTACTATGCAAATGATACAATAAAAAGATGGAGTATAAGGTATAGGAGAGCTCATTCAACAAATATATTAATTGATGTGTCTGGGTTGAACAGAGAAAGCAAAAATGTTTTCAAGAGATTTATTTAAATTGTGGACCATGAAATCTAAGTGTAATAGAAAAGTGAAGCTACAAAGGGACTGATAGGTGGGGGAAATAGGAAGGTTAGTGGACTGAAAGTCCCAAAGATATCAAGGAACAGATAGGAGAGAAGTAGTTGAGGAAGAAATATGGAAAGTTAGGGGACTGTGGTTAGAAGGGAAAATGTTTTCACTTAATGTGATGGGATAGCAAGGGTCCAGAGTGTGGTGGTGGAATTGGGCATCAACGATGAAATAGAGGGTAAAAATCATTGGAGATGGTTAAGTTGGTCAGGGAGGCCAGGTTCTTGGGTGGGTTATCCATGTGCATACTGAAGTCACAAAAGATGGTGGCAGAAATTGAAATGTAAAAAGATTGAATCAAGAGTCATTGTTCTCAAGGAATGAAGAAGAAATGTTCAAGGAACGAAGATGAAATGTCCAGGACAGAATATTTATGTGGACAGGATGACATGAGCCTTAAAGAAAATAGTTATTCTTTTCCATAATTTTAGAGGAGCGATGTTCGAAAAAGCAGCAGAGAAGTTTGCTTCCTGACCCTGAAGCCTTTCGGGTATGAGGGAATAACCAGGATTAAAAGTCTGCAGAGGATGATGTATCCACAAGAAAGAATTGGATTTCAATTAAAACAAGGTGTTGGGAGTTTAGAGAAGAAGCGAAAGTTCTAGAGGAGTTTATCATAGTTGGAAGTACCAAAAGACATCATGAAAAGATTCTGAAGAGGAGCATAATGGAAGTTTGTGTTAGTGAAGAAGTACAGAGAGTAACAGAATGAATGTTAAAAGTGAAAGAGATGGCCAGTATCAGGGATTTACCTTCATTTACATTATACCAAATGGTATTGATATTTTGATAGGGATTACATTGAATCTGTAGATTGCTTTTGGTAGTATGGTCATTTTCACGACATTAATCCTTAACAATTCATGAGTACAATGTATCCTTCCATTTATTTGTGTCCTCATCAGTTTCTTTCCTCAGTGTCTTACACTTTTCAGAGCATAGGTATTTCACCTCCTTAGTTAAATTTATTCTTAGGTATTTTATTCTTTTTGATGCAATTGTAAATGGGATTGTTTTCTTAATTTCTTCTGATATTTGTGTATAGGAATGTGATGGATTTTTTTATATTAATTTTTTCTACTACTTTACTGAATTCTTTTGTTAATTCTATTAATTTTTGATGGATTCTTTAGGGTTTTCTATATATAGTATTATGTCATCTGCAAATAGTGACAGTTTTATTTCTTCCTTTCCAATTTGGATGCCTTTTATTTCTTTTTCTTGTCTGGTTGCTGTGGCTAGGACTTGCAATACTATGTTGAATAATAGCAGTGAGAATGGATATACAAATGTCAACTCCAATCATAATTTGTCTATTAAAATCTCAGATTTTATTTAAAGCCTAATTTAAACCCCCCTTTATAGAAATATTTGATTATTTTTAATATAATTTAGTTTATCTTAATCTATCTTTGTATGCTAAATATTTAGTACTGATTATTGCTTTATAAATGTTGAATGGATGGCTGAGTGAATGAGTGCATATAGTACATATTATTTCTAAGTTATTGCTTCTGGTGTTTTGGGGGGGGGGTTGCAGCAAATTACATTTTCTTTTCATCAGACTTATTCTATATCTTCCTTCTAGATTTTAAATACTGAGAATAGGATGTGTGTGTTTTACTTATATGGTATTTTTCATAGAACCTAGAACATAGGTATTCAATTAACACTTGTTAAATTGATTTATCAACATGTTCAGATAAACTTGATCATGTTTAAATTCTTACTAAGTTCCATATATTATTATTCCCTGATAGGTACCAGTTTGTTTTTTAAGACAGACAACGTTTTATTTTTTAAAATATATTTTATTGATTTTTTTTAGAGAGAGAGGAAGGGAGAGAGAGATAGAAACATCAGTGTGAGAAAGATACATCCATCTGCTGCCTCCCGCACGCCCCCCACTGGGAATCCAGCTTGAAACCTGGGCACGTGCCCTGACCGGGAATCCAACTGGGACCTCTCAGTCCACGGGACCACGCTCAGTCCACTGAGCCACACCAGCTGGCCAGTACCAGTATCTTTAAAACAGCCCTATTAGGAATCTTTTATGACCTGGAATCAAATAAATATGCATCTCAAGGTAATTAAATAACACATCAGGAATCTTTTTAAAATAGTCATTGATTAATTAGGGACATATATGCTTTATAATTTCTCTTTCAAGAATATAATGCCACCGTCCACTAAGAGTGACCACGCTTCCTCAAGACTTACTGCAATGTTGATCATTTTTTAATTACTTGTAATCTCAAGCTTTAACTTTCAAAATCCCTGTATCTCAAAAATAGCTTGTCTTTATGTTAACGGATTGAATTAATTTAGTTTGATATTAGTACTATTACTTTTATTTCTAAGACAAGTAAATTGAAATACGTATGCCTCTATGAATCATATTTAGGCTGTATCATTAGCAAATACCTTTTAAAACTTAGCTTCACCTATTTTAATATTCACTATAATTCACATACTACCATTATCAATAAAAATCTACATTTTCTAAATGTAGGTTACATTTCATCATAAAACAATTTAAAATAAATACTTCAGATAAACTAATGATCACAGATAAAAGCTACCGCGTGACGGAGAAGCTGCGTGTGTAAAGCAGTTCCCCAGACAACCGTGACGTGTGTCATGGCTCACTTTAGCATGAAGCGTGTCACAGACCTATTTAGAGACCGTTATTCAGAGTGAAGCTAAGTGAGCATATGTCGTTGGTAGAGAAGAATAACTAGTCTCACAAGAAAATTTGTTACCAGATAAATCAGTGAAAGGGAGAAGCTAAATTGGAGCATGAAAGGAAGTTTTTGTATGTGTAAATTAGACTCTTAGTTTGCAGGATAAAAAGAAGTCAACTTTAAATGTCAAGTCACAAGAAACTTTGAAGATGCAGGAAAATTGAGTGAGAAAACTGAAATGTTTGTGTCTAAAACTTTTAAAAAATATTTAGTGTAGGGAATGCAAAACTTCAGGCAACTTACTGGGATTCGTTTAGTTGAACTATCCAAGTGCTAATCTATGAACTGCCAAGTACCACCCTATACTCTGTTTTTGTTTAGTGTGTATTCCTTTTCTCAAAAATAAGCCAGCAAATGAAAGGATAAGCTTAAAGTACTGGTATTATTTTCCTCTTCTGCTCCTTTTTATTTTTACGTAATTAACTTTTCCAAGATTCTGATTTCAGTTGGCTGTAATACTAATGAGAGAGATGAACAAGACCTTTATGGAGAGCACTGTTTGATCATCGTAGACTGGAGTAAAGATTCTAACTGGTCAGTTTGGGTCCAGGTGAGCCACACGTTCTGTAATTAAGGACACTCTGAAACACAGGACATAGAGCGAGACAGGACAAAATAGTGTTCTCTTCAGAAGCATCCCGGGGAGATATGTAACGTTCACCTTCTAAATATTGCCCACTATTTTAGAAATTGTTCCTGTGGAGCATCTAGTTGGTGAACGTCCTGAACATGCCTTCTTCATTATTATTACCAGCAGCTGTGAAATTACATGTATTTTATTTTAAAGAAGCACTTTACTGCACTGCCGTGAACAGTTCTCTTTATTCTGGATCGTTTCACACTGGTAGAGTAGTTGTGTCCACAATGAAATTATTTAATGTCTTACCATTTGGTGGACAGATGATAATTAATGAACAATAATATTGAATGAGGTTGTTCTTGAGGTTGGCCCTTTACAAATAAAAGAAATAACAGAGCAACAATATTTTATTGTTTCTTGTCATTTCCCCCATCATGTTAATATTAAATAGCAGGGCAGTATCCAGCAGACAGATGCGCTTAAAATCTCAGATCCTTAATTCCAGGATTTTCACATTTAAAGTCTTGAAAGAATTGAAAATAGCAGGTTCTTCACTGGAAAATTATTAAAGTACTACTATTTTTAAAAATTATAGATATGAAAATGTAGTTTATACCGCTTATAGTTTTTATAGTGTTTTATCTGAATGAATGGTATGGAGGATATTTCTTCCATAAGAATTGTGGGTCTGTCTGCTGCAACATTTGTTTCAAGGTTGGCAGGGTTTAGTACTACTTTTCCAGAGTAATGCCTATTTAGACATGCAGTGAGAATTTAAAGAGAGCTGATAAATACTAATTACCAAAAAAATGGTTTTTTCTCTCTAGATAATTTGAAGTTTAATTTCGGAAAGAAGCAGTTTTACACTTGATGCTTTACATTCTTCTGGTGGACTAGGAGCTTAAGAAATACTGAAAACAACATCGTGAATAGGTCAGATATAGCCTGTATAAACAAGGACAGGCCTAGGACAAAGGAACTTAATTTTTAAAAATTAAAGTTGGAGGAAATCTTTTACTAATGTGTTTTCAGTCTCATCACCATATTTGGATTCTGTAGGGATGTGTAATGAGCCAGAAAAAATATCTATTTGAAATTTACACTTTCTTTTACTCTATTCAGGGCAAAGAATACTTCTGGTCATAAAATAATTGTATGTGATAACCCTGTATATAAATTTCTAGTGCTGTTTATATTAAATTTAAATGACTTCTGTCACTGAAACTGACATATCCCTGCAAGTACCATGTGTGCTCATTTACTACCAGGAGCTCCTGTTCTAGCAAAATGCATTGTAGGTGTTGAGCACGCAAAGATCCGTTCCGCTTCAAAGGCTCATTCTCCATAGTACACATACTCGTGATTGGGATAGCAAAGCCACTTGACCTGAGTACATCCGGTCCTCGAATAACATCCCTCGTTTCATTCAACGTCATTTTGTTAGAACTTTGATAAGATACTGTAGGAACTTAACTCTTGTTCTTCACAAGGTTGTGATGATTAAAAGCAATGAGGTATGTGAAAATCTTTTAGAATAGAAATATTAGTTGTTAACCTGAAATAAAATAGGTGTGTCTTTAATTTAATTTGAATCATTCTACCATAATTGATTGTTTTATAGTATAAAGATATTCTCTAGTCTTACAAAAAATAATGATTTTTGTGTTTTCTTTACCTCTTAGAATTGTTTATATAGGCTATATCTTCCCTGTTTACAATGTTCTTTTTATAGTCTGTCACTTTGGGTCAACTGAGGCTTAGTTAGGATGGTACTGATGACATTTTTTCCTAGCAGAAAAAGCTAGAAGAGCTAATAGAAACTAAAGACTTAGTAAGTTTGGTGCACATAGTTTTAAAATTCTCTAATGTATAATAAAATTATATAATATATAATCGGTTATATACCTCTTAATATTCTACAGTAGCCCTGGCCAGTGTGGCTCAGTTGGGCGTTGTCCTGTGCACCGAAAGGTTGCTGGTTCAATTCCTGGTCAGGGCACGTGCCCAGGTTGTGGCTCGATGCCCAGTAGGGGGTGTGCAGGAGGAAGTGGATCGGTGTTCCACTCTCACATCAATGTTTCTCTCCCTCTCCCTTTAAAAAATAAATAAAAATATTTTTTTAAATTTCTATGGTAAAATATAAAGTGATCTACTTGAATTTTAATTTGATTCATTTTTAAAGGTATAAGATGCTCTTTACTTCATGGAAAACAGCATGTATTATTAAGTATATATTTCATATTAGACAGTTTCTTTGGGGGTTATTTTTTTTTCTTGAAGTGAAAGCTGACATTGTCCCTTAAGTCGTGTTCAAGTTTTAAAAATGGTTTCTTTATAATATATATATATATATATATATATATATATATTTTATCCTCACCCAAGGACATTCTTGCATTCATCTTCAGACAGAGTGGGAGGGAGAGAGGGAGGAAGAGAGAGAAAGAAACATCGATGTGAGAGAGACACATCTACTGGCCACCACCCACATGACCCCAACTGGGGCCGGGGACAAACTACAACCGAGGTATGTGCCCTTAGCGGGAACCGAACCCAGAACTCTCTGGTCCGCGGGCCGACACTCTAACCGCTGAGCCAAACTGGCCAGGGCTATGAGTTGTCATATAAAATTAAGTAATTACTAGATAGTGAAAATCCACAATTTTAATGTCAAAAGTATTAGATTTCCAAGACCAAGTTAGTATTTGTATTTAGGAGAGTTGGTGTAGCATAGAGGCTGGGAACGTAGAGGCTCTGTAGTCCCTGCTTTCACATCTTGGTTCCCCTTAACTGTGTGTTGTTGGGTGCATACTCAACCTCTCTGTTCCTCATTTTCTTCATCTGTAAAGGGATGATAACAGTCATAGCTGCTTCATAAAGTTTTCGTAAGATTAAAAGAGATAATCCTTGTAAAGAATTTTGAACCTCTGACACAGAGTAGGAACTTGGTAAATGTTAACTAATGTTGTTTATTGGGTCTTATTCGTGTGTGAATAAATTTATTGTAAAGTAATCTTAGGTAGGTGCTAGTAGAAAATACTGCAGTGGGGTTTTCAAGTTTCAAAATCAGAAGGAACATAGTAGGATGGAAAAGAAAAGAGCAACAGTATATTCAATCCGACAGTACAAAGAGTGTGTGTTCCGCCCTGGCCGGTTTGGCTCAGCGGTTGGAGCGTCGGCCTGTGGCCCACAGAGACCCGGGTTCGGTTCCCGCTAGGGGCATGTACCTCGGTTGCAGTTTGTCCCCGGCCCTGGTTGGTCGTGCGGGAGGCAGCCACTCGATGTGTCCCTTTCACGTCGATGTTTCTCTCTCTCTCTCTCTCTCTCCCTCCCACTCTATCTGAACAAAAAATGGAAAAATGTCCTCAGGTGAGGATAAAAAAAAAAAAAAAAGAACAAAGAGTGTGTGTTCCAACAATACAAGCAGCTAGTAAAATCCCTTTGTTCAGGAACTAAATATAATTCAGGCCTTTAATAGTTTTAAAATACAACTTTCTGGAAATGTATTTTGAATAATTATGAAGTCTGAATTATAAATATTCTTTAAATAACTGCTATTTTGATATTTCCAGGCATAGGGAGTAACTCATATTATGTTAGCAAAACGTATCCAGCAGCTTGGGCTCAGAGATTCTGAGAGAACGAGCCCTGGAACTTCTGACGGCTCACAACCACGGTGTCGCCTCCGCTCATGCTGCATGTGCACTGCGGGTCACTTTCCGCCTGCTCCCCGTGGCCTTCACTCCGGGGCCCTGACTCACAGGGGAGCTTCTTTCCGAAACTTTGCCGGTTGGCAGACAAAGGACGTAGCAAACTCACCCTTGTCTCTTAAAGCTTCTGCCCAAAAATTGACGTTGCCACTTCACTGGCATTTCAGTGTCCGGTTTGGCTCAGCGGTTAGAGCGTCGGCCCGCGGACCAGAGAGTCCCGGGTTCGGTTCCCGCTAAGGGCACGTGCCTCGGTTGCGGTTTGTCCCCGGCCCCGGTTGGGGTCGTGTGAGTGGCAGCCAGTCAGTGTGTCTCTCTCACGTCGATGTTTCTCTCTCTCTCTTCCTCCATCTCTCCCTCCCGCTCTATCTGAAGATAAAAGCAAGAATGTCTTCGGGTGAGGATAAAAAATAAAGCCGGGCTTGGCAGGCTTTTTCTATACAGTGCCAGAGTTCACTTCTTTTAGGCTTTGTAGGCTACTGTGGTCTCCGTCCCGTAGTCTTCTGTTTTCTTTTTAGTACCATTTTAAAGAATATAAAACCATTGTTAGCTGTTAAAACAAAACAACAGGCCACAAGCAGCATTCATTTTGAGCGTGTAGTTTGCTGAATTGTGGTCTAGTTATGTGATGTCCACAGTGAAGGGCCGTGAATAATTATGAACAACAGTCCATGCAAAAATGTCTGAGACTATTATCTGTAGATTATTTGTAATTTATGTATCAGTAGTTTGCAAATAAAGTTTTGCTTTTAGAGCATAAAAATTTTCCCTCTTAGAGCAAACATTATCTTGTAAATCGTATTTAAGTAATAAATTTGCATGGCAAAGTCTTTTCTAAATACTTAGCCTTGTCCGGTTACCACAATTTCTGAATCCATGTTCTTAATTCATAAAAACATTATTGGACTTGAAACACTTAAAGATGTGACAAGTCTTAGTGTGTATCAAACAAGTTTGCCTAAACTGGTACCAGAAGAAAATGCACGGAATGGTTTGTTTATTCTTACAGTTAAAGATAATGGATTAACCACATACATTTATTTCCTCTTCTACCTGAAACCTCCACTCAGATGATAGTATCATAGTTTATAAAAATAGATACACACATGATACACATTCACATTCATACCCACGAGGTCAAGGAGAACGGGAATGAGGGTATTAGCAGACGGGAGAGAGCAGTGTTTGGATGACAATGTGGACGGAGGAAACAGTGAAAAGCGCAGGAAGAGGAAGGAGAGGACTAATCTGATCCTCAGAGCCATCCTACCTCTGGGGACACTGGAGGATACCATGAGTCGGGATTAAAAATGAGAGCCACTAAGTTCACAAAAATGTATTGTTGTGTCTCCATCTAGCGTGAATAGTAGCAGGTTTGTGACTAGACATTGTCCAGTAAATATCACAGGTTTCTTCTCCGAAAAAAACTCAGTGATTCCAAGCAAAGACCACCTCATACTGACACTGAGGATTCCTCAAGGAAATTGCCTGGTCCCCATCTAACCACATTTATGCTGATCAGTGAACCAACTGTGTTTACAAGTGTAGGGTTTTGGATCAGCTTTTTAGTGATGCATTCTTAATTGTGGCTCAGGAGACACTAAGGGAAAACCTGCAACAGGAAAGAGAAAACCCAGAACAAACAAACATTTTTAAAAATTACCCTCCAGGCCCGGCAGGTGTGGCTCAGTGGATTGAGCATAATCCCATGAACTGAGAGGTCCCCCGTTCGATTCCTGGTCAGGGCACATGCCCAGGTTGTGGGCTCCATCCCCAGTAGGGGGCATGCAGGAGGCAGCCGATCAATGTTTCTCTCTCACATCCATGTTTCTATCTCTCCCTTCCTCTCTCTCTAAAAATAAAAAATAAAAAACATAAAAGCAGAATTTCTCTGTGACCCCTCCCAGCCATTTGCATCAGAATCTCCAGGAATACTTTTTACCCAGCTCTAGTAAATCAGAATCACTAGGAAGGGGCCTGGAAAGCTTTCTTTCAAACAAGTTTCCCAAGTGATCATTAAATACACTAAAATTTCAAGACCATTGGTATAAAAAGTGTTTTCCAAAAAAACATTGTAGATGTCAGTGAGCTTAAGGGATAATATACCTTGGAGTAAGTTCAGAGAATATATTTTTGTCTGTTTTTTGTATTTCATCGATTTTTTTATCCTTTATTGTCTTGGTTTCCTTTTCAAATATTTAGCATTGTATATTCTTTGGACATTCAAAAAGTAGTTAAGGGGAGTACAATTACAGAGAGGTATCAGTGAAATAATAGCAAAAATATGAAGAGAAGTTTCCTTTTTAGAAAATTCCACACGCTCATTTAATTAATTGAAATTTCCCATCAAGAACCAGAGATTACGTTGAGTATTTGCATCAGTTAAAATTTTATTAGTTTTAAGTGAATGCACACCAACCCAAAACGGCTTGAGCAATGTGGAAGATCCAGAGAGTAGGTCTGTCTTCATGCATGGTTTGATATCCAGTGATTCAAATAATATCTCTAGCCCTGGCCAGTGTGGCTCAGTGGTTAGAGCATCCGCCCCAGTCAGGGTGCCTGCAGGAGGCAACCAATTGATGTATCTCTAACATTGATGCTTCTCTCTCTCTCTCACCCCCTCTCTCCTTCCTCCCTTCCACTCTCTAAAAATCAAAGGAAAAAATATCCTTGAGTGAGGATTAGTAGTAATGATAATAATAGTATCTCTAAGGTTCCAGTTTCTCTCTCTTTCTACTCCCCTCTCCACCCTGACTTCTGTGGATCAGCTTCATAATCAGGTTTGTGTGTGTGTGTGTTTTTAATTAATTTGTTTTTGTTACAGATGTTTCTCCTTTTTCCCCCATTGACACCCTTCTCCCCATCCCCCCCCCTCCATCCCCAGCTTTGTTGTCCATGCCCATTGGTCATGCATACATGCATATAAGTTCTGTGGTTTATCTCCCCCCCCCAAACCCCCCCTCCTCTGAGGCTTGTCAGTCTGTACCCCACCTCTATGTCTTTGGGTCAATTTTGTTCATCAGTTTGTTTAGTTCATTATAGTCTACAAATAAGTGAGATCATATGATATTTGTCTTTCTCTGTTTGGCTTGTTTTGCTTACCATGATACTCTCCAGGTCCTTCCATGTCATCTCAAAGGATAAGAGATCTTTCTTTCTTACAGCTGTACAATACTCCATTGTGTATATGTACCACAGCTTTTTTATCCACTCATCTACTGATGGGCACTTGGGCTGTTTCCAGATCTCAGCTATTGTAAATAGTGCTGCTATGAATGTAGGGCTGCATATATTCTTTCTGGTTGGTGTTTCAGGTTTCTTAGGGTATATTCCTAGAAGTGGGATTACTGGGTCAAATGGCAGTTCAATTTTTAATTTTTTGAGGTAACACCCTAGTGTTTTCCATGGTGGCTGCACCATTCTGCATTCCCACCAGCAGTGTACGTACTAGAGTCCCCTTTTCTCCACACCCTCGCCAGCACTTGTTGTTTGATGATTTGTTGATGGCGGCCATTCTGACAGGTGTGAGGTGATACCTCATAGTTGTTTCATAATCAGGTTTCACATAGTAGCCCTCGTGAAATTTTTTGTGTCTCACTAGGTTACGTGCCCTTCCCAGAACCAATCACTGTGACTTCAGGGATGGGCTGCACTGATGAGCTTAAGCCCTAGAGCTGAGCAATGGGTCATCTCCCAAAGGGCATTAGATAGGAGATGGAAGAGAGTAACTTCACTCCTGGAAGGAAATGATGATTGGATACCAAGGAGATAACCAACTAATATCAATAGCGTGTTTATTTAAATTTCTTTAAAATAAAGTCCATTAAAACTTTAGTGATTGGACATACCATGGGGGAAACTTTATTTTAATCAACTTGAAAATAGCTCAGAATCAAACATACTTTTCTGTACATCACTTTAGGAATCTTGAATTCTGTGTTGCACGCAATTAGTGTCTTTCTGATAATGCTTAATTGGCTCTGAGCTAAATCTTGAAAATTGTGATTCTGATTACACTAGTATGACATGGGGATTTTAAAAAATAAAGATGAATAGGCCCCCAGTTGAATGAAAAACTTGCAGGAATCAGAGCAGAGTATCTGTATCTTTAGAAAGCTCAGGAACCTCTGATGCCTGAACAGCCTTGCTGCAGGCCCTGTAGAATCTGCTTGTCTCCACATTGTATCTCCACTATTCCCTGGAAAGTCATAGGACTAAAATGAGTCATTGCCAAGTTCTGAAACATCTGTTGCACTGACCATGAGATTCAACATGAAACTAACTGTATCATTCAGAAAACACTATAAGACTTGTTAATAGTATAAAATATTTTCCAAAATTATCTGCTCAAATTACAACCACCTAAACTATAAAAATCATCTAATGCAAATAGTTTTATTTCAAATATTGTAATGAGAATTGGATTTAAAAAAATTTTTTTGTGTGTTATTTTTTAGAGAGAGAGGAAGTAAGAGGGAGAGAGAGAAACATTGATGAGAGAGAACATCCATTGGCTGCCCTCTGCATGCCCCCCACTGGAGATTGGGCCCACAACCTGGGCATGTGCCCTGACTGGGAATTGAACCAGCGACCTCTTGGTTCATGGGTCGATGCTCAATCCACTGAGCCACACCAGCTGGGCGAGAATTGGATTTTTATAATTTTTTTTAAATGGGCAGAAATAGTCCGGCCGGTGTGGCTCAGTGGTTGAACATCGACTCATGCACCAAGAGGTCGCCAATTCGATTCCCAGTCAGGGCACATGCCCAGGTTGTGGGCCTGATCCCCAGTGGGGGGCATGCAGGAGGCGGCCAATCGATGTTCTTTCTCATCGATGTTTCTCTCTCTCTCTCCCTCTCACTTTCTCTCTCTCTAAAATGAATAAAGGGGAAAAAAATTTTTTAAAGAATGGGCAGAAATCGTTATGCGCATTAGTAAGTGTTGTCTCATTGTCTTTGGCTTCTTTCAAATCTTTTTATTTCAGATATATTATAAAATATTAAAATTATCTCCTTGATCCATGAGAAACTTGAAATATTTTGACAACTGAAAAAGACAAAAAACAGTTTTAAGGGGCTTAAAGTCATTATGGCTATAAGAAAAATATTTTACCAAAAACTATTTGTTATATAGAACCTAGAATATTATAGGTTAGATTTTCTTTGGATTCTGTTTATTTAAACAAAGTTTATTGTAGCACAGAGACATTAGAACTAAATTTTCATAAATTGACAAATTCAGTGTTTCCTGGGCCTCATTAGGAACACAAATTTGGGGAAATAGGTCAAGTGGTCCATTAACAGTCCTCAAGGCCATGTTTAGAGTATAGTCCCACCTGAACTTTCCTGAAATTCACACTGTAAAATTACATGGGTAGCTAATGAAAACAGCATTTAAAAATTTGTTCCAAAATAGTACACATTGTGATAAAGTGAAACAAAAGGCATTACTGTTCCTATAGCTGTTAACATTCCGTTTCCTGGGAACTGCTTTGAATGCTCTGTGAGGACATGTACGAAAAAACAGCAACAGTGATAACATCATGAGAAATAACTCAGGTAGCTGGAGACTTCACTATGAGTTGCATTAAGAGTCTTGGAAATATCCTTCTATATTCATATTTTAATGAACATATAAATCATATTTTGCTATTTCATTTGTCATTAAATTATTCATAACATTCAAAATTTGACTCAGAGCTAATCTTCAAATAGTCTGTTTTGTGGCATAAGAGATTTGTCATTGCCATTTTAAAGTTTAAGAAATGAAATTAGAAACTCAAGGTGTTCATAAATTTAAACTAAAATCATCATTGTCCTAATGCCTCAGTGAGTATGTTTTAAGATTATTATTAGTATAAAGTAGTTCCACAGCTCCTGGGACTTAGTAAGCACTCAGTAAATATTAGTTGTGCTAATATCATCATCATCATCACCATCATCATCATCCTTTTCAACTCCAGAATTTCTATTTTTAAAATAATTTTTATCTCTTTGTAAATATTCTTTATTTGGTGAAACATTGTTCTTGTACTTTTCTTTAATTCTTTAGACATGGTTTTCTTTGGTTATTTGAAAATATTTTTAAAAGCTGATTTAAAGTCTTACCTATTAAATCCAATATCTGGGATTCCTTGGGACAGTTTCTATTGACTGCTTTTTCTCCTCTGTGTGATCCATAGTTTCCTGTTTCTTTGCATGGTTTGTAATTTTTTTTACTGAAAACTAGATATTTTAAAATATTATAATGTTTCAATTCTGGAAATTGTTCTTGTCGTTGTTTTTCTCATTTGTTTGGTGACTTTTCTGGATTAATCCTGTAAGGTCTATATTATTTGTAATGTGTAGCCACTGAAGTCTCTGTTGAGTGATATTAGTTGCCAGCTGAGGATTGGACAGAGATCTCCTGAAATGCCTTGTATCAGTAAGTCTCTCAGCCTTTGCCTGGGGACTCTTTGGGTGTTGGGGCATGTGTTTAATACTCTAGGGGCAAGTTTACAACTGTGCCTTGGCTTTCCTTTCATGCATGCACAGAGCTTCAAGGTCAGCTAGAGGTGAGAGTTTAGGACCTTTTCAGGTATTTCTTAGGCCTGTGCATAGCCTTACACATGTACGTGGACTTTATATTCCTAGGAATGTGTTGGAGCTTATCAAAGCCCCCTATGAACCTCTCATTCCCAAGATTTTCCTTGTAAGTTTTTTGGTCAAGCTTTTGTTAGCCAACTGATACTTTTTCTTCAGGTGGCTGTGATATTAAGCAGTTGCCACTGATTGTTACCAATAAATGTCCTAAAGATATAGCTGTGTTGTACACATATATCAAACTCTAAGTAAGGTCAAGTCAGAACAAGGCCTGAGAATGAAGCTTTTCAAGGAGCTGTCAGACAAGTCAAGTAATGATAGTTCTCTGGAAATCAGGCTTTGGGGAAGCTCCAAACCTTTTCTTACCCCTCCAGTGTCTGCTAGGCTGCTGGTTTGCACAGCTACTGTTGTTGTGAGGCTGTTGGTTTTCAAGGCTACTGTGAAATCGGGAAGAGCAAGATGGAATAAGGTAACTTAAAAATGCCACAAAGCCTATTTTTCTTACTGGTATTCAGCCATTTTTCTTGGATAAACACTCCTCAGATTATTGCAAGTTTTTGTTTAATTCAGAGTTTTGAAAAAGTTGATTTTGACCATTTTTGCCTGTGTTCTAGTTGCTTTTATGGAGAAGCAAATTTTCAGAGGTACTTACTTCACCATTCTGTTCTTAAATATTTTTGAGTAGAGGCATATCACCATTAAAGCCAATTTTATAGAAGTCCAGTTTACCACTGTCTCGTGTCTTTTTCTTGGCATGGATTTGGTGACACAAAGTGAGTGGTAAGCTGATGCAAATGGCCATCCAATGAAATAAGACCTAGGAATGTTATCATAAGAAAGCTCTAAGGCCAGAGGTTCAAAGAATCAAAATTAAGTAACCAATTAAGTAGACAAGGAGGATGACCTACTTGAACATAGGAGACTTCTCCTGTGCCAGCTTTCTCCTCATCTATCCCACCCCCCATTTCCTACTCCTACATCTGTGGCAGAGTGCATAGATTGTGGTGTCTAGGAAGCATCAGAATGGAGAAAGCTAACTAATGTCTATTGCATTATAGAAATAAAGTTTTCTTATAGTGGTCTATTTTCAAAGCACTGATTATATGTTAGATCATGTAATCTTATAACTGGGCATGACATGAAAAATGAGCTTCTCAATAGTTAAGTTACCCAAAGACTTAGGGCTAGCAAGAGGTACTGTTTCTCTTAGCTCTTCTGATTTCTTATCAAGTACACTTTGCACTACTATCCGATGAGACTCTTGAGGAGTTTTTTGTAGTAAGGATGAGCCAATTTTGAGATGATTTCTGGAGGAAAATCACCAGGTTGTGTCTAGTTGGATATGTGAGATTAAGAGAGAGAAGATGCTCAAGATTTCTAGCATTGAAAGTATAATTTTAGTACACTGCAACCAGCCAAAATACAAATGCTGTTCTAATGTGGGAAAATAAAGATCAAGTTGCTGTTAATTCAATGAAGGAATCAGGGAAATAATTACTGAAGATTTAACTTAAGCCAAAAATGTATATATTTTGTTCATGTTCCACAAGGTGTCAGTAGCACTTTAAATAATAGCAATTGTAGCAGTTATTTGGAGTGAAATATCTAAATTTGTTAAGTACAGTGTATTGCACAGTTCGGAGTGTATTATTATGTTTATTTGCTCCACCGTCTTATTTTTTTGTAATTCAGTATCTTGATAAATTTTATATTTTATTTGGAACTATATTCAGTATTTTACCATCTACATTATTATTGTCTTGCAGCCTGCTGTAGGGTTACTTATCTGTAATACTAGAATGTTTTGACTTCTCAGAAGACACAAAATACGTTGGAGAAACTAGGTCAGCAGGGGGCAGCACAGTCTTACAGTGTTTAAATTTTGGTCATTTGAATGGACCATTCAGAAACAGGATATGGAGTATAGTACATGGTTTTTCAAGCATTCACCACCCTTTATTTCAAATAAAATATTATTTGTAACCCAAATATAGAAAGGAGATAAAAGTGGTATTTTACTAACAGAAATATGATTTTATAATATTTATAATGTCAAACACTGCAAATTATGGGGCTGTTTCAGTGAACAAAACATTTAGAACAAGAAATGTTGAGATAGTACTATTTCTATCTTCCTTTTACAGGTAAGGAATTTGAGTCTGAAGGAAATTTTGAAATATATCCAAGGTTACACAGATGGCACAGTGTCAGAGCTTACATATAAACCCAACTGTCTCACTCCAAGCTCAGGTACCTACAGTTATACGATTGCTGATAATAGGTTTTAGTCTTCAGCTTTGAAATGCAATTCAATTTATTTTTAAATGATACAATATATAGAAAAGTCTGATTCACGCAGATAAGGAGTTAACAAATGGTGACTCCTTTGTAAACAGCTTGCCCTTCAATCTCCGAATAGTCCCAGTTAAATAGAAATGGTAGGTGAATCTTTAGTCAAGAATGTAAATGGTAATGGATTAAACCTACAATACAAATAGTAAATGCACTAGTGTTCTGTAATATGTTACCAAGTAGTATGACTGCTAAGGAAGCAGACAGTTATTTCACGTTTAAGGTAAGCGTCGAGGTGCTGAATACCTTGCCCAGTCACATTCCCATGACCGACAGACCCTGGTAGTCTGACTCCAGAGTTCGCTTTCCTTACCAGTGTATTGTACTGCCTCTATTTTAATACTCATTTGTGTGCATGTATTGTTTTAGTTTTTAAATAGTTAAAACTATATTTAAGAAATGAAATTTAATAGGTTCCATTAACTACAGTTATAAACCAGTAACCTGTGGATAATAGAATATAATCCAAAACTTAGAAGGCATTTGAAAATAAATTTGAGCTGTTATTTTCTAATCATCATTCTGTTTAGTTAAATATAAATATTTAAAAAGACAGACCCCAATCATCTTATTTAAAACAAAGGGAACATTTAAGACATCTGGCATACTACACTAACTGGCTAAGAGACTAAGCATAGAAATAGCTATGATTCTAGCACTCTGTAAGCTTAGTGACCAGTTTTTAAAAGCTCTCACTTCCCCAGATGTATATGGAAGGGCATTAGTAGGATGCAGAGTCTTTACCACCTTAGCAACCCAGTATGTGTTGCCAGTGACTCAAATATCTCAGAGAAAGAAAGCTTTTGCAGTTTTCAGAAATATGATAGACCAGTGAGAAGACAGGGAAGTCAGCCACATTAATTTTGAAGCAAACGTCATAGTTCTTCATATGTACTAAAGCAGTCAGGTGACAAACATTTTATACAGCTACTCCCACTGTACATGTTTCTAGATCTCCAAGATTGACTGTAATGAATCAGATATTGTTTAAGTCTATGTTTTGCTGCAGGGTAAAAGAAAGAAAAAATGCAGTTTTGGGGGCAAGATGTAAAATGTACACAAAGCCAAACTACAAGTATTATCTCACGAAGAGACATCTTTCACTAACACAACAAAGTAAATTGTGACCCCTGCCCAAACCCTGGGTCGTGCCACTGGTTTGGCCTTATGTTATTTTTCTCAGGCATAGATCTGAGCATGGGGCTCCCTCGTTCAGAATGCCACTCCTGCTTTCCACTGCTTACAGAGTAGTCCAGTTTTTCTTACCACCACGTTTCACGTCTTTCATAACTTACAATTTTCATTTAATAATAATAATACCTGCTGAGTCATAGGCACTGTACTAACTTTGGGACATACAAAGATATATACAACAAAGGTTCTGCCTTCAAGGGACTTACAGTCTAGTAGGAAAGTCAGACACAGTAAAGGTCACAGTGCAGTGTGGTCAGTCTCTGGTCGAGATGCTCACTGGTGCGCGACACGAGTGACCCGGGGCTTCCACCTTCCTTGTAGCTACGTCTCCACCCTGCCCCCACCGCACCAGCCACATCAGACCAGCTGACATTTGAAATGTGCTCTTCACATTTGGGCCTTAGACCGTTCTCTCTGTCTGAAATGCCTCTCCCTGTACTTATTGAAATCCTTTTAGGGCCAATTTTAAATATCTCTCTTCTAAGGAATATAATTTCTGATATCCTGGAAGTTAGCCACATCCACTTATATCCTCCCATAAAACCTCTCAAGGCATTTTATCACTGTCGGCCTTGAAATCCATTCACCTCGTCCCTAGTACGGTGCCTCGTGCAGCACTGACAGTCCGTAAACTCTTACCCTGCTGAGTGTCCAAATAGCTGTTTGTTCCTCTTCAGCCTGTTTCTTTCAGTGTGATAAACAGTACGTTGTCTATTAATTACTTTATGCAACTAGCCTGAACTCTGGTCACAAATTAGATTAAAACCCAACTGTGAGATGAATATGAGTGTTTCTAAAATTTATTAAACCGAGAATATAAATATTATGTACAAGGGTGTAATGGACGCTGTTCATTTTTTACCAGTATACCATTACTTTTTACCTTAAATGACATCCTATTTGTTCAGGTAGCCAAACTCCCTTGTAAGGAATTCCTACAGAAAAAAATATTCCCCCTTGAAGATGAACTTACATTAAAGAAAAAAAAAAGTATAAGCAGAAAGAAATGATCCACCATGAATGACAGCAGACCCAAAAGATAAGTATATTGGCATCTCTAGGACATGAATTAATAGAACACTGTGAAAGAGAGTATAAAATAAATATGTTTTAAATGAATAAAGAGCTAAAAGAAGTAATAGAAACCACAAGGGAAAAACATGCAATATGGGAAAAGAGGCAGATTTAAATAATGACCATATGGAACTTTGAGGATGAAAAATGGAGTTCTTAAAAATAGAATCAATGAAAAATATGAATAAGAGGGTAAGGAGAATGGAGGGTAGAATGAGAATGTTAATTATATTTTCTTATAAGAGCTCCACAATGAGAGGCAGTATTTGAAATACATAGTAGGTCATCAGATTGAGAAAGCACAAGCCCTAAGCAGGATTATAAAAAATGAATCCACACCTATAAAAATTACTGCAAAATGATGAAGCACCAAAGAAAAATGATAAAAGTAACCACAGAGAAAATATAAGGGAACAACAACTTGTCTAGCAGAAGGCTTCTCAAAGGCCAGAAGGCAGTGGTATAATATCTTTGAGGTGCCGAGGCAAATGAACTACCAACTTAGAATATTATAGCCACCTAAATTATCTTTTAAGGGAGAAAGCAAATTCCAGGTATTTTCAGGCAAAGACCAAGAGAGTTTACCACTGATAGATCATTGCTGGAATAATTACTAAGTATATACTTTATAAGAAGAACATTGCATTCAAAAGAAGGAAATGAGATGCAGGAAGTGATGATGAATCAAGAGCTTGTTAAACATGTAGAAAATCTAAGTAAGCAGAGATAGATCAAGCAGAAAAATACTAGTAAGGATATGGAAGATTTGAGTAACACTTAACAAGTTTGAGCTAATGGATATATATATATGGGACCTCTATTTAATAAATGTAATATATGTAGAACTGTTACAAATGTCAACCATATGCTAGACCACAAAGGAAGTTTCCACAAATATCAAAGAATCAATATCATGTAAACTTCATTCTTTGACCACATTGCAATGAAATTAGAAATTCATTCAACAAATATCTGTTGCACACATTATGCATGCCAGACATTGTTCTAGTTATTTGATGTACATTGATGAAAAACAGAAATAAATTTTGACCTGCATAAAATTTAATGCATTAGAGGGGAGGAAGAGAGATACTATAAACATAATAAGTATAAGTAAATTGTTTATGAGAAGGTTATAAATATTAGGGGGGGTAGAAACGGGGTGAGCAGGCTCAATGCTAGGGGGAAAGGAGATGTAATTTTAAATAAGAGAACAGGGTAAAGCTCATTGGGAATGTAACATGTGAGCAAAGACTTGGAAGAGATGAGGAGTTAGCCATGTGCATATCTGGAGAAAGAACATTGCAAGCAGATGGAACAGGCAAGCCTGAGAGCCGTGTGTGTGTGTGTGTGTGTGTGTGTGTGTGTGTGTGTGTGTGTGTGTGTGTTGTCTTCAAGGAGTACCAAGGAGGCCCTTTTAGCTAGAACTCCATGATTGGGAAATAAAATAGTAAGAAGTGAGGTAAAAGAGGCAGCCTACCTACCATTCCCATCACCTGAATCTATATATTTGGGTACTCAAACAAACAAACAAAATTCTCAATTAACTCAGTCAGAAAAGAAAACATAATGGAAATTAGAAATATTTAGAACCAAACAAAATGAAAATACTATTAAATTTGTGGGGTGCAGCTATCACAGTATTACAGGGAAATGTATAGCTTTAAATATATTTATAAGAAGATAAGAAAGAGTACATATTGATAAGCTAAACATTCTTCAACTCAAGAAGTTAGAAAAGGAAAACAGATTAATGAAAGAAAAATAGTAAAGAAGTTTAACAAAAACCAGAGCTGATTTTTTTTTGCAATTTCTAAAAATGAATAAACCCCTAGAGGTATTGATTAGGAAAGGAAAAGAAACAATAGGTCAAATGCAAAGGAGGACATAATCACCACTTCAGTGAAGATTTCAAAATCAGAATAATTCTAGAAAAACAAATTTGAAAACTTAAATGAAATGAGCATTTCTTTTGAAAAATGTAAATTTCTAAAAAGTGATTTAGCAATAATAAAAACAAAAAGACTTATTATTAAAGAAATTCAATTAGTAATTCAAAAGGTACTCATAAAAGAAAGATAACAGTTGAGTTTTATGCAACTTCAATGAACATATACTCTACTAGAATAATATGTATTTGATGAAATTTATGTTTATATATGTATGTATGTGTACATATGTGTATATTTTTGCTGAAGTCAATTTAACAATGCTTAATTTGGGGTTTCTGCATATATGTTCATAAGCAAGATTGGTTAAATTTTTTTATGTTCTTGTCTAGTTGTCAGAATTACACAATTAAAAAAAAAAGTTGGGTACTTTTGCTTTTCATCCTCTGAAATAGTTTATATAGCATAGGAGTTATTTGAGAGCGTGGGAAAAATATATCCACTTGATAAACTGATGTCATAAGCATATATATAGAAACACCAAATTAGATATATTCATACTGACTACAGTGAAAAGGTCATTTGTATACATACATGTATACACCTGTGTATACACATATACAGACTTTGATCAGAGCAGGAATTTTTCATGACCATTTCTACATGATGCTGTAGTCAAATATTAGTAATATAAGATATTTTTGTTTTATTTGTTTTACAATTAATGTTTTATATTTTAAATCTTCTTATCAATACGTAAAGTTTTCAGTGTTAATGTGAAAGAACTTTCTTTTTTTTTTTTTTTTTTTTTTATCCTCACCTGAGGACACTTTTTCATTTTTTGTTCAGATAGAGTGGGAGGGAGAGAGAGGAAGAGAGAGAGAGAGAGAAACATCGACGTGAAAGGGACACATCAAGTGGCTGCCACCCACACGACCAACCAGGGCCGGGGACAAACTGCAACAGAGGTACATGCCCTTAGCGGGAACCGAACCCGGGTCTCTCTGGACCGCAGGCTGACGCTCTAACCGCTGAGCCAAACCGGCCAGGGCGAAAGAACTTTCTTTATGAAAGGGAAAGTGAGAATTTTTTTTCGCTTTCTGTCCCCTAACCTGAATGTCGGAGCTCTGTTCACGGAACCATTGTTTCCTCTGCCTTGCCTCCTGCAAGGCTCATGACTGCAGACCAAACCCAGCAGAGTCTGAGGGCAAGTCGCAATTGGAGCAATGGCAGTGACATTGTCAGCTCCTTAGTAACATGGCTAATGGTCCTTACTGAAGGCCACGGGGAAAGAGGCAGCAGCAAACAGCTCATTGGAAGGGCTCTGTAACAAGCATGTTTTTTCTGCCTAGCATCCATGTCTTCTTCCTGTGGCCACAGTATCCAGATTTTGCTTTGGAGCCTGCCCTTGTACTTCAGATGAAGTGACTTTATTCCCAAACCCTGGAATTAAATCTCATGAGCCTTGCCTAGCCAGCTCTGGGGTTTGGGTGAGAGTAATCAGGACGCTGTCTTCCTCTTTCTCACAACACTCAGCTGCTAAAAACTGGCAGCTAGGAGGGCAAGGTCTACCTGAGAGTAAAGCCACGTTTGGGAAGCAAACTGGAGAAACAGAGGAGAACTGGTTCCTACGGGGACAGGTTGAGGCCTGGACAGTGAGTACCTGACAGTGAGTTCCTACGGGGACAGGTTGAGGCCTGGACAGTGAGTACCTGAAGCTACCTCTGTACCAGCTATTGTGTTCCTTAAGCCAGTTGAATTCCCTCGTGTTGCTTAAGCCAGTTAAAGTGGGATATTCTGTCGTTTACAACCACAAGTATCCTGAATCCAACTGCACTCTGAAATTTAAACTATCCAGCCATCCCCAGCTCACCCCATAAATTGTCCTTGAGAGTCTGTTGTTTTCACCTTACCAAAATGCAGAATGGCCCTCCTTTACACTAGATTGGGGAGGGAGTGGGCTGGAAGGGGGAGGTTCGGAGCCTTTACGCTGTTCTTACTTTTTCTTGCCTGAAATTGCCTCTGGTTATCTCCTCCTTACCCAGGCTGCTGAATTTCAGTGCCTTGGGGCTAGGAAAGGGCCCCGAGGAGGAGCCTGATGGTGGAGAGGGAACTTGCCATTAGTGCAGCTCCCGCTCCGCAGCAGGGGACGTCCCCCTGGTGACACTTCAGCACCCTCTGTGTCCTCATCGCCCCATTTTCAGAGAAGTGTGATGGAAGCATTTCATGTATAAATTAAATTAAAAACTGGAGAATATCTTCCAGCCACAGTGAAAATAAATTCAACAGAAACTATTCAAATTTATAGTCATTATCACTGTACAGTTCAGTTTTACCTTAAAAAATATTGAGCATAAGTGGTTACAAGTAAGAAGGAATTAGGTTAGTGTTAATAAAAGTCCACACATTTATTTACTAGGAGTTCTATTGTATTTTTAATCTTATGTTTTTCTCCCTATATGAGTTCCCACCTAATTTTAACCTATTGGCACCATACTAATTCTTCTTATGGTAAATGTTATATAGAGTTTTATTCATTTCTCTGAACAATTAGTTTTTTTCTACTTTCACACAATGCTCCTTCACCCTAGGGCAGAGGACTCAGGGGGAAGGAGAGGAAGTATTAAAAAATATATTGTGTTAGATGGGAAGAAATTTTACTTTGGGGAGCCTGTGGGACTATTCCTTGAAGTAGACCTAATTATGATTGGGATTTGTTTGACTTTGGGTTAATCACCTGCAGTTACTGCCATCTAGGCAAACCCCGGCTATAAATTAATGACAGGGTCTGCAGAGAGATTAGGTAGATTCCTGAGTGCACACGGAATGGAGCAGCCAGCCCTGAGGAGCAGGCATAGGAAAGGTGCCACGGGAGTATATGGTACCTGTATTTAATTTGTCTTCCCTGCAGGTACTCTGTTTATGTAGTCATTCCCCAGGCTTTGGTTGTGCTCGCCCGTCTCCTTAGACGCTGACGGCAGTGGGAAGGCCAAGGGATGAGCACTCTTTCTCAGGTGTGAGTCCACAATGAACTCTTGTAGACCATAGTTTTTTTCTGTTAAACACTGTTATATATCAGCAGGGCTTACTAAAGCAGGACGTGATCACCAAGGATCTTCTCACTCTTGTTCTTTCCTTTTTTTTTTATCCTCACCCAAGGACATTTTTGCATTTATCTTCAGATAGAGCAGGAGGGAGAGAGGGGGAAAGAGAGAGAGAGAAACATCGATGTGAGAGAGACACATGGACTGGTTGCCACCCACATGACCCCAACCAAGGCCAGGGACAAACTGCAACTGAGGTACATGCCCTTAGTGGGAACCGAACCTGGGACTCTCTGGTCCGCGGGCCGATGCTCTAACCGCTGAGCCAAACCGGCCAGGGCTCTTGCTCTTTTCTTGATCTTGAAGACAAGAAAGGCCTTTCCCAGGACTTGGGACCTCACTTTCTTGCTCAAAATTGGCAATATGACGTCTTTGTTGATAAGAAAGTATTAGATTCACATCTTATTATCTGACAGTAGGTTAATGTGAAAAATGCTGTATTATGAAAAATGTATTTCACAGTATTCTAGCAGATGCTGCTGGTGTAATAGCCCAATGTCGCAGTGCTCCAAATACACACGAGCATGTTTTTGACACTGTTTTCATAAGTGATGATATATCCTAATTGAAACTTACTAAAATTGTTTTCTCCTCCAACTGTCATGAAAACATCCCAAACTGTGTGTTTTGTGTACCCATGATTTACAAGTATAAGATGTGTATTCCTTTTCGCTTTCTCCTCTGATTTAGAGTTAAATGTGAAAATACGAGATTTTAGTCCTCTGAATAGTAGTCCAATGAGTTAATTCAGTTCCCAGGTATGTACTAATTCTTCTTCACTTATATACCCAAGAGTAGATTCAAAATTAAAGATTTATATAAAACATTTTTAGATTTTTTAAATCTAAAATTTGTTCAATCTATTATTAAAAATGTGTTATAGTCTTTTTATTTAACTCATGGAGTGAATTCTTTTAGGAATCTTCCAAGAAAGTCCTAAATATATATTTTTATCATTGTATGTTAATTTGTATATGCTGTATTCTTGTATCAAGTAATTCTTTCATTAAACCTTTTTTTCTGCTGAAACCCAACACACCTTAGAAAAGTGTAAAAAACAAAAATTTATTACCCATGTAACTACCATCCAAGTCGAGAAATAAAACATCAGTAACCCCAGAAGCCCTCGGCCTGCCCTTCCCAGTCACCTCTAGAGTTAACCACAATTTTGACTTTAATATTGATCACTTTCTTGCTCTCTTTATAGTTTTACTACCTATCCATGGCTCTGAAATACTGTGGTTTAGTTTTGCCTGTTTTGGGGGTTGTTTGTTTTTTATTTTGAGAGTACATTTCTTAAAGCTGGGGGCAGTGAAACAAGGAAGGGCTTAGGCTAGAAGAAGCAACAGGAGAGCCTGGGCGGGGCTGCTCTGGCTGGAGAAACGTGTGGGAAAGAAGTGAGCCAAGGTGGGCTGCTGTCGGCTCACTGGGAAGTCAGAGAAAAGGGGCCTTGGAGACAGGTTCAGGGGGTTAGACCGAGAGGAGCTGCTGCTGCCCATTGCTCCCCTGGTTGCAAGTCTCCTGGGGACCCTCAGAGTTCAGGAGATGCACATCTGAGAGGGAAGAAAGGTGTGGGCTTGCTCCCCAGAGGGGGAGCACCGTTGGTTTTGTTCTTGTTGTTGTTGAAATTTACATAAATTGAAATATACAGCTAAGAATCCTTTTAGGTTCAGCATTTTTCAGTCAAAGTCACGTTTGTAAATGATGTTATAATTAGTTTTTTGCTGTGTAGTGGATATATACTGTATATACAGTATAATTGCTTTATTGTATGAACTCACCACAAATTATTTATCCGTTCTATTGTTTGGGGCCATTATAAATAGTGCTGATATGGACATTCCTTCATGTGTCAC
The DNA here is from genome assembly GCA_030848825.1 of Tadarida brasiliensis. NCBI lineage: Eukaryota > Metazoa > Chordata > Mammalia > Chiroptera > Molossidae > Tadarida > Tadarida brasiliensis. The sequence continues at coordinate 34,849,241 of CM061275.1, forward strand.
TTGATAAACATTGCACATATTTCTGATGGGTATATATGTGAGTGGAATTGCCAGGTCATAAGGTATGTGTATTTTTAACATTTTTAAAAGCCATATCACTTTACACTAGAGGAATTTGAGAGTTCCCATTGCTTTGTGTCCTCATCACACAATTGTTTTAGCCCATCTATTTGTTGTGTAGTGTTACTGCAGTGGTTTTAATTTCCATTTCCCTGGTTACTAATGAAGTTGAGCATCATTTTCGTATATTTATTGGCCATTCTTTTATGAAACTGCTGGTTCAAGTATCTGGCTGTTTTTATATTGTATTGTCTTTTTTTATTGATTTATGGGTGTTCTTTACTTTCTGGATTTGAGCTAATCATGGAACTATATGTGTTACAGATCTCTTCCGCTCTTTGGTTGTTTGCCTTTTTACTATCCTAAAAGTTTCTGTGGAAGCTCAGAAATTCTTAATTTTAATATTAACAGATTCACCAAACTTTTTCTTTATGATTAATGCTTTTGTATTCTCTGTAGGAATTCTTTCCCTACCCTGAAATCATGATTGTAGTTCCCTATGTTAATGTATAGATTCCTTATTTTACCTTTTACAGTTAGATCCAGAATTGAATTTTTGATGTTTTGAGGGAGGGGTTAATTTTCATTTATTTCTATGTGGATAACCAATTGTCCTACCACTACATGATCTCACTTATTTGTGGAATATAATGAACATAGCAGTCTGAGGAACAGGGTAGACCCAGAGACGTGGAAGTAGGATATAAACTGACACCCCTCAGGAGAGGGGGTCGGGGGAGGGAAGAGATAAACCACAGAACTTATGCACATGTATGCATAAGTGATGGACATGGACAACAAAGCTGGGGACAGGGTGGGGGGATGGGGAGGAGGGGGTCAATGGGGAAAAAAGGAGAAACCTCTGTAACAAAAATAAATTAATAAAAAAGAATAATAATAATAATAATAAATAAATAAATAAATAAATTAAAAAAAAAAAAGATTGTCCTGCCCTGACCAGCATAGCTCAGTGGTTTGAGTGTCAGCCTGCGCACCAAAGGGTTGCAGGTTCAATTCCTGGTCAAAGGCACATATCCAGGTTGCAGGTTCAGTCCTCGGCCCTAGTCAAGGCACGAGCCAGAGGCAACCAATCGATGTGTCTCTCTCACATTGATGTTGCTCTCTCCTCTTTCTCCCCACCTCCCTTCCACTTTATCTAAAAAAAAATCAATGGAAAAATATCCTCAGGTGAGGATTAATAAACAAACAAAAAATTGTGAATGATTTCCATTATTTGAAATTCATTGTTATTTGCTTTATTTTTGTAAATATTTTAATAAAAATTTCACTGTGAGCTTGAGAAAAATGTATATTCTTTAAGGTATTACCATTAGGTCAATTTCCTTATTGTGATACTCAAATCTTCTACTTTCTTTTACTGTATTTATTTCTTTGTATGTTTGGTCAGTTAGTGAAACAAGGGTACTGAAGTCTCTACTGGTTGTGAATTTATTTGTTTCTCTAGTTCTGGCGGTTTTTGATTTCTGTATTTTGAACCTATGTTATCCATGTATGCAAATTTGGAATTATTTTATCTTCCTGGTAAATTGAAAGTTTTATCATAGAGTGCATCTCTTCATCTCTAAGTAATGGTTATTGCCTTAAAGCTAACCTTGACTGATACTAATGTAGCTATGTCAACTTTCCTTTGGTTATTATTTGCATAGTTAATATTTTTCCATCCTTTTCAACTTTCTGTATCTCTGTGTTTTACATACTGGTTTATAAATAGAAGATTGTTTTATCATATTTATTTAATGAAAGTGTGCCAATCTTTGTCTTTAAAGACATTGTTAAAACATTTACATTTAATGTAATTTAGTCTAAATCTGTGTCAGTCTTTTAAAGTCACTAAGTCTTTAAACAACAATTTTTTACCTTCAGAAAATAGTTCACTAACACCTAGAGTTTGAGAAATTTAGCTTCTCTGATTTGTATATAAAAATGCAGGGATTTATAAAACCTCATCTCCTATCATTTCTTTGACTGCTGTATAATGAAAAGAGATCTGGAGACTAAAATATGCTCAGAAGAACATCTCTAATCTAGTGTTTTGGGAATTTTGTTTGCATCTCTTTTATCTTTATTGTGATGTACCTGCCTAATTCCAATAAACACAGCTTTAACAGTGTGGTTTTTTTTTTTACAAAGTACTATAAAGATTTCACTTTTGATTACAGGGCTGTGACTCCCAAATGAGCGTGTCAGAAGTGTCCTGTAGTAGAAGTACGTCCTCATGCCAGTCTCTTGAACATGGCTCCGTTCCAGAAATTCTCGTCGGCCTGCTGTATAACGCCACCACTGGAAGACTGTCCGCAGAAGTCATAAAAGGCAGCCACTTCAAAAACTTGGCAGCAAACAGACCACCCAGTGAGTGAAAAATGTTTTGTTTTGTTTTGTTTTTTTAATTCTAATGTTTTCTGCACTTACGGGACGCTCAGTGTTAGGGGCTTCCATCCTATCATTTAGTCCTAACCGATCAAAATGAAATGGTGTTATAACCATCAGCTCATCTGTTTCATGTTTTCTATTTCCAGTCATTTGGGAAGTAGAAAAATGAGAAATTCAAAATATTAATTGTAAGATGTCAAGACTTAATTTTTCTAATGTCAGTAGAATAAATTCTCCCTATCATAGTCATTATCTTCTAAGGCCAGGAAAAGTTACAAGGTCTTTTAAAGTTAGCAGTATTCCACGAATATGATCAGGAATATGTGTAGTCATTGTTGTTAACTAAAGATTGGTACTGTTTTTTCTATCTGCATGCCGAGCTATATATACTTTTCTCCCTTAACAATTTAAGAAGAAACTGTTGTTTTCACATTTCTCTTCCTTTAAAATGATAAATCAGTACTGTCACCAGAGTCTTTTCTTAAATGGAATGTGCTTTGGCTTTACCAGGACAAGCAGAATAAGGACTATTTGGGTGTTTACCCTAAATGCTAGGAAGGGAAAGCTAGATGGTACCCCTCTGCCCTGTGTCTATGCCTCTCACTCCCACCTCCTCGTCTCTCTCCCAGCTCAAGGTAAGTTCTGGGAGAACAGAGAAATTGTTACCAAGTATGTGCCCAAAACTATATGTTGACATCTATGGAAACAAACTGGGAAGGTAGCAGCTTCTTTATACTTCTCTAAATTAAAGCTGCTAATGCCCTAAACTGAAACTTTGAAAGGAAATTTTGAATAAAAACGACGACCTTAAATTTGTTTTAAATTTTTCTCAGACTTGCTTAAAGCAATCGTTTACTCCATGTATCAAATAATTCTTGAAGGAGAGGAAAACTTCTTCCACCCTTGAATTAAATTAACTTCTAAATGTCCTAAAAAAATGTTTTTCAATCAAAGTGAAAAGTCATAAATACATATTTGGTTTGCCCAAAGTAGTGCTGGAAACCTTGCTTCTCACATACGTCACGAAGTGTATCTGTCTCTAAATCAGAAGTCAGAAGGCCAAAATCATGTTTATATTTCTGCCATGGGACAAGTGACCTAACTCCCCAAAGTCTGTTTCCTTAGACCAGCGGTTCTCAACCTGTGGGTCGCGACCCCTTTGGAGGTCGAATGACCCTTTCTCAGGGGTCACCTAAGACCATCGGAAAACACATATTTCCGATGGTCTTAGGAACCGAGACACTGCTCCTCTCTCGTCTCCAGGCGGGTCCGCCCACGTGCAGATACGCCCACACACAACAGGAGGAACTGTATTACAGGGTCGTGGCATTAGGAAGGTTGAGAACCATTGCCTTATACAGAAAATTAAACTAGTATCTGTCACAGGGTAACCGTGAGACTCAAATCGGACAAAGGTGCATAAAAGAAGGATGGAATTATTATTGTCCCCTTTCTCTTTTCAGAACAAAAAATTCAGAGGAAGGAAAGAAACAGTTACAGTACTAGAATAAACAGCTACTTGGTTATCTTCTTTAATCCACACTTAGAATGCAAACCCTCATGACCTCGGAAGTAACTTAAACGAGCAGAATTTGTAGATGAAAGAGAAGGAGCGTGGTGAGGCCTGTGACAAAGGGGAGAGGGCACGTCCTGCGTTAGGCACTGGATCGAAAGTGTCTGCTGTGACAGATAAGATACTTTCGGGGTTGCGTTTAGCCAGAAGCCAGCAGTTTGCCATTCGTTCTTGCTTTAGCTATTAGTTTAATTTTTTTTTGACAAATATTTAACTTGAGATGCTAAAAAGTAGCAGAATGGAATGATGTGTTTGCCTTTCTGTCCTTGTTCTACCCACTTTGATAGAAACAGAGAAGCACTAATCAGAACTAAAATGAAGGGAGCATGATAGTGGCAGGGGCTGGTAATAAACAGGTTAAGAGATTAGCATCCACAATGTAAAGTAGATCTTTCCGGTTTTAAAGAGTAAGTTAAAGTAATTTCCATTATTTTACAGTTAGATCTTCAGTATCAGGGTGTTTAGCTGAATTGAATATGTCAACATTAAAATTATTTCTACGAAGTATTTATAAAGTAAAATATAAGACAGTTGTATCAGTTCGTCTTATACTGTATATATCATAAGATATTGTGACCCTTCATATATACCTAGGTACTAAGCTTTGAACTGTGTTATAGGCTGAATAATCCAATTTTTAACCAAAGAAACAATAGCAATATTCAAGGGCAAAATTTTTGGTAGTTCTATTGTATTTTTCATAACTGAATTTTATATTGAGAGTAATAAAAGTATTTAAAATATTAAATATTGCATGGATAAACTTAAAAATTTAGGATAATAATAATGATCCTACAATGACTTTTATTCAGTCTTTTATAGTCTGATAATTTGCATGATTCTATGTTCAATGTGCTTTAGACCAAAGGATATCATTATAAAGATGCCCCCTTTAAAACAGTAATTTTTGCTTAAGATTACACAATGACCTTAAAAATTCTCATTTCATGAATTTTACCCAACGACCCTTTTGTTCAACCCTCTACCTGAATTAAAATGCTGAGGTTTTGTGTTCTTCCACTCCAGTGAACAGTGTTTCCTCTTTAATTCTAACCTTTGACCCTCTTTCACCCAACAATTGACATCTGGTCATTATTTCTTTTACTGCTTTCCACCCCCTGTTGTCAGATGGACTGTTCTGTTGTCTAAAACACTTGATAGGTGGACAGGTTTATATAATCCGAGGTGAGTTCCTGTAGAGGCTAATTGGATGTTGTCTTTTCATGCAAAAACAAAATACCCTAAAACTTGCCGGCAGTGAAGCTGTCCACCATGTTGGTTTCCAAAAATGCACATTTATTATCTGTGGTACTTTAAATAAAACTAACTTGGAATTTATCTCTGATTATGGATGATGGTGTTCAGAGTATAAAATAAGCAAAACTTTTTAAATTAAAGCTTTTATTTTTTTATTCATTGTATTTTGATTCATACAACAGAAGTAGTTACTTCATCAGAAATACAATTTTCATTAAAATTAATTGAAATTTTGATATGAAGTACACATGATGGATCAACATGCTGAAGGTCATTTGCATGAGTCAAAAGAACTTGAAAACACAGTTGTTTGAAGAGAGGGTTTATCTCCCAAATAACCAGGCAATGAACTGTTACATTTCACTTTGTACACTAAACATCACATCAGTTTTCTTTATAATTCATGAACACAGTTAAGATACCATACTTAAAATTTGACATTGAATTGTGCCAAAAAGGAATCCGATAGTATCTATTTCGACTGTCCAAAAAGCACATTAAATGTACTCTTGCATGAAGCCAGGAGAAAGTTTTACTTGATTTGCTGAACTTTGAGCCCTTAATGCATTTGGCTTCATTTTGGCCCTTAAATGGTTTTAAAATATAATTAAAAACCACATCCATGCAGAGATTTTTTTGACATTTCATCCTAAGCTGTTTTGATGTCATCTTTGCATTCTTGTCTTCCTCTTTTCCTCTTTATCATTTGCCTTCATTTCTATTTGTTTGTTTATTCTTATTCTCTGAAAACACAGTGGAATGCTTTACAGTGTTGTGGCTAATTGAGCTTGCTAAGTGTTTATTAATGCTATGACGTCCTGCTTAGTGAAGCTAAATGGGGATGGGATGGGCAGGGTGGCCGTGGGAGGTCGTGGGAGGTCAACGAATGGGTGGGAGGGTGGAGGAAGGATTATGAGGTATACCTTTACTACTAACTATAATGTAGAAATAGTGAGGTTAAGATATTAGCACCCCCAAAAGACTTTCTGCCTACTTAGCATTCTCTGTACCTGTCACATTTTTTATAAGCATCTACATCAAAATGGAATTAGTTGAAATTCCATTAAACATGGTATACACCATATCCTTATAAAGTACAAATACTTAATCTTCTCAAAATATGTTACAAGAAGGATGTTTTGAGTTTGTTTCAAATGATATTTGTGGTATGTTGTTGTCTTTTTTCTATAGATACATATGTTAAATTAACTCTACTGAATTCCATGGGTCAAGAAATGTCTAAATGCAAGACATCCATCCGCAGAGGGCAGCCCAATCCAGTGTACAAGGAAACTTTTGTTTTTCAAGTGGCCTTGTTTCAGCTCTCTGATGTGACACTTATCCTGTCTGTGTATAACAAGCGCAGCATGAAAAGAAAAGAGATGATAGGCTGGATTTCTTTAGGTCTGAACAGCTCTGGAGAAGAGGAGCTCAATCACTGGACTGAAATGAAAGAGTCGAAAGGACAGCAGGTGTGTAGATGGCACGCGTTGCTGGAGTCCTGATGACCGGAACGAGCATTTGCAATGCCAGGCTGCGTTGTTTCCCGTGACATCGCTGTTTCCACCTGGCCGCCGTGAGACGAGTCACTCTCTGAAAAATCGTCTTCAGCATTCTACCAAAATGTTTTAAATTCTACGGAAAGAACATCTAACACTGATGTGCATGAAGACAGATTGTATCTCTGGTAGAGCTTGTTTGGGAAGATGAAAAACTTCCATCATCTTTCCTAAACGAACAATCCGCGGAGCTGTAAGATCATGCTTTGGGGTTGAAATTAATTTTACTTGAGCAAAAGAGCCAGTCATTTCATGAAAAATCAAAATTGTAAATGGTTTTTTAAATTAGAATTTTCAGTTGCAGCATTATTTTAGTATCACCCTACATGTTATCCATAAAACATATTTTGACTGGCTCACCCCTGGTGTTTGAAATATGAGGAAGTAGTCCAATCTCTTATAAGTCATATCTGATGTTGAAGGGTTTCCAGCACATTGAAAGGGTTTCATTTCAGATATTTCCCTGTGTGCTCTCAGTGTCCTCGTGCCCCATGCCTCAGTTCTTCTCAGTCGCACCACGTCAAAGTGCAACAAGGTTTCATTGTCGTAAAGGCATTCTTTAATGTTATCTTAAAAATTCATTTCTTCATTTGCCTCTGCTTTTGCCCAATCAAAAGAGACTAAGTCACGGTACTGGTCCCTCGCAAGCCTGTGAGACAGGCTGTACTGGAGAACTCTGTAACTTTCTGTTGAAAGCACTCCCCGTATTCTTGTATTCCAGTGTAGGAAGCTAATGGGACAGGATCTCACTTTGAAATTTCTTTCAATGATTGACTCTTTAAAATTGTAGTAACGTGCAAATACATTTTTTACAAACTAAAACATATAGTAGCTGCACTGTTGAAAATGGAAAACAATTTGAGTTAAAGAGAATTTTAATGATCTGCTCCGAGTGGCTAGTAACCAGCATTGCATAAAGCAGGTAGCATTCAAATCAGAAACCATTCTCTCTGTCTTCTTCACCCTCCTTCAATTTGTATGTGTGACGTGAAGACTCTCCCGTTCTCAGTTTGAACCAGAACATCGTGTTCAAAACGGTTCTGAGACTCCTTATGAAGTTTCTAGTGACTTGTGACTGGATTTTATGAAATTTACAGAGACGCTCTTTAACGTGATGTCATCCTGTGCCTTTCATGTAAGTTCAATTTGCTTATACAGCTTGAAAGTTGTATTTGCAAAGTCAGGCCTTCGATTTTTATAAATGAAAGATTCCTCAGAACACTGTCACAAGCTCTTGATTTCCTCTGCAGTATGTACAAGTTATAAAATGTGCTGTTTTTTAGCTTGCAAGACATTTTCATTTGTTGTTTTTATATCTAGGAACTCTGATTAATCAGGAATATTATAAGCTGTTTTCTTTTTAATTTTGCTTCTTACCTAATATATAATTTTGTGCATATACTTTATTAAATAGAATGTTTTGTATATATGAAAAATATTTTTCTCTTTCTAATTTCTAGTTAAACTAGACAAAAGCAAACTATTTGCCAATGACTAAAAAGCAGTCTGTCATTGCTCCTAGTCCCAGCTAAGTACTATATATACTATTGTAAGCTAGGACTTGTTATTATCATCATAACAAAACCATGCGTAGATCTTACCGTTTCAGTGTGGCTGTACTGAAAGGCCTTAAAAGAAATCCAAAACAACAATGAACTCCCAATATTTTTAGTTTGAAAAATGGCAGCTCTGTGCAGTCATGCACATGAATTATAAGATTAAATACAAATGCTATATTGGGCGGCATGACATTTAAGAATGTATGTTATAAAGTTGCATTAAAGGGAAAATGTTATTCTTTTATTGTTACATTAATCAGCTTTGTCCAGAGTTTTTACAAGTGAGTTAGGTTATAAAGTTAGAACATGAATTAAATGGCATGATATCTCATGTAAGTATCCTCAGTAACAGCCTGGAAGGAGATTTGAGGGGGGTGGTGTAGACTTTACTGAGCAATTAGATTTAGGCATTTGATGCTACGAGTATCTGTTCTGGCTCTGAGACAGCTGCCTGCATTACTAGCCACTGGGATCTCCCTAATGAAAAGAGTTCTCAGTCTTATTTGTAGCTGTAACTAAGTCTAATCACACACATTGTAAAACCAGTGTGTGCTTTTTCCTTCAGTGAGGAAGAGACCTCACTAGCTGTTATTTGTTGAATCTATCTGTCTTCAGATTATGCCCAGAACTGTATGTGTGTGCTCTGATATATCCTTAGGGATTTGCCTGGTATAAGTATCAAATCCAGTATGGCCTAAACGTTAATTAACAATTTCAAAAACATTCAAGAAGGACCCTGTCTCCATCCCAGCTACCAGGTCCTCAAAGGTTATGAATTATGTGTATGTCTATGTGTGTGTGTATCTGTATACACACGTGCACTCCTGCACACATACATACTAGGTATATGTGTGTGCATATATATACACACACGCATACACACACACACACACACACACACATGCACGTATGTAAGGGTGAAGGTGCCCTGGCGCTTTCAGAAAACGAAATAGAAAAACATTTATAAAGTTTATGGATTATTTTTCTCCTCTATATATTTACTAGAAATTATATTTAGTTCTGGGTGCTACTTGCTGTCATTCTCCTCCACACACAGCAAAATATATATCTTTTTATCCTGCAGATTGACACAAGTTCGAGTAATTACTCCCAAAAGTTTGTCTATTCTTTTAGAAAAGGATTAAATAAGGCTCAGGAGAACCCACTTCGCTGAATCTGATGTACAAGGCAGTACTACTGCTCTTTGGTGTGCTTGAATTTGCATGAAGGCTTAAAAGCAAAATCTTGTATCTCAGCAATTATAGCAAATAGGGGCCCACTGGTGGGCACAGGTGTTGTCTCAGGAACTTGAGAAAGAAAACTCCCTTTCTTATTGTTCTCTTAAAATCCCCCAAGTTTTATAAAAATAAAGTGAGATAATCCAAATATGGCAGTTGGCTGGCATTCGTGTAATTCCTGAGCCTGGAATTACAGACTTTGTCTCCCAAATGAGCTGCAAAATGTAGTTGTTTATTACTGCCTAGGAAACCAAGTGCATTTCAAATCAGTAAAGAATTTTAGTGTATTATCCTTGTACCTTTCAGAAGCTTCCTTCTGTAGTCTTGTGTCTTCTGTACCATCCACATTTTGTGGATATTTTCTTACTATGCATCCAGTGAATTCTCAATAATGTTGTACTTAGTGACAAAAATAATAAATCGGACTACAGTTTTAAAAAAGAAAAACCAGTGAGAAAATATCTAAACTACCCTGGTTGATACACATGTGTTGAAGTGTGGGGCTTGGGAAGACAGTTTCATACAGCCTAGTACAGGTGCCATGGGCTATATGTTAAATTATTTTCTTCATACCATTATCATTTTCATTTCACTTTTTGATCAAGTCAAAAACATAATCAGCTGATTGCAAAGTAAGGTAGTACCAGTGGGGAAAAGGTCATAGAATTGTGGGTGTTCTTCAAGATGAAGTTGGAGACCAAATGATATCATAGTTTTTCAAGGGAACTGAGGGGTAGGCTATTTGGAAGTGTAAATTTTAGATGAATGAAGAACACTAGTTACGAACAAATGTTGTTGAAGGTCTTTATCCAGATGTGAAGAAAGACACAAATCCACGTGCATAAAATTGCCACTTTCCTACATAGACTTTTTCTCATCAATAGGTATATCGTTTTACATTGGTGATTATTATTCAAAGCTTTTCATTTTTATTTTTTTCCCATTCACTGTCCTCAGTTCATCCTTGGCCAACACTAGAGGTAGCCATCAGAATCACCATCACCAACCACAACTCAATATTGAGCACAAAGTTGAACATGCTATGAAGCATTTTTTTAAATTAGCTTTAAAACATCATCTGTGTCCACCAAAATGCATAATAATGATAGTAGTAACTGCTATAACTTACTAAGATCTAGCACAATGATTTATTATTTTGTTTGATTCTCACAATGCTGTGAGGTAAGTAATATTATTAACATTTTATAGATGAAGAAACTACCACATAGAGGTTAAGCAGACTTGCCCAGGGTCATCCAGTAAGTGAGCAGCAGAACTGGAATTAGAACCCAGGTATAAATTGCTCTAAAATCCGTACTATGCATCTTGCAGCTGCATCCTTCTATACTAGCTGCAAGAGAAGCAGGACATTATATTCATGGATAACCCCACCCACCTCACTTGAATGGCAGAACTAGAAAAAAAAAAGAAGAAAAGAAACAGAGTGTGGGAAAGAGGAATACAAGACAAAGAAGAAAAGATGATTAGAGATTGTTTGTCTTCTCAGGACACAAATGGTACTTCTGTGTCATATTTGTAGATGATTTTGATTTTCCAAGACTTGGGGATTTCATTTATTCTGCCAGTTTAGCCTATACTTATATTCTGAAAGTGTACTAATCAATTTGTTCTACTTGTATACTTTTGGAAATCCAGGATTATAATATATGAGCACCTTTCTACCCTATGAAGTGGATAGCCTATGTCCGTTAGCCCGTATCTTGCCCATATCAGTGGTGAGAGGAAGGACCCTTGTGCTGTCCTTGCAATTTACTTCATGTTTCTTCTGTCCCCTTTATTGAGGTTTAACTGGATTACAGCGGATTTTATTGCATAGGTCTTTCTTTTCCCCTTGATAGTAGTTAATGCCTTGTCTTAATATCTTTATGTGCCCCTTACTCATAGGAGGCACAAATATTGAAGTGAACTAAATTTCCTATGGAAGAAATCAATACTGTTATATAAGTCTCAGTTTTTTTTATGAATCTTGTGTTATGCATGGATTTATTTATTCCTTCATTGCATATATATTTATGGGTACCTACTATGTGACATGTGTTATTCTAAGTGCTACAGATTTGAGATAATAAATTGGACAAAGTCTTTGCTCTCATGGAGCTTGCATTCTAAGGTAGGAAGATAGCCACAGAAGGATACAGGTTTAGTTGGTAGAGGAGTACAGTGTGGAGTTCAGGACAATCTTTCTGCAGACAGACGATAACCCCTGAGTTGGATCTTAAAGAACAAATACAGATTAGACTCCCATCTGGGAACATATTCTCTCCAAGGGCAAAATTTAAAACAGTGGTTCCCAAACTATAGTGTATTTAAGAATTTCTTTAAGAGCTTAATTTGTATTCCAAAGTCCCATCTCTACAAATTCCATTTCATTTGCTCTGGGGTCGAGATAAAGAATCTATATTTTATTAAGTTCCCCAGGAGAGTCAATCTGAGATTTATTGGTATATATACAGCAATTATGGATAACAATGTTCCAGTGCACAGAGATTAGGTCTTTAAGTGTGGTAGCGATAAATAAAAGTGAGATTAAGGCCAGGATTGTGCTATTGATCTTACTTGTGTGTCCTTAGAAAGATATGTAATGAAAAAATTAAAAGTGATCATTGAGTTCTTGTACCTTCACATTCAACCTAACTTTTTCAAAATATTCCTTGGTATAATAAATTCTATTATGTTGGTTTTATGATTCTGAAAATTCCTTTGGATTATTGTTCAGATATTTCCTTCCAGGCTGTCCTTACAGTGATAGATATAAGGTAGAGAGAGTCTTAGGAAAAATTTATCTCTGTTGCCAATACTGAATAGGATTGACCTTTAAGTAAATGCATAATAGCAGCCATACGTTGGTGGCGTTTTTCGTTCTTGTGTATAGTAAGCTTTCTCGCCTTTTGTCATCATCCTAAATGGCTTCATTGTCATTACATCATCAGGTGAACCTCATTCCTGGATTCTTCACTAGGAACACCAATGTTTCCATCACCTCTGCTCTGATCTCCAGTTCCTCGATTGCTTTGCTCTTTCTTAAGGTCTTTTATTTATTTCAAGTAACAAGTAATACAGCAACCTCAGGTCCTCCCTTTTCTCTAAAAGTAAATGCTGTGGACAAGGTTTGTCCGAGTTTCTATTTTCCCTCATCTCAAATGTAGTCATACCTCCTCTTTAGTGTAGTGGTTTATATTTGGAGAGGTCCTTTTTCCAACAAAGGTCTGTGATTAACCCATTGAAAAGTGAGGTTATTGGACTATTCGAAATAATGTGATTATGGAACCAGGCTGTTTTTGTGACTGCTGCTGCAACAGTGTGTTTGGTCTGGTTATAGCTTGAGATCTGGTTAATATAATCTTAAGATGAAGGAGGTCAATAGACTGGAATTATGAGTGCATTATCAAAAATGGATGTAAGCCCTGGCCAGTTTGGCTCAGCGGTTAGAGCATCGGCCCACAGACTGGAGAGTCCCAGGTTCAGTTCCCGCTAAGGGCACGTACCTCCGTTGCAGTTTGTCCCCGGCCCCGGTTGGGGTCGTGTGGGTGGCGACCACTCAGTGTGTCTCTCTCACATTGATGTTTCTCTCTCTCTCTTCCTCCCTCTCTGCCTCCCGCTCTGTCTGAAGATAAATGCAAAAATGTCCTCAGGTGAGGATAAAAAATTTTAAAAAATGGATGTAAGAATCTTGTTCTTTTCTGTCCCGGTTTAGACCTGCATGTGTCTCTTTTGAACTGCTTCCTCTTTCTTCCTCCCTGCCTTTCTTACCACTGCTGTTCATACACATTCACACTAGATGCTAGACTTCACAAGGCTGAATACCTATCAAAAAGTGATACCGTGGCTTTTTTCTCTTAATCACATGGACTGCACAGCAGGGAGGACCAGAAAGGTTTTCTCAGAGATGAGAGAGAGAGCAAAGCATGATACTCTTATGTCATTAGAGATGTTGAAGCTCTCGGGATTATCATTGTTGTACACTTATCTTGAATGGCGTGAAGTACCCTAATATGTTGCATGGGTTGGAAACAGAGAAACTTGATTATTAATCTAACAAAAGTTTGGCATGATTTTATTAAGAATTTCAGCCTCTTAGTACATAAACATTTCTAAATAATTACAAGAACAAAGTCACTACCATGGCAATAGTTTTGTAAGATTTTTGACATGATTTCAATATCAGTTTCATAGTCTGTATCTTAAATTGTCCTATTATTTTAGGGCCCTTTTCTAATCTTTCCATCTTTTATTTAGGGCAGTGGTCCAGGATAGGTTTAGATCTTGTTGAAAGCAGTCACACCATGGACTGCGCATAGTCCTCAAAGGCAGCGATGCCTTCCTCCAGCATGTCAGTTCCAACTCGATCGTCTTCTACTACACGCTGTATCTGAAGTTTTACATTTCATACCCGCTGCAACCAGTTGAGAAGAGCCCCAGACCAAGTTCCTGATGTGCTCCTGTAACGTTGCCGTACCCGCCTCGGTGTCCCAAGGTCTCAACTTCTCATGGTGAAGCACTTGGCAACAGGCGCGGGGTTTTCCTTTCCTCCACTCAGACTGTGCAAGGCGTTCTCTTAGCCTCTTCGCTTCCCTCCTCCTCAGATCCAGAGAGGTGCATGTCATCATCGTCTTCATTATCTGTAGCTCCACTTCCACGGTGTCTTCCACATCAGCAGGGCCGTACTTGGCCAAGCTGTCTTCACCCCTGGCAGGCTGGCCTGCTCCTTCCCATAAGACTCGATGTGCTTATACCAGCGTGGGGGATGATACAGTCGGCAGGTGGTGGCCAGAGCCTGTTTCACATTCCGCCACATCTGCTCGTGCTGGCACATACCCTCCATGTAGCTCTTGTCCGACCGGAGGGGCTTTTCAGGTCTCCAGAACCCACGACGTCACTGAGCTGGGAGCTGGGCAGCAGCAGAGGAAGGAGGAGCACAGGCTGTGGCGCCGGCCAAACACTAAGAGGGAAAAGGGCTCACCCTGTTCTTTAGTATCCTGCTTACTGTTTGTTAGCTGAGGCTGTCCTTTATATATTAAGGACTACTTTAAAAAGAAAAAACATCTTTGTGTTTATTTCTTTAACATGTGATCACACCTGACACTTAATTGTGTTTCAAGAGAATACCCAATAGATGAAATACAATACTCCATTAGCCACTGAAAAAATAATTTTCTGAAATTTGTTTACATATTTAGATATTGCTAGAATGCTATTTCCACAGATCTAAGCAGTTAATATTAAATATGACTATTTTGTTTAATGAGAAAAGAGGAATTTTCCCTTACCTCTGAGATTTGTTTCCCTTGCCTTTCACACCTGGGTGAAGGGGGGTGGCTGGGAACTGTTACCCACACTTCGTTTGTCAGTTTCTGACTGTGCTCGCCTTCTCCACTCGGTATTTTCAGTAACAACCGCACTTTCTGTACCCACAGGGTGGGTTCTCAGCAGTGATTCCTGTTCATAACCCCTGTGAATGTTGATGAAAGAAATACATAAGCACCAATAGGAGAAAAGATCCCCAAAGTGTGAAGAATCAGTATCTTAGGACCCTGGCATAGGGTGGCAGCTGGAATACCTAAATGTGACTTCAGTCACTGTGGGGTAGAAGCCAACTCCTTGGAAATGAGAGTTTAGGTCCTAATATCCGAAATGTTACCCTTTTTGTCTTCTCTCTCCCCCTGTAGCTTGCACATTTTTAAAAAATTTTATGAGAAAGCCTTAACTGATTTGAAATTTTCCAAATATTCTTAACCAGGCAATTTCATAAAAAAGAAAACCTAAATCAATACCATCGACTCATAGGAAGCCTTTCGGGGGGTTCAGGGAGGGGAGGGGGATGGTGCTTATTTTTATTTGGGGCAGTCTTTTGGATAAATATTAGAAATATTTACAGCATTCTATAATTATGTCCCATTTGATTTGTGAGGGGAGACCAGGGTAGCTTTTGCATATAAATTGGCTCTCTTAGTCTTTAAGTATATTTAAACAATTATTTGAAGCACAGCTAGAAAATAATGGTGATACTTCAAACAGTATTTTGAAATTACAAATATTGCTTTAAATTAACTAAGAAAATTTCCAGTTGTAGCTTGCATTACAAAATTAGTTTATACTTTTTGTGCATAAGTATTGAGATGACTTTTGTTTTTATAGTGAAAATAATGGAGTGGCAACAATTTTGAGGAATCTTTAAGCTGTCATAGAGGGGCAGACAGACTTTGGATTTTCACTAGAATTTTGAAATAAAGTATATCAATATTCTCAGTTCAAGTAGTCTTGATGAACAGCAGTTATTATATGAATTCTAAGGGTCTTGGTAAATGTTGGGATCTGTTCTTTTTCTAAAAAGTCATGTTATCCGTTACTGCTCAGTACTCTTGCATTGTGTGTTATTTCTCAAAGTAATGTAATATGGAAACTCCATTAATGGAATATTTTATTCAGTATCCCTTTACCTTCCTCCCTCCTTTCTTCCCTGCCTCCCTCCATTCCCTCCCTTCCTTTCTACTTTCTTCCTTCCTATTTCATTTTTCTTTTTGAGGCAAGAAACTTCCTTAATATAGTTTCTACAGAGCTTTCTTACTTATTTTTTTAATAATGGATATAACAGTGTGATGAAGTTTAAATGCTCTGTGAGCAAAACTATTAAACCTGAAGAAATGCACTATGTTCACATTCTCCTTGGTCTGAAACTGTCTCCAGCGTAGTTTCTAGTAACTCCACAACATCAATGGATCTTATTGCTATATACGAGTATCTGTGTGGTTCTCAATAGTGTTGTATTATTGTCACATTAATATGCATTTTTGGTCAAAAATAGAAACAGATGCGTGTGTGAAACAACTCATTTAGAATGACCATACATCAATCACTTTCCTGTCATTGGAAATGTGCTATACGTTGCACTTTATTCTCATATCTACTTTTATACTATCTATATACACCGATTGTCCCGGTGCCCTTTTCCTTTTGTATCATTGTATTACAAAGAGAAATTACTGACCTCTGTGTGAACAGTGTACAACCTGTTAAAATGATTAATCCAAGGAGATTTTAATGGCAGTTTAATTTTTCCAGAAAATAAATTTTTGCGTGGATTAAAAGCTGCTTTTCGTCACTTTTCTGTAAGAAATCTCTTCACATTTTAGTACTCACTAGGAATGGGTAAGCATCTGACTTCTGATAATGATATGCAAAAGTCAGCCCTCATTTTTATCATTGATAAATAAGTGTTGCCCTGGCTGAGTGGCTCAGTTGGTTGGAGCATTGTGCCATACAGCAAAAGGTTGCGGGTTCGATCACTGGTCCAGGCACATACAGGAGGCAACTGATCGATGTTTCTCTCACACATTGATGTTTCTCTCTCTCTTTCTCCCTTTCTCTCTCTTTAAATATCAATAAAAAATATCCTCGGGTAAGGATTAAAATAAATAAATAGATAGGTAAGTGTTAATTTGATTGTACGTAAAACAATTTTGATTACATAATAAACATCAAATGGATATATGTAAATAGTATTAGGATCTCAAGTTTGAAAAGAATCTCATTTAAATGTTCTATGAGATATTGCTATCAAAATGTTTGGGTCATATTATTTTCCTTAATTTTAAGTCAAATCTGACCACCAAAGAAAATAGACTACAGATTTAAATATTTTTAAATAATCTCCCTTAAAGTTTATCAATAAACCAAGACTGAAACTAAGTAGCTTTAAAACGACCTCAGTATCTTTAGCTGGAATAGGAATGTGTTCTAACTCTTTCATGTAATGTGAATTTGTCATAATTCATATTGGCATTGCAATTCTGTTTAAAACAAAATCATTTTCCATTTGGCAATAGTAGCTTGTTGATTTTTAAATTTTTTATTAGGTAGTTATTGTATTGTTTCCCAAAGACCTTGAGTTTAGATACTTCTCATATTTCATTGCCTTCATTACCATTTTATTTCCAGCAACAAAGACTTACAACAGCAGACTTAACAAGTACTATTTTCATAGTATAAAGAATTTAAACTTTTGGTGCTCTAAAATTGACAGAAATTGAAGTTGCTACATTTTCTAATCTCTGCTTGTCTTTGAATCCTTAGTTCCATAAATTAACCAGAAGCCATTGTTAGCTAACTTTTTTAGAGTAGAACACCAGTGTCCAATTGGTCTGGGTTAATTTTTTTTTCTTTTTGTAAGACTTGTCTGTACTGAAACACAATGAAAACATGGAACACTTCTTAAAGTAAATGGGTTCCTAATCTAATCTCAACCAAGTTGAAGGGATTTGTATTCCTTCCCAGTACTTGCTGCTGAATTCTCCTTTCTCTCAAACATTTTGGCCTTCCATTATTAAGGTATTTAAGTTTAAAGAAGCAAAAATAATAGACTTGCTTATGAGTTTACTCCGAAAAATGTCACATTCATCTGGGTCATGGCTTACTGTCTTTCAGAGAGTTACAATAGATACAAAGTGAAATTTCAGCAGAAAATAGGCACATCTGCAATCCAACTAGCAAATCATTACATTATCATTTTATTGTTTGCAGAAGAATTTACCTAATTATTCATCATAACATGTTATATGCTTAAGGTTATGTTTTAATTGCAAATTGATTGTAAATCCTTTGATCTCCAATATGCTAAATAATAGTTAAGTCAACTTTTTTCAGTAGTCCCATTTGAAAATAAAGCCATTCCCAATTTTAAAATAAAAGGTCTCAGTAAAACGCTGAAATATTTTGTTTGATTAGTACTTTATAATGAATTATAGTATAATAATACAGTAAATACCTCTACATAATTAAATGCCAAATAAATGGAGACATATTATATAAGGATCTCAGAAACATTAATTAGTAAGAAGGAAAAATGAAGTCTTATTTTCAGTTGGCATAAGGAAAATATATCAAAAGGAAAACCTTCTAAACAATACTTTTATTTTTTAAATCCTCACCTGAGGATATTTTTCCATTTATTTTCAGACAGAGTGGGAGGGAGAGAGAGAGAGAAAAAAACATCGGTGAGAGAGACACACCGATTGGTTGCCTCCTGCACGACCCCAACCAGGGCCGGGGATGAACTGCAACCGAGGTACATGCTCTTGACCAGAAATTGAACCCACAACTCTTTGGGCCAACGCTCTAACCACTGAGAAAACCAGCCAGGGCCATACAATACTTATAATATGTGGTAGAGCCCTGGCCAGTGTGCTCAGTGGTTAGAGCGTTGGCCCACCAGGGAAGAGAGGCAGGTTTGATCCCCAGCCCCACCTAGTTGGGGGTGTGTATGGGAGGCAACCAATCTTTCACATCAATGTTTCTCCCCCTCCCCACTCTAAAAATCAACAGAAAATAAATCCTCGGGTGAGGAGTAACAAAAGTAGTAATAATAATATGTGGTGGAAACTGCCCATTCTTTACCAAAATCTACACTTTTCTCTTTTTCTTGGCCATATGGCTAGCTTATATGTCTCAGCCTCCCTTGAAATTAGGTATGGCCAAATGACTGAGTTCTGGCCAATGAAATATGAGCAGATGTGCTATCCACCAATTTCAAGGAGGCTTTTAAAGAAACAAATATGCCTTCTCATGCCTTCTTTCACTTTCCACCGGCTGGATACGGAAGAAAGCGAAGCTGAGGGAATGGCAGAGCCACAGGATGGAAAGATCCTGGGTCACTGGGTCGCCCCCCAGGAAAGAGACCACCAGCCACCTGCCTTGGGATGTTAACGTAAAACAGAAGAAACCCTTACATTTTAGCCACCACACATTTTAGACTCCATTTGTTACTGCAAACAATTGAAACAAAGACAAATACTGGGACCTTCCACCGGGGGTCTGTGAGAACGAAAACCTACCATATGTTACACTGACCTAGAAGCTGCGGCGAGGAAACAGATACAGCTGAAAAACGAACCCAGATGATGCAAAATGTTTGATAAAATAGGTGCCTGTTACACTTGAAAGGCGGTCACCGTGACTACTGAACCTGCAGGGCAGGGGAAATGGATGGAAGGAGCCAGGCAACAGTGTATTTGATATGGTTTTTGCTAAAAGATATTACAAGAAAGCAGTAAACCCGGTCAAGAAGTAAATGGTTTTCAAGCAGATTTTGAAGGGAATGGAGAGCCCAGAGATTACGTGCTTTAGGGATTTGAAAAGTTGACTGCTTAA
This sequence comes from Tadarida brasiliensis, assembly GCA_030848825.1. Lineage (NCBI taxonomy): Eukaryota > Metazoa > Chordata > Mammalia > Chiroptera > Molossidae > Tadarida > Tadarida brasiliensis. The sequence continues at coordinate 34,869,042 of CM061275.1, forward strand.
ATTGTACACCTGGAACCTATATAATTTTATTAGCCAATGTTACCCCAATAAATTCAATAAAAAGGTAAAAAAAAAAATAAAAGAAAAGAAGGAAAAGTCTGCTTCTGAACCCCAAATAGTAAGATTTAAGACTAAAAAGAATGTTGAGTCAGGAAGGCCTATTGACTGCTCGATTAAACAACGGGACACGACCATGTGGCAAAGATCAGAATTTATAGTGTTGCCTCTTATTTCAGAGGAACTCAAGATAAACTTGATTCTTATGAAGCAAGCTGTGAATGTTGTATAGGTCCCAAGAAGGAAATGATTCTCAACACAGAGTTCAAATGAAAATGTAGCATATAATGGAAAAAGAAAACCTTCCCAGAGTTAGATAGAGCAGGGGACCACTGAGAATAAGAAGTAAAGGAGTTCCTCTTTGAGAACAGATCCAGAGTAAATAAAAAGCTCCTCTACCAAGAGAGAAGTTGGGGTTCTCACTGCTGTAAATCAATGATCGCTGTATGTTTCTCAGTCTTCCCTTTTCAGATGAGTGCAGTTATCCACTTCCTGCTCCATGTTGTCTATTTGGTGGAAGCTTGGGGCAGGCAACTTGTCTTTAAATTCCCAAGTCACTGGACTTGAGGGGAAGGCGTGTGCATCATCAAAGGTCTGGAACTTTGAAAAGACTGCGATAATTGGATGGGATTTGAGGTTGTCTCTCTTAGGGAGAATGTAAGTTATTTAACAAAACTGTTCTCTTCCTGGACACATGCTCAACTACATTTCCCAGCCTCCCTTGCAAAACTTTGTGGCAATATGCCCAGGTTCTAGCCAATTGGAATGTGAGTAGAAGTGATACGTGATATTTCTAGGCCAAATGCCTCCTTCAGTCTCTTTCCCCAACCCTTAACTGGTTACAGATGATGACAAGTGCCTCAGGGGATGGTGGAGCCACAGGATGAGAGAAGCCTAGGTTCTTAAAGGACAGGGTCTGACACCTGACTGTCTAGGAGCTGTCTAGGAGCCACAACCAAAGAAAGAGATAGGTCTCAGGTACACCACCTGCTAGCACTACCTGAAGAAATTATTTTTGGGAATGGGTTTTAAGGCTATTAGATTCCAAATACTTGACTCTCCAACTTGACCAAACTAAGAGACGTGAGTGTAACTGTGAATCGAGAGGTGAGATGAGGTGATGGGTTGAAAGCCAGAGAAGCAACTAAAACTCAGCCATCAAGCCTAGAATTGAAGCAGTAAGAATATTGGAGGGATGTAGGGCAAGGAGAGGAAGAAAGCGAGCAGTGAAGATTAACTCAGCAGAGTTAGGACAAGGACACCAGGGACATTATGAGGGATGTGATGAGAGACAGATTGGTCACACGCACACAGCAACAACAACTGGAATCCAGAATAGAGATTTTTGGACTTAGCCCTATACGGTTTAGAGTAGATAAGTGAATTTAAGAAGGCTAGTCTATTAGGGGATAAGAATCAGGGAAGGAGATCAATTAAGAAGCTATTTTTTAAATCCAGATGTTTGCCTGCCGGTATGGCTCAGTGGTTGAGCATCGACCCATGCACCAGGAGGTCACCGGTTCGATTTGTGGTCAGGGCACATGCCCAGGTTGTGGGCCCAATCCCCAGTGGGGGGCACGCAGGAAGCGGCCAATTGATGTTCTCTCATTAATGTTTTTCTCTCTCTCTCTCTCCCTCTCCCTTCCTCTCTCAAAAATCAATAAAGAAAAAAATGTTTTTAATAAATAAAAATCCACATGTCTAAAAATGTTAAATGACTAGATATGAAACAATATCAAGAGCTTAGATTGGGTAGGTGAAAAATGTTTTCTCAAAAATGAGATTGGTGAGATTTGTAAAGGAAGAATTTCTGGGGCTTAATGGCCAATTTGGGGGAGAAGTTCATGAGAGGATGAAATTAGAGTGGATTTAAGTAGCAGGTGAGTGAGGCACTGGTGCCACCAAATAAAGGAGTTTAGAGAAGCAGGGGTTTTAAGAGTTTGTCTTAGCTATGGTGACTTCCAAATGACATTTGTGGAAAATGTCCATGAATTGGGAATGGAGGACTGAAATTCAGGACAGAGATAAAGACTCTGGGAACCATGAAAAGCATGGATAACTCACAGGAGCCAAGAGTCAACATATCCTCTCCCTGGAAGGTGAGTTCCCTGATGGCAGAAACTATCTGTTTCGTTCATAGCTGCATTCCCAGTGCATTGGTCAGTACCGAGGGCATAACAGATACTTATCTTCCGTCCTGTGACCTTGCTATAGACTCGCTTATTAGTGTGGGGAGCTTTTTTTGTTAATTCTTTGGGGTTTTCTATGTAGACAGTCATGTCATCTGCAAACAAAGACAGTTTTATTTTCTTCCTTCCCAATCTGTTTATTTTATGTCCTTTTCTTTATTTATTGGACTAGCTAGGACTTCTAGTACCATGGTGAATAGGAGTGGTGACAGAGGACATCATTGTCTTGTTCCCAGTCTCAGAGGGACAGCATCCAGTTTCTTACTATTGGGTATGTCAGCTGTAGGCTTTTTGTAGATGTTCTTTATCATGTTGTGGAAGTTCTCTTTTGTCCCTAGACTTCTGAGAATATTATTTAACATATTACACCTAAATGTAGAATTTGCCAAGTTTATTATAAATTGGTGTTAAATTTTGTCAAATCCTTTTTCTGCATCCACTGATAATGATTGTATGATTTTTCTTCTCTAGCCTGTTGAAGTAATGGATGACATTGATTGATTTTCTAATGTTGATTCAGCCTTGCATACCTGGAACAAATTTCACTTGGTCATGGTGTATAATTCTTGTTATATACTGTTGTATTCTGTTTGCTGATATTTTGTTGAGGATTTTTGCATCTATGTTCACAAGAAATATTGGTCTATAGTTGACTTCTTTGTAATGTCTTTATCTGGTTTTAGTATTGGAATAATGCTGACCTCATAAATGTTTGCTGAAATTTATCTGTGAAACCATCTGGGTCTGGTATTTTCTTTTTTTTAAGGTTATTAATTATTGATCCAATTTTTTAAGTAGATTAAGGCCTATTCTGATTATCTCTTTTTCTTTTTCTTTTTTTTTAATTCCTCACCCGAGGATACCCTTCTATTTATCATCAGATAGAGTGGGAGGGAGGGAGAGAGAGAGACAGAGAGAAACATCGATGTGATAGAGCCACATCGACTGGTTGCCTCCCCCACGACCCAGGGCCAGGAACTAACCACAACAGAGGTATGTGCCCTTGACCAGAATCAAACCTGAGATTCATTGGTCCCCAGGCCAACACTCTAACTGCTGAGCCAAACCAACCAGGACTGATTATCTCTTTTTCTTTCCTTTTGTTTGAGTTTTGGTAGTTTGTGTCTTTCAAGGAAGTTGTCCATTTTTTTCTGTTAGATTCATGGGCACAGAGTTGTTAATGATATTCCATTATTATCATTTTAATGTGTATGGGATCTGTAGTGATGCCCCCTCTTTCATTTCTGATGTTGGTAATTTGTGTTTTCTTTCTCTCTCTCTTTTCATTGATGTTTTCTGAGACCATCTTTTGATTTTGTTGATTTCCTATTTTTAATTTTATTGATTTCAGTTTAATTTTTATTATTTTATTCTGCTTACTTTAGGCTTAAGTTAGTCATCTTTCTCTAGTTTTCTAAGGTGGAAACCTAGATGACTGATTCTAGAACTTTCTTTTTTTCTAACATATGCATTTAAAGCTGTAAATTTCCCTGTAAGCAGTGCTTTCTCCGTATGCCACAAATTTGGTAAGTTGTATTTTTCATTTTCATTTAGTTTAAGTATTTTGAAATTTCTCTTGAGACTTCTTTGGCCCATGTGTTACTTAGAAGCATGTTGTTTTAATTTCCAAATCCAGAAAAGTAGTTGATTTTCAGTTTGTTCAGCTTGTTCTTGTTCTAAGGATGTGAGAGACAATTTCCAAGCTCTGCATGTTGGAGCTGAAACCAGAAGTCCTTCGAAAGTTTTTAAATCTCTTGAACTTATTTCCTCATCTGGAGATATGACTTACTCAGCACAGATTATGAATTTGAAGTGGATTGGCTGGGACTTCGTTATCTAGTACTTACCTAATAAGGGTTTGTGTAGTTTTATTTCTTTATTTTCATCTTCTGCTTAATGAAAGGAAACTCATTAGCTTTAGCATAGAGGGACATTATTAAATCATCCATATTTATTCTGAATAATACTAATAACTTCAATAAATCCTATTTTCCAGCCTGTCCATCCTCTAGATGAACTATCTTAACATCCTCTTAATCTGTGAAATCTGAGCCCCTACCCAATTGTCTGTCGAGGGGCAGAACATAAGAGCTTACTTTATGTTTCTACATTTTATACCACTTATCTTATGTTCCCCTTGTTTTTGAATCACAAAATGACTGAGGAGTTAATATTAATTATTTACATGCTTTTTCACAAAACTTTTATTTCTAAAGCAAAACAAAAAATTTGAGAATTATTTTGTACCACTAGGCAGTATTTTGCTAGTTAACCTGTACGATGCAGATGCTCACCCAAATTGGTTTCACATTTTGTTAACTGGAAGTCGCCCTGTATTGCATACCATACATGCACACAGCTACCCAGAGAATTCCAAAGCAACGAAAAATGTTAACCTTCAGTGGAGATATTTTTAAATGAATCAGAAACAGTACCCTGGGATATTTATTATGAATACCAGATTTACAAGTGATAGGATTTCAGACTAGATGTGTGAGTATGAAAGTGTGTGTGGTGTGTGTGTGTGTGTAAAATCTTTTTTGTGGAAATCTTTATACTTTTCAGAGGACTCTAACCATTTATAATCTGGATCTATATCATAGATGTTTGTGCTATCAGTTTTTCTTACTAGCCCCTTTTATAAAAGTAGAATATTAGAAAAAAACTTTTTACTTGGGCTTTATTTACTAAGTAATTATTAAACATCTACTATGTGTTAGGGACTATATTTATCTAAGGGGTATAAACACAAATAAGATATGGTTCTTCCCCAAACGAACCACGTGGTCTGGTGGAGGTAGACAGACCTGAAAACAAAACAAGGCAGCACATTGTTCAAAGTGCAATGACGGAAGCCAGTCATTGGTACCAAGGGCTCACACGCCAGTGTTTCTTCTTTGGGATGGGGACACATCAGGAGGAATTTAACGAGGATCTAATACATGAGTGCAGGCTAGAAAGAGGAGGATATATTTTCTAGGGAATTGAGAAGAGAGAGGTCTCAGATTGAACACAGGCATGAAGACAAGGCAGCGGGCTTCTTTATGAGTACCATAAGTCATGTATCGTGGCTGGAGCATAACATGTGAGGACTGCAGGATGAAAGATAGTGCTGGAGAGACAGGCAAGGAACGGCTCACAGAGAGCTTTGTTAGCTTTGCCAAGAGTTTCACCTTTCTCCGCAGGCAGAGAAGGATCCCTGAGGGGTTTCAAACTAGAGAGCAACACAATGAGATTTTCATTTTATTAAGACCATTCTTGCAGTAATTTGGAGGATGAGTTCAAGCAAAGGGAAAAACTGGAAGCAGAACTTTCTATAAATAGGCCATTCCAGAAGTCTGGGTGAGAAATGTTGGGAGCTTGAACTATGGGGTAGCAGAGAAAACAGAAGAAGAGAGAGCGGAAATGCTCAAGGAGACAGAACAGGCCTTGGCGACTGACTAGATGCGCAAGATTAGAGACAGAGAGAGGTCTTGGAAGACACTCAGTTTCAGGTTTGGGCTGTTGGAGAGAGGATGTTGCTGTCTGCTAAGGGAGAGAGAACAGGGTGAACCTCTCTGAAGGAAGAGATACTGAGCAAATCTGTTTCCGATGCTTGTGGGGATATCCCAGAGAAGATCTCCAGTAAGTGTTACATATGAAGGTCTGGAGCTCAGAAGAAAAATCTGAGCTAAAGACATGAATTCGTGGCCCATCGAATATCAAATAATTTGGAGTCTGGATAAATGAGATTAGTTATACGCCCATAGTGTAAAGTATAACCTATGTATGTTGGATAGGTGAACATTGAAGGTCATTTAGGCGAACTGTATTTATCTAAGGTATGTAAACACAAATAAGATATGGTTCTTCCCCAAACGAACCACGTGGTCTGTCTCCTTGAGCATATCTGTATAAACCCAATGGGAAGGTGATGTAGTCGATATCCAATACTCTTACCACTCATTAAGAGGGATTATTATAGCCTGGCCAGTGTGGCTCAGTGGTTGAGCGTCTACCCATGCGTCAAGAGGTCACCAGTTCGATTCCCGGTCAGGGCACATGCCCAGGTTGTGGGCCAAATCCCCAGTGGGGGCATGCAGGAGGTGGCCAATTGATGTCTCTCATCGTTGTTTCTATCTCTCTCTCCCTCTCACTTCCTCTCTCTCTAAAATCAATAAAGAAAAATTTTTTTTAAAAAAAAGAGGGATTATTATAAAATAATTAGAAGATATTTCAAATAAATTAAGTGGCACCTAAAAAGCTCTCTCTAGAATGTAAAGAGCTACTATAATTAACGTTATGCTTATTTAATTTGCTGTTGTCCCTCTGCCAATTAGGTTATTGTTAGGAATTAGTTCTTTTTCTTTCTGTCTTTTTGTCTTATTTGTATTTTTTATTTTGTTTGGAACTAGTTTCTACCACTAATGTTCTATAAATGTTGGATGGGTGAACAGTAACATCTAAGTAAATAATGAAATTTTTTATGAGCTGCTGAAAGTGAAAGGTTGATGAGCGCTGGACTTTGATAGTCTTAAAATATGGTATGCTGCTCATCCATTTAAACAACACTGCCTTCTTCTTTTGGGCATTATTTTCAGAGACTCTGTAGCAGCCATATAAGAAAAATACTTTGTTGCTTTATAGCCAAACCTCATTTTTGACAAAAATCAGTACTGTTCTTTCTCTCTTTTTTAAAAACTTTTTTATTAAGGGAAATTTAAAATATATGCAAAGTAAACAGAATAGGAAAATGAACTTTAATGTACTGCTCAGCCAGATTTAATAGTTACCAGCATTTTGTTACTCTAATATTATCTGGATCTTCACATACTCCCTACTTCCACTTAATTTCCATTTATTATTTTTTAGTTTTTAAGGTAAATTTTACATACATTGAAATGCACAAATGTTAGCCATACAGTTTTGACAAATAGATATATCTTTGTAACCTACAACTCTATTATCACATAGACCATTTTCATTTACCAAGAATTTTTCCTAGTGTCCCTTCTTAGTCAATTGCACCCAAAAGCAACCACTATTCAGCATATTCATCTTATATTAATTTTGCCTGTTCTAGAATTTCAAATAAATGGACTCATAAAATATGTACTCTTTATGTCCAGCTTCTTTTGCTCAACATAAGATCTTTGAGGTTCGTTTATGTTGTTGCATGTATCAGCACTTCATTCTTTTTCATGACTGGCTAATATTCCATTGTATGGATGTACCACAGTTTGTTCACCCATTATCTTCATTCCAGTTTTCTACTGGTCCATAACAAATGACTCCAAAGTAAGTGGCTTAAAAAAGCTCAGAACCATTTATTTCACTCATGAACCTGCATTTTGTGCGTGGCATGGGGGGACAGCCTTTCACTGTTCTACGTGGCATCAACTGGTGTCTCCAAGGATGGAGGTCACATGATGGCTAGTGGCCGGAATCTTATGAAGACTCACTCGTGTGTCTGGTGGTTGATGCTGGCTGGCAGCTGGACTCCAAGAACAAGCATCCCAAGAAAACAAGGCAGAAGTGTAGGGCATTTTTATGACCTACCCTCAGAAGTTCCAAAGCATCACTTCCTTCATACTGTATTGGCCATCACAGTGATAAAGTTCTGTCTAGGTTGAGAGGAGTAGAACATAGGCTCCATGACTCGGAAGTTCTACTGCAAGAACATGTGGAATAGGGCGTGTTGTGGTAGCCACCTTTGGACTATACTTTCTGCCGCAGTCTTGTTTCTGGCCATAAGAGTTAATATCCCTCCCACATATAAAATACACTCAACCCCTCTTCCAAGAGCCCTAAGTGTCTTACTATTGTGACGTTAATTTACAGTCCAGGATCTCATCGTGTCAGTCAGGGCTAAGTGTGGATGAGGCTCCCTGGGAGCAGTTCCTTGAGTCCAGCTCTTAAGTAGAATTCTGAACTAAACAGACAAGTTATCTACTCAACACATACCCATCATACAGTGATGGAACACACAAGGGATAACCACCATAAACCCTACTGTTTGAAGAGTTCTGCCCTCTGAGTATTCCTTCCTTTGTATGAAATGTAGCCCGTGTTTGCAGCTGAGTGGTTTTATCAGACTACTTTCCGCCCATAGATGTTTAGGGATCCAATGGCTTCTTTCATTTTGTACTGTCTTTGTTTTACTTGAGTAGGAACTTCTCTTTACCCCTCGCTGCTAGAATGGCTTATCTGTGCTCCGTGTCTGAGGTCTCAGCTGGGATTCCAATGTTTTGGAACTGGAACACCTGGCCGCCCAGGTCCTCCACTGCCCCTTTCTCTCTCTGCATACAGCCTCGCCACATGGCTAACATGAGTATCCTCAAAGCATGGCTGCCTCAGTGATGTCAGACTTCTTACGGGCCAATTAGGACCCCAGGACAAGTGGTCTAAGAGGCCTGGGTGGATGCTGCAAGGCTTCTTATGACCCAGCCTCAGAAGTCCCAGAATGTCACTTCTGCCGCATTCTGTTGGTCAAGTAGATCACTAAGACCAACCTAGATTCAAGGAGAAGGAAATAGACTCTGCCTGTGATTGGAAGGAGTAGCAAGGAATTTACAGCTATCTCTATAGTTTGTCCTCTGGCCATAACTTTTACATTCATCCCACATGCAAAAGACACTTATCCCCTCCCAAGTCTCCCAAAAGTCCCAACCCATTTCAGCACTGACCCGAAGTCCAGCAACTCACCATGTAAATCACGTTGAAGATCCTCAGCGTAGTTCCTTGAATATAGTTCCTCTGGATCTGAAGACCTGCAGAAAGAGGAGAGAGAGAGAGAGAGAGAGAGAGAGAGAGAGAGAGAGAGAGAGAGAGAGAGACAAGTTCTCTGCCTCCCCCTGCCCACACCCTGCATCCAAGAGTGACACAAGAGTGGGGAACTGCAGTAAACACTCTGTTCACAAAAGGGGGGCACAGAAAAATAGGTTCAGAGTAGTCACTGGTCTACCACATTCATGAAATCCAGCTGCATCCATGTCACGGGTTCCTTTGCTTTGAAGCTCTTTCTTACATTGAGACTCTTTTGCTGAAAGAGACCGGAGATAAGACACAGTTTTATTTTCAAACCCCAAGAAGTCCTGACTCCTTAATATGTCCCCTAGATCCTCAAAACTTGAACAGTTCCATTTTTAATTTTTTCCTTACATCTCAGATTTTGTAACAGACAACTAGAAAAAGCCAAGCGGCTCTTTCAGCATTCTGCCTGGAAATCCATTTAGCCGGATCCTCGAGATGTTTCTCTTCCCCTCATCACCACGGTCAACAGCTGGTCTAGTGGTTCTGCCAGGACATACCTCACAGGCTCCTTCCTCCCACCTCTGATAACAGTCTCCTCGCCATCCTTCAAGGCCTTACTGAAACTCTTCCAGTTTTCACAGTCTCATCACAGCCCTTCCAGTTTCCACCTACCACCTATGTTACAATTTTGTTAAGGCAGCTCCCTACCTGTGGCATCAAAATATGCTTGTTACCTGTACTGTGCAACTACTCAAAACAATGGTCATTTGTTTTGCTCATAAATCTATGGGCCTAGAATTTAGACACGACACAGTGGGGATGGTTCTTCTCTCCTCCATGGTGCCCGGGGCCTCAGCTGGTAGGAGTTGAGTGGCTGGAGGCTAGAACAGGTAGGAACTACCTTGGGTGTCCTTACAGCATGCGGCTTCAAGGTAGTCAGAGTTTTAAAATTGGTAACACAGAGCTCCAAATGAGTATACCAGGGTCCAGACAGAAGCTGCAAGGCTTCTTAGGACTTAGCCTCAGAAGTCCTAGAATGTCACTCTGTCACATTCCAGTTGTCAAGCAAGTCCCAATAGCCAGCCCAGATTCAAGGGGAGTGAAATTGGACTCCATCTCTTAATAGGAGGAGTAACAGAGAATTTGAAGCCATTAACAAGATCGACTTTCAGAATATGATTTCATTACTTGGAACATGAACAATTTTCTATATTGCAACACCAAACAATAGCACATAGTTCGGGAGCGAATGGAAAGTAAGATGAGTGGCTGAATATAATCAAGCAAAAAATTAAATCTTTGGAGTGATGAAAATATAGCCAAATTAGGTTTCATATTTGGATTCTTTTAGCTTTGCAAAACTTTTCTCAAATATATTTAGACACAAGGTGTCAGCAGAACCTTGACCTCAATGAATTCTCATCAAAATATCCAGAGTTGGATAAGGAAGACTTGGTCAAACGATGCAATGTAGCTTGATTTTTCTATTTTTTTCTCAAGCAGTCTGCTTATTTAGTACTTACGATTTTTGAATGCTGTGATATAAACTCAAAGGGGTGCTCAAAGTAATATTAAGACAAAGCACAAAGCCATAGGAAAGCAATAAAGGTTATGCAGTGGGATCACATAAATCATACGCATTTTACACAAACAATTTATATGGTAGTAACCCCCCGATATGATCATGAACAATGTCTAAAATTCACTGTTGTGTGTTTTCTGCCTAATTAGAAGCCATGCATCTCAAACTATTAATAATGAAAAGCTGTTTCTACAGATCTGTGTTAATGTATGCTATCACTAACATGTACCTGCTCAGGCTCAAACAGAATCCAAGAAACTATTTTTAATAGTAAGTTAAAGAACTTTTTTTTGTTGATCCTCACCGGAGGACATTTTTGCATTTATCTTCAGATAGAGCGGGAGAGAAAGAGGGAGGAAGAGAGAGAGAAACATTGATGTGAGAGAGTCACATCGACTGGTTGCCACCCACACAACCCCAGCCGGGGCCGGGGACGAACCACAACCGAGGTACGTGCCTTAGGCGGGAACCGAACCTGGGACTCTCTGGTCCGAGGGCCAACGCTCTAACCGCTGAGCCAAACAAGCCAGGGCTAAAGAACATATTTTTAAAGTTCCACTTCTTTTTTTGTTTGTCTTATTGTTTGTTAATCCTCACCCGAGGATGTTTTTTCTATTGGTTTTTAGAGAGAGTAGAAAGGAGGAAGGGACAGGGAGAGAGAGAAGGAGAAACATCGATGTGAGAGAGACACATGGATTGGTTGCCTCCCGCCTTTGGAACCTGCAACCCAGGTATGTGCCCTTGACTGGGAATTGAACCCGAGACCCTTCAGTGCGCAGGCCGGTGCTCTAATCACTGAGCAACACCAGCCAGGGCAAAGATTTCCTCTTCTTATAACAGAGATTTATTTATTTGTCTCTTTCCATTGACTGACAGAATTACTGACATACTCTGCCTACAGTGTTTAGGAATAAAGCAGGACGTTACATATTGATAAAAGGGTCAATTCACCACAAAGATACAATAATCTTAAGTGTGTACGCACTAATAGCTGAATCTTTGCATTCATCCTCAGTTATTTTCGTAGGATAAATTTGATGGATCCAAGTATGTACATTTTTAAAACCTCTGATAAATCATTCCATATTGCCTTCCAGAAAGATCTTGCCAATTTTTACTCCTAGCCAGAAGTATATGAAAAATGTCTGCCTCTCTTTATTTTCACCTAAACCAGATGACCATTCCATCTAAAAGCGTTTTTAAATATGATTTTATTACTTTTAATTTCTCCTACTAATGGCAGATACAAAAGTATAGGGTTTTTTTAAATGTGGATTCTTGTAACTGCAATCAAAAACAATGAGACTGATGTTATTTGTATGTAAATCTAGTGTTTCAAAAATGATTAGGAGTGGCCCGGCCAGTGTGGCTCAGTGGGTTGAGCGTCGTCCCATGGACTGAGAGGTCCCAGTTCAATTACCGGTCAGGTCCCCACTAGGGGGCGTGCAGGAGGCCGCCAATCAATGTTTCTCACATCTATGTTTCTCTCTCCTTTCCTCTCTCTCTCTCTAATAAAAATAAACATTTTTTAAAAATAAAAATTGTTTTAAAAAAAGGATTAGGAGTGGCTCAGAATTTCTCTCTGAAATTTGACATGGAATGGTCGTTGCAAACAAATGTGTGTGTTTTCAGTGCCAAGGTCAGTAAATCCTCCCCTCATAGCCGACATATATTTCTATCATTAAAGTATCACATGCTTTTATAATTATCAAATTACATGTTTTGCCTGATATATTGTGACCCTCATTAAGGGCAGGGATTTTTGTTTTATATTTTTTAGTTTCTTTGCAATTACAGACTCTGGTATATAACCATTCAATAAATGTTTGGTGAGGGGAGGCTGGAATGAAGGAAAATGGAAGAGACGCAAACTTCAACTTGGCCTTATCCACAGCCTCACACATTTCAGTCAGCATAATCCTATTACGAGGGGTTAACTATACTCCTTCTTTTAAAAAAAATAATTTGTTGGCTTCTAAGTCAGTCAACTACAATAAAATCCACAGAGATTGCATCACAGATGCCTACCTAGAGCCCATTGGAAAATTCTGTCTTGTCTAAATTTTTTATAAACAATAGCTGATAATCTCCATTTCACAGTAGTGAAGGAGTCTGGACTGGTTAACAGTTGTCAGAATGCTACATGTGAACTTTCTCAACCCACATGTAAGGGATTTACATGCCTTTCATTCCTGGTTAACTACAGAATTAGGTTTTGTTTTATTAAAATGGGGGTAAAATTTTTATTACAATTAAAATTTTATATTTGTGTAAAACACTTTAAAAGCTAATTTAATGAGGAATCCATTTGTCTGAAACGTCTATGTAAGCAGACTTTGCTAGGCATTCACAGTGATGCCTCGAAAGCATCATGCTTTGAAATGCATTCTGAATTATCGAGGATTTACTTATTTAATATAGATTTACACATCGTATTCAAATAATTTGAAAATTGATGTTGCATGCAGAATCGGCAATGATTTCAGAACTATAATTGATTTAGAGATAATCAAATTCAATCGCATCGTTGTGCACGTAAGAAAAGTAAGGCCCAGCCTTGGCCAGGTAGCTCATTGGTTAGAACATCATCCCAGTCCCCCCAGGTTTCGGGTTCGATCTCAGGTCAGGGCATATTCAAGAATCAACCAGTGAATGCATAAATAAGTAGAACAACAAATCGATATTTCTCTCTCTCGCTCTCTCTCTTTTTCTGTCTTTCTCTTTCTCTATCTAAAATCAATAAATAAAAATAATGTAAGGCCCCAGATAGGTTGAGTCACTTGCCAAAGTCACAGACCTAGTTAATGTCACAACAGAGCAGGATCCCCAGTTTGTTGAACCCCAGCTGATTACCATATCCATTGATCGGCCAGGTTGACTAACTGACCATTCCTTTCTTACCTGGAGGATAGAGAGGTCTTTCTGTAATAATACGTAAAAGAATGACAGGCCAAGGGCCAATCACATCAAAGATATCAGATCTTCATGATGAAGACAAATTAAGTTAATATCCCATGGTCTGAATATTTTGGAATGGAATCTCTCAGAATTAACTCTTCAGCCCGAGATTCTCCTTCTCTTTTTATAACTGTAGTTCTGGCACAGCACTAAGCATCTGGTACCTACGTGCTAGCTAACAATGAAGAATGATAAGAATTAACAAGAAGGAACTCAATCCTCGTTCTTCTTCACCTTAACGATCAAGTTGAGCATCTTTATCTCATTAATATCTGACTGTGAAATCCCTTGACACCAGAAAAGACTAGCAATTTATTTATAAGGATATGGTACCTGATAGCGAAGCTTTCTGCCAGCAGAGATTTTTCAAAGAGTTTTCTTTCTCCTGGAGTAAATATCATATTTTAAATTATTCATAATGTTTCTCCTGTTTTACCACAAGCTTCCTCAGAGGACAGCAGTGCATTAAGACTCTTCTGTTGCTGTAAGAGTGTGAAGTGTGAATAGAATATATACACACATATATATTTTAGCACCTCATTGTTATTCTGGGCAAACAAAATTAAACATGACTTGCAAATGCTGCCGTCAGAAACAACAAAAGGTATAAAGTGATGCAACAGAATTTATACTGCATGCACACCAGAAAGCCTAAATGAAAAATGCTCGTAGTTGAAGAGGAAACTGGAAAGATTTCACATTCTTAACAGCTATATTAGGGAGGTAAAATAATGTGAACATGCCTCTAAATATGACCAGAAGAGCTCTGTTTAGATTTATGCTAAAGAGATACTCTACAATTGTGAGCATCTTTTGTACAAGCTAAGTTTGGTAACCTTCTTTTTCTCGTGTGGAATACTTACTAGTTAAAAAAAAGATACTTTCCCCATATTATAAGGTTATCTGGAACTATTAGGTTACTATCTAACAATGCTAAAGATGAAAGTAGTCCTATAGGCTATTCTTTCAGGTTCATTAAGGAATAATGTACATACAGTAGAATTCATCATTGTTAGTGAGTAGAGTACAGTCCTGTGAGTTCCAGCAAATGTTCAGTCACATAACCACCACTACAGTCAGCAGACACAGCATCTCCCTCGCCCCAGAACTTCCCTTATACTTCTGTATGTTTGTCTTCCCCCACTTTCAACCCTCCAGTGCCACCAACCTTTTTTCTGCAGTTTTGCCTTTTGAGAATGTCACATAGTGGAATCATACAGTATTTAACCTGGGGAGGCTGGTTCCGTTCACTTCGCAGAACGCGTGTGAGATTCACCCACGTTGTGTTCATCGGCAGCCTGTTCCTTTGTATTGCTGAGCAGTGTCCCGGAGGGTGGACGCACCTCTCACCACTGAATGGCCATTTGTTTGTTCCCAGTTTGGGACGATTATGAATAGAACAGCTCTAAGCAGTCACATACAGTTCTTGTGTGTGTGTGAACATAAGTTTTTATTTCTCTTGGGTAAATAGCTCAGCGTGGGGTTTCTGGATCATAGGGTAAGTATATGTTAACTTTATTAAAAAATCCTAAACTGTTTTCCAAAGAGTCAGTAACACTTTGCATTCCTACCAGCAATGTATGAAAGGTTAAGTTGCTTTGCATCCTTGCCAGCACTTGACATTGAAAGGTGTTTTTGTTTGTTTGTTAACGTTAGCCATTCCAATAGGTGTGTGGTGGTAACACATTATGATTTTAACTTGCATTTCCCTAATGACTAGTAATGCTGAGCATCTTTTAATGTGCTTATTTGCCATTTGTATATCTTCTTTGGTGAGGTGTATGTTCAATCTCTTGCCTATTTTCTTTCTTTTTTTTTAAAAAAAAATTTTCTTTATTGATTTTAGAGAGAGGAAGGGAGAGGGAGAGAGAGAGAAACATCGATGAAAGAGAATATCAATTGGCCACCTCCTGCACACTCCCCACTGGGGATTTGGCCTACAACCTGGGCATGTGCCCTGGCCGGGAATCAAACCAGTGAGCTCTTGGTGCATGGGTCGACGCTCAACTGCTGAGCCACACTGGCCAGCCATTTTGCCTATTTTTTTTAATGGGTTACTTGTTTCTCTATTGTTGAAGTTGGGATTTTTTATTTTTTATTTTTTTTAATCCTCACCCGAGAATATTTTTCCATTTCTCCTCAGATAGATTGTGAAGGAGAGAGAGAGAAACATCGATGTGAGAGGGACACATCGATTGGTTGCCTCCTGAATGACCCCGACCAGGGACGGGGACAGATCTGCAACCAAGGTACGTGCCCTTGACCGGAATCAAACCTGCGACTCTTTGGTCTGCGGGCCATGGCTCTAACCACTAAGCAAACTGGCCAGGGTGAAGTTGGTTTTTTGTTTTGTTTTGTTTTTAAGTTCTTTGTATACGTAATATGTTTACTAGTCCTTTAGAAGATACATGTTTTGCAAATTTTTTCTCCCAGTCTGTGGCTTTCTTTTCATTTTCTTCAGAATGTTTTTTGAAGAGCAGAGGTATTTAGTTTTGTTTCTGTGGGGTTTTTTGTTTTATTTTGCCTATGAGTGTCCAATTTCTAGTACCATTTCTGAAAAGACTGTCTTTTCTCCATTGAATTACCTTTGCACCTCTGTCAAAAATCTATTGACCACAGCCCTGGATGGTTTGGCTCAGCGGGTAGAGTGTCAGCCGCAGACCAATGAGTTGTGGGTTCGATTCCGGTCAAGGGCACGTATGTCGGTTGCGGTTTGTCCCCAGCCCTGGTCAGGTCATGCAGGAGGCAACCAATCGATGTGATAGCCATCGATGTTTCTCTCTGTCTCTCTCTCCTTCCCTCCCTCCCACTCTGTCTGATGATTAAAAAAAAAAAAAATCAATTGACCACATAAGAGAGGGTCCGTTCCCGCGCTCTCTATTCTGTTCCATCCATTTACATGTTATTCTTTCACCAAATACCACGCTGTCTTGATTACTGTAACTTGATGGGAAGTCTTGAAATCAGGTATTGTGAGCCCTCCACCGTTCTTCATATGTAGTCAGTAAGGAGTACTGGGGAAAATGGAAAACGCATACCAATCTATAAATATTCCAATTTAATGTTTAAAACTTGGTGTAGGCCAACAATACATGTGCGCGGGCTGAGTTCCTTCGTAGCTGCGCGTTTGTCTGCGGCGGAGACTTCCTGCCGGGTCCCCTGCAGACCACGTGTCCTCGCAGGGTCTCCTTCAGCCCATCACAGCCCCAGGGCTCGACCTCCGCCGCACTGGCCAGCTCACCGCAGACGCAGAGGAGCCCTGTAGAATTGCTGGGTCCTATAGTAAGTTTATGTTCAGCTTTTTAAGAAACAGCTACAGTTGACCTTTGAATAATCCGGGGGTTAGGGACGCCAACCCCCACGCTGTTGATGCGGCACATGGCCCGTCTCCACGAGGGCCGCAAGCACGCTACGGATTAGCCTTAAAGAACGAACTCAGAGCCTCCATCGCTTACTGATGTTTGAATTCCTTTCACTGAGGAAAAAGACATTAAATTCACATTCAGAGATGAGGCTTAAAATGCAAGTACAGTTAACCCTTGAACAACATGGGTCCATCTATACAGATTTTTCCCCCCAATAAATATACAGTCAGCCCTCTTTATCTCCATGTTTTGTATCTTTGGATATAACCAACCGTGGGTTTTTGACCCGTGGTAGGAATCTGCGGCTGTGGGAGGCCGACTGTATGCGTTGTTCTATGCCGTTTTATATCAAGGACCTGAGTATCTGTGGATTCTGGTATCTGCAGGTATCCTGGAACCAGTCCCCCATGGATATGAATAACTGTAGTTAAATTTTGGGGGGGATCAAAAGTTACAGAGGGATTCTTCAATTGTGTGGGGGTTGGCACCCCTAACCCCCGAATTATTCAAAAGTCAACTGTAGCTGTTTCTTAAAAAGCTAAACATAAACTTACTATACCACCCAGCAATTCTACTCCTAGACATCCGCTCAAGGAAAATAAAAACATCTGTCCACACTGAGACTAGCATGTGAATATTAATAGCAACATTGTTCATAATAGCCCAAAACTGGAAACAACCCAAATGTCCAACAACTAGTGAGTGGATAAACAAAACGTAGTATAGCCACACAATGGAGTACTATTCAGCAATTTAAAAAAAGATGAATTGATGCCTGCTGTAACATCCCAAAAGCATTATGCTAAGTGAAAGAAACCGGACACAAAAGACCACATACTGTATGATTTCATTTGTATGGAATGTCTTGAAAAAGCAAATCTGTAGAGATGGAAAGTAGACTAGTGGTTGGTGTTGAGCGTGGCTCTGGGGATGAGTTACAAGTACCTGAAATGAGTCCCACTGTCCCACTCAGACCTAGTCCAGGTGGTTAGTTATAGAGCTCACCCTCTTGTTTGGGGAGAAGATGAGAACAGCAGAAGGGCTGTGGGTGAAGGTGGAAAGGACGAGGAGGGGCACAGGAAAGAAGCACCACTGCAGAGGGATTAAGAATTTGGACAGTTAGGTGTGGCTCAGTGGTTAGTGTCAGCCCATGCACCAAAGGGTTGCAGGTTCGATTCCTGGTCCAGGGCCTATACCAGGGTTGTAGGTTCAATCCCTGGGCCCAATTGGGGCGCATGCAGGAGGCAACCAATCAATGTCTCTCACATCAATGTTTCTCTCTCTCCCCCCTTCCTTCTACTCTCTCTAAAAATCAATGGAGACAATATCCTCCAGTGAGGATTAACAACAACAAAAAAGCTAGATCTTGGCTCCTATTCTGGCTCTAACCCTTACTAACCTTCGGCAAGGTGTTTATCTTCTTTAAATCTCTATGCCCCTCTGGAAAGTAATGTCCAGTAGGAATGCATACTGTGAAAAACAGTGAGATAATCCATGTGAAGTACTCCACGTAGTGCCCAGCCCATAAAAAGAGCTTTTAAAATTACCTGCTATCATTTAAAATAGTTTACCCAAGGGTAACTCATGTAAAGCTTCTTTTTTATGTCTTAGAAAACACACCTATGTTAGGGAAGACGGTGGAACATTCCAGTATACTTTTAGATAAAACCCCAGGAGATGTGGTCATTCTTCGTTGTTAGAAGATACTTCAGAATAAAGATTAAGAACTGCTGCCCTGGCCGGTTTGGCTCGGCGGTTAGAGCGTCGGCCTGCGGTCCGGAGAGACCCGGGTTCGGTTCCCGCTAGGGGCGTGTGCCTCGGTTGCAGTTTGTCCCCGGCCCTGGTTGGTTGTGCGGGTGGCAGCCACTCGATGTGGCCCTTTCACATCGATGTTTCTCTCTCTCTCTCTTCCTCTCCCTCCTACTCTATCTGAGCAAAAAATGAGAAAATGTCCTCGGGTGAGGATAAAAAAATAAAATAAAATAAAAGAACTGCTGCTAGAAGTTACTTTAAGGATGGATAGGGACTTGGATTAATTTAACTTCTGAATTATATATGTGGTTACAATGTATCAGAACTTGTCTGTGGGTCTCCTCTCAAGAAGGGCTTGCCCCTGTAGCTCTTTGCAAGTATATTACCTTTCAATACAGTGTGTCAAATATATATTGAACATTTAATATGTGTTAAGGTTTGACTTGTGTACCCCAAATTTTCATATGTGAAATATGTGAAGTCTTAACCCCCCATATCTCAGAATGCGACCTTATTTGGACACAGGATTGCTGCAGATATGATTAGATAAGATGAGGTCCTTAGGGTGGAACCTAATCCAATATGGCAGGTGTCCTTATAAAAAAGGGAACTTTGGACATACAGATGCATACAGGGAGAGCATCTTGTGAAGATGAAGGCAGAGACGGGGGTGCTGCTTGTACAAGCCAAAGAACACCAAAGATTGCCAGCCAGCCACCTGCAGCTAAGGGCTTGGTATGGGACACATTCTCTCTCACAGCCATCAGAAGGAATGAGCCCTGTCAGCACCTGATCTCAGCCTTCTAGGCTCCACAACTGTAAGAAAATAGTTTTCTGTTGCTTAAGCCACCCAGTTGGTGGTCCTTCCTTATGGCAGCTCTGGCAAACTAATATAGTGTGTAACGTGCTTTCTCTATTAAGTGATGGGCTATTCCCCAGATGGTTTTCTTTTTGTTGCAAATCTTTCCCAGGGCATCAATTTAGTTACAGTATATCTTCTAACATAATTGCATCATCAACTGAATTAAATTCCTTTTGAGTTACATTTGTATAGTTGTATACAAAAGTTATGGGGGAGATAGCAGAGAGAGAAAATGTAATTACTGATTTCTTTGGACTGAGTGAATACATTTACTTTTATATCAGAGAGTGGAAGGGCTCAGAGTCACTAAGACTTTCCAGTCGCATGCCTTATTTGATTTTCTAACTAATTCAAGTCCTTTCCATTTACATTTGGTTTGTAAGTTTTCTTTAAAAATGGATGCAATTATGAATAGGTTGCATAGGATCTGCACACTATAAGGCAAGAGTGAGGCTGCCTTTCTGTTTTAAATGCCCCCCCCCCCAGCAAAGTGCTGAGGGCCTAACTAGACAACACTGTCCTAAGACATATGTATTACACAGAAGTTCAAGTGGTTTAGGGATCTGTAAATACAAATGGAACTGAAAAATGTTTACCTAACACAGAAGACATTTCTAATCAATGCTATGTATGTGTCTTGATGCCCAGTCAAGCATGGATGTCTCTAGAACACTTGAGCTATCTCAATGTGCACATCTGGAGTATCTCTAAAATAGGGGCCAGAAAATAATTCTATTCCTCTTAGTGTTAAGAATGTCAATCCTGGCACTTGAATCTATACATTCAAAGTAGAGTTGAAAATGGTGATATAGGTATGCTGATAATTCAAGTTAAAAACACACTTTCTTTTATTATCTGGATGTTGCAGGCAAATGTAGGAAACTATTAGCATGAATTATTATCCAGAGAATTGACTCCGTTTTCCATTTCATTTTGCTCATGTAAGCATGGTCTGAATCATTGGGTGAGAAATATTCCTAGCAGTGAACTGCATTTAAAACCTTGGCAAAAAGTCATTTTTATCTAATGGCCAAGCATAACAAATAATAACAGTGATTCTTTACACTTACGTAGCTTTGAATTTACAGGCATTTCCTTGTGCATTATCTGATTTGATCTGCTCAGGTTTTTTTTTTTTTTTTGAGATGGGCACTGGTGAGAAAAATGAGGAACCTAGACGTCAAGGAATTTGATGGAGATTACACGATTTAGGACTCATGACCCCTGATTCAGTGTTCTTTCCACTGCATCAAGCGATCTTAAGCTTTTTCTGCCATGAGCTCACTCTTTGGGAATCTGCAGAAACCTCTGCAACATCTAAGACATTGGGAGTTCCCAATAAACAGAAATCCAAACAGAAGGTGGCATGAGAGCTTTGGATTGAAATCATTGTTTGATCAGTTTCTGGAGTGATTCAGGAACTCTGGCTGGGTTCTGAAGAACGAGACTGACCTTGAGTAGCTTGATACTGGGCTGGGGTGTAGGGTGCCCTCACCGAAAAGTCTGGAACCCAAGCTGAGATATACATTTTAGAGCCAGAAGGCTCCGTAAGTGAATGTGGAATAAATGGCCTGTATTCATTCAATAAGGGTCATCTGCTGAGAACGAGAACTGAGTGCACTCGTCCTCAGCAGCTTGATCCCGTCTTCAGATATTCAAAAGGCAGTCATAAAAATCCAGAGAGCAACAGGAAACAAAATTGCATTATTCAAGAGAAAGCTATTCATCTTGATTATTGGATTAGGCCTTCAAGACGAGGACGCACATTCTACTTCTAGTCATGCCATTGGTTCTCTCAATAATCTTGTCAATTCGTGTGTGTGTGTGTGTGTGTGTGTGTGTGTGTGTAAATATTTTTATAGATTTTATTTTTTAGAACAGTTTTAGATTTACAGGAAAATTGAGACGATACTACAGAGAGTTCCCATATATCCTGCACTCAGTTTCCCATTATTAACATCTGACATTAGTATGGTATGTTTATTACAATTAGTGAACCAATATTGATACATTATAATGAACTAAAGTCCATGCTTGAGTTAGTTTTCCTTAGTCTCCACTTAATGTGCCGTTTCTGTTCCAGGATCCCATATTCCAATTAGTCACCCCTTAGGCTCCACTGTGACAGTTTCTCAGACTTTCTTTGTTTTTGATGACCTTGACAGTTTCAAGGAGTCCTGGTGAAGTGTAGTGTAGAATGTTCCTCAACTGGGATTTATCTGATATTTTTCTCATGATTAGACTGAAGTTACGGGGTTGGGGGAGGAAGACCTCAGAGGTTAAGTGCCATTTTCAGTACATCATATCAAAAGTATATACTATCAACATGACTAATCACTGTTGCTGTTGACCTAGTTCACCTGGCTGAGGAAGTGTTTGTCAAGTTACTTCAAAGTAGAGTTACTCTTTTTCCCTCCTGCCAATTCACTTTTTGCATTTCTGTAATTAATTCGTAAAGAGAACATCATTCCCAGAAAGCATGGTAATCTCGTCCTTCATGGAAGTGTGGATCTAGAAGAGATTTGGGGAGATTAGTTAGTCCAGTCTCTGGGCCCAAGCCATCCTGCACAGATGGGTTTCTGGCTGGCCTACTTTTAAAGACAAAAAAGGAAGGGGACCCCACAGTGCAAGAGTTCTGAACTCTCGATCATTGATGTTCTGCGCTTCAATCAACACATTAGTAGACTGTCCTAACTGCTTAGATATGGGCACAGCTCCAAGGCATTCACATCATGCTAAATAATTTCTAGAACAAGATGTATTCATAAATAAATAAATATGAGTGGAGAGACAAATGACTGAATAAAATATAAGGCCATATAACATGATGGGCATCAATATGAAAAAATGTAGTGGCTGTGAACACAGTTTTTGGGCTGATACCATCCAAGTTTATGTGCCAGGTCCACCCAATTGAGGCATATGACTTTGGATGAGTCATGTAGGCTTTCTAAGCCCCAATTTCCTTAACTGTAAAATGGGGGCAATCATACCCACTATAAACAGTTGTACAAATGAACATATAGACAACACCTGGCATGAGCAGGCCCTGAGTACACTAGGTATTCTTACTGTGCAGGGAAGAATGACGTCATCCCACTGTAGAGGTCCTCTGATGGGGTCTGTTTTAGATGGATTTTCTCTGCTGAAACCAAGTTCAGGGAATGCACACTTCCAGCTTCCCCCCTTTCCTCCACTCCCTCGTGTGTTTTCTGTTTTTATTTTTTTTTTTACATCCTTGCCTGTGCCTTGGTATCATTCCCCACTGCCAAGCTCCCGTTACACTGGCGTTTCTGAAGCAGCAGAACTTCTTAGTGATTGGCAAGAATTGCCCTTTCCCCCCACCCCGATCAGAGAGCGGCAGAGAGCTGGGGAGGGGCAATGATTCTGCGTTTGTTTGTTTGGTTTTAAGTGGTTGCTTTGCTGATCCTATTACTGTTTTGCTGATCCTAAAACTGTAAAGGCTAATGATATTTGGGGATAAAGGTCTATGAATAAGTAATGATAATAGAAGTAAGAACCAGAACTGTGGGATATAAAGCTTGTGTTAAAAATAGTCTGTCATTTTCAACTCTGCCTACTAAGCCTTTTCCTAGACTGAAAGACGCAGACTGAGCTCCAGCGAGAGGGGCGGACAGCGTGGGAGCCGGTCCACGGCCCCGGGAAGCCGCGCTGCGCAGCGAGCACCTCTCTGTTGTGGTCAGAGTCTCTCTCCAGCACCACCGCTGGGTTTCTCTGTTGCAGGCAATGAAACAACTTCTTTTTTTTCAAAGCCAAGTAACCAGAGTAATAAATGTTCCATTCTTAAATCAAATAATTATTGATTTAAGAATGGAAACTTCAAAATGAGAACATTTGGGTCTGGCTGGAGAACTTTGTTTCTGGAGACAGATATTCTTGCGCGGATCATCCATTGTCGTGTACACGGCTGTAACAGGCCCGCCACCCAGGGACCCAATTAAAGCCCAGAAATGAGCAAGGCTGAACCGTACAGAACTATGAAGAGAGGAGACTGCGGCTCAGATGACAATTCGGACCCTGGTATCGGAGACAGTGTGCGTTTCATTACCTAGGAGACTGGTCACACCAAAGTCCTGAACCTCAGCGCAAATGGCTGCCAAACCCCGGTTCCAGTGAACTAAGAAAAAACAGACAGCTATGCAGCAAAGAGTCTGCTCCAAACACCCAGCCTCTGGCCAGGAAGACAGATCCTAGGACAGCAAGCCAAGACATTACAACCGATATGAGCAGCTGCTCTGGTGCCAATCGTGGCCTCAGATTTATTGCTTTAATGGCTAAGGTCACAGGCTAAGGCGTTTTCCAGATTTTGCTATTGAACACAGACACCGCCGCCCCTCCTGCCTCCCCCATCAAGCGCCAGGAGTCTGTTAAGGCAGAGCTGCACAAATGGGAAACACCCATCAAATGCAGCAGGAATATTAACTTCACTAGGAAGCCTTTATATGCCATTACTTTAGAAAGGATTCCTTGTTAGTCCTACCATTAAACAATTAAATTGTCAGAGATGAATTCTGTGCATGTGTGTGCAGTGTGTGTGTGTGTAGGCTGTGTAATTTCCCGCTCAGGTGATGTCTGCTGCATCTCTCTCTCTCTCTCTCTCTCTCTCTCTCTCTCTCTCTCGCTCTCTCTCTCGCTCTCTCTCTCGCTCTCTCTCTCTCGCTCTCTCGCTCTCGCTCTCCACCCCAATTGTATGCGTTTCCCTTTACATTGTTGAAAATAAATACATCTTCCTGATGGCACAAGCAGTTTTTGCTATGAACTTTGATATGCTTTTTATACCACTCAGAAGATAGGAATACAAAATGAAATGCTCAAAGATGAGTTTGTCTTCAAGTATCCCCCTGTCAGAACATGATTCCTTACTCCCTTTTCCTGACACGAGTTATTAATACGGTTAGTGTACGCTGTTGGCATTCTGGACGTGGGCATTATATGAGATGGTCCTAAATCAAGGCATGGCCAATGCCTACCGATGGAAAGAATGATTATCACATGATAGTTCCCTTGTATTTTCATCCTAATCAGAGCTTTATGCCTTCATAAATAGAGACCTTCTAAGTCTCTATTATAAAATGTTTGACCTATGAAAATCAAACATGGTTGTGAAAAGTACACACATTTTACTTAAACTCGGTATTGATTATTTTAGTACAGAGAGAGCATACTACTTAAAACAAATGGAATCATATTTAATAAATATAATTAAAATCACATTTAAATCTCTATAATTTTTATATAGCTTAAATGTTTACTTAATCAGATTATATTCTTGCCTTTGTCAGCTACCAAAACTCTTCTTTGAGGGTTTAATCTTTTTAAAAAATTCAAAAAACAAAAATAGAATAGCTATCCACTAAGATAAAAAGACTTCTAGAAATTACATATATATAAGGCAAAGGTTGAGGCCAAGTAAATACTGCCAAAACCCACAAATCTTCCAGCTCCTGCAAGAACCATGTTGACTTAGTTCTCTGTGTGCCAATGCAACTATTAGTCACTTAATGAATGCTTCTTATTATGATGACATAGTCAGTGTCATAAATATAACCTACTGTTCTAATATTAAGCCTCATAAAACATTAGCTTAGTTGTTTTATAACAATGTACAGATAAGGCAAGTAGGGGAGGAAAGGGTTTTGAAATCAAATTACAAGTAGCTACTGTTTCTCCACAGACTACCTCTCTTTTGTTTGTCTCTCTATTACCATTGGCTTATGTCTTTTTTTAACAGGATGACAAAGTTAGGAATTTTGGAACCTACCTTGTTCCACAGTGAGATTTATATTTAGGCTTAAGATTAGTCAAGGTACACTCTGCTGTCTAGCTCTGGATCCCCTCACACAACCTTGCATAGCCTCTTCCTGGCCTCAAGCAAGTCTGTCTTCAGGTTGTAGATAAAACACTGCACCTTTTTATTTAGTAATTCATCCTTCTGAACTAGTGCCTGGCAGTGTGGACCTATGTGTTTAGGTTTTTGGTCAAGGAAAACTGTATAAGCCCTTCCCCCAAAAGGAAAGAAGAGAATGTAAGTGGGAAAATCTCCGTGGAAAAGGAAATTAGAGCAGAAAAAAGTGATAGTCCCTGAAAAAATATTTCTATCATCTTATTGCCATTTTTCTTATTTATTTATCTTCTCATTTTGTAAAAAATGTAAACCTATTTTATCCTCAATGCAACAGACATACACACACAACACACTTAGACCATCTCTTGCTCAAATAGATTTTTCTTCTATTTTCTGTGCTTCTGACATTAGCACTGCCATCTTTCCAAATATGAAGATTTAAGCCTTCATCCAGTGACCACTCTGTGCTTGTGCCCTAATGGGCCATCAAGGGTTGTTATCCCTTAACCCTCGTGGAGGGTTCCTCCCTCTTCCTCTCTGGTTATCCAGGTCCCACCCAACTTTCCTGTCTAATGTATGACTCATCTTTTCCCTGAAGACTTGAGACGAGTGTTGGGTTTGATGTACACCTGATTATCACACTTGTTTAGCTAATATAATATTGACAGCATTAAAGTTATTTCAACAGAAATTTTTTATTTTAAAAATTACCAAGTATGTTAGAAGAACATCTCTTTACAAATAATTGGTATGTTTATTGTAAATCCTTCTTTCTATTCACTAATATAGGTCCCCCAACTATTGGCTGAGCAAGAGACCATATATGTTGTGTGATTTCCATTCAGAAATAATACTTATTGGCTTGTATTACATCTAAAATAATGTTATTAATTGCTTTGATTACATTTTTTGTGGCATTTAGGAGACTCCTACTAATACAAATATTCCAGAGAGAGATAATATTCCAAGGTCATTATCAATGATTTGCATCTTTGCAGGGATTATTTCCATATTCAGCTAGACCAGAATATTCAGCTGTCTGTTGGACATCTCCATCTGTCTGTTCCATGAACATCTCACATTCAGCATCACCAGAACCAACACATTGTATTCCTTCCCTTCAAACGTGCCTCTTCTCATTTGTTATGGGTTCACTCAGCCACACAGTAACTCAAGGAGGAAACTCGGAGTCACCTCTCACACTTCTCTTCCCCACAACCAATCAATGATTTCATCCTAAAGATTCCAAATCTGTACTATCTCCCACTTGTGTCCTTCTTCCCCTTCAGGGGCCACCACTCTAACACAGACCAGCATTTCCCTTCATCTCGATGCGGAAAGACCTTCCCCCCACCACTCTCCACTGCACGTGAATGGTGTCATTCTCCAGTTCAAAAACCTTTAATGCTCCCCATTGCTTACATTAAAATCAATCTCATCTTGTTTTTAAATGTTTATTAATATGGCCTCACCTCCTTTCTATTTTCACATACCTTACTTTAGCAAAACTGGAATACTGTTCTCTAAAAGTGCCCTTTGCTTTCCAACCTATGTGCCTCAAATGGTTTCCTCTACTTGAAATACTTTTTATCCCATTTTCACCCATTGAGAGACTATGTATGCTTCAAGGTCAACTTCAGATTTCACTTTCTTAGATAAGTCTTCCTGGCTCCCCCCGCCCAGCTGGATGCAATCTGTCGCACCCCTGAACTCCCATGGTATCTACTATGCCCCGAATTCCTAAGTAGTACCATTATTTCTAGGCTCGTCTTATGCTACTCGTTCTGTTGACAACTCCATGAGTCTTAGAACAGTGTCTTCTTCATCTCTACTTCACCTAAGTGCCTAACTCAGTGTTTGCATATTAAATGCACACAACCGCCCTGGCCGGTTTGGCTCAGCAGTTAGAGCGTCGGCCCACAGACCAAAGAGTTGCGGGTTCAATTCTGGTCAAGGGCAGTTTGGTCCCCGGCCCTGGTTGGGGTCCTGTGAGAAGCAACCAATCAAAGTGTCTCTCTCACATCTCTCTCTCTCTCTCTCTCTCTCTCTCTCTCTCTCTCTCTCTCTCTCCCTCTCTCCCACTCTATCTGAAGATAAATGGAAAAGTATCCTCAGGTGAGGATTTAAAAGAAAAAATGCACACAATTATTAAAGTGTTATTGAGTGAGTTTTAAAGGATGATGAGAAAGACAGTGGAGGAATTCCTGGCTTCTGAAAGGGTGGCTTTGCCAAGAAGTGACCTAACAGGGTCCTGGAGAGCAACTTTACACACTCTGTAATTTTAAGACTATAGCTTAGGACAAGCATCTTGGCAATAAGCAGAAATCTGCCTTGGGAAAAGGAGAGCTGGTTCAGAGCACCAGCATCTGCTTGGATGAAATTGGGGACTCTTGGGCAGGAGGGCAGCATGAAACAATTGGGTACCTGGGGGTCTTGGGAATGTCTTCAGGTCCTAGAACACCACAGGTCAGAGCAGAGCACTGGGCCGGAGAGTCTGTA
Organism: Tadarida brasiliensis; assembly: GCA_030848825.1. Lineage (NCBI taxonomy): Eukaryota > Metazoa > Chordata > Mammalia > Chiroptera > Molossidae > Tadarida > Tadarida brasiliensis. The sequence goes on from CM061275.1 coordinate 34,896,904, forward strand.
AGAGGCAAATGAGTGGGTGATAAAATGAGCTGCCTGTTTTACTACTCTACATACACTGGACTCGAGAGCAGCTCTGGTAGCCTTGCTCGCGTTTGTGTACGTATGTGAAGCTAACTGTTGGTCGTTAGCTCAATCAATCAACACGTATTTGTCGAGCACTTTCAGTGTGCCAGATACTATGCTAGGTGCTGGAGAAGTAGGAGTGAATAAAGAAGACAAAAATCTCTGCCCTCGTGGACCTTACTTTCTAGTGGGAGCAGATAAGTGATAAATAGAATAAATTTGTAAAATACAGATTTTATGTCCTGGCCGGTTTGGCTCAGCGGTTAGAGTGTCGGCCTGTGGACCAGAGAGTCCCGGGTTCAGTTCCTGCTAAGGGCATGTACCTCGGTTGCAGTTTGTCCCCGGCCCCGGTTGGGGTCGTGTGGGTGGCAACCAGTCGATGTGTCTCTCTCACATCGATGTTTCTCTTTCTGTCTCTTCCTCCCTCTCTCCCTCCCGCTATATCTGAAGACAAATGCAAAAATGTCCTCGGGTGAGGATAAATAAATAAATATATAGATTTTATGAGAAGGTGACAAATCCTTTGGAGAAAAATAAGATATGGAGATGAAGTGTTAGAATGTTAAGCCCAGCGGCCAGGCCTTGTTTAAAAGGTGCTATTTGAGCAAAGACTTGGAAGCGATGAAGCATCGATAGGTGCAGCTATCTGGGAAATGAGCACTCAGGGCAAAAGAAGTGGCCAGTGCAAATGTCCGGAGGTAAGCACATGCCTGACGCATTGAAGCCAGAGTAGCTGGAGACGCAGATGGGTCAGAGAAGTAAAGGGAGACTTCCAGCCTGTGTGGGCCAATGTAAGGCTTTGGCTTTCACATTGAGTGACATGGGAGCCTTAGGAAGAATCTTAGCAAAAACTGAAGTCATTGGCTGTTGAGTTGAGACTAAACTGTAAAAAGGGCCAAAAATGGAAGCAGGAAGACCAGTTAGGAGGCTGTTGCAAATATCCCAGGCAAGAGATGATGATGGTGGCTTGACCAGGGCAGTGGCAGTAGAGATCAATGATCAGAGTCTAGAAAAATGTTAAAGGTGGAGAATGAAGGATTTCCTGGTATGTTTGATATGGGGCATAAAGGAGAAAGAAGTGAAAGAATTACTCCAAAGATTTTTTTGCATGAGCAACTAAAAATAGAATATGGTTCATGAACTGGAATGGAGAATATTAAGAGTGGCATAGTTGAGGGGAGATAAAATCAAGGGCTAGGTTTTGGATCTGTGAAGCTTGTGATATCTAGGGAACATCTAAGTGGAATCTGGAGGTCAGGAGAGAGGTCTAGACTGGATCTCAATTTGGGAGTCAGAATAAAGATGGTATTTAAAGCCACAAAACTGGATGAGATCCACAAGAGAGTGGCTAAAAGGAAGAGAGGAGGTTCAAGGACTGAGCTGGAGGCACTCAAACATTTAGAGGTCATAGAGAAGGCCAGGAACCAGCAAAGGAGACTGAGAAGGAAGACCAGTAAGGTAGGGGACAAACCAGATGAGTATGTTTTCCTGGAAGTAGACTAAAAGATGTTTCAAGGAAAGGGGAGTTATCAACTTGATCAAATGCTGCTTACAGGTCAAGGAAAATGTGAACCAAGGAAAGACTTTCAATTTAGCAATGTGAAGGTCACTGGGGACATTGACAATAGCAGTTTCAATGGAGTGATGGGATGAGAAAGTCTAACTGGAGAAGGTTTGAGAACGGGAGAAGAGTTGTTAGAGCAATTAAATACAGACACCTCTTTTTGTTGTAAGAAGGTTGTACTTTATTTTAAAAGCCAGTAATTGAGACTTTTGATTAATCCAGATGAGCACTATATCCACAGCAATCTGAATTAGTCCAATTTCACTTGAGAAATCCCCCTTTCAAATGACAGAAACTTTTTGTGAAATAGGTTTCAGCAGTTTTCAGTCTGACACTATCTTTGTTAACTGAAGGAAAACAATCACTGCTTTCAGTGAATTTGCAGCTCAAGGTATTTTAAGTTTTATCATCTAATTTCTATCTTGGAACTTCACACACACACACACACACACACACACACACGTGTGCATGCATATCCAAAATGATGACATCATAGTTCTCAGGTTGAAATTTCAACTTATTATAAATTACATTAGCTCATTCCAAATATTTCATTCTTGATTTATCAGTAGGTCTTTTCTTTTAAATTTTAAAATAATGTTACTCATTCCATGGACATTTGTTTGAGTGCCTTTTCTACTTGCAGACATTGGTTCACGTTGTCAACAGTTGGGCACTGAATCTCAGAAAACATTAAGCTTGGGATTAAACGTAGGGCAGGAAAAGTTGACAGTAAAACTTGTTAACATAACGTATCTGCACAGGACAGGGTCAGGTTCATACTCAGAACCACAAGGGGTGCTGTGAAGTACAATGATTTTGTACTTGTATTGTGGTGTCATTTTGTTGTAACATTAAAGCCAAGAGTCCTCCCCTCCCAAGGGCAATGCCAATTTCCCAGAAGTCTTATTTCTCAGAGCCAAAGCTCCAAAGATGCCAGTGCAACCCACGCTGATACTTTGTCTCATGTTATTTCTCAATTTTATGCTTAATTTACTCCTTTTGGTTTTATGTATTTTGACACAGCCAAGTGTATGTGGGGATTTCCCCATAGTCCTTTAAATGCTATAAAACTTTAATATAGGGAGATAAAAACAATAATAAGCCATGCCTCCAAGCCCTCACATCTAGTTCTTCATTTGAGTTAAGCACTAACCACTTTTTGATAGATTTAGATTTTCAAGTCCTTGCACTGCTTTAAATGCCCTTGTGCCTTCCCTTGCCCTCTTCCCCTGCCCGAATGAAAATTATATTCTACCCATAACCCTAACCCGTTGATTGCGCAAAATGGCATCTTTACAATTCTTAAATTATCATCATAATGGCCTATATCATGCCTGAGCCAATGCAATTTAATATGATTCAGAATAAAGCCAGGATGAGTGCCCGTTCCCAATTTTAGGCATGCAGCCCTGCAACGTCTTTTGGAAAAAATAAATAAATACTGCTCCTGGAAGTCTGTTGAGTTTGTCTGTTTTCAGCATAATTGCCTTCTCTCAGCTTCCTAATACCCTTAAAACCTCTGAGAGTCTTTAATGTACAAAGTTCAACAAAAATACCTTCAAAGCAGATTAGTTCTAATTATGGTTAATATTTGTTTGCTGCTTTATTGAATAAACTACATTTGCTTTAAAAAAAAAAAAAAAGAAATTCACTTAACTGCATGTCAGTCACCCAAATTTTAAGTGTACAAATGAAATGGAAAACATTTATTACACAAATTTAATTACAATTCTAAGAAATAAACATGCAAATTAGATAGAGTTCAATTTGCAGATGCTAATCCTCATGCTTGATCTTGCTCCTTTCCTCCCTGATTTTCAGTCTGCGCCTCTCCTGGATTCCTAGGGAGCCAGGCAGCCAGAGGTTTGGTTTTTCAGTCGGAGGATCACTGTTTTAAAGAAGTGTTATATTTAGCACATCTGGCATAGTAGCAGTAAACAAACATTATAGTCTTTGTAACACTTTTGTGCAGGTGCTTTCCCCCTGTTTTTATTAGGTCTATGCCTTCCAAGCCTCTGCGTTCATTACACCTGAAATGACCCATCTCCACCACGGAGGTGTCCCTAGACAGAAGTTATGAATTAATGTTTCAAAAAACAAACTCCAATTGAGCCCAATATAGGGGAAAATTACTATTTGCAAAATAATGTGATTCCGGGGTGGTTTAAATTACATTCTCTTGACCAAGGACAACCTCCTCTACTACTTTTATATTTCCTGGAGGTTCTCCCTGGAGGCTCCCTAACCAGAAAGTGTTGCCAGTTGAAGTTGCAGCAAGACCAAGGTTGCTTTTTTATACACATGCAGCTCCGGAGGGGACCGGGCGGGGGCAGGCGGCGAGGGGGGAATAACTGCTCGGTCCTGCAAAGACATCTGTTTCTCATCTCCGTTTGCTGTGGCAAAGGAGAAGAAAGTCTTTGCAAAGGGTGGGAAAGCACAGATTTTTTTTTTTTTTTTAAATCACACGCACACACAACAACAAAACTAAACCAAATTAAAAAAAAGAGAAGACATCTCAGAAGGTTGCCGAGTGAATACATTATTCGGCTGGAACCGGGCCCCCAGGGCTAGGGCGGCAGCCGGGAGCGCGTGGGGTCTAGGCTGCGGGCTGGAGCTGGGCCCGCGTGTCCCCGGGCACCGGGAGGGGAGGGGAGGAAGGGGGAGGGAGGGCGGGAAGGAGGCAGGGGGCGGGCTGGGGTGGGGGTGAGGGGAAGGCGCCCCGTGTGCTGCCTGAGGAGCGGCGGCAGCGGCGGGAGCAGAGGGAGGGAGGGAGAGCGGGCGCGCTTGTCATGTTCCCTCTCTCACCCTGGGGGCATCCTGCACAACCTCTCCTCGGAAATCCACGGGGAAATGGCAAACAGGATTGACGGGTTTCACACGCTCCTCGCTAGACAGAGCCGCTCATTACCATAACCGTCTGCAGCGACGGCGGCGCGGCGCCCCAGTCGCGGCGGCGGGACCTGCCCGGACCCTCGCCCGCCGCGCACCAGCGGCCACCGCCGACCGGGCCGCCGGGCGGGACCGGCGCGACTGTGCACCGGCAGCCGGGCTGGCGCCGAGCCCCGAGCGGCCAAGCAGCAGCTGGAGCGCTGCGGCCGCCGCCTCCCCGGCTGACCCCGCGGTAAGAGCCGGGCTGGGCGTGGGCGGCGGGGCGGAAGGGCCAAGGCCGATCCCCGGGGCATCTGCTCGCCAGGACCGGCACCCACGCGGCCTCCGTGCGCCCTCCCGGCATCCGGGCTGCGCCGGGGTCACCGAGTGGTTTCGGGCAGGCCCAAGCTGGACCTGCGGCGGCGTGGGGCCAGGGCGCAGCAGGGCGCGGAGGTGGCACGGGCTTTTCGCGGGGCTGGAGTGCGCGCGGCGCCTTCCCTGGGGCGTGAACCGCCGCCTGCCGAACTGTTCCCGCTGCCACCCGTGCGCACCGAGCCGAGTCCCGGGGCAGGTGGAGACGGCAGCTCTGGCGAGACCTCAGGATCCTGGGTGGCCGCTGATTCCCTTACCCTAGGGGAGGGGGTCAGTAGGAGGGATGCCCCCAGGTCTGGACGCCGCGGCGCCTAGCAGGTGGGGAGGGAAGGGATGGTGGATGTCAGGAGCGCGCGTTTGCAAGAAAAAGGAATAGCTGCCGGAGCTGACACCTTCTGTCCCCCGCCACCTCCGCCCCCGCACTCTCCTCCCCGGCAGCCGAACCGCGCTGCGGGCGGCGGCGGCTCCTCTGTCCTCAGCTCACCTCCCCGGCGGGCTCGGCTGCTGCCCGCCTGGTCCACGCCTCCGCCCCTCTCCTCCCTTCCTCCCCTCCCGCCTCCTCGGCCCTCGCAACTTTCCCGAGTGTCCGGCTGGGGCGGCAGAGGCGGGGGGTGGCGCAGGCTGGGCGGACGCTGGCGGGAGATGCGGTCGTGTCCCCGCAGCCCTGGTCCTACGGCCGCGCAGGGCGCTCCCGCAGCCGCGGGCCCCGAGTGGGCTTGGCAGGGAGGGGGAGGGAGGGAGGGCAGGGCAGGATGGGCTGCGGGCTGGAGCGCCGACCGGGGCCAGCCTAGCCAGAGCCCAGCCAACTGCCCTGAGTCATTTCCTTGGAATCCTACCTTTGGTGTTTATTTCCCTTAGAAGGAAACTTGGTTTAAAAAAAAGAAGAAGAAGAAAGACAGAAAGAATAATAATAGCTCTTATTCTTCAGGAGAGGCGCAGGACTCGGGCACGGTGGAAAGACAACTTGCCTTTGTTCCCAGACACTTGGGATGTTGTTTACTTTCTCCTGCGGCGGGTGGCAGGCAGGGCTCTGCTTGCTGCCCCAGAGAGGGGCTCGGAGGTTTAGGCAACGACCCCCGGGCGGGGGGGGGGGGGGGGGGGGTCTGTTTGGGAGCCGGGACTTGATGGCTACTGCCAGCCTGAGGGGTTCCATTCTCCAAACCTCGGACCCCAGGCTTGGGCCTGGGATGGGGAGACCTGGCACCAGGGCGCCCAGGCTTGGACACCCGGGCACCCTCGCTAACCCCATCTCCCACCCCTCCCCCTCAGGCCCAGGACCCGAATTCCCAGCACCGGGTAAAGCTCATGGCCCTCAGAGCTACAGCTGAGAAATGTACTTTCCAGGGCAGACAGGTGTACTGCCAAGACGGGCAGAAAAGCAGTATCTGTCTATGTAAAGGGTTGGAAGCATTTTATTCCGCCTATCCAGCCCCTTCTACCACTGCTACCAAGAGCTCGTTAAGCTGTTGAAATCTTATTAGGGACAATGTCGAGGTCTGGGCTTGGCTCCACCTGGGCAGGACATTTAAGACTGGCAATGTCAGTGCTTTGAAAAAAATCAGCCCTTTGCTTCCCTGCTTTTCAGTATTGGAATCAGACCTCTAACTGCTATCGTGCTCTTAATGAAACGTTCCCTAATTTCTGATGACAAATGGGGGAGGGGTGGGCAAAGAATGACCAGAGGCCTCAGTTAGATTCAAGGTGCCACTGACTCTGTAGCTGCCCTGTTCTGTGTGGTAGCCGCTCCTATTAACATCATAATGGCTCCGAGAAAAAACAAGCCCAACTCATCTGGAAAAACCAAACTGTATAGAAATGCCTGCTAACTTTACTGTGAGCATTTGCTGGAAAAGCTTGACATTTTAGCCCTCAGCCTTCTGGGGATGCTTTAGGTGTCATTCCACTACATCCACTTGGCTCACAAAACAGACAGGCAGGAGCCTGAGGATAAAAGGCTAGAGCCTTTTTTATTTTTTTAAACCCATGTATAGACAAAACACACTTGAGCACCCTTCTTTGTTGTAGGTGGTGGTTTTCCTTAAACACCTTTTTTTTTTAATCCACTCACCTCTCATGTTAAGCAAATTTTGCCATTAATATACATCTTGGTGGCTCTATCTAATATTAACAACGCATAAATTTGTGGATTTAAACTTGTGAATTCAGTAATAGAATTATATGTAAACCTCATCATACAGAGAATAATGACAGTTTGGATCTGTGTATAACACAAATAAAGAAGCGTGTGAGACACTGGTGCTTAGTGCTGCTGCACCCTCCAATTCTTCGGGAACCTTCAGCTTGCCTTCTTCATTTGTCAGCATCCTCGACTGTAAATTCTAAGTAGACTAGAAGGACTCAATTGTCGTGGCACTCAGCCTCTCTAGGTTAGGATTTTGTGTGTAAAAGTTTCCGATTCAGAAAAGAACAACTAGCTGAAATTAAGTTTCATAAAGGACCCAAAAAAAAGCCAAGATAAAAACAATTCGGCCGTGTTTCCCATTCAAATGTGTAATGATAGAATTTTATGTACTAGAAACAATACTAACAAATAGAAACACTGAAATCCTTAACAACCAAAAAAGCTACAACAATAAGTCCTTAAAATATAAACAAACTCTTACTGACATAAAACAGCGCAGAGCCCACACAGTGTCCTATTAAACAAAGGTAATTGTTGCTTGGGGCCTGCAAATACTTTCCTTTCTTAAGGGCCATGGATTTGTCAACTTGCTTTGGTTTAGATGTAATAAAAGTTCTTAGGCAAAAAGCTTGGATCTTATTCCCAGAATCCAGCACAAAAGGGAGGGTAAATTTCAAGCTGGAAAATACTGTTGCAGTCACTAAGAGAGGGCTACTGCCTCAGAAAAGCTATAATTCACGTGTCCGTGGCCATGGCACTTCCTGATACAATTGTCTTAAAATAGATTAAGAATGTCAACTTGGACCGTTTCATGAGAGTCTTCCAAGGAATAAATGATCATGAGGTTTGGTGACTTGTTTGGATGCCGACTTTGAGGGAGTGTCAGAATGCTGTAGTTTGTTAAGTCAGTGTACTCTAAATTTTTTGGTTGACTCAAAGAGCAGAATTAATGACATGTCCCACCATTTCCTTTTAGAGATTAATTGAATCTCCTTTTTTTCTCTCTCTCTTGTAATAAGATTTTCTAATAAGTCCTAGCTGCTGCCTGTTTGGAGGGCATTTGGAAAGAGAAGGGGTAGGTGGTTAAAAGTCCAAACCAGCTGGGTCCTAATTCCAGCCACTGACCTGGCGCCTTTCCTGTCTGTCAGAAGGCTTTGCTTCGTTCTCTGGTGAGGTTGGGATAGAATTTAGGATCTCAGAGAGAAGCCTGGGTGAAGGATGGTGTCATCCCGCAAGAGCTGCTCTGTTAGCCAGAAGGACATTGTCACTTTAATGAAGCTATTTCCCCTGCCCCTGGTGTCTTTTATCTGGAAGTGGACCCTTGTTATAACATGTAGGTAATAATAGTCTCCCATGAGACAATGGGAAAGTCACCCTTTCCCCAAAACACTATAAGTGTATAATTTGGAGCAGAAAGCAAGAACTAGACCCTTCATTCGTATTTGAAAGACAGTCAATCTGCAGAAAGCAGGCCTGACATCACTCTTCGTGACAGTTCTTTAAACTGCGAAGTGAGGTCCTGGAGGTTTGGCTCTCCTAAAGGAACTGGCACGTAGGAGGACACCGAGGCCACTCTGCTGTCGCCACTGATCTGTGGCCCCTAGGTCTTCTTACTTTAGTATCAGACCCTGTTCTCCTCTGAACTCACTCTTGACCCTACCTTGAGCCCTACTTAGGACCAAGTGAAGACCCTGGGCCCCCTTGGCAATGCTCCCCGCCACCACCTGAGTTATGGAGGAGCCAGGGCGCATCACCGAGCAAAGAGGCTCCCTGTCTCCCTGGAGGCCCTGGGAAGGACGTGAACTGGAGAGAAGGGCAGTGGTGTGTTGCCTCTTGGAAAGTTCCTGCCTGTGTCTGGGCTTTGCAGTGTAAAGAGTTGTCGGCTGCCTCTGGCCCCGAAGCCCTGGCTCCTGTTTAATATTCTGCCTGCTCCGTTGATGTTGTGCTTGGCTCCTGTGGGACTGCAACTCACGGCTTGAAGCTGGAGCCAATTTTCTGTCTTCATCTCTCAGTGTTTTGACTGGAGGCAGATCCAGTTCAGGCCGATCAGGGCTGGTGGAAACAACTACCAAGTGTGTCTCTGTCTGCTTCGCTTTGGGAGAAGAAAGTGGAGGGAGCCCCAGAATGTTGTAGAGGAACTGGCCCTGCGGAAACGAGAGGAGGAGGGGGCAGTGGAACAGCCGAACCTGAGAGCATCAGTAGGGATTCCGGTGGAGATTTCTGCCTCCCCTACCCTTTTCTTTTGATTGATTAGCGGATTTCATCAAAGGAGACTCTCGGGGGATTGGCTAGAAAATTGATTTTGCTTTATTAATAGAAAGGAAGCGCAAGGGTTTTGGCCTTGCCTCCTAGCGGTACATTTTCTGCGGCAAGGTCAGGAGGAAAATGTTTAGGAGGCAAAGCAGCTGTCTCCAAGAGGGCTGAGGGGAATCTGAGAACAATAAGAAATGGGATTTTAAAGATCCGCCCATGAAATGCAGATTGCCGAACAGAGAGGCTGAGCTAATAGCAGCAAGAGAGTTTGCTGAGGTTTTCTTTGAAAAAATAATAAAATGTTTCAGGGTGAAGGGGAGGACCAAGAAGTAAAAGTTTCCCAAACCAAAGGGATGAAGATGCCAAGGCCATCGCCCGACGTCCTCTTGATTAGGGCTGTTTTCTGTTTTTTTCAGATCTGAGGCTGTCAGAGATGACTCTGGTTCTGTCCATGAATAGATTCTGCGAGCCCATTGTCTCGGAAGGAGCTGCTGAAATTGCAGGGTACCAGACACTATGGGAGGCTGACAGCTACGGAGGCACCAGCCCTCCAGGGCCAGCACAGGCTCCTCTGCAGGGAGACCGGGGCGCTGGCCCCCCGCTGGCAGGTACTGCCCTTGACCTTCCCTGCTGCCCTCAGGCCAGGCTGGTGGGAGGAGGTGGTGTCTGCAGCGCCTCTCTGAGCTGAGCCGAGCTCCAGGGACTTTCCAGGCTACCTGTGCACCTCTTTTAAGTGAGCCCAGGGCTCCAGGGAGAGGACCAGAGGTGATATTTAAATTGCATTCAAATCTGAGTCTGGACATGTGCTGCAGCTTCGTGTGTGTAAGTCATGTGTCTATTTTTTTTTTTTTTTTTAAGAGAACCAGATTTTGAAACTCAGTTTGGGTTTTGGTTTTCTACCCTGTGGAACTGCATGGTGCTCTCAGAGCTAGACAAGCCCCAGTGGGCTTGACAATGAAATCCTCATCCCACGAGACAAAAAGGGAGCTGCACTTTGGGCCAGCAGCTCTGTGTCTCTTCTTTGTATGAAGCACAGCTGGCTTTGGTATTGCAGGGGGAAAGTCAAAGCTCAGAGAATAGCAATCTCTTCTTTCCGATTCTCTAGTCTAATATTTTAAGGTAAGTTCTTTTGGATCTTTGTGTAGTACTAACAATTAAAAAAACAAACCCTACAATGTAAAATAAGTACTCATGAAGTGGATTTTGCTAAAAAGGATGAAAAATTGTAGTCTTTAAAAATTAGACCCTACTTGAATTCCTGGTTGACATGTTACATTTTTGAGAGCAAAAAGGACTTTAGTCACCCAGAGTTTTAATTTAAAATTTCATATTTTGAAAGAAGAAATATTATAACTACAACGTACAGGTAATCATTTCTTTCCTTACCTAGAGCCAATAATACTTTAAAGGTGTTTAATTATTAGTGCTTACAGTTTAGTATGCATATATTTGAGCAGTGGTGTTATGATGTCATGGATTTAATGAAACAATTTGAATAAATATTAATATTATTTTGGAGTTGTTACACTCCTCCCCTTTTGAGTTCGCCTATGCAAAGAATCTGAGTATTTAGTAAATGCTGAAATATGTCATTTTTCTCTAGAATTGTGTAGAAAGCCTTGACTGGCCTAGGTCACGGGATTCTGTATGATAGCAACTATTAAGACAAGTGTTTATTTTTAATCACCACATGTACAGACAGATACGTAGCCAAGTTATCTTCTAGAAGGAAAGGAAAGTATTTTGTTTGGAGAACCTCTGGCAAACCACATGTCATTTGTCATATCTGATTTATTACCACAGGATCACATTACAGGGGAATTTCAAATCCTATAACAACATCCAAGATCACATACTTTAAGAGGAAGTATGTGGAAGAAGAGGATTTTCACCCACCACTCAGCAGCTGTAGCCATAAAGTATGTTTTTTTTTTTAATAGTCATTATTTTATTAAGAGTTTAAGATACTGAGTAACAGTTGCTTGATCCATTTCCAAAAAATTACATTGTTCCACCCAAGCAATGACAATGAGCTACTTCTCATCAGAGCCATATTAATCGTTGTCACTTTTGGGGGTCCTGTGTTATTTTTCACAAGGAGTTGAAAAAAGAGCCAGCAGGAGCTCCTCTACCCAGAAATAACAAAATTATATAATCCAAAGGACACCTTTTGTGCACATGGTTTGGTTTTTCTCAGGTTAGTCCCGGTTGTCATGTGTGCTGAAATGCCCTTGCTGTTCCCTGATGTGCTCCCACCCTGAGCTCTGCTCCAGTGGCCAGTGCCACCTCTGTGTGTGCCCACATGGGGTGCCTCCTCTGGGCTTTGCTCGACCCCTTAGGGGTGGACTCATCCTCCCTTGAATGTGTGCATGAAAATAGAAACATACACTTCATTGTACATTTATTACATATGTTTAGTTTGTTAAAATATATCATCTGTTCCCAAGAAAACACCAAAGCTAACTTTTCTGCATGTATTATAAGAAAATAACAGGATCAGGAAAGTGTGTAGAAGTATGACACTGGCCATCTAAGCTTTTCAAGTACCAGCTCTTTTTCCTTATAGTTATCTTCCTTCACAACATAGCCGCTGATTTATTTATTTATTTATTTATTTATTTATTTATTTATTTATTTATTATTTTTTATTTTTTTATCCTCGCCCGAGGACAGTTTTCCATTTTTTGTTCACATAGAGTTGGAGGGAGAGAGAGGAAGAGAGAGAGAGAGAGAAACATTGACATGAAAGGGACACATCAAGCGGCTGCCCCCCGCACGACCCAACCCGGGCCGGGGACAAACTGCAACTGAGGTACATGCCCTTAGCGGGAACTGAACCCCGGTCTCTCTGGACCACAGGCTGACACTCTAACCGCTGAGCCAAACTGGCCAGGGCCATAGCTGCTGATTTAATCAACCTAGATCCTAGTTGTCTGAAAAGCAGAGAGGATTTTTAATTGATTCATCTCTCTTTCTGTGTCTTCTTACCCCTGCCCCCATCACCACCCCTGTGTTTTAGATGTCACTTTGACCCTGCTCGTGAAGACATCAGCACACAGTGGCAGGTGCCGGGCTTTTCCCTGCATGTGTAGCCTCTGCCCTTGGTCAGCCTGGGCTGGTTCACTTCACAGCTCCTCGGGTTATGCTACCACTTGGATTTTTATGAGCTGGAATGGCTAGCCCCCAGGACACAGGCAGTTTATTTCCTCCTTAGTTTGTGTTGTGGTTGTAGCAGTTTTCCAACTGCTGTTGGATTTGTACCAACCATCACACAGTGACGGTATCACCCAGCTCAGGAGTGAGTCCTGTCATTCCCTCTCTGCATCCCTTCTCCTGTCGGCCCCAGAAGGACACCTACGTTGGCCCTTCAGATCCTTTCCGGTTCTGAGCTTCATTCCTTATCATTGTCCCTCTTCCAAGCAAGGATCATTGCAAGTAGGAAGCCCAGAGGACTGAAAAGAGGGACAGCACAGAAAGCCAGGTCTCATGCCTCTTGATGGCTACGCCCGGCTTTGGCATGGACTCATTGTGACTTGCATACTGGCATCTTTTTAAAAGCATTTATTGACATACATGTATGAGTACGTGTGTGTATATGTATTTGTATCACACACATAAAAGCACAAGAGTCATAGGAGTATAGCTTGATGAATGTCACACAGTGGACATATCTCTGTCACTAGCATCCAGATTAAGAAGCAACATACCCAGAACCCCTCCGTGTGCCCCCTTCTAGTCACTACCTCTCTGCCCTCCAGAGAAACCGCTCTCTTGACTTCTAACAGCGTAGTTTAGTGTGTTTTCCATCCCCCTCACTGTGCTATAAAAGACCCAACAACCTGACCTGTCCCTGCTAAGGTCTGCATTGTGGCTGGATACCCTGGTGCTTGACCATGCCAGTGAGTCAGGAAGGGGACAGGAGCAGCCCTGGGGACAACATCTCTAAATGAACCTGGGGAAACAGGACCACAGTGTTCCCACTGTCAAGAAAGAAAGGTGTCGTGATGATACAGTCATATAGCCCATTTCCTAAGCTGTCTCTTCCTGTTTTGATTTTTAGACCATCTCAATTTTTGAGGAGCGAGCCCACATCCTTTATATGTCCTTAGAAAAGCTCAAGTTTATCGATGATCCTGAAGTGTACCTCCGAAGATCTGTCCTCATAAACAATCTGATGAAAAGGATCCATGGAGAAATTATCATGCAGAATAACTGGTGCTTCCCTGCCTGCTCTTTCAATGGCACCCCGGCCCAGGAGTGGTTTATGGCGCAGGACTGTCCTTACCGAAAACGACCGCGGATGGCCAAAGAGGAGTGTGAGAAGATTCACGCTTGCTGCTTTTACCAAGATTGTGGTGGTCACTACCTAAATTTACCCCTTTCTGTTAATGCTAATGTTGGAAGTGCCTCCACCACTGCCATCTCCTCCTCCTCCTCATCTTCCTCTTCCCCTCTGCCTTTACCGAGTTGTTCCCACCAGGTGGATTTTGATGTAGGCAGTGCGCCCATTTACAAGGGTGATGGCCAGATACCTGCCAATGAAATCTTTGTCACTAATGTCAGGTCACTTGGTGTTCAGGAAAAGGCCAGATTAAATGATGAGAAAGCAAATGATGATGCCAGCAGGGCTGGTGGCCCCCTAAGCCATGAACCCGTGGGGAACGACCTCGCTTTTGAGTGCAAAGGTCAATTTTATGATTACTTTGAGACTGGCTATAATGAAAAAAACAGCGTAAGCGAGTCTTGGAAAAAGTCCTTAAGGAAAAAGGAGCCTTCACCGAGCAGCAAAGTGTGCTGCGGCAAAAGGGAGTAAACCGTGGGCCACCGCGCCACCCAGCTCTGAGCATGCGCAGCATGACCGTCGGCACTCACGTTTGATCCCGAACGGATTCTCTGGTTTTGTGCAACTGATGCGATTAGGCCGCGAACGTGCGTTTGAATGCCTGGAGAGCAGAGTGCAGAAAACATCTGTACAGTAGGCATCAGCGAGCTACTTAGAAACGCGGTGATTCGACCAAGAGAAGAGTTGACTTAATGCTGAAAAGTCTATTAGTTTTCTTACAGAAAAGATCAGTAGATTAGACTGGAGGGCAACGTGCCCTCGTGATGTTTCCATTACCCCCAAGGAGCCTGTCGCTAGCTAAGAAACTTCAACGTTTGCCAATTAATCAGGTGGTTATTTGGTAAACAAATCAATATAACCAGCGAAGGATGTCTGCTTCATCTATATGATACAGTATTTTTTTTCCTCTGAATAAAAGACTGAAGACAGGGAGCTAGGTGAAATGGCTTCATGGTGCTGTTAAGTATTTGTATTTAACAGTCTTGTGTGACAGATGAAAACAGGACGTAACATAAATGAAACACACCTGTCTAGGGGCGGCAATCAACACTATGTGGAGAGGGTACTCCCTGCAAGTTCCTGCTTGCCTGTGATGGGTGATGAGGCTTTGAGAGAAGTGTTATACAGGGCGATTTTCGGTGCCTTACTTTATCTTAATTTTCGCCAGTGTGAAAATTAAGGATAAATCAGAGTTACAGCAGGGATTTAACAAACAGGAAAAAAAAAATACACAGGGTGGATACATATTGTTTGGAAACCGTTAACTTCGAGCTATTGCGTTCAACTTTTGATTCGACATCTCTATTGTTCCTTTATTTTTGATGCCCGATTGTTTCTGAATTTGGCATTTTTAGAAAGGGATGGAGGAAACAATAGAGAGAGCTGTTGGCAACCAGCGCTAGCTGCTTGGGCTTTTCTATAGCAACCGTCTGTTGCTGGGGTTTGGGGTTTTTTTTGGGTTTTGGGTAGTTTGGTTTGGTTTGGTTTTCTTGTCCAATGAAGTTCATGAACCCGTGGCATGCATTATATTTTAATCTATTTTGCATCATTTCACTCGTTTAGATTATAAAAGCATGTGGTTTTTTATATATAACTTTTGCTGTTGATTAAGAAGCACAATGTTAATAAATGATGTGGTGATCAATAAGGTTTTATCTTAAAGAATGTAAAGATTTTAGGTTTTGGAAAGTTATTTTGGAGAAATGGGACTTTGTCGGCAATAGCTACGAGCTATGTATTTGGTCAACATTTTTCTCAATAATTTCTTTAATTTGTGAGAGGGTTCAGAGTGCCCCTCTGACCCTCCTGGCTTCTGCTCCAGCCAACGCCTCCTGCTAAGCTGTGTTCCGAGTCCCAAGGTTACTGATTGACTTGGGCCTCCTTAGACAGTACTGCACAGGAACCAAATGCCAAATGGAGGAAGCAAGTAAGTCCTCCCAGTTTCTCCAAGATAAAGCTTTTTTATTATTGCTATTAATATTAAATATAGGTCTCATTCATACAGTGTATGAGTAGGATCATCATTTGGACAATGTCCACAAGGACCAATTTTTAAAACATGTTCTTGTGTTATGGCTAAATAGTCTAGTAAGGTTTGTCCTTTATTTTCAATATTTGATAAACATTTGATGTTGAAAACTTAGAATGTAGACGCTTGTATATGAATGTGTTGTTGTAATAAAGTGAGGTTTTCTTGATATATATTTATTAAAATGATCAAAATTCATTGAGCTTTTCTTATTTTAGTGATTATTGGCCATGTTTCTCTTTTCCATTGCTCTTTCTCCTTAAAAAACAAACAAACTCAAAACGTCTAGAAACTGAAGTGGGCGGTGGTCACACAGGAATTTTTACTTGAAGAGGTCAATGTAACAGGTGCTTTGGAATGGTCCTAGTTTGTAGGTGTAGATTTCTGTGGATTGTGAGCACAATTTTAATAAATGATGTGGTTGGTCATCAGTAAGTTTTTAAAGAACCTAAAGATTTTCAGTTTTTGCAAAGTTTCTGGGGGGGAAAATAGCATAAGACGAATCTGTAAATACTGACTCCTAGTTAATGCCTTTAGGAAATGTCAAATTGTCAAGAAGATGACCCATATGTAAAGGGTTAAAACAGCTAGAGACTATTGCTGGTAGTATTCCATACAATTCTGTACTAATGTTATTCTAAGAGGCTAATATTTTACTTGAAGAAAGGGGAACGCTAGTTGGAAGCTAATTAATTTGTCAAATGCAGCATTCTTACTATGAGTGTAATACATCATGGAGATTTAAATATGAAAGAAAAGATTTATCCTTTTGCTTTTGAAAAGCCCAGCGTTACCAGATGTTTTTCTGGATGGCAAATCTGGAAATGGCGGAGTTGGTGGTTTTCCACGGCACTCACCTGAGCTGCGGGCTCACGCACCTGCTCAGTGGACCCCACTAGAGCTTCTCTGCAGGAGACTCGGTGCCTTTGAATCCAGCAGCATTAAAATTTGTGATTTTTAGTCATCAGGTTTTGCTTTCTAGGACATTTCCAACATGCTAAAAGGAATGCTTTTTCATCACTGAAAGAACAATCCCTAACCATCCACCTAAATGACAAAACTGTGCCTGTTGTTGGCAAGAGCGTCAGGGCCTCCTATGTGCCCGCGTTGCCATCCCCACTCAGGAGAGGCTAAGCTGGGTTTTTCCAGAAAGGCGCAGGCACCCCTTAGTACTAAGTTAAATCTATTAACTGGGTTCTATATTATATCCTCAGAGACTGGAAAAGCCAAGGCACCCCCTTCACCTCACACTGTCTCCCCACTTGGAAGTAGCACCTTTTCTCATTGCTGCGCTCAGCTTTAAGGAAAACCTGATGTGGCAGAATCCAGACTTTTAAAAGTTAAATGAGGGGAAATCTTCACTTAAGAAAATGGCTCAGCTCCCCAAGAGTGCCTTTAATTGCTACTCCCCTAGGCATCTAGGTGCATGTCATTAACCAAATCATTAACCTTTGTCTCTGGTCCTTCCTCTCTAAAGTAGGCGATGTAGAAGACAGTCTTTAAAGGCACTTTACAAGGGCAAAGGTAACCATCATCATAGACTTCCACTCTTAAAATCCTATTATTCTATATTTCACCCTGAAAGGGGTCCTGGGAACCAAATTGCAGGGATAGAGACCTGGGAGGAAGGGAGAAAAACTCAAAACCACTGGAAGCGACTACTTGACAACCAATCAATCTTTGGGGTAAAGCATCTTTGGCATAATCTTCTAAGACAATAGAAATTTAGACCATTTTACATGCTACTTTGTTAAATAAAGTGAATGAAGATATTGACATTTAGAGCTCCTAGACAACCCGTCAAAGCATGGCTGCCCACCCCTCCAGTCATGCACTTGTGTTACAGCTCCTTTTCATGTCTCAAGAGAGCCAGGAACACATCGCAGAAGACATGGGCATTGCCGAAGAGAGGTCATCCTCACAGTAAATATCAAACAAGGACATACGGATTCTTACGTGACACAGCCAGGCTTTTATATCCCTCGAATTGTGAGCAGAAAACATTTTTGAAAATAATTAGTTGTTGAAATCCCTTTTTGTGACAATCCCTTAAATTTGAAGTCATTTCATTCGTAGTTAAGGTGATCACATCCCTGCCATTTTCAAAAGCAAGAATTCTGCATGGCATTAACGCTGATGATGTAAACTAGAGGCAGAGTTGTCCCATGAAGAGAAGAATGAAATCACCATTTAGATGATAAACGAGACGATGTATGGTTTCTAGTAATTTATTTTAAGATTGCTGTGTTTTGATTCTGTGGATTAAAATAAATGCATTAAGGGTCTTTTAAGTTACTACACAATGCCTCCATTGCTTTCTTAGAGTTCCAGTGGACAAGCGAGGTATATTCTCTTCACATGGCTAAACCTTCTCCATTTTATGTGATATAGCTACGTGACCGGGGGTCAAACAGTTACCAGTTTAGAGATTGTTTCCAGCCCTGTGTACATGCCATATTTTAGCTGAGAGAACTCACTTAGGAAAAGCACTTGCAAAAATGTAAGTTATGAACACTTGAATCTCACATCCTGCCATAAAGTGCATCAGCAAGTGAGTTTAATAAAACATGCTGTTTAAAATAGTCTGTAATTTCCTGTTTCTGCATTTCCCTTCAGTATCTGTGACAGGCTGAAGAACGATGACTAAATGAAGGGAATTTACACAAGCTAGCCTGCTGCTGTTTGCAAACCACCACCATGAGCTTCATCTTCTTTGGTAAACAGTTCTCTGGTGGGCTCTCTACGGTCGGTTTTTTTCCCTCGGTGTAGGTCCAATTTGTTAATTTTGAAAATGCAAACTACTTATTCATAGACTGGAAACACCTGCTTTTGACCACAGTGAAACTGATAGAATATATGGAGATGAATGAGTCATTTCTCATGAAATCTCCTATGTTTCTCAACCCCATTTTTATAACTGGTCCCCTGATTTAAAATGACAAAATCTTATAAAACGCCCTCTCTTGGGGGTAGGGGGAGAACACACACATGGAGAAGAACTTGCAGAGACATAAGCTGTGGTCTTGCTTCCTGCCAAGATCCCGAGACAGTGGGGAAATAGTAGAACTTTGGGGAAGAGGGACATGGCCTTCAGCGGGCACTGCCTCTGTCTGGGTAATTCCGTTGCAGCGGCTGAGTCCAGGCATCAGTCTGTGATCCTTCGATGTCCCTTCTGATTGGTCAGCTCACATGCGAACCCAGCCTGGATACTTCTAGACATGGTGCTCTTTCTGCAGATGCCTTCTGAGCAATTGCAATGAGCTCAGTTCAAATGTGACATAACTCTTGTGTCCTGGCAATCGAGAAGTGAGCAGCTATTTCTGAAATGCACCAGGCACGGCACTCAGGCATCGATACCATCCTCAAAACCCACGAATCCCCTGAGTGCATGGTAAGGAAAAGATGGAGAATGAGGGGCTACAAGGCAAGGGGTTAAAGCAAAAGGTTGAGAGTTGATCTCTGATGGAGCAGAGTGCAAGAAGTCTGAGAAATAGTGTCCCATGTGCATTGCAAAGTGAATTCACTTTCCTTAAGGAAAAGTCTGAAGATTAAAAAGGACAGAAGACAATTTTGGGGGGGGGGGGGTCAGACCTCTTTATAAACAGAGGAAGAACCTTTTCAGGGACTAAAGGATTTCCTTTATGTTTTTGCAGGAAGAGAGAGTGCCTTGTCTGCCCTTCCTGGGAACTGGGAGGGTTTCTCCCTGTTGCTCTCCAAGCTCTTCGATGCTGTGCTTTTCAACTAACCCACCAAAATATCTTTGTGATTACGTATAGGCTTTAGCCCAAGGCACTTCTCTCTTGTTCAGCCCAGGCACAGGATTGTGGGTTTCTCCTGACTACAGTAGAGGGTTAAGAGGGTGGGGTTTGGAGTCACACTGGCTAGACACAAATTCCAGCTCTGCCCTTGCAGCTGTACAGCCTCGGCCAGCAAGCCACTTTACCTCCTAGGGCTCGGTTTCCTTGGCTGTGAAATGGGGTGGCATACTGTGCCCACCCCATGAGTTGTCAAGATTAAAGGCTTTCATATTAGCGAAATGACTCGACCTTGCCTGGTGCACATTATGGTAGTGAGTTTTGGGGACTTCTCCACTGCTGCCCTGGACACCCTGGAGGCCAGACCTGACAGCAACAGAGTCTCCTTTTTGTGGAAAGTATTCGGCCTCCTGGGTTCTGTACAGAAAACTTGAAATTAAATAGGGGGGGGTGAGGTCAAACCTGGGGGCCCAGGACCCTTAGACAGCTATGAAAGTAGTCATTGGTGTCCCTGAGATATTTTTAATATTTCAAAAAGCTTACTGGACATCATAAAATTTCCTGAAAGCAGTTGCCCAGGTGAACCCATGTCAGACTTCTTTGCCTTTGGCTGGAATTACATGAACCCTGGGTTAACATGGTTAGCACACACCGAGAAGAACCTCTGATGGGGAAAATGAAGGCGCTAGCCTTAGTAAACACGATTTGTTCTATAGCTAGGTGCTTTCATCAGAACTTTGGACATGTGAAGGGAATAAGAGGTGTCCCTTACAAGTGAAAAGACTAAAACCACTTACCTCTGACTTCTCCCCAGGATTTATCAAAGTTCAAGTTTATTTAATTACTATATTGAATGATTCTCTTAGACCTAGTTTTTACTTAGACCTAGATGTTACTCAGAAAAAGTGCAGAACTGAGTAAATAAATTTAGAGCAAACATTATTCCTAGTGCTCCTATATCTGATCAAGGAGGCCACAGTAGAAGTGTATGTATAATTATAACTGAGGCCATGGCATATCATAAAATAACTACCACACAGTTTCCACTTACAAGAACCAAGTTTTTTAAAGCAGATCAATTAGGGTGTGGTTGTCCCTACTCCAAAATCTCATCCCTTTCTATGTTGTCTTTAAACTCAGAGCCCAACTGATGGCTTCAAAATAGGATTTCATTTTTTTAAAAAATTACATTTTCATCTCTCTCCATTTTTCAAGAGGATATTTTTTCATCCTGGTCAGGTGGCTCGGTTAATTGGAGCATCGTCCGTATACCAAAAGGTTGTCTCACATCAATATTTCTCTCTCTCTCTCCCTTCCTCGCTCTAAAATCAATAAACATATCCTCAGGTGAGGATTTTAAAAATTCAAAAGAAAAAAAAAAGAGTATATATTTTTCCATAAGGTGAGGTAAACTGTAGGGATGCTTGCTGATCCATAGGTCTGAAATGAGAACAAAACTGAGCAATATGGTTTGAGAATAAGAAATAGGCACCAGAGTGTAATAAAAGAAAATGCAGTGTTGTGCTATGCTGGTTCCAGGGCTTCTTTGGAACAGATTTTCCTCCTACCTTACTGGGCTCTAGGATCTCATGATGGGCACCAGTAGTGGCATTTGGGCCAGTTGAGAGGCACTGGGAAGCCAGGTCACCTCAGTCTGCCCAGGGAGATTAAGGCTAGCCATCTCCAGACCCTTGTCCTCTCTGGAAACTCAGCAGCTGGAGTAGATTTTTTATTTTCTGGTGGGTAGGATTCCAACAAGTAAGGATGATCAATTAGAATTCTCCACCAGTCCAACCTTAACCTGGCTGATTTTAGCCAAGATGACTTAATGTACAAGAGATGCTAGGGATAGAGAGCATCTCTCTGTCTGAAAACAGTATTGGTCTCTGCACAGAATGAACCCATAAAGAAATCCTGGAGCCTTCTGTCCATCTGGGTGTTGTAACGGATGAATAAATAAATACAGGCTAGGAAAAACCCTGGGATGGCATTTGCACTGATTGAATGATTTCCAACTCTTATTCTCATTATAGATCAGACAACATTTAACTCAATCTCTAAAAATTTTGAACTTTTTACTTATTTTCTTAGTTTATTGCATTGGTTTTCCATCAAATGACTGCTATTTTTTAACCACAAAATTATAACCAAGTTAATATTGAGAGTGCTAGATTCAGAGTTAGGAGATAAATTCTTGGCGAGCTCTACCATCCACTAGCTGTCTAACCACTGATGAACCCCTTAACTTCTTTGAGTCTTGATTTCCTATCTGTCAAATGATGAGGCTGTACTCAAAGGGCCTCTAAGATTCGTCTCCTCTGGCCCTAACATTTGTGATTCTAACAATGGTGATCTTTCTAAAGATTTCACTTGAATTGATTTTTCTACACGTCATCCCTTCCTTTCCTTCCCCAGGAAGTCAACCCCCCCCCCCCAAAAAAAACTGAAAGATTGCTTGTGGATATTTCTTAAAGAATAAATCTCTAAGTTTTCCTGTCCAGAGTGATCGTTTTTTGCATATGGCTGCTAACCTATTGTCTGAAATGCATTCCTCCAGATAGGCCATGCTCCTGGTGGTGTCTGGGTACAGTTAGCTCCCCCGACTCCCCCCATTAGCCCATTAGCTCCACACATCCAGAGCCAGCCAAGCACAGCACTGCTCCCCTGAACAAGACTGTCTTCCCCTCCAAGCAGCCAGCCTGCCTGCCCCACACAGGCAGGAGATCCGAGAACCCTCTTCTCTCTCATTTATGAGTAATAAAATAGCGGACTTTACCCCCTCTTTTTATGAAGACAGTCCTTGCAGCTGTGACTATAACTGTTGGGTTTTTTTCATACGAGCCACGATTATGGTCCCATAACCCAATTAGTGTCATTTGGTGGTGGTCCAAGTGCTTCCCCTGCACGAGTTTTAATTTGGGGATCCCCGGAGGCTGCACTCCACATCTGTAGCCGGCCTGTTCTTCCTCTTCCCTTATTTGCTCGAGGTTTATAGGAGGATTAGCTGTGTGGTCTGGGAGGCGGCTGCTTCTCTTTCATCCGCACTGCTCTCCAGCCGCCAAGGAGCCTTTTACTTTTCATCAAGCCCTGGCACCTGGAGGGCGGGCAGCCGGGGCGAATGGAATGAATCAGTGGATGCCCTGCAGACCCCGAGGGGCGCGGCCCTGCGAGCATGGGGGAGGGGAAGACTGGAGGAAGGCTGCTTATTGGACGGCTCACCACCCTGCCAGGCTGGGCCAGGCTGGGATGCTGGACGCCGGGCGCGGAGCCCCCCGCCCCCCCTCGGCGCCCCGCCCCCACTCCCTGGCTGGCGAGGGCTGGCGAGGGCTGGCGAGGGCTCGGGGCGCTCATTGTGCAGGCAGCTGGCACCAGCTGGGAAAGGGAATTAGCATAACAAAGAGCCGGAGCGAGCGCGGTGCGGCCCGGCGGGGGCTCTGCGGAGCGCCCTGAGCGCGGAGGAGCCGCGCTGTCCCCAGCAGCAGGGCGCCCTGGGCTGCCCGGCCCGAGACCCTCGGAGCGGCCGGGCCCTGCCGGGTCCCCGGGCGTCTGCCTCCGGGCTCGCCCGGAGAAAACAGTGGGTGTGGGTGTGAGTGTTGGTGACAGCGTGAGTGGGCGTGTGTGTGGCTGAGTGAGGGTCCCTCTGAATGTGCGTGCGTGTTTGCAGAGGCGTGCATGTGACTGCGTCGGCACGCGAGAGTGTGGTGTGAAGGGGCCACCGGCAGACGGAAGGGCACCCACCAAGTCCTTTCCCTGCCTCCCTGCAAGGCCCCTTTGTTTATTCCTTCCCCTAAGTGGGGGAAGGCATCAGTGGTTCTCAGCTCTGGCTGCACCACGGAACCCCCTGGAGAGCTTTTCCCTGGCGCCCAGACTCCGACCCGGTCCAGAGACTCGGAGTAAGCGGCGCGGGCCTGGGGTTTGGGGCCTTGAAGGTTGTCCTTTGCCATCCCTGGCTGAGGTCAAGTGCACGTTCCTCCGACGTCAGGAGGAACGTGGTCTCAAGCTTCTGACTGGGCAACTTCACTCCGGTGACTGCATGTTATCCTTACAGCTGCTCCGTGGGGAGAGACCTGGCGGGAGGCTAAGTGTCACAAAAGGTCACCGGCCGACCGAATTGGAGCCTTAGGGCTGTGGGACTCAATGTCCACGTTCTTTCCACTGTAATATTTTACAATTTAAAAACACTGCTTTCTAATGCTCCGCCAGACCTCACACTGAGCAGGTCCCTGGAAGGACAAGGGGCTGTAGGGCAGGGAGGTCAGACAGCCGCAGGACGCACGCCCCGAGATGGCAGACAGAGCCCAGACCACATCCCTGGAAACTAGTGTCACAGGCCTGTCCCGACTTCTGCACCACCTTCGATCTGAGTCGTCCCTCCCCTCCCCCGCCGCGGGAATTGCTGAAAGGTGCCGGTCTGGCCCCCTCCAGACTCCGGCTCCCCGCCCCCTCCCTACAGGAAGGGAAGATGACAGCACAAGCCGTTCGCTGTCACCCAGGAGCTGTCGGCAGATGCGCAGCCAGGGGCGGAGTAGGGAGGGGGCAGGAGGAACAGCCTCAGCCGGGGACCCGGGGACCGGGGACCGGGGACCCGGGGACCGGAGAGCTACACCTCCGCGCCTCGGGCCTAGCGCCTGGGTCTCGCCTCGCTGCACCGCGTCGGCTTCTTCCTTGCGGGAACCGGCGTCTCTGAGGCTTCTCGGGCGTTGTGCGACAGGGGTCCCTTGCCTTGGCTGCCTGCGCAGCTCTCCCGGAGAGGGAGGAAAGAACTAAAATGAGCTGCAGGGCTCTGCCAGCCCCAGCCTCCCTCATTCACCAGAGGTGTGTGATTCCCTGAGTGCCTCCATCAGGCCTGAGCATCACCGAGCTCGAGAGAACCAGGAGCCTTCAGGCCCCCAGACCCCCCCACACTGCTCAGTCTAGGAGACGATGGCCCAGGGACATGAAGTGAGTCTGGAGGTGGCACATCCCTCCCCCTGCCTGCCCAGCTTTGCTCTGCCTGCACCAGCTCTTTGATAGGCAAACCCCAATGCTTACTTATGGGGGTCCATATTCTACGGCGAGAACCCCAGTGATGGGGAAAGGAGCAGCCCTGGGAACGCGGGTAGCATCTGTCCTGGAGGTGCCCTGGAGAGGGAGAGGGTGGAAAGCCTAGGCTCCCAGCCTGAGTGCCACCCCGAGTTTTGGAATGGGTTAGGAGAACTGATGGCCCCACAGGGCTGGTGGTGGCTGCTGTTATTATTATTAAGAGTTCAGAATTCTCCTAGGTTCTAACAACTGTGTTCATTCTCAATAAATGGTTTCTTAATAATCATTTTAATTAGCAAAAAGGCTGTCTTATTAAAGCTAATTAAAGGCAATTTGGGAACCTTATTTTCATACAATCATAAAATTAGAGAAACAAGAGGCTGGAGAAATGGGGAACTCTCAGCCTTTCTGCAGAGGGGGCAGGGAAGAGCTGGGAGGTAGACCATAGCCCCAAGCCAGGCCTGCAGGGTAGGAGTGCCTGGTGGGTGGGCTGGAGTCCTCACACTTGGGTGCAGCCTCATCCAATGCTGGGGGGCAGGTGAAGGGAGGGGTCCTCTGTCCACATTCTCCAACTGGAGTCTTAGAGTCACCTGAACTTCTCCTTCTGCTCCCACACTTGGTCAGTTCTCGCCCTCTCCTTATCTTGAAATTAAATTGCACTGCCATTGGAGCTTTGACTTGCCCCGGACCTCACTCCCTCCCAGAAGCTCCCTACCAGTCCCCAGGCATTCCCTCCCCGTCCATTCTGTGACTGACTGTCCCAAAGCACCAGCCGGACACATTTTCTGTTTTGTTTTGCTTTTACCTCCCCTACCTGACTTTCAAGGCCTTCCAGACCTCAGCCCAGGTTCTTGCCCAACCCACTTTTAGATCCCTGTAGGGAAGCTTCTGCTCCAGCCAGGAGAGGACATCCTCTCCACAGCCTCTCCTGCTGGCCAGCTCCTTCCCACTTCCCAGCCTTCACCCTGCTTTTCCCTCAGCCGTGGACAAGCTCTGCCTTATCTCCTCTTATGCAAAGAGTAACCTCCTCTCAAGGTCAATTCAAGGTCTACATTTCCTAGGAAGCTTTCCTGGCTACTCTATTACACCTGTTTTATGATATATAAAATGTAATATACCCCTCTATATATCATGACTTTTCAACTGGAATCATTTATATGTTTTTGGGGTTTTAGGTTCTCCTTCTAGAAAGGCATTCTAAAGTAGGAATTAAACATGGGTTTTGAAATCAGAGACCTCAGTTACAATGCTGGCTTCACATTATTTTGTGACTAGGGAACAGTGGTTAGCGGGCAGCTGCTATAAATGTCTCGTAGCTAGCAAATGACTTGACTTCCCTAAACTCTGGTCTCCTCATGAGTAAAGTGAGACTGATGATACTACCTACAGCTAGGTTGTTGAGATTTGTAAGTAGGTGGTGCATGTAAGTCATTTTACACGATGTAGGCATAGAACACTAACAGCTCCATGATCATTGTCTTTGTTGACGTGGGGGCAATTCAGGGGGCATGAGCAAGTGCACCAGGAGGAGAGAACCCACAGTCAAAGGGATTCCCTAGTTGCCTGAACTGCCAGCCTCATCTCTAGGGGTTCCTGTGTCTCAGTGCTTGCTTTCCCTCCCTCCTCTCCAGAATCCCTTTCAACCTGAGGACAGGACTCTTCGCTAGAGTCCCTGAGACACTGGTTTAGGGGCACATACTTATCATAAGTGTCTAGTGTCAGGACCCAGCACAAGAAAGACACTGAACAGGGGCTCAGCTCCTTGTCTTTAACTTTCTCAGCATCCATCCTCAGCAACACTCCCTACAAGCGAAGTCCTTCTGGCAGGAATCTAGCCTTTAAAAGAGCTCTCCAGTAAGTCCTACCACAACACCAAGAATCCTTGCCTGTCCTTGCAAACACAGCAGGCCTTGTGACTCTCCTTATCTGCTGCTAAGACCATGAAACTGAGTGGCCATGATCAGCAGCCCCCACCCCTTTGGTACACCCCTGAGCATCCTCTGGCCGAAGCCTGAACCGCTGCAGAACTGACCGCAGAGGAGAGAAATGAACAGATCCGTGACATCCTAGTGTTTTGCTGCCTATTCTCAAAGTAATTGTTTAAGTATGGGCCTCTGCCTTGATAATAACTATCATCACAAGACCTTGTGTTTATGAGAGTCTCCTCACCAGAAGGAAATGCAAACCTTTGACACTCTGACTCTGATAAGCAGCACACTTTCAGGGGCTGCAATCAAAGCGGAGTGGCACACAAATTAAGCAGCAGTGCCCGCGTATCAGACACCGGGCATGTTTTTTCATCTCAGCCAAGAAAGGGACATATTTCCCACCCCTGAGCCTCCGCGGCTGAGATAGCCCCGCCACAGCTTCCGGTGGGGCTGGGACTTCCCCGACATGTATGATTAAAGCTCCCTGTGACACAGCAGAGGCTGTGTTTTCAAGGAGATGGAGGAAAACCTCACAGGACCCCTGGGGCAGGACACAACACTGCTCCTCAGAAAATTCCCTTTAAGAAAGTTGTCATGAAATCCAATTAGCCAGCTGGAAGGCCAGCATGGGCAGCCTCCTCGGGGTTAATAAATAATAGAACATGCCCTCTGCTGGAAGGGGTGTCTCTCTTCTCTGAGCTCGGAGTCTGTGACAAGCCCTCCTGAAAGGAAGACACATGTACCACCCCCACCCTTTCACCTCCGGTCCCTGAAACCTCATTGGGTCCAGCAGGGAAGGTCCCCTAGACAGATGCCCCAGAGTCCTGGGGCACCTTCTCCCTCCCCTCCACGCAGAGCCACGAGATCCTCAGCCCAGCCCTGACAGCGAGGGAATGCGGGGCTTGTCTCGAGGGAACAGAGCACTGGACTGGGTGCCAGGTTCGGTTCTAGGTCCGAAAGCTCTCCAGAGGCTCCTGTTGCCAGCTGAGGGGCAAGGTGAGGACCGTCAGGTGACATCGCCAGCCCTCCCTCACGGGTCCTCCCTCCAAAACTGATGGCCCTGGGTGGCCTCTTCGATTGCACCTACAGGACCAGCTCTGTTCAGCAGAAATGCAACGCAAACCACATATGTGGTTTTAAATTTTCTAGTAGCCACATGAAAAAAAATAGATTCAAATAAACAGGTGACATTAATTTTAACAATGCGTTGTATTTAACCCAGTGCATACAAAATATTATCACTTCAACATGTAATCAACATAAAATTATGAGTGAGGTATTTTTATGTCTTTTTTTGTTTTGAACTAACTCTCTGAAATCTGGTGTGGATTTTATACCCACAACACATCTCAGAGGAGGACACGTTTCAGGTGCCCGACAGCCATGTGTGTGTCCTGATCCCTTGGCATAGGCCGAGGCCTGGGTGTGGGTCTGAGCCTGGATCCCACAGTTCCTTGGACAAGGAGACCTATAAGTCCTGCCTGGCTCACAACCACATCTCTGCCCCTCCCTGCTGTCTAGGCACCATGTTCTTGCTTCTCCGGGACCCCCCGGCCCAACCCTCTAGTTCGGGGCATGGACCACAGAAAGGCGTTGGCAGCTGCTGCCGGTCCCAGGGATTGTCCAGTAAAACTCCCAGGCGTTCGAGGATCAGCCTCCTGGGGTGGCCTGGCTCTGGTCCATCCCTTCCCTCTCTTATCATCCCCACCTTCTACAAGGGGGTATGTGGTGCCATCCTAGAGTGAGCAGTGCCCGACTGGGCAGGCGGTGGGGTGGGGGCGCTGCAGACAGGGGGTTCCCAGGGTGGCAGGGCCTTTGCTAGGAAGAGAGCAGACTTTGCTGCCAGGCGGGAGGACTGGTTGGCAAGTAAAGTCTTGTCTGGAGAACACTGGCAGGAAGGTGAGCCACATGCCCGAGTAACCACCGGCTCCACCACTCCCCCGCTTTGATGTCGTGCCTGGGTGCCAGCAGGCCAGGTCAGGCCTGTGACAGACAGAGCCCTCCCCGGGTGAGTGACTGGGTGTGTGTGAGTGTGTCCTGGACCGTAGCCAGGCTGCAAGCACCCCAAGGGGGAATGGGCCCTGGGTGCAGGTGTTCAGAGCCCCGGATTCAGACATGAGGTCTGAGAAGCAGGGGTGTGAAGGAGAGGCCCGCAAGGCCAGGAGAGATGGCGCCGTGCTCAGCCAGCCTGTCCTCCCTCCCCGACCTCCTCCTGGTGAAACAGAAGTGGGTGACCGTTCCCGAAGGGGCGGGGCCTGAAAGACGCTCCCGGGAGCCACAGTCAGTGTGTGCGGTGGAGGGAAACTTTGAGGGACATGATATTCATGGCCTGGGCTGTGGAACATGATGCCACCTCAGTGTAACCCCGTGAGTGGGAAGAAGGTCACCTGTTGGTAAGAGACCATCGGCGGGGGCCAGTTCTCATGCCAAGAACTCTGGGAACTCTGCCTTGATGTCCCCACTATGCCCCAGGAGTTAGGAAAGGGAAAAGTAAGCTGGCTAATTGAGCTCTCTCATTTATCCAACATTTCATAGATTACAAAACCTTTTACCTTTATTACGATATCATTCTCCTAACAATCCCATAAGGTTGGCAGGGCGGGTACTATTGTTCTTATTTTACAGAAGAGAAGACGGTGGCTGGACGAAGCGGAGGACTCCTTAAAGGGGCAGAGCCCAGGTGAGCAGGCAGTCAGCCCTTCCTGTCACAGAAGTCTCCGTTCTCCAAATGGTTGCGCGGACACCTTAGAGCAGGCACGTTAGAAGCCAGGGGCTTTAGATCTCTTTGGAAGTCTGATTAAAACTTTGAATCCCTCCACCAAAGAAATGGATTTTAAACTTTCCACAACCCTCTTGAACTTTTATAGAAAATATAGTGTAATTTTGGGGGGTGTGGACAGGGGAAAAGAGGGTCAGATTTTTAACAGAGTCTACGGTTAAGAATGAGTGAGCTGGTCCTACTCCTTCATTTAACAGATCGGGAAACTGAAACCCAAAGAGGGTCAGTGATTTTCCCAGGACTACTGTTCCCCAGGGTGCAGGAGTCCTGAAGTCCGATTCAGCCTGCTCTTTCCACTGTGCACCAAGCTAACGAGGTCTGAGCATGCTTGAGCTGATCATGGCTCCAGGGAGTCCTGGCTGGGGGAGCACCAGGCTCCTGAATGTAGAGACGAAGACCAAGATGGGTACATCATTCCACCTCCACCCTTAGCTGTAGGCTCAACCGCGACCAAGACCCTGCCCTCTCTGGACCTCGTTTTACCGTCCTGCACAATAGAGATGTCTCCTAACTCCTTACTTCTGAGGAGCAGCGTGAGGAGACAGGACAGGAAACGTGGTGGGGCTCCAGAGCCAGGACTCGGCGCACAGGAGGGTGCGCGGAGAAGAAGGATCCAGGAAAGCCAGTGCATTAGACCCAGGTTGATAGAGGGGTTGGGCAGTGGATAAAGGGAGTGGCTTTGTTTCATCCCCTGGAGCTAAATTTGCCCAGGGATGAGCCCATCCCTCACACCCAGTGTAAAAAAAAAGGCTCCTCAAACGTTGCCCCTGAATCCTCTGAATTGATGATTCCCTATTGATGATAGCAGCAACCTTCTCCATCTGGTTTCAGCATGAAGAGATTTGTTAAGAATACTGGGAGGACTGAAGAAGTAGACTCCAGGCTGAGTTTCTAGGATTGCAGAGCCCCACTGCAGATCTAGCTGCTGGGGGAGCCACTGCCTCTCAGGGTCTGCGAGCTGCTGGCTCCCACCCACCCTGCACCCAATGCGATCCCCTGCTAGCAAAAGGGATGCCCCCACCACACCCCTGTCCCCAGGTCATTCTGTTCTGCCCCCAAAGTGCATCTGACTGGTGCACTTAGAGCACCGACTTGCCCCCCACCCTGGCAGCTAGGAAAACTGGAAAATGGGGGCAGTTTAATTCTGTTTGACTTTTCCTTGAGAAGGTGGGATGTATACTCTGAAGAACTATTAAAATATCGAGAGGGTGTCTAAAAGATTTGGGCAACCATGAATAACATAAAACTACGGCAGCACCTCTTGGGATGCTGGGGACAGAGTCCCAAGGTTACTACAAGAACTAGGTTTTTTGAGGTCTTCCATTTTAATTTAAATAACTTTGAAGATTCATGAGACTTCTATATCATATGTGTATAGCTCTCTACCTACATAGACTGATACATGTGTATAGATCTCTATCTACCTATATAGACATAGATACACATATACTATTCTGTAAGCACACACTACATATACACGTTTTATTTAGCAGAATAATCATGTTTACTCTGGAGTAGAATTGAGGCACTGAGGAGGGTACTTGAAGCTAATCCTTTGGCTTCTTAAAACCTCAGCTGCATACACACCTAGGCCCTTAAAGATTTTAAGAACGGAGGGTGGCGAAATGTCTCGGCGTATGTGGCACAGACCTGATTTATGCCTGTGGGCCCAGCATAATTATTAGTAACATCCCCTTCTCTCTCCACAGTGTCCCCATTTAGATGGTAAATTACATGGTCATCTTATTCTTGGGGGACACCTGACAGGCCTCTGGCCTCTAGGATGTGCTGACAGAGATGTCACTGCAGCCTGGCCCATCAGTGCCAGTGGCTGTGTTGGAAGTCCACGGGGAAATCTTGGCAGGTAGTTGATTTGTCTTTATTCTCCTACTGCCCAACGGTGGACATCCAGGCCCTGCCTCGCCACCCCCGACCAGCCAGACTCAGCTCTCTGGGGTTGTGAGCTCCTAAGATCTACTCCCTAAGAGCTAAGAATGTGCAACACAGACTCCCACACAGGCTCGTTCTGTTGTTCTTGCCAGGCCATGGCTGTTCTTCTGCTCAGGACTGGCCTCCTCTGGGAAGCGTTTCTCACCGCATCCCGCTGTAAACACCAGTTCTTTGGTATACCATGTCCTCACCGGGCGTGACAGTCACTGGAGCCTGTGTTCATGCTAATTTTGTATGAATCTGGTATCTGTGTCTCTTACTACTGTCCTGCCTCCCCCGTCAGACTAGAGACCCCAGGGTCAGGGGCTATCTATTAAGTGCAGGGATTAGGTCTCCCCCATCAAACTGGGGTTCCCTCAGGGCAGGGAACTGTCCCTGGGTCAGACAGGGGCTCCCAAGGACAGGGATTGATCAGGAAGACAAAGATTTCATCTCTTCCTTTATTGCCTTTGTCTTCTGAGTCCGAAGTCACTTCCAAGGTTCAAGGGAAGTTATGAGGTCCGTTCTCCTAGTTCCCCACCCACTTGGGCTGGGTGGAAGGGCGATGCTTGTCCCTGCTACCCCCCCTCAAAGCAGTTCTGATTTTTCCAGTCTGCCTGGGCCTCCAGGCTGCAAAGCGGACTCCTGCTTAATGAAGCGCTTTCTCCATCTGTGGTCTGGCCCTCCTGGCAGCTCCAGCTGCCTGGGGCCTGGCTTTGGGGAAAGCAGTAAAGAAGTTCCCTCATCCCTGGCCCCAACCCCTCCCCCAGCACACACACACCAGGGGATCCACTCCCCCACGGCCAGCCCTACCCCACCCATTTTAGGCTAATGAGATCCAGACTCCATACCAGAGCCGCTCTGACTGGGTTGACCTATTTAATTAAAACAGCAGCTTCCAAAAATGGAGGTTCTGCTCCGAGGTTCTGCCCCTGGCCACAAAGACAGACTCCGGCTGTGTCTGACCAGCTCGGACTTTGGCATCCTTCTCAGTCCCTGACTTTCCTTCTCTCCCTCCCTCCTTCCCTCTCCTCTTTTTTCCAACATCTGTGTCCAGAAAGGAAGAAAAACCCTGTTTGGACTGGCCTCCTTCCATCTGTCATTTTTTTTCCCCTTTCAAACGTCTTGTCTAAAGCAGAGTCAGTTACATAAACATTCCACCTCTTTCCATAAATTGGCCACAGTTTCTGAACAATAGAGTTACTGTGAAGGGGAAGAGGGAGCCCAAGGCCACACCCCACAAGCGCTGGTCCCCCAGCCAAACAGAACCAGGGACTTATTCTTTGAAAGAACCAAAGAGGAAATCCAAAATCTTCAGGCGAGACCTTTCTGTTGTGCTTGGAACAGTTTCTTCACCAGCCCCCTCTGGCCCTGCCCCACTCACCGCTGTCCTTCCATTTCTTTAGCTGCAAGCTGTTTGAGCTGATGCCCAATTTCTGTTTTTTTCCTTAACTGCCTGACAGTGTGTGTCAGTGTGTGTCCCTGTCCCTGTCCCTGGGTCACAGTGTGGATGATGGAATTGGTGGCTGTGGTGCGTGTGTGTCCCTGTCCCTGGGGCAGTGTGGATGATGGAGTTGGTGGCTGTGGTGCGTGTGTGTCCCTGTCCCTGGGGCAGAGTGTGGATGATGGAGTTGGTGGCTGTGGTGTGTGCGTGTGTGTGTCTTCTGGCACGGGCTTTGGAGGCACGCCCTAAGGATTTTGTTGCCTTTTTCTTTAAATAGAAACAGCTGGACTTCACTAATTCAGACCAGTTGGAGAAAAGTCCAGAGGGGAAGAAAAAAAAAGTCTAACTTAACAGAATATGTTTAAGCTTAGGCCTTCTCTTTCTCCCAAGTTCATCCAGTTACTGGAACTGGACTAACCATACCGGCAGATATGCAACCCCCCCCCCCCCCCCCGCCCCGCCCCAGACCTGCTTCATGTATAGATGAACATCATCATTAGCATCCCCTTGAATACCTAATTAAATGTGAGGGCTACACAGGGTGTGAAAACACATTTGTTCTTAATAGGTCAGAGATCAACATTAGTAGCACTTCTCCTTGACTTAGTGAGCTGTCTCCATAGCCAGACTATGGGTTCCTTAAGGACAAGTTCCGTATCTTAATCAAGTGGCTATGCAGTGCCCATTGTAGCCCCTGGCACAGTGTGTGAAGGATATATGTTGAATAGTGGATGGATGGGTGAATGAATGGATGGCCAGGCGGACAGACAGGTGGATGAATAGAGTGGGTGGATGAGTGAACAGGAGGATGAATGGGTGGATGGATGGATGGATAGATGGATGATGCATGGATGGATGGGTGGATGGAAGGAAGGAAGGAAAGATAGACGATGAAACAAATGAGGCAGGAATGGAAGGATGGAAAGAGCCTTGGTAGTGGAGGTTTAAAGGAAACCTCTAGTAGCCTCACCCAGATGAGGGGGAGAAGCAGCAGAAACCTGTGTCAGAGTAGGAGCATGACACTGAGATCGTTCCATCAGCTCCCACAGCAAGTGGCAGGAGATGGTGACAGCAGAGATGGCTGGGGACATGGTAGCAAGAGTGAGTGAGTGTAGAGAGTTCATGCAGAGCAGAGGTAAGGAGGGCTAGGATGGAAGGGCGTTGATGGGAAGGTCTGATCTTGTGAATGAGTCTGTGAGCGGGTCTGAGTCTGGAGGCAGCTGTGAGCATAGAAAGGTGAAAAGACACTAGTCTGTTATGAGTAAACAAAGTTCAGAGAGGTGCTTATCAATTAAGATGCTTTTGGCTGAGAATGATAAAAAGTTTAGTTCAGTTGGCTTACACCAGTGATTCTCAACTGGGGATGTGTTATCCCCTAGGGAACATTTGGAGATGTTTGGAGACATTTTTGGTTGTCACAACTGGGACGGGGCAGGGGTGCTACCGGTATCTAGAAGGTAGAGGCCAGGGATGCTGTTCAATATTCTACAATGCAGAGGACAGCTACCCTCAGCAACGAATTAATTATGTGGCCCAAAATGTCAGCAGTGCTTTGTTGAGAAATCCTGGCTTAAATCAATAAGGAAAAATGTATTGTTCTGTCTCCCAAGCAGTTCTGGGTTTGGCTATTCTATTTGCTCATTGAAGAGCTGTGCTCTCTCCATCGGTAGGCTTCACCTTGGCCATTTATGGGGCCTGTGTTCCCTCAGAGCCACAAGAGACTATAATGACTCCAAATATCACATCCTCACCCAAGAGCGTTCGCCTGTCCCTTTAAAAACTCAACTTCCCTTCCAGTCTCACCAGCCTCGTGTCCCACGCCTCTTCCTAAATTGGTTCTGGGCAAGAGGATTACCATGATAGGTTTTAAACTAATTGCGATCCCTCACCCCCTCCCACCCTGGTGCTGGGGCTTAAAACCTGAAGGAAATTTACATTCTGTTAGAAAGAAAATATGTCTTCTGGAAAGGGCAAAGGGTGCTGGGTAGTTCATGACAAAATCTCCCTGGCTTACAGGGCTCGTAAAACTGAGAAATGTGCTCCTGGCTCTCGAGGCTGGAGCTCGTTGCTGTTACCCACGCTGGATCCACTCCCGAAGTCATTCTTTCCACAAGCAGCAGATATGACGGATATCGCCTCCTCCGTGTGCTAGGGCTGAAGCAAAAGGTTGCGGCCGGCCTGGAGGTCTTGGTCGTGTAGGGGAGATATTAATCAACCAGTCTCATGGATGATAGGCAATTACAGATAGAGATATGCTGTGATTAAAAAGTACCTGGAACTATGACAACACATAACAAGAGACCTTCCTGGCGGTGTGGGTGAGCCAGGAGAGGCTTCCTGGATTGAACTAAGATCTGAAGGACGAATAAAAAGGAACAAGGTGAGAGACAGGGAGCAGAGGAGATTTTCCCAGGAGGGTGACCACATGTGTACTTCGCTCTGTTGGGAGGAACACAGTTCAGCTCGGGAACTGACAAAGGGCAGTGCAGGGCAGAGCAGAGATCCAGGGGAGGATGGCATCGATTTTTAGAGGTTAGGCAAGGGCTAAGTCTCCTAGGGCCTCAGAGCGCATGCTAAAGATTCTGACCTTGATCTCAAGAGCACGGAGAAGCCATTCAAGTGTTCTACACAGGATCACTTTGATGGAAGTGTGAAGAACAAATTAGGGAGAAGCAAGTGAAATTTGGGAAGATGGGGAATGGTTGCAGAGGTGGGGGCAGGTGAGCAGTGATGGTGATGATGAACAGAGGCTGAGGACGAACAGAGGCTCTCGGACCAGAGACATTTAAGATATAAAATGGACAAAATCTATTGTGGGCCAGGGGAGAGAAGAAAGAGTTAAGGATGAGTCCTATATTTCTGAGATATAAAAATGGTAGGAAGGCAGAGCCGGTTACTGAGAAAGAAAACACTGGAAAAGGAGCAGACCTGTGGGAAAATTAGTTTCGTTTTGGACGTGGTGAGATTTCAGTTCCTTTGAAACTTCCCAGTGGAGATGATGAGTAGACATTTGGAAATATAGATACCGAGATCAAAGGAGAAGACGGGGGCGGAAGTGTAAATGTAGGAGATAGCATTCAGATGGTATCCTGGTTGTCTATCGCTTAGTAACAAATTACCTCAACACTTAATGACTTAAAACAACAACAACCATTTATTATCTCTTATGGTTTTGGTGTTTTGGGACTTTGGACAGGGCACAGAGGGGATGACTTAGCTCTGCTATGTCTGAGGTCTCCGCTGGAAGACTCCATGGCTGGGAGCTGGAATTATCTGATGTTGATGTTGGCTGTTGGCTGAGACCTTAGCTTAGCTGCTTAGCTGTTGGCTGCAACACCCACATGTGGCCTCTGCTTGTGGCCTGGGCTTCTCACAACAGGATGGATTGGTTCCCAAAGTAAAAATCCCAAGAAAGAAAGCCAGGTGGAAACTGCATCCTTTACATGACCTACCCTCAGAAGTCATATAGTGTCACTTCCACCATATTTCATTGGCTAAGGGTGTCATAAGCTGCCACCCAGATTTAAGGGGAGGAAAGTCAGACCCCACTTTTTGGTGGAAGATGGTCAGTTAGGTTGTAAGATGTGCATATGGGATGGAATAAATATATAGATGTGACAATCCGCCGTGGATGGTAATTGAAGGTAATGGGTAAGAGAGCCCAGGGAAAAAGAACAGAGACGGGGTGAGAAAGGAGCCTAGAAGAGGCTTGGAGTGATCTCACACGGCAGGATGAAGACGATGAGTCTACAAAGGAGACAGAGAAGGAATGACAAGAAGGTAGGTGGAGAACTGAAGGGGATGGTGTCACAGAAGCCATTGAAAGGAACTTCATTCATTCATTTATCAGGCACCTTCTATGTCAGACTTTTCTAGGTGCTGGGAAGATTGTAGTGAATGCAAAATTCCTTAACGTCACGATTATTACGTTCTAGGAGAGAAATAACCAAATAGTTGAGAACTAAAAAATGTGCCACGGATGTATGGACATGAAGGTAATTGGTGGCTGTCATGAAAACAGCTTTATTTAGCCAGATTAGGGTGGATTGAGTAACAGATTAGGGAGAAAAAGACAGCCCGGGGTTTCTGAAGATGAAGATGGGTGCCACAGAACCCCAGCCAGGGAATTTCATCTTCTCTGTGGCATGACCTACTGTCAGCTGGGTCTCTGCATTGGCTCTTTATGCCCAGGGACTCAGAAGTTGAAAGGGGCTCAAGCCCTATTGTAACTGGCCAGAAACTTAGAGGCATTTTTCCTGGGCTCCACTCAGTGTTGTTTGGGAGGAAATTGAAAGAATGTGCTGCCTTGTGCAGCCCCAGGTTCCAAACCCAGCCCAACTGGATTTGCCCGTTTCTACCTTCCTGATGTCTGGACTTCCTTCCTTCCTCCCTCCCTCCCTCCCTCCCTCCATTCCTTCCTTCCTCCCTCCCTCCCTCCCTCCCTTCCTTCCTTCCTTCCTTCCTTCCTTCCTTCCTTCCTTCCTCTCTCCCTCCTTCCCTCCCTCCCTTTCTTCCCTCCCTCCCTTCCTTTCTTCCCTCCCTCCCTCCCTCCCTTCCTTCCTTCCTTCCTCCTTCCCTTCCTTCCTCCCTTCCTTCCTTCCTCCTTCCCTTCCTTCCTTCCTCCCTTCCTTCCTTCCTTCCTCCCTCCCTCCTTCCCTCCCTCCCTCTCTTCCTCCCTTCCTTCCTCCCTTCCTCCTTTCCTTCCTTCTTTCCTTCCTCCCTCCCTCCCTTCTCTCCCTTCCTTCCTTCCTCCCTCCCTTCCTTCCTTCCTTCCTTCCTTCCTTCCTTCCTTCCTTCCTTCCTTCCTCCCTTCCTCCTTCCCTTCCTTCCTTTTTCCCTTCCTTCCTTCCTTCCCTCCTCCTTTCCTGTCTTCCTTCCATCTATACCACTCACCATCTGAGGCCTGCTTCAAGAGTCCTCTCCATGAAGAAGCACCTACTCTGGCCCTCCTAGATCCCCTTATCCACTGCAGTTACCCCTGCCCAAAGCTTGGGGTTGATTTTTCAAGAATCTGCTTGAATGAACAGCGGGAGGAACCCTCTCTGTACTCAGGGAGCGTCAATATGGGGATGAGGGAAGGAAGGTATGGTTCCCCACCCCCAGCAGAATCCCCAAATCAGGTAAGTGGAACACACCGACTCACAGCAGTAGCTGAGTAAGTCCGTTTGGGTATAGTGAATAGATATTGACTAAAGGACGGACTGAGGTGGGATGGTCCTCTCTGGCAGTATTTTTTTCCCAACGAAATGTCTTAAATTGATGCAGGAGAAATACAAAGCATCAGTTGTGAGTTGTATCACCTTGTGTAAATCACATAACCCCTCTGAGCCTCAGTTTTCCCATCTTTAAAATGGGAATCGTAGTTCCCACCACATGGGATCGTTAGAAAAAGTGAACGAGATAATAATGTACAGTCAATCCTCATTATTTGCTCTGCTCTGTATTTGCGAATACACCTACTCACTAAAACGGGGTTTGTAAACCCCGAATCAATACTGACAGTGCTTTCGGGATCGTTCTTGGACATGCACGAAGTGGCAGAAAACGGGCGTCACCTGATCCGCATGCTTCCAGCCGAGGTCGAACAAGGCACACTCCGCCTGCCCCTTTCAGCTGTCACACTGGATACAAGCGTCCTTCTTGTGGTCTACTTAGTGCTACGGCTTTGTCATGTTTGTGCTTTTTGTTGACGATTTCACTGTTTAAAACGCCCCTGAGTGTAGTGCTGACGTGCTGGGTGGCGTTCCTGAGCACAGCACGGCTGCGAGGCGCCGCACAGAGAAAACACGTGTGTTCGGTAATCGGGGTGGGCCTGAGTGATGGTGCTGTCGACAGTGCAGCCGGGAATTCAACGCGCATTACGGAAACACAGTCACCCAGAAAACAAGGGTATGTACCGATCAGCTGACCAAACTGTTGTGACCAGGGGCTCTCGGGAACCTAACCCCGTCCTCCCCAGGAGCAGTGGCTCCGTGTTTGCTAACGCAGGATTCGCACCGCTCGCTGCAGAAGCGCCCATGCACTGAGCGCCTGGTGTAGACAAGCGTGCAGAAGGCGTTGACTCCGAATCTCAGTGAGAAGAAGGCAGGAAGCGCTCCAGGCAGTTTATTGCCATAGTTGTTCATGCTTTGCCAGGAATTTGGTTCCTAAGCGTCAAAAAGGAATTTCCGCAGTCCCCACAGCATTCTCTCCTGTCGGAGACAGTGTTACAACAGGGAATTGTAACACCCCTCGCAGCTCTGTCCAGCTGCTGCTTTCCTCTTCCATCTGGGGGTGCCTCCCGTTGCTGCCCCGGACAGAAAGCTCTAAGCAGGGGCTGTGTGTCCTCACAGCCTGGGGGTGCGCAGGGGACTGTGTCTCCTCCTGTGTTTTCTGACCTCCTTCCCTCTCGGTTCTAACTCTCTTGTATTTGTTGCTTCCACTTTTGTTAATCCTGGAGGAAGAAAAAAGGAACAAAAGCCTTGTGTAGATCCAGGCTTCCTGGCAGGGTAACAGAGAGGGTGTCTCTAAGCTCCAGCCATGGGGCACCAGGGTGCCCTCCCCGCCCCCCCCCCCCAACCTGGCCGCTCCTGTCTCCTCCCAGGTGGGGGTTGAAGCAGTAAGAAGAAAGGGAAGGGAGGAGAGCCTTCTCTCCACCTGGGCCTGATTAGACTCCATTCCTGAGGCTCTCTGGGCTTGAACACTTTTTCCCCAGGCAGCCAATTGGAGGAAATCTGCAAACCTGCGCTGAGGCCTGGCTTAGGGAGGCAGTCTCAGGGGAATGGGAGGGCTGTGGGTACTTGATCTTTATCTGAGCCCTGTCCACCTCCAGGCCTCCTGCCAACTCCCAGTAGCCCCCAGCCAGGATCCTCTAGGAATTCAGAGCCTGGGGATTGTATTACCTTCTGAAATCTATTAGCACAGGCTGGCTGGGGTGGGGATGAGGGCTAAGGGGAAAGCCACCCAGCAGCCTTTGGTACCAGCAGCTGCTTTGGGTTGCTGGCCTCTGCTTTTGCAGCTTCGACTCCCCCTCTGGCCCCCTCTCTCCTGCTCTCTGCAGGGAAGGATGTGGATTACTTATATAAAAACTAGAAAGACACAGGTTTTCAGATGTTCATAGGAGAACAGATGTTAACAATGATAGTGAAAATAGCAAAACTATGAGCCAGGCACTAATCGTATTGCTTTGCATATATTAGCACATTTAATCCTTAAAACGTTCCCATTTTATAGATGAGGAAACTGAGGCAGAATTTATGACCTTCAGGCCATCGATGCCCCCATTTTCTCATAACTACATAGAGGAGTTAGATGAGATGAATCTAAAGTACCTTTCATCTCCAATTTTTGTTTTGTTGGTCTCTTTTCATAAAAAGGAGGAAAGAAAGGAGAAAGAAGAATTTATAGAGTCCTTACTACACTGGGTTCTATAACAGTTGATAAAGTTTTTTTGTAAAGAGCTAATTAAATATTTTAGGCTTTGAGGTCCATACAGTCTGTTCTCTGTTGTCGAAACTACTCAAACCTACTTTTTATAGCACTAAAGCAGCCATGGACAATCTGAGAACCAATGAGCAAAGTTGTACTTCGGTAAAACTTTATTTAACCAAACAAGCAGAAGGCTGGATTGGGCCCTCTGGACAGGTTTGCTCTACAGGAAATCTGACTGTGCCTGGGCCAGTTTGGCTCAGCGCTTAGAGCATCGGCCCTCAGACCAAAGGGTTGTGGGTTCCATTTGGTCAAGGGCACGTACAAGGGCATTTGTGTGGGTCAGGGTTGTGCTGTTGGAGGCAACCAATCCATGTGTCTCTCTGACGTCGGTGTTTCTCTCTCTCTTTCTCTTCCTCCCTCCCTTCCATTCTATCTAAAAATCAATGGGAAAATATCCTCCAGTGAGGATTAACAAAACAAAACAAAAAAAGAAATCTGATTACCCAGCCAGGGGCCCTGTCCCCAGAGAGCTTACACTCTGCTCCAGGCTTCATAATGAGATGCCTGGATGTGACTGACATATTCCATTTGTACACACACACACACACACACACACACACACAGGGCTCCCAGCCTATGTCCATTGACACAAGCCAAAGGTCTCTTTGACAATGGCAGTTTGCGTTTCCAGAGGGAGTAGTACTCAGCTGCCATTTACAGGGCATTCACTATGTTCCAGACACTGCTCAGTGCTTTTCATACATTCTCTCAATTCATCCTCCCAATAATTCCATCAATAGGAATTATGAGCCCTTAATAATTTGTTAAGGCTACCATGACAAAGCACCACAGACTGGGTGGCTTAAACAACAGAAATGTATTTTCTCATGATTCTGAAGGCTAGATGTCCAAGGTCAAGATATCTGCAGGGTTCGTTTCCTTTGAGACCCCTCCCCTTGGCTTGTAGATGATCTTCTCCCTGTGTCTTCACATGGCTGTCGCTCAGTGTCTGTCTCTGTCCCAGGCTCTTCTTATAAGGACACCAGTCATATTGGATTATGGCCCATCCATATGACCTCATTTACCTCTTTAATTACCTCTTTAAAGGCTATCTCTAAATAGTCATATTCTGAGCACTAGGGATCAAGACTTCAATGTGAATTTGGCAAGGGGGAGGGGCAGTTATAGCTCAGCCCACAACAATCCCCATCGTGTAGATAACAGAGACTGAAGGGCCAGGTAATCTGCCCAAGGTAACGCAATAATTTGACTGCCTTACTCGAAAGCCTGTTTTTAATCTCTTGAAGGTAGTTTGTTTATCATAAGAAAATCACAGCATTTTTGAAAATCAGAAATTATAGTTTCAGAGAGCATTATAATTGAAGGCTTCTCTATGGAGAACCCTTAAAGTAATAATCAAACACCAACTTAGCCCTTTCCAATACTGGAAATGTGATCACTTTCAAAAAAACGAAGCTCCTGGCTGGTGTGGCTCAGTGGTTGAGCATTGACCCATGCAGCAAGAAGTTGCCGGTTTGATTCCTGTTCAGGGCACATGCCCAGGTTGTGGGCCCGATTCCCAGTGGGGGGCAGGCAGGAGGCAGCCAATCGATGTTCTCTCTCATCGATGTTTCTATCCCTCTCTCCCTCTCCCTACCTCTCTAAAAATCAATAAAGAAAAAATATATATATATAAAAAGGAAGTGATTCCCTCCACAGACCCCCCCTCA
The DNA here is from genome assembly GCA_030848825.1 of Tadarida brasiliensis. Classification (NCBI taxonomy): domain Eukaryota; kingdom Metazoa; phylum Chordata; class Mammalia; order Chiroptera; family Molossidae; genus Tadarida; species Tadarida brasiliensis. The sequence goes on from CM061275.1 coordinate 34,938,538, forward strand.
TTAGAAATCGTCCTGTAGTCCATTGCACACCACCTCCATCTTCCTCCTCTGCCTCTCCCTCTCTTCCCCTCTTTGTCCTCCCCACTCCCTCACCTAAGCATCCTCCCAGGGTACAGATTTTATCCTAAGGGCTGAGAAAAGTCACCAGGCCCCAAGAGAACACTCCCTGAGACAGAGGAGGGCCTCCCCAGGACCGCTTTATCCAGAGCCCCACACGGTCAGACGCTGCCTCTGAAGACCAAGACCAGGCTTCACTGAGTCCCACTGAGAGAGCTGGAGGTCTGCAGTGGCCACAGGACAGAGTCAGGGCAGTTGTAGTCACTGAGGTCAGTAAACAATAGATTGAACACATTTCTCAGATGGGAATCACTCACAACTGCTTGACTTCCCTTACGTTCTCCAGAAGATTCTGTGGAGTTCTCTATACCCTGTCCAATCTTCAGATTCCTGTCCTTTCCAAAGTGATACTTTTTCTTATCTTGGTGCTTTTCCTCGTCTACATCTGTGTCTTTTCTTTACCTACACTGTCTGTGTGCATTTATCCCACTGACTCTGGTGTCTGTCCTATGCTCTGCCTTTAAAAGGATCCGGGCTGTCTCTCTTCTGCCCTTGTATTATGTATTTTGTTTGGTTTTTCCTTTATTCTTCTCATATAGGCATGCTTTATATTCAGTGAAATGCACAGATCTTAAGGGTTAAAATTCTATATCAGTTTAACATAAACTGATATAAGCCACACCTCTATCAAGATACAGACCACTTCCATCACCCTAGAACGTTCTCTCGTGCCCCTTCCTGGTCAATCACTTTTCCCATCCCCACCCCCACCCCAAGACAACCACTGCCCCAATTTCTTTCACCATTGATTAGTTTTGTCTGTTCTAGAACTTTATAGAAAAAGAATATAGAGTACATATTTATGTTTGGTTTCTTTCACTCAGTGCAATGTTTTTGAGATGTATCTATGTTCACGCACATATCCATATTTTATTCATTTCTGTTCTTGAATAGTATTCCACTGAATGTGTGTATCACTACTTTCTTATGTATTTTTTTCATTAATGGACATTTGAATTGTTTCCAGGGTATTATGAATAAAGCCACTCTGAGCACTCTTATACAAGTCTTTTTGTGGACATAAGCTCTAATTTCTCTTAGCTAACCAGCCAAGAGCAGAATTGCTGAGTAATAGGGATCAAGGCTTCAACTCGTGAATTTGTTGAATAATTAGGTAGAATGTTTGACTTTATGAGAAGTTGCCAAACTGTTTTCCAAAGTGTTTGTACTATTTTACAGTCACACCAACAATGGATGAGCATTCTGGTTGTTCTATATCCTCAGCAACACAGGGTAGTTTGTCTCTTTGTTACTGTATAGCAGGAATTCTGTTCAGGAGATTGACTTCTGGCACAACAATGTGAGGAGCTCTGCAAACCATTCCCCAGTGAAATTGGTGAAAATTATTTTTCAAACCCCCCAACAATACTTAAAGATTCTGGAAATGAGTGTATGGGCATATAACAAATAAAGAAATATCTATTAAAGAAAATCTATAAATATCTGGTAGGAAAAGTGATAGTCTGTGGTATTTGAACCACTACTTCTTTGTAGACATTGACAAGCTGATACTAAAATTTGCAAGGGATCTGGAATAACCAAAGCAATCTTGAAAAGAAAAAAAACAGTAGGACCCATACTTCGTAATTTAAAAACTTACTATAAAGCAACAATAAACATTGTGGTACAGGCACAAGAAAGACACATAATCAATGGAATAAAATTGACAGTCCAGAGATAAAACTGTCTATGGTCTACTGATTTTGACAAAAGTGCCAAGAGTATTTAAAAGGAAAAAAAAATAGTCTTTTCAATAAATAGTTGAAATATGAACAGTCACATGCAAAAGAATAAAGTTGGATTCTTACCTCACACCATATACAAAAAAAAATTAACTCAACTCAAAATAAATCAAAGATCTATAGGTAAGACCTAAAAGTATCAAACTCTTAGAAAGAAACATAACCTTGGATTTGACAAAGGAGTCTTAAATAAAACAGTAAAGCACCATCAACAAAGAAATAATAGATAATTTAGACTTCCTCAAAGTGAAAAACTTGTCTACTTCAAATGATACCATCAAGAAAGTGAAATGAAAACCCACAGAAATGAAAAAAAATTTTTGCAAATCATGTACCTGAAAGAGACTTTTATCCAGGATATACAAAGAATTCTTACAACTCAGTAATAATGTAAGTAACACAATTTGAAAATGGGCAAAGGATCTGAATAGACATTTCTCCAAGGAAGATAAACAAATAGTCACTAAACACATGAAAAGTTGCTTGACATCAGTAGTCATCAGGAAAATACAAATCAAAACCACAGTGAAATACCACTTCATACCTGCTACAATGGCAAGAATCAGGAAGTTATATAATAACAAAGGTTGGTGAAGATGTGGAGAAATTGGAAACCTCATACATTGCTGGTGCAACATTTTGGAGAACACTCTGGCATTCCCTCAAATGATTAAACATATATTACCATATATGACCCAGGAATTCCACTCCTACATATATACCTAAGAGAAATGACAACATATGCCCACACAAACTTGTACACAAATGTTTATAGCAGCATTACTCATAACTGCCAAAAGATTGACATAACCAAAATGTCTATCAGCTGACAAAGGGATCAATAAAAGGTGGTAGATCCAAATTATAGGCTATTATTAAGCCAAAGAAAAGAATGAAGTACTGTTTTGTTACAACATGGATGAAACTTGAAAACATTATACTAGGTGAAACAAGGAAAACCCAAAAGATCGTATATTATATGATTCTGCTAATATGAAAAAAATCCAGAATAAGTGAAGTTTTGTTTGCTTAGGGCTGGGAGGTTTGGGGGTGATAGCTAAAGAATATAGGTTTCTTTTTGAGGTGATGAAAACATTTTAAAATTGATTGTGGTGATGGTTATACATATCTGTGAATATACTAGAAACCATTTCATTGCATATGTAAATGGTTGAATTATGTGGTATGTGAATTATATCTTAATAATGCTGTCAAAGATAATAATCCTTTGTTGATATAGAAGTGGATGTTTGCATGTGTGAGTCTAGTTTCCTACTGCTGCTGTAATAAATTACCATAAATGTGACTGAAAACAACACAAATGTATTATCTTACAGTTGTGGAGATCAGAAATCCAAAATGGATTTCCCTGGGTTAAAGCCAAGGTGTTGGCAAGGCCATGTTCCCTCCAGAGGCTTTATGGAAGAGTCTGGTCCCTTGCCTTCTCCAGCATCTATAGACTACCTGCATAGTCAGTTCCTCCATGCTCGAAGAGTGTCACTCCATCCACGACTTCTGTTCTCACTACTCCTCTTCGTGACTCTGACCCTCCCGCCTCCCTCTTAAAAGGACCATCGTGATTACATTGAATGCATCTGAATTAACCAAGATAGCCTCTTCATCTCAAGATTCTTTCATTTCGTAATTCTTGCATTCCCGTCTGTCATTTAAAGTAACAAATTCACCTGTTCTGGAAACTAAGACATGGACATCTTTGAGCAAGCCATCATTCAGCCTACAACAGTGTGTGTGTGTGTGTGTGTGTGTGTGTGTGTGTGTGTGTGTGTGTGTGGTGTGCGCGTTTATATCAAATGTTTCTCTGAATCCATGGCTTGCCTATTCATTTTTAGCTATATTCTTTGACTAACAAATATTTTTCAATAGAACTAGCCAGCCTAATTCTAAAATTTATATGACAATGCCAAGGACCTAGAAAAGTGAAAATAATCTTGAAAAAGAAAAACACTTCTTTTCTTTTTTTGTCTTGCTGGGTCCCATTGGTTAATATTGCATTAAGGAGTTTTGCATCTTGGTTTATGAGAGATACTGCTCTAGTTTTCTTTTCTTGTAATGTCTTTTTATTTGTCCAATTTGGGTATTAGGTTTAAAGTGGCCTAATAATATCAGTTGGGAAATATTTACCTATCTTTTATTTATGAAAGAGTTTTTGTAAGATTGGCATTATTTTTCCTCAAGTGTTCTATAGAATTCACTAAAGAAGCTCTCTGGGCCTAGTTTTCTTCTTTTGGAAGATTTTTAATTATAAATTGAATTCTTCAATAGAGATAAGACTACTAAGATTTTTCTATTTCTTCTTGTATCTACTTTTGTATTTTGGTCTTTCAGTGAATTTTGTCAGTTTCACCTAAATTGTTATAGACCCCTTGTTTTAACAAATACAAACTTATTCCCTTTTGTCTTTACCTTGGAAATGGATAAGATTTAGTAACTGCTCCTGGCTTTATGATTGTAGTTTTTGTTGTTGTTAATCCTCACTGGAGGATATTTTCCCTTTGATTTTTAGATAGAGTGGAAAGGAGGGAGGAAGGGAGAGAGAGAGACATTGATGTGAGAGAGACCCATTGATTGGTTGCCTCCCGCATGACCCTGACTGAGGCTGGGGATCGAACCTGCAACCCAGGTACCCGTCCTTGACTGGGAATCGAACTCGAGACCCTTTGGTTCTAGGACTGACTCTCTAACCACTGAGCAACACTGGCCAGGGCATGCCCCTGGCTTTAATGCTATAGTTGCTTACACGACATTTTCTTTTTTTTTTATCTGATTAAAATAGCAATACTAGCTTATTGAAGATAAATTTGAAAATACACACAAGCGTCAAGAAGAAACTAAAAATCACCACCAATCACACTGTCCAGAACCAAATCACTATTAATGCTTTGCTCTAATTTTGTTTTATGGCAATAATGAATAATAAGAAATATTAGTTAACTGCACATGTAGTAAAATTTACTTTTTTAGTGTTTAATCCTATGAGAACCACAACAAAAGAAATTCCAGAAGCATTACCGTCTTGGGATCAGTTCTCTCTCTCTTTTGTGGGCCAGGTTCCTAGAAGTACGGAAACACCAGCGTTCTCCTTAGGGAAGTGGCCCAAGCACTTATTGGCAGCAACCCAATGTAGGCTAAGTGCAGTCCAAGGGTGGGGTCTGGTATGGGGTTTAAATAGATGATGGATTTTTTTTGGTCCCATCCATGATGCAAATAATTAAAATATCCTGTTGTGATTGGCAGTTCAGAGGAACTCTTGCATCTTTGGGTGGAATTCGTAGATGGCTCTTCCCCTATCAGAGTCCATCATAATGGATAGGGAAGACCTGGGTTCTTAAGACTTTCATTGGCTGAGTTTCTCTTTGAACCAGTAAGATGGCTCCCTGAGATGTGGGGTCTCAGTGAAGGCACCCTGCAGGAGGGTTATCCCCTGGGGATTCCTGAGGACACATGATAAAGCACCATGCCAGTTAGTGAGGCTTGGTGAGATGCTGAACTGACAGCTTTGCCTGGCATCATCTTTCCCCTTCCAAGCTTGTCTGCAAGGGGAAGCACCCCAAAACCAAAGCTGAGGTGGTATCTGGCCTTTGTAGGTCCCTTAGCCCAGATCCACAGCTGAGAAAGAGTTAAACAAAGCATGAGATAGTGACTCCCTCCCTATCTCTTTCCATCAGTCTGTCTCACCTTTGCCTCTCTTGGCCAAAGCAAAGAACTTTTTCAAAGGCCAGGAGCTTCCACTTCTAAGAAAATAGCCTTCTTTCACCGATATTTCATCAAGAGAAGAACCCGTATGTTTAATAGAGGTTGTTCTTTTTGAGGAACGGATCCCAGTATTGAATCTCTGTCCTCAATGCTGTAAGACAGGAGGTGGCAGCTGGACAGGTCTGTGCCTGTGGGGCCCAGCTGACCTGCAATAAGGATACCTGTGCATTTGAGCTTCATAGCAATAGCCTTCAAATGCTGGGCACCTTTGTCCCCAGAACACAAGTGACTGTGGGTCTGAGGAAGAGTCTGGGCATGTTTTGTAGCACCTTCATGTGAGGGGCGGTGTGGTCAAACTCTCAGCTAAGGCAGCCTGAAGGGCTGGTAGTTGGAGGTGATTTTAAGGGAGTTGACAATCTAGGCATGAGAGGCAGTCAAGAGAGTTCTTCATCTGGGGTCCGCAGACCTCCAAAGGATTCTGTGAGTAGAGCTCTATCTCAATAAAGTTGGTTTCCTGGCTAAACCTATGTATTTATTTTATGTATTTGAAACCACTATTCGGAAATAGGCTTCCCTAGTCTGTTAAAGTGGCCTGTGGTGCCAAATGATCAAAAGGTTAAGAACCTAGTGCCTCTCTCCCTCTTTCCTTTCTTTTCTCTCCTCTCTATCTCCTTTCTCGGTTTTCATAGCAGGGCAATCACAAGACAAAAAAAGGCCCTCTGGTTCTAATACTGATCCCTTTTCAGAAACAGCATACTTTTGATATGTTTGTTTAAAAAAAAAAGATACATCCTTATCAGGAGAGGAATGGGGAAGAACAAAGGACCCCATTCTCACTTTCGAATTGGGGAGGTATCCATCTGTGGTTTATTTGTATCCAGTTCCTTGCAGAAAGGACTTGGGGCAAATAAAAACATTTCAAGGCGGGCGAACCCCTGTTTTAGGCATTTCACAGCGGGATGGAGAACGGGAGCCAGGAGCGTCTGCACAGACCCTGCTCAGCTGTCGAAATCAGCATTAGCATTTGGCTCCGCTCCAGAAAGCTCCTTCATCACCTTCCGAGCCTATCTCAGAATCTAATAATAATCTAAGTGAGCATTTTTGTCAAACTTAAAAAGCTTGGCATATTCTGCCCTTTAATAATCCTTTCTCAGAGAAGGTAAGCCGCTTCATAAATCTCAGTGGTAATGGGTAGAGCCAGTCAAGAGGAAGAACGTTTATTTAATAGTCTTTTGACTCAATTAGTCTTCAAAATATTTTCTTGGAGAGGATTCAGACAATTCAAGTCTTTTTCCGTCAACAATAATTAGAGAAGTGGCTCTGGGACTCGGGTAGCAGTGGGGTCATTGCAGGAAGTGTCCAGCTCCCAACTCCATGTGTAGTTCAGCCTTTTGAATATTTGTCACAAACACAATGGTACAACTTGGCCAGGTATTTTTGGAACTCATTAGGAATACAATGTTATTTAGTTCCCAAAATATACATTAGTCTGATAGCAGGCACTCTTGGTTGCTCCATTAGCCATTTTCCTTTCCTTTCTTTAGGAAAACAGTTCTTCAGGATGGAGCTGGGCACATGACTACGTAGGCTGCTAAAGACCACATTTTCAGCCTCTGGCAGCTCAGTATGGCTGTGTGACTGAGTCTTGGCCAATGAGATGTAAGCCAAGAAGTGATGTGTGCGTTTTCTAGATCATTCCTTTAGGGAAAGGATATGCCCACCATCACCTCTTCTCCCCTTCCCGTTGGCTGGAACGTAGAAGCCGTGGCAGGAGCTGGAACAGTCATCTCAGAGCAGGAGGTGGAATCTCACGGACCAGACAGAAGGAAACTGGCTTGACAAGACAGAAGCGTGTACCTCCAACAGCACAGAATCACCTTCCCTACCCTGATGTTTAGGAAACAGAAATATTCTTCTTAGATACACCATTATTTTGGCCTTGAATATAGTAGCCAAATCTGTATTCTAACCCATAATGGTCTCAGCCATGTTTTTTCCTCCTCCTCGTTACTTTTATCTGCTTTTAGGCTCCAGACCAGTGGGCTTGTCAGCCTCTGACATTTTGATTCCGTGATCCATTGCCAAAGTTTCTTCAGTCATTCTGCCTTACTGCAGCTTTTGTCACCCCCAACCCCATCCCATTTTCAGTTCTCCACCATGGCCTGTCTCTAGACAATCCATGATCTCCAGCTTCTGAAAGGAATCCATTGAAATTAAACAACAAATGCTGACTATATAGTCAGCACTTATCATGTGCCAACTTCTGGTCTAATTACATATTAATATAATGTCTAAACTAACGACATCGCATTTTAACCTTTCAACCATCCCTTGAGGTAAACAGTTTTATTCTCTCTGTTTTGGGGATGCCTCTGAGGCACAGAGAGAGAAAGGAACACTCTAACCACTAATCTGGCAAGGATCATGACTAGAAATCCTGAACAGAGACAGGCAAGGACAAAGATGTCCTTGAGGTCACTGAAGAGAATGAGAGCCAGGCTCTATATGACCAGGGAGGTCCCAGGGGCAGCTGCTGGCTCTTCTCTGGTGGCCCTGGAAGCCTACCTGGGGAAGCAGCCTCGTGTCTGAGTCGCTCAAGGCAAGCAGCGGGCAGTACAGGAGCAGAGCCCTGGTGGGTCGGCTGTTCTCCTTGTTTGTCCAGGCTGTTGAGTTTTATCAAAGGACAAGCAGGAGGGATTCCCTGGGCACGTTTTACTAAACATGTAATTCCATTTGTTCCCCCACCTGACCCCTCTTTCTTTTCTTTCTTTCTTTCTTTCTTTCTTTCTTTCTTTCTTTCTTTCTTTCTTTCTTTCTTTCTTTCTTTCTTTCTTTCTTTCTTTCTTTCTTTCTCTTTCTTTCTTTCTTTCTTTCTTTCTTTCTTTCTTTCTTTCTTTCTCTCTCTCTCTCTCTCTTTCTTTTTCTTTCTTTCTTTTTTCTCTTTCTTTCTTTCTTTTCTTTCTTTCTTTCTTTCTTTCTTTCTTTCTTTCTTTCTTTCTTTCTTTCTTTCTTTTCTTTCCTTCTTTCTCTTTAAAATATGTTTTTATTACCTTTTTAGAGAGAGAGGAAGGGAGAGAGAGATAGAAACATTAATGTGAGAGAGAAACATGGATTGGCTGCCTCCTGCACACCCCCTACTGGGGATTGAGCCCGAAACCCGGGCATGTGACCTGTCGGGGAATCCAACTGGGACCTCTCAGTCCATGGGATGATGCTCCATCCACTGAGCCACACTGGCTGGGCGGACCCCTCTTTCTTGTCACCATCTCCATCTCTCCTTCTGTTCGATCTCACCAAATCAGTGTCACTCCCTAAAGGCCATTCAGTCTTTTTTAAAAAAATAATCTCATGAATTTAATACATTTAAATTCCCAATTTAAAAAACAGAAGTAAAATCATGTTACAGATAGATATGGTATATCACTATTGAAGAGAATACAGAAAATATCCCACTGTACAGGGTTGAGATGCTCAGAGAAGATCATGAGACTTTACAAATGTTATAAACCTACTCAGGCTTTGGCCAGTGTCCTTGAGTGGGTCTTACTTCAGCAGGGAGCCATCCTGCCATTGATTCACCAGCCCTAACCAGGGTGCGTATTCAGAGCTTAGCTGGTTCTGGTGCCAGGGATGATTCTGGGTAGAACCCTAACTGGCGTGTGCAGATAAACTGAGTGGCTTTGGATTCTCTTCCTGCGCCTCTGGTTCTCTAGAAGCTGCCCAATTGTTGTCGGATTCTGTTGTCATGTACACAATGCTTGTACTGACTTCTCTCCCTGCTCCCAAACCACGCAGTCCCATGATTGTTTTAACTGTGTTCTCCCCAGAGGCCCCCTTGGAATCCTTGATTCCTACCCTCGGGCCCTCTCCATTTTATCTATTGTTTTCCTTTGTCAAGCTTTGTATTTAATTATAAGCAATTATATCAGAAAGAAGCTCACCAATCCAGACCTCATGGGGACCCTAGAAGTGGGAAATGGGTTCTTCCCTCAGACTGGGGACAGCTGTGTCTTTTCCTTACCCAGCACATGAACTGGCAGAAGACATTTGGCACAACCACAGAGAAGTCATTCTGAAGTAAAAGATTCCTATTCAAAATGGGAAATTCTTCTCCCTCTCTCATCCTTCCATTTACTACCTAAAATGTCTCTCTGCTCCTTGCTGCCCATTTCCAGCTTCAGCAAGGATGGTGTGTGCCCCCATGTTTATTGATTTGTAATTCCTCCTCCTGTTAAAGTGGGTAGTTGTTTGTTCCTGGGGGATTTTAATGCTCTCATGCTAGAATTGCCACAGATAATTCTTTCTTCTTTAAATAGGCATAGCGTAAATGCTACGTGTTAGTTGTATTACTGCGATTCTGCAAAATAGGTGAAAGGACTTTGTGGTTATGGTTGATTGGCCCTCAGTATCTATTCCACCATCCTGAGTATGAGTTCTTGTATTACAGAGGCTGTTAAACACAACTCTCATTTCTCTGACTCCCTTGCAGCTAGGGTTCTGGATGAGGAATAGATTCTGCCAACTAGCTGCACTCCAAGCAAGCAGGCAAAGACCCTCTTCCTGCAGCTCTGGCTGTTTAGCATCTCCCGGAGAACCAAGCATCCCAGCTTGTCCTACCTCAGGGTCTTGCCCAGAGGAATCCCAGAACCAGTAGCAAGCATGGCTGTGCAGACACTGTTTTTCTATAGCAGACTTCCAGTGTTCTGTCACCAGTCTTGTAGGTGTCAAGAGGTAGTGGCTGTGGTGGTGAAGGTGACAGATTCCCGATCCCTGAATCCAACTGGGACCACCACATAGAATTCTTAATTCATCAGTTTTACCCACAGTGGGTGGCAGCTCCCCTATTGGGCCATTCCGGGTGTTGTTCTGAGAGACATTTTAGGAGGAGAGTCTAGAGCCTACTGCTTTGGCCCTCCTAACAAATTCAGCTACCTAACTCCAGATAGTAAATAATATTTCTGTTTAACATGGTATAATTGTTTCTGTTTCCTAAAACTAAACTTTTTTGAAATAGGGGGATTTGAAAGGAACAAAAAACCCCAACAACTGAGAACAATGGAAAAAAAGTTCAGTTTTTGCCGATAGAAAGGGGCAGTCATCATTCTTCTTGCTGTCATGCCCATAAAAATCTAGAAAGGTATTTCTTCATGCCTATATTTATTCCAACTTGGATAGAGGACTTAGATTTAAAGCTTGCCCTAGGAAAGTGTAATTGTCATTCAACAAGCATTTCTTCTGTGCCAGAGACTGTACCAGGCTCTGGGGTCAAGTGAGGAATAAACCATAATACTTGGGGCAAACATCCAAAGTAAAAAAAAAAAAAAAAAAAAAATTAAAGGTAACTTCGAAGAAGCATTTTAATCAAAATTTGGAAATAAGACCAAGCTTAAATTGTGATTGATGACAGTTAAAATTAACCAATTTTGTACAGTTGTTCCCTCAAATCCTTTTTGGAACTGACACGAGTCAGTAGATAGATATCCTTGCCTACGTGTTTTATCAAAAAGCTTGCTTCCTGAGCATTTTCTCCAAATGGAGTGCTGAGGTTCATATGCTTTAGCAAAGAATTATGTTTTTCATATTTAAAATGTCTGAAAATGTTATCATTTCAGACTAGATCTTAGGTACAATGCAGACACTATAGTTTGGAATGTGATATCAAGGCATCTACTACCAGCTGGGGAAAATAGGGCATCCTGAGGGCTGAATTTGTAAAACTAAAGTTTTTCAAGGACAACAATAAAGTGCCACTGGTTAATGCTATATCCACGTTATTTATAATATTGACCAACTGAACTGGCTGCTTATTTTAACATGTACGAAACAAAACTTTTCACCACCCCCCTCAAACCTTCCCTCCCAGTGCTGAATCTCTAGCATCTAAAATAGACCTTAGTACACAGCGAGGCCAAATAAATATTTTTTAAATGTTGAATAAATGTTTTAACAGGATCCTTCTGGCTCCTGGGTGAACGATAGGCTGTGAAGGGCGCAAGATGGGACGTGAGGTGGCCACTTACCCGGCTGCCATGGTAATCTAGGTGAGAGGTGGTGATGGCTGGGATTAGGGTGGTTGATAGAGGTGGTAATAAGTAATCTGATTTGGGATCTCTCTAGAATGTAAACCTGTCAGGACTTGCTGATAGATTGGCTGTGGAGTGTGAGAAAAGAAAGGAGTCAAGAATGACTGAAATCCATGGCTGGAGCAATTAGGTGAATCATGGTCCAGTTACAGGAACTCCAGGCCTAGGCAGGTATGTGCTTGGCCTGTTCAAGGAAGGGCAAGGAGGCCAGTGAGTGAGTAAAGAGGAAAACTTGGTGAGCTGAGGTCAGAGAGGCAGCTGGAACCTGATCCTGGAGCTTGACCGCCAAGGTAAGGACGTTGAGTGCTGTTCTAACTGATGGGAAGCTCTTGGAAGGTTTTGCACATGTTGTAACATGATCTTATTTGCATTTTAAAAGGATCATTCAGGCTGCAAGTGTGGAAAATCGACCATAAAACACAAGAAACAGAAACCAGGAGACCAGCTAGAGGTTATAGTTGTGGACCAGCTGGGAGACAGTGGTGGCCTGGACCAGGCTGGTGGCTGTGGTGGGGATGAGACAAGTCAGATTATGTCTCCTCCCTGCTTGGAAACTTGTTTCTTCTCCCACACGCCAAACGCCCTTCCTCCTCCTTGTCTATTTCCTCTGGCTGGACTGCTGCCACTCACCCTCTCCCTGCATTGGGGTCTCTGCCTAAGTCTCACCTCCTTGGGAGGTCTTCCCGCAACACCTTCATGAAGTTGGTGCCAGATACCCTCTTCTCTCTTGCTCCCTTTTGCTCTTCATTCTTCTTCATAATGCGTATCCCTCCCTGTGCTAAATTTTATTTGCTTTTTTGGCATTGGCTCCCCGACTAGAAGGTAGGCTCCACGAGGGCAGGGGCTTTGCTCACTCACTGCTGTCAGCCGACACTGTGGCACACAAACAATGCGCTTGGGTGAGAGCTGGGAAGGTTTTCTCTATATGAGAAAAGGGTTCCCTATGCAATTATATGGTCTAAACATGATTAAAGGGCAGGGGGAATATTCGAACTATATTAGGGAACTTTCTATTTTATTTTATTTGTTTTCATTTGCTTATTTATTTTACTTCTCAAACAAAATATGCTTAATTAATTATTAAAGTATAGTTGACAGACAATAGTAGTTTTAGGGAACTTTCTAGTTTGTTTGTTTGTTTGTTTATTTATATTTTGTTAATCCTCAACCGAGGATATTTTTTTCCATTGATGTTTTAGAGGCAGAGAGAGAGAGAGAGAAATATCGACGTGAGGTTGCCTTCTGCACGCTGGGGCCAGGGATAGAACCTGTAACCCAGGTATGTGCCCTTGACCGGAAATCAAAACCATGACCCTGCGGTGTGCTAGCCGATGCTCTAACCACAGGGTGAGAACTTTCTATTTTAAAAACCCTTTGATTCAGTCAACTTGTGGTGGGAGCACCATTAGGCTGGTGCTTATGTATATGCAAGCAGTCTCTGGCATCTAGACCGAGTCTAAATGATTTTTATTTATTTATTTTAAATAATTTATAAATGGCTCATCTTCTCAAAAGTAACACATATCCACACATACATATCTTGACACAAATGTATATATGTTGAGCATATATAGACTTTTTTTTTTAATCCTCACTCGAGGATATTTTTCCATTTTTGTTCAGATAGAGTGGGAGGGAAGGAGAGAGAAACATCGATGCGAGAGAGACACATCCACTGGCTGCGTCCTGCATGACCCCAACCAGGGCCAGGGACGAACCGCAACTGAAGCGCATGCCCTTGGCTGGAATCGAACCTGCAACTCATTGGTCCTCGGGCCAGCTCTCTAACCACTGAGCCAAACCAGCCAGGGTGCATATATAGACTTTTTAAAAAATTATTTTTAATGCAATAATTTAAAACATTTTTCTTTTTATGGTCAGCCCTGGCCCAACTTTCTATCCACCTTAACGCCTTTAATATACAGTATATTTTTCTGTATTTTTCTCTATGCTCATATAATTCTACGTAGAATATATACATATACACATACTGGGGGGAGTGCTGTTCATTGTTTTGCAAATGTGGGATCATTTATTCACTTTTTCCCCCACCTCTTACTTTTCTCCCTCAGTATCACCTCATAGAAATTCCTCTAAATTATGTGGAATAGCTCTGATTTTTCATGTTTCTTCGTTACATACTATTCCATGGTGTGAATATGTAGTAATTTATCCAGCTCTACCCTCTTGGGAGGCATTCCCTCTGTTTCCTGGCTTTTGCTCCTTTGAACTCTGCCACAATACTCATCCTTGAAATGCAGTTTCAGCGCAGGAGAGGAAGTTGGATGTTCTTCATTCAATCCCATAATTTTATAGTTGAGACAACGAGGATCAGAAAGGGAAAGGAATGTGCTCAAGATTACATAGCAATTTACTGAGTATTTATCAAAAGTTTGAATAGCCATTATTTCACATAATCTTCACAAGCAGGGCACGTATTATCATGTCAACTTTAAAGGTCCAGAAACTAAACAAGGAGACTAATTGTCTTGATTTCATGGCCAGTGAGGGCTAGAGCCAGGGAGTGCAGCCAGGACTCTGATTCTTGATCCCCAGTAGCTCCTTCTACTCTCAGGTGCCATTAACACAAAACTTCTGCAGGGCAACCTTTTGTTAATTTATTCTGGACACTAACTGTGCACCCTGCCTGAAAAAAGTTGTGCTAAAAGAAAGGCACAACTTGGATTTGCCCGGGATTTAGGATCCACGTTCCTTACCCATCGGGGTGAATCACGGTCGAGGTTGTTAAAACCAGTCTTTGGAATCAGACAGATTTAATTTGGAGTGCTGACTCTAGCACTAACTCTGTGACTTTCGGCAGATGACTCAGCACCCCTAAAACCCAGTTTTCTCCTCTGTAAACAAGGGGTATAATTACACTGCACCTACCCTATAGGGCATTGTAAGGGTTAGATGATACAAGGTGTGTGAGTAGATAGGAAGTGTCTGGCACATCGTAAGCTCTCAATAAATATTAGCGATTATTTTGGATATTGTGACCTGTTTGTCGCATCCAACCGCACTGGTAGATATTCTCCCTCCTTAACTGTTCTTTCCCTGGGTTGGAAAGAACATCTACAGTCCAGGACAGTTAGGATGTCCCTGCTGGTTGCTTTGTTGTTTCTTCGTAGGGGGAAGACCCCGAGAGCTTTCTCTTTTTGCGTTGTACAGTGGCATAAAGTGGAGGGGAATCTGTCCTTAAATGAATAGAGTAGGAACATTCTGACCCTCCTGAGTGTGCTTGCCTGTGTGAGACATGGCGAGTGCAGACATTTTTCAGCAACAGAGCATAACTGTCAATGCATGTGTTACAGCTATTTTAGTGCCTTCTCCCCTCCTGGAGAAAAGCCATTTTCAAGCCAGTTGCTTATAATGCATCAAGTGATGAAATACAGATAACAAATTGTGCATTTGTTTGGCTTCATGCTTATTACACCCCCGGTTCTGGAAAGCATTGCACTTAGCCCCTTAATAATCTCTCTCCTGAGATCAATTACCAGGATTTATCTGGTTCCTCGAGCATAAAAGTGTTTTATTGTTTTTACTTTTGCTCCAAGTGAAGTGTGAGGAGGTAGGCCAGGTTTAAAGGGACTGTCCCGGGCAAGAGTGTGAAGCTGGGATCATTGGCCCTGCTTTCCTGTCTACTGAGCCCTCATGAACAGGAAAGTAGGAAACATTTGGGACTGTCTCCCCTGAGGGGTGACCTGGTGCAGCTGTTCTCATCTCTGGTTATTTGCTCATGGGATGTAGGTCTGCAGGTGCCTGGAAGGTGGGTGCTGCTTGAGGGGAGAGACTGGAAAACAGAGCTAAGTTACCATTTCAAACCAAATCATTTTTCCTCTAAAGTTTCGCTGTAATCCAAACCAGTTGAGCATTTGAGAAGAAGTAGGTACCATGAAAAGGGGTAATGGAATTAGCTTTCATGTTTTTCCAGGACTCTAAACCATATTTCCTGTCACAACTGTACATTATTAATACAAGGCATCTGTTAGCCCAGAACTGCCCGAAAATGTGCACCCAAAACCTTACATCTGGTTTCGATAATTTATTTCTGACATTTGTAGTTGCTGGTGGTAGGGGGAGGATGGGAAAAAAGGAGGAATTAAACCAAGATGTAGCCTTTAACCCATCAGAAGCTCCTAGCTGGAGCCAAAAGCTGGAGTTCTTAACGTGGTTTTTGCATTAGGTAATATAATTATATTAATTTAGCAGCAAATACCATGACTCCAGGCCTGGTGGGTGTGGGGCCACGCTGGCTTTTATCCTGCCTTCTCTGGCTGCAGCAATTAGCTTCCTCTCGAGAAGGGGATTAGCAGGACCACCCCCCAGCGGCGGGGGTTGCGGGGCGCTCTCTGAGCTGTCAGGTGTCATTCGGCTCACGCGGCCCCCTCCCCCGCCCCGCCCCTGCAATTAACTCCCTCCCGGGCTCCGCGGAGACAAAGCGGCCTGTTCCCGAGGTGTCCGACCTCCGCCCCTCGCGGCCCAGCCCGGGTTCCTCCAGCAGGAATCGCCCCGGGCGCTGGGAGCCCGAGCCGGCCGGGTCTGAGACCCGCCCCAGACTTTCCACGATCAGATTTCAGCTCCACTAACGAGGGGAAAAGAAAGAAAGAACGCGCGACTTCCGCGAGCTGGAGCCACGCGGGGCCGGGCGGAGGGGACGCCAGGAGGCTCGGGGCTCGGCCTGTGCCTGTCGCAGATGGTCTGCGCCCGAATGTCCGCCAAAGCCCCCGGTCCTCATTACCCCGCCCAGTCCCCACTAGAACACTCACCAAAGGGGACATCAGTGGCCTTTGGGACTTTGGGCACTGTATTTTTGTGTGTTTTTTTTAAGATTTTTTTTTTGGGGGGGGGGAGAGAGGAAGAGGGAGAGAGAGAGAGAAACATCATCCATCGGCTGCCTCCCGCACAACCCCCACTGAGGATCGAACCCGCAACCCGGCATGTGCCCCCACGGAACCGAACCGGCAACCCTTGATGCCCAACCAACTGAGCCACACCAGACAGGGCTGGGGACTCTGTGTGTGTGTGTGTGTGTGTGTGTGTGTGTGTGTGTGTGTGTGTGTGTGTGTAGCAACTGGGGTACCTTTCTAGACTCATCAGCTTAGAAACACAGGTTCTCTGTTTAATTACTAGGACCTCGAAGATCATTAGGTCCAACAACCTTCTCCTTTCCCAGAGGAGGGAACTAACTGAAAACCAGAGAGATTTGGGGTTTTGCTCTAGGCCACAGAGCTCAAATTTGTGGTGCATCTGGGACTAGAGGGACCAAGTCTGTTGAGACAGCTCTGTGCTTTCTGCAGCTACGATATAAAAAAAAAAAAAAAAAAAAAAAAAGCTTGGCTCTCAGGGGAGATGAGGGGAGACATCCAGGCCTGGACAGCCTGGAGTGAGGCTTAGTCCGGGGTTCAGATTTTCCTGGAGCCAGTCCACCAGCGGTCAGGCCACATGTGAGTAATAAAGGATTGAGTGTTGTATACTTTAGGCTGATCCCCCTCTTCTTGGCCCCTTTCTCCAGCCTTAACTTCCTTTTGGAGTCCCTACTGACTTCTGGGTGTCCACCATAAGCCCTGTTGGAAAAATTTCAGCTCCATCTCAGAATAAAAGGAATGAAAACCTGGGGAAAGAAGCCAAGGAGGAAAGCCACAAATACGCATCTGGCTGCAGTAGACGAAGCAGCTCCAAGAGTCTGTGGAGATGCACCCTGACGGCTGTTTGCAGATGTTTAGCTGCCAGAGGCTCCGGTGCCCTCCCTGGTCCCATTTCTGAGCAATGAGAGAAGCCAAGAGAACAGGCACATCTTCTCCATCAAACTTTTCCTCCCTGCCACCCACCCAAGTCCTTCAAGTTTCTACAAACTGTGGGGAAGAGCAAGAGCTACGGGAACTAGAATTCTAACTGCACAACTCATTAGCTGGGACCTTGAGCACGGCTTCACCTCTGTGGGCCTCAGTTTCTTTACTAGTCACATGGGGTAACAGTAAAGCGGTCCCCAGGGCCACACTGTGACTTTCACAGGTCCTAGGCACTTTTGCCTTTGTGGCCATGGGCCCTTTCCTCAAAAGCCCTGGCTGGTGTGGCTCCGTTGGTTAGGCACTTTCTGGTGCACTGAAAGGTTGCCGGTTCAATTCCTGGTCAGGGCACAGGCCCGGGTTTCGGGGCCCTGTGAGGGGCTTGCAGAGACAGCTGATCTGTTCCACTCTCACATCAATGTTTCTCCCCCCTCCCCGCTTCCTCTCTCTCTAAAAATCAATTTAAAAATCTTAAGAAATTTTTTTCTAAATAAAAATATATTTTACAACTGCATTGGTATAAAGATGACTATACTAATAGTATATATTAAAACATTGTTTATCTAACATTTCATTTTTCCTCTGTTTCTACAAAGAAAACATTTTCATGAGCCCCTAAAATTTCTGTGGGCCCTCAGCATGGCTAACCCTAACGGATGCTGGCCCTGTGTGTCCCTCCCAGCTCAGCTTTGGGGTAGCCCAGACGAAGACAGAGGGGCGCGCTTATTGTGTTTGAGGATTCCCAGCCAAGAAGGTGTGGAGCAGAGAGGGGAATGAGTGAGGGTGTGGGAAGAAGGAGAGTAATGGCGTTCACAGACTCAGCCTCCTCCCACCCGTCCGCTCCCCACCACAGGGGGTTGCCTGCTGGCCTTCCCGGCTGACCCCTCAGAGGGCGCTTCCTCTGCATTCGGTGTGATCTCTGCCTCCGTGTCCACTCCCTCTGCTCGTACCCAGGCCAGTGGAGTGAGGCCCACCCAGCCCTGCAGCCTCCTCTCCTCAATCCCTCTTCACAGCCAGGCATCTGCTCTGCCCTGTGCGGTCCCCTCCTGCCAGGGGAGGTCTCGGGCCATGGAGCTGGCAGCCAGGCTCCTTCATCCACCCGCCTCCTGAAGCCCACATCTGGCCATGCCCTCTCCACCCCCTTTCCTCCCCCGGGGCACAGCGTCAGGAGCCTCGGGAGGACAGTGGACGGACAGTGGACGTGAGAGAAGCAGCTGCTCTTGCACAATATTAGCTGTCCTCTCGTCTGAAGTCACAGGGCTGGATCCTGCTCTAGGGGTGGGGGCGGTACATAGCTCTCCGGATTCTCTCCCAGCTACCGGGCAACTGGCAGGCACTGAAGAGCTTATGTTTCTAAAGAAAGAGAGGCTGGTGTTTATCAGAGACTGATGTGTGGGCCCCGGAGGCCTCTCCAGACAGTGGCTGAGGCCTGTCCCGAGCCCTGTGGAGGCAGGAAGTTCCCGCCGGCCTGGGGCTTGCTGGCTTTTCAGAGGATGGCAGGAAGCATCCCTCCCAGACTTCTCCTTTGGAGGCGGCCGGATTCCCTAACAGCTAATTAGTGAGAAGTCGCTACTGTGATGAGGACTGACCAGGGCCTTCCTCCCCCTCCTCCGAGGGGTCCAGGCCCCTGGGGCGGCCAGCGATGCTCTCTGTGGCCCTATTTTCTCCCGTGTCAACGGGGCCTTCAGGAGCCACCTCTCCAGCGTAAGCCTTTTCTCAGAAACGAGCTTTTCCCTGACAAGTTTGCAGCTCAAAAGCAACCGGCTCCTCTTAACTGTTGAAACCAGGCACAGCTGGAAGCAGTAAACTTTTCAACAGGCTGAGAGGAAGAGAAGACATATTGTAGGGGATGGGTTCACCTCTGGGACTAATTATTCTTTATATTTCACCCGTCACATTTACAATCTTCGTCAGAGCAAAGAGACAATAAATGATCTCATTAAAACCCAGAAAGATGCTTCTCCCCATCAAGAAGAACCACCTCTCAACACCTCGGTCTCTGACAAGGGCCGTGTCAGTGAGGCTGGCACTGGGGCCCCAGGAGCTGGGGACAGGAGGGGCGGAGGCCCTGCCAAATGCTTCTCCTTGTTGGAATACAGTATCTATTTATTCCATCATTGGAAATATCCTCCTGAATCTGAAATCAAAGTCTTCTCTAGCCACGTTTTCCCCAGAGGCGGGCTCCGGTGAAGGAGGCAGTCATCAGGAGCCAGTTCTGAGCTGTGGTTTAAACAATTATCTGAACCCTGAACCAGCTCTCCTCTCCTCCTCTCCTTATCAAAAACTCATCCTCGTAAAAAAGATTCCAGAGAAGACACCGAGTTAGATCGTTCCAGGGCGGGGGCAAACCCACAAAGCCTTGACTGTGGTTTCAGGGTCTGAGGAGGGGACCAACCATATGAAGGGGTACCCCAGGCAGGGCCATGGCACCCTATCACCCTTCCAGCCCATACTTCCTTCTTCTCCACTGAGCACGGTGACCTTTGGGCCACTTGGAAAGGACTCCCTGCTCCTACCCCACCCCTCAGTGGTGGGGTGTGTACAAGAGGAGAAATTCTCTCTGTGCAACACTGCCAGGTGTTGGCCTGAGGTGTCCTTGCAGGGGGGGACCCCTTCTACCAAAGGGAGCTGGGTCTTCCAGGTTGTTGCTACCTCAAGTCTGATCAGCAGTGTTAATATCACTTGGGAGCAGCTCCTTTAAAAACAGACTCTCCTCACCCCTCCCACCCAAACATCCCAGGCATTTTAACAAGACCTGCAGGCGATCTGTATGACCGCTATAGCTTGAGAAGCAATGCCCTAGACCAATGGTTCTCAGTATTGTTTGGCTCAGTCACCAGGAGGGCTCATTAAAAACCCAGACGCAGGACCTCTCCCTCAGAGTTGCTGATTCAGGAGGTTAGAGTGGCTGAGACTTTGCATTTTTCATGGTGGAGCAGCTGCTGATCCAGAGACCACACCTAGCTGGTTCCCCAGCCTAATGGCACAATGGACACTCAAGGAATCATGTTTAAAAATACAGATTCCTGCCCAGCCAGTGTGGCTCAGTGGTTGGGCGTCAACCCATGCACCAAGAGGTTGCCAGTTCGATTCCAGGTCAGGACAAATGCCCAGGCTGTGGGCCTGATCCCCAGTGGGGGCCATGCAGGAGGCGGCCAATCAATGTTCTCTCTCATCGATGTTTGTATCTCTCTCTCTGTCTAACTCCCCCCCTCTAATATCAATAAAGAAAAAAAAATTTTTTTTAATAAATAAAAATACAGATTCCTGAGCTCCACTGGAGGAAATTCAGATTCAGAGATCTTATAATCTAGTAACAGGGTGGTTAGAGCAAAGTACATTTGTCTAGCACTTTACTGTTTACAAAACACTTTGACAATCTTTCATTTACTCTTTGCAGATGGAAAACTTCCTACAAAGGATGAGGCAGCTCAGGCTCTGAGAGGTTACAGGATTGTACTTCATGTTTTTTACACAGCAAGTCAGGATTTGAACCCAGGAATTCTGAAGTCACAACCTATGCTTTCCTGCCTCATTGCAACATGCATTACAAAATCATTTTAAAGACTGTTGAGTCCATTTCAAGTATTTTCAGTTTCACGATTGTAATTAAGTCCACTGTTCACAGGTTTTCCCGGAGGCGGTCTCCGGGTTCCCTGGAGCCGGTTAGTGAACAGATAAGCTGGTTTTGTACCGAGCAGCAATCCATGTTCATGCTGGCAGTGCCCTACCGTACTTAGAAGCATGCCAAATAAACTGAGCACACCTTCTCTGATCTTGCCTAGCCTTTCAATTTACCTTTTCAAACAGGTTTTGGTTTTTTTTTTTTAAGTAAAAAGACCCAACCTTTTCTTCAAAGGTCAAAATGATCACATTTAGATTTAGCTACGTCCGAATGAATGAGTTCACTGTGTGTACACATCCCCAGACCCCATCACTGCCATAATGCCCAGCAAAGCTTTTTCAGTCCAAGAAAAGGCATCTGCTTGCATTGTGAGTACTAGTTGTTGATGATGAGAAAAAAAAGAATCCCCCCCTCAAAAAAACAGTGTATGCCTCAGGCCATATCAATTGAAAAAAACACACAAAAAAACCTTCCCCTGAATCTGTCCTCAGATCCTTTTAAAAGTGCAAGTTGAGACGAGTTTCTCCAACCTGGCTGGAACTGAGAACAATGCCCTGTGGTTGTGGGTGTGGGAGTGGGTGTGGCTTGTCATCTGGCAGCTTTTGAACAGGTGTCAAAAAAAGGCCATTTTGAAATAAATGCTCCTCTTGCTTAAAAGAGAGCAGTGCCTCTGTCAGAAATGTCCAGAGTTCTCTTTGAAAGATAAAAAGGCGAGAACACCAACTTTGCAGCTCCCCTGCATCTGGGGAGCGGAGCTGGTACTCTCCCATTGACGGAGCACTCTCTCCTTGAAGTGTTTCTGGAAGCGTGGAGATCAAATTACTAAGCCATTTTCTGCCTCACAATTTCATAGTTGGGGTTTTTACCTTGTAAAACTTTCTTCTTCCGAAGTCTAGTACTACATTTATTTTTCCTCCCCCTACCCCCTGACAGGGGCGGGAATCAAGGTGTCATTCGCCATGGAATAAAGTGTGCCAAGGTGCCTGTGCATTAGATCGCATGTCATAACCAGGAAATATTTTTAGAAATAAAAAAAAATCTCCTGGGCGAACAGTGTCGATCTTGCTGTTTGGGGAAAAGTGGCTCATCAGAGTAAATGCCTCTTTCTCTGATGCCTTAAGTATCCTCCCTGCCTCAGATGAGCGGGTTATTAAGGTAATGTTACCCTTTATTGCTGAAATGCAGTGTAAATAGACACCCAGACTACAGACATTACCTGCTTTCAAACTGCAGAAATGAGACACTTTCTCTCACAATTTCCTTTTGCACCAAATAGCATACCCTATTTACTTGAGCGAATAGTCACCTTCTTATAATGACCACACCCATTTGCTCAGACAGGAAATGCTGGCGAAGAAAGTATAGCTATTATGTGGGCCAGTGTTTGAGTTTCTTCCTCCTCCTGTGTGTTCGGCTGTGTGCTCGCTGCCCTCTGTTCATTCGGTCACAAACAGGAAGGACTGCCTTTTCTCCCCTGAGCCCTCCCTGACAGGGGTCAGGGAGCTCCCAGTTCTGGGACAAAGTGCGCGTCTTGATTGGCAGGGAAAGCAGAGCGGCATCCCAGGAACCTCTGAGATGGAGGGAGGAGGCAGCCCTCCGGATTGCAGAGCAATTAGCTGATGGAGAAGGCACAACCTTGACAATGAGGAAATACATACACACACACACACACACACACATGCACACACACACATGCACACATACATACACATACACATGTGCCCATGCATATGCATATATACTTCCACTAAATATTATATATTCATAAATAAATAAAAATATTTGTCAGAACAGAAAAAAGGCATGGATGAAGAACACTGGGACTTGGAACTAAGAGCATAATTAGCATTAGTTGACCTAAATGATGGTGTTAGTGCTGGGGGAGGTCCTGAAGGAAAGGTGTGGCGGTGGTATGCCCTGAGTGCTTTATATTCGCCTAGGAAAGCCAGGCAGAAACTCCTCTTGCTTCTTCCGGACAGAAATGCCTCCATAACCGAAGCACAATCATTTTACCCAGCCCACTGTAACAGGATAAACAAGTTTGATGTGACTTCCAAATCTATTTTCTATTGTAAGTTCCGTTTATTGAATAAAATAGCAATTCAACATGTTTGCAAATCCTGGTGCTGTTGATGCCAGCGCTGGCAGACGTCCACGTGTTTACTGTGTGGCTCGCCCGGTTCGGCTCTGCTCTCTGCAGCGCATCAGTGTGGAATTCCAAGCAGCTGCAAGTAGTAAGTTGAAAGCGATCTTGGCTAATCTTTCATGGGGCTACGGGGCATGGTGGAAACTGGTTCCAGACAACGAAAGGTACTTACGTTTAGATGCAGGACCTGGAGCGGCTTCTGGATTCTTGCTGTTTGGACTGATGAAAAGTCAGCGCGAGACTGGGATGTGATTTTGCACATGTACCTTTAGTATCATCTAAACGTGAACCTGAATTTGATGTACCTTAGAAAATTCTTTCTTTTCAACATTTTTGGGGGGCCTGGTCCCCAGCCTGTGGGTGAAATGCACACAAGCAAAGATGTGGCCCGCTTGGGAAGGAAGGTGGGAAGGCTGGCGCTGCCTCCTCAAGCCCTTCCCCAGGATTCAAACGTTCTTCAGAGGATGTGTGGTAAGCGACATCACATGCAGAATTCACCTGCATGCATCCAGCCAGAGAAAAGCTACTCTTGGTTTTTCACTAAAAGTATGTTTTGAAGCTGTAGACGCGGAATCGAAGGCTTTCATGGTGGTCTACCAAGAAGGACAGGTAATTTGTGAACTGCCCTGCATGAGGACGTTCTAGGCCCACCATCAGCCTGTTTTGCAACGATCCCCAGCACCGTCTCACCCTGTCCTGCCTACAGCGCATGGAGGCCTAGCCTCCCATCAAGACAGGGATGGGGAGACCCTCTGCTGCAGCCTTTTGCCTGTGGCTGTGAGCACTGCCTTGACGATGGCTGTAAAATAGGAAACACAGAAGCAAATGAGTAGCCAGGCTGTCTGCTTGGTCCCTTCTGCCCTGGTCTTTGGCATTGAGGTAGGCCGAGCCCGTGTTCCAGCCGCCTAGCTGCTTGCTGCCAGTTCAGTTTCCCAGGACTTGGGTCTAATCCCAGTCTCACGCCTCACATGGGGCTGGCTGGTTCCCGTTAGCGTTTCGGTCTACCCCTAACAGTGAGCATCGCTGCTGCCAAGAACTCATGAAACCAGATTCCCACTTGGCCCCTTTCAATCAGACCCTGCTGTATCACTTCGCCTGCTTGGCAACAGACAGTGGTTGTGCCACGTCTCTTGGACTTGTCTATTGCTGCACAGGAAAGGTTGCGTCTGGTCCATATATTCTGATTCAAGTTACCCCGCCCCCCAGATTGTGGTGCAATTGCCTCTAATCTGGAAATCTAGGTAATGCTAACCTGCCCTCCCTTTCAGAATAGTTCCTTATAGCTATGACCTGTGCAAAACAAAACAGAGAAATCTTATCAGGTGAGGAGACTTTCAAATAATTTTATCTACCTTTCAAAGTCTTCCCAGCAAAGTTCCCAAGAACATTCTAGAAGATCATGTGTTTACATTTGCTCAGTGGCTTAGCTCAGGTTGGAGGTGATCTGATAGATTTATGACGGCCTTTTTCTGTTGATCTGGCTAGCTTTGACTGGCCCTCAGAAGAACGCTCTGCCCTGGAGCAGGCCCATCTGGTCAGACATAGTTACACAAACGGGTAGGGTCTCCCAAATGGTTCGGCAACTTACCGTACAGAAAAACAATCAGCCAAATCTTTCACTGGGCCTCAAAGTGTACTGCTATTTCAAAACTATTTTCATTGAGACCTTCTGCCTGAAGGAAAATACTTGTCCAATTTGTTCATTATGAAGTATTCGGCTAGTGACATTCAACACTTCACATTCAGACGATTTAAATTTATTAATGGAGTTTTAATCTTTTCAAACCCTTTTTTAAAAAGTCAGTAGTAATCTCTGTTAAATAAAATGTATACAGAAGCACAATTTATGAGTTGGTCATTATTCTTTCTTGCCATGGAAAATTAGCCAACAACTGTTCAGCAGACCCACACAACCAGCAATAGCTTTGAAATACAGTTAATAACAAACGTATTCATGATTTTTCACTATCTTGCTTATTTCCAATGAGAAGAATCAATATAAATGTCTCACATTAAGATTTGTTTGTTCATTTCTGGTCTGTGCAAAAGAAATAAAACAGTATTCCCAACACTTAATATTTAAATTGCTTTGTTCTCTTCAATCTAGTTTAGAAATAAATCACTGGTTCTGTTTTCATCCATTAATAAAGTTATTATCACTTCAAATCCTGTTTTGGCTAGATTGTGTATACAAATGAACACAGAATTCATTGAAAGTCTACTATGCACAAGTCACCAGGCTTAGTCAAGAGAACCCTAAAGGAGGGCTGTTCAAGACCTTTCTCTTAACTATGAGGACCTTTTTGTTACATTACAAGACCTTTCTCACCATAGGGACAGTAGATGAAATAGTGACTGTTGAGGCTGAGTTGCTGGTGGAAGGCCCAGGACCTGCCATGCACTATTCCCCCTCAGTTTGGGCTCAGGTGGAATCTCAAGGTCTCCCAAGGGTCACTTCAGAACACGTAGGCTACCGTGGAACACATGAAAACCAGAGCCTGATAGGCAAGGTGTAATTCACTTCAACCCTGGTTTTCTTTGGATAAAGAGAGGGGTCACCTTAACAGTAGTAACCCAAGTTTTACTGACTCTTCTTGCCATGTGCTCAATGAGAATCTTCTACCTATTTCAACAAGGTCCTACCCAGACTCCATAGAGATATCTCACATGTTCTTATGAACCATGACCATGTTATTATAATCAACACACAGATTCCCCCTGTTGCATCCCCTTTTCTCCATCCCCAACCCCATCCAATGTTCTTTGTTCACAAAGCCTTTTTCTTTTAATCCTCACCCGAGGATATTTTTTCCTTTTACCTTCAGATAGAGTGGGAGGGGGAGAGAGAGAGAGAGAGAGAGAGAGAGAGAGAGAGAGAGAGAGAAACATCGATGTGAGACACATCGACTGCCTCTCGCATGACCTTGACCAGAGCCAGGGACAAATCGCAACCGAGGTATGTGCCCTTGACCAGAATCCAACCAGTGACTCTTTGGTTCGTGGGCTGACGCTCTAACCACTGAGCCAAAACAGCTAGGGCTGTTCACAAAGCCTTTTGAAGGTACCTCCCCAGTGCCCCAACTTTTAGCCACAATAGTCAGAATTCCAACATCCAAGCCAAAGCAACTAAATCTAGGGGCCAAAGCTGCCAGTCCACGAGGGCCAGAGTGGTGCTATGTTCTGGCCCATCTGTCCAGCTGCTTGTGTCATGCTGGTCCCTTGAGGATGTAAAAATGCTACTCTTGCTTCAGGCCTCGCAGAGTCCTTCATGAAGACGAATCCTACAGCTTTGGCTCACAGATCCTTTCCTGTAGGGCTCAGACGCCAAGCTAAGGTACCAGGTAGGACACAAATCTCATGCTGGCCTCTCATTTCCACTCTCACCAGCGGTCCCTAAATCTCCCCCCTTCTCCTTCTGCCCCATAACACAAACTTGCAAATGGACTATTCTTGTCTACCCAGCAGTTTAGGCACATTCTCTGGTATGAACCTCAGTTTGGGCTCAAGGTGGAATTCATCTATTACTTTTAACCAAGTTTTATATGAGCTGTCCTGCTTTCTTTAGAACAACACCATGGACTTGTTCAAGCCAGGGCTCTGAGCCCAGCCCTGGGGGTACCGTGAGCTCAGGTGGAGAGACGGGCTCAGGACATAAGACGGTTTCAGGAAATGCATTAATCCCTTTGGCCCTTAGAATGAATGCGCTACCCAAAGGGCAGCTACTGTCTTGATTATATTTCCCGGAAAACTACGAAGAAAAACAAACAAACTAACAAACCACAAGAGCTGTTTCCTGGCTCCTCCAGCAACTCTAACTAGTTTCGAGTGGTTGTTTTTTATTATCTCCTCTTCGGGGAACAAATTAAAGTTGTGTGTTTATTTCTGCAACATTGAGCAACACAAAGAGAAAGCCTCCCGAAGGATGGTCCTGTTTCCCATCCAGATATTTGCCAACAACCACATGAAAAGGAAAAATAAATGTGAAGGCATTGTATTGTGCAATAGATTTGCCCTATAATATATACTGGCATTTCCATTTTAAATTCACTCAAGGTATGACCCTCCCAACCTCCCCCAAAAGTCACACACACCCCAAAAAAGACCTAGGTGATAAAGTGAACAAGAACTGTTTACCTAGTATATCTGTTGTGTAGATTTCCCATTTTGGGGTTTCTTAAAGTGGGGGCACATGTATAGTTTTTCCTGTTGTTTATGTGACTCGATTCAAATCTTAGGGACTTTTGTGATAACTTATACTCGACCAATGTCATAGTTTCTCCTGTCTCTCTGAGAGTATGGGTGATACAGACTGAACTGAGATATTATCACACACACTAGACTATTAGGGATAGATACCCTGGCCATGGCCTCCTTGCTGGGCCTAGCCTAGTCCTGGCCTTCATGCCCTGATACCCAGGCCATTTATACTTAGACTTCAGTCAGTGAGGGTCTCCTACTGAGCCCCGCTCCTGAGGTCTGGAGCAGGATTGCGTGAAGGAGTAAAAGGCAACAAATCTGGGCTATTGATATCACGGGTTGTGGAGCCTTTCTAGTTGCAGGTTCCTGCCCTATTTTTCCTGGTGGGTGGCCCCTGGGATTTCCAGGGGATTGTCCATAGCCCGGATGGTAACAGAAGCCACTTAGCCCAGGTTTCCCCAGAAGGAGACCCTGCTCCTGTCAGTGTGCACAGGCCAATCCCAGAGCTCAGGGCACGATCTCCTTGGGATGAAAGGGCTTTCTAAGAAGAGCATCGGAGCTCTGAAAGCAAGTCCCACTGGGCAGGAAGGACTTCAGTGTCAGTTTCCTAGGGTGGGAGGAAAAGTTGGAATGACCTTGAAAGTCCTTTTCAGCTCTACAACTTTGGTGTTAAGTGATCGCATCTGCCTTGGGAGGAGAGCGGGAGAAGAAATGCAGTGGCTCCTGGTCCCAAGTGAGAAAGTCCGGGACAGGACAGGGATGGATGCCAAGTATCTGTCAGTGTTTCTGCCATAGGTGAGGCTGCTTGACTCCTGGGCAGCTCCCGCCCTTCCTCCCTCAGCCCTCAGGGTCACCGCCACTGGTTGTTGTCTCTCTGGTATTTTCATGCTCATAGTTGACTTGAGGCATTTTCTCCAAGGATCAAAGTTTCTTCCTTTCCTCATTCTGCTCACCAGACTGGACAAGCTGCTCTGTTGTTTCTCTAGACACTGACTGCTAGGACTGGCTTTTAAGTTTCTGGCCCTGATGGGTATCTCCAGAGAAGTGCTGAGGGCACTACGAATGTATCTCTTGTCTGTCTTAGTTAGCTTGGGCTGCTATAACAAAATACCGAGGGAATTAAACAACAGACATTCATTTGTCACAGTTCTAGAGGCTGAGGTCTGAAATCAAGGTGCCAGCATGGCCGAGTTCTGGTGTGAACCCCATTTCTGGCTTGCAAACAGCTGTTTTCTTGCTGGGTCCTTAATGACAGAGAGGGTGCACTCTGGTCTCCTTCCTCTTATAAGGACCTTAATCATCATGGGGCTCTACCCTCATGACCTCATCTAAACCTAATTAACTCCCCTAAGGCCCCAAGTCCTAATACCATCACATTGGAGGTTAGGGTTTCAACATCTGAGCTTGGGGGCGGGGTGCACAAATACTGCCCCATAACACTGGCCCATAAGCTACACTCCACCACCGCAGGGGAGAGACACTGATACGGGACATCAGCAGAGAGAACACAATTCTAATAAAAGCCAGTGACAACCACACTCAGCACCTAGGATGGGGGAGACCTATTGGGTTTTTTCCCCCCTATTGGCTCTCCTTTGGGTCATACGGGAGACAGCTTTGGGCATCCTTTTTGAGGGCTTCCTAAGACTGGTTTCAGTTCCTTAGTCCAACATTTTCAGATTCTTCAGCAGTCTTTCTTCTGCCAATAGTGTTATCACGTCCTTGTGCTAAAGGGACTCTGTTCCAAGACGAGGAAGGGATGGGACAAAGGCAGTGATGGGAACTGAGAGATACACGTGCATTTGTTTCCTACCACTGCTGTAACAAATGATCCCAACCTTGGTGGCTTACAACAATAGAAATTTCTTCTCTCCCAGGTCTGGCAGTCAGAAGTCCAAAAATCAAGGTAAGGTGTTAGCAAAGTTGACTCCTGTGGGAGCTGTGAGGGAAAATCCATTCCATACTTCTCTCTAAGCTTCTGGTGGCTGCTGGCAATCCTTGGCATCGTTGGCTTGTAGATGAATCGCTCTAATCTCTGCCTCTTTCTTCATAGTACCTTCTTCTCTGTATGTCTTGTCCCTTAAGATGTCTATTAAGACATTTGTCATTGGATTCAGGGAGCACCCTAATTAAGGATAATCTATTCTCAAGATCCTTAATTACATCTGCAAAGACCCTTTTGCTAAATACGGTCACAATTACAGGTTCCAAGTAGATCTGGAAACCACCATTTAACCAATACAACATGTAAAGTAAAATCAAGTAAATCCAAATAAGAAAGGCAGCCAGCATCTTCATAACACTTGTAGGACAGATATGATAGACTGGAGTTGTGAGCTAGGAGTCAAGATATTGGATTAGAGTCTTAATTCTGTCAATAATAGTGAGTCTGTAATCTTTGGCAAGATACTCCCTTTTGTAGGCCTGATCTCTGCATCTCTAAAATGAGAAGATGGATTAAATGATCTCTTCCAGCACTGCTGATCTGACTGAGTATGAGTAGCCTTTCCCCTAACAGCTCTCACATGTGCTCATGTTCACGGACACACGCATGCAAAGCATACCCCACCCTGGGCAGATCAAGCCAGACAATTCCAGCCCCAATCGTGATTTCCACACTGAGTCTAGAATTTATTCTTTCTCATGTGGGGAGTCTGGAAGCTAGCTTCCATTGTGTTGTGTTTGACTTGGCTGGAGAAATAAATTTGGCAGTGCTTAAAAATGCCACACCTTTATAATTCTGAGTTTTTCCACAATCTTCTTGGGATACTGAATTTTGGAACACTTTCCTCTCTTATTTTCCAAATGAGTATTTCGGCCTTGGTCTTCAGCATGCCACTGCTCTTTGTGCCCCAGGAGTGGTCCACATCTCAGATGGTATGTCCTGGCCCTGGTAGATCACTTAAAGGGGGGATGATGGATACGGGAGGGAGGCTTGGAAATTTCACAGCATCGTTTTCTTCATGGAATTCCTGATGGTGTGATGACCAAGTACTGGAAAGTATATCACAACTCTACTCCAGAAAACATATGTGCATCTAATTTGGTGGATGACCTTATCATCCTGTACTTCTACATGTGAGGGCTGGGCAAAGGAAGGGTTAGTCATGGAACCATAGATCGAAGAGCTGGAGAAATTGTGTGCAATCTTTTCTATGTGTATGCATTTTTAGAAAATGTAAGTTCTGCGAGAGTACAGGGGTCTTCTCAGTCTTGTCCAGGGCTGTATCCTCAGCACCCAGCTCAGGGTAGGGCACATGGTAGACACTCATTAAATTTCTGATTATGAATGAAAATGAATGTATGGATCAGATTCTTACAGGAGTGCAAATCTCATGCAACATCCTCATTTCTGGTACATTTTCAGTAGGCAGAAATATCAGTAGGCGAACACTTTGCTAAATAATTGATGATGTAAAAATTATTAAAGGTATTAAGGGAATTCTGCTCCTATGAGCTCTGAGCTCCTCCATTAATAGGCTTTAAGAAAAATAACCCTCTAGTTACCTGTGTTGTAAATTTAGGTATTTGAAGTTGGTTATTCTTAAACTTCTGTCTTTGCCTCCACATCTCCCCGCTAAGCGTGCTTGCTCACACACACCCACGCACGCACGCATGCACGCACACAGCAGCTGGAGAAGGATGGTCTCTTTTTGTCCCCAGCTCCTCGCCTACAGAAACAAACAAGGTCTTGTGCTGCCATCCAGTGGAACCTTGTCATCCCTGCAGTTCTTCATAGCTTCTGAAGGAGCTGAGGGAAGGACTTGAGGTCTTCGGAAGATTGCCCACTTGCTCAAGACGTGAGACACCCGCCTTGGAAAGTGAGCCAGAGGAGAAAGGAAGGTGACCTTGAGGGAATGCCCACCTCTGGTCACTGCCCCACTTCCTCAGGGCTAAGTGGCCAAAGTCGAACCCTGACCCGCCTGAAGGAAGTGATGCCATGGCCTCCTTCTCAGAGATGCCTTTGACAAGGAGGGGAAGAGTGGGGAGAGTGGAATGAGTGCCAGGGTGAGACAGACGGTCCTTGTTTCTGGGAAAAGTCAGACTTTGAGAGACTTGTTTAGCAAAGATCACTTGCCTCACATTTGAACTCTCCCTTTGAGAGTTTCTTTAGAGAACAGTCTTTTAGGACTGAGAAACTGGATGACTGTGGAGGACGCAGAAAAGGATCAGCAGAGTCGTGAGCAGAGAACAGGGGCCCACGGAACCCAGCAACCGCTGAGCAACGGAGTCCGAGGAGGAGTCTGGACCGCAGCATTGAATGAGGCTCCCAGGAGGAGGCGCTCTGGAACCTTCCCACAGGCCCGAGCTTTCCAGATCCCGCAGTTCTGGGCTAGAGGAAGGAAAAGATCAGCACTGACCAGGCACACACGTCTTTGCGCAGTTTTATACACCATCTTGCAGGTACCCCAATGAATGGTACCGCTGTGTGACATCACCTTTCCTTCACCAACTTTATCAGTTATCATCTGAATAAAAATGTATCAGTGTGTACCACATTCAAAATTACCTTTACCCCTTCTGGTGCCTACAAAATTCTGCCTGTAAATTCTTAGGTTTCTCCACTTAAAACAAACAGAACCTGCCTGGCTGGTGTGGCTCGGTGGTTGAGCGATGACCCATGACCCATGCACTAAGAGGTCGCCGGTTCGATTCCTGGTCAGGGCACATGTCCATGTTGTGGGCCCAATCCCCAGTGGGGGGCATGCAGGAGGCAGCCAATCGATGTTCTCATTGATGTTTCTATCTCTCTCCTTCTCCCTTCCTTTCTTTCTAAAATCAATAAGGCGGGGGGTGAGGGGATTAAAAAGCAAAACAAAAACAAACAGAACTTGCCCTCCAGCCTGCTGTTCTGCCCCTCCACAGGCGCTTGCCCTGCCAGTGTCTCCAGTGAGCAGTTTATTCTGACCACTCCGCCCTCACCCCGTTCCCATCTGGCTCCTGTCCT
This sequence comes from Tadarida brasiliensis, assembly GCA_030848825.1. Lineage (NCBI taxonomy): Eukaryota > Metazoa > Chordata > Mammalia > Chiroptera > Molossidae > Tadarida > Tadarida brasiliensis. The sequence goes on from CM061275.1 coordinate 34,970,899, forward strand.
TACCTTTCCATGGAAACTGCCCTTTCAGAGATTGCTTACGAATTTCTCGTTGCCAAATCCAAAGGCTTCATTAATAATAAAATGTCCAGTTTGATATTTTATACAGTCACAGCCTTTGGTGTTCAAAGAGGTTACCTTATTTTCCTTGAATTGACCTCAGACCAGCAACTCAATCTCCAATGTCTGCTGGCAGCAGAAAATATGGCTTTCCTAATTCAAGACAAATTCAGCCAGTTCTGTTTTAAAACAGGATTAAAATCTGGTCTCTTTTCGGTAGCTATTCAGGAGCTTCTGCCTCCCTATGTCCTCTGCTTCTTTCCGTCTCTGTAGCTGCAGAGGACAGTGTCTGGAAGGTGGAGCTTATGCATCATCCCGGGGAGGAAAGCAGTGTCCACACCAGTCTCCACTGATGGGTGACTCTCCCCACATGGGCCCATTGTCCTGAGCCAGCATCCGTTCCTGAAGTCCAAGTTTTCACCATCATCTCCCCTTGCCTGCATGCTCATGGTCCAGACTCCAGCTCCTCCAGGTCAGTTTGGCTGATTCAGCACCTCTTACACATCCCTCTGGGTGGCCACAGTGACTTTTCAGATCTTCCCCCATTTTGCTAAGGTGCCTGGGGCTCTGTGTGGCTCCCCAAGCCATGGCTGCTCTCTTCTTTCAACACCATTCTGGATGTGACATTCTCCCTGCAGCTGTTCTTCTCCCTGGGTCATTAGAGGAGAGACACACATGCCCTCTGCTGTGGTGTCCCTGGTGATGTACAAATTTCATTGACTATGACTACACTAAGGAACACATTTTACATCATGGCTAAGGAGATATGATCAGTGCCAATGAAACAGTATTTACCATTTCTTTTAATGCTGGTTTTACGACCCACGGGTACATAGGTCTCAATCCACAGTTTGAAAAACACAGCCATCGTAGTGAGTTTCTATTATCCACTTCCCCTGGGGCTTGGTTCATAGGGTGGGTTCTGGGCTCCATACCAAAACTCAGGAAACAGTTCCACACTTGTCTTGTTCTTTCTCAAAATGGACAGCTTTCAAAGTTAAAGGAAGTCCCGCCTTTCAAGATGTTGTGTCTACTATGAATTTAAAATAAATCCAGACATTCAACAGACTTTTATTCTCAGTTTTATCTATTTTTTTGTCTGAGAACAATGTGTATAGCATATGACAGAATAGTAGAAGAAAGAGTAGTGGGTATAAAGAAGCACAAAGAAATAAAATCTCACAATATTTCCAAACATTGTATGTTCTATTGGTAATAATAATAATAGCTAACAATGATTAAGTGCGTATTATGGGTCAGGCACTGTGCTTAACATTTCCCATTTATTATTTCAGTTAATCCTCATAACATCTCCATGATAGGTACAAATATTATCCCTATTTTATAAAGAGGAAACAAAGGCTAATAAACACTTGACTCTGTCCCCTCCCTCCACATCTAAAGACCATGTCTCACGTCCATATCTTCCTTTTTGTGTACTCTAGCTCTATAAAATGAGGGATGGGGAGTAGACTGTCTCTTTCAGCTCCCAAAGAGCTCAACAACCTTGTCAAAGGCACAGCTGCTTTCTACTGAGTTGGAAAAGAAATGGTCTGTTGCAAGGCTGCAATTTGATCTGCCCATGGTCCCCCCTGCTGCTTTCAGTGACTCCTTCAGCCAGGACTCCATAAGCCCTAGAACTTAAGGTCACCCACAATCTTCTGGCCTAGAGGCATTGGGAGTCCTCCCTGGTTCTTAGCAACTTGCAGGCCCTTATAGGACATGCCTGTTGTAACTTCTCTTTATCTTTTCTAAATCCCACATCTATAAAAGGGAAAATGATGCCTGGATAATGCAAACAAAAGATAATTACAAACTATTGATCCCCCCCAATTTGATTTGTTCATTTATTCAGCAAATAGTTATTGAATCTGTACTAGGCACCATTCTGCATGCTACTGGTGATTCGGTGGCGAACAAGACAGATCAAACTCTTGCCTTTCTGGAGTTTATATCCTATAGGGGCTGGTTTCACCGCAGACACTGATGGGTGCTTTTCAACCTTCTTTTAATTACACCACCCAGTAACAAATACTTTATGCACAACAATGAAGGGCATTCTTTCTCCCCCTCTCCTGCCCCACACAGCCAAATCAAAAGTTTTGTAGAACAACACTTACTCTTATTATGTATTTTTAAAAACCCACAAAATTATTAATTTATTTTTATTATTAATTATTCATCTTGTTTATACTTGAATGAAGCATAGGAAAATTCCCAGATAAGCAATACAAAAGCAAGAGTTGGGCAAGATATTATTTTATGTACTAGGTGTGCTCGTCCCCCTCTCAGTTTATTCTGGTCCAGAACACACAAGAACAGTATTTCATATATCAACTTATGTGACTGTTTCTCTACTTTGTTTTAAAGGTTGAAATCCTGGTTCATACAAATAGGTTATTGTGAATGGTAATGATATCAATGCATTCTTTTTACCTAGCAATGGAAATTCTTCGTGAATCTTACCCTAAATGATGCTGACGTTACTGTTTTGTGATCATTCTTGAGTGCAGATGAAGAACTGAGCTATAATAATTCATTTGTCTCTTTTGAGCACCAAGTTTAGGTCAATTATTGATTCAGAGTTTCAAAAAGAAAAAAATGTTTAATCTGAAAAATTTCCCTAGTCTTTATAATTTCTCTTCTGGAAAATAGTGGTTACAAGTTTGAAACTGAGAAGTGACATGTAACAACATCCCTAATTTTAGTTCAGTCCCTGTCTTTACTAATGTCCTCTTCAGTATGTCACAACGATATTGGGAGCAAACAGCAGCCAGGGTGATTGCTGTTGAGTCTTCACTTGCCATAACAAAGGGCCTTTTGAGATCCTGATATGTGGACCTTGCTGAATTATACGTTGTTTTCTCCTCCAAGTTATACATTTAAATTCATTAAAAATATCAATATCATCAGTTAAATATACTAATTTTAAATCCCAAACATCATCTTTGAAAATGAGATTGCTAGAAAAATGTGACTGACGTTTCTGAGTTTATTCACCTGCTCAATACCTTCCCTTGGTGCCCTCAGGACAATCCATGAAGTTCAGTACATTCAGCAGGAGGGTCTGGTTAGTTCCAATCTGAGCAAAACACATCAATATGTTGGCTAGTCAATGAGCACTCTTCAATAAATTTAACAACCTTCATCATGTTGTTGCTTTTAAAACACTTCAATGATATACAGCAGAATTATTTCTAGAGATGCCAAGTAGAATTCTTATTGATGATAATGTCTAGGCATAAGTGTTGTTAGTAGCTTTTAACAATATTTTAACAGCTTTGCTGTGTTTTCTAGCCATATCTGCTGGCTCCAATACTCATAATTCCTTTATTATTTTTCCAGTTTAATATATATTCACCAATGAGGCATTTTTCTAGTTTTGTAAATATATCTGGTCAAATGCGTGCAAAGTTACACACACACACCCCTTGTCATCTTGAATAGACTAGAATTGTTGAATAACTCACAGCACCCATGCTCTTTTTGGGATGGGTCTCCAGCTCTCCACCTAGGAAGCATGGCTCTGGCAGGTTCTGCAGTAATGCAGATTTTACTAGAACTAGTGTAAATTTGAATTTATCAGCTGATTAAGCCTTAAAAATCATATGCATGATGTCTTTTCATATTAGAAGAGTATTTTTCAACATCCGTGTGAGCCATTTTCTCTTTTGCCGGACCATATGCAACTAAATTTCATTAACATTCTGTAGAGTAATAAAGAAATTGTGCTAATAATTTTTTGTCCTTTGTTTTTACTTAAAAATGTTTGTTGACAAGTCCAGCATGCTGTTTCTAAGTGTCCTATTAGTTTTGAAGGTGTCGGTACAATTAATATATTAGAGTTTGTCACTTTGGTTGGATTTTACACAGAGAAAATGTATTTTAGATAATCTGCCTTATGATGTCCTGCATTCTCTTTTTAGAATGTGCCTCATTCTATATGAATTTGAAGCTTACTCTTAGAGTCACTATTTTTCTCAGCATTGCCTCTATTTACAGTTCTAAATAAATGGAGCTTGAACTTGGGCATTTCTCTAACTTTCACTTCATCATTCTTTTCTAATAGTAAGGAGAAATCTCATTAAAGGAAAATTCATGCTAATGTAATTAGATGTATATTTGATGCAAACCTGAAATATATCCCACTTGATAAGGTCCTTTTAGAAAAAGGTTTTAAAATAAAAGCTGAATAATGTTAATATAAAATATAGACTCTGTTAATTGTCCTGTAATGGTGATGGTCATATTCACATCATATATCAGAAAATCAAATGAGGTGCCTGTTAGCAGAAGATAGAATTACTTGCATTAGTCAACTGATATTCATCATAGCCTTCTATTAGCTCTTTTAATGCCATTTATGGCAAATGGATGCAGTATTTTTGACAACGTTCAAACTAAAACTCCAACGTTCTTACTAAAACTCCTGTGATGTGTTCTCATAATTTCTATTCTTCTATTCTGCTCTGCTCTGTTCTGTTCTGTTCGATTCTATTCTCTAGTCTCCTCTACTCTAGTTTTTGTTTAAAAAATTCAGTTGGGTTGTGAGTCATTAGCTTTATTTTATAATATATTGTGTCTTACAAGTAGATCGAATAATGCCGACATAGATAATAAATATACAAATATGTATTCGTTCAGAGAGTGGCAGTGCTATAGAGAAGTGTAAATGAACAATGGGATGGAACAAAGAGGTGACTGGGCAGAGGTTAATTCTGCCGGGGTGGTTAGGGAAGGCTAGTTGGAGGAAGTGACAATGAATTGTGCTCTGCATAGTTTAGGCCACTGATATGAATCTGTTCTTTAGTATTTGTAGGTAGTTTGAACTATATTATTTGAAATGTGTGTATAATTTGCTAGCTGTTTTGTGTTTATTTGGTGAATCCCCAGCTAGACGGCACTTCCTGCAAGAAAAGTCTTTTTTTCACTTGAAACAAAACTCTCCCCCAGCACTCAGTTGTATGCCGTGTGTAAAGTGGATGCTGATCAAATGCTAGTTCAATGTTAACCGCTGAGAATCACCATACACCAGGGTCTACATTCTCATAGGTGGAGCAGACGAGAGCCTGTGCCAGGTGGTGAGGGTTGGGAAGGCCCTTGAATCATTCGGAATAGCTCCCCATTATTGCCTGTGCCTGAAATATCATAATTAGGAATTCACTCCTTTAAGTCTTTATCAATTAAGTCTTAACAACCATTTGTGCTTTGGTTGAATGAGTATAATTTCTATGACTGAGTCATGGTTGAATTTACAAAGAAGAGTTGGCCTGGTTAATCCCTCCTAAGCACCAGTCCTGCAGTCTGGAGAGTGGCTACCGGGTGCTCAGGGCTGCCTGTCTGGACAGGAGGCCCCGCTGGGACACTCCGGCTCCACTAACTGAGAGGGCCAGAGGAAAACATGCCCAGGGCAGGCACCTGATTAATGACTTAGGATTAAAATAATGATATAGAGAGTGACTGACCATTAATTACTCACATTTACATACTAATTTTCATTTTTTGCTTTTAAAGAAATACAATACCAAGGCACAAATTGGTTTCCTCTTTTAAACCTCAATTATCATCAATTTTGCTCAATTTACTCTAGCCTTGATTTGCTTCTCAACTCCACAGAGGATTCTCTCTGGTTTTACGTATAGGGTCAGAACAGAAGCCTTCCACAGCAAGGCAGCTCTGGCTACATGTGGCTCTGGGGCTGGCACTCTGGGTCCAAGTCAGAAAGTCCCAGAGGCCTGATAGTTCTGTCCTAAGACAGACACAGATCTTTGAAAGCCAGATATTTCTGCCTATGTGTGAAGCATTGAAGAGGAGGGGACCCTCCTCATGTCTTCCCCCCACCAAAAGAACCCCCCAACTTTTCTGCTGGCGTTTAGACTCTGACATTGGTTTTCTCCTATTATCTTACCTCTCATTACCAACTGAGGCTCCCACCATCCATTCCTTCCACTCCAAACCCTGGCCTTTAAAAGATGTCTATGCTTTTCAACAAATGCTTTAGAGAAAACTGGATATCCACATGCAAAAAGAATGAATCTGGACCCTTACCTTACACCATATACAAAATTAACTCACAATGTATCAAACACCTAAAACCACAAAGCTCTCAGAAGAAAATATGGGGGAAAACCTTCATGACATTGGGGTTGGCAATGATTTCTTGTCTATAACACCAAACATAAAAGAAAAAAAAACAGATAAACTGGATTTCATCAAAATTAAAAACTTCTGTGCATCAAAGGGCAAATCAACATAGTGAAAGGACAACTAAGCAAGGGGGAAAATATTTTTGAGTCATATATCTGCTAAGGCGTTAATATGCGGAACTCCTACAACTCAACAACAAAAGAGACAAACAACCTGCTTAAAAAATGGGCAAAGGGTTTGAACAGACACTTCTCCAAAGAACACATGTAAATGGTCAATAAGCACATGAAAACACAGTCAACATCACTAATCATTAGAGAAATGCAAATCAAAATCACATTGAGTTATCATCTCACACCTATTAGGATGGTTACTATAAAAAAAAATAAACAAAACCCCAAATAAGTTTGGTAAGGATGTGGACAAAATGGAATGCTTGTGCACTGTTGGTGGGAATTTAACATGGTGCAACTGCTATGGAAAACAGTATAAATGGTTCCTCAAAAAATTAAAAAATACAATCACTATGTGATCCAGCAATTCCACCTCTTGGTATATACCTGAAAGATTTGGAAGCAGAGTCTCAAAGAAATATTTGTATACCCAGGTTCATAGCAGCATTACTCATACAGACACACTGTAGATGTAACCCAAGTGCCCAGTGATGGATGAATGTATTAAAAATGTAGTATATACAGCCTGGCCAGTGTGGCTCAGAGGATTGAGCATCTTCCCATGGACTGAGAGGTCCTGGTTCCATTCCTGGTCAGGGCACCTGCCTGGGTTGCAGGCTTGATCTCCAGTAGGGGGCGTGTAGGAGGCAGCTGATTTTTGTTTCTCTCTTACATCAATGTTTTTATCTCTCTCACCCTTCCTCTCTAAAAAGTCAATAAAAGTATACTTAAAAAAGAAAAATAAATAAATAAATAAATAAATAAATGTAGTATATACTGTCAGCCCTCTGTATCTGCAGGTTCCCCACCCTCAGATTCAACCAATCGCAGATGGAAACTATTTGAAAAAACAAGTTACGTTGTTGCTGACGTGTACTATACAGTTAGGCCTATTCGTTGTTCATCTGAAATTCAATTTCACTTGGGCATCTGGTATTTTTATTTGCTAAACCTAGCACTTCTACTTGGGGCTAGTTTATTAACATCTGCTTTCTGAGCATCATCCTGCACTAGGTGTTGGGGGGTGGAGCTGAAAGAAAAGATAGTTCCAGTCCTCAGAGAGTTTATAGTCTGGTTTCCCGGAGAAATCTGCAACCACAAAAAGAATCTCCTGGACTACCTCAATGAGTGCTGGATTAAATTTAGAGCACAGCCTCTGTTTTCCTGCTGCCTAAGGCAGTTATGACATTGGCCTGCCTTAGGTCACTTGAGAACCTCCTCCCCTGGGGAGTCTGATTTCTTTGGTTTGGAGAGACACCCAGATGCCTGTGGTTTTAACAAGAGCCCAGGTGATTTTCCTGCTCAGGTACGTCTGTGGCACTCTGGCAGGTGTGGCGTTGGAGACCTCTGACAACACTGGGCATAAAGTCCCTTTCCCAATTACATCCCATTGAGGCAGCTTCAGACCTCCACTCCCGCAGAACTCATTCGAAATCACTGGTATACATTTCGCAGTGGTGATACTCTTTGCGAGTTGTTTTACAGTTCATCAAGTGCATGCCATTTGCTCTCCACTCTAATCCGCGAGGAAAGCAGGGAAGCTTATTTCTGCTTTACTGAGGGCAGGGAGGCTCCCAGGAGCTAAGTGGCCAGCCCGGGGAGCACCCAAGGCTGCAAAGCCCACCCTCTTTCCACTCCACCAAGCTACCTCCTTTTGCCTACGAAACGTACGTGGGGACCGCTGGGGTGGGATTTAGAGTTCACCTCGAGTTTCAGGTGACTTCCGCCCCCAAACCCGCCCGCAGCCCCCGGCCTGCAATTAACCAGCGGGTGGGGGAGGGGTCCGCGCAGAGCCCGGAGCCCAGTGTGAGCGAGGCCTGGGGTCCCCTCGGGAGGACGCGGGGCACACGCAGGGCAGACAGGCGGCGGGTCCCCGCCAGCGCGGCCTGCTCGCCACCGCTCCGGAGCGCCGCCTGCTCGCGAGCCGGGCGCCCGGGAGCCGGGGGCGCGCGGGCACGACGGCGGGGACGTGCCCCGAGCACGCGCGGGGCTGCCCCAACGGCCGCGCCGGGGACGAGGGCGGCTGCCCGGGAGGCGCCGCGGCCGGGACTCGGAAGTGCGGAGCGGGGTGTTGGGAACTCGGGCGCGCGTGCACGCCGCCGCCGCCGCCGCCCGGGCCAGCCCGGAGGTGGGTAGCTGGTGACCGCAGCGGGTCCCGGGGACGTTTTAGGTGACTCTTTTTGCTTCGATTGACTGGGTGGAGAAAAAAGAAATTCACAAGACGCTTCGCGTTCCCTACCCCGGCTCCTGCGTGCGCGCCCGAGGGCGGGACGGAGGAAACGCCTGGTCCCGCCGTGGAGACAAAGGCGCGGGGACCGTGACCGTGCGCCCGGCCGAGGCTGGGCTCCCACGGGCCGGAGTCCACGCACGCCCCTGCCAGAGCCCCCTCTCCTTGGCTCTGCCCCGCGATTTCCGGGAATTGCGGGGAATTGCGGACTCTGGTCCCCTTGGCAGTATTAGAAGTGCCCCTGCCTGATTGCTGCGGCTCCGGTGACCCCCAAAGTCTGAGATGTATTTTGCTTTCTACTCTCAGTGTCCCTCTTTTCTTCTAAATCCAGCCTTTAGATGGCACTGGTCTTTACGTGGAAAAGGCCTCCTCCCGGCAATCCCTCCCAAAGCGGGCGGGAGGGATACTGGGGTGGCATTGGTGTTACATGTGCTGCGTCCTTGGTTCATGGCGCTTGGGTCAGGGCAGTCAGACTAGTGGTTGAGCACCCTCGCTGGTTTGCATTATAGGGGTGTGAGACGCATTGTTTGCTTTCTATTTTGTATCATTCATTCATTCATTCGCAGAACTAAGTGTTTGCTTCTGTATTGTAAATACTGTGGAAACAACAGGGCACAGAGGGAAGGCTTCACAGCGGAGAGGGTACTTTTTATACTGGAATTTGAAGAATAAGTATGATTTTTTCCCCTTCCATTCTTTATGTTCCAGCTTTCCTGTATTTTTTCTCTCTCCTTGATCTGTGGCAAGTGATTAAGTGTGATCAAGTGCTAGGTAAGGACAGTCTTGACCTAAAAGATTCAACTAATATTAACAGGGTGATGTGCTTGTCAGATGCTTTAAATTCACTGTTTCTAAACCTTCTGGTAACTGGGGAGGATAGGTAGTATTGTCCTTTTTTATTTTATTTTATTTTTTTTTACAGAAGAATAAAGAAAGGCTTTGAGGAGATGCCAAAGCCACAAACTAGTAAATGTTGGGAGTACTCCTTTTTTTGGAGTAAAGCCTGTGCTTTACCTACTGTTTCCTTTGCTCCCTCCTTGGGAGAAGGTTAAATAGACTAACTTACATTTAAGGTCAAATCTCTGGAGAGAGCAGTAATTTTTATAGGTGGCTAGATGTTGGTGGGAACTCTGCAGGTAACATCAGGAACTAGCCAGGGTGGGCCTTACCTGTGTGTCTCCTAATCCCAGTACAGGGCCTGGCCAAGGGGAAGTGCTCCTGAATTGTTGCATTGGAATTCCCTGGTCTGGATGAAGTCCTTGAGTTCTTGTAGGGGTTCTTTGCCGTGTGTGTGTGTGTGTGTGTGTGTGTGTGTGTGTGTGTGTGTGTCATGGACCTCTTTGGAATCTGGGGAAGCCAGTTTTTAAAAGGCATTAAAAATCTTCATAGGGAAACTTGAATGACCATAATAAGCCAGAGTTATATAACATTTTAGTTTGGACTTCAAGAAAGAGACAAATAATTATCAGCATTACCATGGTAAAGTAAATTGTTCTTAGGCATCATATGTATCAATTACAATTGAGAGGCAAATGACCAACTTGATGATGAATAGGTATAAATAACCTGTTTAACTTGTGTTCTGCTTATTAGTATGTCTGATCGTATATAAATGCATCCTGGGTTCTGAAATAAACGGCCCTACTTTCTTCTCCACGCATAGGTCCCAACTCATTTTTCAAAGTTTATTATTACATCTCAAATATGCCTGGTCTAATTCGTTATATAAATGAGGCCTAACTGGTAAAGTACATTTAAGCAATCTTCTTTGAAGGTAATATTTTCCAAAGAGTTAGTGTAAAATATAATCTTTTGTTGTTGTTCATCCTCACCTGAAGATATTCTTCCATTGACAGAGTGGAAAGGAGGCAGGGAGAGAGAGAATCATTGATGTGAGAGAGACACATGGATTGGTTGCCTCCTACATGACCCCGACTGGGTCTGGGGATTGAACTAGCAACCCAGATACTTACCCTTGACTGGGAATCGAACCTGCCACCCTTTGGTCTGTGGGCCAGTGCTCTAACCGCTGAGCTGGACAGGGCAGTCACCAAGAAAAACATTATTTAAATTTTGCTAAGTTTCCACATATACCTCAGCCAACCTGTCACAGTAAAGTGTATTATAGTATTAAAAAATAGCCCAGCCAGAGAGGCTCAGTTGGTTGAGTGTCATCCTGTGCACCGAAAGGTTGCCGGTTTGATTCCTGGTCAGGGTACATGTCTGGGTTGCAGGTTCCGTCCCCAGTCAGGGTGCTTCTGGAAGGCAATTGGTCAATATTTCTCTCTCACATTGATGTTTCTCTCTCCCTCTCTCTAAGCATGTCCTCTGTTGAGGTTCAAAAAATAAATAAATATTCAGCGGATTAAAATTATATTGAAACAAACATCAAAATGATGCAAAAACTCAAATTTGTAATAGAGTATTTTGTTTCTTTATTAATGCATTAAGTAACAAAATTCAGCACTGTATGAAATAACTGTCATAATTGCAGAGTATTGATGCCCATGTAAATGATATTTGCAACAGCTGCACTGTGATATGAAAATGTCTGTGACTCTTATTGGCGACAGTGTCACCAGAATTGCTCTTACTGGTATGGTTTGTTGTCCACATTTATAACCAAATGAAATCCTGCATTTCAGTTAGAGTTTCGTGAAAATAAAGATGTCTGCGAAACAATTTTAAGTTCGTGGCCCCCTGGATTCTCCCTCCGGACACCTTGGAGGGTATCCTGGGTCGCACACCCTGCTTAGCGGTTGCTTTCCTTCTGAGTTCTTGCTGGCCACCCTGGGTCATTACTGATAGCTGTTTCCTTCTCCCTCAGTGAGTGCTCAGGTTCACAGTGTTTCTGGTGGTGAGAGCTGCTGAGAGGGAGCTGCTGGGTTGTTTACATCCTCTGCCTTCTGTGGGTATTTCTGCTGGAGAATATTCCTGTGGGCCTGGAGGTTTGTCATATAGCGCATGGCACGACAGCCTTTTTATTTTTTTTAAGAGGAAATGAACCTTAATGGTGTATGTTAATACCAATGTCAGGGAAGAAAAAGGACTTATCACTAGATATCCCACAGACATTTAAAAAATATATAAAAAATCTTAAGATGTTCTTCTGAACAATGTTATGGTAATACATTTGAAAATTCATATAATATGGATAAGCTTTTTTAATAAAATGCCTCACCTAAGACATAAGAACTAGAAAATCTGCATAGTTCTATATCTATTCAAGAAGTTAAATTTGTAGTTAAAAAACATTTCTATGGCACAATTTCCAGGCCCACATGGCTTCACTTGTAAAATATTACAAACACTTTTTAAAAATGAAAGAATAAAAAGGGCCAGCATAACCTTGTTACCAAAGCCTGATAAGGATTTTACAAGAAAATGATAGGCCCAACTCTCACAAAAAGATGCAAAAGTCTTAAAATGATGTATTGGTAAGTGAAATCTAACAATGTATGAAAAGGATATTAAACCATGACCAGGTTGGATTTATTCCAGGAATGTAAATTAACATTAGAAAACCAATAAATGTACTTTAACCACATACACAGAATAAAGGAGAAAGTTATTTGATAAAATTCAGCACCCATTCATAGTAACAATTCTTTGCAAGCTAAAACATTCAGAGAATTTGAAGATAAAAAATAATGGAGGGTACGTCATTGCTCCATGACTAAATCTCTAGATTTAGTACGGTCCCAATCAAAATCCAGCAGATTTTTTCCCCAAAAAGAGGCATTGATGCCAATTTGAAAATTTATTTAGAAATTCCAGACAATCTAAGAAAAGAGAGCAAAGTTGAATCACTTAAGTCACTAGATTAATATGTAGTATGTAAGTATGGTATTGGCACAATGCTAGACAGACGATAGGACTGAGCAGAGAATCCATAAACAGGCTCACACATATAACAGGTGACGGCACAGTGCAGGGAGAAAGGACAGCCTCTTCAGTAAATGGTGCTGGCCAATTGGATATCCATACGGACAAAATGAGTCTTGATCATCCAAATACGAAAATTAATCAAGATAAACAACCATCCAGCTAAATGTCAGAGCTACAGCACTAAAGCTTCTGGAAGAAAGAAAAATGTCCTTATGACCAAGGTACAGTCAAGGTTTATTGAATGGGACACAAAAAACACTAATTATAAAGGGAAATATTGGTCATCTAAAGATTCCATAAAGAGGGCGAGAAAGCAAGCTACAGAATATAACACATATATCCAATAAAGAACTCACACCCAGAATGTAGAAACAACTTCCACATTATGAAAAAGATGCACAGCCAGATGGAAAAGTGGCAAGTCACTTCAGAAAAGAGGATCTCCAGATTCCCAAGAAACACATGAAAAGGTGGTCAACCTCATTAGTAATTAGGGAAATGCAAATTAAAACTGGAGTGGGATATCAGTATACACTCACCAGAGGGGCCAAAATGAAAGAGACTGTCGATGCTAAGTGCTGACTAGGATATGGACAGACTGGAACTCTCGTTGCTGATGGGTATGAAAATTAGTATAACTGTTTGCAAACTGCGCTGTCACTTACTGAAGCTGGACATCCACATCTGTGACCCAGCCACTCCACTCCTAGATAAACACTCAACAGGAAGGCATACACATGGCACCAAACGTCATGCAAAAGAATATGCAGAGCAGATTATTCATAATGGCCCCAAGTTGGAACAACCCACGTGGTCATCAATAGTAGAATGGATGGAGGCATAAGTAAATTGTTTATGCAATGGAATACTCTGCAGTAACGAGAGTGAACAAATCATTGCCTCCCACACAACGTGGATGAAGCCCAGCAACGCAAAGCTGAGTGAAAAGAAGGCAGACACAGCAGAGGAAGTTCTATGTGATTCCATTTATGTGAAGTTCAAAAATGGGCAAAATGAAGTAAACTAAAGGGATAGATGTCAGGCTAGTGGTCAGGACTTCAAGGAAAGGACAGAAGGGGCTGCTGAAGCATTTAATTTTTTATCGGAGGGGTAATTGCTAGTCAGTCTGCTTTTTGAAAACCTTACACTTCTTTCTTTAAGTATATTTTGATACAAACTTTACTGAAACTATTATAAAATATTTGGTTCATTCAGATGCCCCTAATCCGGGGAGTGTAAGATATGATGGGCAGAGTTCTTGGTGATTAAAAAGGTTGCAAATAGATTGAGAATTTTTCAGGGGAAAGAATACAATATCACAGCAGTAGCTTTTCTGACTTAGGGATTTATAAAACTGACTCCTTTCTGCCAATCTCTCACAGCCAACATCTGGCTGAAGGGCAGTTCATATAAAAAGACTTAGAGTTATGTTTGACATTAAGATTAATATCAGCGTGAGGTAAAAGCCAAAAAAAAAAACTGCTCAGGTGAGAACTGAATACAAAACTTTGTTTTCAGATTTAATTTTCATGCTATTTAACTTTATAACAGTTGGATTAAAATAGTCTGATGTTTTATATCAATCCTCTTCAGTTAGGGACTTGCCTCCCACTAGGCAGGGATGGTGTATTAGTTTCCTGTTGCTTCCTGACAAAGGACACACACTTAGTGGCTCAGAGCAGCACACATGTATCTTGCAGCCCTGGAGGTGAGAAGTCCGAAGTGGGTCTGCAGGGTGCCTTCCTTCTGGACGCTGGGGGACGATCTGTTTTGTTGTTGCTTTCTGATGCCTCCTACATTCCTTTGTTCCTGGTCCCTTCCTCCATCCTCAGAGCCCGTCATAACCTCTGCTCCCATTGAGATGTCTTGTCTTCTCTGTCTCTGACCCTTCTGCCTCCCTCCAGAAGGATCCTTGTGACTACATTGGGCCCACGTGGATAATTGGGGATAATGTCTCCATCTCAGGATCTTTAACTTAATCACATCTGCAAAGTCCCTTTGCTGTGTATGGTAATATATTTCCAGGTTCCGGGGTTAGCACATGGAAATTTCTGGGGAGCCATATTTGGGAGAATCTCACAGGTGGGATTTTTATATTTTATCTTCACAAATAGCACAGTTCCTGATTCTCAGTAAGAGCTCATTGACATTTGCTGAAGAAGTGAGTGTGAGGTTTTATTATTTGAAGTATAGTTTCTGAAAAAAGAGAAGTGAATTCTTCTCCGACTCTCACTCCACATCTGGGCTCAGCTCTGGGTACCTGTATGATGAAGGGAGAGCTGACGGAATATTCGGTAAAGGGCCTGGGGACCAAGTCATTGAAAAAATGGTTGAAGGAGTCATGGATGTTTGTCCTGGAAGAGGGCTTGGGATGGAGTGGGTGGCATTGATTATCTTTAACTATTTGAGGGAGCATTATTAAGCTGTTTGAGTATAATAACGATAATATTTAAAACAACAAGAACAAGTGTTTCATAGCTTTCTCTGCCCAAGGCACGGTTCCATTATTTTGTAAACTCATTAATTCTCACAGCAACCCTCTGAGAGTTGCTATTTTCTCTATTTTACAGATAAGGAAAACGAGGCACAGAGAGGTCATGCAACTTGTCCTAGGTCACACAGCTACAAAGTAGCAAAGCTAGGATTCAAACTGTGGCATTCTGCCTCTAGCATCATAATCTAAACCATCACATTATCCTGCCTCATGCCTTCAGTTCCAGAACGTACAATGGGAACTAGTGGCAGAAGGTTTTTTAAAAATAGAGGGCCAGATTTGGACTTGGTTTAAGGAAAAAACAGGATAACAATCAGAACTGCTTAGCAACAGTTTCCCTGTCTTGTAATGTTACTGGAAATGATCCAGTAGGTTATTGTAAAAGGAATTCCCAAACCGGCTGGAGATTAGACCAGATGACGATAAGGTCCCCACTGATTTTGAAATTCTGATTTGGGAGCATAATTACTTTTTCATTCTCTCTCTCTTTCTCTCAGCCTTTTGACCTTTTATGTAATAAAGATCCATTGTGAAATGTAGTTTATCCACTAACTTTCCAGCTTTTATTTATTAGGAACTCGACATCCTGGTGTGGTGGGCCACGTCCCCGCCCCTCTTAGAGGGCCATTGTTGCTCCGCCCATAAAGAGGTGGGACCTGTTCTCTCCTCCCTCTTGAATCTGGGCTGGCCTTTTTGTTGCTTTGACCAATAAATGTTCTGTGAATTCTGAAGCCTGGTCCTACGTGACCTTTTGCCTTTTTCTTCTGGAGCCCTGAAGCTGCCATGCTGTGAAGGGTCTAGCCCCCCGGAGGATGAGTGCCCACATGGAGACGCGAGACACAGCTGGCATCAACTGCCAGACATGTGCGTGAGGTCATCTTGTCCCCCACCCCAGTCCCCTTGGAGCCATGTCGTGAGCTACTCATATGAGTGATGCCAGGTGAGGTCAGCAGAGTGACTGCCTAGATTGCCATCACACAGGATCGTGAGGAAGCATACATCGTTGTTTTCAGCCCCTGTGTTGGGATGGCTTAGTATGCAGTGATATATAATATGACATTTCGGTGCATATTTGGAAGTAATGGTATGTATTCTAAAATATTCTGTAATTCAACTTTTTGCCCAGTTCAGCAGACCTCCTCCAGTCTGTCTATTCATTCTGGGTTTGGAGAAGTGTTTCCCCTTAGTATTATGTGGGTAGAAGAATAAGACTCTTTATAAGACCCTTTAACAGGGTTTGGAGAAAACTGGGATGTTCGAAGATAGGATGAGTCTAGACTTGGGTTTTCTGGGAAAAGTCATGTAATTTATATTTTGCAGAATAAGTTTCTGTTTCATTAATTTGGACCCTGGAAAAGAGCAAAAGTCTCATTTTTTTTTCAGATGTGCTAGAATATTGCCCTCCTATTTCATTTTCTCCAAGGCTGCTGTCGTTTCAGTGGGCACGCGCTCCTCTGCTTTTATTACTTCGTGGTTCCCAGCATGCTTATTTGGTCCTGAATTTAGAACTGTTTTAATTTTACTCAGCCCTGATCTCTGTGGAACTGCTGACTCTCCTCTCCTATATCCGAACTAAAGTGGTTTGGTTTAGTTTGTGTTCAGTAAATCTTTTAAGGAACGTATGAGTTAGGTGTTTCTTGTGTATTTTGATTACATCTAGTTGATTTTCAAATTTTCTTTGCTTCCTAGGGGGTATCTAAATTATACATAACTTAAATTATTTTGTGTTTATGTAGCTTATATTACCTTCTAACTTCTGATGGATTGATTTCATCATAGATGTTGAAAAAAAAAATGAACCTGATGCACTCTGTAAGAATAGGGAGGTGGCCGAGGGAAGGCCCGGAGTTGGACTTGGTGGGGATGAATCTCTGCTCAGCTGCTTACTAGCTGTGTGATTTGGGGCAGGTTTCTTGACCTTTCTGGGCCTGGGGTTTCTCTTGTATTAAATGAGGATACCAGAATGACCAAACTCAAAGAGTTGTTATAAAGATTAAGTGAGATAATACTTGTGAAGTGCTTTCTCTGCACAGGTAATCTGTAACTAGTACTTATTACAACACAGCTGTTACCGGCTTGTAAGAAACCCAGAAGAGGAAAATTTCTTTCTTTTTTTTTTTTTTTTATTTTACCCTCACCCGAGGACATTTTTGCATTCATCTTCAGATAGAGCAAGAGGGAGAGAGGGAGGAAGAGAGAGAGAGAAACATCATCGATGTGAGAGAGACACATCGAGTGGCTGCCACCCACACAACCCCAACCGCGGCCGGGGACAAACTGCAACCGAGGTACGTGCCCTTAGCGGGAACCGAACCCGGGTCCCTCCGGACCGCAGGCCCACGCTCTAACCACTGAGCAAACCAGCCAGGGCGAGGAAAATTTCAGTGTAGGACACTGAGCAACAGTTCGTAGAAGTGGTGATGGTGATGCCGCTATCAGGAGGATGGTTGGTTTAATGCTGAGAGCACCGCTCTAACGGCCTGGTGCATGTGGGGATAGGGTGGTAGCCTAGTTAATGGTAGAAATCAAGATCGAGAACATGTTTAAAATGGAAATAGTGGAATCCATTTGTTGCACACATCAAAAATAAAGACGACACACGTTTGAAATGATAATGGTGTTTGCTAGGGGGAACGCATCTTACAGAAGTTATGTTTATGCAGATTTCAGGCTTTGGCACAGTGAGCCCAGACTAAGGAACAGGATTTCTGTCTGTGAGAGCGTGGGTGCTGGGAACTTGGGTTCCGGTTTTTGCTCCATCGCTGGCTTCTTTTCCCTGAGCATGTCTCTTATTCCTGAAAAAGAGCTAACAGTCCTCCTGGCGAGGATCAGAGTAGATGGCATCTTTGCAAGTGGGTGGAGTGTTAAATTACAAGGTCAGTGTAAATGGAAGTCCCTTCAGTATGGAAGGAAATCTCTGTGTGCTGAGGCATTCTTGCCATTTGACAGCGAAGATTTTATTCTGTGGGCCTCCTGGGTTCTGTGGTCCTCAGATGAATACTTTTTTTGAAATACCCAGCTTTGGGGGTCTTAGACCCAGTATGGAGGAAGAGAAAGTTCCCTGTTACCCCAAGTCTGAATTTCTTCCCTGCGATCTCAGGGAAACCTCTGCTACAATTTCCTTCCAACACCCAATATTGAATGCATTTTCTCCTTGTCTTCTCTTGCCACACATTTCTCACTCTTGTTAATAATACCAGCTTTGAGATACTGTGGTCTTACAGCTTTGGAGCTGCTGGTTTATGTTCTTTATTTTCTTTTTTTTTTTTTTAAATATACATCCTACTGCCTCGTGGACTAGTTGGATGCCAGGTGCAACTTAATTTTTCTTCATCTGTGCTGCTCAGCTTGAGGACCTTCTCTCCACTTCCCACCGAGGGCCCGAATCACTGATCTCTGCCTTAGACTCTACCACAGGGTCAGAGGGCTTCTTCCCAACGCTTCGATCAAGTAGTGAAATGGACTAGCTCATGAGCCTGAGGTTTCTTTAGGAAATCAAATTTAAACTTGTAATCATATATGTTTAAGACCTCTGCCTTGTGGCTCTTACTGTCTCTCCACCTAAACTGTCCACATTTCTTGTTCTTCACAGCCCTGACCAGTATTCCCACTGAGGTGGCAGTGTTCTAGACATCTCTTCCCCATCAGATGTCCAGCAGCCCTCCCCAACTCTCACAATCAATGGCGCAGACTGGTCAGGTAGACCCTTACTTAAAAACAGGCTGTGTTGCGCCCTGGCCGGTTTGGCTCAACGGTTAGAGCTTCGGCCTGCGGTCCGAAGAGACCCGGGTTCAGTTCCCGCTAAGGGCATGTACCTCGGTTGCAGTTTGTCCCCGGCCCTGGTTGGTTGTGCGGGTGGCAGCGACTCGATGTGGCCCTTTCACGTCGATGTTTCTCTCTCTCTCTCTTCCTCTCTCTGCCTCCTACTCTATCTGAGCAAAAAAAGAAAAAAAAAAAAAAAGAAAAAAACAGGCTGTGTTGCTATAGATTGGCTATTCCCTATAGAAGTAATGTTACAAACGATGATTCATGTCTGGGCTGTCTCACAGATACCCACTTAGCTGATAATGTTTCTGCAGGACTGAATGTATGCATGAAGAATAGAAAAGAAACACTGTTTTTTGCTTTGATTTCATCATGACAGCTTATGCCTGAAAAGGACATGCTTGTTTAGGGAATGAGAAGACAAACGTGAGAATTTTCTGGGAGCGTTTTTGGGAACCTTTCTGAGCCAGGACATTTTTTAAAAGTTCTAGTTATATTCCCAAATGCTCAACTTTCCTTTTCTTTGATACTGTTGAATCACTACATTCTTTAAAACACATCTGCTTTGATCTGCTTTCTGAGTGTGCAGCTGAAATGCACAGAGACAAGCACTCACGGGGAGGACTTTTCTTGAGATAAGTGGGCAGGAGTTGAAAAGAGAGGTGTGAGGAAGCAAGGTCCGACAAGAGGAACATGTGGGTGTCTGGGTGGTGGTGGTGTTTTGAGGTGGCATCCCTGGAACTGGGAGTGATGGATAAGAAAAGTGAGAGTACCTCTTGTAATTCCTCTGGGGACAAGAAAAGAGGTGGTGAGGATGAGGAAGAGACGCTGGGCAGAAAGCTCTCTAGGTCGTCCCCAAGGACTGTCTGTCCCGGTGGCCTTGGGTTGGGTGTGGGAGGAGGAAGAGGAACAAGACATTAGAGAGCTCTGGGGATGTCCGTCTGCTGAAGGAGCCCAGCAGCAGGTGGGCTGGCCAGCTCCCACAGCAGGTCAGCTAGATGTCCCCAATTCCAGAAGAAAATCAGAGCTCTGGCTCGGTAAGCGCCAAAGGAATTAAATTCACTCACTGGTCCTGCTCTTAGACTGTAGCTAATGTTTGCTGAGTGCTTACTCTGTGCCAGGCCCTGGATAAGCATTTTACGTTTCATCCATTCAACAGCCCTACGAGGAAACACATCTGGGAGGCTGTGACCTAGTCAAGTCCCTCAGCTAGTAAATGGCCGACCCTGGACTGCCCCAGGTCTGCTTGATGCAGAGGTCACCACCGGGCTGTCAGGTGGAGGTCATTGGGTCCAATCCCCAAGCTTTTTTTTTTTTTTTTTATCCTCACCCGAGGACATTTTTCCATTTTTTGTTCAGATAGAGTGGGAGGGAGAGAGAGGAAGAGAGAGAGAGAGAGAAACATCGATGTGAAAGGGACACATCAAGTGGTTGCCTCCCGCACGACCAACCAGGGCCGGGGACAAACTGCAACCGAGGTACATGCCCTTAGCGGGAACCGAACCCGGTCTCTCTGGACCGCAGGCCGACGCTCTAACCGCTGAGCCAAACTGACCAGGGCCCAATCCCCAAGCTTTAAATGTGAGGACACAGCCCTCCGCTTTGTTGCTCATTACCAGGTGTCCGTGTGGGTCTCTGCAAAACACACAAAGACAGCTGAGAGCTGCCTCGTAAAGGGAAATGTCACGGCCCTGAGCGTTGTAGTCCGACAGTGAGATCATTAATGCAGAGGAACTGAGTGTCTAGAAGAGTGTTCTTGATAAGCTTCTAAAGAGCAGGGCTTCTAGAACTTTCCTTGAGTCTCCAAGATTATCTGTGTTCAAATTTCAGTAGCACTTTTAGGGGTTCAGCTCTTTGTTAATCACAGATTCGTAGCGAAGTGAGGAGGTCATCCAATATACTGCTGCCCTCCTTGAAAGGAGAGACATTACAAAACCCACAGGTTAACGTTGATTTCCCACTAAAGGAAAGGCTAGCATATTTCTACAAATTTCCAGAAAGAAATTTTAAGATATTCTAGGAGATGCCAGGTATTTAAAAATAAAGTGACTAGCCCGGCCGGAATGCTCAGTGGATTGCACGTGGTCCCATGCACTGAGAGGTCCCAGTTCGATTCCGGTCAGGGCACATGCCCAGGTTGTGGGTTCAGTCCCCAGTAGGGGGCGAGCAGGAGGCAGCCGATTGATGTATCGCTCTCACATCGATGTTTCTCTCTCTCTCTAAAAAAAATCAGTAAAAACATATTTAAAATAAATTAATAAATAAAAACAGAGTGATTAGAAATGTGTGAAGCTGGAAGTGGTTCCGTAAACCCGTAGGGGGGACCCAGGAGGGCAGTCGTTGAAGTTCAGGGAGTTAAAGAGTCCGGGACAGAAAGCGTGAGTGTCTGCTTTTGGGTCTGAGGTTGCAGGAGAAACCTGGACCGAACTGACTTTCAGGGCTCTCTGGTTAGAGGACCACTCACTTGTGACCTCATATTTCATGAAAGCCCAAGTTTATATCCCTTCCCGTTCTGTGTCCCCTTAGTCTGAAGAAAGCGGTTTGGGTGTGGCAGATTCTGGGCCAGGCTCTAAGGACGAGTGTCTCCTTGAATGCCCTGGCTCGGGACAGTGAGGGCCAGGTGGTCCCAGTTACCGCGTAAGGGGGGAGACCGACTACTGCAAAGTGGGCACCTAGCAGTGTTTGCCACAGCCGCTGGGTTCTGCCATGAGCTTCCCTTGATGTGCACAGAGAGGGAAGGCAGAGCAGTTTCCCTTAGCCCATTCTTATGAGCGACTGTGGGAGGACTGGCAGGGGAGGACCAGGAGGTTCAAGCCAATGGCTTAGAACAGGTTGGAGATGATTTGTGCTTTTCTTTCATTCAGGCTTTTGAAGCCATGTTTTATTCAGGGAGCAGCTTGTAGTCCCTTCTTGCTACATCACACACTCTGTGCTAGGTGTTGGGGACTCAGAGACCATGGTCCCTGCTCCCTAAAGGTCCACTCCACGGGGAGAGACAGGTGTGTCAGGCAATGAGGACAGAACTATCTGGTGAACACTGTGATGGGAGGAAGATGGGGGCTACAGGAGCTCAGAGGGAGAGACCTGCCCCCTGGGCAGCAGGTCGTGTGTGTGTGTGTGTGTGTGTGTGTGTGTGTGTACACGTGAACTGGCAGGAGGAGGTTTCACGGGGGTTATATCTGTGTCACCTTGAATAGTGATGGGTCCCTGGGAGAGTGAGTGAACGGACTGGTGATAATGTGCTGTTCTCTAGTGTCACGTCCAGGCTTATTGTTTTTATTTCTGTTTCTCTGTCTAGAAACTCTCCACTTGGGCATCAGGACCTTTTGTCACGAGAAGCAATGCTGCCCCGCTGGGAACTGTCTTTTTACCTGCTTGCCTCACTCGGCTTCCACTTCTATTCTTTCTATGAAGTTTACAAAACCTCCAGAGGTAAGTCCCAACTGTTCTGAGCTTGTATCCAGAAAGAAAGGTGGGCAGTAGTGCTCAGGAAGATGGCCTCGGGCTCTTGGGAAGACTTGGGCCCCGCTTTGCTTTCCCCTCTTCTTAGACATTTTGGACCAATGAGTCAGTGGAGTTTTTCACCGTGATCCTGGATCTCTTAGGTGATCCTGTGGCGAGTCTTCTGTAATAAGGGGGTTTGCGTCAGTGGCTCTTGAAGGCCACGGAGGGGACTCGCATCCATAATTTGCAGTAACCTCTGACATTTCTCTCACCGTCATTCCTTGCAGACATCTGGAGGCAGCTCATGGTGTTGGAGGCCCAGACTCCTTTCCTCTTCTTGTTCTGCTGTCTTTAGTACTCTTGTGTGTATTTTGAAGAGGAATCATCACCAAATCCACATTCCAGCCCCCTGGAAGGGGGTTGGGAACCCGCCTTTCCTTTAAGGGCAGCTTGGCTAGTTACCCTTGTCACTTCTCACATCCAGTTGGCCAGATCTGAGTTCAGTGGCCACAGCCGGGAGGCTGGGAATACCATCTTTAGTTTGGTGGCCATACTGTGGAAGAAAGAATTTTGGAGGCAGCATGAGCGATCTCTTCCATAGTCAGGGACAGTTCCCTAGAGGTGATGGTGAGCCTCGCCTTGAGGAAGAACAGGAGTCAGCCCTGGGAGAAAGGCAGAGGATCTGTGGACAGAGAGGAGTGTGCAGGCAAGTAGCCAAGTGTGCGCAGTGCACTGGGGTGTGAGAAAACAGCATGGCTGGGAACTGCAAACAACTCCCTAGGACTGGCGTGCAGAGTGCAGAGGGAGAGGGGAAAGAGTAGAGCTTAGATCCAAAAGCAGGGATGGCGTGTGGAAGACCTCATATATTCAGCTGAGGAGGCAGGGCTGTATCTTAGGGCAGGGGCATCTGTAGTTGTGGTCACTTAAAATGGCAGAGGCAGGTTTCGGGAAGCACAGCTGAGCAGGCCTGGCCCTCAGCCTCTACCTCCTTGTGCACCACCAGGATTGACTTCGCTCCCGTTCTGCGTATGTCCCTCAGAATAGCCAACACAATATTGAAGGAGAAGAACCAAGTCAGCAACCTAACACCACCCAACTCTCAGACGTAATATTGTGTTGGCTATTCTGGATATTTTGCCTCTGCATATAAACTTTAAAATCAGTTTGTCATTATCCACAAGATAGCTTGCTGGGATTTTGATTGGAATTGCACTGAATCTATAGATCAAGTTGGGAAGAACTTACATCTTAGCAATAGTTCTCTGATTTCTTTCATCAGAGTTTTCTAGTTTTCCTCATGTATCACTTGTACATATTTGTTAAATTTATACCTAAGTATTTCATTTTGGGGGCAGCTAATATAATGGTATTGTGTTTTTAATTTCAAATTCCACTTGTTCATTGTTGATTCATAAGGAAGCAATTGACTTTTGTATATTAATTTTGTGTTACACAACCTTGCTCTAATTTCTTATTCCAGGAGATTTTTTTGGGTCAATTCTTTGGATTTTCTTCATAGAAAATCATGTTCTCTGCATACCAGGACAGTCTTATTTCTTCCTCTTCATTCTGTGTATGATTTATTTCATTTTCTTGTCTTATTGCATTAGTTAGTACTTGCAGTGTGATATTGAAAAGGAGTGGCGAGAGGGTACATTCTTTCTTTTTTCCTGACCTTAGTGAGAAAGCTTCTAGTTTCTTATTATTAAATATAATGTTAGCTGTAGGTTTTTGTAGATGTTCTTTATCTAGTTGAGCAAGTTTCCCTCTATTTCTAATTTACTGGGAGTTTTCATCATAAATGAGTGTTGGATTTTGTTGACTGGTTTTTGTGCATCTATTGATATGATCATATGATTTTTCTTTCTTAGCCGATTGATGTGATGGATTTCACTAATTGATTTTTGTGTTTGGTGAGACTTTGTTTTTAATAAACCTGGACTTGACTCAGCTGGGCAGTTCTTCTGTTTCATGTATTGTTACCTGGGGCTGCCATCATCCGATGGCTTCACTGGGCTGAAATGTCCATGATGGCTCCCTCACATGGCTGGCTGGCAGCCAAGAGTTCAGCTGGGGACTGTCAGCTGGAGTGCTGTGGTTCTCTCTCAGGAGCTGTCCATGTGGCTTACATTTCTCATAACAGAACAGCTGGGTTCCAAGAGGGAGTGTTGCAAGTGCACGAAAGCAGAAGCACCAGATCTCTTAAAGCCCAGCCTGGGAAGTTGTGTAGGTCCTTCTGCCTCATATATTGGTGAAAGCAAATCACAGGGCCAGTCCAGATTCAAGGGGAGGAAAGACTACCCCTCTGTATGGCTGGATTAGAACGTATGTATAGAGGGAGAAGGAATTGATGGTGGCCATCTTTGGAGTCTGTCTATCACATGGGTGTTAGACTTTCCCCAGAGGAGGATGCCGAGGCTAGAAAATATAACTTGTTCAAGGTCACACATCTAACAAGTAATGGAACTGGGTTTAAATTCTAGATCCAATATTTTGTTCTATTCTGCCACTCGTATTTACAGATAATTCAATTTCCTAAAGCACCTTGCTTTAAAGGCAAAGCCCTTTTGTCTATTCTACTATTAAATTTTAAACTATTATCCCACTGGAATAACATTCTTCCTTTCCGTGTCGTGTAGCTACAGTCATGGGGTGGGAGGGGATCCTTCTGTGGGTACTACAAAACTTCTGCACCTCAACCGATTGAGAGGCTGTCATGCTGTTTGACTTATTACTGACCACTGCCGAGCCTAACACTCCTTTATCTTTTGTGTTTTCCCTGTTAATGGCAGTGCTAAAGTGTTTGGCCACTCCCAAGAAATGTCTTCTTTCTAATGCTTTTGCCAGTTCAGCTCAGGGAAGCCGATCCCTCTGCCTGTCCAAAGTGTGAGTTTAAGTGTTAATGCTGAGTTTTTGCTTTCTAATTCAGGGAAAAAAGTGCTACTTACTCGCAGGTCTCTGGGAAAACTCTCTTCTGTCAACATTTTTGGGGCGTTTGTATCTGGAGCAAATACAGGGCCCAGGACAAACTGGAGGCTCAGAACGTATTAGGTGGAATGCTGCCAGGGGGTGTCCGCACAGCTGCATTTCTGGGCAGGAGCTTGTTTACTGCTGTCTCCTGTGGGGGTGGGGGGGGAAGGTTGTCAGGACCTTAGGGACCGCAGGCTGAATTCAACAGCCTTCGTCCAATGGAATCTCCTGGTAAATGCACAGCAGGGACCGAACAGAACACCCCTTGTTCCTCCCAACTCTGCCAAGCACAGGGCATCTCAAAGGCATATGGAAATACTTGGAGGGGGGGTGCTGCTGAGCCTGGTGACCTCTCCCCGCGTGCTCTGCACTCAGTGTCTCGGCTAATCCAGACCTACTGCTTTAAGCCTGTGCTTTCTGCTTTAGTTGAGGTAGAAACACTTTTATTTCTCCCTGCTTGCACTTAACTCAGGGAGAGGTATGGTATGCCATGCTTAATCCTGGAAGAATGAATGCCTCTGCCTAAAGAAAGGCCATGTGCTTTTGTGTTTCCTTCAGTGCAGTGCAGTTTTTAGAATGCAAACAGTTGAGTTCTCATCAGTGAAAACTGAAGAAGCATCTGGGAGGGGAAGTCGTAGGCTGCTGTTTCAATGTTACTACCTATTGGTTTATGTTGACATTTTCTATTTTTTCTGGTATCTATTTTGACATTTTTTTATTTTCAAGGGATCTATGCATTTTATGTAGGTTTTCAATTTCATTAGTATGTTGTAGTTCATAATACTCTTATTTTAATATTTTTGTTATTTCTGTGATAGGCTTTTCTTTCCTGTTGTACATGTCGTTCACTTATATTTTCTCTGTAACTTCCTCCCTTATTCATCTCTCCTTCCTGTTCTTTTTTTCTTTGATCAAGTGTGCCAGAGAGCTTATTAATCTTTTCAGCTTTTGGCTTTGTTACATTTCTCAATTGTTTCTTTTTATTCTCTAGTTCATTGACTTCCACCTTATCTTACTATTTCCTTCCTTATTGTTTCTTCGGGCTTGCTTTGTTTCTTTTTATTCCACCTTCTTGAATCGAATGCTTAGCTCATTGATTCTGTAAGGAATCTGTTCGTATTGTTCTGTTGTATTGTTTTTCTCTGAAGGATTTCCAGAAGAGGAATGACAGTCAAACCACATGAATGTTTTTAAGGTTCTTGCTAGATATGCCCAGACTTCCTCCAGGAGGCTGTGCCGATGAACACTTCTCCTGTTGGAGAGTGTCCACCTTTTTGTGGTCCCAGCGAGCTGAGCTTTCTTCTTCAAGCCGTCTCACATGTATTTGGTATTTAACATGAAGTGAAGAGTTAAATTGTTTTTTCCCAAATAGATACCCAAACACGATTTATTAAATCTTTCTTTCCTTGCCCTGGCCGGTTTGGCTCAGCGGTTAGAGCGTCAGCCTGTGGTCCAGAGAGATCCGGGTTCGGTTCCCGCTAGGGGCACGTACCTTGGTTGCAGTTTGTCCCCGGCCCTGGTTGGTTGTGCGGGAGGCAGCCACTCGATGTGTCCCTTTCACGTCGATGTTTCTCTCTCTCTCTCTCTCTCTCTCTCTCTCCCCCTATCTCTCCTTCCCACTCTATCTGAACAAAAAATGGAAGGGTGTCCTCGGGTGAAGATAAAAAAAAAAATCTTTCTTTCATATTGAATTATGAATTTTTATGCTAAAAAATATTTTAATTGATTTTTTGGAGAGAGAGAGAAAGACAGACAGAAACATCCATCGGCTGTAATTACTTATTAATAACAGAAAAGGAGCAAAGGGAAGGCCAGACATTATAGGCATGTTCCCTGCAAAACACTGGGAGAGGGGACCACACAGGGAAGATAGACGCATGCCCAATAAAGTTGGGGTGACATGGGAAAGGTACTTGCCTGTCAGTCACACCTGGGGACAGAGCTGGTTGGCCAGAGTGGGCATGGCTGCTGCAATGGTGTGAAGATTTGGAATGCATAATCCCCTGAATGAAGGAGCTCTTCTCTGGTGCTCTGGTGCCCTTGGACTCTTGGGACCCTATTGTTTGGGGCGTGTTCCCTTGGCTCTCTTGCATTTGCCCCTGTGGCCCACAGCCATGGGGACCCCACCTGTAATGGTTTATTCTTCCAGGTACATATTTGAAATTCTAAAAAAAAACTCATAGTGTTGTTATTAGAATTACAACAAATCTAAAAATTAATTTATAAATAATTAACATTCTTATAATATTGTGTCTTTCCATCCAGGAATATGGTATTTTTTCTTTATTTATACAAGGTCTTCTGTTACTTCTCTTAATGAAGGTTCATGGTCTTCTTCATAATAATTCCTGCTAAAATTCCTGTTAAGATTATTTCTTAAGTCCTTCTTTCCCTTTTATGATTGGGATATTTCCAGTTATATTTTCTATAATTTTTAGCTGACTATTTCTGGTCTATAGTGAAGTTTATTTTTATTTATTTTTATATATTCTAACAATTTATTAAAATATGTTAATGTTCCATTGATTTATCATTTGATTCTCCTGGTTTTTGTATTTAGATATTATCATCCAGAAGTAATGATAATGATTTGGCTTTATCTATTGTTGCTTAGCTAGGACTTCTAGAACAATATAGTAGTTGGGAAGGAACGCTACTTTTGGCCTGGCCAGTCTGGCCTTCCCTTTGCTCCTTTTCTGTTATTAACAAGTAGTTAATTACACCAGTGCCATAGGTATGGAGTTTCTTTAGAAGTAGACTCATTGAAAACTTATTCTGTAGCTTTCAGGATTATTGATGTACTAGGTTATATTCTTAAGTCAGTTTGAGTAATTTACATTTGTCCATTTCATTGAAACTTACAAATGTATTAGCATAGTTGTCTGTTACATTATTAAAATGTTTGGAACCCCACATGTGTCTCATTTCTCCTATTTTAGAAAACCTACCAAAGGTTTTGACTGGTTAGTATGTTAATTCTCTTTTTCAGAGAACAAGCTCTTGGATTCACTTACGAATTCTACCACTTTTCTTCACTTTTGAGTGAAGATTGCTGTCTGCCGAAGGGCAGCTGCTCGGGACCTCTCGTCTCAGAGCCTAGGCTCACCTTGTACGCAGTTCCTCTGCCTGAAAAGCTGCATGTTGGCGATACTTGATGACTGCAACTATGCCGTCCGTTGATTTGCGTTTCATTTCACAAGCACTTCATTTTCATTTATTTCATCTTCAGTGATCTGTAGTTAATGTTTACCTAAAGAAACTCTGTGACACCAGGGAGCCCTGATATTTAAGCAGATGTGCAGCACATTATTTATTGCCGCCTCCAATGTCTTTGTCTTTATATCTCGGGTGTTCTTAGAGTGGGATGCAACTCTAGCTGAGCGGATTTGCCTTCTACCTTTTGTGTATTCCTGTACACACCTGTTCTTGTCATGTCTCACCAGTCTCAGTTGATGAGAAAGGATATAGCTGCTCATTTCTAGATTAATTCTTTCACCAAGAATTCAATGCACTCACCTCTGGTGGGGGCTGGGCTTTGTTACCAGGAGGTAATTTTTACTGTCTGCTTCGTGATTAGAGGAATTTGGCTTCAAGATGGCCAGTGACTCAAGGTGGGGGGGCAGTTCAGGGTGGGGGAACAAAGGCTACTGGTCCTGTCCTTGAGTAGGGGACCTTGACCTGGGAACCAGGTGAGCTGGCTGACTGTGGATTGGGCCCCCTGGGGCCTTTTCAGTTTTCTGTCTGTTGTGAAAGGACCCAAGGGCATAGCCCCTGCAGGAGTCGAGCCCTGGATAGACTGTCTGGACAGCCAGCATTCGTAGTAGGTATTGGGACACAGCTGGGGCTCTGAGTGAGCTGCGTGGTGGTATTTCATGTCATATTTGACCCTTGCTGCCTGTGGCTAGCGTCATAGGAAACAGTAGCGTTGTTTACAGTAGCCTTCCTCCTGGGATTCCAAGTCTCAAAGCCCACCCCTTCTCTCAAGCTTGCATGGTCCTCAAGGGAGGGGAGTGTGGGCTTTCAGGGATCCTGCTTTCTTGATGCTTTTCATAAACCTGTCACAATGACTTGGACTTGGACCAGGGCCTGGGCTGTAGGGCATTGGAGGGCAACCCTAGTGTTGGACTCCACAGTCCCTCCCTGTCCCCCCAGCCAGTGCTCCTCGTTAGATCAAATACAAAGAACGTGCACAGAACTTAAGGCTTCCTTTCCGCTGGACTGTTTGTTTGTTTGTTTGTTTGTTTGTTTATTTATTTATTTATTTTATTGTTTTATCCTCACCCGAGGACATTTTTGCATTATCTTCAGGTAGAGCAAAAGGGGGAGAGGGAGGAAGAGAGAGAGAGAAACATCGATGTGAGAGAGACACATCACTGGTTGCCACCCACACGACCCCAACTGGGGCCGGGGACAAACGGCAACCGAGGTACGTGCCCTTAGCGGGAACTGAACCCGGGACTCTCTGGTCCGTGAGCCAATGCTCTAACCGCTGAGCCAAACCGGCCAGGGCTGGCTGGACTGTTTCTATCTCAGTGGGGGCCGGGGCTCTGCTACCTCTCCCTGGAGCCCTCAGGCCTCCCATGCTAAGGGCAGGCCTGCTGGTCTGCTCTGATAGACCCAGAATTCGTGAGTTACAGAAGGGCAGCCCAAGTAGGGAGGTTTGAGACCATTTATGTCCTTTATTGCCTTGCATCCTGTTTACATACATGGTTTACTTTTCCTGGGGGGATTCCTAAATCACTTTTCCATTCCCTGAGTGGCAGTTGGGAGACAGGAGGAGAGAATGAGCCCCCACACCTCGATAATGTGGTGGGGAAACCAGCACCTTATCATCCTCTTCTATACGATATTTTATGGGAATATTTGAGAGTTGCTTACCATTCAATGATCTCATCTTTTGAAGCCCATTTTTCGGCTCCCTTTCTCTACCCTCTGTACCCACAGGCTTCCTAGAAAGATAAAGAACGGGAGGAGCTGATTAGAAGTTTTCGAATGCATAGAAGCAGCAGGGTGCCTTCAGCCTGATTGGGTGGCTACTCCCTGGCAGGGGCTGTATCCCTGGGGGGCAGGTGACAGTGTAATGTCCCCCTCTCACTGATTAGTGCCCTCCAATTACCCCTAACCACCTCAGAACTGATTTCCCATCGAAGTGTTGAGGGTGAAAGGGGTAGGTTAGTTAGAGCTTTTAAGGAAATGGTTTAACACCCGAGCCCATTGGCAGTGATTAAAATGCAAATTCTCTTACTCAGTAGGTTGATGTACCCTTTTGTTGGGTGGGGGTTGGAGAGAGAGAACCTGCAGCGGATGTAGTAACGAGGGCTCAGCAGCAGAACTGGTTTCACTTCTAAGCTCTCCGACACTTTTGTGCAGCACTGAGTTTTGGGAAAGTGGAACCAGGGACCCTAGAGTCAGGCCTGTGCTGGGGAGGAACGTGCTCCGTCCGCTGCACCCTCCTGCTCGAGCGACCCACGTGAGTTCCGCTGAACACTGGGCTTCCCGAGTGACAGCAAGGGCTCCCTACCAGAAGGTGAGAGCAGAGGTCTTGAGGGCCACGGCTCCTGGGGAAGGGGCTCCTGCTCCACGTCTCAGCCTCCATTCTCCGGTGGCCGCTGAACTCCGGAGCAGTGCGTTTCGGCTAACTGGAGACACTGATTTCCGGAGGGGTTGTGAATGGATTTAGGTTGGAATTGAACATGTATGTTAGATAGCATTTGTGTGTGTCCAGAAATCAGACAAGAGCGATTTGTAGAAGTTCCCCCAAATGTGAGGGGGGTTTGGGTCTAGAGCCGTGCTGTCCGTCACTGTGGTCGTTCCACACGTGGCTGGAGAGCACTTGAACTGTGGCCACTTCGCGCTGAGATGTGCTTAGGATAACACGCACGCTGGATTTCGAAGAATCAATTCGTGAGAAAAAGGAATGTAAAGTAACTCATCCACAATTGTTTAATATCGAGTCCATATTTAAATACTGCTTTGGGTATGTTGAGATAAATAAAATACACTAGAATTAACTGCACTTTTTAAGAACCTTGGGAAATGTGGCTACTAGAAACCGTGGGTGAATGGGGCCCTGTGGTAGGTAACCTAAGCTCAGGGGAGGCCCGCGTGGTGGCCTTGCAAACTCAGAGACCTAAAGTGACCACAAAGGATGGTCTGAAATGACAACTTTTAAACTAAAATCAGTTTATGGCAGGTAGTCATGTCCTAAGCTGGTATGTTCCTTTACTCAGGTAAGTCTGGACCTTAACAGCTTGTCTATTGTCTTTCTGTATCTATGACAACATACCTTTGGAATGTCAGGGTAACGCCCCCGTTTTCAGACCCCTCAGGGCACAACCAATGCACCGGGGCAGAGACCACAAATCCTCTCATTGTTATTGTTATCTTGTTAACTGTTGACTGTTAACTGTCCTATACCCACCTAGGTAAAAGATGTGTGTGTCTGTCATTTTACTTTTCACCCAATCCCAGAGGTTTCGCTGCTTTGCTTTCTCCCACCTCCCTAATCTATCACCAATGGATTTCATGTAACCCACTGTCTCCCCACTCTTGACGACAATGTATAAAATAAGGTGCAAAACTGCCGTTCTATGGAGCATCATCTCAATCCGTTGAGATTTTGCTTCCCAGCAACTGTCGACAGTTTGGCTCACATAAACTCACAAAAATTCTCTATAGGTTTGAATGTTTCTTATGCTGACAAAACTTTAAAGTTATAAATGTGGATGTGTGTGAGAGAGATGGTATTTCAGTTGGACAGCGCCCCCGCTGGACAAGGTCTGGTTGCAGTTCTCCTGTGTGCACAGGACTCCCTTTCTCCACTAGAGGGAGGTGTGCTCCAGCTTCCAGAAGTCTGGTGCTTAGCATGTCAGCCTCACTGACTGAATGTACTCCTTTTAAAACGGAGGAAAAAATAACTAGTTTCTGCCTTGCTTTTATTTTTTTAAAAAATGTTTTTATTGATTTTTTTTTTGAGAGAGAGAGAGAGAGAGAGAGAGAAACATCCATGAGAGAGAGAAACATCCATGGGCTGTCCCCCCCACCCCCGCCTGCCCTCCACGGGAGATCGAGTCCGCAACCCGGGCATGTGTCCTGACTGGGAATCGAACCAGTGACCTCTTGGTGCATCCGAGGACGCTCCACCAACTGAGCCACACAGGCGGGCTCTGCCTTGTTTCAATCCTTTATAGTTCTGATGTTTCTGGAAGTTGCTCTGTGTATGAATGTGAAGCCAAAACCCGCAAAGGCCAGAAGCAGGCACGTTGTCCACCCAGTCTGCGTTCATGAAACTTCTTTGTACACAGAGTCCGTGCACCACACAGCACGTACGCAACCACACCCCTGCAGCGCGCCTCCTGGAGCACGTGGGGTGCCATGTGTGTGGCGGAGCTGTGCGGGCAGTACCCTGGGGAGGGCTCGACGCCCCTCCCTTTCCTGTCGTTGCTGGGGCGGTGTCGCCTTGGTTCGAGTTGGAGCTGCTGTCTGCATCTAGTGTGTGTGGACCTGCCCCTTGGTTCTACTCTAGAGCAGCAGCATTTCTAAGTAAGTTTTGGTAACACTCTCTTCTGGTTTTCCTTTGATCTCTTTGGGTAGCTTCTTTTGGTCTCCTGTGGTTTTTGTACTTGTGTTGGTCCAATAAGCAGTGGTTTCCCTTGTTCTTGTCCATGCACTCTGCCTTTTTGGGTGATGCCAGCCCTTCTGGAGGCTTCATCACGACCCTTTTACTGGGGACTCCTGAGTCTTTATTCAAGTTAGGGCACTCTTGAGCACCATCTATGTAAATCACATAGACACCCCAAAATCAACCTCTGTAGCTTCCTATTCCTATATCATGGCACTCGTCAGCACTATTGTAATTTTTTATTATGTGTTTGTCAGTCTGACCTAGTGTACAGCAAGCCCCAGGAGGGCAAAGACATGCACTCTTGTTCTGTTTCATTCCTAGTATCTCACACCATGCCTGGTTGTTGTGCAGCCTCAACAAATATTTGAATGGCCCTGGCCAGTTTGGCTCAGCGGTTAGAGCATCGGCCCGCAGACCAGAGAGTCCTGGGTTCGGTTCCCGCTAAGGGCACGCACCTCAGTTGCAGTTTGTCCCTGGCCCCGGTTGGGGTCGTGTGGGTGGCAGCCAGTCGATGTGTCTCTCACATCGATGTTTCTCTCTCTCCCTCTCTCCCTCCCACTTCATTTGAGGATGAATGCAAAAATGTCCTCGGGTGAGGATTTAAAAAAAAAGTAAAAAATATTTGAGTGAAGGTTTTATTATATCTTTTGTTTTAAACCAATTGTATTGTTTGCCTTATAAACATACTTATTACTGTTATGAGTCCATCTTATAATCTTGTTAGCAATATATCATATCACGAGGCTATAATCACCATTACTGTTTAAAAACCTTTTTGCCCTGGCTGGTGTGGCTCAGGTGGTTGGAGTGTTGTCCCGTGTACCCAAGGATCACGGGTTCGATTCCCGGTCAGGGCACATACCCAGGTTTTGGGGTTTGATCTCGGTTGGGGAGCATGCGGGAGGCAACTGATTGATGTTTTTCCCTCACATAGTTTCTCTCTCTCTCTCTCTCTCCCTCTCCCGTCCTCTCTCTCTAAAACCAACAAAAACAGCCCGGCTAGTGTGGCTCAGTGGTTGAGCGTCGACCCATGCACCAAGAGGTCACTGGTTCAATTCCTAGTCAGGGCACATGCCCAGGTTGTGGGCCCAATCCCCAGTGGGGGGCATGTAGGAAGCAGCCAATCGATGTTCTCTCTCATCGATGTTTCCATCTCTCTTTCCCTCTCCCTTCCTCTCTTTCTAAAATCAATAAAGAAAATAAATAGATAGATAGATAGATAGATAGATAAATAAATAAATAAATAAATAAATAAATAAATAAATCCAACAAAAACAGATCCTCAAGTGAGGATTGAAAAAAAATATTTTACCACCTATACAAGTGGGGCATTTGCATTATTCCCTCCTGTGGGTCCCTGGGCTAGAAGCTTCCTGTCTGGGTAGCTCTCCTTTGGCGAGCCATATTGCAAGTGGGAGGGGACGTTTCCAGCAGCCCCGCCACGCATTTCCAGGAACTTAGCTCACAGAAAACTGGAGCGGAAGATCAAGGAGCGTGACATGTTTTCATGCCTGCAGCCCAGTCCACAGGCAGCTTTTCCAGGACGTATTCCAGTTTCTTTTAGTGCCTCTGCTACTAAACCCACCCGGTTTTATTTAGATTGGTGACTAACAGACACTGTTTTTCTTGTCAGAACATGAAGAGCAGTTGGACCAAGAGTTTGACCTGGCGATGGGCACTTTGTTTGGAGGCTTAAAGAAGGTACAAAGTGGGTAAATGATAAACCTCAATTTTCAAACCTGGTTTCAGTATTTTGCATCACTTTGTGTTGGCATTGACCCAGGTATAGTATTCATCAGCAGTTGGGAATTAAGTATCTTTCCTGTTGTAAAAGGTGTGAGAGTGCCGTGTTGAGTAAGGCATGCCCCGTGGTCTTTATCTTCCTGTCCCGTTCTCTGCTCAAGACACCGGAAATCACATTATGTAACCATATCAGTTGATATAAATTTCACTCTTCAAGTTCAGGAACTTTCTTCCTGACCTAGCCGTATCTATTGGAATTAAATGTGGCCCCGGACATCCCTAAACCAACTGTTGCCAACTACAGGAAATTCTTCCTTCTTGCCTCCAAGTGCCCTGACTGTCCACACCACCGCAGAGCATGCTGGGAACCCCTGCCCCTCTCCTCCCTGGTTCTTTGGTGGCTGTGGACTCGTTTGTCTTCCGCTGCAGCTCATTGCGCCTGTTTAGGTAGCAGGCAGGGTGGCTGCTCTTCTGTCACCTACCTGTGCCCTCTTAGATGCGACAGCACTTCTGTTCCTTAGAAGATGTCACGGGTAGGTACCAGACCCTCCTCCTCCAGATGTGAGATGCTAGGCTCCTTTTTCCCTCCCAGCAGAACCCCCTGAAGCTGGGGCTCTTCTCATTCTCCCCTTCAGTTTTCCAGGACCCCCATTTTGGTAACGACTTGGATCGCAGGAGCCCAGGCTCTGGCTCGTGGTTCAGGGTTCAGGTCAAGGCTGGTGGTAGCTGTGTATTTGTTTTTTCTAAGCATTTTGATATATTTTTAAAAATGCTATCAAAACCTTGCCTTTTACTATTTTCCCTCTAAGAGTCTAGTATGCTGGATATTTGTAAATTCAGTCAGCTTTTCTGGGCTTGCTTGGGCCATAAAATAAAGCTTGCATTGCAAGTTCTGAATACACAGCTTACCGATGAACTGGGAGACACTGCATTTGCAAACCGGACACGGCCTGTCCCGACAGGTTCTATTTTGAGAGTTGCAGATCTTGCTTAGAATTGTAGCAAATTTACTTCAATTTGTATCTCCGTTTTCTAGGGTAACCTGTCCCTTCTTTCCCACCTGGCTCTGTCACTGCAGAGCACAGAAGGCCCACGTTTGTCTGGGATGGGACAAGTTCCTGGCTTTTGTTTCTCTACCCACCAGATATTGCCATGAAACTTTGGATACAAATTGGATTTTCATTCACTGGTCATCTGTGTTTTTTATTTAAATAAGCCCTTCTTAGGGGTATTAGTAGGACTTGTATGGTAGGTGGTATTGTGTCCATTTCAGAGATGAGGAAATTTGGGCAGCTTGATGTCATAGTGGAATTTGAGATGTCAGAGTGGAATCTGTGAGTGTCTGGGATCCACTTTTTAGAAATATACCACCGTTGGATCTCTTCCAACAGAAAAAAATGGTGATTTGTTGTTTTTAGAGTCACAGTTCAGGCATTTCAGAGAATACAGAATTGTTTGCCAGAGGCAAAAATAGACCGAGCCTTTTAGCCGAAGAGAAGAACTTGTGAGGCAGTACGAGAAGCTGAACAGGGTCAGGCCCCAGCATGTTTCGGAGCCACCGCAGATGTCATTGTCAAGGACAGGCTCAGCCCTGCTGTGTTCTGCTACTTCCAGACAAAGGGGACTTTGTCTTCACTGACTTCCCAGCTTGTTATCCAGTGAGGTCCAGCTGCTGGACTCCCTGCCGATGCTCTAGAGTCCTAGGAGGTGAAGTCTTCTAAGTATTCTCCATGACAGTCCCCATAACAGGGCACAGCTCAGGGGGTGACAGCGTCCAGGCCAGCTTGCCCTTGTCAAAAAGGGCACAAAGCACAGATGCACAGCCTCGGAGCTCCAGAGACTCAGTCTTTGCCATCCTGAAAAATCTATGTGTTTCTCCCTCTGTATGTCTATCTGTCTGTCTATCCATCTATCCATCTATCTGGTGCTACTGAGCACCCTTTGATGTCCTCATCTTTCTATATGTCATTATCTTGCATGTGGGGTGGAGAGTTTAGAGTCCTAGAATTTAGAGGGAAAATGATGAATCCTGGTGGATGGCCCACATATGAAGGAAATTATACTGTGTCCTTGGTGAAGGTCACTGATGTCTGCTGAAAGTCTTATTTAGACTAAAATAGAGGTCTGATAGGCCCTGGACACTCCTCACTGAATATTTCCTTTCTTGGAGGTTAGAGGAGGTGGCAAGTAAACACTGCCACCAGATTGGTCCAAATTTTAATCAAAAGAAGGCAAATGGCACGAGTAGAAACCGTGAAGTTCAGAAGAAAGCTTTTATGTTCTCTGACCACTGCATCCCTTGAAGGCTGGGCTACAGCAGGGTTGCTTAACCTCAGCACTGCTGACATTTGAGACCAAATGGTGATTGTGGGGGAGCTGTCCTGTGCAGTGTAGAGCATGTAGCCGCCTCGCTGGACCCTTCCTATGAGATGCCAGTAGCACCTGCTGCCCCAAGTCATGACAGTCAAAAATGGTGCGTGCTGGGAGCCTGTGTGTGGCCGGCGATGGGTTCGGCCCAGCGCCTTTCCAGTTCTGGTCATCACCTGTCTTGGTGTTTGGTGGACCCCGTATCTTTTTCCTTGCTCGTGTTCTTGCTATTGGTCCCAAGGAGATAAAAGAAACTTTTTTTTTCAGTGCCCAGGTCCTTTGTTTGATGTAGTAAACTTGTTTCTAGGCAGGGTCTGAATCAAATGGATGCAAATGAAGCTCTGTGTCAGCTTGTATTGTCATGAATTGCTTCCCTTTTATTGTTATTTCTGAGTCAAGGTAGTGGGTTGGCATCATGGAAAGAGCCTAGGTTTGGAATCGGATGGATCTGAGTTCAAAATGCAGTTTGCTGCATTTGGGAAAGTTATTTCCCTTAGTTTTCTTTTCTGAGCCTTAGTTTTATTTTCTGGAATATGGGCCCGGGAGGTTGGGGGAAAGGGATGATGGATGTAGACCACCCAACCTGCACGTGCTCGGTCCAGACGGATGCCCAGTCCATGCCGTTGTGGTTATTGTTACTTTGTTTCCTTCCATGGACGATGACTTCCTTGTTTTAGAGTTATCCCCTCTCTCTGGCAAGGAGATACTGTTCTACAGAGAAACATTTCAATGTAGTTTTTAAGTATAGTTTAAAGTTTTGCTGAAAGGAGCTGTCAAAAGTCTACCGTATTATGAAGAGTTCTGCAGGTAATACATTCCCCATTTCTTTCCTGAGGCCTCTCCTGCCGGTGGCACGTTTCTGGACTTGGGGCCTACCTGTGCACAGTCCTCTCAGCAGTAGGTGGACAGGACTGTGCACTGCCTGTCAGGTGCGGGAGGGAGAGACAAGATCAGAGCAGGAGGGCTTGACCACTTGTGTCTTTGTGAAGTAAAGAAGCAGTTTTCAGCTATTTACGTTTTGCCCATAAAGCTTTTATGATTTAGCTTATTTCTCAATTCTTCTGTATTTAAATACAAAAAACCAAGTTCTGTTTTGATTCATTTAACAAAGAAATGTTCATTGAGCTCCTGGTGTAAGAAGCTTCGAGGCAGCGTGCTGGGGTTGGGATGGGATGGCATGCCAGGCTCAGCCCCTGGCCTCCCGGCGTTCTGAACTTGGGAGGAGAGATGACGAGGTAGTGAGGTAAGTGATGCAGCCATCCACCCGGAAACAGAGGGTGCATCAATGCCCAGAGGCATTGGGAGACACTGGGGACAGCTGGGTCCCCAGAGAGAAGGACAGGCATGAAGACCTGGGTTTGAGAGGGAGAGGAATTCAGCTTGGCTGGGAGGTTGAATGAGGGGAGCGGGACGACACACAAGATAGACAGAGGCCAGGTCACAGAGGCCACTGGGTGCCACGCGTGCGGTCTGGACTTTATCGGGAAGGCCGAGGACAGTTATTGAAGGAGCTCAGGCCGTTGCCCTCTCTTCTGTGGTCTCTTTCAGGAGCCTGTGGTTTACCTGCCTGGCCTGCTCCTCTCCCCCCTCAAGATTTGTTCATCCCTGGAGTTAATGCCCTGGAATGTATATCTCATAATGTTGCTCAAAATCCATTAATGATGCCCCAGTCCTCGCGGCCATGAAGGCTAGACTCTGTAGCTGACGTCCAGGCCCATCTGTCCACTGGCCCGACCTTGTTTCAGCAGCCTCAGCTCCTCATAGTCACCCTGTGCTACTAAGTGACAGAGTTGTCTGCCATTCCCTGGAGATGCCTTGACGTTTCCTACCTGTGACACTCCACAGACTGGCAGGCACTTCCTTCTGCTTAAAGGACAGCCCACATGGGACCTCCTGTGATCCCTGTCCCCTGCTCCTCCTCCTAGCCACGTTCATGTCTCCCGTCTGCGAGGTCCACTCCCCCGACACGTCCCTGCACCTGTTATGTCAGTTACCTGTTCTGCAGGTAAGGGTCTCTCCTCTCTGCCTCCCCTGCCTGACACACAGTAGGCCATCATGTGTTTGTGGGGTTCAGGTGGGAGACTTACGGTGAAGGAATATTGGTCCCTAGACAGCGTTCGCTTTGTTTCACGTGTCTCAGCTCTGGCGAGTTGGGAGACTCGGGGCCTCCCCGTTTGCTAAGCCGCAGCCCCTCAGAGATGCCAGTGTTCCCATCAGACCTGTGCATCCCTCCCTCTGATCGGAGCAGATCCATAGCATTTGGCTCTGCGCGAACTTTTCGGTCTGTCCTGATGAACAGAAAGTTGGACGTTAGGCAGCCTTGCCCGTTCCCACGGACAGTGCTCACGCTGCCCGCGGTGCCCCTGCCAGCCAGCCAGCAAAGGGGATGTGGGCTTCACATGGTAGAGGCAGGAACACAGACGTGATGGAAGGAGGGCTCGCCAGCACCCGGTGGGCTCGATGCCTCTGTTAACAAGGAACTCCTGCTTTTTTTTTTTTTTTTCTTTTTTTATTAATTTATTTTTGTTACAGATGTTTCTCCTTTTTTCCCCATTGATACCCTCCTCCCCATCCCCCCACCCCGTCCCCAGCTTTGTTGTCCATGTCCATCAGTTATGCATACATGCGTATAAGTTCTGTGGTTTATCTCCCCCCCACTCCCTCCTCTGAAGGTTCTCAGTCTGTACCCTACTTTCACATCTCCGGGTCTACCCTGTTCCCCAGACTGTTATGTCTATTATATTCTGCAAATGAGTGAGATCATGTGATATTTGTCTTTCTCTGCTTGGCTTGTTTCGCTTAGGATAATACTCTCCGGGTCCCTCCATGTCGTCTCAAAGGATAAGAGATCTTTCTTTCTTACAGCTGCATAGTACTCCATTGTGTATATGTGCCACAGCTTTTTTATCCATTCATCCACTGATGGACACTTGGGCTGTTTCCAGATCTTAGCTATTGTAAATAGTGCTGCTATGAACATGGGGGTACATATATTCTTTCTGATTGGTGTTTCAGGTTTCTTAGGGTATATTCCTAGAAGTGGGATCACTGGGTCAAATGGCAATTCAATTTTTAATTTTTTGAGGTAACACCATAGTGTTTTCCACAGTGGCTGCACCAGTCTGCATTCCCACCAGCAGTGTGCTAGAGTCCCCTTTTCTCCACACCCTCGCCAGCACTTGTTGTTTGATGAGGAACTCCTGCTCTTTACCTGTCCGTACACTGGCTCATGTAGTCTCACCTGGGCTAGATTTCCTTCTTCATACATAAAAGATTTGCACCTAGGCAGGAAAAAGGAAGGGGGCAGCGAGTTCCCGGGGGGATAAGATCAGGAAGTGTAGCTCTCTGCCTTACGTAGAAATAGGGTCTGCATGCAGATGGATAGACCTCAGTCTTCCTTATGACTTCTTAGCCCCCCAGACCCCTGCTCTGCCCTCCTCCCTCTCTTATGTCTACTAGTTCATGAAAATGTTGTCGTTATAAAGATCCTGGAAGGAGCCAGGAGAAGATAAGGTGAGGTTTGAACCAAGGGTTTAGCTCTGGGAAACTGATCAAGTACATGTGTCTGTGTGTGTGAGAGAGGGAGAGGGGGAGGGAGAGAGAGAAGAAAGGGAGATGGATGGATGGATGGATGGATAGACAGACAGACAGACAGACAGACAGACAGACAGATAGATAGATAGATAGATAGATAGATAGATAGATAGATGATAGATAGATTGATTGATTGATTTTCCATGAGCACTTAGTCAAATCTTGAGGCGGTAATATAGGTATAGGCCTGAAATGGTGAGAAATGTGTCAGCCACAAACCAGTTTACAAGGAAGTTTGCCTACTAACTGCTTTGGGGCCGAGGCTGCAATAGGTGCTGGGGGTTAAGGGAAGTAAGGGGCTGGTTTCTCTTCACAGGAAGCTTATGCCCCATCTGAGAATGCCAGGCTGACTTATAGCTTTAATAGGGACGATGCTCTAAGTGTGTAACAGAGGGCAGAGGCCTCAGGGAAGCTGGACAAACTGGCCCTATTTGTGTGTCCCACCTGAAAATCGGCCCTGGCGTTACATTTAACGGTGTTTTCCTTTGCCCTGAGCCCTGGTTGGCATAGCCAAAAATTGCTGGGAGAATTTCTAGCCTTGGAATAACCAGGGAAGGCTCCCTGGAGGAGGTGGATTGGAGCTGAGCCTTGAACAGAAGGGTAATGTTTTGAACTGACCCAAGCCTGATTGGTTGTTCAACAAAAATTGCATTCTTTGGGTTTACTCTTGGTCGGTTCTGGTAGGTGGAAGTGGGTAGCGTTAAAGGGCTTCCTGTCCCCCAGCCAAGCGGCAGGTTATGAGGGGAGTCTAGGTCCGAATTCTGCCACACGTACTAACATTTATTAGCAGGCAGGTACAAAAACCACCATTGAAACGGTTCCCGAAAGCTCACGAAGCCTGTTCTCTGGCGTTAGGTAGGTTCTCCAACAAGTACTTTGTAGGAAGGATCCATCTGAGGCTGTTCTGCTCTGTGGGCTGGAACAGGGGACAAGCTCTTATAAAGTGAAGGGACACAGAAGACTTAGGAGTGCTAGACCCAGGGCAATCTCCCTGAAGCTTGAAGGATTCTTCTTTCTGTCTCATCCTTACAGGGTTATAGGAGCCTGAGAAAATTTCTAACCCACCACATATGTTGAACACCACTCCTTTCATTGGTAAATTCTTTCTTTTTCAAAAAATTAAATTTATTGGGGTAACATTGGTTAATAGTATTTTATAAATTTGAAAGAATATGTGCATCCCTATGTTCATAGCAGCATTATTTACAATAGCCAAGATTTGGAAGCAGCCCAAGTGTCCATCAGTAGATGAGTGGATAAAACAGCTATGGTACATTTACACAATGGGATACTACTCGGCAGGGGGGGGGGGGGGGGGGAGGAAACTTTCCCTTTTGCGACAGTGTGGATGGACCTGGAGAACATTATGCTAAGTGAAATAAGCCAGTCAGAGAAAGACAGGTACCCTGTGATTTCACTCATATGTGGAATCTAATGAACAAACTGAACTAGCAAGCAAAATAGAGACAGACGCATAGATAGAGACAGGCTGACAACTGTTGGGGGCAGGGGGCCTAAGTGGGGTGGAGAGATTGAGCAAAAAAGAAAAAAAAAGAACTCATGGATACAGACAACAGTGTGGTGATTGTAGGGGAGAGGAGGGTGGGTAGAAGTGAAAGAGGGTATAGGGATAAGTGGCGATGGAAACAAATAAAATAAAATAAAGAAAAATTAAATTTATTGGGGTAACATTGGTTAACAACATTATAATAATTTCAAGTATACAATTTCATAATAAATCTGTATACTCCATTGTGTGCTCACCACCCAAAGTCTAGTCTCCTTCTGTCACTGTATATTTGACCCCCTTTACCCTCTTCGTCCTCCCCCCACTATTTATTTCTAACATTCCTCATGCTAGTAAACTCTCCGGTGCAGTTTTAGATACCAGTATTGAGATTATTTGAAAAAATTCAAATAATTGTTAGGACCCTCGTAATGCTAATTAACCGCTTCTGGACTGTGGATTTCCGATCTGGGCACATATAACATGAAGAACCATGCCTCCGAGGTGGAAGGGTTCATTTTACAGCGTAGCCTGTATAAGCGATCTAACAGGTGGGACTCAAGAGAGAAGGAGCAGATTATTCCAGGCTAGAGAAGCTTGAACAGTGGCTTGGAGCTGAAATTTGGAGAGACGTGGAGGTGGGGAAACACTTCCTTCTTACATTCCCTGAGAGTGGTGCCTATCAGCATTCTTCACAAGGTTATTCTCTTTTAAAATTATGACATGACAGTTGATAAGTCTCTGTTAGAAAGAAATTAGAAGCAACTGCAGGGTAAGAATGAGGTCCTGGTGCCCATGGGGACTGAAGCCACTTTCAGGATAACAGGAGCTGCTAAGTTCCAGGTGGGATAGTTGTTCATCATAATATTACGCCCAGGTTTCTTGAAAGCAAATCTCAGACCCAATTCTGTCATCCATGTAGACATTTATGAGGCGTGCAGTAGAAACCAGTTCAGACCAACCTGTCCTGTGGTCCGTGGTCCTTTTAAGAGCTTGGAGCACTTTTAAGAGCTTGGAGCACTTACCTAGTGTAGGAGGATGTTATCTACATAAGGGATTTCTAGTTCTCTATTCGGGATCAAGCAACCACAAACTGTCCAACTTCTTTGGGTGGAGCCTCAGGACCGTCACTGAAGGCACTTGTGTTCTAAACATTTCCGGGCTCTGAGCACACTTCCGGGCTCTGAGCACACTTCCGGGCTCTGAGCACACGGAGGGAGGGAATATGCATCTAAATTGTTCAGCCAATGTAAACAGCAGGTAATATGCATCATAAATTGTTCTGCCAATGTAAACAGCCATGCTCGCTCAACATTCATTGTGGTAATTCACATTTGAGCTCAACATTCATTGTGGTAATTCACATCTGAGCACACTTCCGGGCTCTGAGCACACGAAGGAGGAAGGGGATATGCGTCTAAATTGCTCAGCCCATGTAAACAGCAGGGAACATGCA
This sequence comes from Tadarida brasiliensis, assembly GCA_030848825.1. Classification (NCBI taxonomy): domain Eukaryota; kingdom Metazoa; phylum Chordata; class Mammalia; order Chiroptera; family Molossidae; genus Tadarida; species Tadarida brasiliensis. The sequence continues at coordinate 35,014,355 of CM061275.1, forward strand.
TCTAAATTGTTCAGCCAATGTAAACAGCAGGTAATATAAATCATAAATTGTTCAGCCAATAGAAACTGCCTTGCTCGCTCGACATTCATTGTGGTAATTCACATCTGAGCACACTTCCGGGCTCTGAGCACACGAAGGAGGAAGGGAATGTGTCTAAATTGTTCAGCCAGTGTAAACAGCAGGTAATATAAATCAAATTATTCAGCCAGTGTAAACAGCAGGTAATATAAATCATAAATTGAGTTCAGCCAGTGTAAACAGCAGTTGGTATAAATAATGAATTGTTCAGCCAATAGAAACAGCCACACTCGCTTGATATTCATTGTGATAATTTGCATTGTAGCGTAAGTGTAAAGTAAAGAAAATCCTTAAGATGTTAATTTCCAACACAGCCACAAAACTGACTGAATTCCGGTAAGTCACGGAACAGCGAAGTGAGAACATAGTTTCCAAGTGATCTTCTTATAGAGTAGTGTAATAAAATAGGGTAAAGTCAGAAATGCTTCTTTAGGCGGTAATCTTCAGTAAAAGGGGTAGGCTCTGATTAGAAATCAGAGCATTAAAGCGCTTCCAAAGTCCTCCCTCCAGTAGATGCAACACCTTTTACACTGATGGCGGTTCTTTAGCCCTAAGAGGTACGTCCTTCCTAAAGTTTGCACAAGGAATTCTGTCAGTAAATATCTTGTAGTTAGAAATGTGAAGTAAAAAAAAAATGTCTTTTAAACATGAAAGGATTGTGTTCTCTGCAGGGTATTATGGGTATGCAAATGAGGTCTGAGTCATTTCCTCCCCCTCCCCCCCCTCCCCCGAGATTCTACAAACACCTTCATATTCACAGGGTGTCTCTGGAGTCGCCATTAGGGGGCTAAGCAGAGGTCAGGCCCGCTGGGCTCTAAACCTCATTCTGGTTCAACCGCAGAAACTCTGGTTTTGTCCCTTTTGTATGTTGGGGTCTGGGTTTGGTTCCTCTCCTTCCTTCTCCCTAAGGGCCACCACAATGAAGATGCAGAACCACAGAGAATTCTCTCTCATTGCTTCTTTCCAGTCATACCCACCCTCCTCTCCTCAACCCTGCCCCGAGGAAGCCACTGCTTTGTTTTCCGTCTCATAACTTTGTCATTTTGAGAATGTAATAGAAATGGGATCAGACAGCCTGACCTTTTGAGACTGCCCCGCCCCCTCAGCATAAGGCCCTTGAGATCCACCCAGTTGCATCAGTTCGCTCCTTTTCACTGTTACTAACCCAGCATGTGGATGGACCACAATTTACCCTTCCACCACCCACTGCAGGACATCTTGGTTGTTTCTGATTTGGGGCTATTATGAATAAATTCGTGAATATTTTATGTGCAGGTTTTTGTATGGACTTTAAGTTCTAATTTCTCAGGGATCATTGCCCAGGAATCTGAGGGACTGTATGATAAGTATATGTTTATTTTTATAAAAAACTGCCAAACTGTTTTCCAGAGTAGCTCTACCATTTCATATTCCCACCAGCAATTTTGAGATACTGATTTTCTACATACTTGCTAGTAGAAATTTGACATTTTAGCTGTTCTGATTGGTGTGCAATATGTCGTCAAAATGGTTTTATTCCATTTCCCTAATAGTGATGTGGACATCTTTTCACGTGCTTTTTTGTCATGTGTGTATCCTCTTTGGTGAAATTCCATTCGTGTCTTTTGCTCATTTTCTACTTGGATTATTTGTGTTGTTTTTTGTTGTGTTTACTGTTGAGGTTAGAGAGTTTTTAAAATTTAGTGTAGATACCAGTCCTTTACCAGATTGGTGGTGTGCAAATATTTTTTTCTTAGTAGCTTGACTTTTCATCCTCTTAGTAAGGTCTTTCATAGAAATCTAATTACTGATTTTATTGTCTTATAGGTTATGCATTTGATGCCACGTCTAAGAACTCTAGGCCTAGTTGTATACCCAAAGATTTCTTTTTTTTTTCAAAAGTTTCAGTTTTGAGTTAATTTTTAATTTAGGTAGGGGTTTCTTTCTTTTATTATCTGCTTATGGATGGCCACTTGCTATAGTACCTTTTGTTGAAAACACTATTCTTCCATTGAATTGCTTTTGCACCTTTGTTGAAAATCAACTGGCCACACTTTTGTGGCCCCATTTCTGGGTTCTTGTTGATTTCTTTTGATCAATGTTTGTAGAGTTTATCTTTTCCATCCCTTTACTCTAAATCTACCTGTATTGTTGTATTTGAAGTGAATTTCTTACAGACAACATGGAGTTGGATTATTTTATTTATTTGTTAATCCTCACCTGAGAATATTTTTTCCATTGATTTTTAGAGAGAGTGGAAGGGAGGGTAGGAGTGAAGGCGGGGAGAGAAAAAGAGAGAGAGAAACATCAATATGAGACACATCGATCAGTTGCCTCCCGCACTCGCCCTGACCAGGACAAGGGTTGAACCTGCAAACCAGATAAGCGCCCTTGATCGGGAATTGAACCCACGACCCTTTGGTGCAGGAGCTGACACTCTAACCACTGAGCCGCACCAGCCAGGGCAGATAATTTCTAAAGAATCCATTCTGCCAATGTGTCTTTTAATTTGTGTATTTAACTTGATTGGGGTTCATTTGACTTCTTGGATCTGTAGGTTTATGCCTTTTGCCAAATTTGCAAAAATTTTAGCCATTATTTCTTTGAATATTTTTTTTCAGCCCCACATTTTTTCTCCTTTCCTTTTAGAATTTCAATGATATGAATGTTGGATCTTTTATAATTGTGTGACAGGTATCTGAGGCTCTGTTTGTTTATGTTTTCAGCCCGTTTTTTCTGTTACTCAGACTGACCTGTCTTTTAGTTCATTGTTTCTTTCCTGTGTCATCTACCTCTGCTATTAAGCCTATCCAGTGAGTTATTGCATTTCTTTTGTTCTCATCGTCATTCCGAAGGTCCTGAGGTCCCTAGCCAGTCTGTCTTCTTTTTTCCATCGTTCAGAGACTTCTTATGTTTGTCTTATAATTACATTCAGGGTTTTTAGCTGTCCTTAGGGAGAAATGTGTTTATTATATCCTGCCTGGAACAAGAAGTCTCTGTGTTGAAGTATTTTAAAGTTAGTTGCAAATATCATAGAAAAGACAAGTTATTTTAATAACAAGCAAATAAGTTTCTGCAGAGAGATGGCTGAGGCAGTGCACTGTGGGGCAGTGGATGGCGGAGATGTGGTGAACCTTGGTTCTTGCTCTTGTTTGTCTCTGTCCCAGCCTTGGAGGCACCTTAGCCACCATGATCATCCTAAGAGATGCTCTGGGATGGGAGTGCATAGAAAAACTACACTCCTCCCGTGTTTCTCTTTTACTCTCAGACTATGACCACAGAACTCTTCTGACATCCGTTGTGTGTGGGGCTTTCTACACCACACAATTCTGAGACACCAGCTGGGTGTACTGCAACTCAACTCAATGCTGACAGTCTCTGCCTGGAGATAGCATCAGATCCCACAGGTTAAGGGCTCAGTCCCACAATACCGCTCCCACCCACCTCCTTTGGATGCCAACCACAGGTCCAGGTTGTCACCATGACCCCTTCTGCAGGTTCAGTTAATTTGCTAGAGTGGCTCACAAAACTCAGGAAAACATTTTATTTACTGTTTAACAGTTTATTATAAAAGGGCATGAGAAAGGACACAGATGATCATCCAGAGGGAAGAGACGTACAGGGCAAGGTATGTGGGAAGGGGTGCTGAGCCTCCATGCCCTCTCCAGGAGTGCCACTCTCCCAACACCCCTCCCACCATGTTCACCAACCTGGAACCTCTCTGAACCCTGTACTTTTGGGATTTCTATGCAGACTTTATCACGACGCATGATCGATCATTAACTCCATTTTCAACCCCTCTCAGAAGAATGGGGAGCGGGACTGAAAATCCCGTTTCTAATCATGGCTTGGTCTTTCTGGTGAATAGCTCCGATCCAGGAGCCCACCCAGAGTCACCTCATTGCAACAAAAAACACTGTTATCACTCAGGAAATCCCAAGGGTCTTGGGTGCCCTGTGTCAGCAACCAGGGTCAAAGACCAACCATTAGAACAAAAGATGCTCCTGGTGCTCCTACCACAGGAAATTGCAGGGGTTTCAGAAGGCTGTCATCGGGGGCAGAGACCAGCATGTGTATTTTCTGTTATTTCACAGGGCGCTCTCTCTCTCTGAGCGCTCGGATAACTAGCTAATGGGCAAAGGGGCAGATTGAAATGATGTGTGGGAGAATTCTTCCACATTCTCTGCCCACTTTCCTGGCCTTCCACGCAGTGTGTAAAATTCAAGGAGAAAAATGGCACCTGGGATTATGAAGAGTTCCCCTCTTCTCCCCCTGGGTGGATGGTAAGAATATTAGTTTTTCCTCTTTCTCTCTTTCACCACTCTTCTCTTTCTTAATTGGCCTTCTGCCTTGGAGACCTTCAACATTTTGAGATTCCATCTGGAGTTCCAGTTTGCCTACCACAGAGATGCTATATATTAGCTAGTTGTTTTGAATGTGTGAAGACTTCCTAGGCAGAAAGCAAATTCTCTGAGTGTGAGGGCCATTTTAGGGACCATGGCCCCCAAAGGGCTGGGAACCATTTTTTCTCTATGTGACCGTGACTCGCTTTGTCTTTTTGTATTCTGCAGAAGTGACACTAATGGGATGTCTGATTTATTAGCATAGTTTCTGGCTGGGGAAAATCTTATGAGGTTATGTAATTTGCTATCTAGTCCTCCCATTTGATTACACATTTTTTGGGTCAGGATCCCTAATTTATTAACCAGCTTTATTAACCATTGACAACTCATTTCTCCATATCTGTACCTTGTAGAAAATATGGTTAGTATTTTTCCACTTGAGAATATAGGGAAAATAATATAGTCTTTTGTGCCTTTGCCTTCATGCTAGAATTTAGTAGTTCTTTTTAAAATAGTGATTTATTCTTTGTTAGCTTTAGAAAGAAAGGGAGAAGTATGGAATAGGCAAAGCAGGGAGACAGAATCGATACTTGTTTGATCAAATATATGCATAAATCTGGCATAATCTGGGAAGTAGGTAGGTAGCGATGTAGCCAGAGGAAGTTACTGAGTTTAGGTTGGCTGTTAGGTTGAAGAGATTCAAAGAACTCACCCACATCAATGATGTTCTCTTGATTTAACTAAGCCCACGAGAGGTCTTCTCTTTCCTTCTTCTACAAAACACCTCCCCGTCCACATTACACCCTGGACTGATTTGCCTGACTTCGATCATGAGGGCCAATTAAGAGACTGGGCTGTCTGTACCTGGTAGAACGGTGCACTTAGAGCTAGTCCTGTTGATGGAATCCCTGCCCCTGTGAGCATCTTCTTCATCTGTACAGAATGGTGAAGACATTGCAGCAGAGACTTTGTGATTTACAGGAAAGAAAAAGTTTTGTTAGTGCAAACGTTTTACCTTAGAGGAAATGTTGGCTGGGGGAAGAGTGTTGTCTCTGGAAATTGTGAACAGTGAAATAATTTCACTCAAATTATTTTAGAAATAGCAAAGCATGTATTGAAAGAAAAAGAAAACTCTTGCAATAATTGCTAAATGAATCATTAGGCTGAGTTCATCCAGAAAGCAGTGTTGCTCTGTGAGAATTCCTCTAAATACGTCCTCCCTTTTCCTTTTTCCTTTGGAGATTTATAGACCATTCAGGTGAGCTTGCTACCTCTCAACGTGCAGGGAAACATTTCTGAACTCAAGTGTCTCATAAAAGTTTTCTCAGAACCTTATAGGTTCCCAGATTATTTTTGCCCAGTGTAATTGTAAATTACAGATGGTCTCAAAATAAATAATATGCCCATAACGCTATTGAGGAAATAGGTAACACAAAAATGCCTAGTATTTCTATTGTATTTCTTTTTTTTTTGCAAAATTCTGGATACAAGGGCAAGGAAAACGGTAAATATATTCGGCTCTCCACTATTTTCTCTATCTGAGAAGAAAAGAGGTATGCTAATGAAAGATACTGACTGGTAGTAAGGCTAATCATTTTCTCTTTGGTTTTGAAATACATAAACAGATTCACTGGTGAATGTGTTCCAATGTAAACACTCATTGCCTCCATTATCCAGTTCTAGAACATTCCTCAGACGGACCTAGCTGGTGTTTGCCTCCATTTCATTTTCCTCCACTGAATAGACTTATTTCAGAATAGTTTTCTACAAAATGAAGTACTTTCATAATGCTTCTATGATAAAACCAGAGCTGGATTGCAATCAGAAGAAAAATTCCTTCCAAAGTATGTTGATGCACCGCCCCCCCCCCCCCCCCCAAGTATGTTGATCAAGTTTCCACTGAGACAACAGAATCCTCTCCGGTCACTTTAAACAGAAAGGAATTCATAGTGAGAATTTAAGGAGATCTCAGAGTAGTCAAAGGGACTGTAGGGACAAGCTCGCTTATGATCTTCCAGGGTCAATTCCCAGAGTCGCCCTGCAAACTTGGGGCGGCCACACAGTACCCGCTGGAGCAGGAGCCCAGACTGCGCACCCCCGGGACCTCCTCGCCGCCCGGACCCGGGAGCGGCCACCAGGCTGCAGGGGAGCAGCCCAAGGGCCTCTGCCCCACTCTTTCAGGAGTCTCGGGGCACATACTTGGCTTTTGACCTCCAAAGCCTGTGTGCGCTCAACGGAAACAAGGTCCCGCGCAGACGTGTGGCTGCGGGGGGTTCTGGGAAATGTAGTTCTCCGCGCTCCGGGCTCTCCCGTGGGGGAGGCCTAGCGGGGCTGGAGGCGTGTTGATTGAGGCCATCGGTGGTGTCTGCCGTGCAGAGCAGACGTTTCGTTTTGAGAAGGTTAAGATTATGGTTTCCCCGTGGCATTTCAGGTGTTGTGGTTTGTCTGAATGCTGATGTTCCCCTTTTGTTAGCTGTAGATTCACTCCTTTTGAGTCCATGGTTTCTAGAACCTTTCTCCTTTCCTTTTTTTTTTTTTTTTAACTGTGTTTGGAGGATCTTGAGTAGCTCAGCTCTGGCAGATTTTACCATGCGTACCTCTCTCTGTCTGTTTCAGGATATGCAGCTCGAAAATCCCTGGGTTTATGTTTCTGGGGCTATCAAAGTAAAATAGAGTTTGTCCTTTATTTATACAAGTACTTAACAAAGATGTACATAGGACTTCATAAGCACCAGGCACTATTTCAAGGGTTTCCCATATTTTAATTACCTAAAGATGCCATCCATCTGTGTAATAAAACAATGCTCCTGACCTGCTCTCACTGGGAGAAAAATGTTGGAGCTAGGAGATATGGCAATCCCTTAGAACAAGGGTGGGCCAGCTCTGGCCTGTGGACCCAGTTTGGCCCTCTGCCTGGTGCACGGGACAACGCCCAGCCAACTGAGCCACACCAACCGGGGCTATATTATGTACTTTTAACACATGAACGTAGACTGTGCAGCCTGAGGACGTGGGTTTTGAAGTTGGGCTTTGTCGTATGTTGGCTGTGACACTTCGGGCATGATATCCCACCTCTCTAGGGCAGTTTGCTTACTCTGCTGTGGGCAGAATTGTACCACATGGTAAATCCTCACACGGCAGTTGTTTCTTCCCGTTCTGGGGGTGAGGGCAGGCTGGATGAGTAGGGAACTTTCTGGAACAAAGCAGGCTGACAGTGTGGGTGGGAACTTGGGGACCTGGCTTGGTCACATGGTGGTGTGAGCAGAGAGATCAGCCCTCTCCTGAATGGTCACACGCAGTCAGGGCTCAGAGCTCCTGGGTGTAGGCGAGCAACACCCTTAGTAATTCTTTCCTTTAGCCTGGAAAATAGCTGTTTTTTTTCACCCTTTGAAAGGAGTCTTAGACATTGTGTGAGTTCAGACCTTCACGTCCACAGGTCGGAGAAGAGCCTTGTTCCAGTTTGCACAGGAGCAGAGATGTGATGAGAACTTGGGCCACCTGATCCCACTCCCCCGCCACTGAAAGGCTGACTGAATGCTGGGCATTTGTGACACAAATCTGTGGTTAAGTCAAAGTCTTGCTCTCAGGAACTTACCATTTTCCCCCTCTAGAGAGGAAATGCATGCATCAGCTGTAATAAATATGCTGTAGTAAAATGTGCAATAATAAATTGTGTGGGTGACAGAGAAGGGGTGCAGTGAGGTCTACCCGGAAGGGTGGAGAAGGCTTCACGCTTGAGCTGACATCTTTGTGGTTATGGGGGCTGGAGACAGTTTGGTCAGATTGTGTGTGTGTGTGCGTGCGTGTGTGCGTGCATCAGTGTCAGTGTGGCGAGGAGTCCAGGCAGAGGGGTCAGCACAAATAGACACATCCTAGAAAAGTACATGTGTCTGTGTGTGTGAGAGAGGGAGAGGGGGAGGGAGAGAGAGAAGAAAGGGAGATAGATGGATGGATGGATGGATGGATGGATGGATAGATAGATAGATAGATAGATAGATGATAGATAGATTGATTGATTGATTTTCCATGAGCACTTAGTCAAATCTTGAGGCAGTAAGATAGGTATAGGCCTGAAATGGTGAGAAATGTGTCAGCCACAAACCAGTTTACAAGGAAGTTTGCCTACTAACTGCTTTGGGGCCGAGGCTGCAATAGGTGCTGGGGGTTAAGGGAAGTAAGAAGCTGGTTTCTCTTCACAGGAAGCTTATACCCCATCTGAGAATGCCAGGCTGACTTATAGCTTTAATAGGGACGATGCTCTAAGTGTGTAACAGAGGGCAGAGGCCTCAGGGAAGCTGGACAAACTGGTCCTATTAGTGTGTCCCACCTGAAAATCGGCCCTGGCGTTACATTTAACGAAGTGTTTTCCTTTGCCCTGTGGCCCTGGTTGGCATAGCCAAAAATTGCTGGGAGAATTTCTAGCCTTGGAATAACTGGGGAAGGCTCCCTGGAGGAAGTGGATTGGAGCTGAGCCTTGAACAGAAGGGTAATGTTTTGAACTGACCCAAGCCTGATTGGTTGTTCAACAAAAATTGCATTCTTTGGGTTTACTCTTGGTTGGTTCTGGTAGGTGGAAGTGGGTAGCATTAAAGGGCTTCCTGTCCCCCAGCCAAGCGGCAGGTTATGAGGGGAGTCTAGGTCCGAATTCTGCCACACATGCTAACATTTATTAGCAGGCAGGTACAAAAACCACCATTGAAACGGTTCCCGAAAGCTCACGAAGCCTGTTCTCTGTCGTTAGGTAGGTTCTCCAACAAGTACTTTGTAGGAAGGATCCATCTGAGGCTGTTCTGCTCTGTGGGCTGGAACAGGGGACAGGCTCTTATAAAGTGAAGGGACACAGAAGACAAAGGAGTGCTAGACCCAGGGCGATCTCCCTGAAGCTTGAAGGATTCTTCTTTCTGTCTCATCCTTACAGGGTTATAGGAGCCTGAGAAAATTTCTAACCCACCACGTATGTTGAACACCACTCCTTTCATTGGCAAATTCTTTCTTTTAAAAAAATTAAATTTATTGGGGTAACATTGGTTAATAGCATTTTATAAATTTGAAAGAATATGTGCATCCCTATGTTCATAGCAGCATTATTTACAATAGCCAAGATTTGGAAGCAGCCCAAGTGTCCATCAGTAGATGAGTGGATAAAACAGCTATGGTACATTTACACAATGGAATACTACTCGGCCGGGAAAGAAAAAAAAAAGGAAACTTTCCCTTTTGCGACAGTGTGGATGGACCTGGAGAACATTATGCTAAGTGAAATAAGCCAGTCAGAGAAAGACAGGTACCCTGTGATTTCACTCATATGTGGAATCTAATGAACAAACTGAACTAGCAAGCAAAATAGAGACAGACACATAGATAGAGACAGGCTGACAACTGTTGGGGGCAGGGGGCCTAAGTGGGGTGGAGAGATTGAGCAAAAAAGAAAAAAAAAAAAAAGAACTCATGGATACAGACAACAGTGTGGTGATGGTAGGGTGGGTAGAAGTGAAAGAGGGTATAGGGATAAGTGGTGATGGAAACAAATAAAATAAAATAAAATAAAGACAAATTAAATTTATTGGGGTAACAAAATCTGTATACTCCATTGTGTGCTCACCACCCAAAGTCTAGTCTCCTTCTGTCACTGTATATTTGACCCCCTTTACCCTCTTCGTCCTCCCCCCACTATTTATTTCTAACATTCCTCATGCTAGTAAACTCTCCGGTGCAGTTTTAGATACCAGTATTGAGATTATTTGAAAAAATTCAAATAATTGTTAGGACCCTCGTAATGCTAATTAACCGCTTCTGGACTGTGGATTTCCGGTCTGGGCACATATAACATGAAGAACCATGCCTCCGAGGTGGAAGGGTTCATTTTACAGCGTAGCCTGTATAAGCGATCTAACAGGTGGGACTCAAGAGAGGAGCAGATTATTCCAGGCTAGAGAAGCTTGAACAGTGGCTTGGAGCTGAAATTTGGAGAGACGTGGAGGTGGGGAAACACTTCCTTCTTACATTCCCTGAGAGTGGTGCCTATCAACATTCTTCACAAGGTTATTCTCTTTTAAAATCATGACATGACAGTTGATAAGTCTCTGTTAGAAAGAAATCAGAAGCAGCTGCAGGGTGAGAATGAGGTCCTGGTGCCCATGGGGACTGAAGCCACTTTCAGGATAACAGGAGCTGCTAAGTTCCAGGTGAGATAGTTGTCAATCATAATTTTACACTCAGGTTTCTTGAAAGCATATCTCAGACCCAATTTTGTCATCCATGTGGACATTTATGAGGCGTGCAGTAGGAATCAGTTCAAACCAACCTGTCTTGTGGTCCTTTTGAGAGCTTGGAGCACTTACCTCCTGTAGGAGAACATTATCGAGGACCATGGATCTGTCCAACTTCAAGCACTTGCGTTCTACACACTTTGGGGCTCTGAGCACAAGAAGGAGAGAGAGAATATGCATTTAAATCTTTCAGCCAACGTAAACAGCAGGTAATACGCATCATAAATTGTTCAGCCAACATAAGGCATGTTTGTTCAACGTTTACTGTGGTGGTTCACATCTGAGCTCACTGTGGTAATTCACATGTGAGCTCAGTGGGGATCGCAAATGAGTAAAAATATGTACATCTCAAGTGGTCAGCCCCCAAAAACTGCAGGGAATGTTTACATTCCACTGACTTAAAACACGGAATATGCATTTAAATTCCGCTGCCAAAAGAAAAAGCCATGCTTATTTGATAGGTGTCATAATAACTCACATTGCAGCGTAACTGGAGAGTATAAAAGGTTGAGAAGTGAACCGCCAACACAGCCACAAAGCTGATTGACTCTCCATAAGTCATAAAGCAATGGAGTGACAGCATGTCTTCTTGATAGGTCTTTTTTTTTACTGGGTAAGATGGGCCTCCAAATTCCTCCCTCCATAGCTGCAGCACCTTTTTACAATGATGGTGGCTCTTCAGCCCTAAGAGGTACTTCCTTCCTAAAGTTTGCACAAGGAATTCTGTCAGTAAGTATCTGGTAGTTAGAAATGTGAGGTTAAAAAAAAAGTCTTTTAAACATGAAAGTATTGTGCTCCCTGCAGGGTATTATGGGTATGTAAATAAAGTCTGAGTCATCCCCCCCCCAGATTCGTCTGAGTCACCCCCCCCCTCCCAGATTCTCCAAACACCTTCATATTCACAGGGTGTCTCTGGAGTCACCATTAGGGGTCTAAGCAGAGGTCAGGCCCGCTGGGCTCTAAACCTCATTCTGGTTCAATGGCAGAAACTCTGGTTTTGTCCCTTTTGTATGTTGGGGTCTGGGTTTGGTTCCTCTCCTTCCTTCTCCCTAACGGCCACCACAATGAAGATGCAGAACCACAGAGAATTCTCTCTCATTGCTTCTTTCCAGTCATACCCACCCTCCTCTCCTCAACCCTGCCCCGTGGAAGCCACTGCTTTGTTTTCCGTCTCATAACTTTGTCATTTTGAGAATGTAATAGAAATGGGATCAGACAGCCTGTGACCTTTTGAGACTGCCCCGCCCCCTCAGCATAAGGCCCTTGAGCTCCACCCAGTTGCATCAGTTCGCTCCTTTTCACTGTTACTAACCCAGCATGTGGATGGACCACAATTTACCCTTCCACCACGCCCTGAAGGACATTTTGGTTGTTTCCGATTTGGGGCTATTATGAATAAATCCGTGAATATTTATGTGCAGGTTTTTGTATGGACGTTAAGTTCTAATTTCTCAGGGATCATTGCCCAGGAATCTGAGGGATTGTATGATAAGTATATGTTTATTTTTATAAAAAACTGCCAAACTGTTTTCCAGAGTAGCTCTACCATTTCATATTCCCACCAGCAATTTTGAGATACTGATTTTCTACATACTTGCTAGTAGAAATTTGACATTTTAGCTGTTCTGATTGGTGTGCAATATGTCGTCAAAATGGTTTTATTCCATCTCCCTAATAGTGATGTGGACATCTTTTCACGTGCTTTTTTGTCATGTGTGTATCCTCTTTGGTGAAATTCCGTTCGTGTCTTTTGCTCATTTGCTACTTGGATTATTTGTGTTGTTTTTTGTTGTGTTTACTGTTGAGGTTAGAGAGTTTTTAAAATTTAGTGTAGATACCAGTCCTTTACCAGATTGGTGGTGTGCAAATATTTTTTTCTTAGTAGCTTGACTTTTCATCCTCTTAGTAAGGTCTTTCATAGAAGTCTAATTATTGATTTTTTTGTCTTATAGGTTATGCATTTGATGCCATGTCTAAGAACTCTAGGCCTAGTTGTATACCCAAAGATTTTTTTTTTTTTCCGAAACTTTCAGTTTTGAGTTAATTTTTAATTTAGGTAGGGTTTTTTTTCTTTTATTATCTGCTTATGGATGGCCACTTGCTATAATACCTTTTGTTGAAAACACTATTCTTCCATTGAATTGCTTTTGCACCTTTGTTGAAAATCAACTGGCCAGACTTTCGTGGCCCCATTTCTGGGTTCTTGTTGATTTCTTTTGATCGATGTTTGTAGAGTTTATCTTTTCCATCCCTTTACTCTCAACCTACCTGTATTGTTGTATTTGAAGTGAATTTCTTACAGACAGCATGAGTTGGATTATTTTACTTATTTGTTAATCCTCACCTGAGAATATTTTTTCCATTGATTTTTAGAGAGAGTGGAAGGGAGGGTGGGAGTGAAGTGGGGGGGGGAGAGAGAGAGAGAGAAACATCAATTTGAGAGAGACACATCGATCAGTTGCCTTCCGCACTCGCCCTGACCAGGACCAGGGTTGAAACTGCAAACCAGATAAGAGCCCTTGATTCGGAATTGAACCCACGACCCTTTGGTGCAGGAGCTGACACTCTAACCACTGAGCCACACCAGCCAGGGCAGATAATTTCTAAAAAATCCATTCTGCCAATGTGTCTTTTAATTTGTGTATTTAACTTGATTGGGGTTCATTTGACTTCTTGAATCTGTAGGTTTATACCTTTTGCCAAATTTGCAAAAATTTTAGCCATTATTTCTTTGAATATTTTTTTCAGCCCCACATTTTTTCTCCTTTCCTTTTAGAATTTCAATGATATGAATGTTGGATTGTTTATAATTGTGCGACAGGTGTCTGAGGCTCTGTTTGTTTAAGTTTTCAGCCCATTTTTTCTGTTACTCAGACTGACCTGTCTTTTAGTTCATTGTTTCTTTCCTGTGTCATCTACCTCTGCTATTAAGCCTATCCAGTGAGTTATTGCATTTCTTTTGTTCTCATCGTCATTCCTCAGGTCCTGAGGTCCCTAGCCAGTCTGTCTTCTTTTTTCCATCGTTCAGAGACTTCTTATGTTTGTCTTATAATTACATTCAGGGTTTTTAGCTGTCCTTAGGGAGAAATGTGTTTATTATATCCTGCCTGGAACAAGAAGTCTCTGTGTTGAAGTATTTTAAAGTTAGTTGCAGATATCATAGAAAAGACAAGTCATTTTAATAACAAGCAAATAAGTTTCTGCAGAGAGATGGCTAAGGCAGTGCACTGTTGGGGAGTACATGGCGGAGATGTGGTGAACCTTGGTTCCTGCTCTTGTTTGTCTCTGTCCCCAGCCTTGGAGGCACCTTAGCCACCATGATCATCCTAAGAGATGCTCTGGGATGGGAGTGCATAGAAAACCTACACTCTACTCCTCCTGTGTTTCTCTTTTACTCTCACACTATGACCACAGAACTCTTCTGACATCCGTTGTGTGTGGGGCTTTCCTACACCACACAATTCTGCAACACCAGCTGGGTGTACTGCAACTCAACTCAATGCTGACAGTCTCTGCCTGGAGATAGAATCAGATCCCGCAGGTTAAGGGCTTAGTCCTACAATACTGCTCCCACCCACTCATTTGGATGCCAACCACAAGTCCAGGTTGTCACCATGACCCCTTCTGCAGGTTCAGTTAATTTGCTAGAGTGGCTCACAAAACTCAGGAAAACATTTTATTTACTGTTTAACAGTTTATTATAAAAGGGCATGAGAAAGGACACAGATGATCATCCAGAGGGAAGAGACCCACAGGGCAAGGTATGTGGGAAGGGGTGCTGAGCCTCCATGCCCTCTCCAGGAGTGCCACTCTCCCAACACCCCCCCACCCCCCCACCATGTTCACCAACCCGGAACCTCTCTGAACCCTGTACTTTTGGGATTTTTATGCAGACTTTACCAGGACGCATGATCGATCATTAACTCCATTTTCAACCCCTCTCAGAAGAATGGGGAGCGGGACTGAAAATCCCGTTTCTGATCATGGCTTGGTCTTTGTGGTGAATAGCTCCGATCCAGGAGCCCACCCAGAGTCACCTCATTGCAACAAAAAACACTGTTATCACCCAGGAAATCCCAAGGGACTTGGGAGCCCTGTGTCAGCAACCAGGGTCAAAGACCAACCATTAGAACAAAAGATGCTCCTGGTGCTCCTACCACAGGAAATTGCAGGGGTTTCAGAAGGCTGTCATCGGGGGCAGAGACCAGCATGTGTATTTTCTGTTATTTCACAGGGAGCTCTCTCTCTGAGCGCTCGGATAACTAGCTAATGGGCAAAGGGGCAGATTGAAATGATGTGTGGGAGAATTCTTCCACATTCTCTGCCCACTTTCCTGGCCTTCCACGCAGTGTGTAAAATTCAAGGAGAAAAATGGCACCTGGGATTATGAAGCGTTCCCCTCTTCTCTCTGTGGTTAAGTCAAAGTCTTGCTCTCAGGAACTTAGAATTTTCCCCCTCTAGAGAGGAAATGCATGCATTAGCTGTAATAAATATGCTGTAGTAAGATGTGGGATAATAAATTGTGTGGGTGACAGAGAAGGGGTGCAGTGAGGTCTACCCAGAAGGTTGGAGAAGGCTTCACGCTCGAGCTGACATCTTTGTGGTTATGGGGGCTGGAGACAGTTTGGTCAGATTGTGTGTGTGTGTGTGTGTGTATGTGTGTGTGTGTGCGTGCGTGTGTGAATGCGTCAGTGTCAGTGTGGCAAGGAGTCCAGGCAGAGGGGTCAGCACAAACAGACACATCCTAGAAAAGGGCCTCCTCTTTGGCATCAGATGGGGCTGAGTTCTGCCCCCTACTAGTTTGGGGCAAATGATTTGCTTACTCTGACTTTCAGTGAGCTCATCTGTAACAGAGTTCAAACAAACAAACAAACAAACAAACAAACAAACAAACAACACGACTTTAAGGTTTGTCTTGAGGTTATCATTAGAAAGCACATACCCAGAATGTTAATTAGCAATTTGTCTGGAAGAAAAGGTCTCAGTTATGCTAATACAGGGTGGGGCAAAAGTAGGTTTACTGTTTTTTTTGTGGAAAATAATACAATACTTAATAAATAATACAAGAATAAACTGTGTTTTGCATACTCACAACTGTAAACCTACTTTTGGCCACCCTGTACGTGGGGTTGGATTACACATTGTTACTGCTCTGGCTTTGGCTTTGCAGGTGGGTTTCCAAGTGCCCTGACTGTGGGGTGTCAGTGTCTGTCGGTGCTGTGAGCTCGAGGGTGAGGCTTTCCCACCGTGCCTAGTGCAGAACTCTGATCTCTGTGGGAGAAGAGGCAATGAAGAACACCAGGCGAGGCCCTCTCCTTTGTTAAGAGTGGTGTTTCAGCCCAGCCGGTGTGGCTCATGGTTGAGCATCGACCCATGCACCAAGAGGTCACCAGTTCGATTCCCGGTCAAAGCACATACCCAGGTTGTGGGATAAATCCCCAGTGGGGGACATGCAGGAGGCAGCCAATAGATGTTCTCTCTCATCTATGTTTCGATCTCTCCCTTCCTCTCTCTCTAAAAATCAATAAAGAAAAAAAAAAAAAGAATGGTGTTTCACCAGGAAGAAGGAGTCGTTATTTAAGAGGCCCAGAACTCTCGCTTCCCTCAGAGTTCTCAGGATTGCCTGGTTGCAGATTGAATGTCTCAGAATGAGTAATCATACTTTAAAACTTTTTCAATCCAGTTAATTCTCGAATTGAGGTGCTCAGAGCTTTTTATGGTGAACAGGATGATGGCTCCCCCATCTGGGAGTGTTAGGTGGTCAGCTCTAGGGTGTTCCTGCCTGGGAATGGCACGGGTGGGGTAAGCCGTTAAGGACTCTGGGTTTAGGGACATTCAGCTGTGGGAGGCACAATTAGTGATGTAGGTCTTTACTGCTCGAAATGTGGTCCCCAGGCCAGCAGCAGTGCATGGCCTGGGAGCTTGATAGACATACAGAATCCCAGGCCTCATCCTAGACTTCCTGGGTCAGAATCCGCATTTGAGCCAGATCTGGAGGTCATTTTCGTATACACTGAAGTTCAAGAAGCCTTGGGTGTGGATTACTTTTCCTTGGAGTTCTGTCTCCCCTTTCCCCAAGGAGGAGCCTTCCTGGTTCTGTCTGGCTAGAATGTATCTTCATTTCTATCTGACTCCTTCACAGAACTGAAGAAGGAGGTTTCTGATTGACTGAGGTCTGCAGGGTCATGAAAGGAGATGAGGAGGGAGCAGCACATGCAGAAGCTGTTCTTGATGGGAGACGTTGACATTTGCCTTGAAATGTGTGACTGAGCTGGGAGTCTGGAAAGCTTTTGCTTACAGAAGCTGGCAAGTCAACCTTTTTCTTACCTGAATAGTTAACCATGCGTTTTTGGCTCAGTTCTATTCATTGGCTCGGCTCTTCCATCTGGTCATTTTCTTTAAGTAAATATTTTAAATGGAGAAGGATATACATAAGAGAAATATTTTTATTTTCTTTAAATGGATATTTTCTGAAAGAATTGATGATGAAAGACTGTAAATTTTGTTGATGTGATTTTACCAGCCCAAGGTTTTCAGTAGTTCTTAATCTTCTGGTAGAACATAAATATTTTTTTGGTTTCTTATACTCTACGAGATTTTCCCCCTAAAAATTAAACTTGGGGCCTGGGGTCATGAATTCTAAATATAATCCCGAGTGTTTAAAAACATTATTTATATTTAAAAAGCTAAAATGTTGGGATCTTTTTTTTGAGGGGGGAGTATTAAAAAATTCAATCTTGGCTTTTAGAGTCTTTTTACCTGTATTCCTGGAATTTTACTAGCAGGGCCTCATCACATGACCTTTGCCCTTGTTTGCCTTTATTCAGTTAATTGACTATCCATTGAGTGGGAACTTTGGAGATGTGGAAATGAGCTCTGGATCAGGGGTGACAGCCAGGTGAAAGGTCTGACTCTCTGCTCTGCGCCGCCTGGCTGTGGGGCAGGGGCACGTCCCGGGCCCTGATGGATGGTCTCTAAGTGGAAGCACTTGGACCACATCCATGATTTTCCTGGGGACTGGGCTCTGTGAGAAGGTTGTGTGTATATAAGTGTTTATCTGGATCTTTGGTGTGGGGAGTATGTGTTATTTGAGAATGCACACAGTTTTTTACTTGAAAAAATGAAAAAAATCTGTTTGTGGTTTTTTTCTTAAGCAAGTGGCATAGTGTGAAGCATGATAGGATCTTGGCTAGTTAGCACAGGTGGGACGCATGTGGACTAACAGTTAGTGTGGCAAGTACTAATATCTGGTGAGTGCTGTGTGTCAGGTCCTATATATATGTGTGTACATACACACACACACACACACACACACATACACACACACACACACACACACACACACACACATATATACATCCTCGTTTAAACCTCACAAAACCCTGGAAGATCTGCTGTACTGTTGTCATGTGAGCAGACAGAGCAGGAAGGTGGAGTATTTTGCTCAAGGTCATCACAGCCAGTGTGTGGCTAGACCTGCGATGCAAACCAAGCTGAGGCTGCTAGGCTCGCCACCTCTGTACTCATAGTCTTGTATGAATCAAGATCAATGGTATATGTGTTTTACCTTCTGAAAAAAAAAAGTTTTATAATATGTGTAACTGGTATGAACTTTCCCCTCAATCCTCAGGTAAAAAACAACAACAACAAAAAAAAAAACCCCACATGTTTTTCTCTAAATCCAATTAAATTTGGCTCAGGGTTTTACTTGCAGAGACTGATGAGTGGTTCAGTATCAGTAGTCACTGGGGGCTTCCTTCCCCACCCACAAAATTTGGCTGTTCCTTCCACGCTCAACTTGGCCACCGTGATCTCCCTGGGGGCTGCTGAGGCTGAGTTTGAGGTGCTGGCCCCCAGGCATCCCCGTGTCCCAGAGAGGGCCACCTTGCCCTGCCGGGGAGCCCCATGGACAGAGCCTGGTGCGCAGACACGGGGTGCTAATGCACACAGAGCTCTCTGACAGGAAGGGAAGTCTACTTTTCATTCTTTCATTATGATCTTTTAAAGAAATTTTATTGTTGAAAGTATTACAGACGTCCCCCCTTTTCTTCCCCATTGACCCCTTCTAACCCACTACCGCCCTCCCACCAGCCTTCACCACACTATTGTCTGTGTCCATGGGTTATGCATGTATGCATATAGGCTCTTTGGTTAATCTCTCTTTCATTATAATCTTATAGGGAAACAGTTAACTTCTCTACCAAATTATCCTCTTGCCTGTAGATAGCAGCAAGGTAACACGACCCCGTCCAGGTTTCTCGTGCTTGGTGAGAGCAGCTAGGGGACAGACTAGATGGCTCAGTTCATTACTTTCCCGGGCTGTGGGCCGCCGGGTAACTGAATTGAATTCTTTAATCTCGTCTCGTTTTTTATAAAATGGGGATAATAATAGCTTCTATCCCACAGAGGGTCCTGAGGGATCCGCTTTAACAAGGACACTTATTTGAATGACAACGAGACCAGCCAAGCTGGAGTGGACAGTGTATGTGGGTTGGGGTTCGGTGGGGAAAGGCTGGGAGTGTGGTGTAAATCCCACTTTGCAGAGATTAGGCTCCCACTAGCCTTCTTTCCAGTTGATTTATTAACTGGAGTTTGTGTTCTGCCTCAGAATGTACTGGAATCCTTCTGATAAGCTCCCCTTTTGGCCTATTTAGGACCGGACCGACTTCGAGTGGAGCTTCTGGATGGAGTGGGGGAAGCAGCGGCTGGCGTGGCTTCTCCTAGGCCACCTGGCTGTGTCGCAAATGGCCAACCAGATTGCAAGGAAGGTATGACTGTGGGCACCGTTTCCTTTTAAGCCTCTTTCTCCTTTGCTTTTTGTGACGAAAGGGCCCTGAGCTAAGTAAGAATCAGTAGACACGGCTATTAGCTTTGGAAGCCTGGAAAAGATGAGAACGGATCGTTAATGATCGATCAGACATTTAAGATACAGGGGTAATACGTTCTTATCCTACATTTACTTCCTCCAAGTTATTTTCCAAACCAATGACTAGAAAGGTTTCAAAGTAAAACTGTAGTTATCAGCATGGATGAATTTCTGGATTACGACACTGAGCTAATCGCTGTATTGCTGAGGAATCTGTCAGGTACGATCCCATGTACACAAAGCTCAGAAGTGTGCAAACTAAAATCACCCGTGCAAATTTACAAAGAAAGGTAAGATAATAAAAAATTAATATAAAACTCAGAAAAGTGGTCACGGCTGGTTGGGGAGGGACATAGATTGAATCAGGGCAGAAGCCCAGGGCCCTTTAAAGCACTGATGACCTTGTCTTTCTTAAGCTGCTGGTGGGTGTGTGGTGCTATCTCATTATTCTTTGTACACCTTACAAACTTCACAAATATTCCTTTCTCTGTTTGATATGTGATATATTTTAAATTGATCATGTGGAAGAAGGAAGTAGGGGTAGAAGGAAAGGGGAGGTTGCCCTGGGCACCCTGAATTCTTTATGTCCTGCCCTCCCCAGACTCTGCCATGTGCGTTAGGACCCAGTGGCCCGTCTGGTTGGTCTCCTTTGCTTCTCCCTTGTTCTTGCTACTTCTTATTTGCTCCGCGTAGATCAGTGTTTCTCTAGTCTCCACCAGGAGACTTTTTAGCTATTTTTTCCTAATTGTCACTTCTCTATGAAGTTTTAATCACAGATATACTGACTGTCTGTTCATATGCTATATGCATGCCTGTGCTTTATGCATAGAGTACTTTAGTCTTGTCTCCAAGAACCAATTCCCCGCTCCGTTGGAGGAGATAGAACCCCCATCGAGAATGTGGAATGCAGACGAACTCTGTGTTCTTGGCTGGATGCTTTCCCTCTTTCCAAAGTTCTTCAGTTGTCAGCTCCTACTTTGCACTTGCCATCATCAGAAATCTGCCCGATGAGGATATAGATGTCCCTCCATTTCATTTGCTTACAACTTTGAGCTAAGGCTCTTTCTGTCTTGGAAGGCAGCATTCGGCAGTGAGAAGCACGTGGATGACTCCCAGCTTTGCAGGTTTTCAGACGTTAGTTACTCCCTTTGAGTTCGTTTCCTCATTTGTGCAACAGGGATGGTAGCACTTGCCTCCGGGGGTGGCGCTGAGGGTCGATGTTTTTTTTGGCTCTACTTGCATTTGATGAAAGCCAAGTGAGTGGTGGCTGCTGCTGCTTTCTGCTGGTGGTTAGCATGTGCTGAGCCTGTGGCCCGCATGGGCTCCTGGGAGCAGTCCCCTCCGCGGTGCTCAACAAAGGAGGTGCCGGTCTCGAGATTCCAAACACCTCCAAGGGCAGAGACCGTCTGTGTGGTCATACCCACATTCCTCTCATGAATGTCTTCCTCCGACCCCGTCTCAAGTGTGTGTTGGGTCCTGGGGGAAGGGATTGGGAGACACGGCCCCTTCCTTTGGAGAGGTGAGTGAGAAGTTACATAGGAGACGAAACCCTGACCTCAGTCCTGGACCTGACGTGGCGGTGAGTTGGGTGCCTGGGGGAAGGAGTGGGCCACATCTGCCTTGGGGTGACAGGGGAGGCCTCCGAGCCTGTGGCTTGAAGGAAGTCGAGTTGTTTGATTTTTCAGCTCTGTACCGCATGCCCAGGCCTGGTGGACAGGTGGACCTGCCTTCTTACCTGCAGAGCGATCTCATCCAAAGTAGTAGGAGGTGGCTTGGTGTTGCTCTTGGGTTGAGGCAGAGTTCACAGAGTCGTGTGTGTGTGTGTGTGTGTGTGTGTGTGTGTGTGTGTCTGTGTGTCTGTGTGTCTGTCTCCCGTCCCCTTTGTGACCACAGGCTTGATTTGTACGACAGCTGGTGAGCAGGTTTCTGGCTGGGGCCGGGGCACAGTGCAGTCTTTGTTCGAGTCTGCTTGACCCTTACATAAGTATGCACCACGGCTTTGGCCCCATTAGCTCTGCTCTTTCAGCACCTGGGCTACGTGTTCCAGATGGCCTGCATTCGCTGGGGGTTTCGGTGCTTATTCAGGGTGGAGGATTTGGGCTGGAGTTCTTTTATTTCCCCATGCTCGGAGTCCGTGAACTATGGACGGGGCGTGCAGGGCAGACGTTAGCAGTTCTTGGTGTTACTGCCCTTAACCCTGCAGGGCGTTTCCGGGCTCCATGTAACAGCTAGTCTCATCTCTCCCTTTACAGGCCCTGCCTCTGTCCAGAGGCAGGCAGGTTATTTTCAAAGGCGTGATTTTCTTTTCTTTTTTTTTGCCATGACAAGTAAGAAAACTTTCCACTGAGCTCCTTGGCCGAGGTTAAATGCCTCTTCTCTGGGTCGGGCTCTCTGGGTTTTGGTGAGAGGGCACCAGGGGCCAGTGCCCTGGGAGGGAGGCCGAATAACGGCTCTGGCCTTGGCCGCGGGTGTGTTATGATTGGGTTGCGTGTGGGGCGGGTCAGACAGTTCCTCCTTTCTTGAACACCCCTGTGGCCTCACCACCACCTAGACATTGTGTTCCCTGCCCTGCATGAATGCTTTGAGAAGGCCGGCCTGGTGTGGGGCTGGGGGGTGCCATTACTGACCACAGAGCAGTTTCTCTGCACCTCTGACAGGCGGAGCCCGCATCGTTAGCACCGGGCCGGCTGGCCGAGCGCCCTGGCCGCAGGACTGAGAAGCATTTGGCGGCGATGAGTAAACTAACCTCTGGAGGACTGCGGGGACAGCGCTCCCTGCCAGCTTGTTACCGAAACCACAGCCTAATAGGAATCTCAGGCACTAATGGTTTTCCTGGAACCAGACCCGTCCACCTCCGCTGGAGCAGGCCTAGGGAGGGGTGAAGCCGATCGTAGGGCCCAGGCTCTGCTCCCGGGACAGCAGGCTGGGCCGGGCTGTCGGGACTCTGGCCTGTCTTCTGTGCTCCCTGGTTGTTTGTGGAGATAGAGTTATATTTTGCAGCAGCAGCTCCCCTTGATTTTGTGGTATGTGATAAATTGTGCCATGTGTAAGGGTTACTGATGGACTCCTTTTATTTATTTCTCGAACAGTGCCCCACAGAGTGGTTTCTGGGCAGATGTGGGGGATTAACACGCAGCAAAGTCTGGTTGCCAACAGGAGTGTCCGCCGAGGCTTTCCATTTTCCTTCCTCCCAACAGACGCGATAATGAGGGAGATCACTCAGGCACAGCCTGTTACCGTGCCCACCCCCAGAGAGGAAGACAAGTAGAGATGGTGTGAGAGGGGCATTGCCAGCCAGCTCTTCCTGTGGCTGGGTCCTGACTCCCTGGGGAGATCTGAAGACTGTAGATTTGCAAGAGAAAGGCAGGCAGTCCATAGTCTTTCCTCAGGGGTGTGGTTTCAGCCTCGGAACTGTGCCAGCTCAACTGGTTTGTGGCTAGAAGACTCACAGTGGGACAGGCAGCAGCTCTAGCACAGAGGTCTGCGCTCTTAGGTGGGTGCCTGTGCCCTACCAGCTGCGAACTATTTAAGACCTCCCCCCCTCAACGTGAAAGACCCTGTGAGTGGAAAACATGCAGCAGGCAGTGAGATGTGAAAAGCTCCCTTCTATTTCAGATGCATTGGCAACACAGCCTTGGTTTATAAGGGGTTAAGTGGTACAAATAGAGACTTTGGAAAGCAACAGGATTTCACGTTGTGGACAAAAAAAGCCCCAAATTTTGCTGCTAATTTCTTGTTATGTCTTAGTTGTAACTACCAGGTTAAATCCCAAGACTTGGGGAAGCATATCCATCCATCCATCCATCCATCATTTATGAAACACTTGCTGTGTAAGCCCTGTTGGATTCTGGGCTTACATTATTATAATATGAACAAGACAGGATATTAGCCTTCTAAGGAAGGCTATCAAGTAGAGTCAGCTCCCCCTTCCCCCTTTAGAGAAATGGTTCAGAGCAAACACAGGGAGCAGTGTAAACACAGGGAAGGTTGCCTACCTAATTCAGTCTGGGGCAGTAAGCACTGTGTCCCATCAGAAAGGCTCATATTCTCAGTCTGGCTTTATCTGTACTGCCACAAAAACTGAATACAGTTTTTTCCTTAATGTTCAATTTTTAAAAAATTACTCCTCTTCCCCTGCCTTCCTTTTTATCTTTATTAGGAACTGAAGAGCCTGGAATAAAGGGATTCAAGGAGGTTGGGATAGTTCTGATGAACTTTGCATCCAGCTGGATGTCAAGTTCAACTTGTCTTATTCTCAAGCCTCAGGATGTTTATGCTTTGATATCCTTTAAAAGGGCACTGTGAATGCAAATTAAAGCCCCAGTGAGATAACCCTGCACACCTACCAGAGTGGCTCAGCTGTAACACAGTAACAATACCAAATGCTGGTGAAGATCCAGGTAAACTGGGTCACTCATGCATTGCTGGGGGGCAGTGTAAGGTGGCCACTCTGGAAAACTGTTTGGACTATCTTATAGAACTAGACATGCAACCCGGCAAGTTCACACTCGGGCATTTATTCCGGAGAAATGAACACTTATTTTTACACAAAACCTGAACACAGATGTTCATATCAGCTTTATTTATAATAGCCCCACACTGGAAATAGTCCAGATGTCCTTCAGCAGGTGAATGGTTAAACAGACGGTGGCAGGTCCACATCATGGAGTACTACACAGCAACAAGGAAGCAAAGCGTTGGGACCTGCGGCAACTCGGACGAATCTCCAGGGAACTGTGCTGAGCGGGGAAAGCTAACCCCAAAGGTTGCATGCTGCATCATTTTGAAATGAGGCGTGGAAGGCTACGCATGCTCTATCAGGATTTTAGTGCAGTTTTGAGGATGGGATTCCAGTCGCATTTTTATAGACAGAGTATGAACATCAGTGTTTTATAGGTGTTTCTTTGGCATTGCTCACATCTTTTCCTCACCTGTTCTCCATGAATGTACATAGTAGGGCTGCCTTTACCCATCGGGGAGAATGAATGGGCGGAGTGAGGGTTAGTGGAGAACAGGAGGTGAACATGAGAGCATTTTCTGTGAAGTCGTAGACAGAACCACATCAAATGTTGTCTGCCTGTACTGTTTGGCAGGAGGAAGACGGGTGTGTGTGTGTGTGTGTGTGTGTGTGTGTGTGTGTGTGAGAATATGGGGCAAGCTCGTGTGCCCCCAAGGTAGCTTTGGTGAACACAGTTAAACTCATCAGAGACTGTCAAGCAGCTGGGGTTTGCACAGCACTATCAAGAATTTCCTGAAGATTCGTTTGGCTTTTCCAAGTTGAAAACAGCTTAAGCCTGCGGTGAAGTTCCCAAACGAATCCCAGAAAACAGGCTTTTTCCAAGTAGATCAAATAACACTTAATAAAAAGGTAGCTGTGTGTGTGTGTGTGTGTGTGTGTGTGTGTGTGTGTGTGTATGCTTGTAGCAAGTGGCAAATCCTGTAGGCCGTGTTGAAAAAGAACCTTGTTCTTTTCATTTGTTGTAACTACTTCTTAAAATAGTCTCTGGCGACCTTGTTCCTTAAACTTGCACTCTGCCCAGAGGTGAGTGTTTGGGGGAAAGTTTGAGGCAAATGTGTGTGGCTGTTTTCTGTGGGTAGTAGGATGGAAAAATGGTAAAAATGAACTGCAGGTTTCTCTGATTTTCTTGGAACTTGAAAGTGGCTGACATAGTCGCTCATTTAGAATGTTCCCTCTTGAGCAGGAGTATAGGTTTGGGAAAAATTGTACTTCAGCAATGTTTTGGAAGAGTTAGCATCTCAGGATGGGATTTACAACTTACAGTCCCTTAAAGAAGTCTTTTTGTTTTTACAAGAAGACATTCCTGGAAACCATATCTTAAAAATGCACACTGGAAAGAACAGCATATTTCCCTAGAATTTCTACGGTACTTACTATGTATGCGGACACTGTTGTAAGCATTATACATGAATTACCTACTAAATCCTCACAACAACCTTCTGAAGTAGATACTGGTATTATCCTAGTTTTATATATGAAAAAAAAAAGCCTGAGGCACAGCTAGTTAATGGGGACACTAGGATTTATTCAGGCGGTTGGACTTCAAAGCTTAGTGATTAAACCACCGTGATGTGTTGCCTCTCAAACAATGTGAGAACATTATTGTGCTTTTAAGTAAGCCAGATATGACCAAGAGTATAACATGTGAGCAAAGACATGTTAATTTATCTATTTAGTTATTCAGTGTCAATCACTATAAAACGCGGTCATTAAATAGAAATATATTTTCTGATTTTCCTAAAATGAGACTGAATGCTTTAATCAGGTAGACTAATGCAAAGGCCTCAACACCACAGAAAGCAGGTACAATACACTTTTTCAGTGACATAAATTTGACTAAACAATATGCTAATAAAATAAAAATATAGATATTTAATTTTAAATCTGTGGTTTAGACTTTAAAAGCCGTTAATGGTTTGGATGGCCCAGATTTCTCAATAAGACTCCTGAGAAATGTTGGCCAGTACTTTCCTTCACCTTCATTTTAGCAGGACAGTGTCTGCAGGGGGTCACTGAGCATCAGCTTCTCATATGTAATACCTTCAATAACAATGCCCCATAGCTCACCTTATTTTCTCTTCTCCCCCCTCCCTCTGGGTCCCTCTCACGGTCCGCTGTCCACAGCACAGACCCTGGATCCTCACCGCCTACGGAATGTGGGCCTGCTGGTGTGTGCTGGGCGCCCCGGGGACAGCCATGATCTTCCTCCACACCGCCATCTCCTTCTGCGTTGCCCAGTTCCGGTCACTGTTCCTATCATGGCTCTGTTCTCTCCTCCTGCTCTCCACGCTGAGGCTGCAAGACGTGGAGGAAATTAAGGTAAGTGTCTCCATTTACCACTGGGAAGGAGAAGGTCCCTTTGGCGGTGCCCCGAGGAGGTAACCTGTTTTCAGGCAGGTCCATTGAAGAACTGTGGTGGGGCTCCTCCTGGTGGCCATGTGGGGTTGGTGCATGCGAACCCTGGTGTTGAATTGTGCGGTTTTGTCTTTTGTAGCTGACTCTGTCTTAGCCCTCTGAAGCAGCACCGGCCTAACCTTGTACCTTTTCTCCCAGGTTGGGTAGGTATGGATGTTGGCACAGATCAAGGAACAGAGGTCAGGAATAAGAGAAAAGAAAGCACTAGTCCCTGGTGCATTTAATAACATGTCATCTGTAGAGTACTGTACAATTTATAGGAAACTCTCCCATTCCTTATCCCATCCGGTGCCCACAACAGCCCCTGAGACAGATTAGGCAAGTACTTCTTTGCACAGAAAATGTTGGGACATTTTTTAATATTTTTCCTTAAATCACTGTGGAACTGGAACTCCTGTGGTGTCTATTTTTGTTAATTTGTTCATTCATTCGTTCACTCATTCATTGATTCAAGTGATGGCACAGTCACAGGAAAGAACATGATGGGAAAGATGAACTAACTGGTGGACAACCTGTGTGACATTTACAAGCCTCTCTTTGTCTTCAGAACCGTGGAGGTGCTGTCAAAGTATCCACTGGGTTGTGGCTTACCTCCCGGTTGCCCACTGGATGTATTACATCTGACAGGTGCAGATGCGGGAAAATCTTCATTACGTTGCACCAAGCTTAATGCTGAGTTGATGGTTGATGTTAGAGACACTCTTTTGCCCACTGCTCGTTAACTGCTTGTTTTGATTTTAAAACATGACATTTACGCACGGAGATTTATTTACCTGCTGCTCAGTGGTCCTTGACTCCCTTTATGGTACAAGCTGCTCTACCTTTTCCGGAGACTGGACGATATCCCTCCTTGCCGCTCACAGACTGTTCTCTCCTGGTGGCTTTGCAGAGAGGGTGGTACAAGACAGAAAACGAGTACTACTTGCTGCAGTTCACGCTGACCGTCCGCTGCCTGTACTACACCAGCTTCAGCCTGGAGCTCTGCTGGCAGCAGCTGCCCTGTGGGCGCACCGTCTACTCCCTGCCCTGGATGATGGCCTACGTCTTCTATTACCCAGTTTTCCACAACGGGCCCATCCTCAGCTTCCCGGAGTTCATCGGGCAGGTGGGTCCCGGGGGACTGGACTGCTGCTCTGTGGAGTC
Organism: Tadarida brasiliensis; assembly: GCA_030848825.1. Taxonomy (NCBI): domain Eukaryota; kingdom Metazoa; phylum Chordata; class Mammalia; order Chiroptera; family Molossidae; genus Tadarida; species Tadarida brasiliensis. The sequence goes on from CM061275.1 coordinate 35,041,967, forward strand.
CGCCTCTGTCCTCGTTGCCATGCTCATGCACGTGACCCCTGAGTGTTTTCATTCAGGGGTGCCCACGCATTAAAATCGCATACTGTTGTCTTTTTTTTTTTTTTTTTTTTTTTTACATAATACATACTTTAGGAAAATCAACCTTCAAAATAAAGCTCGACCCGTCCAAACCCTGATTCTCAGTGGACTGTGGCAACCAGGATTAACCGAGGAACTTGCCAGGAACCCTGCAGGGCAGTCCCAGGGAAAGACAGATGGGTTTCTCATGATATTGCTTGAAAAGTAGAAGGAGAAACTGTCTGAGCTGTTGGTTGGTAAATGGTATGCTCCCTTTTATTTTTACAAACTGCCATAGCCTAGGAATTGTTCAGGGCGATTCAGGTGGGAAGGTGGGCGGAGTTGAAGGGAGCTGGAAGGCGACAGTGTATTTTCGGGTCTGGGTGCCTGTTTCTGCCCGGGACCCTGCCTGCCTTGTCTGGACATGGCCCGATCTGAAGCTCATGTCAAGCTGCCGTTATTATTCCCACCTCACTCTTCCTCCCACTTAGATTTTTTTTTTTCTCATTCCACAGCTAGCCTCATGGAACATGTTTATGAAATTAATTCACCTACAGTGTTAGTAATTGAAAATACCTAAAATGGTGTTTCTTAGGGACATTCCTACCTCCCACAACCAAAACAATATTCTGAGTGAGTTAAGGAGAATAATACGCATGACCACACAGTACATACCAGTACCTGCAGTACATATATACACACACAGAACACTCATGCACACAGTACACACATGTGCAAGCGTGCACACACACACACACACACACACACACACACCTAGAAGTATAGTTTAAAATGCAGAGCCAGCCCTGGCTTGTTTTGCTCAGTGGTTAGAGTGTCGGCCTGTGGACCAATGAGTCGTGGGTTCAATTCCAGTCAAGGGCCTGTACCTCAGTTGCGGTTTGTCCCTGGCTCTGGTCGGGTCGTGTGACACAGAGGCAGCCAGTCGATGTGGCTCTATCACATCGATGTTTCTCTCTGTCTGTCTCTCTCTCTCCCTCCCTCCCACTCTATCTGGTGATAAATAGAAAAATATCCTCGGGTGAGGAATTAAAAAAGAAAAAGTGCAGAGCCAATGTTGAACATTTTCAGAGGACAGCATGGAGAAGTTGGAGGGTTCTCAGGAATCCCTTAATTCTGTCTGAAAAATTCCACTAAGTTAGGCATTGTACTAAAAAATATATTTGTGCATTATAACAATAATGCCATATCTTAAAATTGCCAGTGACATTATTTAACATTCTCCGCATTTGCAAATCTTTAAGTAAAACTGGTATTCTAGGTAGATACGTGTTTATCACATGGTTTTGCATACCTCCGTTTGGGTTCCATAGGATCATTCTCCTCCCTGAAGTGATTTTAAATCTGTGTTTGAAAATTATGTTTAAAATTACTGTGTAAAAGACAGAGGTGGGTAGCGATGGCAGCCGATCTTCTGACTCTGGTTCTCAAAGTATGGTCCCTGGACCAGCAGCACCAGGATCACCAGGGAACTTGTTAGATGCAGATGCCCAGGCCCCATCCAGGCCTGCTGAATCAGAAATGCCGGGGTGGGGCCCAGCCATGTGGTTTCACAGGTCCTCCAGGTGGTTCTGATACATCTAGAGGTTGGGAACCGTTCTCCTGAGCTCCTCAGAAGATTAGGGGTACAGGGTGGGGTTTCGTGGGTACAGTGTAGGGTGGGTTCAGGCTCTCCGAGTTGTCTCCTTTATAATCTCCTCATCCTTGTGAGTTCTGAATTCTTCCCAACATTGCAGCCAATATCTTTTGGGCTAAACATCCGCACATACCCCCACACACCTCTCTGAAGACCGATAGTAATTCTCAGAGAAACGTGGACTCAATCCATTAAGCGGAAACATTATTTTCCTAACTGAAAATCGAGGGGATTTGCCCTGTGGGGTGTGCCCTTTGTTACCATGCAGATCATCATTCTTTTCCCTGATCATCTCCTCCTCTGAAATCGCCCCTGAGGTTCCTGCTCACCTCCACTCAGCCGAGGGCACCCATTCTCTCGAGTTCCATTCTGGGGAAGAGAAGGGTGGGTGTCTCCCCACAGGGACTCAGGTATGGAGCCTGGGTGACATCTGTGTCCTCTCTCTCTTTTCTACCCCTTTCAAATTGGTAGCAATTTCTGAAAGCAAGGAACTTGGAAAGACAAGTTGAAACCTTTGTCTGTGGTCTGGGAAGATTCATAGAAAAGTTGGTCTAGAAAAGGCGAAATGTTTAGTCAGCTACAGGGCACATGAAAACACACCCAGGAGGTTTCTGCAGTTGCCAAAGGTGCCTGTGGGGCACTTACCTCCTGGGAGAAAGGGGGGTTGAAAAGGGGGGCAGTTGAACTAGGAAGCTAGTCCAGTGGTGGAAGGAGCCTTTCAGAGGGGCCAAGAAGGGAACGGTGGGACAGGGAGGAAGAACGCTAACTGGAAGGACTTGTACGCGAGGCTTGCTCCGGACAAGTGCTTGAGTGTGTGAATAAATGCCTTCAGCTAGAAGGACTTGTAACATTGAAATTCCCGTTCCATAGACTCATGTTTATGCTGACAAACTTCTGAGAGCAGGAGAGCGAGGCTGTGCCAGCAGGGGGCAGCAGAGCCTCACATGGAAACCAACCCAGGACGGAAAAGCAGCGGCCCGCTGGGCATCTGCAAACTCCCATTGCTAAGGTGACCGTGTTGGGCACACCCTTGGGAGAATGTACCTTTCACCCATTTTTTTTTTAGCTTGTAGATTTACACACCAGATGAGGGGAGTGTGGAAGAGGTGTCCTCTGTAATGTAAGGCAGAGGAGTTTGTACACGATCATGAACAGTTAACATTCGCCTGTTAGAAGGCCTCGGTGCCCTCACTTGGGAATCGTCTCTGATGGCATTTGGAGTTGCAGGAACATGGGCTCCGTTTATTTTTCTCCCGTGGTTCTGTGGAGTTCAGATACTGAGCTAGGGGTGAGGTGGGGGGCCAGGGGGCCTAGGGAAAGGCAGGACATGCTGTGTGTTTGCTTAGCCTGGAGCCTGGGCCACCACCTCCTACTCTGAACAGGTCGAATGGTTCACTGGGGGGCTGGTGTGGGGGAGGATGGTGGGCCTGAGGGTGGTAGGACTGGGGGGGGGGGCTTTTCCTGGCTGAGGCTGTGCTCCTGCCCCAAGGACGGAGCCAGTGCTCAAATAGGGAACTGCAGGTGGCTAAGAGCAGAGACTCTGGAACCCAACCCTCTTACAGGGTTTGAATCCCTACTCTGCTTTGGCTTGAGAGTGTTCGGTGAGTTACTCACCTTATTTGTGACTCAGTTTCCTTATCAGTGAAATGGGAAGAATGATAGTACCCCCCTCACAGGATTGTTATAGGGATTACATGAGTTTGTACAGGTAATGTAGCTTGACACATAAACGCTATGAAGTGTTCCATTCCTGTTATCATTGCTGCTGTTAGCCAAAAAAGCGCGTGGCAATTCTGGGGTAAGTTTAGGCCAGAACGGAGACCCTGGGTGTCCAGTCTCGTGGGTGGGTGCAGCAGCAGGGGATTCTGGGCAGTGGCCATGCCAGCCTCAGAGGAGGTTAGTGTGCTGGCTCCGTCTCCATGGAGAGAGACCCAGGCAGTTGCCGCAGAGGGGCGTGCCCACCCCCCAAGTGGCTGGGGCTGGTGAGAGCCGATAGGCAGTCAGTGTCCCAGACAGACTGCTCAGGGTTTGGATGGGCTTTGCTTCTAGCATCTACCTGGGATCATACAAACTGTGACAAGTGATGCCAACAGCACTTGCTCCAGGCCAGGCTTTGCACGTTCTGACTGATTTCATCCTCGCCACAGCCCTAGCAGAGAGATACTGTTGCTATTGCCACTCTACAGGTGGTCATGCGGAGGCAGAGAGAGGCTCATGGAATGCAGAGTGGGGTGGAAGGAATACAGGGGTGAGCCTTTTCATGCCAACTTGGTGAGTGCCCAAGAGTCAGAGAGAAGGTGCAGCGTGGCTTGTGGACATGCGGTCTGGAGGCTCAAGCCGGCCAGTCCCAGTCCCGTGGCAGCAACACCCACTGCAGCTGCCCTGGCAGAGACACTGTATTGCCCACCGTGGTCTGGATGACGGGGGAGGGGCAGCGAGGATCTGATTAGGGAACGGCTTGTTGGGAGTACAGGGATGGCGTGTGACCGCTGACTGGACGGAAGCTCAAAGGAATAGGCCCCGACTCCGATGCCCTTGACCCAAACCCAGGGGTTGGAGCAGAGGAGGCGCAGGTGGACAGATGGTCCTGGGGAAGGCTTTGGTCTGTGCTCTCAGACACTTCCATTATCACTGTGCGAAGGAAAAGAACTTTCCCTCCTTGAAAACTGTCATCTTTAATCATCAGAATATCTTTAAAAGCCTTTGATATTCCTTTTTATGCAATTTGCATGAAATGAGGTTTTAAAACATAATTTGCTTTAAAATGCACTGTGCAGACGAGTTAGTGTGTATTTTTTTAGCGGCGCCTTAAATGCCCATTGATGGCAGTTTGCAGTGGTCTCCAGGTAGGCACTGCCCTAGGCTGGAAATGTCTCGAATGAACTGCTCTGCATGCAGACAAGAGAGCAAGCCTGCTCGTCAGGTGAGCTGTGCTCCGCACGCCTGTTCTTCCTGCTGGATCGACGGGGACCAGTGCTGAATTTTTTTAAATAAAAAGGAGTCTACTAGATTGAAGATATAAATAGACTGTCATAATGACCGGACTCTAAAGAAAGACCAAGAATCACTTTTTTATTTTGATCCCCACCGGAGTACATGTTTTATTGTTTCTTTAATTTTATTTTATTGATTTTCAGAGAGAGAGAAGCATCGATGTGAGAAACATCAATTGGCTGCCTCCTGCATACTCCCCAGCCAGGGGCTGAACCCGCTGCCTAGGTATGTGCCCTGACTGGGACTCAAACCTGCAGCCTCCTGGTGTCCAGGACGATGCTCGCTCCAGTCAACCGGGCCGCCCGTCCAGGGCAATAACCACTTTTTTAGGTGAAAGCAAATAGAATGGAAAACTGGATTGCTCTCCTGCTGTGTTTACTTGTAAGTTAAGGGATAGACATGGATGTTACCCCAAATGAGGAGGCAACCAGCATCAAAAGGGGGCACCGTAGAGGAAAGTCCCTCCTGGCCCAGTGGAGGCAGGTAATTACGCCTTCCAAAACCCGGTGGGGAAGCTTTGGGCTGAGAGAGCAGGTACGTCCTCACCGGGAAGCCGGCCAGCTACAAAGTGCACACGGTGTTTCTTCTTCATCGTGGGTATTTGTCATCAGACTGCCCGCTGCCTGGGGAGGGAAAGGGCCCCTGAACTGCCCTGGAGCTGTGATTGCCTGGAGCTGGAGGTGCGTGGATAGAGGCAGTTTCCTGATTGCCTGGGGTGGGGGGGGGGCTTCCCTCCAGCTCAGCTTCTCTGCTCCCTGGGCTGAGGCCTCAGGGAGGTCTGGTCTTCGGGGGACCTTAGCTTGGGGTTGGCTGATGCTCAGGGGCCTACAGGCCACCTGCGGAGCTGCTTACTTAGAAACAGGAGACCTTCAGTTGTGCGAAGACTGTCCTGTCGACACTGCGTCTGAGGCCAGGACACATTATCCAGGGAATTCGCTTCCCTCCCGGAGTCTGGCTCCCGGAGTCTGGCTCCCAGAAAGGCCCGTCGGTTGGTCTGGGATGGTTTGGGCCTCTTTGCATCTCAGCCTCGCCGCTGCCTTGGAGTGAGCTCTTCCAGCCTCCACCATGGACACTACGTTTGTAATCATCTGCTCGTTTGCTGATGGTCATTAGGTCACAGTGAGCTTGCTTTAGGGAACTGGAAAGGGATGATGATCAACCAGGAGGAACACAGCACACAGCTTAGGGAAGTGAGTGAGCTGGGAGGGTCAGGAGGAATACAGATGGGTCAGCATGAGAGAGAGGAAGGGGCACCTGCCCCTACGGGACGCTGGGCTCCCAAGGGAGACCCTGAAGCCAGGCGTGCTGTAGAAGAAGGGCGAAGAAATAGCCAGCCTTGCCTCCCGGCAGACAGGACCGCAGTCTTCACGAGATTGCACTGCTTTCCCCCCTGAGCACAAAAGTAATCAATTGTTAAAATCTTACGTCCAAAGATGACCATCACTGTTGCCAACTTGGCTGTATTCTTCCAGCCTTTCATTATTTACGCTCATCGTTTCCCTGGCTCCACCATACTGAGATTCAGTCGTGCATTTCACCAGCCTCCTACTGCTGGACTTTTGGGTTATTTCCTTTTCCCTGTCAACTAAACAACACAGACACACGTGGTTGGCAGGTAGGTGACACTGCACAGTCCTGCGGCTCGCTGACGTCCCTGCAGGGTGTGGCAGAGGTACACGCTTGAGGTGAGGGTTCAGATAAAGAGCACCCTTGGTCTGTGCCTGGAACGGGCTCTGCGCTGGGTCATGCAGCGCTGCTGGCATCGCCGTCAGCTGTGATCCATATACGGCTGCCCGTCTTCGCCATGCCCAGCCTTCCTTCCCGGCTGACCCTCCCAGCCGGCCGGCGCTTCCCCTGGCGTAACTGATCGGGAGAAGTCTTCAGGGCAGTTAGTTACTGTTTCCTAACGAGGAGGTCGGTGTGCTGGGTGAACCGCGGAACTCTAAAGGAAAAAGAAAATTCCCGTTAGCGTGATCAGTTTACAATAACAAAGTGAAATCATCCTCGGTGTAACTAACCAAGCAGGTGGCAGAAGGCAGAAGGCAGAAGTCCCCTTGTGGGATTATCCCATTGCCCCTGAGCCAGAGTTTCTTAGGCCGCCTTCTTGCTGGAAGAGGGCATTTGAGAAAGTGGTAGAATGTATGTGCAGGTGGAATAAAAGCAAATCCCCTGGCGTGCAGTTCTGCCGTCGCCTCTACGGGAGTGCCCATCACTCCTCCGGTGGCACAGGGACACCCAGGCCCTGATGTCACGGGAGCCTGGAAGCTGAAGTGGCTCAGGACCGCTCCCCCGGGAATGGCCTTCCTTGCTGCCCTGGTGGTGCAAGCCCTCACTGTCAAGGGCTGACTCGGGTCAGCTCCTCAGCGGATGTTTGCAGACACCCCTTTGTGCGCCCTCTCGCCTCCGCATTTCAAGGCGGCCTTTGGTCTCATGAACTCCTGTCAGCGTCAGACCCCGAAGACATCCACGCTCCCTCTTGCTTTCCTGTTGGTCTAGTGGTGTAAGGCTGGACTTGAACTCACTTCCAGTTTTACAGCACACGCCTGCATTTCAGAGTCTCTGTGTTTTCAACTTCTGTGCGTCCCCAAGTAGCAGGCAGTGAGGTGAGACCGCAGAACCAGGCTACCTGGGCAGGACTCTGATTTTTTTTTTGGGGGGGGTCTGTATTGTCCACAGACACTGAGTTTGTCTATATCTATGAATAATCAGCACATCCCTCTGTCACCTTTGATGTCTGGCTCTGAATCGCCTCCCAGTTGTGCCCTGTGGCTGGCTGTCTGGGATGCCATGGGGGGAGGAGGTGAAGCCAAAGAATGTGCCATACAAGGCACGTGATTATCAGACACCGACCACCAGTTGTCCAGCGCCTTTTAAATGCAGGTGCTGTACTTGGTGCTTTGCTTATTATATTCAGTCGTCACAGCAAATTATTTTATTTTATGTATGAGGAAACCAAGCCTCAGAGAGGGTAAGTAACCTGCTCAGGATCACACAGCTGTGTGGTGTGTGCTAGAATCTAATCCCGATTTTGTTGGTTCTTAGCTATGACACTGTACTACCTGCTAAGCAAGAGACAGTGCCATGTACTGTCCCTGTTTGTGTTTCCTCTGCCTTGTTTCAAAAGCAACGTAAGCCAAGATGACACCCCCACACCTAAGTGTCCCCATGTTCTCAGGCTCCGTCTCTCATTCTGCCTTTCTCTTACCGGTCCTGTGCCCCTTCTTGACTTGGCCCTACTTTTACCAGCCTTAGGTGTACAGGCAGGGTGACACTGAACCCGAAGAGACCCTGAGTCCCGGGTTTGTGCAGGGCTGTTGCCGGCGTGAGGCTCTGCGGAACCCGTCTCGGCTCCTGGCACTAGGCTAGCCGACCCCACCCTGTTCTCACTCTGGGACCCAGTTTTCAGGCTCAGGCCGGGCATTTCCTACCCAAGGCAAAGGAAACCAACCCTCTTTTAGTAGATACGGCAACACTGTGTGTGGGTGGCTTATTAAAACCACCGTCCTGGGGACTGTGTGAAGGCGCGAGAGAGACGGAGGGCGGCCTGATGCCTTCTTTTGTCGCCCTGCAGATGCGGCAGCAGGAGCACCGGCCGCCGCGGGGCAGCCTCTGGGTCCTGGCGCGGGGGCTGGGCCGTCTGCTGTGCTGCTGGTGCTTGGCCGAGCTGATGCTGCACCTCATGTACATGCACGCCATCTACAGCAGCGCCCCGCTCCTGAGCGCCGTGTCCTGCTGGACCTTGGGTAAGTGTGCAGGTGGCCGTCAGAACCACCGCGAAGAGCTCGCTTCAGGGTGACGCTGGACCGGGGGCAGACGGGGATGCGGTTGTCTTGAGCAAACCCTCTTTTTTTTTTTTTAACCTCGTTCCTCTTGCGGCCAAGATGGCCCACGTGCGAGGGGGCAGGTGGCGGTGAGGGCCGCGCTTTGTGGCCTGGGAACCCAGGATGGCCGCAGTCCTTTTCAGAATGGAATCTAAGCCTAGCCGGGGCTGCCTCTCCCTGGTGTGGCCGCACAGCCCTGGGAAGGAGAGGCGGGAGATGTCCAGGGCCACCTCTGGGCCCCTGCTAGGAGGCAGAGCTCCAGGACTGAGCTGTTCGGCTCTGTCCTCGTTGTTCTTGCGTACAGTAGGAGAAGAATCTGGATATGAGCTTTACACTCAGACATACGTTTGAATCTCAGCCCCACCTACCGCCAGGGGAGCCTTTGGGCGCTTGCCAGCCCAGCTCCACCTGTGTGGAGAGCAGACTGTGGACTCACTGAAACCACGCAGGTGAGGCTTACCCCATGAAGGGTCTGGTGGACAGAATTAACGGTGTGTGTGTGTGTGTGTGTGTGTGTGTGTGTGTGTGTGTGTAGGTCCCGGTCTTGGCCCCTTTTCTTGCCTACCCATTGCTTTATATCTGCAAGTAGGTGGATGGCAGTCATTTCTTCAGCAGGACTCCCTCTCCTGCACAGGGCTTGTCTGCGGAGAAACCAGTGTTCTTCACTTCTTGGGCCAAACAAGCAGTGGCCGTACCCCATCCTGAACCAAATCCCCTCATTCCCTGTTTGCTGTCCGCTCAGGAACTCCCTGTGGTGACCGACTTGGCCCCGTGGTCTGACCTCCAGCTGCCGCCCCAGTGGGAAATGTGTGATCTTCCAGCCAGATTAATCCTTTCCCTGCCGAGGGCAAGAGTACAAGCTTGACTCCTTATCTGTTTGGTGATTTATAGATTTTTTTTACAAAACAGCCCTGATTGTTCTTGCTGTCCCCCATGCTTAATCAGAGTGTTTTCAAGGAAGATGCCTTTTCAGGTTGGAAAAACGCTGAGCTGTTTAGATGACAGTCTCTTCTTTCTAAACAAAGATTCTAAGGTTTTAACGATGCGATTAGACAAAACAGAGTAGGAGCGAATGATGGTTTATGCTGAATCGAACCCCAGTCGTGCTGCGCTCAGATTCAGAGGCTGTGTCAGTTGGGGTGATTTTAACTAGGAGTAACAAAGACACAACTCAAAACGAGGCGGGAGCAATAAGGCAGAGCTGTTGTCTCACGCAGCTGTTACTGCGAAGCTCAGCATGGGGCAGCCAGACCAGCCCCTCGGGAGAGTCACCAGCGATTCGTTTGTGTATCTGCCACTCAGACTAACAACTAACCAGAATCCTAGAAGCCCCTTGTCAGTACCTGCAATCCCATCACCTTCTCTCCCCTCTCCTTAAGTATATGTTCACGATTCCCTTTTTTAAAACCTTTCTTTAAAAAAAATTGAGCCCGGTCGGTGTGGCTCAGTGGGTTGAGCGTCGTCCCATGGACTGAGAGGTCCCAGTTCGATTCCCAGTCAGGGCTTGATCCCCAGTAGGGGGCGTGCAGGAGGCAGCCAATCGATGTTTTTATTTCTCTCTCCCTTCCTCTCTCTCGAAAAAAATTGATAAAAACATATTTTGAAAAAATTGACTTTGTTTTTAGAGCAGTTTTAGGTTTACAGCAATATTAAGAGGAAGGTACAGGGATTTCCCATCTATACCCCTACCCCTCCCTTCAGCTTCTTTCATCATCAACAGCCCCCACCAGAGCAGTACATTTGTTTCAATGGATGAACCTGCATTGGCACGCCATTATCACCCAGAGCCCATAGTTTATATTAGGATTTGCCCTTCATGTTGTACAGTCTATTTGAAAGATATATAATGACACGTATCTACCGTTTATACACAGAACAGTTTCAGAGCCTCAGAAAACCCTCTGCTTCGTCTCTTCCTCCCCGCAGCTCTTGTCCATCTCTCATCTTTTTACCATCTTCATAGCCTTACCTTTTCTAGATGTCATAGAGTTGGAGTCTTACAGTATGTAGCTTTTTCAGATTGACCTCTTTCATTTGGTAATATGCACTTAAAGTTTATCCATGTCTTTCAATGGCTTTATAGCTCGTTTCTTTTTTAGTGCTGCATAATATTCCACGATCTGGGTGCACTACAGTTTATTTATGCATTCCTCCACTGAAGGACATTTCAGATGATTCTGAGTTTTGCAATTATGTAATGATGCTACAAGCATCTGTGTACAGGTTTTGTGTGGACATATGTTTTCAACTCCTTTGGGTAAATACCAAGGAGTGCAATTTCTGCATTGTAGGGTGAGAGAATGTTTATTTTTGTAGGAAACTGTCAACTGTTTTTCCAAAGTGGCTGCACCATGTTGCATTCCCACCAGCAACGAATGAGTTCCTGTTGCTCTACATCCTCGGCAGCAATTGTTGTCGATGTTTTGGATTTAGGTCATTCTAATCGGTGTGTAGTTGTGTCTTGTTTTAATTTACAATTCCCTATTGACAAAAGATGCAAAACATCTTATCATATGCTTCTTTTTAGTGATTGCCCTAGAGTTAGCAGTATATCTACAACCAATCCAAGCACTGTACCACTTCATGGCATCACAGTACCTTGAAATAATATATTCCCAGTTCCTTCCCCCATCACTGGTATGATTGTTGTTGTTCATTTCACGTATATGTAAACTGTAACCATCAATATTTTGTTACTTTTACTTTGAAAAGACTGTTATTGGTTAGATCAATTAAGAATAAGAATACTTAAAAAATATGTTTTTATTGATTTTATAGAGAGAAAGGGAGAGAGAGAGAGAGAGAGAGAGAGAGAGAGAGAGAGAGAGAAACATTGATTGACTGCCTCCTGCACACCCCGACTGGGGATTGAACCTGAAACCTAGGCATGTGCTCTGACCGGGAATTGAGCTGGCAACCTTTCAGTGCACAGGATAATGTCCAACCAACTGAGCCACACCAGCCAGGGCAAGAATAAGTTTTTTTATTTTACCTTTACTTATTCCTTCTCTGATGCTCTTCCTTTTTTTTTTTCTTTCTTTTTTTTAATGTTGATTCAAGTTTCTGACATATTATTTTCCTTGTCTCTGAAGACATTTCACCATTTTTGATTGTCTGAGAAAGTATTTCGCATTCACTTTTGAAGGATAATTTCACTGGATACAGAATTCTAGGTTGGTATTTTTTTTCCTGTTCTGTAGACACTATAAATATTTCACCCCTCTCTCTTCTTATTTGCATGGTTTCTGAGGAAAAGTTAGATGTCATTCCCTTTGTTCCTCTGTGGTTTAGATGTTTTTCCCCCCTTCTGGCTTTTTCCAGTATTTTGTTCTTTATCTTTGATTTTCTTCTGTTTGAGTATAATATGCCTAGGGGTAGTTTGGGGGCATGTATTCTGCTTGGTGTTCTCTGAGCTTCCTGGATCTTTGGTTTTGTGTCTGACATTAATTTGGGGAAATTTTTAGTCATTATTGCTTTAACTGTTGCTTCCCTTTGTTTATCTCTTTCTGGTGTTTGCATTACCTGTGTGTTCATTGTCAAGCTATGGCTGGGGGTCTTTTTCTCCGGACAGATAGCACGGACAGCACCTGAGAATGTCCTCTCAGCAGCAAACACTTCTGTGCACATACCTGTCAGATAGCGATGCCTCCGGACAAAATGCAAAGATTAGAGTCCCTTGTTCTGTAAAAAATTAGCATGCAGCTTGGAGGACAGGCAGATAGAACCACTCAAACCAACAGGTCCCTAAAATCTGTGGCCGCGATCACACCTAGCTTTTGGACTTAACTTGGCTCTCTAACAGTCCCATCTCCTGTGCTGTTATCTTCAGAGTCCTAGTCATTCTCCCTAGCCAAGGGTCATATGTGGCTAAAGCCTGAACTCGGGCTAATGTCCACAAGGGAAAATGACTAGTGAAGGTGTGTTAACATTTATCCACTGCACTGTTTGATTTGTGTGAAGTGAGACCTCCTCTCTGGATATTTTTGGATAGTTATAATCTCACTCAGAAAATGTACTTGGCCTTCAGAAGCACGTTTGATGAATTATTTCCTCCCAGCGTTTCTTAGTAGGAACTCAGGCTTACTCTGTGTCATAACAAATAACTTAAAAAAAAAAAAAGCAAGGCACAGGATCTGTTTACGCTAACAAATCTCTTTCTTTTTCTGTAGATCTACAAACACGACCTCAGGTGCCATTTGCTTTGTACTCATAATCTTCGATTCCGTCTCCTGCCACATTAGTGTAAGCTCTGTTGTAAATGTTATGAACCATGGAATCTGAGGGATGCAAACTAGAAAGTTCACAGAGCATTCAGTTCAAGTCCCTCTTCTTACATCATCCATGGATCAAGTTACAGCTCCAGGCTGTTTGCCAGGAGCGTGGGCCAGAAGCATGGCTGGGACTGAGAGCCAGTGCCCCAAGCTGTCGTCCAGGACAGGAGACCGGGCTAGAGCTCGAAAGGCCAGTGCGATCTGAGGTGGATAACCAGGGTCATGAGGATTGGAGGCCGTTCTGAATTGCTGGAACAGAATTCTGCAGGTGAAGATTAGGTTTAGAAGTAATACTGACGAAACCAGATGATACATTTGACGCTAGGGTGACAAGGCAGATGTAAAGCTATCAAAATGGGACTACATAGAAATGACAAGTATGCAGAATTCCCCGGATTTCTGCCTGTGGGTGTTCCAAGGCTGATCAAGGAAAAAGACACGAGCATGAGGTCGCAGTCACACACACAAGCTTTGTTTGGGTGACACTCTGATGGGTTTGCATTGGGGGAAGTCCCTCACAATAGGAGCCCCTGCAGAGGCTACACCGGGGGGCCCCTGCTCAGCAGGGGAAGAGAGGAAGGGCACTCTCTGTGGGGAGGGGGATCAGAGAGGAGGGGGGATGCATAAGTGACATCACTGGACAGCATGGTTGGGAGTCTCTGGGTCACAACTCCTAAGGGCAGCAGTGGTTTGGGATCTCTCTAGCCCTGAGGTTTGTCTTGTCTGTTACGAGCAGATGTTGGGCAGTTTCACAGGTATGCAAAGGAGGCAGGCTCTAGGTGGCAGAACGTCTGTTTATTTGGGCTGCATTTAAAACAATTGAACGCATAAAAATTTCAGTTTGGCACCGGCAGGCTTTTGAACTAATGGGTCACAACCCGGAGTGAGGAAGTAAACAACCTTGGAGCCAACACACAGAGGCCAGCTCTGGCTCATTTATACAGCACTGCCTCCTCTCAACACAGTGCCCATCCGTGTACTGGTCTTCTGGACAGATCTAGCTTAGGAGACAGACAGAAATCAGGTCAAAGCCTCCCGTGGGTCGGTGAGTCTGGCCAGTCTAGCGGCCAAGTGGGAGGTGCAGACTGACAGCAGCAGTTAAGGAACTGTGCTCTACTCATTCACAAATTAACTGATTGATTTAAATGAACGGATTTGGTTTAATGACAAGGATGCATGGGTAAACAGGGCAAGTCCAGCCTCTGTCCTTGCAGAATTCGTGGTCTAAAGAGTTGCTTAGAAAAAAACCAAAAAACAAAACCCATTACAGTGCAGGGAGAGGGGTCCTGTGATGGGGGAGGTCCAGGGTGCTGTGTGAGCACAGAGAAGTACCCAGCTCAGTCTGGGGGGGCTGGGAAAGGCTTCTCGGAGGAAACCTGAGGCGTGATTAGGAACGAAAGGTAATAGATAGATGAGGTTGGGGGAAGGGTGCTCTAGGAAGAGGGACCAGCATATCCCAAGACCCGAAGATGAGGGCTCTAAGAGCATGCGGGGAAATGAAAGAAGCTCAGCATGGCGAGACGCTCCTGTGATGTGCGTGCGTGTGTCTGTGTGTTTTGGTAGAAAGATGGGTTGAAGTGAGGAAAGGCAGATGAGGTGATGGAGGCCCGAATCAGGGTAGTGTTCCAAGATCTGTGGTAACTGACAGAAAAACAAATGTGGGACATTTGTGAGGGAGAGCTGACTGGCATTACTAAATGGTGGACTGTGGGGAGTGGGAGGAGAGGGTGGAGTCCCAGACGAAGGCTGGGGTTCTGCTGTGGGCACCTGGTGGGGGAGGATCTGTCAGCCTTCTAATTCACACTTGCCCAGGCCCCCTGCCCAGGCAGTCTTGCAACTGACCATGTCTTCCCAACCCCCTGCGACCAGTTGATGATGGCAAGCGACCGCTGTCGACGTCTCTTGAGCTGCTGCGCCACAAAATAGACGCACTGGTCTCTACAACTTCTGCCTGAGCTGCGGCCAGCCCCAGTCCGTGTCATCCTCTCTCACATGCTGGGAGCTCCTGAGAACTGAGTACGGGGCACTCGTTGTTCTGCGCTCCCTGTTCAAAGATTCCTCTGCAGTTGATACGGGATGTGGACTTGCGGTTAGGTCAGTGCCTTGGAATTGTGGCACGCTGATTCTAGGGATGACGGGGACAGCTCCTCGGTCACCGGCGGTCTCACAGCTTCCTTTCTGTCTTCTTGCTTCAAACATTCTCATTTTTTTGCTCTTTGACCTGTCTTTTCAAAAATTTCTGGTCAACTTCATAAATGGTGTCAGGTTACAACAACAACAAAAAAGATACAATGTCTCTCTTCCATGAATATGCAATGTTTCAGAGAAGACAGATGGATATCCTACGGATACTCTTCTTTTCCTACCATCTTAAGAGTGAAATAGGTAATGTTTTAGCTTTTATTAGCGGTAACCAGAATGGAGCCAGCTTGAGAAATATGTTCATTAAGTGCTTTGATTAATATCCATTAATGACCAGCAGACATGGAGATTGTAAGCCTCTCTTTCATGACTGCCTGGCACAGAGTAAGTGCTCTGTACACATTTGTCAAAAGAGTCAATGCACATGGTGCTTTTGTTGACTCTTTGGTGGCCGGCCCTCTGTTTCCTTTGTGTGTGTGTTTTGTCTTCTCTAGGGCACTAACAATGCGGTGAATTAATGGATGGCGAAGGTTCTCTTATTCATACGGTTTTTGTTGCTTACAAAAATTTCTTTGTGAGTGATTTTTCTTTTCTTGATCATAAAAAAAACCCCCCTGCCAATCTAAGAGCACCTAATGGGACGTGGTGAATGAAGGCACTCTTACCTGGGGACTGAAGAGTCCTTGAGGCACCCCTAGGTGCCATTGCTGATGATCTGTGATGGTGTTGATTTGAGCAGCAGTGTATGTACAGGTGAAAAAGGTGTGTTGTACTTTGTTTTGATGTGGAGTGCAGAGGGTGTTTGGGAACAGCAAACCACAGAGAGAGAGAGAGAGAGAGAGAGAGAGAGAGAGAGAGAGAGAGAGACACCAAGTGACCTGGTTTGCCAAGGACTCTCTTGGGTTTGGCAAAGCAAGTCTCATCAGGGGGAACTCCTCAGTCCTGGACGAGCTGGGATGATTGGTTCCCCTTATGAGAACTCAGAACTGAGTGCAGAGCAAATAGAAGTAGAGAGTGTTTGTAAAGAATGGCTTCCCCAAAGACCCACAGAGGAGGCACCTACATTGTTTCGCGGGGTCCAGGCAGGCACCGTGAGAGTTACTACAAATGGAAGTTGTTTGGGAAGGTCCTCTGGGCTCCAGATACACTGGGCCTTCTTCTCCCTCCGATCTAGGCATTTCTTTGGAGGTGAGGCATGGGGGAGATTACGAACTCTGGAGTTTTAGAGCTGAATTAGACCTCACAGATTGTGTAACACCCTCATTTCATAGGTTAAGAAATCGAGGCTCAGAGAAGGTCAGTGGCCTGTCCAAGGCCAAGCTCAGGTGCGAGCCAAGTGTGTTGATTTCCAGGCCCTGGTTCTCTCTGCTGCCTTCACTCACTGTCACGTGTTCTGCTGCCAGTGAGGACCGGTGTGGGCTTCTCGTGTGAAACGTGTAAAACGAAAACCATTGATATCCCTGCCTCAGGGACCAGGGTGCGTGTGCCGCACAGGGACAGTGGGAATGAGGAGAGGGCAGCAGTGCTGATTTTAGATAACAGCAGCTGGTGGTCCAGTGGCCTGAGAATCTAAGAATTGCAAATGAAGATAGGGTGGGGAGCGGGGGTTAAATAGGGAGTCTGCAGGCAGGGTGCTCAGTAATGGTTCGAGGTGCAGGTCCAAAAAGGACCTTGCTCATTTTTCTGATCATGTTTGTCAGCACTCTCCTGATGCCCAGCTGTTACCCAAATGAGTTTTTGATAACAGTCACTTGTACACCGGTGAGCACACGAGCAGTGCACAGAGTGGAAAATAAAACTGTGCGAGTCTCCCCAGGCGCTGCTCACCCCCACCTCCCCGTTCACCTTTTGTTTCTTGTCCAGATTATTAACAAGGATTCGCTCATGGCCCTTTTTTCCTTGCCACCTACTTTTTAGGCTTCATATATTCTGAATTTTTCCTTACATGATGAAATATTATTTTAGATTCTATGTCTTGGAGTAGGATTTTACTAGCTGTATGGTGTTCCTTCCTATGGCTTTACTGCTATTTAGTTAACTGATTCTCTGTTGCGGATTCTTGTTTAAAATTTCACCCTGATATAAATATAAATAATGCCTCAGTGGACATGTTTGCATAAACATTTTGAACTCAACCCTGATGGTTTCCTGAGGGCGATTTCCTAGGTCAAAGGCTTTGGCTACTTATTGCCAAGCAGGACTCCGGGGCCAGTTTTCATTCCCGGTGTCTGCAGTGGGTCTGGAGGAGTGTGTTCCACGCAGTGAATTTCTGTTTAGGAGGCCTGCATCTTCCACCCCGGCCCGCGGTTCTCCTTTCCTGCTCCTCCCTCGCTGCTCCCTGCCTTGCGGTGTGTTGAACATCCCTTTGCCGTAGGACAGTTGTGGGTTTTATCTCGGAGTTTTGAGAAGGCAGCTGCCAGGCTGCCATCTGAGCAGTGAACTGTGGGGAAGCAGGATGGGCCGAGGGAGCTGCGGCTGTCAGGGTGGACGTGGAGTGGAGTCTGGCTGTTCTCCCAGCGTCCCCGTCCCCGAACTGAGCTCTTCTGAGAGACAGTCTAAGAGACAGCCAGTGCCTCCCGGGAGCGGGCTGGGCTTCCTGGCGCTTGATGTGCACGAATGCTGAGGCTCTCAGACGGGACACGCCTTTCTCCTTCCCGCAAGACACATTGTGTTCTGAGTGTTTCAGATACCTCTGACCAGATTACGGAAACATTGTATATTCATAAAGGACCCCCGTCATGGTGCACTAGCAATAGTGGGCTGGTTGATGGAGACGCGGGGATGCGGGGCTGGAGAATGCTGTTCTAGAACGCCGTGACTCCTTGAAAAGCAGCACCTTCCTGTAGCCCTGTGGCTTTCCATCGTGCTTGGATAAAAGCACGTGCTTGATCCTCCGTAACCAAACGCCACGAGGTTGGCTCCCCCCCACCTCCCCGACTTGTCTCAGGCCACCTCCCCTCTGCCCTCTGCCCTTCCTTTTTAACTGTCCCTTCCAGTAGGAGTGCTCTTCCTCTTCAGCTTAAAGGTCTTTTCCTAGGAGAAGCTTCCCCTGGTGACTCAAACAGAAGTAGCCAGCCAGCACTTGACGTCACCCGGTTTTATCCTCCACACAGGGCCCATCATCACCTGCAATGTGCCTTGTTTGTCTCTCATGATTGAGTGTATGTTCCATGGACTTAGGAAACTCATTTAAATTGGTCGTCACGGCGTCCCAGTGCCTAGAACAGCACAGCTGATAATCGACACTCCCTAAACATTTGTTCTATGCGAATGATGCAGTCGGTCAGCAAAGTTCCTGTACGTTTACTGGACTCACTTAGGGTCTGAAGATCTGAGTGTTAGTCTCTACCCTGTATTCATTAATTCTGTGACCTTGGAAAAAACCACTTACCATGTCTGAATCTTAGCGACCTTCTCTGTAAAACAAGAATCAACGTATTTGCCCAAAGAACCCCAGAGGGTGTTTGAGAGGAATAGCTGCGATATGGGTGTATAAGCTCTTTGCAAACTTCTAGTCATTCAACAAATGGAAACTGTCGTGACCTGTTTATTGAATGTACATGACACTACCATGGGCCGCCTCCCGAAACTTGGAAATAGGGAAAATACAGCCCAATACTGAGGGCACTGGTACGTCAGTGCACAGTGGATCAGAGATGGGCGTCCGGGTCAGCACTGGACCGATGACAGCTTCGCTGGGGGCTTTCATCATACTCATGAAAAGACTCTGCCCACCAGAAGGGGAGGTGGTTTGGTCAGAACTAGATGGGGAAACATCCAAAAGGCAAGTCCTGACAATTCCCATTAAAGCAGTGACTGGGCAAGGGCACTCTGTTCCAGCAATTTGCTTTGTCATGTCCAGTTTTGCCAACAGCACTTATTGAAGAGACTGTCTTTGGCACATTGTACATCCTTGCTTCCTATGTTGTAAATTAATTGACATATAAGCAGGGATTTATTTCTGAGCTCTCTGTTCTATTCCGTTGATCTGTGTGTCTGTTTTTATGCCAGTACCATGCTGTTTTGATTATTGTAGCTTTGTAGTATAGTTTGATATTAGGGAGTGTGATACCTCCCACTTTGTTCTTTCTCAAGACTTCTTTGGCTATTCAGGGTCTTTTGTGGTTTCGTATAAATTTTAGAATTAGTTGTTCTAATTGAAAAGAATATTGTAGCCCTGGCCGGTTTGGCTTAGCGGTTAGAGCGTCGGTCTGCGGTCCAGAGAGACCCGGGTTCGGTTCCCGCTAAGGGCATGTACTTCGGTTGCAGTTTGTCCCCGGCCCTGGTTGGTCGTGCGGGTGGCGGCCACTCGATGTGTCCCTTTCATGTCGATGTTTCTCTCTCTCCCTCTCTCTTCCTCTCTCTCCCTCCCACTCTATCTGAACAAAAAATGAAAAAATGTCCTCGGGTGAGGATTAAAAAAAAATAATAATAAAATAAAAGAATATTGTATCTGTCTATTACTTTAGGTAGTAAGGACAATATTAATCCTTCCAATTTATGAGACAGGTATATCCTTCCATTTTATTTGTATCTTGTTCAATTTCTTTCTTTAATGTCTTATAATTTCAACAGTACAGGTCTTTCACCTCTTTGGTTAAATTTATTCTTAGGTATTCTATACTTTTTTGATGCAATTGTAAATGGCATTGTTTTCTTTCCTCTGATTGTTTATTATTGGTGAATAGAAATGCAACAGATTTCAGTATATTGATTCTGTATCTTGCAACTTTAGTGAAGTCATTTATTAGTTTTAATAGTTTTTTTGTGTGTGTGGAGTCTTCAGGGTTTTCTATATATAGTATCATGTCATCTGCAAATAATGAGAGTTTTACTTCTTCCTTACCAATTTGGATGTCATATTTCTTTGTCTTGGCTGATTGCTGTGGCTAGGACTTCCAATACTGTGTTCAATAGAAGTGCTGATAGTGGGCATCCTTGTCTTGTTCCTGGTCTTAGAGGAAAGGCTTTCAGCTTTTCGCCATTGAGTGTGATGTTAGCTGTGGGTTTATCATATATGGTCTTTATTATGTTGATATATGCTTCTTCTCAGTGGTTAGAGCGTCGGCCCACACACCAGAAGGTTGCAGGTTTGATTCTGGTCAAGGGCACATACCTGGGTTGTAGGTTCGATCCCTGGCCCTGGTGGGGGCGCATGTGAGAGGCAACCAATCAATGTTTCTCTCCCACATCGATGTTTCTCTCTCTCTCTCTCTCTCTCTCCACTCCCCCTTCTCTCTCTCTCCCTACTCCCTTCCACTTTCTCTAAAAAATCCTCTCATGAGGATTAACAAAAAACAGAAAAGGGTGTTGAATTTTGTCAGATACTTCTTCTGCATCTACTGAGATAATATGATTTTTATCCTTTATTTTGTTAATCTGATGCATTGCTTTGACTGATTTATGGATGTTGAACCATCCTTGCATCCCTTAGTCATGGTGTACAATCCTTTTCATGTGTTATTGAATCCAGTTTGCTAATATTTTGTTGAGAATTTTTGCATTGGCCAGAGAATCTTGAATGTAATCATTGATTTAGTGTGTGTGTGGCTATTAGTATCAGTAGTTCAGGGTAGACATACCAGAAAGGGCCAGGAGGTGGCAGTAAAAAGTAGGTAGTCATTTGAGAAATTCAAATTGAATATTTTATTAGCCTAATATTCAGCTTCTCCTGGTGAATTTACAAAGTATCGAGGTGGGGGTGGAGTGGTGGTGTTTTTTCTTGGCCAGAGAGAGGTGGTCTATGAAAGTGGCCATTCTTATCCCCATTTTCATGCTATCCCTGAGGTTTTTTTTTTTTTATTTTTTATCCTCACCTGAGGACATTCTTTTTGCATTTATCTTCAGATAGAGCTGGAGAGAGAGAGGGAGAGAGAGAGAGAAACATCGACGTGAGAGAGACACATCGAGTGGTCGCCACCCACACAACCCCAACCGAGGCCGGGGACAAACTTCAGCCGAGGTACATGCCCTTAGCAGGAACCGAACCCGGGACTCTCCGGTCTGCGGGCCAACGCTCCAACTGCTGAGCCGAACCGGCCAGGGCATTATCCCTGAGTTTTATCATTGTAAGTTCTTTTCATGAAATTCTCTGCAAACATTTTAAAGAATTCTTAATTTACTCCAGTGTTCAGATTTCATGTAGAACATGTTTTTATATATAGGCTGTAGATGAGATGGTCACTGGATTTTAGCAGTGAGTTATCTACCAGCCCCTTAATTTCTAAATAAAGTGGACTTGGCCTCTCATTCCCTGCACTGAGCAGCGCCCAGGGTTCTCCTGTGACTTCTACTCCGTGGCCTTCATGGCCTCTCCTCTCTTGCTTTTGTGGAATTCGTTCTGTTTAGGGATCATTTTGCATTGCCCTGATTACCACATGGTACTTGATCCTTTCCTTGATTTGTACACGCACACGTATCCACATACACACACCACACACACTCCACACAAAAGTCTGTTCAGATGAAGCGTTTGTGTATGTTAGAGGACTTGTGTTGGGAAGAGAGCCGCACAGACAACTGAAAATGGACAGCTGGCGCTCCCTGGTTGCTCTGCCACGTCTGAAACGCAGGCCCTGGTCTCCGGCCATGCTCCTCTGCCCTTTTCTCTGCCCTTTTCTCTGCCCTTTTCTCTGCCCTTTTCTCTGCCCTTCCTTTTCCTTCCTTCTCCCAGGAACGAAAGCCATCCCGATTACTTACAGACCGATCTCTTTGAAACACAAAACAAATCATCTCCCTTCCTTGCTTGGTTTCTTCGGTCTTTTACTATAAAGCGGTGCTGCTTGGCTGCCCCCCGCACCCCCCCCCCCCGGGCTGCTTCACACTCACGTGCTTTGTGCACTTCGTGGCTTAAGGTTTCCTGTGTCTAGCTAACTCCCGCTGCAAAACGGCCCACTTCGCGGCCAGTTCTGAACTGGGATTTAAGTGGTGCCCACCTCCCTCCCCTGCTGCTTGCTTTAAAGAATTACTTTTGATTAGGAGAGAGAAGTTGAGTGTCCTAGTTCTGAACTGTCATCAACTTCGTAACGCCGGGCATATTAAGGGAATTTTAAAAAATTATTTATTTATTTATTTTTGTTAATCGTCATCTGGGGATATTTTTCCATTGATTTGCAGATAGACTGGAAGGGAGGGAGAGGGAGAGAGAGAGAGAGAGAGAGAGAGAGGTGAGAAAAATGACCCCACACAACCCCAAATGGGGCAGGGATTGAACCTGCAACCCAGGTACATGCCCCTGACTGGGAATCGAACCCGCAACCCTTTGGTCCTCAGGCCGACGCTCTAACCGCTGAGCCAAACCGGCCAGGGCTATTCAGGGAATTTAGGTGGGCTCAGTCATTGTAAAGTGGTACTAAGTGGGCACTGTCCTCAAATCAAATTGTGATCAATGAGAAGATGATGGTCATTTAATTCAAATCAATTCAGCAAAGCTTCATGAAACCTCCAGAGGAAGTCGCTACCCACTCATTCATTCTGCAGACCTTCCTGAGGCACACGGGGCCAGAGGTACAGAGGTGAAGTGGAGAGGTGCAGGCGTGATCTCGTCTGCGGTTTTTGGAATTTAAGAGAAATATTGGTATAAGCCACAGGTGTTTGGGATTGAGAGTGAACGGATGGCCAGTAAAGACCCACCAAGACCGCTGGGGCCTTGCACGCCTCCCGCCCCTCTCACCTTCCTCCACCTTGAAAGGGAAGGTGCTCGGAGCACAACCTTCATATTCTGAAAGATTTAAGGAAATCATTTATATGTTTTACAGTCGTCCCATTTTAAATCGTTTTCACATACCCCAAGCCCTGTCACAATAGCCGAGGGAACATACTGTAATGATTGACTGTACAAGATTAAATAAATGCATAGATAAAATCTATAAACACAGATTAAACATACTTTGACTTTTATTTCCCCCTGAAATGCTAGCAGATTTGAGAATTACCTGAGTATTGACCCTTTGAGGGGACTCTGATCACTGGCTGTGACTTTAGTTTTTGGTCTTCTGCCCGCCTTTCCTTATGCATAGAGTGGTTGTGAAGTTTTGCGAAGAGTCGCTTGGAGCTCGACTCTGTGTGGAGCTATTCGTTGGGGCAGATCTCTCTGCAGAGGAGCTCGGGGCTTCGTTTCTCTAACAGAAATTAGGTTGGGTCTGGGAGACCACAGATCTCAAACTGGCAGAGCATTCTTCCTTCACAATTAAGTTGTGGTTGTCAAAATTATAGAGGTCTTTAGCTAATAAAATTAAAGGTCAGTCCTATGGCCCACAGTTTTTTTTTTTTTTTTTAATTCCCTGCATGTTATCTTTTTGGCGAAGTCAGTGATGAGTGTCAGAATGAGTCTGGAACATTGCCCTTGCAGTTCTGTCATATAACCTACAGATTGAGCAAGAGAGATGACTGTTCAATTACAGATACTCCATGTGATGTGAGGTTAATTTCACGGTGCATGCTTACAGAACGGGAGATGCCTGCTTGACAGTGTGGCATTATAAAGGGTAGCAAGTTGCACCAGTTATTTAAAACACCAGCTATTGCCCGACTGGTGTGGCTCAGTGGTTGAGCGTCGAACCATGCACTAGGAGGTCGCCAGTTCGATTCCTGGTCAGGGCACATGCCCAGGTTGTGGGCCAAATCCCCAGTGCAGGGCATGCAGGAGGCGGCCAGTTGATGTTCTCTCTCACTGATATTTCCCTCTCTCTCTCCCTCTCCCTCTAAAAGTCAATAAAGAAAATAAATAAAGAAAGAAAGAAAACACCAACTATTCCCTGCCGCCCACCCCTCCAACCCCAGTGTCCCTTGGACTATGATATTTGTTCATCCCTATCTAATCCATTACTGTGCTCAGGTAACTTAGTGTACAGATAACTTCTTAGGTGACATGAGATAGGTATATCTTTCTTTCAGGCAAAGTTGTTGTATGGAACTCTGAATTTGTTGGATACTCTAGGGAGGAAATTATTTACTTTCTAAAGGGATTCTTTTCTTCCTTGAAGGATTTTCAATAGAGTACTTTAATTAGTAGTTAATTTCCAATTCTTTTGTACACAGATTTTACAGAGCACTTCTATTGGGCAAAGTGAATTCCACTGAAGCATCAAATTTCAAACAGAAATATACACCTGATCTCTACCTGAAAAATTGCTTTTCAGAATTTTCAGGCCATTTGGTCTGTGTAAAATCTCCTTGCCTTCCCTACATCACTTCATTAAGGCTTACATAGCTGTGTGTGTGGTATTACTTCACTTCTGAAATGCGGGGACTTCTTCCGTCATAGATTTTGGATTGGGAAGGGCCGTTGTAGATGTAAATAAACTCTTAATTCAGCTCATCTGTTCTGTTCTACTACATTAGTGGTTTTTTTTTTTTTTTTTAATTTAAATTTATTTTGGCATATACAAATGCTTCTGGAACACCTGGATTTTACTTTAAGATATATCTTCAGAAGTATTCAGTATTTTTATTGGACAATTAAAATTTTGATCTTGTGTGGTTCGTTGTGGCTTATAGGCTTCCCCCCCAGGGTATTAACAATTTGTCATTAAAGAGGATGGGCAAATAGGATTAACATCTATCTAGGTAACTTTATTTCTCCCAAGAAACATACCCTTTCTTTGAAGAGAGGCATTTCGGTGATTTAAACCCTAAGAAGAAGAAAGTTTTAAAAACTAGATTTTCCAATAACTCCTATGTTCGAAGATTAACCGTATTTGCTGGTAAGCTCTCCTTCCGGCTCCTGAGTTAATGACAACTCATCTTGACGCTGAGAGGATCAAGGTTTCAAACATGTGACGTGGAGATGCTCACTGCAGCGCCCCACCACCGTGCTTTTGTTTCTCAGGTATCTTTGCTCACAAGGTGCTCCTCGAGGCTGGCTTTCCTGAGGACTTTAGAGCTCTGTCTCTGCATTTGATTTTCTGCTTGGACGGCCTCCTTCAGCTCCCGCTGACAGCTGCTGCATCCCGCCGCCTGGTCTGCTTCGCGCAGACTCTGGTCTCAGAGATGTATGTGCACCCGGTGAACGAGGAGACAAGCAGACCCAGGTTCAAGTCCTGACGCCGCTACTTATTACTGTGTGATCTTAGGTGAATTTTGTCACTTTTCTGTGCCCAGGCTCCTATCTGTGCAACATGGGTAATGACAATGCCCACGGAGAGGTGTGATGTAAGAATTAAATATGATGATGCGTACTACTTGGCATATGGAGATAGTAAGTGTTTAATAATCATTAGCTGTTATTATTATGCCATAATGCCCTCTCAGAAACTAGTGTGTTGGTGAACTTGCCCCGAAGTGAAGACTATTTTACACACACACACACACACACACACACACACACACTACACAGTGAATATTTGCTAAATGTTATAACAGGTGTGTCTAAGCCTGTGTTCAGATTGTCGCCTGCCCTAGTGGTGTGGGTTTTAATCCCACTTCAGATTTATCTTTTTCCGTCTCTTCTAACAGACTGTACTGTACAAGGGCGGGGGTCATGCCTCGTTTTCCACCACTGCATTGTTCAGTGCCTGGCAAGCAGTTGGTGCTCAGTAACTATATATTAAATGAATGCAAAAATAAGTCCTCAGTTCTGCATGGAGCACAGAGAAGAGACAAGCAAGGGGCCATATCTGAACTGGGATTGAAGGATCCACGGGGTTTTGCCAAGAGGAGAAGGAGCGATGGGGCATACGGGCAGGGAAAACACCGAGTGCCGAAGGGGGGCGGTAAATGGGACTGTAGTAAACTGACCCATGAGTCCCTGAGGCCGGGTCCCCACCTGCCTCGACCTCCAGTCTGTTTCTCATAGCTAGTGAGTCAGTGGTCAGGCACACATGCTCGATGAACACACGGATGTCATCTGTGACTTTGTTTTTCGGGGGAAGGGGTTAGATTAGGTAAAATCAATCATAACTCTTGTTAATGAGAGAATCTTTTAAATACAAACTCAGCAAAAAAAATTTTTTTAAGTATCGAAAAATAGCTATATTTTGTATTTTTGGATAAAATCAAAGGTAATTCAATATATGTATGTCAAATAAATTTTAATCAGAGTAGAGTTGTTTTTATTCTTATGTCTTCTTTCATCGTATTGTGTGCCTAGTGAGACTGCAGCAACATCTTAGGGTTAACCCTGTCACCTTAGAGCAACTCTGACAAGGGAAGGACCAGTCTTCCGGTCGAGGGGAAGAGTAATGAGCTAGGCGTCCTTCATAGTGTGGGTGAACATTAGCAGCAAGACAGCAGAATTCTTAAACTCCGGTACAAATACAATTTTCTTAAATGTAAAACAATACAGACATTACAATTATAGTGCCTTAAAACCATTATGCATCCTTTTTTATAAGCATGTGAAATATCACACGAAAAGGTAAATGTAAACCTTTTGTATCTTTTATTTATTTTTTTATCCTCACCTGAGCACATTTTTGCATTTATCCTCAGATAGAGCGGGAGAGAGAGAGGGAGGAAGAGAGAGAGAAACATCAATGTGAGAGAGACACATCGAGTGGCTGCCTCCCGGGGACAAACTGCAACCGAGGTACGTGGTGCCCTTAGTGGGAACTGAACCCGGGACTCTCTGGTCCGCGGGCTGACGCTCTAACCTCTGAGCCAAACAGGGTTGATCCATCACAAATATTCAACAACACGTAAATAGGGCGCCAGCTGCATGTTGATAAATGTGTGGCTTCTTGTGCTTTCCATGCAGATGGGGTAAAAATCCCCAACCTGCTTCAGCTACATCTACTGTAGAGTTACAGTAAGTCCCTATACCTGATCAGCCAGTTCTTTAGCCCAATTCTATATGAAAATACTCACAAACAGTAAACATTGTGTGTAAATGGTGACTCAAAAAGGTAGACTCAGCTATGATTTTATTTCATATGCCGCAGATACAACAACTGTACAAAAACAGTACCAAATTAAAGGCAGTATTTGCGACAGGAAGCAGTCTGTTCTCTCTGATCACGCAGTCTGTTAGCAGAAGGAGGATTCTCTGACGCTCCCTGTGCAGGAGGGCTCGGTGGGCGCGCACCACGCCCGGCCTTCCACGGGTCCTGTGGCACCGTCATTTCCTCAGGCTGATCAGTTTAGCTCTGGAAGCGTCGTGCCCTCGGTCAGTCATCTTCACCTGTGTCCTAGCATTTCTAGCTCTGGGGTTTTTCTGGCCAGAGTACTTGAGCGTCCCCCTCAGTGCCGTCTCAGCAAGTGGAACTGATTTTCCTTGATTCAGGGTAGCCCTATGCCCCCCAAATGCTATTGCTAGCACATATATCCCACTTCTTTTTTTTTTTTTTTGTATAAAAAATTTTTTTTCCTTTATTGATTTGAGAGAGAGAGGAAAGGAGAGAGAGGGAGAGATAGAAACATCGATGAGAGAGAACATCGATTGGCCACCTCCTGCATGCCCCCCACTGGGGATCGGGCCCACAACCTGGGCATGTGCCCTGGCCGGGAATTGAACCGGCGACCTCTTGGTGCATGGGTCCATGCTCAACCACTGAGCCACACCGGCCGGGTGTCATATATCCCACTTCTTGGTGAATGTGTGTTTGCACACACGCACACATGCATATATACATACATATTCACACATGTCAGCTTCTTCCCTGACTCCTGTCAGATGCGTCTCAGAGGCGCAGTCGCGTTCCCTGCCCACCAGGCCGATGCGATGGCAGTCTGGTTTCCAGGGGTCCGAGCGCCTGTTTGTCTGACCAGTCCCGAATGGGGATGAGCGACTCCCGGGGTTTTCTCCTTGTAGGACGCCTGGCTTTCCGTCGGAACCACGGTCTGCCGTCTCCCAAACTCTGTCTCCAGAAACGCCTCATGTGTTTCCTCTGGTACGGTCACCATTTACAGCCACACACTCCCCAGGAGTGGCATTCTTTCCGAAACCCTCGTGTAACATCAAGAGGTCCAGACAGTACTCTTTTCTGCTAGCACTTCCTTAAGGCGTAGTTGTTTCCTTCTGATCGCCCACGGATAGGACCTGATCAGCGGCACCGAGCGGCCTGTGGTATTTCCCCGCACGCTGCAGGAGGTGGTCCCGAGGCCGGACAGCACGTGGCTGCTGGTTTTCTTCCCCAGGGCTTCCTCGCGCTTTGCCCTTGGCCTTCTCCTTGTGGGCACTGCTCTGGCAGACTCGTCTCACCTTCTCACCTGGGTGCCCAGGCCAGTGCGGACAGGGCCAGGAGCTGGCCCCCACCTCCTCCCAGGGCGAAGAGGTTAAAGTGACTTTCAGGAAGCCTGAGGAGAGGTGGCAGTTGGTAGATCACTCCGAATCCCAGCCGGAGGTGCGGCTCGTCCCAGCGGGGACAGGTGGGGGCCCGTGGGAGCCGCAGTGTGCCTCTCAGGCCTCACACCTTCCCAGCACGCGCACCCCGCGTTCCGCTCACCCTGCAAGCCGGGGCCCAGGCCGAGAAGCCGCTGGCTGCTAAGCGTGCTGCCCTCGTGTTTTTTGTTTTTTAAACAACTTTATTGTGATGTAGTTCACATACCATATAATCCACCCATTCGAAGTGCACAATTCAGTGGCTCTTAGCACAGTCACCGAGATGTGCCGCTATTGCCGCTGCCAATCTTAGAACATTTTTATCACCTCAAAAAAGAATCCCTACCCTTTACACCCTCCTAAATCCCATCCCCACCCTACCCCACCCCCCGCCACTCCCAGGCTTAGCAACCACCGATCAGTTTTCTGTCTCTGTTCCCCTGTTCTGGACTTTCATATGAATGAAAACATATAATAAATATGTGGCCTTTTGTTTCTGGCTTATTTCAAGGTTTATCCACATTGTAGCAGCTATCAGTACTTCATTCCTTTTTATGGCAGAGTAATATTCCAATGCATAGGTACACCACATTTTGTTTGTCCATTCGTCTGTCAATGGACGGTGGGTTTTTCCCAGCTTTTGTCTGTTGTGAACTGTGCTGTTATGAACTTTGGGGCATGAGTGTCTGTGTGCCTTTTGTTTTC
Organism: Tadarida brasiliensis; assembly: GCA_030848825.1. Classification (NCBI taxonomy): domain Eukaryota; kingdom Metazoa; phylum Chordata; class Mammalia; order Chiroptera; family Molossidae; genus Tadarida; species Tadarida brasiliensis. Next base: position 35,070,869 of record CM061275.1, read on the forward strand.
ATTGCTCCTGGGTATATCGCTGTGTCATGTGGTAACTCTGTTTCATCATTTGAAGAACTGCCAAACTGTTTTTATTTTTTTTATTTTATTATTATTATTTTTTTTATCCTCACCCGAGGACATTTTTTCATTTTTTTGTACAGATAGAGTGGGAGGGAGAGAGAGGAAGAGAGAGAGAAACATTGACGTGAAAGGGACACATCGAGTGGCTGCCACCCGCACGACCAACCAGGGCCGGGGACAAACCGCAACCGAAGTACATGCCCCTAGCGGGAACCGAACCCGGGTCTCTCTGGACCGCAGGCCGACGCTCCAACCGCTGAGCCAAACCGGCCAGGGCTGCCAAACTGTTTTTAAAGGGACCGCACCATTTCACATCCCGCCAAGTCTATGATGGTTCAGTACTTCCACATCTTTGCCAGCCTTTGTTGATTTGACTTTTTGATTCTCGTTATCCTGGTGGGTGGATGTGAACTTATGTGAGGTTGAAAGGATTTGGGAAGGATTTTCCCTTTCTAATAGTTTTTCAACGCAACATATATTTTGAAGTGTGCCCTTTTCTAGTAGCTGGGGAATCATGACTGCTGAGAGGTCCTATTGCCTGTCCCAGTAACAAAGGAAATTTTATATTTTACTACATTTATTTTAATTTTTCAATTTTTTTCTTTTTGATTGAATTAATCTGGGTGACATCGGTTAATAAAACTATACAGGTCTCGGGTATACAATTCTGTAATGCATCATCTGTATATTGTATTGTGTGTTCACCACCCCGTTTGTTAATCCAGAAATTTCCCTGATCACAGCCAAGGTGGGAGACTATAAAATGGGTGCTGAAGGGAAGGAGGGGAGCGGGCGGAGACCTGGGAGCAGGTGGCGTGTCCCCTGCAGTGCTGCATCCGTGCCAGGAGGTGGCTCCCCTTCCGTCGCCGTGTCTGACGGCCCCTCTGTCTTTCAGGGGGACTGGCGCTGGCCCAGGTGCTCTTCTTCTACGTGAAGTACTTGGTGCTCTTCGGCATCCCGGCTCTGCTCATGCGCCTGGACGGACTCACGCCGCCGCCTCTCCCTCGCTGCGTGAGCACCGTGTTCAGCTTCACCGGCATGTGGAGGTCAGTGGTGTACCGAGCCCTTCGGGGGTGTCCCTGGAGGGGCCACGGCTTGGTCAGCTTCAGCGGGCTCGGGCCACCAGCCTGTCTCTGTCCCCCACTCAAGCCACAATCGGCGCTTCAGTTTCTTCATCTGACAGGACAATAACCCATGCTTTCTGACCTCTCGAGAATATTGTCAGGCTCTGACGATATGTGAGATGAGACAGTATGTCACCAAGACTGTCCAAATGCATAAAGGTTATGTCTACAGTGCTTTCTTACTGACTGTGGACATGCTACCAGACAGTGATCATTTTATTGCTGTCTTGTTTTCTTGAAAGTGACATCTGTCTATGTGGGACTGTCAATGAAGAAAATAGGCTTAGGATGACAGCATGGGCCAGTGTCAGCATTTACTAGCCCGAAGGTCTGGGGCACTTTACTGAAGCTCTCTGCTTCCAGTTCTTATCTCTCAGATGATGATAACACGACACTCATCTCCAAGAGCTGTTGTGAAGATTCGGCAAGCCAATGCTTTTAAAGCATCTGGCACATAGTAACGTTAACCGATGTTAGCTGTCACCCTTATGTCATTCCCACACTCGGTGCACGTGGCTAGACAGATCTCATTCTAAGTTTTCTTACTCTTCTTGATTTTGCTCCATAACCCTACGTGGGCCTAGAGTCTCTGATCCAAAAGGTCCCTCAGTGCCCCAACTGCTGTCCACCAGGTGGGTTGCCCCTTGTTTTTCCTAACAAGTGACAGTCTTGCTTTTGCAATTGCAAACCTACTCTAGAACCTCAGGGTGGGGACTTGCACATCCACGGGATTCGGGCCCCCTTCAGTTCGGCTCTCCAGGCCCCTCCATCTGCCTCACTCTGGTCCTGGCCCTGCTCAGAACTGCCATCTTGGCTCATTCATGTGCCTCGTTCAGTTTTATATTTCATTCCTGTAGACAAAAGAGCCAAGACATAGGTAGGGGAAGGGCTCAGTGACTGTTATCATAGCTCATGTTGCTATTAAAAAAGGGGTGGCACCCTGGCAGGTGTGCTCAGTGGTTAGAGCATCAGCCTGCACACCACAGGGTCGAGGTTTCCATTCCTGGTCAAGGGCACGTACCTGGATTGCAGGTTTGATCCCCAGCCTACGTCGGGGTGCATGCGGGAGACAACAGATCGATGTGTGTCTCTCACATCGATGTGTCTCTGTCTCTCTCTCTCCCTCTCCCTCCCTCCCTTCCACTGTCTCTAAAAATCAATGGAAAAAATATCCTCGGGTGAGGATTAACAACAACAAAAAAAGGGGTGGATAGTACACAACACTCTGATTTCCTATAGTAACTTATTACAGATGCTGAATTTATCCAAGCCTCTGAAAACACGTTTTGCTTTGGGTCCAATTTGCTTTTTGGGATTAGAAATGTCATGTGGTTATTGCAAGGAATGTCAAGTAATTGCTTTGATTTGTCCTTAATTACTTTATCGAGTATCACAGGTTGCCTGGTTTTAATGGCAAGGTTAGCAAAGGGTCTCTCTCTAGCCAGGGGGCCAGGGAGTGGTAGGTCGAACATTAAACGCTGTGTTAATGTTCGACCTACTCATAAAAGTAATTTACTGAATGAATGGGTCAGGACTCAGCATGGTTTGGGGACGTGTCCTAAGGGCCCGGCGTGTGCCTCCTTGGTGTGGATGCTTGCACTGATGCATTTCTGGGGAAGCACGTTCTGAAGGGCGTCCCCAGTGTCAGCGGGCACCATACGAAACCTCGACCCCGGGCAGGCTTGCTGGCTCCAGGCTGCCCCTCCTGGTCCGTAAGTACCAGTGCACTGATTGTCACAAGAGGCAGTTTAGACAGTTGACTGTATTTCACATTAAGATTGGTTGTCTTCTTGTCCTTTATTATTTTAATTAATTAACTTATTAATTAAAATTGTTTTGTCTAAGACCCTCAGTTTTATTTTATTTGTATTATTATTTTGAATCCTTACCTGAGAGTATTTTTCCATTGTTTTTTTTCTTTATAGATAGAGTGGGAGGGACAGAGGGAGAGAGAGAGAGAGAGAAACACCGATATAAGAGAGACACATCAATGGGTTGCCTCCCGCACAACCCTGACCAGGGCCAGGGATCGAACCCACAACCAAGGCATATACCTGTCACCAGAAATCGAACCCATGACTCTGGTCCGCAGGCTGGCGCTCTAACTGCTGAGCCAAACTGACCAGAGCAAGACCTTCAGTTTAAAAAAAATCTTTATTGTTGAAGGTATTACAAATGTCCCCCCTTCTCCACCCATCGGCCCCCTCCTCCCCACTCCCACCCCCTCCTGCCTTCCCACACCACACTTTTATACAAACCACAGAGGTGAGAGAGCGTGTCTGCTAAGACCTTTGTCATCCTTGATTAGCGCTAGACTCAAAGAGTGCAGACCCCAGGTCATTGAAACACTCTCTCCTCCCTCTCAGGTACCACGTGGGCAAGAGAGCGATACTGAGAAGTCACCATGAGGGGCGGCTCCGGGTGTGGTTTGGTTCCGAAGGGAGAGCCTTACAAGGACATGTGATGAAGTAACACACATGGCCTTCCTGGGAGTGACCTAGACTCTCACCCTGGCTTCTGTGACACTCATGGGTGCAGCCTCCCCTCCCCTTTCACTTTGTTTTAGTTTTTTGAAGGGTTTTCTGGTCTGCCAATTATGCTCAGAAACACCTAGGTCTTCATTTTTTGTACACAGGGGCCAGTCCACATTAAGCAGCTGCATTAAGGAAAGGATTTTAAGTCTTTCGGAGCTGTAATGAACAATTTAAGGCTCAGAGGAAGCGGGTTTTTAACCAAGAAAAGAATAAAGCGTACAGCTTATCTTCTGTGCCATTTGCAGGTGCTCCTTGACCCTTAGGGGAGGGGCACCATGTTCATGTCCAGGGGCTGGTGGCACAGCCCTACACTGCTCCTGGTCCCCACTCCTGACTTTCCTCGGGAAGAATGTGTGTCAAGGGAAAATCAAGTTTTGAGTCTGTAGTTTCTGTTTACACCTCACTTTATGCTAACATTTCTGGGGCGTCTGCTGAGGCCGTGCTGCAGACAGAGCGTTGCTCCCGCTTCCTGGACTCCGGTCCGAGAAGAATGGAGCCGGGAGCCTGTGAAAGCTGGAAATGCAGATCTTTCTGCTGGGCATGGCAGCCGCTCATACGGGGACACAAGGGGCTGGCGGATGGGGAGGGAGGGGGAGAGATTTAAAAACAATCTCTGGAGGTTTTGTAATGGTTACCCAAACTTCTAGAAAGTCCACACTGAACAAAGTTTAGAAGTGATGATGAGAAATGCATATTTAGCCTCCCGTGTTAAAGGAGCCTTCCACAGCTGACGGTGCTGGCCGACTGCACTGTCTTTCAGTCCCCGAAGCCGTGAGAGGAGACTTGAGGCCGGCAGCCTACCACAGCGGGGGCATCTGAGCTCCACGTCACAGGGCAGATGAAATCGGCCATCAGCACAAAGATAATATTGCCTGACATGATAGTTCAAACTGATCATGAAAAATTGCTGTTCACCCAAATGCCCCAAACCTGAAAGTTAGGATCTCTGATGGGTTTGTTTATTTTTTTTCTAGCTCTTCTCTTTCATATAATTTCTACTCGAATATTTGCAGGCATAACAAAACCCTAAGGAGTTTGTGTATTCCCGCTTGTATGATTTTTATGTGGCTTTATGAACCTAAGAAATTGAAAATTTTCTGCTTAATTTTTAGGTTTCATGTTCTAATTTCAGTAGGCTGAGATCTGTAATGAGTATCTTTCACCAGGAGTCATTAAAGAAGACATTGTGTGTCCAAGGTTCCAAATCAGATCTGATCATGTTCCCCTGATTTGATTTCGAGCTATGGAAGCAAAGTGTGCAAAGTCATAGAATTTCCCCCGGTGAGTTATGGGTTCATTTAAATTATCTCAGGGACTTCACACAGCCTGTCTTCTGCATTTCTTGAATTACGATGCTCTCAGATCTTCACAGGCAAACTCACACATCACTGTTTATGCCAGAGGTGTCTGGGCACTGTTGGTGGCTGCTAAGCCTTAAGACATGGGGACGTTTGGGCTGGGGATGGGAGGAGCCTGAGCCCCTTCGTTCCGTGGGCCGTTGACTGCATGAGCTATTCGGTCACAGAATTTAAGTCCCCAGGTGGAGAGCTGGTCCAGGCTGTGGATGGAGAGCCAGCGGGCTTTGTGTGAGGCTGCCTTTGAATCATGTGTAACCTGAGACCGCAGGGCAGGGTGGCACACACGGAGTCGGTGAAATATACACTGCATCCTCCAGCGTTGCTGGGCAGAAAGAGGGGCAGCATGAACACGGAGGAGAAAAGCTGGAAAAGCTGCTGTTAGTAAGAATTCACCTTTTTGGGAGGCAGCCTAGTCACTAAGAGCTTGCTGCGTACTAGCTGTGTGACTTGGGCAAATAATTAAAATGCTCTGGACCAATCTTTTCCCCTCCGAAAGGGAGGTAATAATAGCACTTGCCTCACAGGGGTGATGGGAGGGTTGATAGAGCCTGGCGTAGAGTAGGTCCTCAGGCAGTGATAGCTTCTTACTTTTTCTCTCTAGCAAATCGAACAAAGCCAGAGGTGACAGAGGTCAGCCGGAGGACGGGCGGGTGGGGACGCAGTGGGCAGTGACGGGAGCGGCTGAGAGAAGGCGCTAGTCCAGCCCCGAGCCTACGGGAGAGACGATGGTGGAGGCAGCACGACTCTGCCCTCAGAGGAGGGAGCTTGAGCCCCAGTTTCCTCCTCTGTTGAGTGAAAGGCAGACTCTTGTCCTGAGATGATGTCTTTGTCCCCTTGCAGTTCTATTGCTGGATGAGGCCCGGCCACAGTGCCCTGGTGCCAGAGCACTCCCCCCACCACTACCCATGTGATTGGGCAGCTTTTCCAACCTCCTTCTGCCTCAGTCTTCTGAGGGACTAACAGGGCTAAGCAAGCCCTGTCCGGGTAGCTCAGCTGGCTGGAACGTGGTCCTGATACACCAAGGTTGTGGATTTGATCTCCGGTCAAGGCACATACAAGAATCAACCAATGAATGCATAAATAAGTGGAACAGCACATCGATGTTTCTCTCTCTCTCTCTCAAATCAATCAATCAATCAAAATAGGACTAATCATCGTATTTGCCTCACAGGGTTGTTGCGAGGGTTAAGTGAGGTCATCTACTAAGGCAGTGATCACAGAGCAGACATACTGCAGACACCAGAATGTTCGCTAAAAATCATAATCACAGATATGAAAGTAGACTTGACACTGTTTATTTGTTTTTGCATTTATCTTCAGTTAGAGCGGGAGGGAGAGAGGGAGGAAGAGAGAGAGAGGGAAACATCGATGTGAGAGAGACACATCGACTGGTTGCCACCCACATGACCCCAACCGGGGCCGGGAACAAACTGCAACTGAGGTACGTGCCCTTAGTGGGAACCGAACCTAGGACTCTCTGGTCTGCGGGCCGACGCTCTAACCGCTGAGCCAAACCAGCCAGGGCTGTTTTTTGTTGTTGTTTTTTTATCCTCACCCAAGGACATTTTTTCATTTTTTTGTTCAGATAGAGTGGGAGGGAGAGAGAGGAAGAGAGAAAGAGAAACATCGACGCAAAAGGGACACATCGAGTGGCCGCCACCCGCACGACCCAACCAGGGCCGGGGACAAACTGCAACCAAGGTCCATGCCCTTAGCGGGAACCGAACCCGGGTCTCTCTGGACCGCAGGCCGACGCTCTAACCGCTGAGCCAAACCGGCCAGGGCTGTTTGTTTGCTTTTTAATTTCCCGGAAAAGAAGGGCCTGGTAGGGAGGGCAGTTGAGGAGGTGGAAGGTGGTTGGGGTGGCGGTGATATGAAGGCGTGGGTTTCAAAGTGGAGACGGGGCTCCCCATAAGCGGTACCAGTGTGACCTCTCCTCACCCCTACACAGTTCTCTTTGCCAGGAGTTTTTAGCTACTGGACAATTGCGTTACCTCACATTTTTGGGGTACCTCTCTTTGGGGTACCAGTCCTTCTCTCTTATGATCCCCTCTCAGTGGACTCAGAAAGCACATTTCTTCTTCTAACATTCCTATTTCAAAGTCCCCTTACCTTTTCCTCCAAACGCAGACAAGCATCTCTCAAAGCAGGCAGGGAGTAGCGAGTTGAAGTATATTTTATGAACCATCATTATGGTTGGCTTCCTGGATTTATTTTTACTTCAAAGACAGTAACTCTGGCCTCTCTTCCGTTTTCTCTCTGTGTGGAAGCTGTGTTCAGTTCACATACTGCCGAGCGAACTCAGCTCGAAGGCTTTCAGGGTGAGAAGTCGGATGTAAGAAGCACCAGGGCGCCCCAAATGCAGGGCCTGCACCTGGAGGCTGACCGCCCGGGGTGGAACCCTGGTCCCCTGATCATTAATTGGTGATCTCTGTGTGCATAGTTTTTTTCCCTGGAAAATGCAGATATTATAATAAATACCTCTTGGAACTCACACACTGTGCTTTTCATGGCAATAGTCACACTGCACAGAAGTCACTTCTTTCCCTGCGCACCCCCTCCAGACTGTAAGTTCTTTGAGGATAGTGATCAGATCTCATTCTTATTAGCACTGCATCCCCAGCACCCTCCGTGGTGCCCAGCATTTAGTGGGCACTCGGGGCACCTTTGCTGAATGAACGCATGGTCACTGTCCTCGGACATTTCCATCAACTGCTCTCGAGAGCACACTTTTCAAGTGTTTGGATCTGGCAGCCGAGCGGTACCGTGTACAGGCGTGCCCACTGTGGACAGCCCCTTCTTCATCTCCCCAGTTTTCTCATTAGCGTTATCGCACGGTGTGCCACAACACTGTGTCTGCTGGCAGCTTTCTCGAGAATGACTCCGCCCTGGAAGGAATGAGGAGTGCACTCCTTCCTTAATCACTGTCGTTAGTTGATCAGACATTGTGCCGGGCTTCGTGGCACGTTGCGTGTTCCTGGATGTTAACGCTCACGTGTGTTAATGCAGTCGCAGTTTCTAGCTCACTGAGCTTTTGGAGGCCAGGGACTACCGTTCTTTTTGTATTTGCTATTTTGCTTTAGTATATCGCGCAAGCCTGTTCTTGGTAAGAGCCTTGCTCTCCGAAGTGTGGTCTGAGGAACAGCCACAGCAGCTGGTCCTGGGAGCGTGTGAGAAAGGCAGGAGCTTGGGTCCCACTCAGACCTACTGAATCAGAATCTGGGCTGGGCTGGATGACTCCTCAGGGCTTCTCCTCCCTGACATGCGCTGATGATGACCACACGTGACTGTAGGATGTCTGAGTATTCCTACATTCACGCGGGCCCCAGGGAGGGGCCCCAGAACCTCACTGGGAGCTTGTTCTGATGTTCCCAGGGCATGGGGCCCCAGAGGGACTGAGAGGTGGGCAGGATGAACTCAACCAGCTCGCTCCTAGGCAGGGAGGGGGCTGGGAGGTGGCTTTTTGATAAGGAGATAAGCCATCAGGCAAGCCAGACTTAGTTCGAGGCTCCCAAACCAGATGGAGGTCACTGGTCTACAGTCACAAAATCCTGGAAACGATGAACTGCCCGTTGGTTGTCCCCGGGACACATTTGTCCTCCACTCATGTTCCTGCGTGTGGACTTCTCCCCTTCTCTGCCCTCTGCCCTCTGTCCTCTGTTCCCCTAAAATTGCCCCTTGTATGTAAGAAGCCTGCTGATGAGGGGCTCTGCCACCCAGGAATGAATGGCCAACCTTTCCCGGGAGCTGACTGTGACTGCAGACAACTTTCCCTGGACCTTGGAGGGCTGGCTTCCTGCTCCCCATGGCAGGGAGGTATATAGTCCCTGTGAGACTGTTTCTGTAGGCGGCCGGGGCCACCAGACTTCTGGAAAGCAAAGCCTACAGACATGACCTTACTGTTGAGGTCAAGATGACAGATACCAGTAGTCGTTACGTTTCTGGGAAATGTTGCCAGCTGTAGTATAGTGAGGATCTGCTAAGAAGTTCGTTAAAACATACGTCATGGGTATCCCACAGGTGCCAAACGGGTCGTGATTAGTGAGTGAGGTAGTGGCAGTCGGGCAGGTTGCTCGCTATCTTATTACAGTTGAGGTTCTTGCCGGGAGTGGGGAACTGAGTTGTTATCAGGGGACTAAGGAAAACGGACTCACTGAGGCTTGGTGGTGGCAGTGGCCCAAATCCCTTTATGACACACTGTCATGATAATGTAAATTTGCACGTAACAATAATATTTGTCTAGCTGGCAACTGACTTAATTGATAGCAGTAATTATCATAGCAGTATATTTCCTAGACTACTTATATTTTTGCAGTTGGGATCAGGTACCCTTTTTGCAGTCTGTGGTTTTACGGTAATAATGAAGACTGAAATCTTAGGTTCCCCAGGATTTCTCACGTGAGCTTCTGCCACAGGGTGAGATGATACATTGGAGACAGGGTGTATTTCCTCCGAATAGTTGTGTGGTCATTCATTTCCAGGAGATTCATCCATAGAGAAATCTGAGGGACTGGTTTTATATAATATGTTTTCTGTATTTCATTTTCTATTTGACGGCAGCGACAATGGCCCCCAAATTACTAATAATATCACCCACCAAAATTTTGCCGTTGACTCAGAATCATTAGTAACTACGATGTGGTCTGTGTGCTTCTCCTCTCCAAGGTCAGTGGTCCCTGGGGTCTGTCAGGACAGCTAAGAAACTGTGGCAGCAGCTTTCGTGGGTTTGAGTGGAGACCTCAGCTTGAGTCACCTGTGGGATTTGGCTGTGATCCTTGGCTGTTGGGATGGCAAAACAGGAGGGTTAGGGCTACTTCTCGGAATCTGGGGAAATCCTTAGTATCCTGAGGGGTTCATTCAGGTCTACTGGCCGAGGGGTCAGAGGAGAGAGGAGGGTGCGAGGTGAGGTGGGCAGAACTCTATAAAAGCACTTCCCTAACGCAGTCTTGACCACGAGCAGCTCAGCGCTGTCCTAGCACAATGTGGGTAGGAAGGGCTTTTCCTGTGACAGCCAGGTGCAGGAGCTGTCCTCGGGAAATCCACGCGGCCCATTCCTGTATGCGTTTGTCATATATGCAACTCCAGCATGCCGGTCCTCCAAACTCAGATGGACGCTTGAACTGCTCGCCGCAGGAAATGTGCCTTCAGGTGTTGTCCTGGTATTGGGAAGGGTTGTCTGGAGCCCTTCCCTCCATAAGGAGAGAGAGGCATTTGTGAGAGGCTTATTGGGGTGGGGCAGTCTCTGTGCTTAGCTGCCTGCCCTTTGTGGGGCTAAACCCATGATCTGATGGCTCTGTCCTCTGACCACCGAACCCTGGTGGAGGTGCCCAGCAGCAGGGGCAGTGAAAAACTGTTCTGAAACTCCATGTTGGATTCTCAAGTGGTCCAGATCATTTTCATTATTCATCTTTTACTTACAGCCCATTTAGATAAATTGCAAACACTGTCTTAATGCATTGTACCTAAAACTCCAAATTCTCTTTGTTCTTGTTGCACACCTACAATGTGCCAGCCATTGACTTATGGATGCAGAGCTAAATAGGGAGGTCTCCGCCCTCATTCATGCCAACATGTAATGTATCCCAAGAAGGCGGGGCCGTCCCTGAGCCTGTATAGCACCTGAGCATTCATTTAAAAGCACTTCTGCACCTGTTGTCTTATTAGTTGGTGCAGTGGGTGAGTCAGAGAAGTTCTCATTTTTATTTTCCCCATTGTAATGAGGAAGGAAATAAAAGTCAGAGAGGTTAAATGATTTGCCCAAAGAGGTAAGCGGTAGAGCTGGGACAACACTGTGTCATCTTTCAATGTGTCCAAACTTACTGAGTGTTAGCTCCCTTACAGTTCAGCTATAATTAGCTTTAAACTGTCATGTCTTTAAAGTATCAATATCGTAGAGCCAGAATCCCCACCTTAGTCCTGTGTCCATGTATACCCTCAGGCGTATACTTGTCTAGACCGCTATTTCAGGGGGGAAGTTCTGACTCTCCATCTATCTGTTTGTTCATTCATGAATCCAACAAGTATTTGCTGAGCACCTTTTATATCCAGAAACTGTGCTAGGTGCTGGGGATAGAGTAGTGGACAAAACAAGCAAAAACATGCACTCTCACAGAGTCTGCTTTCTAGCTGGAGACAGATGATAATAAACATAATAAATCAGTAAATAATATGTCTGTTAGGAAAGAATAAGTACTGTGGAAAAAAGAGAGCCAGGTAAGGAGACTCTGGAGTTCTGGGGGAAGGGTTGCAACATTCAGTCCATCGAGTTTGGATACTGAACCATTGCTCCTTGGGGAAAGGCAGGGTTAAATTGCTGTGAGCTTTGCCCGGCCAGTGTGGCTCAGTGGACTGAGCATTGTCCCATGGACTGAGAGGTCCCAGTTTGATTCCTGGTCAGGGCACATGCCCAGGTTGTGTGCTCAATCCCCAGCAGGGGGCATGCAGGAGGCAGTGGATCGAGGTTTCTCTCTCTCACACATCAATGTTTCTATCTCTTTCTCCATTCCCCTCTCCTAAAAAAAAAGTCAGTAAAAACATATTCAGATTGCTGTGAGCTTTTAGTCATAACATTTTTGTCAACTAGCCAATATCTGAGCTTGTTTTAATGTGTTTCCGTTCAAAAACACTTATTTAATCTGCATGGTTGATTCACTCACTGAACTCATGGCCAGCAGCACTGGAGCTCATGCCTGAGTGAAGCATATCCAACACGCATGTTTTCTCTGTGAGACATGTCACAGCATTCTTGTGCTCAGGAACACTGCACAGCACTTCAGTACGCTTGGGGCCATTTGAATCTGAAATCACCAGCAAAAAAGCACAAAAAGCAAAAAGTGCAAAAGCCATGGCACTAGAGAGACTGAAAAACACTGGTTTACCGTATGAGAGTTGAAACAAGAAGGTGAAGGTGCCTTGCTCCGCCTCAGACGGATGCGGGTGGTGAGTGGTTCAGAGTTTTTGCTGCTCTGAGCTGGTCTGTGAGTGACTGTCAAAGCACCTCAAGTATTGTTTTTGAGGTTACAAATGTTCGTGAGTAGCCAAATTTACAACTACAGAATCAGCAGGTAACGAGGACTGTAAGTGGGGCAGTCAGGGTAGGCTTCGTTGGGAAGGTGACATTTGGTGAAGACTTGGAGGAGAGGATGAATCGTGTGGGTATCTGGAGAAGTGTTCCAGGAAGAGGCTTCACTGATGAATTCTACCAAATATTCAAAGATTTAATATCTATTCTTCTTCAAGTCTTCCAAAAATGTAAGAGGAGGAAATACTTCCCAACTCATTTTATGAGACCAGCATTTCTCTGATACCAAAACCAGGTAAGGACAACACACACACAAAATATTACAGGCCAATAACTCTGTTGTACATAGATGCAAAAATCCTCAACAAAATCCTAGCAAACTGAATATAACATTAAAAGGATTGCACACCACAATCAGTGGGATTTACTTCAAGGATGCAAGCTTGTTCAATATCTGCAAATCAATCAGTGTGATACACCACATTAACGATATGATGGATCAAAATCATGATCATTTCAGGGGATGCAGAAAAACCATTTGACATGATACAACATTTATGTATGATAAAAACTCTCAATAAAATGGGTTTAGAAGGAAAGTACCTCAGTATAATGCAGGGCATATGTGTCTATGACAAACCCACAGCTAGCATCGTGCTCAGTGGTGAAAAACTGAAAGGTTTTCCTTTAAGATCATTAACAAGACAAGGATGTCCACTCTCACCACTTATGCAACATAGTATAGGAAATCCTAGCCAGAGCAATCAGGCAAGAAAAATAAATAAAAGGCATCTAAATGGGAAAGGAAGAAGTAAAACTGTTACTATTTATGGATGACATAATTTTATATATAGAAAACCCTAAAGACTCCACCAAAAAAACTGCTAGAAATAATAAATACAGTAAAATTATATACACAATATACAAAAATCTATTGTGTGTGTTTTTTTTAATCCTCACCCGAGGACATTTTTGCATTTATCTTCAGATAGAGCTGGAGGGAGAGAGGGAGGAAGAGAGAGAGAGAGAGAGAAACATCGATATGACAGAGACACATCAACTAGTTGCCACCCACATAACCCCAACCGGGGCCGGGGACAAACTGCAGCCGAGGTGCGTGCCCTTAGTGGAAACCGAACCCGGGTCTCTCTGGTCTGTGGGCCAACACTCTAACCACTGAGCCAAACCGGCCAGGGCATCTATTGTGTTTTTATACTAACAACAAACTATCAGAAAGAGAAATCAAGAAAACAGTCCCACTTATAACTGCAACAAAACAATAAAATACCTAGGAATAGACTTAACAAAGGAAGTGAAAGACCTGTCCCCTGAAAACTACAAGACATTGTTGAACGACACTGAAGAAGACACAAAGAAATACAAAGATACTCTGTGCTCATGGATTGGAATAATTAACATTGTTAAAATGTCCATACTACCCAAAGCAATCTATAGCTTCAATGCAGTCCCTATAAAAAATCCCAATGGCATTTTTCCACAGAACTAGAACAAATAATCCTAAAATTTGTATGGAACCACAAAAAAGCCTGAATACCCAAAGCAATCCTGAGAAAAAAAAGAACAAGGCAGAGGTCTCACACTCACTGATTTCAAACTATATTACAAAGTTATAGTAATAAAAACAGTATGACATTGGCAGAAGACCAGACACACAGACCAGTGGAACCGAACTGAGGGCCCAGAAATAAACCACAAGAACATACAATGGAGAAAGGAAAGGTTCTGTGATAAATGATGTTGGGAAATATGGAGAGCCACATCAAAAGAATAAAACGAGACCACTCTCTTACACCATGCACAAAATGAACTAAAAATGGATTAAAGACTTGATCTGAAACTATAAAATACATAGAAGAAAACATAGGCACTAAGCTTTCGGACATCAGTCTCAGCGATGTTTTGGTGGATTTGACTCCAGTGGCAAGGGAAACAAACACAAAAACAAGCAAATGGGATTACTACGTCAAACTAAAAAGCTTCCACCGCCAACAACAGAAAGGCAACCAACCAAAAGGAAGAAGACATTTGTGAATGCTATTTCTGATAACGGGTCAATATCCAAAATATATTTAAAAATTCATACAACTCAGCACCAACAACAGCAACAACAAACCTCATTAAAAAATGGATCTGAAAAGTTATCAGATGGCCAAAAGGCACATGAAAAGACGTGTAGCCTCACTAAATGTTAGGGAAATATAAATCAAAATCACAATTAGGTATTACCTCAAGCCTGTTAGAATGGCTGTTACCAAAACGACAATAAATAACAAGCGTTGGAGAGGATGTGGAGAAGAAAGAACCCTTGTACACTGTTGGTGGGATTGTAAATTGGGGCAGCCACTGTGGAAAACTATAGAGAGGTTTCTCAAAAATTAAGAATAGAGCTACTACCATATGATCCAGCAATTCCTCTGCTGGGTATTTTTCCAAATAATATGAAAACATTAAAAAGACATATGCACCCTTATGTTCATTGCAGCATTATTTAGAATAGCAAAGATAAGGAAACAGCCTGTGTTTATCAAGGATGAATGGATAAAAAAGATGTGATACATATATACAATGGAATACTAGTCAGCCATAAAGAAATGAGATATTGCCATTTGTGAAAACATGGATGGACCTTGATGGTATTATACTAAGTGAAATAAGTCAGATAGAAAAGGACAAAAACGGTATGATTTCACTCATTTGTGGAATGTCTTAAAAAGTAACAAATGAACAAACAAGTGAACAAGAAACTCATAGCTACAGACAACAGATTGGTGGTTACCAAGGGAACTGGGGGAGAGTGAAATGGGTAAAGGGGATCGGAGGTATGGTGATGGATGAAACTAGACTTTTGGTGGTGATCACACAATAGAGTGTACAGATACCAAATTATAAGACTGTGCAGATGAAACTCACATACTGTTACCTCAATTAAAAAAGAAAGAACATTCCAGCACACCAAGCCACGCCCACTTCACAAATGGAGCACAGCCCCTGGAACTTGCCTGCTTTGTATGTGGCGTCTGCAAGACAGCTGAACCCCGGATCATGTACCCAGTGCTGCCGGTGCCTCTCTGACCATGGGCTGCAGCTGGAGACAGAGCTAACTGAAGCTTCCGTTTCTGTAAAGCAGTTTGGCATTCTGTGTTATCAGTCTTGCACATTTAAATTATTTCAAATATAGGGTGCCAGTAATTAGATAGAAAAATACGTCCCTGTTTTTCTGAATAGAAGGTACGCGTGTTTTCTTACTAAGTTTCGCGTTTCCTTCTCATAACCGCGATCACAGCCCTTGAAAACCACATGTCATTCACCTTGACTGGGCAGGGAAAGTGTCCAAGCAGATTGCCTGCATGGAGATATTTGTATATGAAGTTGAGTGCAGAAATAATTCATGTCATGGTGCTGCACTGCTTTCATGGACACAGAACAGTCCTTCGGCAATGCATTATTAAAGGCACACACGGCAGAGCTTCCCTGTATACAACTTGAGCGTGAACTTATTAGCATTTCAGGTTGATACCTCTTTTCGATTTAATTAGATTTCAGGCTTCAATCGATTTATTAAATGAATTTCTCACTGCTCAAAAGGTGTAATATGCCCATGACAGTAGCTTTTCATCACTCCCTTCTTATTTCCTCGTGCGCTCAAGCAGACCCCCGCTTCCGTCTTGGATTCAGAGCCAGAGGCTGTTTTCCAAAGATGCTCCGCTGTGTAAATGTAGCCTCTTTTGTGCTTAGAGACACTGGGGCCATGGGGAGGGTCATATTTTTACCCACATTGTCTGACATGAATGCATCTCTTGTAGATTTGCCACCAGGAAATTTAGCGGATGCACAATAATAACACTATCTTCTGTTTCGGTGGCCCTTTGACACTGTGAGTCTTCCTACTGTTATTCTGGCATGAAGTCCACAAACCTCTATTTCTACTGTGATGAGAGCATTGGGACTATTCAAATGGTGCCAAATTGAATGTAATGAATCAGGCCATATTAGTGATTCTCAGGATGAGCTGGAGAGCTAGAACATAAACGCAGTAACTGAGTCATGTTCCACGTTTGTTTGGAAGGGTAGAGAGACTGCTTCTCAGAGCACAAGGGCATCCTAACCCCGTGTTACTGTTTCCTGCCTGCGTGAACCACTGGGCCATGATTGCCTCATCTGTGAAGCGGGGGCTCCTGTGTGTTTGTGGGGTAAGGGGAAGGAGTGTGAAAATAGGTCACTTTCTGATTACATTTAATAACCATAACCCAGATAAATAATGCCTATAATACAAAGTGGAAGAAGTGATATCATCTGATGTATTTTTAATTTCTAAATGCACTAGGACCTCGGATTAAAGTCAGCTGTGGCCAGCAAAGTGAAGGAAGTTTCTTTTTTATTCTATGTATGGTATATCTGCAAATGTATTGCATTTTGAAAGTTCATTTGGAAAGGGTATCAGAGACACAGTAAAATAACAAGTATAAATCCATTTCCCTAATATAAATCTATTTCAATAGTACAGGGATAAACCCACTTTTGCCACAGTGAAAAGCTGTGTTCAGAATGCTGAGCGTTCACAATTTAGGGAGAAAAATTTAGTTCAGAGCAATGCCCAGAGGCACGATGGCACTGTGGCTGATTTGCAGGCTCATCTCCAAGGACAGGGCTAATTTTTTATTTTTGCAAGATTCAGCAAGGGCTGAGTTATATAAGAGGTCTGTAAATTAAAAACAAAAACCAAAAAACAAAACTTCTGATTTAGCACCTGTGCATTATTCATGTAAGGAATGATGAACCCTGTTATTAACCCCAGGCCTGATCTCTCCCAACGGAGAGAATGGAAAAGTGCTAGACTGCCATGGAATTAGATTTCCAGGGTCTTCTCTAATCTGGAACATTTCCACAGCCTTTCTTTATGCTGTTGAAGAGTTCTCCCTTATTTAATAGAAGAGTGCCCATTCTGACGCTGTGTGATGTTTCCCCGGGGTTAGATTCAGATGATGCATTCTGAGCAGCAATGCTGCATAAGAAACGAGTCCCTTTTAGGATCCCACCTCTGGAGGCACACCTGTTCTCACTGGTGATGTTCATCAACCTGAAGACTGGACCAAACACCCTTCAGTATAGTCTAATATATCCACTGCGTAGTTACTTCTTTTTTTTTTTTTTTTTTGGCCTTGAAACTAACAAGCTTTATGTGGGAGACACTTTAAGACCATACAAAGATACTGTTCTTCATCAGAATTTCCCCCTAGAACATTATGGATGATCCTTGCCCGAGCCAGTCTTTTCTTGCAGAATGACGATATTTCAACTGCGGCGCTCACCAGGTGGTAGTTGGCATTCTGTGGTAACCAGGAGCCTCTCCCTCCACTTGTCTGTTTATTGTCTATATGGTTACATCCCTTTCTGTTTTTCAGCAGTTCATAATTCATTACTGTACTTATTTTTTTAAGGGTCAAATTGGCCCCGTCTCAGCCAATGGGAGCCCCATCCGCCTACGTTGGACATGCTCAGATGTATTTGGGAAGGGTACCTCATTTATGGAAACCCTGCCCTGCCAACCACCCTTCTGTGGTTCCTGATGTGTCTATATAAACAAGTTCAGGGTCATGGCTGGCTATCTGCAGAGCACCAGCAAGATGAGGTTTGGGAGAGCTCCCTGCTCCTAATTCAGCCCAAACTTAACTTCAGTATCTTGCCTCATGTCGAGTGGGAGCAGAACAACAGAGAAGAGGGCACATGAGAATGTGGACGAGGAAGGACAGAACAGAGAGGCCAGACCCCTCCCATGCAGGAATGGGCCCGGGGCCTAGATGGGAGAATGAAGAACACACCTGTGTGCACGACTTTTTAACAAAGGAGCTCTTTCCTCTAGGACACGTAACACAGTCAGAGTCCCAGAACCTGGCCACTCTGAGGCAGGCCTGTCTCTGTGGGCTCGAGGTCAGGCTCCATAGACAGTTCATCAGCCTGCTCTGATCAGACCTGTGGCCTCATCCTTGTCTTCCCAGATGCTGAAGAATAGGGCCCCTTCCATCCCTCCTTGGTGCTCCCAGCAAGAACCGACCTGTGGGACCTTTTCGACCAGCAACCTTCATGTTCTGGGGCCACTGGGACCACGGGATCTCAGACTGCTTGCCCTATGTTGTCTTGTGGGCATCAGATAAGCTGTACTGTTGGGCCTCAGTTTCCTTTAATGCTTAAAAAGGGAATACATTAGAATCTTTAAGGTCCTCTTCAGCTTTAAAATTCTCTAATTCTGAAAATTGAGGAAGGAATTTTATGCGCTTGAATTGGCATTCTCACATGTTTGTCCTACCCATCAACCCTATGAATTCCATTCTTGTGTCAAGCAAAATAGGCACTTTGCATAGATTGTCTTTTAAAATAATTTCCTATCCCTCCAAATTATCCCCAGTGACAGAAGTATAATCAGGATGCTAATTAATACATTTGCTAGCTATATCATAGAGACGCGTGGACACAAAGTGTTCTCACAGTAAGGGGAATGAAATAAATGAATTCTTCCTAAGAGTACATTAAGTTAATGCTTACCCATAATGAAGCCACTCCAATCAGCTTCTCGTTTCCTCTTCACTCATTTTGAAGGATTGTTCTGGAGATCCTGAAAGTGTTCCTCACATGATTAATAATCAGAGCTCTTATCTAGAGACTGGACACTCTTCTAAGCACTCTGTCTTCAGCCCCGTGTCCTTATCCACTCGGCAGGGCTGGGGCTGACTGAGTGTGTGTCTGTTTGAGTGGATGGTCAGGGTCCACATACAGACCTTTGGTGTAGGGAAAGAACAGTGTTTCCAAGACATCACACCAACTTCTGAGGTTGTTAATTAAAGAGGGACTTGCCACTGGCATTGACAATTCATACCTAACAGTACCTTTCTGTGGTTTGTGTCCCTTGAAAGTTAGAGGCTTCTGCAAACTCAAGAGTCAAGGACATTCAGCTCAGGGACCGCTGTCATCTAAGGGAAAGCCTCTTGGTTCTTCTTCTTGGCCTCGGTGACAGGCAGGCAAGTGTCCCTGTCATTAAGTCCTGCACAGGCTGCTGGCCTAAAGGAAAGCTTGATTTGCTGATTATATTATGGCTTTGAAAGCCTCTTCAGCTTTCTTCACCAACGAGGGAAAAATCTGCCTCTGAAGAACGTGAAAAGGAGGGATAATGAAGTTTCCAGTCCCTCGCAACCCAAAGCCATGTAATTATTTTAAATGGTTTCCATTGGAGCCCTGACTGGTTTGGCTCAGCCGTTAGAGCGTCGGCACGTGGACCAAAGAGTCACGGGTTCGATTCCGGTCAAGGGCACGGACCTCAGTTGCGGTTCATCCTCGGGCCCTGGTCAGGGTCGTGCGGGAGGCAACCAGTCGATGTGTCCTTCTCACATCGATGTTTCTTTCTCTGTCTTTCTCTCTCCCTTCCACTCTATCTGAAGATAAATGGAAAAATATCCTCGGGTGAGGGGGAAAAAAATGGTTTCCATTGGAGAGTCTTTATTCCTATGATGGGATTTTCAGGTTTTACTCCTGAGAAGTCCAGGCTGTGGTGCAGAGAGTGGGAGAAGACAGAGGAGAAGGGGGACTGCCATGCTGGGCACCTGTGTGGCTGGGGAACAGCTCAAGTCAGGTGTTCCTGACTCGAGGTCTGTGGGCACAGGAGGGGCTCGGGATCGAGGGTGAGAACAAAGTGGGCTACAGAATGGTGAGGATGTGGCAAGAGAGGCTGTGCCCAGAACTGGGTAATACTTCAAAATAATGAAGAGCAACCAGGAGGGTTTTTGAGCAATGGAAGAGGATAAACACCATTTCCGCTAGAGCCACACGAGAGCTATTTGATTCCTTCCTGGACTTCAAGGGAATGGTCTTCAGGGTACGCGGCTGAAAGACAGGACCAGGAGCGGTGCAAGGGAGGTTAATTGAAGTCGCCACAGAGCACCATCCTCTTTCACATTCGTTTCGACAGCCACAAAGGACACGTCTTTTTCTGTGATGAGACTCGAGAGATGGATAGTGAATGGATAGTGAACGGCTTGGAAGAGAGTCCAGAGCTGCTGGAGAACTTGATGGATCGGCACAGTAGTTCACATCACAGGAGGGACACCTGTAGCTGTCACCTGGCTATTCCTTTCTTCTGGGCGAGTGCCCTTCCCCAACTCATCTGTACCACAAATCCCCTCATCTCTTTCAAGCTTGACTCAGATGTCACTTTCAAAACAAGACTTACCCTGACCATTCTGTTTGTTTATTTATTAAAAAAAATTTTTTTTCTTTATTGATTTTCTTTTAAATCCTCACCCAAGGACATTTTTCTATTTATCTTCAGATAGAGTGGGAGGGAGGGAGAGAGAGAGAGAGAGAGAAACATCGATGTGAAAGAGACACATTGACTGGCTGCCTCCTGCACGACCCCACCAGGGCTGGGGACAAACCACAACTGAGGTATGTGCCCTTGACTGGAATCAAACCCACAACTCTATAACTACTGCCCGACTCTCTAACCACTGAGCCAAACCAGCCAGGGCCTGACCATTCTGTTTAAAATGCAACCCCCCCACCCTGTTCTACTTTTATTTTGTGCTCTAGTGCTGACCGTTCCCTAACACACTATATGGTCTCCTGACCTGTAATGTGTAATGTTTCTCTGTTTCTGTCGGGACGGAAGCTCCATGTTCGTCTGTTTTGTTCACTGACGTGTTCTAAGAGCCAAAACAACGCCCAGCACCTAGTAGGTGTTCAATTATTATTTGTTCGGTGAATGAGTAAAATGAGTAAGAGGTCAGACATTCACAGACCACAGAGAAGCCAGCATGGGGAGGAATCCCAGGATCGAGCGCGGTGTGTGAGACGGAAGAAGCCTCATCCCGAAAGGTGGATCAGCAGAAGCGGTGCTTTCCCGAATGGTTTATAGTGAGTTCTGTCCGTTGAAAAGTCCCAGGTATTGGATTTTCTACCAGTACTTGTTCACTCAAGATTCAGCTTCTTTGGTAAGAAAGTAACTATTTTGATGTATTATTCACGTCTGGTGCGACTGAATTGGAACGCAGTGTAGGTTATATCTTTAAAATGTGACGGTTTTGCCAAAGGTCATGTTATTGTTGTTAAGTAGTTTCTTTTTGCTGGCCTTGGAGAGCTGAGGGTGGGACGTGGGGACATCAGCAAAGTGGAGGGAAGGGGCTGGAAGAGGAGGAGATGGTAAACCGGGGCCAGGGCTAAACTGGGGTTCTGTAGGAGAAATGACTGCAAAGGCACTGAGGCCTTGTCAGCTTACCTACGTAATTGCTCTGCATAATTAAGTACATAAATGTTGAGTAAACACCAATTAAAGCCCCCACGAGAGAGAAGCGGGCCTAATTTGAGGATCTTGTTTTGTGCTCCTTGACTGGGGTTTGTAATTGTTCCCGTATCATTATTTGTATGCTGTCAGCCTCCCCCCAGTATTTTGTCGGTTCCCTTTGGCCAGGGCCTCTTTTTGTAACATTCTTTTTCTACTCTGTAGCAACTGGTATTCAGTGTAGCCTTGGTAACTATCAACTCCCGGGTTCTGGTTTCTGATTTGCAGCTTGTAAAACTCTGCGGTTACAGGTCAGGCTGCCTACATGCTGATGATCTGGAAACTCCCCTCTAATGCACCCCTGTAGTTGAAGAGGGCGCAGCAGAAAGTTGCGCGTGCTCATCCTGTCGCTTCCAGGTCTGTTCTCAGTGGTCTGTAGAGCCACTCCCTTGGGAAGGGCGTTACATCACTCACTGTTATTTCAAATCAGCAGAGTGGGCTTATCCTTAGTCCTTAAAGACTTTTCCATGTCTGAACAGAGCCTCGACTAGCCACTGAGAGGTAGAAGGAAGCAAAGAATTTTATGAGCCCATTTTAGCAAGAACAGTAACCCTACAAAAGTCTGCAATGCATCTGAAACGCACTGAGATCTGGTAACTGGCACCATGGCCCCTGATCGGCCCGGGATTGGCATCTGTGCTTTGCTCCCTGATGTCTGATAAAGGGGCCAGGACTCATAGGCTGTGCAGCCCTTCAGGTGACCGTGGGCTGGATTGGACCGAATAATGTTTTAGAAGAGAGAAGAAGAAGAGACTTGTTAAGTCAGGAGGAAACTCCTGGACTTGAGCATTTTCTAAAGAAAGAAAGGTATCTGAGCATTTCATTTTTTTTCTTTATTGATTTTAGAGAGAAAGGAAGGGAGAGGGAGAGAGATAGAAACATCGATGAGAGAGAACATTGATTGGCTGCCTCCTGCATGCCCCCTACTGGGGATCGGGCCCACAACCTGGGCATGTGCCCTGACCGGGAATCGAACCGGCAACATTTTGGTGCATGGGTCGACGCTCAACCACTGAGCCACACCGGCCGGGCGGTATCTGAGCGTTTCAGCCACCGCAGGGACTCTGCCGGAAGTAATGAGCACAGATTTGAATGAGCAGAGACACGTCTGTGCTGATTTCCGTGGATATCTCTGTTTGGAGTTGAAACACCCTTCCTTAGACCTGGTTCCTCGGAGAATTCTCTAGGAGAGAGCCCCACTGGGCATGAAAACTGAGCCTCAAACACGACCTGAGACTGTTCATGTCCACCTAAGAGTTGGTGTTCTGGCTGAATGGAAGGCCTCAGAGAATGTCCCTGTAAGGGTTCACACGACTGCATGTCCCCAGGCAGAGCTCCTTAATGAGGCTATTAGTCACCACCAATGTTCTCACAGGGAGTGAGGCAGGGACCCGCTGACCCGCTGGTGGCATCGTGCTGGAAATTCAGACTGAGGTCCTGGCATTTCACCCGGGTGCCACGTCTTCACTCTTGTCAAGTGTAAGCTCAGTGACGGCGAAAGCGTGTGGAGACTTTATCTCCCAAGAGAAATGTTCCGCAGCAGAGGTTTTTACTTTCGGTTTAGAAAAATCCTTAAAATATGAAATTACAAAACCAGCTTATAGAAATACAGACACCAGGCAAAAAGAAAACAAAAAGCCCCCAGCAAAACAACCGATATGTAAGCTTCTTCATTTTGTAGCCATCTGACATACCCTGCCCAAAGGCCCATTTTTATGAGGTTAAATAAAGTCCTGATGGGAAGTGGGAAGACACGGGCCGGGGCTGTGGTTCCCCTGTGTGCCTTTCAGTCGCCGTGACCATGGTCCATGCTGGCTCAAGCCTGACTCAGGCCCTTCATGCCCATCTCAGCAGGACCACCGCCATCCCTGCGACTGGCCTTCCCACCTTACTGCCCCCTGCTCCATTGCTTCACTGAAGCCAGGTGGGATCTTTCTAGAAGGCAAATCTCTGTGCAGTCATTCCTTTGCTTAAAGGTGTTTGCGCCCTGAGGATCACTGACCCCTCGGGAGGCAGCAGCAGGCGGCCTGGCCGGTGGGCTCTGAGCTGCGCTTCCTGGGTCAGGATGTGGCCTCAGCCACGTACCAGCCGAGGGCCCTCAGGGGGGTTACTTACCTCTCTGGGCTCCACGTAAGATGTAGATGGGAGGACCGGCACCACCTGCCAGGGCTGTTGTGAGGCTTACGTGAGTTCAACGCATACTGAATACCCAGCAAACATTTACTGTTACTATGATCATTTCTGTTCTGCTCTCAGTTTTTCTCTGCCCCTATACCCTTGCCCTCAGTCATACCAAACTATTTACGGATACCTTCCCCACCCCCATTCGCCCGATGAGACATATTCCTATATGAGAGAATAATTCTCTATTCCTAATAGAGAATAGAGAAATATTCCCTATTTCTGTAAGCTGCTTCCTTTGTCTGCAGTGTCATGTCACACACACACACACACACACACACACACACACACACACACACTCACTCACACATGCTCATCTCCCTGTGTTCTCTCTATTCACCATCGACATCCAAATGGAATAGTTTCTTGGGATAAAGTGAGTGCTACCGATGAATTGGAAAGCAACTGCTTTTCAAGAAGTCTCCTGCTTTGGTGGTTCCTGTGTGTGTTTCAGAATGCTCCCTTACCCTGCTTGTCAGCATTGCAGCCAAGGTCTTCTCTGGCTTGTCACCCTCTGATCTTGTGATAACCTGTCTCAGGGAGGCCTGCAGGACTGTTATTAGCAGCAGGCCTCCCAGGGACCGAGGCCCTTTTGTTCCCTGAGGTGTGCTCCCACTAGCATGCTGGATGCTGGGCTTACTATACTTTTTAATCCATGTGTGGGTTGTCTCCGTAAGCCGTACTGGTAAGCAGAGACTGCTCCCAGCAGCTGGCAGCGCCCGGCCCCGTGGAGGGCTTGATTCATAGTCGTTGGAAAGAGGAAGGCATGTAATTCTTTATTCTCTTGAATGGGGTCATGTTCAGAGGAACAAGGTTCGTGGTACAATAGGCACCTGATGCTCCTTTTGCCTCAGTCTTTCTACTGAATAGGAAAAAAATTTAATTTTCCTTGAAATATGTGAACTTCAAAATATTTGAGACTATTTACAATATAATTCCTATTTCTCAAAAGTAAGATCTCTTTCTCCTTCAAAGCCTCTCTCATTTTTGATGACATCCACTGGGGGACTTAGTTTTTTTTTTTTTTTAATTTTTTATTTCTTTATTGATTTTAGAGAGAGGAAGTGAGAGGGAGGGAGAGATAGAAACATAGAGGAGAGAGAACATCGATTGGCCGCCTCCTGCATGCCCCCCACTGGGGATCAGGCCCACAACCTGGGCATGTGCCCTGACTGGAAATCGAACCAGTGACTTCTTGGTGCATGGGTTGATGCTCAACCACTGAGCCACACCAGCCGTGCGGACTTAGTTTTTATAACACAGACGTGGACCACTGACAGCTTGAGTGAGCAGACTGAGGACCGCGGAACCAGAGAGCTTCGAAGGTCTCGTTAGATTGAAACCGGCTGCCATCCCTGAGGCCAGAACCCCTGTACACAAGGCAGCACCGTTAGTCAGCTGTGTGAAAGGCCTTCCTCTCTGTCCACAACACTGCCAGAACAAAGGACAGCTAATGAAATTGCTGTGGACTTGTCCCACTGACCCGGCTTTGTATTATTAACTAGGCGAAAAACCAAAGCAAACGTTTACATGGTGGCTTGTGACAAGTCAGGAGCTTTTGTGTGTGTCAGCTCTCTGCCTTGCAGCCTCTTGAGTGTTTCTCGTTCTTTCTGCTGTGCTGATCAGCCCTGTGCAGGTGCCCTGTCTAGACCCGGTGAGACCATCTGTGTCACGCTGCTTCGAGCCTCAAGCCTTGCACCGTGATGCAGGCCTGCAGAGCCCCATCCTTACGTGCTCCTCTGGTCTCTGCTCCCCATTTCCTACTCCTGCGTCTCTGGATTGTGGTGTGGGCTGTTCTCCCATCGATAGCATGTTGCCATGTAACCTCCTTTACTTTCTTCTTTTAAACTTCAGTGAAGAGAATTTGATAGAAGTTTATAGAAGGAAAAAATATTAGGGGGACCGGAAAGTAATGTCGTTTTTTTACATTAAATTCAAACAGATAAGTTTTTAACAAGTTTTTATTTTTAATCAATACTGTAATCACCTTCGTTATCAACAACCTTTTGCCATCTAGTGTGCAAATTTTCAATGCCAGATCGATAAAAATCAATTGGTTTTTGAGCAAAATATCTGGAGATGGCAATGGCATTTTGGACATCATCCAAATTTTCAAATTTTTTGCCACTTAGAAAATGTTGTGGCGATCAGAATAAATGGAAATCCGATGGCACGATATCGGGTGAGTATGGTGGGTGAGGCAATACCTCCCACCCCAATTCATTAATTTTTTCCAGGGTTCGTCTTGCGCATTGCGGTCTTGCATTATCATGTTGCAGAATAACACCTTTTCTGGTGACAATCTCTGGGCACTTTTCAATTAAAGATTGATTTACTCGATCCAATTGTTCACAGTAAAGGTCTGCATTCAGTTTGTCCAGGTTTCAGCACTTCAAAATGAACGACCCCGCGAATACTCCACCAGACACACAAAAGTACCTTTTTGGGGTGTAAACCTGGCTTAGCTGTATTTCGTGGCGATTCATTCGGAGAGAGCCACTGCCTTTTGCGTTTTGGATTATCATAGAGGACCCATTTTTCATGTCCAGTGATCAAGTGATCAAAAAACGCTTCTGTATTGTGCCGCTGAAGCAGTAAGTTGCATGTGGTGGACCGGTTAGCTTTGTTTTCTTTGGACAGATCATGCGGGACCCAAACACCTGCTTCTGCTTACTTTACCAATCTGCTGCAAATGTTCTTGGATGGTCGACCAAGGTTGGTTAAGAGTGTTTGACAGGCCCTGGCCGGTTTGGCTCAGCGGTTCCCGCTAAGGGCATGTGCTTTGGTTGCAGTTTGTCCCCGGCCCTGGTTGGTCGTGCGG
This sequence comes from Tadarida brasiliensis, assembly GCA_030848825.1. Classification (NCBI taxonomy): domain Eukaryota; kingdom Metazoa; phylum Chordata; class Mammalia; order Chiroptera; family Molossidae; genus Tadarida; species Tadarida brasiliensis. The sequence continues at coordinate 35,097,317 of CM061275.1, forward strand.
GTGGCAGCCACTCGAGGTGTCCCTTTCACATCGATGTTTCTCTCTCTCTCTCTCTTCTTCTCTCTCCCTCCCACTCTATCTGAACAAAAAATGAAAAAATGTCCTCGGGTGAGGATAAAAAAAAAAAAAAAAAAAAAAGAGTGTTTGACAGTTCCTCGATTGTCTGACACAGATTTGCTTCCACTTCCGCCCTTAACATGGCATTACTTTAACGACATTAGTTTTCGGACCCCCTAATAGTTGTATTCACTTCGATTAGCTGGAGCCATGCAGGTAAAAGTGATGCCCAAGGAGGGACTCGGACATCTTGTTGGTACTTAGTGAGCATAGGAGAGGCTACAAAGACTCCGGGACTTGAAACACCATAACTCTGTATCTTGGACAGTCAAGTCGGGAATAAATACCAAAGGGGCATTCTTATCCAGGCTCCTATATACTTCGTAGGAAAATAAAACTGAGGAGGGAAATGATACAATTTGGTAAGAATGACACTAATATTGAATTCATTTTGAAATTTATCAAGTAGTATAATTTTTAGATATAATGACCATTTTACATGAAGTCCAGTTATGGTAAAGAATCTTTTGTTTCCCTATTTATTTTATTTTTTTTTTAAAGGCAAAGCCTATGTATCTTACCCCAGTGAACACACTTGTCGGTTCAAACCAGTTGGCCTTAGATGACTAATAGCGGCGGAACCAAATGTTCATCTCTTCCAAGGGGCGAACTGAGATCACTGAAATGATCACGTGATGGTAATTTTTCAAACACAGTGAACAGCTTCATCAAACACGTATCGTGAATAATGGCTTATTGTCATGTTGCACCCACAAGGGAACTGGTGAAATGAGATTTTAATAAGATGACTGATCGTAAATACATATGCACAGAGAAGACATTATTCAACTTTTAAGATTGTGTTAACATTTGCTTTGTGTTAACTTCTTGTGACCTGGTGGCATTTTTAGAGTATGGACTGACTTGCTTAATTGCCCAGTTCCCAGTCCCCCACCTTTTGAGGTCTGACCTACTTTACTGTAGTTCCTGAAACACTGAGCATCTCGGGCCCAGTTTACCTTATAAATAGAAGCTGAGGCCCGTGTCTCTATATATTCTTTCCTGAGGGGGGAATAAAAGGCAAACGTCAGATATTTTTATTCTCTACTTGGAGATAATTCCGTAGTCAGGTTGTCAAAGGCAACCTGGGTAGAAAGATCAGCAGGGCCTTATAAATAGTTTCATTAGAGATACGGATTTCTCTCCCTTTATCTTGCTGCTTTTGGTTGCCTCCTGGGCTCCCTTGCCGCAGGTGCTGCCCGGAAGGCAGAAGAGAGCATCCACCACGATGTCCTGCGGCCCCGGAGCCAGCTCCCCACCTCAGCGACACTTTAGGTTCCAGCCGTGATGTGCTCTGGGTCACGGCCAGCTGGCTTCCAGGGGAGGAGCCTAAGGCCCTTCCACTTTCCTCTCAACTGACGACTTTGCCTCATACTCTGTTAAAATTCTTCCCTCTACTAAATCCGCTGGCATCTGTACCCATCTTCTGTTACATCTTCTGTACCCATCACCTGCCGCAGTGGGACATTTCCCCCTAGATAAACAACAAAAAACTCTCCTTTGTCTCATCCTTTCTTCTCTTCTTTCAGAACCAAACTCATCAGAAGAGCTGTCTCTGCCCACTGTCTCTGCTTCCTCCCCTTCACATCTACTCTGCCCTTGGCTCCTGCCTGGCTTCCCTTTCAGCCACCCAGGGAGACCACACTTGTCAGAGCTGCCAGTGACCTCCGTGTTGGCAAATGTGTTCAGTAAACATTTCACATGGTGAAAAGCAAGATGAATTTAGACCCTCACCTCACACTGCACACACAAATTAACTTAATATTGATTACAGCCTGGCCGGTGTGGCTCAGTGGATTGAGTGTTGTCCCCTGGACTGAGAGGTCCTGGTTTAATTCCCGGTCAGGGCACATGTCCGGGTTGCTTGTGGGTTCAATCCCCAGTGGGGGGCGTGCAGGAGGCAGCCGATGGATGCATCTCTCTCACATCAATGTTTCTATCTCTCTAAGATAGATAGATAGATAGATAGATAGATAGATAGATAGATAGATAGATAGATAGATAGAGATTACAGATTGAAATATAAGAGCTAAATGTAAAACTTTTAGAAGACAATATAGGAGAAAAAAATTAAGACCATGGATTATGTAATGATGTCTTAGCTATGAACTAAAAGCATGATCCATAATAGAAAAAACTTGATGAATTGGATTTGAATAATTGAAAACGTTTGTGCTTCAAACGACACATTGAAGAAAATGAAAAGACAAGCTACAGATGGATAGAAAGTATTTTCAAATTATATATCTGACAAAGGTCTTGCTTCCAGAATGTACGTAAGTACAGGAACTTGGTTCTGTTCACTGTCGTGTCCCTAAATTGTGCTGAGCATCTGGCGTCTAGCAGGTGCTCAATAAATACTTGTTGGATAAATGAACGAACACAGCATTAATGCAGTTTGAGGAAGAACCTTCGGGAACTCAGTGAAGTCTAAGGAGGAGAGAAGATAGTCTGGAACATTTATAGAATGTTTATGAAGTGCACATTCCACTGGTTCCTTTTTGCACAATTAAGACAACTGAGGCATGGAGGGATGATGTTCTGGCCCAAGATCAAACACCGTCGGGTGGGAGAGCATGAGCTCAGACCTTGGATTTCTGTTTCCACGTCCAGTGAGATGTGTTTTCCACTGTAGTCTGGGGAAGCTCTTCGCTCCTGAGCCATTTATTCCCGGCACTGGGACCTGTCTCCTTTTCTTTCTCCAGCGCTGTGAGGTGTCCAGATCTCCAGGCTTCTGGTCCGTTTTCCCAGAATTTACTCCCTGATCATCTGACGGCAGACCCGCTGGTCTGACGCAGTGAAAAGCCCACCCTGTGAAAGCCCAGCGCTGCATTTACCGCGTCTGCTCTTAGACTGGGTCCTCCCGGGCCACGACCCTCACTTTCTCCTTTCCCATCGGACTGTGGTATTTCGCCAGATGCGGTTTGGCTGCCACCTGGGGTCTTACTGACCTAACTTCACTTTCGCTTTTCTCAGCATCTCTTTTTATTCTGGACTGTTAGCCGGCTCCGAATCTCCACTCGATACGCAGGTTAGATCCAGCCTTGCCCGGACTGTGGAAGGATCATTGGAAAGTGAGGGAGTGGCACCCCGCAGACTGTACTCACATGACATTTACGGATGGAGGCGGAGATGGTGTGACATGACACGTTACTATGGGACGTCAGCAGGAAGCCTGCCCAAGTATTGTGTTTGGGGCATTCTCAGAAAACAAAGACGTGGGTGGAGACGGAGAGGAAGGCAGGGGTGTGACACTGGACAAAGAATGGGGGTCTGGCGGGCCTGGTCTGTTAGCCTCAGCTCTGCTGCTGTTACACACTTAGGTTCTAAATGATTTCCTCTTCCTCATCCTCTATGTCCCAATCTTTCAGGTGAGGAGGTGAGAGCAGACACACTTTCAGACCTTCACTACTCTCCGAAACGAAGTTAGGTACCCCGGCTAGTACTAATCAGGGCGTCCTGAGTCTAGGTGGACACGTGACTCTCGTGGTGATTTGATTCCGTTCTCACTTTCAGTTTTCTAAGTCACTTTCCAAACGTCCCGGGCAGGAATCGGAGCGTTTGGCAGCCCACGACCGGGATGAGCCGTCTGGAGATGAAAACGGGGGACGGTTGTAAATGGAAGAAGCAGAGATGGATTGAGACCTGAATGAGGTGCTGCGTGCGGATGCTGCCCGCCTGGGTCCTGCTGAGGGGCCCCGACAGCTGTGGTCTGAGAACTGAGCTCGCTGGCGGAGGGGCACGTGCAGGCTCTGGCCGCAGGTCATTGCCTTGTACTGCCCCAGCTCCCGAACAGCCCAGCCAGCCGGGAGAAGGGCCAGGACCCCGAGAGCAGGCAGCCAGGGAGGGCAGAACAAATCCTGGTACCTCCTGTGGGTTCTGGTCTGAGTCCTGCCTCGGACGTGCTGTGTGGGCCCGGCCCTCCTCTGTTGAAGGGTGTGCTCAGGGAGTCAGCAGGTGCTCAGACCGTGTGCCAGGCCCCGGGAGCCTGACTGTGATGCTCTGCGAGGCTCTAAGGAGAACAGCCGTCATAACCGTGATAAATAAACCATCAGGGCCGCCTCAGCCCAGGCAACAGTCCACTGATGTGCTGATGGTGATCAGACAAGAACGGCTGCTCTGGGAGTTAGAATTCACTCCTGGAGACGCTTCCTGAAAGTGACTCAAACGGGAAGCCTGAGGCAAGATGGAACCTTGAAGGTCATCCATTCCAGCTTTCCTTCGACCTGATGGTGCAGTCTCCTCTAAAGACCCTTTTAACTCAGGCTTGCACCCATCCCGCGATGGGAAAGTCACTGCCTCGTCAGGGCCTTGCTACCTGTTAGAAAGTGCCTTATGCGCATGTTAAGCTGACAGCCATTTCCCATTGCTGCTGTCGAGTGATGTTCAGACAGCAAGTCGTGCCTATCACGCACACAGACAAGATTTCCTGTTGTAATTTCTGGCAGGAACCGAGAATGGTATGCACAGGGTTGCTTAGGTGTACTCGTAAGGAAATCTGGCTAACTGCGTGGACTGGTAGTATGGGAGACTGTTTTCCTAGACGGCGGTAAGCATAATTGTGCTACAGTTTGATAAGATCTTACTTCAGAAGAGAATATTTAAAAATGGTTAAAGTGGCAAATTTTATGGTTGGCTTTGTTTCTCTGTTCTCCCCTACCCCATGTCCATGATCTGCAAATGGATTTGGGGCACCTAAAAGGACCTTGCCATTTAAAGAACCCCACAAGGAATCCTGTTTTAATGTCAGTCATCGCCTGCCGTATGTCAGGCGGGCTGAGGTGCACGCATGCTGGATGCTCCCGGGACACGCGTGAGGAGGAGCTGGAAGCTCGGGAGAGTCAGACCCCACTCCAGGGTGAATTTCTGTGTCCATTGCTCATTGTCCGTAGCGCCAGAATTAACTCAGGCTTTACTCAGGCAGGTTACTAACCCAGGAGGCCAGCCTGGTGGTGGCGGTGTCGGGGGCGCACACAATCACCATCCAGGTGTTAGAAGCAGTGATAATGCCTGGTGGACAGCAGCTGCAGGATTCTGGCCATGCAGTCTTTTTACTCTTAGCCAGACCCAAAGGGGAGAAGAACTAAGTGGTTGGAGGTGCAGGGGGAACAAGCGTGCTAACCCGGGAAATCGAGGCAATGCTCTTTCTATGGACCCAGTACATTTAGTGGTGTCCAGGGAAGGCTGTGATGGGAAGCACCCCTCTCTCCACCCTGCCCAGGGCTTATGGATGCCTGGTGCCAGGCCCCAGCTCAGTGGTAGACTCACCAGTAAGAATGTGGAGCCGCTCTGCGCCCTCCCTCCTCGGGCAGACCCCAGTGAGGGCAGGGTAGCTCTCCCGGGTGAAAAGCTGTAGGGACTTTGGCTGGGCGGAGCAGGGAGGACCAGAGCTGACCCTTCCACTCTCTCGTTCTTCTCTTTGGCCAGTGTGGTTTTCTGCTTTTAAATGTATTTTATTTATTTTTGAGTAAATGAACATCTGAGACAACTAGTGTTACCAAAGGACTTACCTGTTGGAACAAGGGAACGTACCTGGGCAATCCACCCTTCGGGCTTTAATTTCTAGAGAGAGCTCAGACTTGCCAAAGCACTTTTGCCATCATGGGACAGTGGTCCTGCCCCAGAATCACCTGGAGGCTCGTTCAGTTCCATTGCTGGGCCCGTGCCCAGGATTTCTGCATCGGCATGTCTGCTGCGGCTGCTCCAGAGGCCATACTTTGAGAACAACTATCGTAGATTTATTCATTTATTCACTGTGCTCTGAATGTCAATTATTTTATTTTTGTCAAGTTCATCATGTTTGTAAATATCTCCTATTGATATGCTTGTCTGTGTCTCCTCTGAACAGGTATTTTGACGTTGGACTTCATGATTTCTTAATCAGGTAAGCCAGTAATTTTTATTTTCGATTATCATCAAATAGCATGTCTATTAGGGAGGACTGAGATGAAAATAAAATCCTTGTTCAACATGTTGATAAATACTGGCATTATGCACTTGTCAAGAAAACACCAGTAGCACTGTTTTCTGTGCCTCCCGGGATCACACGAGGCTATCCTTCTTAAACAGTCACAAGGAATGTATGTTTAAAGGGGTTTATATATGAAGTGATAGTTACCCAAGAGGTTGAACAAGCTTAATTCCAACCGCTGGGCGTCTGGAAAGGCAAACAGAGGAGTGCCACCTTGCATTCTTGCCTTTAACAACCCTCTTCACCAATTTGCCCTCCACTGAATTTAAGCTTTTTAAACCAAATCTACTGGTTGTTTTACAGCCATAAAGATACAACGTGCTCATAATTGAAATAGATTACAAATGGCAGTTTATGTCATAGTTTATTGGTGAATTTTACCAGAATTGGCTCATGGAGCATATTAATTCCAAGTAGCTATTAAATCAAACAGAGGTTAAATGGCAATATACCAGAATATTAACAACATTGGAAAGGTTATGCATGAGATTTTTTTTTTCTGCTATCAACTTTGCTGTAGTTTCTAGATGTTTTTATATTGAACTTGTATTATTCTAACAAAGGTGGAAAACTCATTAAAACGCCTGTCAAAAATGTGTGTGGCGGGCAGTACTGGTTGCCGAAGGGCTGTGAGCTGAAGACTGCAGGGAGACCAGAGATCACGTCTCGTGATGAGCTTTCTGCAAACACGTGGCTCTAAATGTGAATGAACTCTGGCCGAGAGTCAGCTCTTAAACAATCCGCCAATCGCGTGTGATTTCTGGGAGAGGCAGTTCAGGTCTCCACGTGCATGACCATCTCCCCGTGGGAAAGGTGCTCTCGGGGGGCAGTGGGCATAATCGGCATGATCTTTATCCTAAACCAACAGCATTCCCTCCGGGCTGGATTTCACAGAATGCTGTGCCAGGAAAGGCTGTACACACCTTGTCCTTCATCCAGGGCCTCCTCTGCACTGTGTTTTGATACCCCTTGGCGTACCCCACACCCAAGGACGATGCATTGTCCTGGCTTTCTCCGGGATGTTGCACATAGTGTGTAAACTGTTACACTTGACACATCAATGGTCAATGCATTTTAGCAGGAGGGCTACAGGACTGGAAGTCATGGGAAGGCAGGCATGAGATTTCCATATTGAAACCGATCAGGAAAAGCTGTCTGGGTGTATACTTCAGGGAGTAGTTTGCATTTTCGAGTTAATGTCTTTGGTGCTCCGTACAACTGCTGTGCTACTGTTTACATCACTCCTCGAAGTGGATGCAACTTTGTACTTTCCTCATGTTCTCTAGCAACTTTCCTGAGGGCAGGGATCATGTTTTAATCACCTTTCTGTGGTTACACTATATAGTATCAACCTGCAACAGATATTTGTGGTAGGAGTGAGTGAATGAAATGAGGCCAAAAGGGCAAGGAGGGTGAGGATTAGCAAGAAGCTATTTAATCGTTTATTCAACAAATAGTAAGCCTACCCTGGGCCACTTACTTGGATGTGTCAGGGAATACCATCAGGAGAAAAACACGTTTGATTTAAAGCTGTCCCTGAGATTATCACTTGCCAGGCTGTGGTGTGGCACTTGAAGTGGGAAGGAGGGGTGGTCTGCCTCTGGGACCCCTCCTCCTTTTCCTTCTGGGCTCCAGCCCTGTCTCCTCTGTTGGGTGGGGAGGAGGGAGGCATGGTTTAGTCCCTCTAATAAATGGGTGCGAGGATCTTCTTGCCCTTCCTTGTGGGTGCTGGTGAGATGCTCCAGCTATCTGGTCACCTGTGTCTGTGTTCTGTGAACCATGCAGCGGGCAGCGTGGCTTCTGTCTGCCCTGCCATCTCCCTGCAGTGTTCTCTCCCCCGGTCTGGTAGGCACAGAGCAAATACCATGTCCCTTGCTTACCCAGTTGGGGAATGAGACGTCCGTCTCCCCTTCTCACAGCCATACCCAGTGTCTGTGACGAAGTCTCTTCATCACCCCAATCCTGACAGCACCCCCCACTAGGCCAAGGACTTAAAGGCACCAGGAGCCCCTTCCCCTGTATCCGCCCAGCTTAGAAGAAGCGTGGGACTGGGGGAGCTGGTTCCCGGGAGCAGTCAGAACATCTGCTCGGAGTCCCTGGGCCCTCTTTAGAAAACGGGTTCTTTCCGTTTGGGAGGTCAGGCCTGATGAGGACTGAGCACCGAGTGAGAACTGTTTCACTGGAACATGAGCCTGAGACCAGGTTCAGGAGGGTGGGGGGCGCGGGTCAGTGGGAGGTGAGGGATGGCAGCAGTAACTCTTTGAAGAAGTTAAGCTGTGAAGGGGAGGAAGGAAAGACCCAGCAGCTGAGGGACAGGGAGGTTTGAGTAGGGAATTTTTTCCTTTTTTAAAAAATTGGAGCAACTCTTGCTATTTAGCCACCAGCAGGCCTTAAGTGTCCTTTAGACTTAGAGAAAGTGGTTTCTGTGGGCTGGAGAGAAGCAGAGTGTGATTGCCAGGGGAACGAGGAAGCAGAGGCAGTGAGTGGTGCCCAGGACCCCAGGGAGCAAAGACATCTTCCTGTGAATGTATCCCTAGAGAGCTCTGGAGAGGGAGAAGCCAGGGAGTGGTGCTTGAGGAATCCTCACTCAGGGATGGCCAAGAGAAGACCATTTCTACTTCCCCGTGTGAAAGAGGAGATGGTGGAGAAATTGGCATAGGTTTTTGAAGAAGAAAAAAAAATTAACTCCATCTGTTGGCTCCAACAAGCTCCTAACGTGAGCTCCGGTTTGTCGGGTTATCTTGAATGCTTAGTGTTGGGCACAGCAGGGACGGCAGCAGGCCTGATGTGAACCAGCTGCATCTTTCATGCTGATGGAAGTAATGTCAGATTCTCCGCAGTGACATACATTTCTGCAAAGCCGAGAGCTGTCTGTGATCTCAGCGTAGGCAGCCGCAGGGAGGGACTGTTTCCCTTCGAGTGGATGGAGTGTTTCGCTGAGCTCTGCACAGGGCGGAGCTGTCACGCTGGTGAAATGTGAGCACTTTGGCTACTGGCGTTGTATGATGACTGGGACCATTCAGAGAGCCCCGTCCTTCTGCATCTTCCAGAAATAAAGGGAAGGCTTCCAGGAAACAGTCACTGCAGCTCACTTAAGAAGAGCCTCAGAAGGAGGCTGTTGGTTGATTGGTTGGAGTTCTTTTTGTTGTTAATCCTCACCCAAGGATATTTTTCCATTGATTTTTTTTTAGATAGAGTGGAAGGGAGGGAGGGAGGGAGGGTGGAGGAGAGAGAGAGAAACATGAAACATCGGTGTGAGAGAGACACATTGATTGGTTGCCTCCCGCATGACCCCAACGGGAGCCAGAGATCAAACCTGCAACCCAGGTACGTGCCCCTGACCGGGAATGGAACCCTCAGCCCTCTGGTCCACAGGCTGACGCACTAACTGCTGAGCAAACCCGCCCAGGGCTTGGTTGGCGTTCTTCATGTGATGCTACAAAAGAAGAAGGAGGAGAGTGACCCACTTGGGAAAAGAGATTATAGAAGAAAACAGCTCCGTGTCACCTGAGACAATACGGTGGCCTGTTTAAATTGTGCTCAGTTTAGTTTGGGCAAGAACGTGAGAGTGATGCGTGAGGTTTGGTTTGATTCCTGCTGACTGAGGCATTTTCCGTCTTACCCAGAACTGTAGCCGCCCCAGCCCTTCCATGAAGGTAGACTGTGCTGGTTCCCCACTGCCCGGCGCCCCCTTCTAAGTTGGGGAATCGTTTTCAGTGATAGAGGATGCCATGTGACTTTTGAAAGGAAACCTGGAGCCTTTTCCATCTTGTCTGAAAGATTAAACCTGTCAGTTTTTTTTTTTTTTTAATATTTTTTTCATTGCTTATACATTTTAAAAATCAGAGACATTCACCTGTGTTTTCTTCTTTTCTATACTGTTTATATTTGGCTATTTAATCCATTTCAAATATATATTTCAAGTAAAGATCTAACTTTTTCCCCCCTAAATAGCAAAATACGTTTTCTTGACCAGCACTTTCCATTTTCACTCGAAAGCCCACGTGTGTCATCAGAGCCACCACCTTTGTCCTGAGGAGAAGGGCTGGACATCCTGGGACGAGCCGAAGTGCAAAGTGGGGGCACATGCCACTGAGGCATCTCAGGCAGATAGAGAGAGGACCCCTCCAGAGAAGGAGGGGATCCAGGGGTGAGCCTCTGTCTTTCCTGGATCTCCCTAGGAGGGTTGAAACCTGTTTGGGCCGAGCTGATCTGGGAACAAGAGAGAAGCTGAGAAGAGATTGGGCATTTGGAGCTGGGGGTGAGAACCGGATGGTAATAGGAAGATAATTAGTATCTGTGATTCAGTCTGGAAGCTTCGAAGCACAACTAAAATGCGTGCATGAAACCAGTATGTATATTTTTGTAGATAAGTATGAAAGAAAGATAAAACCATTATGTAGATATTTTTACATGGGATTTTGAATTTTTCATTTAGTAACTATCACATGGATGTCAACTTTTTTTGTCCAAGTGCATAATTTTTAGTAGTGGTATAAAAAGCAAATGAGCTGATTAAAAAGCTGCTCCCATCTGCGGCGAGCCTGGGTTCTGCGTCTGTGCAGTCCTAGTCAGGCGCCGCTGAGGTCTCGTTGCGGCCGCCAGAGGGGAGACCAGGTTTCTCTGGTCCCTGCCGGCTGCAGACTTCCAGCATTCTTGTTTAACCTTCCTCTCCTTCCACTGTCGTGTGTGAAAACCAGCAGCTAACCGTCTGTGCAGTGTTCCCGGAACAAAGTGATTGAAATAAAAAGTGAAAAGCTCATGAGGGAAGAAAGCCAGATACCAAAACAGGCCCCACTGAGGCAGTTAATGAAAATGCAGGCAGGTGCTGAAGAGAAGCCAGGGGGGTGTCCCATCCTCGGGGGTGTCCCCTTCCAGGAGCCACGGGGTGTCCCCCCCTTCCACAGGGCTATCCCCCCTTCCATGGGGCTGCCCCCTTCCATGGGTTGTCCCCCCTTCCATGGGGCTGCTCCCTTCCATGGGCTGTCCCCCCTTCCACAGGGCTGTCCCCCCTTCCATGGGCTGTCCCCCCTTCCACAGGGCTGTCCCCCCTTCCATGGGTTGTCCCCCCTTACCCCACAACCAGTCAGCTACCAAATCCTGTTGCGTCTGTCTCCTTAACATCTTTCCTGTCACCCTTCCCTTCCTGCATTGGTGACAGGATGTGCCCCGTGGTCTGCAGTGTGGGCTTCTCCCCTCACAGAGCTGCAGTGAGGTTTAATACTAAGTGCAGATCACTCACTCAGTGCCTGCAGACAGTGGGGACTCAATAAGGGGCAGTGTGGTCTCCCCCTTCCCCACTTTGCCTCTGAAGCCAGAGTCATGGTTTGAGTCCTGGCCCCTTTCCTTCTACCTGTGTGACTTGAGGTAGCTCACTCACCCTTTCTGAGCCTTTCTCTCTGAATGGACTCCTTAGCTGATGCTCTTACTTCCTACTCAGAACCAGGCAGTGATTCCTTTCCCTTCTATCAAAACCAGCCCGTGTCCTGGGCTCACCACACTGGGTCTCCGGGCTACCTTTTCATCTCGCCCCACCTTAGTGCCGCTGCTGAATGGGACCAAAGGCTGCTTTCTGTCTCCCCCCCCCCCACTCCCTGGCTTCTTTCCTTCGTTCACGCGTTTTCTCCGCCTGACGTGCCCAACCTTCCCCCGTATTCAAGTCCTGCCCCTCCCGGCTCATCTCACACATCGTGTCCTGCATTCAACCTTCTTTGTCTCCCAAAGATCATGGGCATCTGCCGGAGGGTTCAGAGCCCCCACGCTCTGCTCCTGGAGATGCCGTGGGTTTGGGTGGAGCCCAGGAAGCAGCACACTTGCCACTCGCCCCAGGTGACTCCTGTGCGCAGGGACGTCTGGAGCCATAGCTTTCTATGGAGTTCTGTTTGTGCGTGCGTCTGTCCCCCGGACAGGAGCTCTCTGAGGGCAGCGTCTGATTGGTCTGTGTGCCCCCCCCAGCACCACAGTGTCTAATGTCTAGAGGGCCCTTAAAAAGGTTTGAGTGAATACATTTTAATTTTCAAAAATGTGGAAGGACCTAGTAACCATCTTTTCCTTTCATTTAATCCATTGATTTACGGAACCAATTAAGTGGTCTAAGCGCTGTTCCAGGAGCTGAGCTAAAAGCAATAACGAAGCAGACGGTGTCCCCGCCCTCCCTTGGCTTGTGTTCCAGAGGTGGAGGGAGAGTTTAAACAAGCAGACAAGTAAGCAAGCAGGATGAGTCCCACAGTGTGAGGGAGGGGCAAGGTGTGAGAGCCACTTTTGTTCTTAAAATTTTTTTTTCTTTATTGATTTTAGAGAGAGGAAGGGAGAGGGAGAGATAGAAACATCGATGAGAGAGAACATCGGTTGGCCGCCTCCCGCATGCCCCACACTGGGGATCGGGCCCACAATCTGGGCATGTGCCCTGACTGGGATTCGAACCTGTGACCTCTTGGTGCATGGGCTGATGCTCAACCACTGAGCCACACCAGCCAGGCAGAGAGCCACTTTTGATAGGATGGGCAGGAAGGGTCTCTTTGAAGCCATAGCTGAGAGATGAGTGAGGAGGAAGAGGCAGCCAGGGGGGGACCTGGGCTCGACCCATTCAGGTAGAGGGAAGGGAGCCCGTGGGGCTGGAGGGTGTGTGTCAAGGAGTCCCCCATGAGGCTGGAGGAAGAGGTGACAGCCAGGCTGTGAAGAGGGCTGGGTTCTCTTTTATTTTTTTTATTTTTATTTTTTTTTATCCTCACCCGAGGACATTTTTCCATTTTTTGTTCAGATAGAGTGGGAGGGAGAGAGAGGAAGAGAGAGAGAGAAACATCAACGTGAAAGGGACACATCGAGTGGCTGCCTCCCGCACGACCAACCAGGGCCGGGGACAAACCGCAACCGAGGTACGTGCCCTTAGCGGGAACCGAACCTGGGTCTCTCAGGACCGCAGGCTGACGCTCTAACCGCTGAGCCAAACCGGCCAGGGCTGGTTCTCTTTTAAATGCAGTCGAAGCCTTTGGAGGGTTTTAACAGGGGAGCAACATGATCTGATTTATATTTTTCAAAACTCGCTGTGACAGGCTGAGCTGGGAATTGAGTGAAACGGGGGTTTTTGAGCCTCTGCTGTGACCTCGCTGCTCTACCGCAAGCTGGCGCTCGGTGACCCAGGCCTGGCCTTGCTCCTCGGGGGGTTTCTTTGACAGCCTGCTGCCATGGCAGCTACTCTATTCAGTGACAGTGGCCCTCAACGATCCTCTAATTACCTTCCCTTTATATCTGCTTGTGTATTGTAAAAGATGTGATTATACTGTGTGGGCATTAACTGGGAGGCAGTTAGATGGCCGGGGGACACGGGAATAGCTCTCTCCAGAAGCGTGGGCAGCTGAGCACAGTGGGCTTGGCGCTGGGGAGGCGCCTGGGACGGAGGTTTGCAGCTTTCTCAGGGGGCCACGTCACCATGGTGCCCTGTGAGCTCAGCAGCCCAGCCTCGCTCCTTCGCCGGGGTCTCTGAAGGCCTGGTTCACAGCCCTCAATCTCCTGCCTCGGTGCCACTTGGGTCGAGGGTCAGCCACCCCCAGGACAGGGCCTCCTGCACCTGCAAGGCCCTCCAGCGGCCCGGAGTGGGCTCCACCCGGCTGGCTCACGAAAGCCGCTGCTTCCCGTGGTGTTGTGGTCTCCCCTTCTTGTCAAAACGCAAACCCTGTTCCCAGCTTCTCCCACCACGGCCACTGCCGAAGACGGTGCTCCTGTTCCGCCCCGACGGCAGCACGCGCGAGTGGGCTGTGGGCCTGTTCTTGGCTTCGTGGACTTTGGGGACGGGAGGACCTTGGTGGTTATGCCCACGTCCCTGTAACTTCCAGTTCCCAGAAGCTTTCTCAGACCCGCGTTCGCTCGGATCCTCCTTGTTAGAACTCGTGAGGAACACCTTGTTAGGACTGTTTATCTTCCTGGCTGTGCTGTGTTGGGTTTGTTACTTAGGAAAATCCAGATTAAAAAAAAAAAAAAAAACACGAAAAAGAAACCGTTTTTGCTCTGAGAGTCGAAATGCCTCATTCACTCCCAACCATGCATAGCATCTATCGATACAGATGTTCCAGCGAATAAATGTATCTTTCAAAAAAATGAAAAAGAGCCACCGATGAATGAATTGAGAAAACTTGCCATGTAGAGACGTGATGTGAAGTGTAGAACGCTTGAGTCAGGGAGGTTGCTGAGAGGATGGGCTGTAAGATCCCTGGTGTAACCCACGCAGAGAAGTTATTCACCTGGTAGCACGTTTGTTAAGCAGCGGTGGAGGGCCTCCTCTTAGAATTCTCCTCCTTATGTCTGGGGGACCTTTCTGCCCTGTGGGGCTGCCATACGAGGTGGAAGCCGGACACTTGCTTTGCCTTCTTGCCGCGTGGGCCTCAGTGCCCCCTCCCTTCGATGTGGATCCCACTGAGGGTAACGTGGGCAGAGGTGGGACCCGGAGAGCACCCTGGTGAGCCTAGAAGCGGTGGTGTCCAGCGTTGACTGCAGTCCTGGGATGGAGCCCCGACCCCGCGCTGGTGATTGGCAGGCACAGGAGGGCCCCACCTGAGCATGGTGGCGTAACTTGCTGACAGCCCCTGACTGCATAGCCTCCACGCCGGGCTTTGAGACTCGCAGAGATTCTGCAAACTGCCGAAACGTCTTTAATAACTTCCTTTCATAGTAAAAACTATAACTGGAATGGGTTCTGTTACTTGCAACTAAAATACCTGAGATAGTTCCCGACCCAGTGATGTTTGGGATGTCTAGCTCAGCAGGGGGAGCGTGTGATCGTGAGTGGACTTCGCCCACGAGCTGCATCCAGTCTACACACTAGAACTAAACAGAGCCGCAGCTGTGTCTGCACCGGTGACAGAGCAGCCTGTGACATGGAAGGGGCTGGATCAGGTACAGAAGACCATGCTCTGCTCTGCCTTACGGCTGTCTTGCTGCAGCGATTTTGTGTAAGTCACTTCTGTCAGGGCCTCTGTTTTCTTATTTGTGAAATGAGATAACTGTGCCTGGTACACTCCAAGGTCTCTCCCAACTCAGCAGCCTCTGATGAGCAGCGTCGGTGTCTTTCACATGAGACAGTGGCGTCTGCTGTCCAGATGTGCACCATTCAGTGCAGTAGCTACTCGCCAGGTGTGGCTATTTAAATTTATATCGATGAAAATTCAACGAAAGGGCAAATTCATCTCCGTAGGCGCCCTAGCCACAGTGTAAGTGCTCGGTAGCTAATGAAGCTACTGGCTGCTGCGTTGGACAGTGTAGATGCGGAACATTTGCCTCCCAGCCAGAAGGTTCTCTTGGCTGGCGCCGGTCTAGATGGCAAAGCCATTGTCCACGCGCCTTGTAGAGATGCTGGGTGTTCCGCTGTGTTTCTGTCTGCCTGCTTGAACGGTCAGCAGCCCCCTTATTAGCCAGTCAGCTTGCTCTTCTTCACTCCTTATGGCTCAGCCCTCCTCTTTCCCTCTAAGGGAGTTAAATCAAATACATATCAAATGGCGAGGTCAGTCGTTCTAAATGCATGAATCCATTCATTTATTCGGACGGTTTTAGTGTCTGTTATGGGCCGGAACCCCTCCTCAGTACTCAGAACACAGAATAACCAAAAGGAGACATAGGTCCTCCTCCCATGGAGCTTATGGCTTAGGAGCAGAGAGGGGTTTGTCAGAGATCAGGCATACATCTGGGAAAGGAGAGCAGCCAGTACTGTGAAGAAGGAGAGAAACACAGTCCCGTAGTGTGTGTCACAGGGCACGTGGCCCGCACGCGGGGCGGGAGCTGACCATGGGGAGGTTCCCCAGGAGGCGGTGCTCGAGGTGGAGGGTGGAGTGAGGAGCTCTGCAGTGGAGGAGCAGGGTGCATTCCAGGAGCCCAGAGTGAGGCTGGGCGGGTGTCCTGGGCCAGGCCAAGCAAGGCATTGAATGACATTTTAAAGATCAAAGGCGGGCTTAAATTCTAAACAGAAACTAGGAAACGAGTGACTAAGGAGTTTGCCGAGAAAGCGTAGCTGTAGTTAAAAGTCATTAATTTTTCTCCAACCCTTGAGAAGCAACCATTTCCCAGCATGGATTAACATGTCAATGTCCAGTTCCACGGCTGACATCTTTGGGTTTCTATGATTTTATTGCATGAGTAGTGGCATTTTTAATGTACAGAAGGTCACACCTTCAACATGGACCATGCGTAGAAAGAAAGAGCAAGGGCCTTCAGCCTTTCTGTGGTGTCCAGGACATTGAAAATTAATACACTTCAGAATCTGAAAGCCCACAGCATCTGTTTCTAATTGAAAGGTTTTTTTTGCAGACAATATGTTTTTCATAGAGTGACATTTGTATGCATTTAAATCATGGAGTCTATTGCAGTGAAATCCACTTTGGAAATGGAAATAGATAATTATTTTTGAATCTTTTAATTATTATTTTAGGCAAAATAATGAACCGGAAAGCATTTAGCCGAGGAAGTGCATCTGGTTGCACAAGCCAATTATTCAGTTAGGATGAGATGCAAATATATATCGTCTCAGAGGCCCATGAGTGTCGTCCTGGCTTTTCGGTTCATTTCATGGCCTTGGGGAAATCATTTTAAGTTTCTGAGCATCAGTCCACTCATCTGTAAAACATCTTCTGACTTAAAAGGTCTCTCCTAGCTCTGACTTTATATAACTATAGCGTTCCGTGGCTTGATGGAAGTGGACAATTCCTGTAAGCATTTGAGCAACCCAAGAACTCGGGTCTTCTTGAGGCCCCACACCAGAGTTTAAAATACTCGACTTTCTGTTTCGTTCAGGATCACGCACAGAATTCCTGCTATATGCAGGATACAGTAGGGCCAATGAGGGGACAGAAAAGGGAGCAACTGCTTCATTTTTCTCTGGTCTAATTGGAGAGGGAAAGCAAGCGTTTATGATGCGATCAGAAAGATCAAGCCACCAAGAAATGCCAGAGCTCCAGCTTTCTCTATTGCTGTGGAATTAAGGGAGCAAGGAAGAGCCCCGGAGGAGTGTGCAGAAAGGGACAAGTTCCAAAGGACAATATTAATAACTGAATAATGGGACTTGGATGTGTACTCAGTTTGCTGAGCCAAAGCAGGACTGTGTATTTTCTCTCCATCTTATTTTTTTGGAATACTGTCAGGTGGGTCTTTCTCCCTCATTCAGTGTATGGGTGCCTCGTGTACTTATCTTCTTTCTTTGTGTTTGAAAATCCCATGACGTCTAGTCCAGCATTTTGCTTAGCGTGTCTTCAGTGGCGGAAGCCCTGACCCTCCCCTTTGGCCCCGCCGTTGTTCATCCGCACCTGAACCTGAGCGTGACCAGAGCGTGGCTGGGTGAGATGGGGCGAGTGGCCGAGAGGAGCTGGGCTCTCTTGTCGGGAGCTTTGCTGTGTTGGCAGTACGGCCCTGGCAGCGGCTTCCGAAGGCAGATCTCTGTCTGGCTACAGTCAGCTGCAAGGAAGCAGACAGGGCTGAAACAGTCGCGTGACTGGAGGCTGCCCTTCGGCTTAGGGCGGGAGGCAGTCTGCAGTGCTAGCCTGTGTTTGCAATGACCTCTGAGACTGATAGACAGCCCAAAGCTTTCCCCGCTGAGAGCTCCGCTGTCCCGTTCCGAGGCCTCCTGCTGGGCAGGTGGGGGGCAGCAGCTTTTTCACGTGTATGTAGTCTGCCCAGGGGTACGTTTTCGAGGGCCGCGAAATCCAGCCGTGCCATCACTGCTTTAAATGGGGATCTTCCAAAGGGTTCTGTAGTCCTGCCAGCCAAGATACTGGATAAATGAGACTTAGACATTTTTCTGTTGCTTTGGTATCCCTGCCTTTCTCTAATAAGGAAATTGACAGTTTGGTCATTTGGTTTCACTAAATTTTGTTAAAGTTCTGAGAAATCAAACCAGATGAGTCCGCGTTGGCACCTGCAGCTCGGCATGATGTGACCAGGCAGAACACTCGCTGGTCCCTGACGTCACTGTGGGAGACGGGGTGGGGAAGAGACAGGGGAGAAGGTGGATGGGAACACTGTTTCTGCCTGTCAACCCCATGGGGACAGTGGCGGTACGGGGACTGTCAGCCTGTGGCTCAAAGTGGACGAATGTCTTTCCACACCTGTGGCTGCCCCAGCACCAGGCGCATTCACCTTTCTTTGCGGCATGCTGTCCTGGATGCCGAGCAGACACCTGTGGGCCCACAGAGGCGTCTGACTCCTTCCCGGCCCCGGCGGCTCCTGCAGGCCTAACGGTGTGTCCTTTCAGGTGTCACCCCAGGTCAGCCCCTGTGCCTTGGAGTATTTATCTCGGTTGTCTGCGGACATGGGGTGGTTATTCACACCATACAGAGCAGAGATAGATACCTTTTTTTCTATAGGGTTTTGTCATTTATTTGTTTAATTGCATGCTCCTTTTTAATAAAAAGCTGGCTTGCCTCTCTTAAAGTGTTTTGTTTTTTTTTAAATTGGAGATCATACTTTTAAAGCTTTAGTAAGCTAATCACTGCAGCCACTGCTACGAAATAGGTAAATAACGACAAGACACTGGCTCTGAGACATTTGTGTGAGTTTAGCCCCTTTCAGCACACAGACCCTCAGCGTCCCCACCCACCGACCCCGCCCACCGACCCCAAGTCTCTGACTCCTGATGTTCCCGGGGGCTCACAGCTACTGCTGGTAATTTGAGATGAGCTTCACAGCATCTTTTTGATGCTCTTTCAACACCGTTTGTCTGATCAGACGGAACACGTCCAGTTCTCCCCAGTTTCCTTCTGGGGAGCCCAGCTGTCTGCTGTTTCCATCCCAGCGTGGCCGTCCTCATTACTGCTGGTGGACGGTGGCTTGTCAGCATCTCGCCATTACTGATTGTATCTCTCCTGCACGGCATCATGTAGTGGGAAGACCAAGGGGCAAACGCTCTTCTTTCCCATCTGAGCTGGAAAAGGGTTTGCGTGTCCTAATCAACAGAAACTTAATGACGTAACTGGGCATTCAGATAGCGGTTGTGGTGCTAATATAGGTGATGAGAAGAATAGCCAAGACACCCGTCAGATGACGCCCCCATGGGCTAGTGTTTGAGTTGGGCATTTGCTCTCAAGCTGGGGACTATTCACATTTTGGACCAGCTAAGTCTTTGTTGTGGGGGCTGCCCTGTGGCATCTCTGGCTTCCACTCACTAGATGCCAGGAATACCCTCAGCTGTGACCACCAGAAATGTCTCCAGACAGTGCAGAGTGTCCCTGGGGGGGGGATGTGGGTAGCAGAGATCTGCTCTTGTTTGAGAACCACAGCTATGAAAGAAAACGCCGTGTCTGGCTTTGGGCTGGAGAGAAAAGAGGACACGGGAAAGTGGCTACGGGGCTTGGAGTTTACAAGGATGTCCGTCTGTGGCCTTCGATACGGCCTCCCCCAACTGCCTGCAGCAATGTCCAAAAAGCTGAAAAAGATGGACACGACAAAAACCAGAAAGTACGACTGGAATCCTGCCTGCTGTCAGACTCCAGGAGAAATTTCTCTCAACGTGGCACATGGAACTGGCCCGAAAAAGGAAGTCGGCGGCCCACCGATACCGGGCTGGGAAGCCCTTCGTCCCCTCCTCGTCTCAGCCGTTCAGAAACACATAGTCTGTTCTCGTTAGAAAGGTGGCTGCCCTCCCCCAGCATGTGGTGGTTGGATTTTGTCCCAATGCAACTGTTGTATTCCTTCTCCCTTCACAAGCACCCCTCCTTCTGCGTCACTGTGAGGACTCCAGGAGCAACAGGATAAGTAGGCAGGACGCGGGGACGTGGGGTGGGACAGTCAGCCGTGTGTTTCTGCGCTCCGTCCTGCACAGGTCACTGCTGGAGGTGACAGCGGACGCAGAAAGGGCCTTGCCAACACGTCAGAAATGGTCATTCTGATGTGTCATGTTGGTTAATGGATCAATGAGCAAGGGAATGGGGAAGAAGAAAATGCCCCCAAGGAAAGGCGAGCTGAGTCAGGCATACCTGTGGGAGACTGGGAGCTGGGCCGGGCGCTGGCACCCCCTTTGTTCTTCCTGTGAGTTGCCGAAGAGGAAGGTTTGGCTACCACGAAGGCAGAGAACAAAGTGAAAGGCAACAAACTGTTTCCTTTACTTTTTTTTTTGAGACACTACCGTCATCTGAAGTCCTCGTTATTTATTTTACAGGGAGTTTTGTTGTGGTTCTGTAATTTTTTTGTAATGAGATACTGTAAAAATTTTTAATGATTTTTCTCTTCTTTATAATTAAAAATAGTGATTAGAGCCCTGGCTGGTTTGGTTCAGTGGTTAGAGCATTGGCCTGTGGACCGAAGGGTCATGGGTTCGATTCCAGTCAAGGGCAGGTGCCTCGGTTGCAGGTTGGATCCCTGGCCCTGGTCAGGGTCATGCAGGAGGCAACCAATCGATGTGTCTCTCACATCGATGTTTCTCTCCCTCCCTCCCTCCCTTCCACTCTATCTAAAAATCAATGGAAAAATATCCTCAGGTGAGGATTAACAGCAACAACAAAAATAGTGATTAGAGTATGTTTTATATTACATGCCATTTTTTAAAAACAGTTGTGTATATTTTGTATTCTTTGTTTGTCTCCATACAGACTTTAAAGAGAACGGATTCATTCTGTACCATGATTTGCTATTCTTGTACATCAGGAAAATGAGTTATTTCCATCACTGAAATGTAATGTCCAGAATATTATATAAAAAAGTAAAAGAAATGTATTCTTTTTTGATAGATACTAAGTCTGAATACGTTTTACTTCACCTAGAGCAAAAAAATAATATGTATCCATTGGAAGAAATCCATTAGACTGTAAAAGGCGTATCACCCCAAGTCGCAGAGAAGAGCACACCTGTGACGTGATTTCGTGTAAGAAGGAGGAGAAATACTTTAAAAATTCTTTACTCTCCCCAGGATGAGATAAAGATGTGGCATAAAAGAAAAAGGAAGGATACACCATAAATAGAGGATAAAAAAGGGAAGAAATTGGAGTTAGGGGAAATAAGAAAGGATTACAGGAAAATAAGGGCAGACACATGACTAAAACCATCTTTGGAGAGTACTCAGATCAGAACCGACACTGGAGAGTACTCAGATCAGAACCAACACTTTGGAGAGTATGCGGATCAGAACCGACACTTTGGAGAGTACCCGGATCAGAACTGACACTGGAGAGTACACGGATCAGAACCGACACTTGGGAGAGTACGCGGATCAGAACCGACACTGGAGAGTATGCGGATCAGAACCGACACTTTGGAGAGTACACGGATCAGAACCGACACTGGAGAGTACACGGATCAGAACCGACACTTTGGAGAGTACACGGATCAGAACCGACACTGGAGAGTATGCGGATCAGAACCGACACTTTGGAGAGTACACGGATCAGAACCGACACTGGAGAGTACACGGATCAGAACCGACACTTTGGAGAGTATGCGGATCAGAACCAACACTTTGGAGAGTACTCGGATCAGAACCGACACTGGAGAGTACCCGGGTCAGAACCGACACTTTGGAACATTGATGCCCAGACGTGGTAGGCGGGCTTGAGATGCTTTTCCATATCGTAGGGAAAAACAGAAGGAAGAACATGAGGAGAGAAGACAGTATCTGTGAGGAATAACTGGAGACTGATTTAAGTTCCTGCAGAGGAAACCAGAATCAGGAGAGCAGAGACAACTTTAAAAAATAAAGAACAGTGGTCTGGGCTTGAAAGGACTAACCATATTACAGACAGAGTACACAGAAAGGAGCCATGGGAAGACGCGTTTGCCGTAATTTAAAAGCTGCTGAACAAAGGAAGATGCAGTACAAGGATCCAAGCAGAGAAAGGGGGACTTACGAGGAGTAAGAAGCTGTCGGACGTCTGCTTGGAAACACTGCGCGGTGGACACAGTGACCGATGCCTGTGTCCGTGAGGGAGCATGGTGGTTCAGGAATCTCCTGCCCAGTGGGATGGTTCTAACGTGTGAGGCACAGAGGACTGCTGCGGCCAAGCCCCCTTCTCAGAGGCTCGCCTTTGCGGGAAGGGACCCGAGGCGGAGGTGGACCTGAGCCTGTGCCTCATCTCCAGCTAACCTAACTGGACCCAGAGTGGACATCTGTAGGACGTAACCTGTGACGTAGGATCTGGCAAATAGAGGTGAGCTGGGCCAACTAGATCCTTCTTCAGGGATTTGGGGATAGAGAAATGTTGCAGTTGGTACTGAGGAATGGAGCTGGAAGGTCGCAGAGATGCGGGTACTGTTGGCACCATGGCAAGTCAGACAATGTGCAGGCCAGCCTTCTGGGCGAAGTGGAAACTGGGAGGAGGCAGAGAAGCTGACTGGAGAGAGAAAGGAGAAGAGAGCAGCGGCGGCGAGAAGCAGATGCCACGAAAGGAGACACAGTAACTGTCCTTTCTTGTTCCCACGTAGCCTCGGACTTTTGTCCTGTGTCCTTACAGTAAATCCTCTTGGACAGGAGCACATATCTGTTTCTTTCAGTCCAGAAAAGCTCTTACTACAAGGGCATTTTTAGATAATCAAGGACTTGATAAGTGTACTGCCTTATAGCCTTTAATCAAAAAAGTTTCTTGAGGTAGAATCAAAATGATAAATCAGTGAAGAAGTATGAAAAGATTGGATTGCTCTGTGGGATTCTCATCAGGCGTATTACTCAATTTATCACTAAAATCTCGAGGTGACTTGTCAGCTAGTGAACTACCCTGACTCTTAGCCACTCTCAGGACACAGGAGATGGCAGAGGGTTTGGTGTTTCCTTTCACAGTGACATCTGAATGAAACTTACAACTAAGGAATGCTGCCCTGGCTGGCATGGCTCAGTGGTTAGCGCACCGGCCCCTGCACTGGAGGGTCATGGGTTCGATTCCTGGTCAAGGGCCCGTACGTGGTTGCAGGTTCAATCCCCGGTCCCAGTAGGGCTGTGTGTGGGAGGCAACATCGCTGTTTCCCTATCTCCCTCCTCTCTCTCTCTCTCTTTGTCCCTCCCTCCTCCCTTCCAATCTCTCTGAAAATCAATGGAAAAAATATCAAAAGAAAAAAAAAAAAGAATGTTGTTAGAGATCATTATTCCTAATGTAGGCAATAATCCTATAATGTGACATAAAAGATGGTCCAGCACAGCCTCTCTCCCAGGTAGCATTTATCATCAGAATTATAATTGAATTTAAATATAACTGCAACAATGTAACGAACATGTGAACATCCACAATGTTGCCTAGGAAGAAAACTGGGGAAAAATGTACCAAAATATTATATTGACTCCCACAGGAAATGTTAAGGAGCTTCTGTGGAATTGTCCGTCCTGGTCTGGGGTCCACCAGCCTTCCAGGCCAGCCAGGTGACTCTCCTTGGGGAACATCTTCTGGGTTGGCCAGGGGAGTCCGTCAGGATTTATTCCAGCGGTTGCCGATAGAGTCCCCGTGTCTAAACGGGACAGCTGGTCAATTGGTGGATTCATCTCCTCCCTCCGGCTTTCTCTTTCTTCTCCCTGCTATCTTCTTGGTTGTTTTGTCTGCCTCTAGCCCTGCTCTTTGGGAGGCAAAGATGAAATTCGAACTGTTTCCAGATGGGTAAGAAAGGAAGTTGTCACTATTGGCAGAAATGAATCCTTTGCATCTTTGATTATTTAGCTTACCCGTCTGTCAGCCTCTCCCCACCTCCTTGTGGGGAATAAACTGACAGGGGTCAGAGATTGGCTTCCAACTGCTTGGACTTCTTGCTGTCGCTGACCTGCTGCCCCTGGATTCCCAGAGGCGGGGCTGTCCCACCTGTGTCATCGTGTCTGAAAAGTACATCCTGATTCTTTTCCAACCCAGCAAAGGCATTAGCTTCTTCTCCCTTCTTTGCTGTTTCAGTGGTAGGTTTAGAAAACTAACAAAATTCTGAAACTCTTTTTGCTGCTTCAGTGTTTTGTTTAAAAGCACATTATCCTGAACCATATTGAAGACACACGTTGTATACACAGTGCATATTTCTATTCATGTATGTGTATACGCACTTTTTGTTTGGTCGTTTGGTTTCACACTCGCATAGAATGTCGGGGCTGTTCTGAGAGCTGGGTGCCGACACAGGTGGGTTACCATGGCACCGTTGCTCGCAGGCAAGCATCATGGGGAAAACTGCATGTGTCTCACCGTAAGGACCGGAGCTAGGCAAACGTTTTAATATTCTTGTTCCAGAGCCTCAAAAGGACCCCAGTCCTGCTAGAAATGGAAGGCATGTTCAGGGAGTCCATGATCAAGAAATAACAGAGGAGCTTTTTTAAAAAGCAGATGTGCTTTGAAGGAAAAGAAATTCAGCAGATTTCACAAATGTAAGCTCTCTAGAGGGCAGGGGAGAAGGTGATGGGAAGTGTTAATTGCCCAGTGGTAGAATCAAAATGATTCTGTTTGCCTGTTGGTTCTGTTTGCCTGTTGGAAGAACTAAAGGGTGGTTCAAACACTCTTGACACTTCTAAAGTCACATTGAACGAATTTTTATCTTTTGCATTTTTTATTTTATTTAATTCACTGTTAGGCTATTGTCACTCGTCATAGGCCCTTTCCGATAGCCTTCTTGCTATGTTGTGTATTCTTGCCCTTTTCGTCCATCCTTCCCACCGCCTCCTACCTTCTCAGAACAAGGATTGGAGTCTACTGATCTCAGATATTTTTTTTAAAAAAATCCTTACCTGAGGATATTTTTCCATTTATCATCAGATAGAGTGGGAGGGAGGGAGGGAGAGAGAGAGAGAGAGACCCCGATTGGCTGCCTCCCGCACTACGCCGGCCAGGGCCAGGACTGAACCACAAGCAAGGTATGTGCCACTGACTGGAATCGAACACGTGACTTTTCAGTCCACTGGCCGACACTCTAACCACTGAGCCAAGCTGGCCAGGGCTGATCTCAGAAATTTTGAAAGCTCCTCTCTGCCCACACGGTGAGGTCCAGAGGCATGCCCATCAGAGGCCTTCCTGTCGGGCCCCAGCTCACCTTCCCAACCGTATTTTCTTCTTCACTTGCTTTTTCCACCTTCCGTGGAACCTGGGCAGCTGGAACGTCATTAGTCCCAAATACATCGTTGAGTTTTCTCCCCCCTGTGAACTGCCTATACGATCCATGGTTCTTGGCTCCGTCACCCACCAGGTCCTGATGAAAGGACGGGGAAGGACATGGTACACACTGCCCATCATCCCTTTATCCTCCCTCCACTGGGCCTGGGGACGGGTCCGCTCAGGCTCTAGGCATCTCCACCGAGGGGGCGTGGCCGGCAGGGCACGCAGTCTTAGTGACTTCTGACTGCGGATTCCTGTCACGTGACCTTGTCAGATTTCTATCTGGGGAAAGTTGGAAGTGTCTAATAGGGTTCCATGTTATTCCTCATCCAGCTTTTACCTGGGTTCAGTGTCTTATAGGTGTGGCCCCCCTTCTCAGCTCATCCAAAATATGTTAATTAACCACAACTCATGATCTTCCCCGAGGATCTGATCTAATTGTTATCTCAGTAAAGGGTGCCATCACCTCTCCCGCTGCGTGTACCAGACTGCAGGGGCCATCTCTGATCAGTCCTCACCTAAATCAGTCCATTGCCCGGCCTCTTGAATCTACATACCTACTATGTCCCAAATATCCCACTCTCTCTAAATTTCTATCACCACTCTTAATTATTTTAAATAGTTTCCTATCTGGTCAGTCTCGGTTCGTTCCCCAGTCCTCCCTCCCTCCGTTCTCCGTATGTGATGAGAATGACTCTGCAGGAACACGGCTGTGATGACAGTATCCTTTGCTTAAAACACTCCAGTGGTTTCCATGGCTTCGAGGAGAAGGCAGAATTCTTGAACTGACCTGTAAGCCTCTTACCTCTTCAGCCTCATCTCGGATTGGGCGTCCCTCCCTCTTGGCACTTCAGCTCCGTGAGTTTAGGGGGCGCAGGGTTAACAGAGACAGTGGGCAGAGCCTACAACAAGGCCTAGAAAATAGTAAATGTCTAATAATGTTTTATAAGTTGAAGGAATGGACAAATGAACAAATGGGCGAATCAGGGTCCAAGCTTAGGCCCTAGCGCAGGAAGAAGGGGACCTGGTGAAACTAGTGAGGCAGGTGGGTGAAGAAGGCTGGGGACAGGGGTCGAGCTGCAGCTCGGTGCTCACGCCATATCCAGGGCTCTGGTTCTCCTCGGTGAATTGGGGATCAGACGACAGACTATTCTTGACCTCACTCACCAGTGGGAAGGTGTGGAGCTTAACTGCCAGGCTCTCCTTGGTTCTGGATTACCTTAGGCAGTCAGGCCCATCAGGGAATGCACCTTGTATGCTAAGATGGACGGACAGAGTCTTCTCTAGGGGATTACATTCGGAGCCCCTGGTCTTCTAGCAAGTCCAGGGTAACTTGGCAGGGCTCCCTGAACTTCTGAAATTGTATGAAGAAGAGTGTGGGGCGGGGCAAGAATCGTAGCTCTAGACAGTTCTCCAAGGCAGTAACGGGAAGACATCTATCCCCCGCAGGCCTGAGTTCTAGGTTCACCATGAACTTGGGGGAGCTGTGGGCAAGTTAGGCCTCATTTGTCCTCTCTTTAAGGTCAGCAGAATAATGCATGCCCTGTTTACCTTGTGGAATTATTACAGGATAAAAATGAAGAAAGAAAGAGTTTGAAAAAAATGAAGATATCTGTCAATGCAATACATTATTATTGTTAAATTGGATCCCACTACTCACTTGCATTCTGCCTCTGGAAATAACACAATGAGTCACCATGTGCCCTGGGACACAGGTACCAAAGGCCCATCAGGCCAGTGATCAGGAAAGTTACTGTCGGCACCCACTCCCCACCCGACACCCTTCCCGTGCATCCAGCGGCAGGCCTTTGCTGGTTCCTGCAGTGTTTCCTCCCCGTCTCCAATGATCTACATGTCACTGTCCCTTCCAGCCCAGCTGATGGCTCACCTCTTCCCCAAGGCTACCTGATAACCGCAGCCACAGGGAGGTCCTTCTGTTCGGAAATACACAAGTCAGCGCTGGCTCTTCAGCCGGCTGGAGTTTCTCGCTGCCTCGCGGGCCACTGGCTGCACATCGGAGGAGAGGGATCTGTCCACACAGTAGAAAAAGCACTTTGGAGCTTGGGATCGGGATCCTATCTCTTCCTTTCAGTCTGGGTGTCCTTGAGTAAATTATTTAAGTTTCCTGAACCTCAGTTTTTCTCAGGTGTAAAATCTTGATTTTTTTTTTTCCAATTTTCTCTTATGGGTTTTTTTTTTCTTCATTGATTTTAGAGAGAGAGAGGAAAGGAGAAGGAGAGAGATAGAAACATCAATGAGAGAGAACATCGATTGGCTGCCTCCTGCATGCCCCCACTGGGGGTTTGGCCCACAACCTGGGCATGTGCCCTGACCGGGAATCGAACCAGCAACCTCTTGGTGCACGGGTCGACGCTCAACCACTGAGCCACACTGGCCAGGCTAAAATCTTGATATTAATACCTGCTTCAGGACTGTTGTGCTGTTTCAATGAGCACAGGGTGAGCACGTGGTAGGCATTCAGTAAATGCTTCAGTTCCCTTCTCTCCTGCAGGGGGAGGCTGGGGGAGGGAAGGAGAGGTGGGAAAGGGGTAGTTTTCACCCCGCTGGAACCAGCATTTCATTCTCACTGGTTTGTCTATCTTCAGAAAGCACGATCCAGACTGACACAGAGCCTGCACACACAGGTGGCACCCGGAATCCCGACATTAGCCAGAGTTTGGGTTTCGGCAGTGCCGTCCTGGCTCTCCTGGAAGGTTTGGGCTCCGCTGCTTACTCCAGCAGCCAGATTTCAGTGCCTGCTGGGGTTCTCCGTGCCACCGACAACACCCAGCAGAAGTGCCCCCTCTGCCCATGTCCGTGAGCAGCCGGAGGGAGGGGACCCAGCACTACTGTGATTCTTGTGATTCTGCACCATTTTAGTAATTATTCTGAAAATTCTAACCCTTCGAGAAGATTGGTAGTTTGTTGTTGTTCTTCCTTCCTTCTTTCTTTCTTTCTTTCTTTCTTTCTTTCTTTCTTTCTTTCTTTCTTTCTTTCTTTCTTTCTTTTTTTGGTATATATTTTTTAAATTGTGTTTCTGAGTATTCCCCTGAGAGGCAGCTGGGCTGTTGCTCCCGAGACCAACCACCAGTGACTTGAAAGTGATTAATGCTTTCCCCCTTCATTATTCAAGATAAAACTTTCTCGTCACAAGGAGCCACTTAATCAAAATGCCAGGAATCCTCTCGGTTATAAGAAATTTATTGGAACAACTCTTTTTAAATCTCAAGTCATAAAACGATTTTAAACTTTAAATGTCACAGCAACATGAATGGACGATTTATTGAGGGGAAAACAAATTGGTTTATCGGTCCCAGGCCGCTCTGGTGACAAAGGCACTGGGTGAGGGTTGCGCCTTTGTAAATGGACACGCAAGCTTTGCAGGAAGGGAAAGGGCCCTACGCATGCATTTTGTCCTGCTGCAGTTTGGAAAGCAAGCCTGGTGGTTTTGCTCACTCAAGGCCGTTGCAGTAAGGAGCTGGGCGTCTCCGTGAAGTGGCTGAAAGAGCCTCTGCCAGGGAATCGGGCTGTTCTGACCGACTGTCAGCTGTCATGCGAAGAGTTGAGTTCCCTTTCTTTCTGCTTCATCATCCGTGGCCAGCAGTTAAAAAAAAATTAAAAGTGTGCAGACACTTCTTCCCGCAGCTCTATCGATGGCCTCCAGAGTAGCTGTCTCCCCGTTTGCATTTCTGATGACAAATGTAACATCTTGTTTCTCTGGATAGACTGAGTTGTGAAGAATGAGGATGATCCCCAGGGAAGCGGGTGGCAAGAATGAGTTTCCAAAGAACTGGGGCCATTAGGTGTGGAATTTTCCGTAGGGGTCCTCCAGACCTCCCAGGACCTTTGGAGGGCTTTGGGAGAGCGGCTGCATCTTTGGCAAATAATTAGCGCTTTGCTCACTTAAATGGGAAGTAACTTCTGTATCGGACTCCTCTCTAGCTGAGATGGCGTTCTTGGATACCTCTGCCTGTGCCCTGTCCCGGGCCGTGATGGTGGATTCTCTGGAAAACAGACCTCGAGAGGGAGGTTGGAGTGCAGACCCCTTACTGGGTGTGCTCAGGGACGACACATTTGAAGGAGTGAGGAAAGCAGGGTTAGGCAAAAGGAAGACTGAACTGCTCTCCGTTCAAAGAGGCCACCCTTTGTGGGCCCTGTGGGTGACCCTGGAGCTGGGATGCCCTTCACAGCTGTCCCCCCTTGAGACAAGGAGGCTGGCCCTCAATAACCATCTCCCTTGGCCCTGGCCGGGTAGCTCAGTTGGTTAGAGTGTCGTCCTGATACGCCAGGGTTGCGGGTTCGATCCCCAGTCAGAGCACATACAAGAATCAACCAAGGAATGTATAAATAAGTGGAACGACAATTCAATGCTTCTCTCTCTCTCTCTCTCTTTTTCTCGCAAATCAATTAAAAAAAATAATAACTGTCTCCCACTTGACCAGTCAGTGGATGTAGCTGCCTCCTGGGAGGGGCTGGGCTCAGAGCTGTTCAGCCCACACTCTGCCTCATTCTCACTCTCTGTCTCCTTCTGTGTGTGTGTGTGTGTGTGTGTGTGTGTGTGTGTGTGTGTGT
Source organism: Tadarida brasiliensis (assembly GCA_030848825.1). Taxonomy (NCBI): domain Eukaryota; kingdom Metazoa; phylum Chordata; class Mammalia; order Chiroptera; family Molossidae; genus Tadarida; species Tadarida brasiliensis. The sequence goes on from CM061275.1 coordinate 35,126,984, forward strand.
GTGTTTTGCTGGATCCCTGGCTTCTCCTGTGCTTATTTGCCTCGTTACTCTCCAGCTCCCACCCACTCCTGTCTGAGGTTGACACGTTATTAGAAATGGCCCTGAAGTTGTTTTCTTCCCCAGATAAAATATTCATCACTTAGATCTGTATTTTTATTGAAAAGTTCAAGTGGAGCAGGCTCGGTTTCCGTTGTCATACATCATGGGCACGAAAGCCTTGCAGTGAGTGCGCCGAGCTGAGGGCTGACAGGGTCCACGACCACATTGTCGGGGAGCAGGCGGGGGCAGTGCGTGCCTTGATCCCGGGATTTTTGTACAGGTGCTTTCAGAGAGAGAGACTGGTGGTAGTAGTAGTAGTAATAATAATAATTAAAGCGGACAGGCTACCAATTTTAGGGTGAGGGCATCCACTCTTACAATTGTGCCGTCGGAGTTTTTTACTCACCACTGTATCCTTAGAGGCCTCTAGAATGTCTATGATAATGGCGCACGCTTTATATGTTGGTCGGTAGACACTCAGGGACAGAAATGGCGCCCTCAGGCCCCCCGGGGTGCGTAGCAGTACATTCTGGGCTGGTGTCCTCATAGCATGCATGTGTGTGGACTCCAGTCAGATAAAGGCTGGGAAGTGTCATTAAACCCAGCAAGGAAAAGTGGGCCAGCTGCGCCTGATTATCATTGATTGAAATTTCTTCCCACCAATAAATTTGCTTATTCATATCTGTGTTTGGAGTCCCTGTTTCCCTAAGAGTAACCATCTGCGTTCTTTTCTTTCATCCTCCCTTCCCGATTTTTTTTTTTTTTGCAATGACAATCTTCATTTGAAAAAGTATTTTATGAAGAATCAGAACTGTGGCCTGTAGGGTTTGGTCGATTCTACTCTTGCTTCTCTTCCTTGACCCCCACCCCGTCTTTTCTCAGCTAGTCTCCAGCATGGGGGGAGGGGGGACTGGGAGCGAGCCCAAGTCACAGTCCCACCGGCCACCTCCAGACTGTCCCATGTTGCCTGCCCTTTGGAGAGAGTTTCCTCTTAAGTGGTATCTTTCTCCTGGTTTTCTTAAAACAAAGAAGGAAAAAAACCAAAAGATTCTATAATTTGACCCCAACCTTGCTAAAAGCTCCCTCCAACCAGGACAAGTGCTTGTGTCTCTTTTGCCGATCACTGTGTGCCCCAACCATGGCCAGCCCCTGACGTTTGTGAAGTGACTGAGCACATAAAAGCATGCACACCCGTCCTGTTCCCATCTCCCTGCTCACCTGGGCACGGGCACTGCCCCTGCAGCCTTGCCAACACATGTGCTGATTTCCTCCTGTTGCCCCCCCGCACGTGCATTCCTTCCATGATGCACACCTGTGCCGCCCTGCACGTGCATTCATTCCTTCCATGATGCACACCTGTGCCGCCCCGCACGTGCATTCCTTCCATGATGCACACATGTATCGCCCCGCATGTGCATTCCTTCCATGATGCACACCTGTGCCACCCTGCACGTGCATTCCTTCCATGATGCACACATGTATCGCCCCGCACGTGCATTCCTTCCATGATGCACACATGTACCGTCCTGCACGTGCATTCCTTCCATGATGCACACATGTACTGCCCCGCACGTGCATTCCTTCTATTATGCACACATGTACCGTCCTGCAGGCCTGAGCAGTCCTCACACGACAGCGCTGCTTTCTTGCCATGTGTGATTGGTTGCAGTTTGGTAGATGCCGTTGATTCGCTCTTTGAGTTGGATGGAGATTTGTACTGATGAGACCAAGATTATGGAACTTAACTTAATATCATTTGCCCAAGAAAAACAATTTGTTGATCACAGACCTCACCCTGAACCTGGTTAGCCACTCAGAGTGGTATGCCTCCTTCTGGGAGAGGATATGTATCAGATTCAGCAACATTGAATACACTGGAATAATAGCTCAAAGCCAATGGCCTCCTGAAGACCCAAGTAGGCATTCCATCCTTTTCACGAAGGAGGGTGCAGCATTATGGCCGTAGGGGCAGAGGACCCCAATACACTCAAGGCTTCCTACAGCCTGTGCCAGCTGTCACTCACTCTCAGTCCTTACCCCTGAGTGTGGAGAATGCATAGAGAAGGCCCAGGGAGAACAACGACCCCTGGGTGAGGAGGAGACCTCAGGAAGACAGTCTCTATGTTGCTAGGACTAACTTTGCAAGGAATGAAACACATTGTGTTATTAACTAAAACTTGATACATTGCTGGAGAGATGATACAACAGGAAGATCTTTATTATGAGTCAAGGGCTTGTTCATTATAATAAATACCCCACCAGCGTAAGACTTTCCTTGGATGACAGACGAATCCCAGATGGGCCAACCTCCCCATCCCAACTTTCCAACGCCACACCCCTGGTTCAGAAAGTTGAAAAGTTGGAATCTTCCCAGCCTGAAGCCCATAACCAAGTCACATTTGTGCATGAATGTCTGCTTCCTGGGTCTTAGATACCCAAGGCCAATCACTTGTTGGCTACTTTCATGGGAGAAATGGGCAAGGACTCGACTGATCATTCAGGTGGCCAGGAGTGGGTTGAGCAGGCCAGATAACTGTCCACGTGAGCATTTGGACACGTTTCCCCACGGGCCAGAGCGCAGTTGTCCATGTATGAAGGCCAAACAGCCTTTCAGTTGTGTCCTGGGCAAGTGGCTACACTTTGTAGGGACCTGGATCCCTAGAGATATTTTCTTCAACTGGGGTAGTGGCCAGGTGTGTTTGGTGGCACCTTGAATTGGGAGGCAATGCTATATTGTAAGTTACTTGGTGGCAGGGATTTTTCTTCTTCCCCGGGTTTGAGTTTCCTGTAGCACATAGTCTGGGGACTTCTGCTAGAGGGCAGCCAACAAATGGTAGTTGGATGAAAGCTACGTGAACATAAAATGTGCTTTGCAAAGCAAGGTGGCCCTTAGTGTCACAGGAGGAATCAGGAGAAGGGAGGGGGGACTTTCACTGAAGGCCGGTGACTTGGTTTTGCAGAGGCTGCAAGGGAGTTCTCCTACCTGGCTGACCCCGTGTCTCTTTCCCTCATTACTTTACTTGGAAACAAGGGATGCAATTGTCCTGGAGGTCCAGCGCTTGCCTCCTGCCAGGACTTGCCTTTGGGTCTCATCTACCAGTTTTCATTGGCTTGAGTGGTTTGTAGTGTCCAGTGATTCCAGTGGGAAAGTTACTAGGGACAGGGAAGGAACAATAAACTTTCCAATGTTAGGAAATGAATTTGGTAACTTTTTCCTCTGCTTTCTGGTCGATGTTAAGGTATTCCTCGTTGGAAGGGCTTATACATTTTGGCAAAGTAAGGAAGGAAAATGCTTTAATCTCTGCCCTTTTCTTCATACCTCCTGAACAGCTCTGTAGGAAGAAAGCTGTTGATCCGTCCAGAATTGTGCCAGCTGTTTTTTGGGCCAGGCATCATCGGTTGGGGTCAGGTGTCTGGTATGTGGTACGATGGACATCCTTGGGAAAGGTGCCCAAAGTCATGGAAATGGAAGGCTTGGGATTGTCTTGGGTTGGATTAGTTGTGAGGATGAAAAGTGTGTAAGATCCATCCTGGTCTGGGAGTAGTGAGGACATTGCATTTCTGAAGTTTCTAATGCTGTCAAGTATAACTCATTGAATTAGATGATGTCTTAACTTGGCAGAACCTTCTCTAGTCAGTTCATTCTTGATCAGTCGATTGGAATTTGCTGAGCATTTGCTGTGTACTTGGCACTCGAATAGATGTCACAGGGAATAAAGATGTAGAAGGCATGATTTGTACACCCACAAAGTTTGTCTTCTAGCTCAGGATGGATTCACACACAGGAAAGAGGAGTGAATGACACAGCGTCATCTATAATCGATCCTAAATTATGCGGTCAGATTTCAGACCCTCATCTTGCTTTATTTTTTCACAGAAACTATTAATCAATGTGTATCACCTATTCATTTGTTTACCTGTTTAGGTCTCCTCCACTAGAATGCCCCAGGAAAGCAGAGACCATGTACGTTCTGTGCACAATTTGAAATGAACAGTTTAATCTGTGTCTGCTTGGCCCATACTAGGTGCTCAGTAAATAGCTGTTTAATCAATGGAGTGGATTCTGAGTGCTAGAGGAGAGGTTTGTCAGTAAAGGTTAATGTAGAATCAGGATTGAGTAGTAGGTCTAATTTTTAACTCCATTCAGCATATATTATTCATCACCCGTTATATATAGATTTTAGCTCACTTTACACAGTCACACTGATAATTTGAGTAGTGGAGTTTGGATTTCGAGCTCCTGTCTGGCTCCTAAACCCACACCTTTCCACTACACCGTGCTGGTATCCACAGGAATGACCAGGTCTTCCCACCGGAAGTCCTGGGGACCTCGGGTCAGAGACAGGTCCAGGTCTGGTCTGCAGGTGCTGGGCCAGGGCAGAATGCCACTGTGCTGCTGGGCCAGCGGCTCTGCAATGACTTACCGAGCTGTCAACAGGGTCCCTTCTTTCGGCCATCTGGTCGTTGTGCTACCCAGGAAAATGAAAGTATTTTTGTGTGACTAGGGTGAAATGTGTACCAGATTCCATAATTTGTCAGAAAAATTACAGCATTTCCATTCAGAAACATTTCTAATGAGGCCATGAATCTGATTAGTCTGAAATAATAGTGACCCTTTCTCTGGTAAGGTCAGGGGAGGGAGGGCTTTGTTTCACTGTGACATTAGCTCCACTGCGACAGCTATCGGGGTTCATGACAATTTCACAGAGACACAGCTGAATTGTGTGTATCCCCAGCATGTAGCCCAGTGGTTGGTGCATAGTAGGCACCTGTCATTGGTAGCGAATGAATGAATGAATGAGTGAATGAATGAATGAATGAATGAATGAATATGACAGACATGAACTGAATGTGATGTAAACTTCATCATATTACACCTACCATTACAGAGCCCTGCCATTATGAGGACTAATGAAGCCTTAATTACAGGATTATGACTCACAAATACCATGCAATAAACCAGTTCAATTTTAGGTTATCTGTTGATCACTTAGGGGATTTGCTGCTATTTTTATAACACCCTTCAGTGTAAAATATATTAGCTGTACAAATCATACAAGTGCTAATTAGGGAAGGTATTTGGGAATAGCATGTATTTTTCTCATCTGAAGTGTCAACATTGGGGGCATCCACTTATCTAGCTTATTAAGGAATGTGGTGCTCGCAAAGGAAAGAGTGCGTTGTAGCCCTGGCTGGTTTGGCTCAGCAGTTAGAGTGTTGGCCCGTGGACCAAAGAGTCACGGGTTCAATTCCGGTCAAGGGCACATACCTCAGCTGCGGTTTGGTCCCTGGCCCTGGTTGGGGTCGTGAGGGAGGCAACTAGTCAATGTGTCTTTCTCACATCGATGTTTCTCTCTCCCTCCCTCCTTCCCTTTCACTCTATCTAAAAACCAATGGAAAAATATCCTCAGGTGAGGATTAAAAAAAAAACCAAAAAACTGTAAGAATTTAGGAATAGCAGAAAAGACCGTGTTGGAGCTCAGGGGTCGTCATTTGGGTTTGACAGATAAATGACCTCAACCTGGGAAGGGGCTGAGAGGTGGAATTGGAGTGAGGGGATTGAAAGGCAGTTTGCATAGTGGGTGGAGCGTGGAGGGAGGGTTCTTCAACTCCGCAGCAGAGTGAAATCCAGGGAGGGGGTCCCAGGGTCACCTCCCAGGGACACTCCTGCACAGTGACTGCTGGGGGCTGACTGCTGGAGGGCAGCTGGGGGCTGCCTGCCGTTGGATACCGTTCGGAGGTGCGTTTCCGCAACTGCCTGGCACACCCAGCTCTCAGCAAATGTGTGGAGGGGAGAGTCTGGTGCCTGTGCTTCTCGGTCGTATTTCCTTCACCCCGTCTTCTTTTCCTTGCCCTCAGCCCGGCCTTCGCCTGGGAAAAGTCATTTCCCCGGCAGCTCCCTCTCACGTAGCTCTTCTCCACCTTCCTCTGCCTTCTGGTTAGTTTAGCAGGTATTCCTTGAGCGTGTCCTGTGTGTTAGCGTCGCTGTTTGCCAGCTCTATGTGTGGCTGACGACCTGGCCAATGTGACAGGTGAACCCGCACTCCGCGACGGCTTTGTCAGTGTGCCGACGCGGCCTCCCAGCCTGAGCACCTGCAGGTCCGGGGAGAGAGCCCTGAGAAGTTGCTGACATGTTTAGAACGAGAAGCCTGTGATGGAGACTGGGAAGCGATGGCTCCAGAGGCAAAAGGTAAACAAGAGAGTGGTTTCACTGGAGCCCAGGGAGTGATGGGTGTAAATGAGGAAGGCAGAGGAACGGAAGGATGCTCATGATAGATTAGGTGAACAGAGCAATTTCCCAGTGGTTCATTCGTGATCCGATTCTTATAAGAAGTATGTATCTGTGTATCTTTATAGCAAAATGTCAGAGAGGACAAACACAAAAAGGTCCTTGGTAGTTATTTCTGAAATTTTAATGTCTATTTCTAAATTTTCTATAATGGATGTGAGTAGTACTGTAGTGGTAAGACATAAACCAGAAATGATCAAAAGAGGAAAATGGAAAGCACCATCAATGTCAAATCTAACAGACAAGACTAGTAACAGAAAGATGTAAATATAGCTGTTGGCTTTGGCAACCTGGTGGCCATTAAATGACCTTGACAAGAGTTGTTTAAAGGGAATGGGGAGGAGCAGAAGTCAGATAGCAGCTTAAGGAGTGAATGGGAGGGGATGACTTAGAGACAAGGTATGGACTGCTCTTCAAGGGTCTGGAACTGCTTGGCCATGAAGAAAAGTAGTTAGGATTGAAGAAGTAGCAGTTGTGATCAGGGGAAAAAAAGATGTTTATAAAATGGGAGGGACTGGAATATGTCTTTATGCTAAGGAGAGAATCCGTTAGGATAAGCTGGGTAAGGATACAGGATGAGAGGGAGATGATGGATGGAGCATGGTCCCTCAGGAGGCAGAAGGGGATAGAACCAAAGAGAAGAGTTCACCTCGGTCATGGAGAGGACATCTGTTCACTATGGGAACATGAATGAATGAGTGTACAGGTGCCAGGGGAGATGAAGATGTATGTGTTTAGGAAAGAAGACGAGGGCACTCTTATATAATGGTGTTGACTTTCTCAGAAAAGTGCAGACTTTGGTATGAGATAAGGGTGCCTGGCAACAAATGTCTCCACGGGCTTCATCAGTATAATAAGTTGGATGGAAGCTCTGTGAGGGCGAGTTTACATGGCACCTTCTTGAATGTCTCCCATGTTTTAGCGTGTACCTGGCTGAGAAAATATTGGTTGATGATATGAAAATATGGTTAGAAAAAGATTGTGGCCATTCTAGTCTGTTCTTCATTATTCATATCATTCCATAAATGTTCAGAATTGGTACCACAATTCCAGACGAACACAGACAAATGAGGAAATATCTGGAAAAGGGGAAACTATGATAGGAGATTTGGAAACAGGAGTAACAGAATGGGTAAAGAAACTGAGGATGTTTTGCAAACAAAATTAAGCCTTTGCAGAGAGATGAGAATCTTGATCAGCTATTTCCCAGGCTGCCAGTTGACTTGGTATACTTGCTCTATCTTGCTTCAGAGAGGAGAACCAGGATCAATGGGTGAAAAGTACAGAAAAGCACATTGTCTTTAGTCTAAATTGTCTAAAAAATGTAGAAAAGACTGTTTGCAAAAGTCGGGAATTCTTGGTCCCTGAGAGTGTTGAGGTGTAGCTGGAGGATTGCTGGTGTGGGCACCGTCCAGGGCATCCCACTCACAAGATGGCCGTCCACATCCCAGGCTGTCTCCAGGGTCCTTTGTGCCAACAATGGGGGATCGTTCCTGTTCTCCGGACTTTGAGATGTTGTAAGAAGTTTCCACCAGATTTATTTGCGTGGAATTGCATTGGATTTTTTTGTCACCTCATAATGATTTGGACACTCTTTTACCTAGAACTGTCATGCTTTGCTGCTGCGATGATAATTTAGGTTCACAGAAATGACTCTGAGGCACTAAAACGTGCTGAAGTACCATCTAAATCAAATGAAACAGGGCACAAAGCACTGTGCATGGCGACTGTTATCTCCTAGGGACTCAATAGATATTTTAAAAGCTAAGAAACAATGGATTAAATATTAACTATCTTGAAAATGCTGTACTCCCATCCTCCCATGGCCACATCAGAATTACAACTAACAAAACAACCATCATTCAGAATCGCCTGAAATCTAGCTAAATGGAAGCCCTACAACTAAGGATTTAAGGAAGCAGCCACGTCGAGACTAGTAGGAGGGGAGAGATGAAAACGGGCTAGTCCCACACTCACGTGTGGTGGTTGATAATCAGTAGGGATACCTTGGCTGTAGGGATATCCCTCCTGAGGAGTCAGGGTCCCAGCCCCACACCAGGCCACCCAGCTCAGGGTTCCAGGGCCAGGAAGAGAAGTCTCCATAACTTCTGGCTGTAAAACCCAGAGGGGATGGTGGCTGAGTGAGATGGAGGGCTTCAAGAGTCCCAGGCATTCCTCTTAAAGGGCCCACACACAAGACTTACTTAGACTCACTCCCTCTGAGCTCCAGCACTGGGGCAGCAGCTTGAAAGGCGCCAGGGACATATGGGGAAGAACTGAATTGTCTGGCATTATGGCAAAAGCTAGGGGGTCAGCTCTCTCCCAAACAGAAGTACTGGCAGAGGCCATTGTTCCTTTTTTGAGACACCACCCCCCTCCCTGCACAGAGACAGTAGGCAGGCACCATATCTGAGTTGCCATCAACCTAACTATCACTGAATCCCTGAGACCCTGCCCTGCCCAACATTGGGGCCCAACCAAGCTGTTTCCAGTGGCTTTTCCATACACATGGCCTGTCTTGGCTCATGCTTCATATTTTTCTAAAATTTCTCAAATGAGCAGCATCTGGCCTCAGCATGCCTTGTACCTCTCATTAAGAGGCCCCAGGCCTGGCACTAGCTGCAGCCAGCCTTAGTTCACAGCCTGGCTTCTCCTGGGCACCTCCGAGCCCAGCACAAGCGGCAGCCATCTGCAGATTGCTCTGCAGCTCATGCTGAATGGCTCCAGGCAGTACACAGGTGGTGGCTGACCTTGGCCTACACCTCCCAGGAGGCCCCAGAGCCAGCACACCCAGTGGACAGCTTCAGACCATGTCCAAGCACCACCCAGCCACCTGCACAGGTGACACACTCAAGAGGCAGACCCAGAGGGCACCAGAGCCCCACGGTAGTAAGTTCTGCTCTGTGTGGTGGGCCCCTGAACAGCTGATCCTCCACGGTGGTTGGTGGTAGCAGCCAGTCCTTGCAGCCAATTGGACTAGGGGCGAATCCCTCCTGTTGCTGTTCCAACAGCAATCAAGGCTCAACTACAACAGAAGGGTGTACACAGCCCACATTGGGGGAGTTGTCACCTGGAGTGCCCAGCTCAGGTGAATGGAGAGGCTGTGCCACTGGACCCTGCAGAACACCTACATAAGGCCACTCTACCAAGCCCAGAAGATGTAGCAGCTCTACCTAACACATAGAAGCAAACACAGGGAGGCTGCCAAAATGAGGAGACAAAGAAATGGGTCCCAAATGATAGAACAGAACAAAACTCCAGAAAAAGAACTAAACTAAATGTAGACAAGCAATCTACTAGATGCAGAGTTCAAAACACTGGTTCTAAGGATGCTCAATGAACTTAGTGAGAACTTCAGTACATAAAAAAGGACCAGTCAGAAATGAGAATACACTAACTGAAATGAAGAACACATTACAGGGAATCAGTAGTAGAGTAGATGAAGCCAAGAATCAAATCAGCGATTTGGAATACAAGGAAGCAGAAAACGCCCAATCAGAACAGCAAAAAGGAATCCACAAAAATGAGGATAGTATAAGAAGCCTGTGGGACAACTTCAGGCATACCAACATTTGCATCATGAGGGTGCTGGAAGGAGGAGAGAGAGAACAAGAAATTGAAAACCTATTTGAAAAAATAGTAACAGAAAACTTCCCTAACCTGGTGAAGGAAATAGACATACAAGTCCAGGAGGTGCAGAGACTCCCAAAGAAGATGAACCCAAAGAGGCCCACACTAAGACACATTGTAGTTAAAATGTAAAAGGTTAAAGAAAAAGAATCTTTAAAGCAGCAAGAAAGAAAAGCAGTTAGTTACCTACAAGGGAGCTCCCATAAGACTGTCGGCTGATTCCTCAACAGAAACTTTACAGGCCAGAAGGGATTGGCAAGAAATATTCAAAGTGATGAAAAACAAGGACCTACAACTGATATTAGTCTACCCAGCAAAGCTATCATTCAAAATCGAAGGACAAATAAAGAGCTGCCCAGACAAGAAAAAGCTAATGGAGTTCATCATCACCAAACTAGTACTATGTGAAAAGCCCTGGCTGGTGTGGCTCAGTTGGTTGGAGCGTCATCCCATACACTGAAAAGTTACAGGTTCGACTCCTGGTCAGAGCACAGGCCTAGGTTGCGGGTTCAATCCCCAGTCTGGATGTGCATGGGAGGCAACCGATTGATGTTTCTCTCTCACATCAATGTGTTCTCTCTGTCTCTCTCTCTCAAATCAGTAACCATGTCCTCGGGTGAGGATTAAAAAAAAAAAGATAAAAAATATGAACAATAAAATGGCAATAAAATACATATCTATCAACAATTGAAGCTAAAAAACAAAATAAATGAACAAGCAGGACAGAAACAGGCTCATCGATACAGAGAACACTTGGATGGTTGCCCAGTGGGAGGGGGGTGGAGGGAGTACACCCGTTGGAAGTACTTGAGCCATCTAGAGTCCCTTGTGGAGTCCTGTGTCCTGCTCAGAGAGACCTTGTGGAATGAGGTGTCTCACTCCCGAGGGGGCTTTGGACTAGGGTCCTCTAAGGAACTGTGCAGCCCTGTGGGCTCCCTTCAAGAGTGGTGTTGGGCAGTGTAGACCCTGGGAACTAGAGGTCCCCAGGAGTGTGGGAGAGGCTGGCGAGAGCACTGAGGGCTCTGCAGCTGTGCCAGAGGCAGTCACGCGTGCAGGTGCTGCTGGGAACATAACAAGCCACAGACCTACCACCCAGGACTGTCTGTTGAGGGGAATAGCAGAAGGGGCCTCAGGCTGGAGAGACCTTCTTGTCATGTGAGTTGGGAATCACCCTTGACACCTGGTGTAGTGTAGAGATTTCCATTCTCCCAGCTAGCTCCTTGCTGAGGAGCTGGAACATGGGGAACTGAAGTGACTGAGAATTGCAGAGCCTGGACTCCCGGGAGAGGTCACTTAAGGCAGTATCCGCGGGTCCAGCTGAGGCCTCAGAGGTCTTGTCATAACCGTGACACAGCAGGAAGTTGTCACAGACGTGATGATAACCAGATGGGCTGGGAATTTCCGTCCCACAGTTGAACTCTGAGGAACAGATTGGTTGTCCCCTTTGTCTGATCCATCCCAGCACCCCCCTGGATGGCTCAAGCACATAGCTGCACCACAGCACCTCCATGCTTTGTGGCGTGGACAGCCACCCCTCTCTCCTGGAGACTCCTTCTAGGAGAAGAGGAAATGTTCTGGAAGGAGGCTCCCTATCTCCTAGCCTTGGCCATGGAATTGAAAAAGGCTCTGTTTATTGAGCTCTCAAAATAAACTTCCCCATCTGTGCCACCTAAGGTGAAGATGGTAAACACCAAGTCAGTTCCCTTGTGCCCTCCACCTTGCGTTTGGGCACGTGACCCAGATGGATTACATCCCTCCACGCCCTTTCCTTCCTCTTGTGGAAAGCCAATGGTGTTGGAGGCCCAGACCTGCTGGATTGGTTACGGGGCCTTATGTTTGTGTTAGTTCATGTAGCCTGGGCCAGTGAGACTCCAAGGCATGCAGGAGTTCCGAGGGGACCTCTCTGCTCTTTGACCGCCATGAAATGGCTCCTCGTGGGAGCTGCCGTTTGTCTGCAGCTTCACCAGCCATGATCTTAGAAGGCAAAATGGTGATGTGGGAGGGAAGAGCTGGGAACAGCACTTCTTTCATTTGAGCACCAGCTGCCTCTCTGCTTCCAGAGACCCAAGATATGGCTTCCTTCTCCGGCCACACTAGCATCCGTAGGTAGGAGGTCTTGATGACCCTGCATCTTCTCTGCCTTTCTCAGAAATAAAGCAGAAGTCAAGCACAAGACTCTTTAGCCCATAAAACGTCTTTGCTCATCTTGACCCCGCTTGCGAGGGAGCCTGACGAGCAAGTACAATTTGATTCTTGTGGTTCACTTCTTTCTCCAACCCTGGGGAAGCGACCATTTCCCAGCACGGATTAACATATCCGTGTCCAGTTCCACGGCTGACATCTTTGGATTTCTATGATTTTATTGCATGAGTGGTGGCATTTTTAATGTATAGAAGACTCTGCCTTTTATGACCACATTGAATGTCACCCTTAGACTGTCTGTAAAATGCCACCTCTTAAAATATTAATCTCTAACGAGCACTCAAGGGTCCATCCAATTACCACGGGATCTGTTGAATAAGAGCATCATCAGGGCGGCTCTCACTGCATTAGGGGAAATGCTCCCGGGCCTGGTTTCCGCGCACGGGGTGATGTTCTCGCTCTGTTTCCGTAAATGTTGCCCTGGCAGGGTTGTGTTGGACGCTGCTGTGGGTTTATTGACATTCACGGCCAAACCCAAGCATTATCGGTTTTCCTTCCAGGGCCCAGCCTTCGAAGGTGTCGTGTCTGAGCGGGATTGCGGATCATAATTGTGATAAATGAGAGGCAGTTGAAACAGTTCTGTCACAGCTGATTTGTCAGAGTGCTCGTTGCAGTCAGACAGGGACAGCCTCGTCATTACCACCAGCAACCATTTCGCTGTGATTCGTGTTTGAAAAGCGCTCCGACGCCTGAGACTTTGTTTTCTTCCTCCTGAAGCAGGATTGACTGGCAGTGTTTTGAAAGTGGTGCCCGCATGATACCCGCCGTCATTTTCTCCCCCTTTCCCCCTTTTCTGGACACCGATCCCCGTCTGTGGGCACCCGGATGACCATGTTTATTACCCATGGACTGCCATTCTTTGAGAAAGTCCAGAATACAAATGTCTGCATTGACAGAAGAGATCAACTGAGGGGTGGAAATTTGCTACTAGGGAAGGAATTTGTCACCTGGAGTCAGGATTCACTGTGGCTTCCTTCAGAGAACCATTTTCTCATGCATTTCATATTAATTCACGAGTTAGCTTCATGGCAGCAGAGGCGTGGGGGAGGGGGAACTCGGGGACGCAAGCGAATGTCTCAGGAGCTTCATGACCCGCAAACCCAGGAGAGGAGACAGATCCTATCTGTTTAGGAGAAACCAGCAGCGAAACAGCACACCCCTGGGACTGACTGTGACCCTTCAAGAACATTCTTCTTATACCCCAATGTTCTAAACCATAGAGACTTCACCCCTCGTCCTCCCCGAGCCCTTGAACTCTTCCCAGTCTTAAACCAAGGCCGAGAGAAGGGACCATCGCTGAAACCTGTGACCCTGGTTTACCCATCTGCACGCCCACCTCCTCTATGCTCTAAGACACTGTGTGTGTGTGTGCGCGCGTGCGTGCGTGCGTGTGTGTGTGTGTGTGTGTGTGTGTGTTCATTTGTTCACGTCCAACAATGGTCCTGACTCCTCACCACTTCCCTTGTGGCCAAATACACGTTGGACCTAGAAGTGACATTTGCAGCAGAGGAAGAGATTTTGTCAGGAAAGTTAAGCCAGCAAAGGGTCAAAGTCACACACCTATTGGCCTCGTGAATACCCTCCCCTCACACGCATCCGATATTGATGGGCACGTCTGTGGTTTCATTCGAAGCCGTTAAAGTTAACATCACAAGTCCTAAACCTCCCAACTTGGGTGCTTTGATTTTTTTTAAACCATTTAACACTGAACTTCTGCTTTTGGTTAAATCTCTTTTCTTTTGGGTGATTCTGGCGGCTTCCCGGGAAGTTGGAGTTGGCAGTGTCCCACCCCTCTGCACCTGCCAGCTCAGGGCGCCTCCTGCTGGTGTCCGTGACGGCCTCTAACTGTGATATTACCCTCCACTCCCCTCAGCGCTCGGTGGCAGGCGTGCAGGGTGATGCTTACTTAGAAGCCACACACAGCCGGAGAAGCATGTTTTGTGTACGGAGTGACACTCAAAGGAAAAAGACAGAGGAGAAGGAGTCAGGGAAGTGAGGCGGAGGGAAAGAACAGCAGAGGAAGGGAGCCGGTCAGGATTTATTGTGCACCTCTGGATCCAGCCCGCGTCCGAGTCTGGGGAAGCACAAAGGAGAAATGTCACAACTCTGTTCCACACCGTGACCGTGCGCTGCGGACTCCTGCAGCCCCTCGGACCTGGGGAGCAGCTCGGAAATGCCGAAGAGCAGCACACCGAAGCCTGGAGACGTAGCCCAGGCCGAGCCGAACACACGAGTTCTGAAGGGATGAGACATTCGTGGGCCCCCAGCGTGCAGTGAGATCAGCTGGGGAAACTTCCCTTGAATGAATGTGGAACCCGTTTTCAAAGATCAGTAGTGGAACAGACAGCAGCACGAGGGGGGCGGGCTTCCGTGCCTGGGGGATGTGGGGGTCATAACTGCAGGGCCCGGACTTGTGCAAGAATGAAGTTCGTTTAGTGGAGTAGAGAGTCTATTCTGGAGACTCATAAGCTGGAGGTGGTGGCCTAGGAGGGAGCCAGTTGGAAATGACCATGACAAAGCCAGGCTGAGGGGCTTTAATTCAGGACTTAATGCACTCGGAATCCGCTTTAGGCAGGACCTCCTGAGGGTGAGGACCTGACTGCTAGTGTCAGACTAGATGCTTCCTGAGGACAGAGAACCCGCCTCTTCTTTTCTTCAGCTGTTAATTTTTGGTTTTGCCTGACTGACCAACCATTTGGACTTTATAACGTGAGATACTGTGTGGCCACGAGCATGTAGAATATACACCCGTCAAGGCCGTGGGCCCTGCCTCTGTGGGGCCCCGTCCAGCACGCCTGTCTCAAAATCATCGCACAGTACACCCAGTAGTCAGTGGGGCGTTTCTCTGTTGTGCTTGTCTCCAGAGCACTTTCTCCTAGAGACCCCCAAGGCATCGGAGCAGCACAGTGACCTCTGAGCTGTACAGGTCCATTCTTCAGTGGCCGTTTCCTAGCAGCCGTGCTAGACGAGGTAGAAGACTGGCAGCAGCAGGGGTGGCACTGAGTCGGGTGTGGGTGAGAGGCAGAGGTCCAGGAGTATCCAGGAGGAGCAGGCAGCACGATTGCTGATAGGAGGAGGGAGGTGCCCGGGACGGTCATCATTTTGATCCCGGTTTGGGAATCTACGGACGGAGCAAAGGTGGAGAAATGTGTCAGGAGCTGGGGAGCATCAGATCTGTCCCCCAGCCCTCTCCCTCCGACGATCATTTGGGGGATCACACACACCGACATCATCCGCACCCCGGCTCTGCCCCTTCATGTCTGGCTTCCCACCCATCCCCCCTTTCCATCTGGCCGAGGGCAGCTTATAGATGCTTTTAGCATGCATCCTCTCGGGAGGCAGGTGGGAAGACAGGCAGGCAGCCAGGAAATCTTGGTGGTTATTACACTGAGGCTTCGAGGACCTTTTTATTAGCGATTAGACTCAGCTCCACAGCACTAAAGAGAATAAGCTCCTGCCCCGTCTCTTTCGCTCAAACCTCCCAAGAACCTGCTTTATGTGGTGTTTATTTATAACCCAAACTAGACATGGGCCCGGGAGCCCTGGGGACGGCGAGGCCTCCGTGTGCTCTCGGGGGGAAGTGGGCTACAAACCCACGGCGGGAAACAGTGGGCACTCCTTTCTGGTGTCACCCTCCCCCCCGGGCCTTCCCGTCCCCCGTGTGACTGGAAGCGCCTTCAAGAGATGTCTGTTCGGTTTCTGTTCGTTTGGGGGCCTTTTGTTTCTTCAGTCTGTGACGTGAGCATGGCAACACTGCAGACTCAAGTATCGCCAGGACGAGGACCTTCGGGGGCAGCACGGGGCTGCTTTGTCCTGGTTGAATGGGTAAACCCGTGTAAGCACTGTCTCTGGGCCCTGCCCACACAGCAGTCGCCCCTTGCAAGGAGAGGCCTGGTCAGGTGACTTTTGTACTCCATAGATAAGGGGAAGCCTGAGGGAAGGGCTGCAGTGCTTTGAAGGTGACATGTTGGTGATGGGCCCCGTGTGGTAGGGGCCGCTTCCCCTGACCCGCCCGCGTGCCCTCTGCAGGCCCCCGAGAGCCAACATCAGGTGTTTGGAGAACAGCCGGCCGCCTTCTGGGTTAAGCATAATCAACAGGCCGAGGTGGGTGCTGAGGCCTGGACCTCTGAGCACGAAGCCACCTGGTTCTGATGGTGGCGTGCTCTAGGCTGATGGTTGGAAGTACAGGACATCCCTGAGCAAGCAGACCAGAGGTTCTGGTGCTTCCAAATGCTGACGAAAGCTATGGGGAGACCCATCATTATGGAAATGGCATCTTGTGTTTTCCTGAGTGCAAGCTTGCCACCGCTGGCCCATTGTTAGTAAGTGTGCGAGTGTTAAAATCTCCAGGCTCCTGACACAGGTATGGTCTCGTCTGATCTTCACAGCAAGTCATACCCAATTGCTTTGGTGCTCCCAGAATAAAAGCGAGCGTGCCTAAGTGGAGGAGGCGTATTGTCAAGCTCAAGGGTACAGAGGTTGCTGAGTCGCAGAGCTGGACCAAGGCACTTCTGGCTCTGTCTCCCGGGAACCGCCCTCCTGCTTGTGCGGGGCTTTGTGGCTGTTGCTACTTGGGCCGGTTCTAGGGGAGACCACGACTGGGCTGAGCCGTTCCTACCCTGTCGTTCTCTTCTGCAGCGAGGAAGATAGAGCTTTTTAGGAGCTAGAGTTTGGTCTGTGAAGGTGGAGTTCCCTCTTTCTCTAGGGTAAAAGTTACAGGCTTGACCTCATCAGCACAGCACTTCAACCCACTGAGCCACTGGCTTTGTGGAATGAAAAGGTTAATGTTTTTATTTGTCGGCATCCAATTACATGAACCTAGAACTTTAAATGTCGACTAACAATAGCCTGAGTTTAATCTCTCTTTTATAAATTACACAGGGTTCTGTTGCCAAATAGGGCGTCGCATTTTGAAATGTAATTTTTCAGAATTGCATGTAAAACTTCCAGCCAGCATCTTTCAGTAAAAGAGCCGAGAGTTAGCCCCTCTCGAAGTGTGCCCTCTGCTTTGAAAGTGGCCCTCTCTTAGCCTTCTGATAAAGTCTATGGTTGCCCGTTAACCAGCCGCTGCTTTTTTACTTATTAACATTCCATTATGATCTGTACTAAACAGAATGCTATTAAAAGTAAATTATGTTCTTTTCTGGGTGTATCTTCCTTTGAAACTTTTCATAAGTAGATCTATAGCTTCCTTTGTGAGAACTACACACCAGGCCTTTGCCCGCTGCCTAGAGAATAAGGATTTGACTGCTGGGTCATCACTGGCTGTGAGAAAGAACTCAAATGCGGGCCAAGGCCAGAGCCGGAGCCAGGGTCCAGCCAGGGGAGCCACTGCCCGCGAGAGCTGGGGTTGGGACCACAGCCAGCTGTACGAAGACCTGTAAGCAGGAGCTCGTCTCAGAGCCCAGGTGAAGCCCAGGTGAGGGCTCTTCACCACCAGTGTGACGCGGCCAGAAGTCTTGCCCTTCCCAGCTACTGAAGACTCTAGTATTTAAAAGGCTAGAACTTACCCTGGCCGGTTTTGCTCAGTGGTTAGAGCGTCGACCCATGGATCGGTGAGTCATGGGTTCGATTCTAGTCAAGGGCACGTACCTCGGTTGCGGTTCGTTCCCGGCCCCGGTTGGGGTTGTGCAGGAGGCAACCAGTAGATGTACCCCTCTCACATTGATGTTTCTCTCTCTCCCTACCTCCTGCTCTATCCGAAGATAAATAGAAAAATGTCCTCGGGTGAAGATAAAAAATAAATAAATAAAAGGCTAGAACTTTTCAGTTTTGAAATCTCTTGAGGTTGGCGTAATTCTAGAGATTTGGGGCCAAATGCTTTTGACTTTACTAGGGTAAGTAGGAATACAAAGTGTGGAGAGATGTCAGGGTCCTTCAAGTGTCTGTATTCTTTGGGAATGGATGTCTTCTGAAGTCTTTCCCAACGACTGGGGCGGGACCTTATACTTATCCCTTAGTTCCTAACTGCTCATAGTGGGTGTGTGACAGTGGTGACATTTGTCACAAGTTTAAAAGCTGTTGGAGGGTATGAAAAGTAAATGAAAATTATGTTGTTAGATATAGAAATACTGTTGATGAGTAACTAGCATGCATATATGCACATACATGCACACACACACACACACACACACACACACACACATCCAGTGCTGCCTGGAGGAATTTTACCACCAGCTAAAGTTAAAATGACAACCATAATAGAAAAGACAACTTTCGGTGAATCAACTGTTCCATCAGTGGTACAAACAGTAAGTTCTCTGGGTTAAATAGAGACTTGGAATATTCAAAAGACACTTCCCAGAGGAGATGGCAATCAACGGAGTTTGTAGACTGAATAGGAATTGGAAAACCAGAGAGGATGAAGGTGTGAGAACCCCATTTGTTCAGGATTTTAGATTTTGTCAGGAGAGCCACTGGGAAATTAGGGTGGGACGGCCAGGCAGAGCGATGTCTGCCTCAGCCGTGCCAAGCAGTAGGCACTGGAAGACTGGCATCCTGCAAGCCCACCTTGACTTAACCCACAGGACAGCAAAAACCCAGTGGCTTAGGTGTCCCACCCCCATATTTGAGGAAGTCTGGAATTAGCCCTCCGCAGAGAATTCGAAGATGATGTGACAAGCCAGGGAGCTGTTGTGTAGGTCCTGGCAAAGGGAGCGTCGTGGTTTTCAGATGAGTGTGTTCACCGCATGGATTCTCACCACGCCTGTCCCCAACTGTAAGGCATATTCCCGAGTTTTTCACAGTGGGTTTGAGGCAAACAGAGATTATCTTCTTCCTTCACATACACTTACTCAGCAGCAACCCCAACCCTCAGCTTCTTATGCCCCACTCCTTCCACAGTCAGGCAGCCGGAGGGTGCCAGCCTGGTTGGGATAGCAGGTGTGATCTCTGCTTGTGGGACAGAAGGAGGTTATTGTTTAAAAACTGAACTCATACCTCTGGCCTCTGAAACAGCTTTTTGGCCCAAACTCCTTTGAAACAATGAGCGTCTGTCTCCCTAGCAAGATTCCTTTCCTAAATGGACATTTCTTCAGTTATTAAAATACTAGCGGATGTTTCTGTGGAGACTACTCTGAAGAGTTGGTTAAATAGGAGGAGACGATCACCAAGAAATGGTCCCATTACGATAAGTGGCATGGTAGCACACAGGCCTGGGGTTCTGAAACCAGAACATTCTAGGTTCGGATTTCCCCTCTCCTGGTCAATAGTTCCTTGCAAGGTTGTTTTAATGATTAGAACTGGGGTATAGAAAGCACGTGGCTCACGGATATTCAGTAAAGGGTAGCCGTTATTAATAACATCTGCATGTTCACAGGGCTCTCTCCTGTAGGGGGTTGGCGGTGTTGTGTTGATTCTGTGAGATGGTTTGAAGTTAAGGACGTGGTCGCAGATGGGGCCAGCTTCCTCGAGCAGCCCTTCTGCAGGCAGTGAGCACGCGAAGCCACCTGGCGGGGGCGGGCCTTGGGTAAGCCCAAGCTCAGCCATCATGGACACGAAGAGCTCTTCTGCTTTGTTGAGAAGGTGGTGCTTTCTTCCACTGGGAAATCAATGTCACTGTGCAGTGCATCTCAGTAAGTGGGGTCATACCACTGCTTTTCTAAAAGAGAGACATATTTCTGTCGTTATTAATCATGGAGCCGACAGAAGACTGGTAGAATTTGTCAAAGGGAATCACCTGTTTACTGTCCTTCTGCCATACCCACTGCCTTCTAGAAACTGAGAGTGAAGAAGGGATATTTATCTTTCAGTCTGGAAACCATACTCTCTTTTGCTTTGAAACAACCAGACTTGTCCAGCCGGTGTGGCTCAGTGGTTGAGCGTCGATCCATGCACCAAGAGGTTGCCGGTTCGATTCCTGGTCAGGGCACATGCCCAGGTTGTGGGCCTGCTCCCCAGTGGGGGACATGCAAGAGGTGGCCGATCGATGTTCTCTCTCATTGATGTTTCTATCTCTCGCTCTCTCACTTCCTCTCTAAAATCAATAAAGGTAAAAAAAAAATAACAATAATAAAAACAAAAACCAACAAGCAGACTCATGTCTTTGGAGACCTTCCATGTTTGAATTTCTACAACAAAAGGAACTTCTGTCAGCTGTCATTTAGAAGGGAAAGCAACACAGCCATAGTGCCAAGAGACGCCTGAAACAGCTGAGTATGCAATTATGGGCGTGATGCTTCCTCGTCACAACTTGAAAATACGTGCTTTCTGGAGTTGGATGCAACATTAAGGTCTCTGGTGAGGACGATGAGAGGTTTTTACTATGCACTGGGTTTCTGACATACAGTGCCGTTCACTTTAACATAGAGGGATACAATGAAAATCTCAACATGAAATAGGTGAGAAGAATATTTGTGTTGCTATTAACTTGTTTTATAAAGCAGTTGTCTGCAAAATTTCTATCCACAGTAGTCATTTCTCATATTTTTGAAATTGGTTTGACCACCCTTTTTTTTTTTTTTTTGCATACAGCCTCCATGCACACAACACTGATTGTGTAAGTCCAGCCAGATGGAGTGCAGTCCTTACAGACAATTGTGGTCCTTTTCCTCCTTTGCTGAGAACTCTATACCAATAACCAAGTAGCCTCTAGGGGGCAGCAGAACATCAACTAAAACCACTGTGCCTGGGGCTGTCAGACTTTTCTGGCTCATTGCCCAGCCCTTCCCAGTCCAAGGTGCAGCACCCACCCTTCTCCCCTTTGCCTAGCAAAACTCATCCTGCAGGCCTTGCCAAGGTGGGCACCTTTGCCATTAAGCTTCCCCTACCCCACTTGCCTCCACTCACCCCCTTCTCCTGCCCGCTCTTAAACCCTCCCGGTCTACCTTGTATCATATCATGCAGTTTAACGGTGGGATGCGTGCATTTGCTATTGTTTCACAATCAGCTATAGGTATCCTTTTGGTAGGGACAGTGTCTTATGTCTCCATGTTTTCCATAATGCCAGAACTGCCTTGGAGGTCTAATTAAATATCTGACAGCAGAGGGAGTATCCCTTAACCTGTAGTGAGTGCTTGATACATATTTGCCAATTTGATTGTCAAGATGGTCTTGTTTTTGTACAGGAGAAAGTCTTTTCTTTGCTTCACTTATTTCTGGAATGGCTTCATTCCCCAGTGCTTTCTGGTTTGTTTCAGATTGGGTGTAAAATAGAGTTTAACAACCACCACCACCACCCAGCGGTGTAATGGGAAGCATTAACTTTGGTGCCACAGATGCAGGTTGGCGCTGCCCCCTTCCTTGGTCAAGTTAGCTTCTCAGCCTCAGTTTTCTCACCCATGAAATGGGGCTATCTAAGCTGCTCATATAATTTATTTCCTAAACTGGAGCATGTTTGAGAGGAAAGGAGGACACTTTAAGATACTTGCAATCATATAGTCTCTTGAAATTTTTTTTAGTGACTGAGGAGTGGTTTTTATTTTTATATGTTGGCTTATACAGTTGTTCTATTCAAAAATTATTTTCAACATGAAATTTCCCACAAACATTAACATGTAGACAGGACAGATTGTCAAGGGTATATACGTAGCTCTCCAGATCGTACCAACCCCAGGTGTGAGTTTGTCGAGCAGGAAAAGACTGCGTGAAGACCAGGGCCCCGCTTCTGTCTAGTCAGATAGCTGTTTTAGCGGTGGAGGACATGCCCAGGGGATGGCTGTGCATTTTGGGTGATAATTTGGCTGCCCTCTGAGCGCAGAGCTTTTTTCTTCACTTGCGAATTCACTACTGCTTCCGGGCAACTTTGCCTGGAAAGCTGAGGACCCGGCCTTGGCACCCCTCTTCTGTACCCAGCTCCTTAAACACTGGGTTTACCACAAACTTAATAGTTTGAGCTGTAAAATACATACCTGCCTCGAATATTGGTGTCCCCATATAGCCAAAGCTTAATTGCCATCCTGTGATTGGCTTTCCAGGGTTGGACACATCCGTTGGAGAAACTAAATCTATTACCCCTCACCTTGCCTCTTGTAAGGGCTGTTTGCTCTGGTAATGAGAGCTCTTTAACCGTGTGTTCATTTAACCTAAAGCCCTGCAGGGCTGAAGCTTGTGTTTTTGCCAACTCCCTACGGGATGGAGAATTCAAGGAGTGCCCGGTGGCCTCCTGGAAACGGGGAAGGGTCTGCTCATGATGAGTGTCAACGTGTGATAGGGCAGTCAAGTCTGGGGACCGCTTGTATTGCAGGGACAGTCCTTTGCATGGCTCCTAACAGCCTCTTCTTTCTCTAGGTATGTGTACATTCCAGTGGGCGGGTCCCAGCATGGCCTGCTGGGGACACTGGTTTCCACGGCGATGACGTTTGCATTTGTGAGCTACTGGCATGGCGGGTACGACTACCTCTGGTGCTGGGCAGCACTCAACTGGCTGGGAGTCACTGTGGAGAACGGAGTCCGGAGGCTCGTGGAGACCCCGTGTGTCCAGGACAGCTTGGTGAGCAGGAACCCTGCGGGTGTGCCAGGGGACAGCCGAGTGGGGGACCAGGTTGGGGAGGGGAGGCGGTCATCAGATTCAGTGCATCATGAGCTCTTCTTGCTAGACGGGTTCAGAGCCCTTGCGTCCAGGGGTAGGGCAGTTAAAAACAGAGTCTAATGTAGCTATTTAAAAAAACTAATGTTTTAACTATAAAAACAATACATGTTTAGCCCTGGCTGGTTTGGCTCGGCGGTTAGAGTGTCGGCCCACGGACCACAGGGTCATGGGTTCAATTTCGGTCAAGGGCACTTACCTCGCTTGTGGTTCGATCCCTGGCCCATCGATGTTTCTCTCTCTCCCTCCCTCCCATTCTATCTGAAAATCAATGGAAAAGTGTCCTTGGGTGAAGATAAAAAAAAAAAATACATGTTTACTATATAAAAAACAGAATATTTAGACAAGAATAGAAGAGAAAAATGCCTCAACAGAAAACACTGTTAATCCCCCATTCTTCCAAATATTTTCTGCGCGCACACACACACACACACACACACACAAAACATTTAAAACAAATGCTATTATTCCATAGATATGGTTGTATCAGGACCACCTTTCTATACCACCAAATCCATTTCTAACAACCCTTTTTCATAGCTACACAAAATTTTATTATTTGATGTGCTATAATTTACTTAGTCTTCTGTTATTAATAATCACATTATTCTGATTTTTTGCACTTATTAATTGCATTAAATATCATAACCAGGATGAATTCTTATATATAAAATTGCTACGTTAACGGTTTTCTCACCGTTAAGGTTGGCCACGCATACTGTTTAATTCTTCCTTCACTGCCCTGACAAAGAGTGCCAATTTCCATCCCTTCCAAATGTACGTGAGAATGCCCTCGTCTATGCTGAGCAGTACTGCTATTTTAATCTTTGCTAATTTGATGGTTACTGTTATAGTAGCAAAAAGCAAAAACAAAAAACGAAGGATTTCAGACCCATCCCAACTCTACAGAACAATGATTTGGAAAGTGAATGAATGAACCACTTTGCTTTACGCATTCTGAGGGATTCGAAACGCCGAGCGAAGGTTTTCCGCGTAAGTGGATGGGATGCATCAGAACCTTGTAGTTCACACGTTCTGCATACGCAACAACCTTCTGATAGCCCCGGGGGGAAAACTAGCTCAAAAGAAATACACTGGCATTAGTGTTCACAGTAGGCAACCAAACACAAGACGTTTAGTGGGAAATGATTAATGTGGCTAAATTCCATCCATGTATGCAAGTAAAGCAAACACAATTTTTCAAAACCAACACAACCAGAATAGAATCCATTTGAGTATTTTTCTGTCAAGCTAGCCATCGTACAAGTGGACAGTTATTCCAATAAAAACGGGTACAAAACACAGAGCAAAACAGCACATCTGAAGGAATTCAAATATGCTCATGCATGTTTAAAGACAAATATTTTATTTAGCAGTATTACCCAGCGATCAGCAGAAAAGGAATAGTTCATTCTAACAGGAGATGAAATTTCAGTGAAAGTCACGGCTGTGCAACACAAAAATAAAAACCACAAAAGGTGGTCTCACAAAGGTTTCAGTCTTCATCCGGAAATCTGAGCGGTCTTCCCCAAAGCCCGAAACTCGGTCGTCACCTGCGAAAGCCAGAGCGTTGTTTTCAGCCCAGGCTGAAGCCCTGTGACTTTCTCACGCTCCTTCACCGGAGGGCTAACATTAACCTTGAACTTAATGTTAAGCAGTGCTCTGTAGACTTTGAACTGTGGCTTATGTTATTAATGAAAATTTCAAATCTAAAATGCTAACGAGTAACCCAAACGGTGCTAGGTAGCCTATGGCTTGTGAAATTTGGTTAAAAATGAATGAAGTCAGTACTTGAAGTCTGCTCTGTCCCATCACGGATCATCCACGGACCCTCACGCGTTTGCCTCGTTGGAAGTTCTCTCCAGAGTTTAGGCACCTAAGAGTATAGTGCTTTTTGAATATGCATTTTTGGTGAGATATATGCCTTGCATATTGCAAATATGGCATTTAGTTTACATATTTGTTAATCAAGAACATATTTTGTAAAACCTATTTGTCAGCTGCCTTTTATCCTGCCAGCCTGGTAGTCGGTTATGGCTGTTTAGACTGGGATCTCCTTGAGTACAAGCTCCGGATCCCATTACTATTTCTATCCCCAGTGGTTAGCTCGGCGTCTGAGTCGGCCTCAGTGTTAAGCCAATGCACGATTAATGAGTCTGCTTGTCCCCCCAAGGGCGCTCCCTCCATTGCTCTGTTTCTCATGTAGTTCAGCACGGATTCTGTTTTCCTGCAGAAAGACATGCCGGCATTCCAAAGGTACAAAACCTTTGGAAAAAACTGTTTCCTCACTTGAGTTACCCTCTTGCCCTCTCTTTTCATGAGTCCATTTCCTATTCTTTTGTCAAAATCTAAAAAAAGACTTCATGTCTCCTCGGCACCGACTCTCCTCTGACTTCGGTTGCCCCAGTTGATCTGATAATAGTTTTACAATGTGAGTTCACTCCCCATGCCCCTCATGCGGTCTCCCTGGCATTCACCCTTCACCTGTTTTTAAAGACAGATGGAAAGATACCTGAATTACAAGGATTATCATTCCTTCTTTCCCATATCTTCTTCACCTTCAACCTCAGAGCTGTGTCTGGGGCACACAGTACAGCAGGATTCTGTTTCTTGGTGTTGATAGAATGACAGTTGAGCGCCCGCCGAGAGACTGGTCAGAGCTGAGTCTCGTGAACAGCAAGCCCCCTGGTGTTCCGGGCAGGGCTGTCTGATGGAACTTTCTGCTATGACGGAGAAGTGCATTGCATTTCCAATGCAGGAGTCACTAGCCACGCTGAGCTCTTGAGAAACTAATGTTTAAATGTATTTAGTTTTCACTCATTGAAATCTAAGTAGCCCCCATGTGGCTAGCAACTTCTGAGCAGTGAAGTTCTAGAACATAATCCTTTTCTAGGAAAAAAAATTAAAAGAAGGTAAATTGTTTGAGTGTTTGTTATAATTTAGAGTGACCTTCATTAATGGGTAATACCTGATATATCCAACTGGCTACTGAATCTCTCCAGTAGAATATCTCACAGGTATCTCTGACTTAGCACGTGTGGTACTGAACTCATGTGCCCTTATCTCCCAATAGTCCAGCCAGCTCCTTTCCCTCAAGCATTCTTTGTTTCTACAAATGGTACCATCATCTAGTTGCCTAGTTACTCATCTCCAAAGCCATCAAGGTATTCTTTCTACGCCCCCGTCTCAGTTCCTCCTGTATGTACTATACATTCTACCTCCTAAGTAAATCTTTATTTTTCTTTTGCTTGTTTCCATTTCCACTGAATTATCCTAATCCACCTGTTCTCATTTCTTACAAAGTCTACCAAGCAGCTTCTAACCAGTCTCCCTGCTTCCACTGTTGCCTTCTTCAATCCATGATCTTAGTGCTGAGTGATGCTTCTCAATGAAATCCTAACCATGTTGTTGTCCTTCTTAAAATCCTTGGTAGTATACCGTTTTCTTAGGACCACGCCCACGCTATTTATGTGAGGTCTTGCCTATGTACGGTCTTGGCCTTGCTGCCTCCCCTTGTCCTTTCTGCCCCTCCCCCCTCACACTCTGTTCTTCCTTCTGTTCATTTACATGCCTGGTCCCTCCAGCCTCAGCCCCCACACACAGGCTCTTCCATCTCCTAGGATGCTCTCTCTTCTTTTCGTCCACCGCTATTCATCCTTCAGATTTCAGCTGGAATGATCCTTGTGTGGGTACCCTTCACTGACCCTCCTAAGTCAATCAGGTCTTGTTTAATCGCTCATGTTGGGCACCTTGTGTGTGGTCTGTTCTGCTATACTTATCACAGTTGCAGTGAAATATTTTTATTCAATAACTTAATCCTTAGCTCCATTACTGAACTATAAGTCTCATGAGGTCAGAGATCTGTGTTCTTGACATTTATCACATTGCCTGGCACAGCGTAAGCAGGCAGTAAATATTTGTTGAATGAATGAATGATATTTTCTAGCTTCACTGAGGAAGTAGGCTTATGCAGCAGTGTGAAGAATATAGATGGACTACTGGAACAATTTACTAAGGTGAGGCTTATTAAGCATTATACAGGGAGTTTATTTTGTAGCAGGGGTAGATACTAATTGGTCTAGTTATGGCAAAATGCTATTTTAATGCTCAGTGCACAAAATATATATGGGAAAGAAAGGGGTAGTACCCTGCTGCTTTGTAAGAAGGGAGCTTATTGGTTGTGACTCACAGAGACAGAGCTGTAGGAAGCTGACAAAAGGCATTTTCATAAAGCACCAAGCTGGGTGGACAAAGGGATGAGTTACTGATGAAGCAACACGCTTTTTCTCTGTACAAGTGCTCTTCCGGGGAGCCGGAATTTGTGTTCAGCATTGAAATGTTGTACTAAGTGGAAATATTTTGAAGTATCAGTTGAGTGACTCTCTTTCCTGCCGATTCTTGATTTGATGTCTCCTTTGAAGGAAGACACCTTCGGGCTGCTTGTCAGTCATTCCAACACAGAGGAGAATCTACATCTCACCCACCCCACCCCTGATTTACATTTCACTGAACAACATAAATGCCTTCCTCCCCTTCCCGTCCCCCCTCTTCTTTGCTCCAAGAGTGTCCCGCTGAGCTGATTTATATTCTCTCCGAAGCAGTAAAATTTCTACATAGAGACTTTATTGAGGAGACATGCCTCTAGTGAAAATCACGGCGGGTCAGTCTAACGGTTCTGGAAGGGATCATAATGTCCTGGTGTGTCTGAAGGAACCCGAAGACCACGCTCTGTGGTGCTGTCCGGTTAGTTTATCGGCTGTACCGAACAGTTTGATGTTGAAAATGTAGGTACAGAAATCTCAAGAGTCTGAGAGATCAGTGCATTTAAAAGGATAATTGATTGTAAAATTATCAACATAATTCAACCAATGGTTACTTAGTTCTGTGGAATGCTAACTCACCAACTGGCAAGATGTACATGTCAGTCGTCCTGATTAGAAGACCCTCTCACTGGTGGTCAGTGATCACAGCCCCAACGAACTCACTGAAGACACACAACACGAACTGCTCTGAGAAGAGTTGTTCTGTTTGGCAATGGCTCGTGATCTTCTGTTCCTGTGCTGCTGAGATTCATTTCAACAAACGGGGGGCAGGTGTTCTCTGTAGATAAGCTATTTTCTCCAGACAGGAGCCCTTCCTAGACTGAGCTCACTTAGGCACTCCACCTGTCCTTCATTTCTTTATTTGCTCATTTATGAAGAAAAAAAAAATCAGTGCCCTGTGTGAGAGACAGTCTGCAGAGCACTGGAGAACTCTGAGCAGAAGACACGATTCCTCCCTTCTAGTTCCTGTTCTGCTTCCTCCGTCAGTCCTTCAATGCAGGCAGCGTACCGAGATGCCAGGACAACTGTGGAGTCTATTATTAATGCGTTTCATACAGTATCTCACCTGGCCTCCTATCAGGATGACCATCTTTATAGTGGCTGCTTTGGATTAAAGAGGCAATAAAACTGTGAGATAAGGGCTTTTTTCTACAAAGACCTAAGTGATCTATATAAAATATGGACTTGTCTCCATAAACTTCAAAAATAATGGCTGGCCTGGCCTTCCCAGGCATTGCTCAGAAGAAAGATCCAGGCAAGAGACAGATTTTTGGGAGAATGTGGATGATATTTGGAGCCCTGGGAATGTTTGAGACTTTCTAGAAAGAGTGTGCAGAAGGAGAAGATAAGGTAGTGGCCTGGGACCGAACCAACAGTTAGAAGTTGGATGGAGGAGGAGGGGCCAAGACGTGGAAGGAAAACCTAGAGGGTGATTTCACAGAAACCAAGAAAAAGGTATTTCATGGGGGGAATGTCAATGGTATTGGTGCTGTTAAGGGGTCCAGTCAGGTGAGGTTAAAACAGGGTGGTGTCACCATGTCATAGTGCTAGAGCTGTGAGTCCTCTTCCCTGTCCCCCAGGAGCTGGTGTCTAGATGGAGAGGCAAGACATGTGCAGATCAGTTGAGGACCTGTGTAAGGCGTCATGTGCCGAGAGACCAGAATGAGTCATGGAGGCAGCTGGTGCTCGGAGGGGGGGTGGTCAGCATGAGCTAAACTTTGGGGAATGGCTTAGTTGAAGAGCTGGGGCTTGGGGAGGACTCTGAAAAATTAAGTGTGGGATTTGGATAGGTCAGGAGAGAGGAGAAGACAGGCATTCCAGGCCAGCGGGGCGGGGTGTGTGTGTGTGTGTGTGTGTGTGTGTGTGTGTGTGTGTGCCGCACACACAGCCTGAGGTCAGGATGGAAAAGCCGTGTTCAGGCGAGCAGGCTGACTTGACAGCCGAGGGGAATCAAGGAAAGGAGATTAGAGAGGCCAAATTGTCCCCCATTTAAAGGGATTTGAATGCCAAATTTAGAAATATAGAAATGCAAGCCATTTAACCAAACAGGAGAGCGTTAAATTCAGGTATTAATCCCACACCTCGCATTAGCCTGTCGTGCTAGCATGTTGGCATTCACTGGGCCTCTGGGTCTGAGAAGGCAAGGCCTGTGGTGATGCGTAGTGTGCTCCTTGGTGGACCACGGCCCGCTGCGCCCCCCCCATCATCTCCCACTCCGAAGGATCATTAACAATGCAGGAAACACTGCATGATTCACCGGTTATACATTTTCTTCTCGGTGGGGATCCGAACCTGAGCCTCAACCCCTCTGGCCTGAGAGGTAGGATTCTGCAAATAATTCTACCTTTTAGTTAAATATGTTTAAGATGGCAAAAATATTTTCAAAGATTCTTTTTTTAACTTTCCATTACTGAGTCTACTATCGGACAGAAAGAAGACTTTGAAAGAGAGTCCATTTTCAGTTATCCATGGACTGACCAGCCCAAGGCTGGCGGCTCTCGGACTTCTGCTGCCTTTCCAGTCCCCCCCAGCTTAGCCTGAGCAAGGCAGGGTCAGAGTCTCATCATTTGCTGTTCGTTCCCTCTCCCTGCCAGGGGCACAGCACCAACTCCCACCCTGGGGAATGGTAACCTGGGAAGAAACACTAAGCTTGAATGTGAATGGTTCAAAGTGCTTTTCTCGGTGGTTAATGGGGTTAGATTCTTTGAGAGTCCCCGATGTTTGCGTCTGCACAGATAAGTGGTGACTGCTCTAAACACAGCCTAGTGCCAAGCCATCTTCCATAGACGAACTTAGGAAAAGCAAAACCTTATTATGTACATGTTGAAGATTTGGATGTGTGTTTCCAACCCTGGGTCTCTTTTCTGCCTGGAAGATCGAAAGTGTCCATTGGAAGGAGCAGAGCTCAGGTTTCCAGTGTTCCTGTTACCAGTGAAAGATGAGACAGCCCCTTCTTCCCCAAATAATGTACACGTACTTAGTGTGAGACACTTTTACATAGGTATTCATTTACAATGTTTGTTTATGTGTATTATGTATATAAGATGTAATGTGTATATATATATGTGTGTGTATACGTATGTGTGTATTTATATATATGTGTGTATATTCATTTTTTAAAGCTCTGAGAAGTCAGAAATGTGTAGGACTTCCAAAATATCTCGCATTCCTCCTAAGACCTAGAAATAAACGCAGCTTTAAAAAGCACGCTGACAGCTGCCTGCTTTGAGAAGAGCTGGGTTGGTGTCGATGCACTTGTGATCGCCAACCCGCACGGAAACGCACAGTGAAAGGTAGCGCTTGCTGTCCCTCTGGTGTCCACCCTCTAGTCCACCCAATAAGCTGATGTGAGGGCTGCGACAGCCACTGTCTGTCCCCCGGGGGCGGCGGGAAAGAGTGTGCTGTAAAAGGGGCAGGACATCTGTCAAGCCGACTCTGCTGCTATTCAGAGTGATGATGTTGAAATCGTTCCACTGTGAGGGAAGATGAAAATGGAGAGTAAAGAACGAAGATATAATGAAATCGTATTTGTATTTAGAATTACACGCAAGCACAGAAAAGTGTACAGGGAAGGTTAGGCACTAAAACGTTAACGCTGGTTAACTCTTAGTGGGATTATTGGTGATACGTATTTTCTTGCGTTTGCCCCTTTGTATTTTTCAACCTTTCCTACTGTAACTGTGTATCGTCTAATCAAAGGTCCCTGGGAGAAAAGAGGACAGACGGATTCACTCCCAGGAGGCTTTGTTTGGCTGACCCCGGAGGCAGATTGATGTTAGAATTGAAGGTTAGAGTTGTCGTACTCAGGAGAAAACTCACGTGGGGTATTGTAGCTGCCATCCTTTGCCAAAGAAGAAACTGTACCAGCAACTGCACCCAGGATCTTTCCCATTTAATCATTACAACAGCTCCTCCGGGCAGGGGCTATTACCTCCACTTTTACAGGTGAGGAAGGTAGAGACTGGGAAAAGTAAGTAACTTGTCTAAGAACAGAAGAATAGTTCAGTTAGGATGAGAGTCAAATCCAGTTGTACATGGTCTACTCCGAGCTGCCTTGATTTCAGACTGGAAGAGGTCTCGATAAACCAACCCTGTGCCCCCTGAGCATGTCCCCTTCTCGCCTCCCTGCCGTCCGTGTACAGCTGGCATTAGATTACCTGGCGTTCCAGGTGTCGGTTCTTGAGTGTGTGTGTGTCAGCTGTGGCTCCTCTCCCCTGTCTGTGGCACGCCTCTTCTGAGGGAGTGGTCCTAGGGGAGCAGGGATGTTCATGCATGCGGTGTTACCCCATCATCTCGTGCTTTTAATGGCAGTTGTGTCATTATCCCCGTTTTACAGTGGGAGAAACTGAAACCTGGGAAACTCAAGACATGTATGTTTACGGTTCCAAAGTCAAATCTTGCACCAGGTTTCATCTCCACGAATAAGTAGGAGCATTCTCCATGCCTTCCACTCGCGTTTTCTCCTCCCATCAGCAACAACTTTCAGTTCTCTCAGTGGTTTCTGATATTTACCTGTCTTTCTGAATATACGCTATAGTTTATTTATGAACTATAAATATTAACTGCTTTCTACGTGAGGTTTTAGCATATCAGAACTACTCCTCCCCTAATATAATAAGATCTCTATTTTTGATTAAGTCAGCGATCTGTGTTTATGTTATTATCACTGTGTTAAGTGTGGCTCACTGCCAAGCTTGTGCCTATACTATAATTGCATTTCCTTTCTTGGTCAACTGTTTGATCTCCCTCAAATGAGGGATTGCCTTGCTGCTTTTGTTTGATTAGCAGTTTGCTGTCACCACTTCTTTCTAATCTCTTGGAAAATGGAAACAAAACAAAATGGAAACAAAATGGAAAAATCCTCAGAAGAGTATTTTCCATGGTCACATGTATCTGGTAATCTGTCAGCTCTTTTCTTTTCCTGGAGAATCTCTCTCGAAGCCCTCGCAGCCTCCCTTCCCATCTGCTTCATTGGTCTTCAGATCTTCTGTATATCTGTTGTCCTGACAACAGCTGTCCTCTCTCCTGTGCTGAATCCCTGTGTTTTGGGCTCCAGCTCTTCTTGTTTTTTTTTTTTTCCCCCTCCCTTTGATTTGGTGGAGCACATCCTTTAGTAGCTTTCTTAGAAAAGGACTACAGTGATTTTTTATTTTCTATCCTCACATTTAATTGGTTATCTGAGCACTGAATTAGGTTAAAACGTAATTTCTCCTGAAAATTTTGAAGATACTTGCCATCTAGTTTTTAGCATTACTGTTGAGAAATTCCATTTCGATTCTTGATTCTTTGTATGTAATCTGATTTTCTCTCTAGAAGCTTAATCCAGATATCTTTGGTATCTGAAATGTTACTGTATCTGCTGCCCCTCAGTTTACAGTCTCTCTGATGCAGTTATGGGAAAACCTTTATCATGGGGGTGGAGAAAGAGGGAAACCTGGGGTGTATATAGTCATTACCTAGATTTTTAACTAACCTCCCTGATTTTTTTCTCCATGGTTTGCTGTTGCCACCTGTGGTATATGGCTCTAATGGCTGTGCCTTCTGGGCATCTGATGAATGAAAGACTCTCTTCTTTGGCATCTAGTATTCAGGTACCTCAGCTCTGCTCATTCCTCCATCTGCTTTCTATCTTATAAAAATAGGTTGACTTTGCTTATCTGCTATTTGCTTTTCTCCTATTACTTATCTGTGGATTTCTACCATTTCAAATCTTTCATTTTAGTGGAGTTTGTGAAGGGAGCAGAGATGGCTCATCTACTGTATTTAACTAGACGTTACTGGAAGAGTTTTCTGTGCTATCACTTGGTGAATCATTTTGCAATGCCTTACCTGTTCGTCAGTTTTAGATTTTTAAAGATCAGGTTTGCTCAAAAAGCAGGCCTTGCCCTAAGCTGCTGTTTTTATTTTTGAACCAGCATATAGCTGAGGCCACAGCTGTCACACCCTAGGCTTATTTAATAGCCCCAAGGGACCTCAATGCTGCCTGGAGCAGGAGACCCCAGTACCACGAGCAGCCATAACTTGGGCGTGATAGCCATCTGGCTTCCATCTTCCCACCCATTCGCCTCGACTTTTTATACTCAGGGGAGGTGGCCAGGGTCTAAGGTCATTTAGTGGAAAGATTCCTAGATTTCCCTTTTTTAAATGATTTTATTCCTTTTTAATTGATGAAATAATTCATGACCATATGCTCTTGAAAAAATACAGAGGAAACTGAAATCCTGTAAGACACCCATCCCCCCAAATAAACTCGGTTTCCTGCTATAAGAGCTAACCATTGTTATCAGATTGGAGTATAGATGTTCATACCTTTACTACTCTGCGTGTGCATGTGTGTGTGTTTTAAGAAATGTATACATATTGTTACATTTGACCATTTTTACTCCTCATGGTATGTTTTGAAGATGTTTCTATATTAGTGTATGTAGATTTACATAATTGGACATGGTGTGGTTCTATCATAACTTGTTTAGCCGTCCTTCTATTGTTGAAAAGCTAGCTTGCTTTTAATTTTTTTTTTCTTCTGCAAATGCAGCTAAAGTGAAGATGTCTGTTTGTGCCTCCTTGTATGTATGTGTAAGTGTTCCTTTAGGGCAGATGCCAGAATAGACCGAATAGAGCAGGAGCTGGAGAACTATGAGCCAGATCTGGTCTGTTGCCTGTTTCTCTATGGCCTGCAACTAAAAATGGTGTTTACATTTTAAAATGGTTTTTGTTTAATGGTCCATACTTTCCCCAGTAAATTAAAAGATCACCTGTAATATATAGTAAATATCTATATATGCATGGCTTCATTTGGGGGCTCTAGTCTGTTGCATTGTTCTATGTGATTATTCCTGTCTTAAATACTAATTTCTGTTAACAAGATGGTGTCATCTGCATATCTTAAGTTATTGATATTTCTTCCACCAGCTCTCGCTCCTCCTTTCTCTGAGGCTAGCCCAGATTTTCATATGATGTGTTCTGTGTACAGATTAAACAAATAGGGAGGTAAAATGCACCCCTGTCTGGCACCTTTGCTTATAGGAAACTATTACATTTCTCCATATTCTGTCCCGACAGTGGCTTCCTGTTCACAGTGCAGCCTCTGCTGTATTTTTTGTTTCTAATTTTCACTCGAGGTATTTTTTCTTTTTCATTGATTTTGGGGAGGGGGAGAGAAACATCAATGTAAGAGAGACACATTGATTGGTTGCCTCCTGCACATGCCCCGGCTGGGGCAAGGATCGAACCTGCTACCCAGGTACATGCCCTTGACTGAGAATCAAGCCTGTGACCCTTCGGTGCATGGGCCGATACTCTAACCACTGAGCCACACTGTCCAGGGCCATCACTGTAGGCATTTGATTCTTTCTCAGGAGCATGCATCGCTTAGCTCTCAGTAGCAAACAGAGATTGGAACATTTAACTTCATCGACCAGATATTTTTTCGAAGCTCCGTACTCTAAAAGGAAGGAGGCATTGCTTTCTGAGAGCCTTCGTGTGCTCCTTTGGCTTGGATGTAGGATGGGGTGCAACATTAAGGAAGTCAGGAGATTGTGTCACTTATTTAGGGCAAAGGGAGGCAGGTGTTAGATAACCATGGAGCACACACAGAGCATGCATGGGTCTTGGGTGATGCAGAGGAAGGAAGAAGCTGCCCCATCCTTCAGGAATTGACCACATTGGTAGGAACAGGAGAAAACTGGTAAAACGTGCTTCTCAATGGAAACGACCAAAATGCCTTGAGAAGGAATCAAGGGAAGCAGTGCCCTGGCAGGTTGGTCCAGAGACGGGAGGGGGCCCCGAAATGACTGGAGTTTGAGCCGTCCTGACTGAAGAGCGTCTCTCTGGCCACCCTTCTCTTTCACGAGAGCTAGAAGCGTTTATTTTGTTGTCCTTGGTTTCGTCTTTATGGCTGGCGGGGGATCTCCCCGCTGGCCATTTCCTCGCCCATCCTCTCTTACCCTCTGGTTAGCATTTTTATTAGAAAATGAAAAACTTCAGTGATTATTTGGAAGAACTGTGTCCAGCTGCTCAAACCCACCCAGTTTCTGTTTTTAGCTTCTCCCCCACTTAAAAATAAACAGCATCAAGTCCCACTTGCCAAGCCTTTGTCATCATCCCCAGCAGCCATTTCTCCAGCCCATCTGCTCCCCCAGATGCTCAGCCCGGCCCCTCCTCCCAGCTCGGCCCCACGTGCAGCCCCTCCACGGGCAAGTGCCGGTCCCACGGGGCACAGCAGCCCTCCCACCCCGCGCCATCTGCCTTCCCCGCAGGGCTGTGCCGAGCGTCACTTCTGACCCAGATTCTGCAGACCGCACCCCCGGGCCCAGCTTGTTTGCCCCAGGCAGTCCTGTGATTTCCAGGGACAGGATGTTGACTGGAAAAGATAGAGGAGTTGCCATGGAGATATGAATAAACACACCAGCCCTGGACACCAGCCATGGACACCTCGCAGTAAGAAAGTCAAACTAGTTTGACGGAAGTTAGTTCAGCCCTCAGGTTCACTTTGCTGGGGTCACATGGCTCACCCTCGGAGTCAGCGACTCAGAGGGAGGCTTCAGTCCACCGCTGAACTGTCAGTATGACATCCCCCAGCCCAGCTCTTCCCTCTCGGGTCGGAGGCAGCGCGCGTGCACAGAGGAATCAGAGGTCTGTCTCGGCATTCCTGGATGTTCTGAGGGCCTCGCTGTGTCCAGGCCCAGAGCCCAGTCAGTACCTGCCCTCGGGCCTGGAACAGGGTGCTAGCATTAACGTGGAGAGAAGCTGCCCAACCTGTCATGTAGGTCAGAGTCCAGGCTGCAGGACTGGTCACCCTACACGGGCAGTGATGCGCTCTACCCTGCTGCACCGCCATCCTTCCTCCCTCCTTGGTTTCAGGGTGTGAGGTGAGGGGCTTGGAACTGGGGTACACCTTGTCTGAATATGGCTTGGGGCACAGGGCTCCTCCTCTTTCATATTTGATGCTGAATGGTGGTGGTGTGGGGAGTGACCCAACACTGGGGCCCTCTAAGGAGCCCTTTCCTGCCTCGAGGTGCACTTTCCTGGGCCCCAGGGGTAGAGGACACAGTTTTGTTATTGCTCCTGGTGAGAGAGGAAGGGAAGTTCTGTGCCCCCACAGGCCAAGAGGGAGTCAGCTCTGTAATGAACGTGGAAGAAAACATTTCACCCTCCCTCCAGAGGGCGCTGTTGATGTTTTGGGTAGGACAGTCTCTCACATACATTACAGTATGTTTATCATCCCTGGCCCCTCCCCATCAAATGACATGGTCGCCTCGTGGCAGTTGTGTTGTCCCTGGGACAAGCAAAAATGCCCAGCCAATTTCCAGACATCCCGTGGGGGACAGTGCCTCTTCCCCGCTTTTTGCTTCGAAGATATTGAACTACCACAGTCTCATCTACCTGGGAAGAGACTGACCAGCCCAGAGCTCTTTTTCATCTTGGTCTATTCATGTTCATGAAAATCAAATTCTGTTTACCAATCAGTGCCTTATCTGACCAAGTTGGTGATTCTTAACTTCATACCTGATGGCTCTTAGTTTACAACTCGTCAGCACGAGTTCTCTTACCGAGGGCGTTTTCAAGCATCTAAGCCATGGGTGGGTGACTGACATATAAGGCTTGGCCCCCGCACGTGGACAGCCAGCACCCTAATGCGAAGGACCACAGGAGCAGTGACAGTAACTGCTGGAGGACTGCAGAGGAGAGCGGGAAAGGAACCCAGAGTTTAAAGTGGGAACTTTGACCCGCTGGCCCTAGAGATTCAGAAAGTCATATTTGTTGACGGAGCTGGCTGGGCCACGGGAATGTTTCCTTCTGGCCTGGCCCATATGGCGTTTTCCCTCCCAGGGCTCCTAAGTCTGGAACTTCCCTCTAGAGTCCAGAGCATCGATTTCCAGCCTTGGCACACTAGTGTGCCTTGAGAATTTTTAAAACATGCAGTACCTAACGATTGAGTCAGGGGCACTGCCCTCTTTTCCCCTAGATTGTCAAATAAAAAAATGACAACAGCCAACACAACCATAGCCATCCGGTGTGAATGTCCTGTCTTGAACCATAAATATGTAGGTCGTATAATAGAGTTGTATCTTATTGGTCACGTCGCATAATAAGGTTGCGTTTGATTGGTTAATTCTTGGTACCAGGAAGCCTTATCTACACGTGTAGGCAATTGATTTTTCAAAAAGTCACTTTGGCCGTGGCTGGTGTGGCTCAGCGGTTAGAGCGTCGGCCTGCAGACCAGAGAGTCCCGGGTTCGGTTCCCGCTAAGGGCCTGGTTGGGGTGGTGTGGGTGGCGACCACTCGATGCGTCTCTCTCGCATCGATGTTTCGCTCTCTCTTCCCCCCTCCTGCTCTATCTGAAGATAAATGCAAAAGGGTCCTCGGGTGAGGATAAAAAAAAAAAAAAAGTCACTTTGGAATAATAACAAGGGTAAGTAATTACTATTATTATTATTTTTGTAAATCAATGAAAATTATACCTATTTTTTTTGTCACATCAGCAAAAATATATAATATCTTTTTGGGTGTGCCCCAGAACTTTGGTAATTAGATCGTGTGTGCCAGGAGATGAGGAAGGTTGAACGTCGCTGCTCTAGAGTTTTTGTGAACCAAGGGCTGAGGCCAGATGGTTCCCACGTCAGAGAGAAAGAAATTCCGAACGCCAAAACTGTGCCCTTGTGCAGCGTGTCCAGGGAATCAGAAGAGAGAGATGGTTGCAGCTGAGACTTACAGTCCCCTTTGCTGTTGATTTGTACCCTCCTGTGGGCTCTCCGGACAGGCCCTCTCCTGCCTCCCTCTCGGCCCACGGTTCTGCTCTTCCACTGACCCGCCTGAAGGGGGCAGCGCTCTGTCAGGGGGCTGCTCATTGGCACGGCTGATGTAGTCCATTCAGAGGATCGGGCTATTAGTTAAAATTAGGTTTTTTGATTTTCTTTTTCATCTGTTTTGTCTCCCACCCACTGCCCCTGGGGAATAAGCAAGAGTTGCCCATGAGCACCTTGATTTCGCCTTCAAGTCTTTCTAGCTTAGGGATTCCAACAGCCTGTGCCTTTAAAAAAAAATGCGTGTTTATTGATTTTTTTAGAGAGAGAGGAAGGGGGAGAGAGATAGAAACATCGATGTGAGA
Organism: Tadarida brasiliensis; assembly: GCA_030848825.1. NCBI lineage: Eukaryota > Metazoa > Chordata > Mammalia > Chiroptera > Molossidae > Tadarida > Tadarida brasiliensis. The sequence continues at coordinate 35,165,101 of CM061275.1, forward strand.
AACATTGATTGGCTGCCTCCTGCACGCCCCCTACTGGGGGTCGAACCAGAAACCTAGGCATGTGCCCTGACCAGGAATCAAACCGGGACCTCTCAGTCCATGGGACGTCGCTCAATCCACTGAGCCACACCGGCCGGGCGACAGCCTGTGCCTGTAACATTCTTGCTTATTTTTTTAGAAATTAACTCTCTCTAGAATTGAATTGTGGTCAGTCGTTTCAGAGTTTAGATGTCCTCCCTCCTGTTTCTGAGACTAGAGGCTCCTTCAGATTTGCTATTATTTTTAACTTGTTTTTCCCTAAGCAGAAATAGGAATTTATTGACTCACGTAGTTGAGAGAGACAGTGGGGTGAGCCAGAGAATTAAGGGAAGATCCGTAGGAACCAGGGCCTGGGGTGCTGGACAGGAGCCTGTGCCCCAGCACGCTCTCCCTGCCTCCTCCCTCGCTCCGCCCTCGCCCCTCAGCTCTGCCTCCTACCAGAAGCTGCCCTTGCCCTGTGCCCTGCACCAGGTAGCCTTGCCCCGCAGCCCTGCTTAGCAACCCAATGCAAAGAGCGTTTCTCTCTCTCGGTATCTCTCTATTGATTATTTAATCATTGTAATCATTTCCCATAAAAGGAGAACCACTTTGAGCTTAACCAAGCTGTGCCCGCTCTCTGTAATTGACATTAATAAGGGAAAGATCGCATAGGGCCTTGACTTCCCTACACAAGATGTAAGTTTCGGGGAAACGAATGGGTTAGACCAGAAGCAGCGGAGTATCTGACTCACGGGGTCCCTTAGAAAGCAGATGTGTTATAATGTCCCTCTACCTGGAGACAATTATTTGGACACGTTTATGCCAATTAAGACAATTCCTATTTTCTTGATGTATTATTCTGGATTTTCCCCGCCGTCTCCCTACTTCCTCTCATCCTGCCTGTCCAGTTATTGCTGAGTCCGTAATACCCAGAAAATACCTTCCTCTGCTTCCAAATGCAGAAACTAGCAGACCAGGCCCGCTTTGTCCCCATTTCTCTGTCATTACGAGTTTTCATCCTGTGCAGTCCTCTCTCACTGGTCTGGTTTGACCGCATGGCCTGCACGTGCTCGTGGCCCCCTAGAGCGGGGAGGAGACTAGAGGTCACCTGTCTGGTGGCCTCTCACCGGGGACATATCAGCATCACTGAAGAGCTTTCCAGAACAACATGTCTGTGCAGAGCTCAGTCAGTGCCCACTGCACAGCTTATGCACGAGAGGGACACGCTCTCACATATGTGGCAGGAAAGCCACGCTCCCAGGTGACACGGGAGGAGTGGGTGGGGAGGTACACGGTAGCAGCTGTGTCTGAGTTTACGGAACAGGTGCTGGGACTGGCGGGAGAGAAAAGGGGAGGTGTCAGGAATTCATTTCTCTAGATTTTCAGAGGACCCTGACCGAGGCTTATACAAGAGCCACAGGTGATCCACAGCAGGGTCCCCAGGAGTGAGGAAGCCTCCTGCTGGAGCGTTGCCCCCAGGCTTAGTCCTCTTTTGTCTGCTGTGCATCTGGCTAATTCTGAATCGAAGCTGTACCTGGAGCACAGCTGAAATCGGGATGCAGGCCAGCAGCCCAGAGATGTGCAGTTCTCAGGAGCGTATTCCGGACCGGGCTCCAGACCCTTTGCTTCCTCTCTTTTCTCTGTCTTTGGATTAGGCTGAGGTATTTGTCAGAAACCCTGGGGCCCCGTGTGTCCGGCTGTTGCACTGTGCCCGGTTCTCATTCTAAACACATGGTCCCAGGGGACAGTCCCTGCGACGTGCTCACGGGCTCACACACTCAGACACAGCACTGTGACCTCACACGAGAGGGCCACCAGAACGGTCACTGCTGAAAAACAAAGGCTTCGTGGACTTCATGTAATCCCCAAGAAGATATTAAAAGGGGAGCAAAAAGTGCAGCGAAGACCTCGGCCGGATGAGCAGCATCCTTTACCGGCAGCGAGGGAAAGCGTCTCTCCAGGTCCCATGCCTTTCAGGCGCTGCGATGAGCTACCCTTTTCTGACGCTGCTGCCAGCTCACCCGTGGTGGGACGTGTACCCTGAGCTCTGGTTCCAGGATCCGCGTCGGCTTGTACTGATCTCCTGCGCCCTCTTAATGGGGTTCCTCCTAGTGGTGGGTCAGGTGATGGGGTGACTTCCCAGGGTCAGGTAAACTGGCCCAGGAGAGCGCCCTCGTCTTGACCTCCTTACACGGAGGCGTGCTGGTTGCCATGGAGAACAGTTCAGGCCGTTCTTGTACCTGTGGGTTTACGTGCAGGAGATGTGGAGACATTCCAGCTAGACCTCAACCGGCTTTGGAACTTGCGCTGCACGCGTCCGGGGGAAGCCCGTCCGGGTCGGGGGGAGTAGCAACGAGGGGCACGGTGCTGCTTTCCGTAGTCCGGAACGAGCAGGCTGCAGGAAGAGAAGTCCTGAGACCTGTTTAAGTAACAACTTTAACGTAAACAACAGTTCAGGCTCTGGCGCGGCGTCGGAGGAAGGCTGGCTGACGTCTCCGTCTTGCTTTTGCGCCCTTGCGATGAGGTGCTCTCGCCTGTCCCCGCAGGTCCAGCTCCTCTCCCCACGGGCTCGCCGCCGAGTGCACGCCGCCCTGGCCTCGTGTTCCACCTCCATGCTGATCCTGTCCAACCTGGTGTTTCTTGGGGGCAACCAAGTTGGGAAAATCTACTGGAATAGGATCTTCGTGCAAGGTGAGTTGCTGGACAGTGCTGTTTTCAGTCCATTTCTTGTTTTTCACACAAGCACTTGGTATCTTGGATGCGGGCGGGCATTCATTGTTCTACTCATGGTACGTGACCTACAAAGATACCAGCCAGGAATAATCCCCTGTGGTCTGATAAACCTCTTACCTACCACATGTGACGTTTCCCCTCAAAACGTACTGTCCCAGTGCTCCCACTCTGCTCGGTTACCCCCCCCCCCCACCAACTTTTTCATTTTTTTCTAATGTTACTGACTGTGTGTAGATCCCAGCCTTCAGTATCCTGCAGAGTCTAACCTGTTCCGGTCACCACTCTGAAAGTCCCGCCAGGAGTATGTCCTGGAAGCCCCGCCGTGCTCTCCTGCAGCCGTGGGTGTGGCCCCAGGGTTCGCCACAGCACAGCAGTTGGTTGGGGGCGTTTTTGTCCGAACACTAGAATGCCCGCGCTGCCAGCCACCCGCATGGTTCAGGTGCATGAAGGGGCTCATCTCCACGTCCACAGCAAAGCCACACCTGCAGCAGGTGAAATGCTAGTTTGTGGGAATTATTGCGAAGACATCGCACTCACCATCGAGCGTTGTGTATTTAAGGTCACTGCTTCCCTGGGGCTGGAGCTAAGCGTGGTGTCGCGTCCTGAAGAGAACTGGGAGGAAGGGAAGTGCTCACAGTGCACGTCACTCTAGCCGGTTCCCTGCGTCCTGTTTGCCTGGCCAGTGCCAGGGCTTCGTGCCTTTGGCTGGGGAAGCTTTGCCCAGCGGGGATGACGTGACTGCAGGGCGAGGCTGTCACCTCCACACGGTGGCAGGCTTGGCTGTGCCAGGCTCACGGAGGCCAAGAGAGAGCCCTGCTCGGCTGTCCTCTCCTCACTGCAACACCCCTCTTTAATCTTGCTTTCCGAGGAATGCCTTAGCCTACAGTTCCTGAAAAGACCGTGTACTTTTTAAATGGAGGCTGTCCTTTAATCAAGATGGGCGATAAAGGGGTACAGAGGGTCTAAAGATAAGAAAATGCTCCTAGAGGGGGTGACAATGTCTTACTTATCTTGCCTCCCACCAACCACAGTACCTAGCACAATGCTGACTTGTGGTTTTCTGGTCCCATGAGCAAGAAGGCTCTGGTTTTTGTGTCAGTAAATCAAACATATTGAGTGTTTGCAAGGCACTGAGAATACAGGGATGGAAGAACAAGCACACACAAATGGGGGAGCGAAACTTACAAACAGAAATGTGTCAATAGCTTCAGGTAGTTGCTTGCCAGACGCATGAGTGAGCTGCCAGAGGTCACAGGACGGAGCTGGACTGCCCAGAAGAGGTGGCATTTGCATGGGGGTTTTAAGCACAGTAAGTAGGAACCTGTCCGTTGGAGAAGGCAGGTGTAGGGGGTATTGAGCACTCGCGGCTCTATCATATCATTCCAAACGCTTAGTAGTTTGTCCCTGTAGAAGCTTGTTCTTCTCACAGTACAAGGCTTTGCAGTGGCTTTTTCTAAGCAGTGACTCCAGGACCTAGAAGCTTTCTGCTTTGCTTCTCCACCACCTTGTCCTGGTGCCACAGAGGGGAAGAGACGAGAGGCTGGTGCACAGGTACTAAATACCCCCGCCGGGGGTGACACGTGACCTCTCCGCTCACACTCTGCTGGCCAGAACCAGTCACCTGACCAACCTCAGTGCAAGGTGGGGAGCTGGGGGAAAGAGCACAGTGTTTGAAGACTGGGGCACCGTGAGAAGGTACACCACGGGACAACCAGCTGGAGGTGCCCAAGAGGCAGTTGGAAAGGTAAGTCAGAGTGGAGAGGAGGGCAGGACGTTGAAGGCATAAAGGTGGTAGGCAGGACCACACGCGTGGACGCAACTAGTCAGGGAGCATGCAGAGAGAGAAGAGAGCAGGTGGGAGGTGGGGCCTGGGGATGCGGGCATTTAAAGGGGCAGAGAGAAAGCAGCTGTGTAATGTTCCTGCTGCTCCCCAAAGCCAGAAAGACTGACGTGTGATTGGCCCTGCACCCTGCGGACGTCACATCAGTTCCCCGGGGGCCGGGCTCTGAAAGCTCTGGCCCCCTGCCGCAGTGGGGGTCCCACCATGGTCCACGACTGGGCGTATGTCGTGTCCTCCCTGGAGCAGGTGCCGGAGTCCCAGGACCGATTCTCCAAATATACAGGGCTCTACGGAACTAGCTCTCTCTGGTTCCGAGGCCAGGGAAGCTCAGCTTAGAAGGCATTCTCTGTGTGGAGATTTTCAGATCAGCCTGGGCCTGTCTCAGCTGCTCTGTCCCCTGGCCTGAGTCAGGGGCTGTCCACTGGGGTTCGGGCGTGGCCCCACTTGTCTGGCCTGTGTCTCTGTCCCCGAGTGATCGAGTTCCTCTCTCTCCTGGGGAACGTAAAGCAGGTGCTGCCAAGTCCCCCGCCCTTGAGAACGCTGGGTTTTTTAATTCAGAACTAGAAGATTAGTATGAATATTCATGTTTTGATACAAAAATGTAGTAATGAGTCCATTGGATGCTTCCTCAGACTCTGCTGGGGTGTCATATTAGCTTTCTAAAGTTAAAAATAAATAAATCTGAGTCCTGAAACTCCTCTGGCCCCCGAGGTTTCGGATAAGGGACGGCTGAGCTGAACGTGTCGCTGCTGAGGCGTGAGCAGGAGTCCGCCACGCTGGTGTCCGGTCGTCCCTCGGCCCCACGACCAGGATCTGCCGCTCTAAGACCCGTCTCCACACCTGAGGAAAACGTGGTGAAGGAGGGAGGGGGCCTGTCTGTGGGGGATGGAGTCCGTCTCGCTACGTTTAAGCTCAGAGCTGGGTTTCCAGGCTCAGTGGGAGGGTGACCCCTCCTTGGGGTAACCACCATTGTCCCTCTGAGCCCTGCTGGGCTGGGCCTGCGGCAGTGACAGGGAGGAGCTGGTAGCACTGTGTCCTCTCCCAGAGATCACCTCAGTGGGTCCTGGAGGAGCGGGAAGGAGACAGACAGGTGTCTGGGGGACAGGGCTCAACGAGGAGGTAGGGAATACGCCTCACGATTCTCAGGGAGCCTTTTCCCAGCATCACGGATGTCCCTAGAAGTGTCCCATGATGACCCAGAGTTGTCTTAAGGTCAGTATCTCTCTTGCCTCCAGTTTACTGAATTTAGACATGGACTTGTTTGCTTTAAGCTGGAAGCTTATTTTAGTAGCTTACGTAAAGATCTCTCCTGGTCTCAGTGGGGCTGGTGAGGCTGTGAAACCGAAGCCTTCCCGAACAGTGGGCCGTGCCGGCCAGGGGTGGACCGCTGGCCTCTGGTCCGCGCCACACGCAAACCGTGCTTCTTGAGTGTTATCTCTGCTGCAGAGCTTGGAGATGCAATGTTCAGTTAATGCAGTTGAGAAAAAACAATGTTTTTGCCTTAAAAAAAAACCCCAAACTTTTATGATTGAAGTTCGCTTCAAGTAGCTTGAGGAATGTGAATGTTTAAGTGCGTGTACGTGTGCGTGTGCGTGTGCGTGTGCGTGTGTGTGTGTGTGCATGTGTGTGTGTGTGTAGAAGGAACTGAGCTGGGTCCAGGGATCCGAGGAGCACGGGGTGGCTGGGGACTAGCTCCCAGCCTGCTGTGTCATGCTCTGCAGAGGAAGTGCAAGTTGCTTCTGACATAACTCCGGCTCTCGAAAGCACTTGGTGATGGAGGGAGCTGTCTCCTGTCTGCCTTAAGTCCTTGACATTGAAGTATAAGTTGATTTTGGGACAAGCAGCTGATGACTGCTTTGTAACTAAAAAATATCGATGTGTTATAGCTCCAAATCTGCAGGACCAGGCTCCATAAACCACCTGTGTCTTAGCCTCCTGGCAGTGCTCTGGGGCCCCGGGACATCGGGAGACAGGCCGACGCTGGGGATGGGTGCATGTTGGACAGGTACCCGGTCTTGAGGGGGCTGAGAGCTTCATGTTTGTCTGGGTGCAGAGTGGTGTTCCTTCTAAAAGTCCATTTACTTCTGTCAGCAGAAGGCCTGGGCTTTGTCATCATTTCCCAGGAGGCAGGACACTGGGTTCTGCATCGAGTGCAGTGAGGGGAGCTTGGGAGGTAGGTGGATCCATGAAACATTCTCCAGCCTGCCTTCTCCACACACACACACACACACACACACACACACACACACACACACACACGGTTTCCCTCCTGTTGCCTGATCTAATTTGGCAAACTCCGTCTCAACACTTAGCTCCTGAAGTGGCCCCATGTCAAGGCAAGAAGACTTGGGTCCTTGCCCCTCCAGGTCACAGTGCAAGAGGAACTCGTGATTTTCTTACGCAGGTCAGAGCCTTTACACTCCCCTACTGGCCTGTGATTTCTGGCTGAGAAGGGAGGAAGTATTTTCTCCCTGATCACTGGCTTGTCCAGGCAGTTTATTCAGCTCTTGACTCAAATGGCTCTGGACAGGCGTTTCGTGTGAAGCTGAGCGGGGCAGCCGCGCTGAGGTTCTGGAAGGCCGTGCTTGAATGGAAACTCATCCCCTCGCATCTTGCTGAATTCTTGGGACCAACATTTCATTTTGATGAGAGGAGACAGAGGGCAGATGTCGGCGTCTCGGGGGGCCTTCCTTTGTGATGACGTTGTCTCACCGTCTCCACCAGCTCTTACCTTACGTGGCGTTCCCACGGCTCCAGTGGATTCTGCCGCCGCCACCCTGGATCCGCGGCGAGTTCTAGAACAGTTCCAAGGGCAGGGGCTTCCCACTCACCGTGCTGTGGTGGTGAAGTTGAGGCAGCGACAGAATAAGCGGTTTATCCATGGGGACGCACTGGTCCATTGATGGCCATTCTTGGAATCTGCACTTCAAGGTTGTCTGAAGCCTTGGTGTCTTCTTGACTCTGTGCCAGGTGCTCACCCAGATGTCTTGGGCATCAGTTTTCCCAAGAGAATGTCAGGCAAGTCCCCAGGCCTGGGATGTGAGGAGTAGTGAGTGGGAGTTCTCGTGCGCCCGAGGTTTTGTGACCACTGAGAGTTTCTGAAGGATCGAGGAGGGGGTTTGAATCAGTGCACTCACGCCCTTCTGGTGAGGTGGAGTGAAACTCTCCTGTTAGCTAGCAGCTTTCGTGAAGTCACCTCAAAAAGAGTTTCATGGAATATGGGAGCATTTAAAGGGTCTTTAAATAGAGTATCAAGTAAAGACTGGTATAGCTTAGACATAGTTAACCAAGTAAAATAACTTCGATCTTTACTAATATATTAGCATATGATATTTGAAGTCTCTGCCTCTCATTGGCCCCTCATCTACCTGCCTCCAATTATATATACGCATTGCGGTATTCAAAAGTATCCCCGAATCATTATGTTGTACACCTTAAACTAATACAATGTTACATATCTATTATATCTCAATAAAACTGGGGGGAAAGTATATTGCAAACATGGTGATAGAAATTAAAATCAAACCAAAATAATTTTACAGATTTAAGTAAGTGCCCTTCACTCTAACTGAAGTATCTAGGCAGCAAAGCTCCTCAGTACGTATAAGGATTCGGTACTCAAAAGGGTACCTGCAGAGGGATTCCCAGTCTGTAGCACACCAGGAAGTCACTTGGGATTGTCATACATCTGTGGTTTCTGAAACGAGCACACATCCTGGAATCTGTATTAATAATTTAGGTGACTGCTCATTGCAGCTCTTACTATAGTTTCTACCAAATGGGTGCAGAAATAGCTCAACACCAGCCGTGCCCGTGCATGCCAGCCGCGTGTTCAAGGGGAGTGCCCGGCAGTCCGAAATGTGTGTCATGTGCCCCTCTTACCAGACCGTCTCCTCGAAGCACGACTGAACATTTTTTAAAAGTGTTGAAAGTTAAGAATATTTAATATGGAATTTAGTAACGTTTTTGTAAAGGGAAAATCTCACGAGAGTCGTCACTGAGTGGCTCAGTGCTTAGAGCACCAACAGGGTCACGAGTTTGGTTCCCAGTCGAGGACACGTACCTGGGTTGCAGGTTCCATCCCCGACCCTGGTGCGGGCACGTGGGGGAGGCAACTGATCAATGTGTCTCTCTCACATCTGTCTCCCTCTCTCCCCTTACCTCCCTCCCACTCTCTGTAAAAATCAATGGGAAGACAGCCTTGGGTGAGGATTAACAACAACAGAAAAGGGTGGTCCCTGTCAGACGTCTGGGCTGCGGGGGCAGATTCCTCTGTGCACAGAGCCCTCGTCGCGTTGCTTCCCGCTTACTCGTGCACTGGCACTGACCGCTCGCTTTACGTTGCCACGTGTATTCCTTTCCTGTGGCCGCCGCAACGAATTGTGACACATCCGATGGCTTGAAAACAGCACACATTTGTCTCTTACTGTTCTGGAGGCCCGAAGTCTGAAATCCAGTCACTACAGGACTCGAGCTAAACTCAAGGCATTGGCAAGCCTGGTTCCTTCTGGAGGCCCTAGGGGAGGATCTGTTTCCTTGCCTCTTCCAGCTTCCAGAAGCCAGCTACACCCCTTGGCTCGTGGCTCACCTCCTTCCTCCTACAGCCAGCAGCTGAGCATCTTCCAGTCTCTTCCTCTCTGTATCCTCTGCTCCTGTCATCACTTCACCTGCTCTCTGACTCCTCCTGCGTCTCTCCTCTGAGGACCCTTGTGACTACATCAGGTACAGCAGGATAATCTCCCCATCCCAAGATCCTTGCAAAGTCCCTTTTGCCGGGTAAGCGAACGTGCACGAGTTCCAGGGATTAGGGTGTGGTCATCCTTGGAGGAGCCATTGAGCCGATCACAGCTCAGTAAAGTAACAATTGCTGTTTCACAGAACTTTCCTTCTGTGGCATCACTTGAATAGCTACTTTCTCAGGAGATTTGATTATAAAATAGCAATTTGGATATCCACTAGTCTTATTAAAATGAGAATCTACCTGTAAAAAGAAATAATATTTGAATTTCACAAAAGAAACGTGGGATCTGTTATCTGGAGGGTAGGGAGTAGTATAGGGGAAGGCTGCGGTGTTCCCCGCTCAGCAGGTATTCCGCATTCTTTGGGAACAAACCTCTCCTGCCCCACTCTGGATCTGTGTCATTCTGGTGGGACACACCTGACCTCTAAGGTATAGGGTCAACATGTATGGCCTATCTGCTCGTGCGACGCAATTCCAGAGTTTTGTTGGAACTGGCAGGAAGGAGAAGTTCTTTTTCCTTTGCTGTTGCAGAGGTATCGGAATATTGGGCTGGAGCTGCTGGCAGCCCTCATGCCACCAGCGTGGAGAGCCAAGTAGAGAGGGACGCCAGCTCCCAGGAAAGCAGAGCTGCATGTCAGACACTATCTTTGTGACAATATTTTGAGACAGCCCACTGCCATATATTATAAGCTCCTAGAATCTGTGTACGTTTTTGTTACAAGAGTTTTTTTCTTTCTTTCTTTCTCAATTTATATTGGGAGACAATTCTCCAGGGTGCTCTTGTGTTTCTGTATGTCTTTCGAGCAGAGACTCTCATTGCCTTTGTTCCACCCTATCTTTCCAAGAATATTTGTACAGAAAATATCTCTTGCTGGAGGCAAAGGTCAGGCAGGTTTGCTGCCCATTATAACATATTTGTATCCCCCTGGGGTTTATCTCCTGCAGTGTAACCTACTGCATGTGCAGGGATCATTTGGCCCTTTTCACATTGCATTGTGGGATTTGGGGCTCAGGAAAGTGGCACAAATGCTCCGGCTACTCTTATTGCTGTGGGTAAGAAAGTCCTGTGTCTCTGACCCAAGAGTCTCGTGTCTTCTTCCAGCATCCATGAAAGTGACAGGCTAATTTGTTGCTTCCAAGTAGGGTAAAATGCCAGAGCCTTCACTTATTGACAGTCAATTTGGTTGGGTTTCTGTCACTTGTAACCGAAAGTGTTCTGTCTAATATAAGTGGGGTATATACCACTGTGGCAGGTTCTTAAGGGAAAGATATTTGGGGAGATTCTTTAGTACTGGATAATTTTTTTTTGGGGGGGTCTAAGTTTGTTTTGCTTTTGTGCCTCAAATAAAGTAACTTTGACAAATTATGTACCCTGTTATGCTTTTTAAAGTAGGCATCAAAATTCATCTATTTGAAATTTAAATAATAATAAAATATCTAATTTTTGCCAAATTATAGATATTGGCATTTAAAAATAAAACTGGCACCTTTTTTAAAAAATTTATTTTTTCTTTATTGATTTTTAGAGAGAGAGGAAGGGAGAGGGAGAGAGAGAGAAACATCAATGAGAGAGAACATCGACTGGCCGCCTCCTGCATGCCCCCCACTGGGGATCGGGCCTACAACCTGGGCATGTGCCCTGACCTGACCGAGAATCGAACCTGTGACCTCTTGGTGCATGGGTCAATGCTCAACCACTGAGCCACACTGGCTGGGCTAAAATTGACACCTTTAAATAATATAAATTATAAATAACTTAGTGATTTGACATACCTACACCATTATCCTTTCAAAAATACATGTGAGCAAGATCATCTTTCGTAGTAGTATTTCCTTGATCGCACATTTCTGTTTCATTGGCCAGTCTTGTCTAAAAGTTTTTCCCTTATCAGCTATCATACTTCATTGCAGCATCGTTGGGTTTTGTTTGTTTGTTTTTCTATCACTATAAGGCTAGAAATGTAAACAGTTTTCCTCCTGGATTGAGTTATCATTACTGTTATTAGTAGAGTAGAACTCAAAATAACACAAAGATGACACCATTTGATATCTGATTATTAACACACAAAGTAACATTTTATTGGGAATACATTTCTCTTGAGATGAATGGATTGGGAATTTATGGTTATTTGATTAAAGGATTATCTAATTGTCCCTTTATTTTGTCTCCTGGCTGCTTTAAAGCTTTTTATTGAAATATTTTTTTTTTTTTGGTACGTGCCCCTAGCGGGAACTGAACCCGGGACTCTCTGGTCCACAGGCCGACGCTCCAACTGCTGAGCCAAACCGGCCAGGGCTTTTTATTGAAATATAATATAGCCTAGAAAAGTACATCTATCTTATGAATTTTCTTTTAGTGAACACACATGTATACCCAGCGCCTGGAGGCCCCTTCTCATGACCCCTACCACTTACACCTGCCCTTAAGAGTTACCACTACTCTGACTTCTAAATGCATGGCTTTTTGTGGGGAGCTTTTTTTTTTTTTTTTTTATAATACATATAAATAGAATAACATGGTATGCATTCTTTTGTGGCCAGTATCTTTCACTCAGTATCATGTTGAGAGATTTATCCATATATTATTATGGTTATAGATTTTTCCTGTTTATTGCTGTAAAGTATTCCATTGTGTGAACATGCCACGATTTATTTCTCCATCCTACTGTTGGTGATCATGACAGCTCTTAGCTCCCAGGAGCAGTCAGATACATGTCCCGTGGTGAAGATTCCCATGCACTTCTGTTGGGTATATTCCTGGGAGGGACTGCTGCACCACAGGGCATAGGCATATTCAGCTTTTGTAGACACGGTCAAGGAGTTACTCAGGTGTTATATCAATTTCCTTGAGGGTTTTACATCCTGAGGTAAGATAAGGAGGGTGCAGAGGCTTGACTTTCCTTTATAAAGTAAGATAAAGGATGTTTTATGAGAAGAGGAGGGGAAAGAAGAACTTAACCTTAGATAAGGTTAAGAGAAGGATCTGTATGTATATATGGAAGTTGAGGACCTGGACATCAACTCTTCTAACGATATCTGTGTTGTTCACGTACTTCAGAAAGTCCTGTTCTAATCCTCGTGGTATACATAACCCACTTGAAGACCCCTGCTCTGCAGGGGAAAGTAGCTCACTCTGTCCTTGATGTCCCACCTCATTTCTTTATTCTAGCCCAAAAGAAAAGAAACGTTGACCTGAACTGGGCAGTGGTTGGGGTTAGCATGTATCAGCTAGCCACTGCTGTGTAACAAACTACTCCAAACTCAATGGCTTAAAAGAACAAGCACTATTTAGCTAGTAAGCAGTGAGACCAGGTAATATCACAAGTTTTTTACTCCAAATCCCATATCCCAAATCCCACTCTCTGCTCTGTGAGGCCTAAATCATGACAAGCAATCCGTTTTCACCACAAAACATTTCTGGTGTCACTGTCGGAGACAAAGTCTAAGGCACCTGATTTATCGTTCTGTTTCTGGTACTTACCGGTTGGGGTTGGGGTGGTGACAGGAATCAGACATTCCAGGTCCTGGGGCTGACAGGCCAGCCCGCGGCTGCTGGCTGGATTGCTCACTGGCTAGTCTGTACCCCTACAGTTACTTTTATTCTGAGCTTACTCAGTTGTGAAGGACTCCTGCTCACCAGGCAAATCAACACCCAGGGCGTTGATTTCCTGCCTTTAGGCTTACTCAGACATTGCATTAGCTTGCTCATACGCCTTGTGTCTTACTCAGACCCAGAAAGCAGTGGAAGCTGGTCATTTTGTTTGGGCGTGCTAGCTGAATTACCAGAGAAACAGAATGGTCTCAGATGGCTGTTGGGATAGCTGAAGGCCTATGATTACAATGTAGCGCGTTGCTAAGTGCTAGAAACAACCCCGCAGCTAGGCGGTTGTAGTTCTTTGGGTTTTTTTTTTTGTTTTTTTTTTAAGATTTAAACTGTCTTTACTAAATTTGAAGAGAAGTATTAGTATCACCTGTACAGAATGTCTCTTGCTTTAACTTTTGAATTGAGGGAAAAGTAAAATTGCAAGTGATAAAAATGATGAAAATTCAGGGGAATACAAAGGTATAAAGAAGTAGACCTCTGTGTTTACAAAAGTTGGCCACATATTTGAAAACTATAATTTATAGATCAGTTGTACTCTTAATTTAGTGCTTTTTAAAATGAGAGAAATCAGCCCTGGCTGGGTTGGCTCAACGGTTAGAGCGTCAGCCCGCGGACCAGAGAGACCCAGGTTCGGTTCCCGCTAAGGGCACGTACCTTGGTTGCAGTTTGTCCCCGGCCCAGGTTGGGGTCGTGTGGGTGGCAGCCACTCGATGTGCCTCTCTCATGTTGATGTTTCTCTTTCTCTCTTCCAACCTCTCTCCCTCCCACTCTATCTGAAGATAAATGCAAAAGTCTCCTTGGGTGAGGATAAAAAATAATAAGTAAAATGACAGAAATCATTTTAAGAGGCAAATACCTCATAGATCTAGTGGTTAAAATAAATACTGTTTTATAGACACACCTCTGTGCACATAAAACGAGCTGATTTCACCACCTTCGTCCTGTGAAATCACTGAGTTATTGATAGCTAATGTTGGCTTCAAGAAAAAAAATTAAAACAAGCAAAAAGCTACATTTTTTGGGGGGGGGGTGTTTTTTACTGAATATACCTCTAATAGAGTTCCCTCCACTGGAACCAGAGCTTCTTAATGGACCTATACTTTTCTATTCAGCGAGTGTTACTAACACCAGACGAAAGACTCTTCAGAGAAAGTTGGCTTTGGTAAAGATCAGAGAGTGGAATCCAGGGGAACTGTTGCTTGCCTCAGGAATTTTATCCAGCACCAGGTCACTTCTCTGGAGGCCATCGAGCATTTCAGTGGATATTAAGTGGATATAATTAAGGCCATCGAGCATTTCAGTGGATATTCAGTAAATTAAATTGAAAACCACCGAGAAAAGCTTTTCATTGTCTCGAGATAAAGGCTGAGAGAAACGGGTCGTGTTTGCTGAGCACCTGTTTAGCACCAGACGGGATTGTTCGGGGTCAGAGCTTTGTGTGGACAAGCGCTGGAGCCTCATCCAGACCATTTTCTCTGCACTGACGGGATTCTTTCAACCTGCCAGCTGCCGCCCTGTTCGCCTTACCTGTTGCCGTGGAGTATTCTTTGCAAGGAGAGCCTCCTAAGAGTATGGCAAAGGGGGTGTTATGGATTTATTGTGTCCCCCCCCAAATACATTGATGACCTAACCCCGCTATCTCAAAATGTGACATTATTTGGAAATAGGGTCTTTATATAGAGGGAATCAAGTTAAAATGAGGCCACTGGAGTGTGCCCTAATCGAATGACTGCTGTCCTATAAAAAAGAGGAAATCTAGACACACGGACACATGTGCACAGAGGGAAGATGTGAGGCCACAGGGAGAAGGTGACAGAAGCTGGAATGATGCCGCCATGGAGGGCCTGGGGCCACCAGAAGCAGGTGGTGGCAAGGAAGGAACCTGCCGTAGAGGCTTCAGAGGGGGCACGGCCCTGCCGAGACCTTGACTCCCGCTTTCCAGCCCTCAGAACCGGGGCTTCCCACTGTAAGAAACAGGGTTCAGGCAGGAGTCCAGTGCAGCCCCTTTCAAGGCCTGAAGTCCACACTGAGCTGGACTTTGCCGTCTGGGCCTGGGCCACAGCACAGGCACCCCAACAGTGTGAAGTGAGGGTGGGACAGTCACATGCCTGCCACGACAATGTCACAGGGTGAATGGAGTCATCGGAGCAGGGTGTTCTGAGCCAGAGGCCGGTGAGGGCCCTGTGACGATGACGAACCTTCCCGTTGCTGGCGAGCCTCGTCCTTCTTGGGTGATCCAGTCTGGTTCAAAGTGTGGTGATGTAGTCAGTGTAGATGGGTGAGCAGGAGCAAGGACCACACTGACCGTCCAGGGACACACTAATTAGCAGGTTTTAAAACAAAGCTCAGCTTCCAGCTACCACCTGCCTTAACATTCATCTTCTCCTCGTGTGTCCTCCAACCCATGACGTCGATGATACAGAACGCAGCAGACAGTAGCCAGTCTGGAAGTGTATGTCACCCTGTCAGGCTGGCAGATGGAGGCTTCCTGAGATGCCAGGAGCTGCCCAGCATCCAGCCAGCCCGGGGCTCGAAGCCCGCCCCCTGGTGCCCGGGAGCAGCCGGCCGACGTGCCTCTCTGCTCCCCTGGCTCTCCTCTGGGGATTGTTCCACTCCAGCTGCTGCCAGCTCGTGCCCAGAGAAGAAGGCCACTGCTAATTTTAGCCCCATGTAGGTCTCCAGGCAGCACGTGTCAGGACTTTTCTTTATTTTTCTGGTGGCATTTTCATGCAACCTTGGGGGAAATAAAACAGAAGACTCACCTGCTATTAGTAAAATAAAAGGGGAAGTTGAGTGTTTTGTTTTAAACGATGATCGCACTCCTTTGCTCTTAGAAGTCTTCCAGGGGCCAAGGGCACATACCACCGGGAGTGGCCTGTGGCTGTAACCTCTGGCTTTTGGGGGAAGGAGAAAACAGGGCTCAGTCAGGAGATGTAACACAGTGCGGAGCATTGGGAAGATGGCTCCGGCCTGCCTGGGCGAGCACATTTGTCCTAATATGCAAGGGTGATCATTTGCTTTCTGAGGGTTGTCAATCAGGCCAAATCTAACCGATGTCAGACAACACAATGAGTGCTGTTATTTGCTGACTTTCAAATGACAAAAGCCAGAGGATGTTCACACAGGCCTGTCTTAAGAGCCAAGCCTTTTGTCAGAAAGTCATTGTTGCTGGTTTTTTTTTTTTTTTTTTTTTTACTAAACTAGAAGAAGCCACATAAGTTTTAACATAAAATTGTCTCCAGTCTTGTTTTAACATTCTATTTGCGTCCACAGTAACCTATTACTCACCTTCCTCCCGTTTGAAGCTTGCCTCTTGATTACTTTCCTTATTACATTTCCTGGCTGCCCCAACAGAATTGCTGGAGGGTTGGATCATACCTTTCGCATTGCTGTAAAAAATTGCTATCATCAGCAAGGATTCTACTAAAAGAAGCAAAAGCACATAGTAAGGAAATAAGGAATCTGGGAAGCATCCCACCCTATCTGATTCAGGAAAAGGAGGCCCAGTGGTCAGGTGAGTCTGGATGAGGCTAAGATCTTTTTTATAGACTAAATTGCTTGAAGGAGAAGGGCCTCCCTGTGTTCCTACTGGTCACTAGCCTGGTGCTTGCGATGCAGCCATAATCAAACATGCTAAAATGTGTGCCAGTGCTTTGAGGACAAAGAAGTGAATGGTAAAAAAAAAAAAAAATGAATAAAAAAAAAATCAAGAGCTACAATATACAATGTGGTATGCTAGGTTGGAATCTGGAACAGAAAAAGGACATTAGTAGAAAAACTGGTGAAATCAGAATAAAGTAGGGAGTTTAGTTAATAGCAATGGACCAATCTTAGTTTTGACAAATATTCCATTAGGAGAAACTGGGTAAGGGGTCTATGGGAACTCTCTGTATTGTCTTTTGCAACGTTTCTGTAAATCTGAAATCATTCCGAAATTAAAAGTTTGTTTAAAAAAGAGAAAGAAGTGAATGGTGACCTTTACGTCCCAGGTGAGAAGTCACCGTGGAGGAGGTGACATCCGAGATGGGTGTAAAGGGGGAGGAAGCACCAGACTTGGGGGTGGGCACAGCATGCAGAAAGGCGTGGAGGCGTAGAACGGCACGTTCGGGGAACTGCAGGCACCTCAGGGTCATAGCAGGAGAGGACGTGAAGTGGGATGTGGTACCAGAGGACGCTGCAGAGGTACTTGAAGACAGGATGGTGCAGGCCACACATGCCACGCGACGGAGTATGGACACCATCCTTAATAGGCTGGCGGAGGGGTGGGTCACAGGAAGATTTTTCTGAGAGTGACACGATTCTCATATGAACATGGAGGCTGGTTTGCAGGGTGAAGGGCAGTCAGGAGGCAACATGAGGATGATAGACAGGTCACCTGTTAGACTCACTGCTTTAGCAGGCTATGGGATGTTATTCCTATTATCTTACCCCAAATATTGCAGCACAGTCTGGACAAACATTCTTATGACAAAAACATTGTTAAGAACTTTCCTTGTCTCCCTTGGTTCTCATTTTCTCTTAGATTTTGGCCTAGCAATTTCTTACTGTCATCCCAGAACACTGCCAGCTTTTTGAGAGAATTTAAAATATTTATCTACAACTTGAGTTTTTCCTTCTTCCAGTGGGAGAATTGGCCAAAATAACTAACCTGCTATTGCCAGAAACTGAAGTCTTTCTTAGATTCTGAAGAAATCCCGGTTTTTCTTTGAGTCAACTGTAGCATTTGTAATAACCATGTATGGTATGGTATCGGATTGGTACTAGATTTATTGGGGTAATCACTTTGTAAGTAATGCACATGTCTAATTACTGGGTTGTACACCTGAAACTAATATAACATTATATGTCAACTGTAATTGAAAAATAAAAAAATCATTTAAAAAAGACAATACAATTTTGGCCGAAGAGACAAATATACCTTGGACAACTGATTTATGACAAAGACTGCACTGCATGTTAAATGATGAATAGATAAGTACGATGTGGTATATCTATACAATGGAATATTATTCAGTAATAAAAAGGAATGAAGTACTGATACATGCTATAACATAGGTGAACCTTGGCAACATTATTGTAAGTGAAAGAAGCCAGTGACAAAGGACCACATATTGTATGATTCCATTTCTGTGAAACGTCCAGAATAGGCAAATCTATGGAGACAAAAAGTTTATTCGTGGTTGCTTAGCACTGGGAGGGATGGGAGCTTAGAGGGCAATGGCTCTTAAGCATGGGATTTCTTTTTGGGAGGGATGATAAAATGTTTTAAAATTGACTGTAGTGATGGTAGCACAACTCTGTAAGTATATTAAACGGCATTGAGTTATGCAGTTTACAGGGGTTAATTGTATGGTGTTTTAGTTATGTCTCAATAAATCTGTTAAAAATTAGTTTGGGGTCTGGCGTGGTTATTGTTTGTTCCTCAATCTTCCTTCCATCCATCCATCCATCCATCCATCCATCCATCCATCCATTTATCTGCCCTTTCTTTGATCAGTTTCCTCTTTCTCCCATCCTCCCATCTCATCCCATCCCATTTTCTCCTTCCTTCCTCACTTTATAAATCCAAAACCCATTTACGGGTCACCTGCTAAAGTCCAGGAACCGTGCTAGTCCCCGCCTTCCATCATGCTACTTTGGCATCTCTGTGTCCTTATGCTTTGCAACTGCCTAGTGAAGGGGACTTTTTCACACTCTCCAGAGGAAATGGGCTTTATCCATCCATCCCGTAAACAAATGGATGCGTAGATTTGGGGAGAGTGGGGGTTGATTCATAGCCAGGGGCCTACGGAAGACCTGGATCACATCTCACCTCTGCTGAGTCCTCAGAATGATGTGTAGGAGGTTTTCTGGTTTTGTTTATTTGCTGTGACAGCTCTGTGTTAACGATGTATGACATCCTCTCCTGCCTCCTGTATGTGGCCCAGTGCAGGTGTGATGCCTGGCAGCTGCATGTCTCAGCATTAACACAACATTGAGTGGTTTCAAGGTTGACCTGGTCTAGCACAGCGTTCTTAATAAAAGTGTGTCATCATCAGTCAGTATGATGTCAGCTATTTTCTTGTCCGATCTCAGGTCTAGTTATTTCCTAACTTTATTGCCCATTAGAATCACCTGAAAAGCTTCTTTAAAAATGCAGAATCCTAAGCCCCCGCCTCTAGGAGATTCTGACTAAGTAGCTCCAAGGTAGCACCCAGGAGTCTGCATTTTAATGAACACTCCTAGCGGTTCTGATTGAAATGCTCCTTGTATCACCTCTGAGACACGCGGCGATAATGCATCTGTTAATGCCAGGGTCAGGTAACAATATGGGAAACTTCTGATTTCCCTTCTAGTGCCCATCACTTCACTCCTGGAAGAGTTGCTCCATGGCTGCGAAGGAGCGAGCATCACTCCGTGTGTGACCCTCTCCTGCTGGGTCTCGTGGGTAGATTCCAGAGCACGCTTTGACATTCTTGAGGGAGACAGGAATTCAGATAATCCAGACTATAACATATCCAACCCATCAGCTTCTGGGTGCAGAGGCATATTGTTAGACATCAGATGTTTGTACCATCTTCAGTTTGCTTGATTCGATAGGAGAACCTAACTTGAATTTAGGAGTCGAGGTGGAGAAGCCTTGGGAAGAGGGTGACCAGAGAGGGGAGAGTGGAGTGGGGTGATATAAGCTGTAATGAAAACTCCTCCCTGAACACAGGTCACTGAGTACTGACTCCAGTAAGAAGGGCAGGACATTTAAATGTCCCTCTGCACATACCCCAAGATGCTCTGTGGACACATGATTTCCTCATGAAGACATAAATCCATCAGAGCACCAAATCCCTCACCTCCATCACCCTCAAAAGGCCTTTGTGGAACCCCTAGTTACTGTACTAAAACAGCAGCAACTACAAAACTGTAGGCTGATTCCAGCCATCCTTGTTATTTGGGATCTTGGTGTGTAAGACATCACTGATGTATACTGTGCCGACACGGAAGGATGGGGCTTTCACCAAATTTCAGTTGAACAGGAGAGAGAAAAGTACTGTAGTAGCATCTTATGCATATATCTCCTCTTTACATTGTTGTTTTTTGTGTGAATCCTCACCCAAGGATATTTTTCCATTGATTTTTAGAGAGAGTGGAAGGGAGGGAGGCAGAGAGAAACATCGATGTGAGAGAGACACATCGATTGGTGGCCTCCTGCACAACCCCGACCAGGGCCAGGGATTGAACCTGCAACCCAGGTGCGTGCCCTTGACCAGGAATCAAACCTGAGACCTTTCGGTCCGCAGGCCGACGCTCTCACCGCTGAGCCACACCAGCCAGGGCTCTTTTTACATTTTTGAAAGCCCTGTCGTTGGCATTACAGTCCTGTAATACAGATTGAACAGAGTTACCATTCTTATCTCGTGGGTGAGGAAATAGGACTTAGTTAAACGACTTGCCAAGTCCGCTTGGTAAACGGTGGCGCTGAGACTTGAGACCACGTCATCTAGTTCCTTCCTCGATGCCATTTTCACTGCTTCACCTTGCTAAGCAGATGCTGGGGTTTCTGCTAATCCTCTGTCCGGAGTTGATGATTTAGGGATCCCACTTGGTTGTGCTTTGGGGTATGAATGATGAGCTACTGAACACTGCATGAAAAGAGCTCCACAGCCCTGGCCGGTTTGGCTCAGCGGTTAGAGCGTCGGCCCACGGACCAGAGAGGCCCAGGTTCGGTTCCCGCTGGGGGCACATACCTCGGTTGCAGTTTGTCCCCACCCCTGGTTGGGGTTGTGTGGGTGGCAGCCAGTCGATGTGTCTCTCTCACATCGATGTTTCCCTCTCTCTCTTCCTCCCTCTCTCCCTCCCACTCTATCTGAAGGTAAATGCAAAAATGTCCTTGGGTGAGGATAAAAAAAAAAAAAAAAAAACAGCTCCATAGATGTTTACGACAAAAGTATAAGTGATTAGTGTATGTGTTTTGGAGAGGAACTGAATGTCCTTCTACCTGGGCAGGAAAATCTCAACGTTTATCTTCAAAGCCCAGGAAGCCTTCCTTAAAGAGGTAGGTTTTATTTAAAAGTACAGCATAAAGTGCACAGATGTAAAGTGTGCAGCATGATAGACTTTCACAAACTGAACTTACCTGTTTAACCACTACCCGACACTAGAAGTTTCTCCTTGTCATCCCTTCTGGTCACAACCCCCTCTAGGGTAACCACCATCCTGATATCTAACGTCACCGATTAATTTTGCTTATGTTTGAACTTCATTTAAATAGAATAACAAGGTACGGTCAGTTCTGCTGTAATGCTTGTTTTGAAAAAGCACAGTTCCATCATAATTGATACATTAGGGAACAATTTAAGCATAATGCAATTTAGTGTTTGCTTATTTACAATTTTGTCCTCAGGAAACACTAGGTGAATACAGAGAACTGTACCCAGCTGCACCGAGCCCGGTGGGAACCCCCACGACGCACACCTGCACGCACCTCGAGCATGTGCCAGCTACCTCGGTTCATCCAGCAAGTTAGGAGTTACACCCGGCCACTTCTGTTACTGTCAGAGCTGCTCTAACACTCCATCCAATTCCAGATAACCCTCCTTCCATCACTTCACAATGATTTGCAAGCTGCAACCCCCTTTTTTTTTTTATCCTCACCCGAGGACACTTTTGCATTTATCTTCAGATGGAGCCGGAGGGAGAGAGGGAGGAAGAGAGAGAGAGAGACATCGATGCGAGAGAGACACATCGAGTGGTTGCCACCCGCACAACCCCAACCGGGGCCGGGGACAAACTGCAACCGAGGTACATACCCTTAGCGGGAGCCGAACCCGGGACTCTCCGGTCGGACACTCTTACCCCTGAGCCAAACCGGCCAGGGCATGCAAGCTGCAACCCTTTTGACACCCACGTCTATGAGCAAAACTTTAGATCTTTGTAAACATAAAGTACTATTGACTTCAGTATTTGTTTCTTAACCAGTTTAGATGTCTAAGACCATGTTACCACTCTTATTAGATTTCTCTTTTTTTAATGTGTTGCTGGCAGGGCTTTTGGATGTTCTGCCCCTGATTCTGTTTTTTCACTTAAGCCCTATGGTTTCAATTGTATGATTTTGCATAGTGTGGTGAGTTTTAGGAACACATATATCACGTTATAGCAAATGTGACTATATTTCTTTTACGTCTTGCTTCTTTCAACGCTATGTTTGAGAGATTCATCAGTATTATTATGTATAGCAGTAGTTTATTCATTTTCATTGCTGTCTAGTATTTCATTATATGAATATACCATAGTTCATATAGCTATTCAGCTGTTGGTGGACTTCTTTGGGCTTGTTTTTAGATTGAGGCTATTCCAAATAGTGCTGCTCTGAGAAGTCTTGCACGCGTCTTTCAGTGTACACACCCATCTACACACTTCTATTGCGTATGAACCCAGGAGTGTACGTGTGGGGTCTTAGGACATGGGTATGATCAATTTCAGTAGACGTCACCAATTTTCTAATGTAGTTGCACCCATTCGTTCTCTCACCAGCAGGCAGGAGGATTCCAGTGGTCTGAATCCTCTCCCGACTGTGGAGAGGATTGTCAGCCTTCTCAATTTTAGTTCTTCTGGTTCGAGTGTGTGCATGGTATTTCATCATGGCTTTAATTTGCATTTCCCGGATGACTAAAGTTTAAGTGTCTTTGCATACGTGTATTGTACCTGTATATTCTCTTTTGTGAAGTGCCTCTGGGAGTCTTTTGGCCATTTAAAAAATTCAGCCGATTGCTTTTTTCTTCTTGATTAATAAGTATTCTTTATATATTCTGGGTAGGCATGTTTTGTTGATTTTATGTATTCCAATATGTTCTCCCACTTTGTGGCTTCCATATTTTCCTCTTTTAATGATGTTTTCTGATGAACAGACGTTTTTAATTTTCATTAAGTCCTGTTTACCAGTCTTTTCCTTCATTTTTAGTGTTTTCTGTGTCCTCATTGAGGAATGTTCGTTTACCCCGAGGTTATTAAGATATCACTCTACATTCTCTTCTAGGAGCTTTCCTTTTTTACCTTTCCCATTTCGATCTATACTCCATTTGGAATTAATTTTGGGACATGAGATGAGATAAGGATCAAGGTTGTTTGGTCTGTGTGAATGTCTCATTGACCTAGCGACATTCGTTTCCCCACTGACGTGCAGTGCAGTCCTTGTCATAAGTCAGATGTCCAAGGCGTATTTGTCTCTTGGGCCAAAATTGTATTGTCTTTTTAAAATAATTTTTTATTTTCCAATTACAGTTGGCATACAATATTATATTAGTTTCAGGTGTACAGCCCAGTAATTAGATATTTATATTATGTACAAAGTGATTACCCCAATAAATCTACTACTCATCTGATACCATATTGCAGTATTACTGACTGTATTCCCTATGCTGTACTTTACATCCCCATAACTATTCTGTAATGACTGATTTGTACTTCTAAATGCCTTCATCTTCACCCATCCCTCCAACCCCCCTCCCATCTGGCAACCATCAAAATGTTCTTTTGTATCAATGAGCCTGTTTCTACTCTGCTTAATTAGTGAAGTTTTATAATTCTATTTTTTTAATTTTATTTTCAAAACAGCTTACATTCAATATTATTTTGTATTAGTTTCAGGTGTACAGCATAGTGGTTAGACAATCATATACTTTATGAAGTGTTCCCCTTGATATTTCCAGTACCCATCTACGCCATTCAGAGTTATTACAATATTATTAACTATATTCCCTATGCTGTACTTTACATCCTGTGATTATTTTATAATTCTTGTTGCTGGTAATATAACTCCTCCACCTTCATTCTTCAAGATTACTTGGGTACTCTCAGATCTTTGACTTGCTATAAAAAATTTAGAAACATCTTGCTAGTTTCTACAAAATAAATAGGTTGATATTAGATTGTAGTTGCATTGGATGTGCTTATATATTTGGTGAGATATGACATCTCTTCAATATTGATATGTCCCTTAATTTAGCACTGGGAAATGAATCACTGAAGGGTTTTGTGTGAACCAGCAGCCTACAGAACACAGCTTTCCTGTTCTCCCTCGTTAGCTCCATTATTTTTTGCCATTAGACAGCTTTGTTGGAATAGAAGAGAGAACATCTTATTCAATTTAGAGGACAGAATTTAAATACAACAGAGCTAATTGCAGAAGCATCTGGAAACATTACATAGATGAGCCAGTGGTGTTTAGAGCTAGTGGAGAAATGATATATTTATATGCCAAGAATTGAGTTGTAATATTTCTGGAAATTTTCATGCCATGGAGAAATTAATTTTTTTTTTTTTTTGAGATTTGGAGTTGAAAATATGGACATTTTTGAAGAATTATTTGCAGACTTGGAGATCCTCTGGTTCATCCTCCTGTCTAGTGCAAGATAATCTAGTATACTTTGTAGAAGCATAGAATTGTGGAAAGTTCGATCCAAAAAGATTTTGGAGGACAGATTCTGGCCTAAGCTTCCCATGTTGGAGACAGGGACACTGAGGCCCGGAGAGGATCAGAACTGGAGGGAAACTTTTACAAAGTGTGTGTCTTCTTTTGAAATTTTACCATATATGCCCTGGCCGGGTGGCTCAGCTGGTTGGAGCATCATCCTGTACACCAAAAGGTGGCGGGTTCAATTCCCCACCAGGACGCATACCTAGGCTGTAGGTTCGACCTTGGTAAGGGTGCGTATGAGAGGCAACCGACTGATGTCTCTCTCTCCCTCCCTCCCTCTCTTCCTCCCTTCCTCTCTCTCTAAATGTCAATAAACATGTCCTCGGTGAAGAGTTAAAAAAATGATATTTCAACTTTTTTTTTAAAGAGATAATTTATCATACACATCTACATACATTGGCGCTCTTGCCATAGAGGAAGTACATTTATTCAACGTTCATTCAGCATTTCCTAGACATTTCACCGTGGAGCACTGTTTGCTTAGAACAGCTCGTTAGGCAGCAGGCAGTCTGAGTCTGTCTCACAGCCTTGCCACAAGTGAGCCTTTCCTCCCACGTGGTCCTCTGGAAGTGAAAGTCCTCTAACATTTACTAACTGCACTTGCCTGGGCCTTTGCTTATATTGTCCCATTTAGTCTTCACAAAATTATTTAGTTTAGTTATTATAATCCCTATTTTACAGATGAGGAAACAAAGAATCCAGAAGTTAAATGATTTGTTCAAGGCCACCCAGCTTAGGATGTGGTTTCCATCGCGCCAGGCTGCCTCCTTCCCAGATTCTACCTTCAGTGAGATGGAGACCCTACCATGTGTCTCTATTCTTATTTTCTTTTTATTAATGAATTTCTAAATTTTTAAAATAAAGAATAATTCAGTTTATTTATAAACAGTTCACCCATATCTCACCCCATCCTCACCCTTGGCAACCGCCAATCCATTTTCTGTATCTATGAGCTTTATTTATTTATTTTTTAGATCCCACATATAGGAGAGATCATATGCCACGTGTCTTTCTCTGACTTATTTAACTTAACATGTGCCCTCAAAGTCCATCCACGTTGTTGCAAATGGCATGAATTCATTCTTTCTTATGGCCGAATAATATTCTGCTGTAACTTCGTCATTTATTCCTTGATGGACACTTAGATAGTTTCCATGTCTTGGCTGCTGTGAACAGTGCTGCCCTGAATACGGGGAGGGGGGAGCGTGCTTCTTTCTGATAAGTGTTCTCGTTTCCTTTGGATAAATACCCAGAAGAGGAATTGCTGGATCATGTGGTAGTTCTATTTTTAAAATTTTGAGGAACCTACATACTGTTTTCCATAGTGGCTATACCAATTTACAATCCCATCAACAGTGCACAAGGGTTCCCTTTCTCCACATCCTCCACAACCCTTGTCGTTTTGATGATAGTCGTTCCAACAGGTATGAGATGATAGCTCATGGTGGTTTTGATTTACATTTCCCTGATAATTAATGGTGCAGGGAGTCTTTCATGGAGCTGTTGGCTATCTGGATGTCTTCTTTGAAAAAAAAAAAAGTCTATTTAGCTCTTTGACCCATCTTTTAATCCGATTTTCTTTTTGACCTATTGAGTTGTATGGGTTCATTTTTTTGGATATTGGCCCCTTATAAGATATATGTTTTGCAACTATTTTCTCCCATTCAGTAGGTTGTGTTTTAATTTTGTTGGTGGTTTTCTGTGCTGTGCAGAGGTGCTTTAGTTTGATGTAGTCCGACTTGGTTAGTTTTTGCTTTTGTTGCTTTTGCATTTGGTGTCAGATTAAAAAAGTCATCTCTGACCTGTATCAAGGAGCTTACCGCCTATGTTTTCTTCTAGGAGTTTTATGGTTTTAGGTCTTATGTTCAAGTCTTTCATTCATTTTGAGTTAATTTTTGTGGTCCAGTTTCATTCCTTTTGCACGTGGAGGTCCAGTTTTCACAACATTATTGATTGAAGAGACTGCCCTTTTCCTACTGGATATTCTTAGCTCCTTTGTGAATTAACTATATATATGCATGGGTTTATTTGGGGGCTCTCTTGTTTTTATTTTTAAATCAATTTTATTTAGGTATACCTTACATACAATAAAATGCAGCCATTTTAAGTAGCAGATAGTAGTTGATGAATTGTGACACATGTGTACACTGGGTAGTCACTGCCACCACCAACATACAGAACAATGAACTTGGTTGGGTTCAAAGTGCGAGTTCTGCGCTTCCATTCTGTTTATCCTTGCTCTTCTCTAGGGTTCCCCTTACACTCTCCAGCCTGCGGGGATCCCTTTTCTGGTTGCTCTGGGCAGAAAGACAAGATTTCAATCAGAGTTTAACCTCCCCCACCCCCCACCCCATATGGCTGCTCTGCCCTGCCCTGCGGCTCCTCAGTCCAGACTCACTCTCTGGGCGCAGCTGAGAAATAAAAGAGAAAAAACCAAAACAGAGGGACTCTCACCTTTGTGCTTCACCAAATTTTGACTCCTCCAAAATCTGCTGCTTTTGTTTACTTTTTTGAGTCCTCAGAGGGTTGCTTTTTTGTATTTTTGTCGTGTTTTTAGTTGTAACCAGCAGGAGACAGAGGTTGTACTGGGTTTGTGCAATCATAGCAGAACCAGAACTTTCCATTTACTTTTAAGTATGTTTGATGTGTGTTACAAAGAGACGTATAAGAAGCTGGACTTTAAGGCCTATTTGTGAAGACTCTGAGAATAAGAAGACTATCTATATTGTTACACTTAATCAGAAAAACTTACCCGCCATCTCCCCGGCCTGAGTCTCTTTCCAGCTTCCAAAGGAACAAGTGGATGTGTCTGTCGCTGCTTGCCCTGTTCTAATCCTTTTAGGCCTAATCAGAAGGCTCTGAACATATCTCTGAGCCCCCAGATCAAAAGTCAAGACAAAAGCCCATAAGACAAGGCATTAAATCCTATTTCTTGCTTTTTTGAAAATAATAATGTCTCTTGGAAAGTAAAATGTGTTCCTTTTAAAAATATTCCTTTTTACAATGAGGACAATTGGAATGTTATTTTTAAGAATAAATTACATCTAATCTCATAACCCAGAGGTAATGACTGTTATTTTGTCTTTGCTTACAGATCTTACAGAAATATGTCTTCATCTTCTGTTTGCAAATTTATCATATTAATCACCTGGTATAAAAGTTATTGTGAGCCAAAATTCCAGATATTTTATATAAAATATGTTCTTATTATATATTTAAAATAATTTTGAGGAACCAAAGGCTAATGGGCAACATATGAAGACCTGTGATTGTTCTCATTCTAAAACAAAAACGTTAGCATCCCCAGTTACTTCAGTTTTGAGTAAAATTACACACTCAAATCACCAAAGAAGAAAGAAAATGAAAGTAATGGATGATCTCTTCTCGAATGTATTAGTTCCCCAAAGCTGCTGTAACGAGTACCATAAGCAGGATGGCTTAGACACAGAATCTGTCCTCCCACAGTCTGGAGGCTACAAGTCTGAAATCAAGGTGTTGGCGGGGTCTGTTCCTCTGAGGCTCTAGGGAGTCCTTCATTGCTTCTCCCAGCTTCGGGTGGTGGTCAGCAGTCCCTGGCGCTCCTTGGCTTGCGGCTGGATCACTGGCATCTCTGCCTCTGGCATCACATGGCATGCTCCCTGTCTGTCTGTCACTATGTCTCTCTTTCCTCTTCTTCTAAGGATGTCAGTCACATGGGATTGAGGGCCCACTCTAGTGGAGTCTGACCTCATCTTAACCTGATTACATCTGCAAAGACTATAAATAAGGCCATGTTCTGAGGAATTGGGGGTTAAGGCTTAAACATGTGTTTTGGGGGATATAATTCAACCCATAACACCTACCATTTCCTGTGCTTTACCCACCTGGACACCTACCTATCCACTGTGACTGACAGCGATGCCTCAAACAGACGTGTGTGTGATGTCTTGGGGAGTTGCCCTCCACAGTGCCCAGACCACCACCCCAGCCTTATCACCCTTCTGCTCCCCTTTTCCCTCCCCTTATCCCAAGATCTCTAGTAAATAGTTTCAAGGGTCTTACTAGAACTGGTGGCCTCTCTCTGGTTTTCATAAGGACACAAACTAAGGTTAAAGGTGAAACTATGTGGAAGAAACAGATTTTTTTTTCCTTTTAATTTCCAGATTGAAATTCTGAAACAGTTATTGGGCAACTGTTAGGTACAGGCACTGGGCCAGTTTCCTTTGATATGTGTGACATCACTTATTGTCAATGTCATACAACTTTTGCTGACGAGGAGAGATATTGAGGTTGAGTTATGCAGTAGGCAAATTTAGAGTAGTGTTTCAAATCCCTACATGGCAACTTAAAGGTAGGAAAATTGTAATGAGGAGTTTGGCTCCATTTTTGATATTTGACTGCCGACAGCATTCAAGTCCCACCCCTCCTTCGTCTCCTTGTGTCCCATTGCTGAGTGAGCCAGCCAACAAGAAAATGGACCCTCCCCTCTCCTGGGTGCTGGAGGAAAGTTCAGACTAGGCAAACCCAGCCACTGCTCACTCTGGCCCTACCCCCAACCACACTAAAACCCAAAGCCACTTGCTCCGCCCACTGCTCCAGTCATTTTGGAATGCTTGGGCACCTGATATCCCCAGACATCCTCATTATGTGAGTACAAACTCTCCATACCCTCTTGGCACGTGGGTGGTATCATCAGTCTCAAGATGCGAACCACTGTTGCACAGAGAGGGGAGGGGTCTGCAGGACATCCACAGATAACAGATATTCAGGTAAATTGACTGCTCCTGTGCTAACCCTCAGAGGACGGCTGTGAACATAGAGTCAGTGTGTGTGTGGCTTAAGGAGACTTGAAGCCATGCATGAATTATTCAGGCCCTTCCTCCCCTGGCAGTGAGCTTGGTGGGGCTGGTGGTGGGGAAAGGATCCCCCTATCCTGGCAGCATTTGGTTTTTTCATCTGCTGTTGCGCCGCTCTGGCTTCATTATTCATGAGAAGAGGTCTTCAGTCTTGCCCTCAATATCCATCTGCTTATTCAGTGCTGTTCGGTTATTATCCCAAGACCCTAAATCCATGTACACTTAAAGTTAAAGTCCCACGAGCTGATTGATTATGCACAACACCCTGCGCATTCTCCAGCACTTTTCCCCCAAGTGAGGACTTATTTGTTCTGTAGAGAAATTAGTGGATGCATCTTGCACATGTGTTAATGCAAAATGCAAGATTAATTGTAAAATTTCACAGAGGTCTGAGTGTGCATTATGCAAAATGCAAAAACTGGTTGTAGGACCAACGTTTGAATTAACATAACTGCATGCAGAAGTGCCCAGGGAATTTGTGGTTCAGTTAAAGTGACACCAGAATCAAGCTTTTAAAAGCAGACCATTCCCAGCATAATGATTCTGTAATTTATTCAGGCTCAGACATCCAGCACTGTTGAATTTTGTGTTAAATAACCCAATTGGTGCATAATGAAAGCATCTCCCAGTAATTCAAATCCTTGGAATCAGCCCAACTGTCAAATACTTGGGGAAGGTGGAAGGGATATTTAGCATATATTTGGATATATACTCAACTCTGGTATGTATATGTGGGAATTATCCTCAGATATATGGCTGTCTTTCTCCCCATATCTAAGTGAGCTCAGGAATGTAGATTCATCTTCAGGAGTCTAAGCGTAACATAATTGCAAAGGGACTCCCAAAGCAAACCATGAACGCACACCAGCTTTCAAAGAGTGACTTGATAGGCCTGAGTGGGTCACGTGGGGTGGCTCCAGCATAGTGCTGGTCACACTGAATACAGCAATGATTGGGAGTGCTGGCGGCCAACCTCACTGTGGCCGTGGTAGACCTTTGTGTGCAAGTATGACCCTCAGATAGCGGGATACAGGGAGCACAGTATTTTTCAAGTTGTGAGGATGGGCTGCTCCGAGCTATCCATATGGCCCACACTGTGTGTGAGAGGTGGCTTCAGGTTCTATGTTGTCTCGGCAGTGATTACATGGGGTCAGAGTGACAAATGACCTTGAACTGTCATGTGCTGTGAAGCCGCTTGTCTAGCTTGTGGGGAATGGGAGAGCAGAATATTGGAATGTCAGGCGTGAGGATCCTCGTTGGTGTTACAGAAACCAGGCTACTGATAGTCAGCAGTGTGGATGGGTTTAAGTAGGAGCAGCAAGTTGGGGTAGAAATAACAGATTAGCAGGGTGCTGTGCAGCCAGAGGAGACTCAGGGTTGTGTTTCCAGACCTCTACACGCCAGACATGGCCGTGTTCCATGGCCAGTTTTAGTCCAGTTTTTGGACTTAGAGTTGTGAGATGTCTAAGCACATTCTTGCCAGAGTTTTGCCCTGTTTGGGGATCCAGCTGAATGAATGGAGAATCAGGCGGGTCCACTTCTCATAATGCTTTTGTGAGTAGAGATCGATGATCCTAATTTTAAAGAAAAGAAAACAAGGGGTTCCTAGACCTTAGTGTATGTAGCTGACAAGTGGTGGAACTCCAGACTCCTGAGTCCAAGGGCAGGGCTTAATTCTGGCTCTGGAAACTGGCCCCTACCATGAGGGCAAGTTATGTTAGTCCTTTCTGCTCTGTGGGTCCTCATACTAGAGAGAGTGCTCAAGGAGAGCAGATTTCTAAAAGGATATTTTTAAAGGTTCCGTTAAAAGTGTTGTGCTATAGGTACGTTCTTGGGCTTAGCAAAGGGGAGCATAGTTTGACTATTTTTCTTTTTATTAAAAGGGCAAATGTAATACAAGGGCCTTTAATTTGCAGCTTTGTAACTCAACCAACTGTAGAGGCATCTAGGGGCGTTCAGCCACCACTCAAGCTCTTCATCGGGAGGTTTGGGAGCTCTTGGATAGAAGGCATGTCTTTTAACCTCTTTCTAGAGCAGCTGGATGTCCGTGTATAGCTACTGATTTAGACAGGATGAGCTCTTGAACCCTTCCCTCCCTATCAGGTGAAGGGGAGGTAGCAAATGAGTGAGAGGTGTGTGGGCACTGGGCAGTCGTATCCTTTATTAACTTACTTACTTCATGGCTTACTCCTTCTCTGGTTGATCCAGGAGGACCAAATACGGTTTTTCACATGTATTGTTTTTACAGGAAAAAAACAGAGGAGATAATTTACTGTACGCAGTGTTACTGATCGAACGTCATGTTGGGAAGCCCTGGATGACTGTCTCCTGGGAGTTATACAGTCTCATCCCTGGGAACAGAGAACAACCAGCTCAGAGTTCTTTTTTAAAATCAGGTCATAACTCTGTGGGAGAAAGAGAGCACTCGGACGAGAACCTCTCTGGGTAATGCTCTGTAAAGGGTGAATCCCAAAGTCCCAAGTCCCTTCTCTGTGCATGGCAACCCTCTCCCCCACTCTTCTCTCCGGATTCACATGATTACTGCCTCTCCTTCCCTGAGTCTCCTGCACCACAGGGACACTCAGCAGGCGCTGAGCTCAAATTGGGAGTTAAGCAATACATTCCTCCAGATCTATCAGGAAAACAGAGGCCACGCCAGGTCCTTCAAACAGAACTCACGCCTATAAATCTGTAGAAAAATGGGGAGAGGAGTGGAATAGACAGTTCACAGAAGAAGGAAATACAAATGTCTCTGAAGGAAATGAAAAGATGCTCAGTCTCACTCTGAATGACATAAATGCAAATTAAAAGTTCCACAAGGTGCTGCCCCAGATGGCACAGATCCAGAGTTCAACCTCATACCTTTGTCCGGGAGTAGAAAGGGGTGACTTCTCTGTAGGTTTGACAGTATCATGGGCACTGACCCAGAAGTCCCACTTCTAGGAATTTGTCATTCAAATATGCTGTCATACATGCGAAATGAAACATATACAAGGATATATTCATTGTGACATTGTTGTAATAGCAAAAGATTGGAATGGACATAAATGCCCATCAGAGGGAGCCAGGTAAATAAATTAAGGTACACAACTTCAGTGGAAATGTTCACAGCCATTAGAAAGGACAAATTACATGTACTTATGTGGAACAATCCCCAAGACAGTCAACCTTAAATCAGGAAATGAACCGTGTGTATAGTATTTGTGTTAAAAATATATATTTCAAAATGAAAAGTTACAAGCCACTTAAAACATATATGCATGTATATATGTGTATGTGTGTGTGTGATGTATCTTCTGTATATCCTCTATACATAAAATGATTACGCTGCTGTGTGCACAGAATAGCTCTGGAAGCATAAACAAGGAACTGGGAACAGATGTCTCTAGGGAGAGAAACTGGGCCAGTTGGAAATGGGGGTGGGAAGATGGAGATTGACTTTCCCCTACTTACTGTTTAATACATTTGAATTTATTTATTTTTCTTTATTGATTTGAGAGAGAGAGGAAGGGAGAAGGAGAGAGATAGAAACATCGATGAGAGAATATCGATTGGCCGCCTCCTGCATGCCCCCCACTGGGGATTTGGCCCACGACCTGGGCATGTGCCCTGACCAGGAATTGAATTGGCGACCTCTTGGTGCATGGGTCAGTGCTCAACCACTGAGCCACACCAGCCGGGCTACATTTGAATTTTATATTGTTCATTACCTGGTCAAAAATAAATGGATTAAAATTTCTGAAAAAGAAATTCCTTCTAAGCCTTGTTGGAGGGCACATGAGATGGACAGTCTTACTAGAGGGCAGGCCTTCTTCCACTGACGGGGTTTATCCAGAGGGTGGAAACTACTGGAAGGTTGTGCCCAGGGGAAAGGAACAGTAGCCAAGCCTGGCCCTTCCAGCTTGCACACTGGTCGTGGTCAGAATCAAGGCCGGCCTGGTGTCCTTAGCCCAGTCCACTCGGCGTCCTCCCAGGGCCAGGCTCTCAGCGCTGGGTCCCACACAACAGTGCCCCCTCCTTCTCCAGGTGGCGCTCTCTAAGGGCAGAGCCCGACCCTTCCTATCCCGTTGTCCCCAGCACCTGACACGATGTCTAGAAAAACCGGAACAAATGTTGAATGCTGACTCATTTATTGGTTCTTGGAGAATGCCCTAAAGTTGTGTTGCATTTTTTTACAGCTAGTTTCTGTTTTCCTAACTGCAAGTCAGCCTTTAATCTCTTTGGTGTCCCCAGCACTTGCCCAGTGGCCTGTATGTAGTAGGAGCTCAGTAAGTGTTGAATGATGAGAGTCACAAGGATGAGTAATTTATCTTCAGTTCAGAACCTTCCCAGGTCTCACAGCAAGAACGGAGCCAGACCTTCCCAAATAGAACCCATGGCAGCCCACCAGGCAAGGGAGGGAAAGGTGGCAACAGCCTAGTTGTACTCCACCCGAGGGCGTCGGCAGAGGTGGCACCAGCAGGCACGGGGAGACGGGACTGTGACGATTCCTTCTGTCGCCACCACGTCAAGCCCTGGAATGCAGGTTAGGAAGCACTAGACAGATGTGACCGGTAGGATGGGGAGAAGTCCAGGTCCACGTCATAGAGCTGACTCTTACAGACACGGCCCTGTCACTTCAGTAGAATCCCAGAAAGCGCACAGAGGCCGGTTCCATACCCTGAGTTGACCCCACCGAGGAAGTATCTGGGAACTCCACAAGGAGCCCGGAGTGTAAATATCGTGCTCTGAGGTCACAAGCAAAACCCAGCCAGAAACTATGGCTGCTGAGACCCTTTCCCTGGAGGCCAACAATGAACTGCATGTAAAGACGACTGGGAAGGGAGTAAATGGGGATAAGTTTCCCAAAGGATCCCAGCCGCCCTGCCAGTCCTGCTGGCCAAACAGGAAGCCCAAAGGAGGCAGGGAAGGGTGCTGGTACCTTCCCAGTAACTACAGCCAACAGTAAGTAACTCCTAACACCCACCAGAGACCCAGGCTGCCTTTCTTTCTGCTCCTCGGTTCTACTTCAACAGCGCCCTGCCCCATCCTTTCTGCCCTGTAGAAAATTGGTTTGAGGTGTTTGATTCTGAGCAGACTGGCAGGTGAGGAAGAGAGCTTCCCTGTGAGATTGCGGAATGTCTGCTCCCTGCACAGGCTCATTCAGGCTGTCCAGGTGAGCAGGGTGGCCAGAAGGGATCCTTGGTGGCAGGGACAAATCGCAGCCTGGGCTCAGAGCATCCTGCCCACTGTACCAGGCCAGAGGCGGGAGCCTGAGGGGAACAGTGTTCCTTCAGAATGGGATATTTAAGGCACAAAAACGTCTTTCTCTGTAACCCGAATCCAAAAATGTGTCTGAGTCACTTTATACGTCAGATAAATATCCTCATAAGCACTTTGCTAAAAACGTGCTGTATCTTGTGACGTCTCCAGCACTTGCTAGAACATGGCCTTCTGTTCCCAGTGGAGAGGACACCCTTCCTCTCCCTGCTCCGGCTGCAGTGGTCTCTGTCTAACCTCCGTCTTAGTTCTTCCCTTTCCTGGGGCAGGATGATATGAGGACTTGATTTAGATGGACTGTCATCTCTGAGTTGGAGGGGACCTTGTGGGGGTCATCTGGTCCCACCTGCCGTGGGAGGCTGCCACCCTCAATAGCGGTCTCCCAGAACGCTGCCTGAATGCTGGTGGGGATGGGAACCCAGGACATCTCCGCCTTGTGGGGAGGCTGTCGGCCTGGTACAGTCTCCTTTCAGTAGGAGCCAAAATCCGCCTCCTCTAACCTCCATCTGTTGGCCCAGTTCCATCTTCGGGAGTGATGCAGATGTGACCTCGTGGCCTTTTCCAGGCTAGACTTGGACTTATCAGTGTGCTCACACCATGGAGCCCAAGTAGCCCTTGAAATGGCTTCCGTGTGACGGTTTCTCTTGTAAAACCTGGTGTCTGGAACTGGTCAGCCTCGCTTGAGTCTGCGTCCACATGCATTTGCTTTCTCTTCCTCTCAGGCTGAACACACATCCCCTTCACTGGGCCCCGGCTTGCCATGTGGCCTGCGGTGACAACAGCAGTGGTCGTGGCTACTGTCCAGGGCCAGGTGGCTGTGCTCACCCATGCCCCCAGGTGACCCCACAGCCATATGCTCCTGCAGGAGGCGAGCAGCCGGGCTGTGGGGCAGCTGTGGGCCTCTCTGCTCACCCTCAGCAGAGCCCTGGTCCCAGCGTGGGTGGGTGTGACAGAAGGGCCCTGTGGGATCTTCTGCGTTCCGTTTCCTCCTCAGCATAGTGACCTAGGAGCCCTTGCCCCATTTCAGGGAGGAGCTGATGCTTCTTTTTAAAATATTTATTTTATATCTTGATTACAGCTTGCATTTAGCAGTTCTGTATTAGTGTTACAGCTCTGCAGAGAGACGTTCTTATAGGTTTCAAAGCATTCCGTCAGATGAGATGTTTCTTTAGCAGAGAAGGGCTGGGCTTCCTGAGACCGCAGTCGGCAGCTCCCTGTGCTGTCTGCCTTCCCCTGGCGCCCAGGACCACCTAGGTGCTCTGAGCTACCGTTGTTGAGCAAGCTGCTTCCCCCTGCAACCCAGCAGGCTGGAGGGGACCTGTGGACCCTGCTGCCACCAGAGCATCCCCTAAGCTTGCACAATTCTTCTTACCTCTGTGTCCACACCCCTCCTTATGTTGCCAGTGGAAGTGGGGTCCTTTCGCAAAGTCCTGAGAAAAGCGTTTTGGGAGACCCATGCACGGGAGGATGAGATGTAGTGGTAAGGTTTATTGAAGCTGGAGCAAACACAAGAGACTGTCCCAAGTTCAGCTCTGTTCCACTGTGGAAGAAATCCAGCCCTGTCTTCATCAAGCCCAGAAGAAAGGCCAAGGTCCCCAAATTCCGTGCCATTGGTTCAGTCCATATCAAAGCTTAGTCCAGTTCAGCCTTTGTCCCTGGCCGGCTTGCCTAGTCTCTGCTCCTGGCTGCGCTCGGCTGTGTTATTGTATCCAGGCTCTTGTGCTTGGAGCCATGGCCACAGGTGGCTGCTAGGCCTGCATGGCTGCGATGGAGAGAGAATATGCCAGCACATGAACACATGTCAGAGGGGGTGGGGGGCGGGGCGAGCTTGGATTATTTTATCTCAGGCTTGGGAAGGTGCTCTTTCAAACTAACCAATCAATTTCCCAATCCTTCCAGGGCTGGTGTTGACCTGCCCTCAACCAATCCATATCTTAGATCTTCCAGGGTTCTGTGTCCCTTATCCAATCCAATCCTTTTCCCAGGATAGGCTCCACCTCTTTTGGTCGCCATCTTGGCTTCTACTGCACATGCGCCCAACAGAGGGCTTTCCCCTGTGTTGTTTATTCCACCCTCCACCCTGCCCCCAACACACACACAGTCCAGGCAGTGGACCTGTTGTATCCTGGGGAGATTGGAAAGCCAGTCCTTCCTCCCTACACAGGGGAGGGAGGGGTGTTAATCCCCTTGCCAGGGGCGATGCTGCAATCCCCTGGGGTGTCTGAAGTTGTAACTTCCAGACTTAATCAGGCTTATTGTCTGATTCAGCTCCCTAGTTGATTAGGCTTCTTAATGTCTGATTCCCTTTGCTTCCTTCCTTTATTAATACTAACTAGCTACCTACGCTAACACTTATACCAGTGCCTAGGAAGTGAGATGCCTGTTCTGAATACCATAAGTAAGTGTTGGAACCACATTTTTTCTGAACTAATCTCAGAGCTCTTTTGTGTCTTTCTGTCAATTTCCATTTTGGGGAAGGCAACAGGCAGCTCAGGTGGTTCAAGTCAGCACTAATGAGACCACCCCATGGGCTCAGTACCCTTAGAGAGAAACTGCACCCCAGGCGCAGCCAGCCTGCCTGGACCAGGGGCAGGAGCAGGGGGAGAGCGGGGTGGCCCCTGAACTGGGGGCAGAGAAGATGGAGCTCAGGCAAGTTCGTGGCTTCACAGCCCCTGCAGTCTTCCAATCCATCCACACCTCAGCACAGAGATGAGCGAACTAGACTTTGCAGACACTGTAGGTGGGAGCAGCCGGGTGAGAACAAAGCCACCTCTGACAGGCAGGAACATTTCCCTTTCTTCCCGAGGGGTGGCTGGAGTTCATAGCCCACTGTCACTTCTCAGAGCTCCGGGAAGAACTTCCCCTGCTGCTGTCGCTTCTGCCGGGAGCTTGGTTCTATCATTCTGTTCTTTGCTGAGAAACGTAAGTCAAGTAATTTGGAGTCCTTCATCTAAAAACTGCTTTAGGAAAAGAACATGTCAGTGTGTCTGCTGACATCACCTTTTCACATGTTCCCATGGCTTAGGCATCGCTCTCTTTCTCTCCCTTTCCAGCTCTCTCTGGATATTTATTTTGGGGTGGTAGGAAGGAGGGTGACTAGAGTGGCATTCCTGCCCTGCTGGCCCTTGGAAAAATCTAGATGTGGGCGGACAGTACTGCCAGGTGCCTCTCCTCCCAGGCACACCCACAAGTATGGATGAGCCTGGACTATGGACACTCCTGTCAGCTGGCTTCATGTCTCATGGGCTGGGGAACTGGAGGCCAAAGAGACAGCCATGTGGTTTCTTGCTCAGGGTTTTTGCAGCAACTGTTATTTGTGATTTCCTGTAGTAGGGACTTGGGAGTCTTGTGAAGGAGAGCTCAGGAGTCAATAACCTGTGTCTGTGTTCCTTCAGTCTCATCCTGTGTATTCACTGACCCCCACTTTACCCCGTGTGCCCTGGTCCCACGGCCTGGGTAGAAAGAAGGAGATTCATAGACTCAGACCTGGTTCTACTTCCGCCGGAAAGCAGACCCTCCCCCACTGCGTGGGAGCCGCCTGTCCCGCCTCCACGTCACCCTGGGTCGGGGAGCTCAGCGTCTCCTGAACCTGCTCCCCCGTTGGTGCAGCAGCTGCCAGTGCCCCTCTGTCTCTCCAGCGGGGTGGCACGTCTTCTCATCTTCCGAAAGGGTAGACTTTTCTGTGTCTGCAGGTTGCGACTTTCTGTTCCCCAGAGTCTTCTCTTTCCAGATGGCCATGGCCAGGTCTGTCAACCACTCCTCCGTGGCACGGTTCCCAGACCTCCGCCACCCCAACGAGGATAGTGGGATTACAAAACAAACAAAAACCATTGAAGCTCAGCTGTTTTTAGCACACACTGAAATTTCAGCGTGTTAGCGTCAGCCCGTCAGCCCAGCCTCGCCGGCAGTGTGAGACTTGTCTCTGTCATCTGTGTTTCCCCCGCACCTTTGTTACCTGCGCGCTTGGGTCCCGGAGCTGGAACCGAACCTAAAGGCGCAGGTGGGGCCTCGGGCCCCAGAGCGCGCTTAGCCCTCAGTGCACACAGACTGCTCCTGTGACAGGTGTCCAGGCTGCCTGTCTAAATGCTGGGCACACGGCCGGTGCTTCATAAACACCAGTGTGGTTGTCAGCGTGTCAGGGAGCCTGGTGCGCGGGGCACAGCCGGAGGGGCGTGGCTTTCCTGAGCTCATTCGCTAGGCGTGGTCGTGGGTTAACAGTGAACGACAGTCCACGTTAGGCTGTATTAAGACCCAGGTTATGGAAGAGGAACAGCTGCGGAAGCAGTTCTGACTGTGCGGGCCCAGAGGCCGCAGTTGGGGCTGTAGTACCAGCTACAGGACAGTTTGCTGGGAAGCAGGGCCCCCCCCCACCCGTTTGCCCCCAGAAAGAGAAAAATCTGTGTTTTCTCAGCACCACCTTCTACCTAAGCTATCAGAATAAAATAAAAGTGTCAACAATAAAGCATTAAAAAAAAAAAAAAGCAGCTCTGGCCTGTTCTCGCCACTTCAGTTTCCCGTGCAATGCTTTGCTTTCGGGCCGCGGGTGCTTCCCCAAGGGTCTGCCTGCGGGGCCTGTCCTGGCGCTGGGAAGGAGGAACAGGCAGCGCAGGGTGGCTTCCTCAGGATGGGAAGTCGACTGTGAACAACGCAGCAGCTCCGTACAGACAGCTGCTGGTGCCAGTGAAGTGTGCTCGCAGCCCCTAGCGAGCGACTCTTGACCAGGGTGCCAGGAAGCTCCCTGAGGCACGCAGGGCCACCTCTTCCTCTGTGTCATCTTGCTGGTTGCCCTTGGGAGGCTCAGCTCGTGGCAGGGGCCAAATAACCGAGGCTCTGACAATCTTAATAAAAGATCATCCAGGCACGGGGAGCAGGCTCTTCAATGCTCAGCGTCTGAATCAGCACCAAGACAAAGGATATACATGCCCATCAATGCTTTCTTCATCCTCCTTTGCAAAGATGGCAAAACAGAGGCCTCTGGAGGTGGGTTAACTGTGTGAGTTAATGATGGATGATGCCTAATAAGAACCTGCTGCTTCCCCCTCCCTGTTACCTTTGGCACCACGAGTAAAGGGAGGACATGAGATTTGGAGGCAGAGAATTGAAGCAAAGGAGGCGGGGCCTGGTGCGAGCCTTTCCTGCATGTGGCCCGAGTGCACTTGGAGTCACACAGCCCTGAGGTCCAAGAGTAGCCTGACGACCAGGTAGCTGTTAGACCTTGCAAAAGTTACTGTCCTTCTCTGAGCCTCAGTTTCCTTCTCTACAAAATGGAGCCAATGATCACTCCCTGATGAGGTGGCTGATCCTGTAGAAGGTGCCCAGCAAAGTACCTGGCAACTTGGAATGCGCAGTAATTGTCTGTCTCCTGCACTCCCCGAAAGCTCCCCATCAGTTCACGAACAGCCGTTAGGAGAAAGCTCCCTCTGCAGAGCGCCCGGGAACAGTGGTTCCCAAAGGGCGGTTCTTGAACCAGCAACGTCCACCTCACCTGGGGGTGTTAGAAATGCACATCTCAGGCCCGCCCCAGACCCCCGGACCAGAAACTGGGGGCTGGGAGCCCAGCCTTCTGTTTTAACACGTCCTCCAGTAATCCTGATGTGGGCTCGTGTTTGAGGGCCAGGGCCTTAGGATTTCCTGCTTCAACCGAGAGCCAGTCAGAACCATGCAGTCCTTCTTTCCCATGAGGGGATGTAATAGAGGCAGCTGAGCTTTTTTAAAAGAAGAAAACACTGAGGCTCAAAGCCGGGGTTTGAGGCCCAGATGTGTAAACTAGAGGAGGGTAAGACATTGTCATTACAGCCCTGAGGTAGCAAGAGCCTGCTCAGACCTTCTGTCCGATTCACATGTCTGGAAGCAGCCCCGGCAGTCAGGCTTGGAAGCCCTGCAGCTTTGCTCCCGCCACGCACCCTTCCAACAGCAGCCCGCAGACAGGAAAGGCTCCTGCCTATAGCTTATTAGGGGAAAGCTCTCCATTCAGTTCGGAGGAAGGTCTGCAGGCTCAGGACCCTTTGGGACATCATTCCACAATATCTCCAGGCTGGGACTGCAGTCATTCTGAATACTTAAGGAAATGAGAGGGGTGCAGTGGGTGCGGTGGTGCAGAGAGTGCCAGGGCAGGGGTCGTGATGTTTCTCGGACCCTGAGACAGCACCCTAGGATTGGGTCTGAGGCAGACGCTAGTTCTCTAAGGAAAGACACGCTCAGCCTCCATTGGCCTCAGAGTAGAAAATGCCCCCAATGCAGAGCAGTGTATGCACAGGGTGGGGGGCATTAGAAATATCTAATGAATGGTAGGGCAGGGGTACAGACCAGCCGGTCTGAAAGGATGTCAGCCAAGTGCTGGAGCAGGCCCCGGAGGCTCCTGCAGAACCAGCTGTCACCCCTTTCATGGTTTTGTCAGGGGACAGGCATGAGGGACAGGCTGGGGCGAGGCTTTTACTACCTAGTAAGGAGGCAAATCAGTCTTTTGACATCAGGTATAGTCTCAGTCTCTCCGATGTGCACCAGCTGAATGTCAGCCCTGAGGGTACTGTCTGAGGCAGGGCTCAGGGTCTGTGAGAGGAAATATATTCCTTGGTCCCCACACCCACCAGTCACCGAGTCCTATGGCTCTCTCTTCTGCAGCGTCTCCCCAAATCATCTTTTCATGCCATTTCCCCATTGGATGTCCTCCGAGCCTGCCCGTTTGCAAAGGCCCCCTGTGGAGGTTGAAGTTCATCAGCCTCACGTTGGTCTTCCCCAGGATGTTACCTATGCACCTGCGTCCCCAGGAGTGTGGATGGATACGTGGGTGGCATTTAATGATCATAATACATCCTTCACATTTGCGGACCTAGGCTCTCGGGAGAGTTTGGGGAGGTGAGACTTGTTTCTGTTGTGGCCTGATGGCTCTTGGGAGTGATGGGAAGCTCCTCTCATTCCTTTCTTAGAATGGCTTTGAGTCACTGGGAGACATTGCTGCTCCAGAGGACCAGAAAGTGAGAGTCCATCTGTCCAGCTGTAGGGACCCAAGAGCCATGCTGGGAGGGTCATGGTATTTATCACCCCTCAGGAGAAGTGTGACCCAGCAAGGTGACTGGGCAGTGGATGAGCAGGGACAACAAACAGCAAGGTGCCAGAGCCGCTGGCTAGAAAACTTGCCTGGGGGGATGGAGAGAGGGAGCTAGGGCATTGTTAATGACAGATAAATGATAAAGACTAAAGGACAGATGGAAGTCCTTCTGACTGTTCTCCAATTAGAATCCAAGGGGACACCGTGGGCTTGGACAGGACTCGGCCCTTTTGAGGCAGTTTGACTTGAAGCAAGGATAGTGGTATAGCTTAGTGATTCCTGTCTCACAGTGCTGTGAGGATTCAAGAAGATTGTGTATTCCTTGCAAACCATATAGTAGTGGCATATTCTTCATAAACGACTCACATGCAGGCAGAGACTATGGTGCTGGCTGACTGGGAAGAAGGGCAGGAAGAAGGCTTGCCTGCAAAGTTTGCTCATGTGCCGGTCACCAGCCATTTTCTTCTAAAAATGGTCAACAATAGGACATGGCCTTTGAAAAAGCCATTAGAGCCAGGTGGCGGTCACAGCTCAGGAGTGTTGCCCCACCTGACAGCCAGGTGAGCCTGTGATGGGGTAATTGAGGGCTCCTGCACAATTCTGCAACTCAGTTACTGCTCTCCCTTAGGAAGGATCGGTGTCTTCCTTGGGAAAGGAACGTGTGCTGACTCACTGCTGAATG
Organism: Tadarida brasiliensis; assembly: GCA_030848825.1. Lineage (NCBI taxonomy): Eukaryota > Metazoa > Chordata > Mammalia > Chiroptera > Molossidae > Tadarida > Tadarida brasiliensis. Next base: position 35,207,310 of record CM061275.1, read on the forward strand.
CAGCTGCTTGGTTAGGAATCGCCATGGTCCTCCTCCGAGGTCCCAGGGGAAGAAAGCATCGTTAGGGCAGCCGGGTGGCAGCCTGGTGTTCCATCCTACACTCGGCAAGTCCTCCTGACCCAAGGGAGAGGAAAAACTGAAGACCCATCATCATTTAAAATGAATTGCGTCTTCCTGCCTCTTGTTTGAATAACTTTGGGGCATATATATCCTAGGACAAGGCAGTGTACCGGAAACCTGTGATTTGCTACCATTAAAAATGTTTTACAGCCTTATCGAGAAATGATTTGTACACAATAAAATACATGCATTTAAGGTATTTTCCAGATGTATATACCCTTGAAAACATTTCCATAATGAAGATACAAACCATTTTCATCATCTCCAAAGATTCCTAGTGGCCCCTTGTCATCCAGCCTGCCCCCTGCTCCAGCCCCAGGCAACGACTGGACTGCTTTCTGTAACTATAAATCTGTTTGAATTTTACAAAAATGGAGTAATACAGTATGTATTATATTGTCAATGGCTTCTTTCACTCAGTATATAATTTTTTTATTGCGGTAAATTATAAGTAACATAAAACTTACCATCTTAACTATTTTTTTAAATTTATTTTTTATCCTTACCTGAGGATATTTTCCCATTGCTTTTTAGATAGAGTGGGAGGGAGGAAGGGAGAGAGAGAGAGTGAAACATCCATGCAGGAGAGACACATAGATTGGTTGCCTCCCGCCCGACCCCGACAGGGGCTGGGACTCAAACCTGCAACCAAGGTACGTGCCCTTGACAGGGAATCGAACCTGAGACTCTTCAGTCAGCAGGCAGACGCTCTAACCACTGAGCCAAACTGGCCAGGGCACCATCTGAACCATTTTTAAGTGTACAGGGCAGTGGTATTAAGTACTTCCCTATTGTGTAACCGTCACCACCATCCATCTCCAGAACTTTTTTCATCTTGCGAGACTGAAACTGTCCCCATTAAACACGAGCTCCCCTCTCTCCCCACCCCTGGCAACTACCAGGGACCTCGCATAAGTGGAAATCATACAGCATTTGTCCTTTGGCGACTGGCTGATTTCACTCGGCCTCACGTCTTTGCGGTTCACCATGTTGTAGCATGTGTCAGAATTTCCTTTTTAAGGCTGACAGGTGTTCCATTAGGTGCATCTGCCCCACCTTGTTGATTCATTCACGGGTCCATGGACACTTGGGTTGCTTCCGCCTTTGGCTATTGTAAGTAATGCTGCTGTGAACGTGGGTGTACAGATATCTCTTCTAGTTATTCTTTTCAGTTCTTCTGGGTTTATATGTAGGAAATCTATGTTTACTTTTTTGAGAAACCTCCATATTGTTATTCACTGTGGCTGTATCATTTTACAACGTTACATTTTAAACAAAGTTTTTCATTAGACCCACTTCTTATTCTGATCATCCCTTCACTTTCCAGAAAACCAATTCGACATATCCTTTGACTTCTCATGGCCCTGCGTGGTGATCTCCTCCTTCTCTATGCCGAGCTCTGCCTTTCCAGCCCTTTCAGGTGGAAGGAATTGCTCGGAGAATTGTTTAGCCATAGTAGCCCCAAGTAAAGCCACACTGCTCACTTTCTGGCAGCTGTAGCCATTTCCCTCTGTTCTGCCAGTTTCTCGTTAGCTGTGGCTATGATACACCTCACCAGTATCTTATTAACAATATCATGACACCACCCCTTATATCCCATTACTCCATCTATTGTACCGTCTACACTGGTCTTCTTACTTGAATCTATCGTGCTATATGTCCTACTTATATGCATTTAGCTATATCTGTCAAATAATCTGTCCTGTTAACTATATTACCTAATTTTTCACAACTGTTGTCTGAGTTGCTAGTATCCTGTTCACAGTATCTGCAATGCTGTTAAAACAGTTCACCTGTTCCCTGTTCACAGTATCTGCAATGCTGTTAAAACAGTTCACCTGTTTAGATCTTGTTAGGTCCGGGTATCGAGAGCTCACCGGGAAGCTACGTACCTCGGGCCCAGCCGCGACTGTGCAGAGTGCGCAGGGGGCTTCAACCCTCAAGTACCCTCTTAAGAAGGACCTTTTCCTTTGACCAAAACCACGCTGCCTGCCAGGCTTTATGAGCCATGCTAATGGAGCGTGTGTGTGTGTGTGTGTGTGTGTGTGTGTGTGTACACTCGCACAGGGTCAGGGTCGCGGGGATATGGGAGTTGACTGGATGCAGAACAGTGGAAATCCTGGTGAGAAGGGAGAGCCCAGAAGGAGAAGACAGAGTGGGAAAGGCCAGGGGGAGGGAGGACTGCAGGATGAGGTCAGTGCTCATTTGTCAGGACAGAACCTTTCCGATGCCATCTTTTCTGCTAACGTGTGACAGGCCTGGATGATGGTGCATCATAGCAACCCTCGGAATGTTGCCAGAATGACAGCCATCTTAGTTTCTTTTCAGTCTTGTGATCCTGGCTCATCTGAGGTCTGATGAAGAAGAGGCTCTGCCCCAAGCACCTCTGCCTCCTCCCCCACACACACTTGAGTCACATCAGTGCTTGGTTAGCAGCCACCACAGTCAAAGACCTTGGACCTATAGGCAACCCACAGATGGTGATGTCGATGACTAGGACAGGGCCTGGCACACAGCAGATGCTCGTAAAGTACTGGCTGAATGTTGTGGGAGGGCGACTTGCGGAATCTGCTTTTTCTTTGTCATCACATGTATTACACTTTGGGTGAAGAAAGGATACGGGGTCCTTGGCAGCCATCTGGTACACACCGGGGTTACTGTCTGCAGGAACAGGCAAGCACGAGAAAGGCCAGCAATCTGTGTGCATGTAATAGAATTCTCTGGTGGTCCTATGGCAATCCTTTGCTTTTCCGAATCACTTTTTAAAAGCATTGCCAAGACTGTGATCTTATTTTATTTCACATGCTTTTATTTATTTTTGTCCTTCCATCATTTAGTTGGAGAAACTGAGACCCTACAAGGGTCTCTTGGTAGAGTCAGGATTGCAAGCGTCCTAACTGCCCTGTAGCTGCCTCTCTGAATGTCACACGGTAACGGTGGGGAGAATTTTCAGGGCCCAGCTGTGGTCCTAATGAACATGTATATGCCTCACCTCTGGGCAGTGCTGGGGACATTTCTCCTTATAATCTTGTGTTCTGGACAGAAGCCTCCACAGGGATGTCCAAGCACAGCTGTGCGAGGCCCCAGGCCCAGCGTGGTGTAAATGAAACATCCCCACCCCCACCTCCGGGTTCTGTGTTTACCAAACACCTGCTGATGCCTCCTCCCCAACAGCTGAAGTCTGGGAGCACTTCCTGACCTGAAGCCCCCTCCCCTCTTCCTGCGCCCTGAGCCCACTGAGGACCAAGTGTTGCCAGGTGCCCTGGCATCTGTCTGAGCCACACAAGTGAGAGGCCTGAAGCAAACTCTCTGGGGTCTCTTTTCATAAAGGCGCTAATCCCATCAAGAGAGCCCCACCTCATGACCTCATCTCACCCTGTTTACCTCCCAAAGGCTCTCCCTCCAAATGTCATCACATTGGGTGAGTTTGGGTGGGGACACAGTTCAGCCCCTGGTACCTTGTAAGGACACTGTGAAGTAAGTTGCTCTAGCCCTCCTCGCTTTACATTTGCTATTTCTCCAGTGCTCAAGGTCACGCAGCTGGCAAGTGGCAGAGCCAGGATTTGAATTTGTGTCTAATTCCACGTCAGAGCCTGCACACTGAACCCCTACGCGACACTGACTGAACTCGTGTCATCTTGATGATAATAGCAGCTAATGGCCAGCATGGCAAGAAGAGAGCCTGCCAGGGCCGTAATAACCCTCGGTGGCTCCCCGCTGCCTCCTCCGGACTGCTGCCCCCACTCCTTCCCTGCTGCCCCTCCCTGTGTGGGAGCCACATCACGTGATCCCTGCTGGTTGCCCGGCCAGTGATGTTCACACTTCAGGTGGTCTCTCTGGTAGCTTGTCCCTGTCCCTCCATCTGACAGATTCTTGTTCATCCCACGTGGTACAGTTTGAATGTGCTCCGTACACAGCATTATCTAGCACATCCTACGTGGCTCAGAAATCCCAGTGGTGTGTGTCTTTTCCAAGCTGGAGCACCTTTGACACAGGACTAGGTCTTTCTGTTTTGGCATCTGGCATCTTCCACAGCACCTCGGGCTCTCCAAAACCCCCAACAAGTGTGTGACTAGGTGAAACATGTAGACGGCATGAAGATCAGTAAGCATCAAATACTCAGCAGGAAAGTCTGTTAATTAAAAGAAGGAGAAAGAAAAGAACATCTGATAGTCTAAGACAAGTACTTGTAGAAGGAACCACTAAAAGGTGTGAGTTTTGGCCCAGCTGGTGTGGCTCAGTGGTTGAGCATCAATCCATGCACCAAGAGGTTGCCGGTTCGATTCCTGGTCAGCGCACATGCCCAGGTTGTGGGCCCGATCCCCAGTGGGGGGCATGCAGGAGGCGGCCAATCGATGTTCTCTTTCATTGATGTTTCTATCTCTCTCTCCTTCTCTCTTCCTCTCTCTCTAAAACCAATAAAGAAAAAAAAAATGAATATATATATATATATATATTTTTTTTTTTTAATGTGTGAGTTTTGAAAGCAAATGTTTAATTTAGGCTCTCCCTTCTGTGTGCTTACCGATGACACTCAATTTAACCTAATGGTCAATCTGTATTTTGAGATTTACTATGGATCTCGTGGACTGCTGTTCTTTTTTGACTATTAACTGTTTTAGTCTCCTAAATATGTATTCTGCAAAAGCTTGTCCTGTTTCTCAACATGATTAGCATTTGTGACAGCACACCCCTCACTTTATGCTGATCCCCGTGGGAATGTGCCTTGCTGGAATCTAACTTGCTGGCATTCCAGTTAGAGCACGCTTTCCAGGACCACGTGTCTTAATGCGTAAACTGAGGCCCGTGTTGTTTCTTGGCTCGCCTTCTCTGAAGGGAGACAGCTTGCACCTGTGGGAGGTCCTGCCCAGGCCTTTCTAACTGCTCTTCCGTCTCTGTCCTCCCCCTGCAGGCTGGCCGTGGGTGACCCTGTCTGTTCTGGGCTTCCTGTACTGCTACTCCCACGTGGGCATCGCCTGGGCTGAGACGTACTCCGTGAACTAATGCTGCTGGGCCCAGGCCAGCCCTTGCTGTCGGCCTCCAAGGCAAATGGTGCTTCTCCCTGACCTCACCCCAAGGTAATCTCCAAGGGACCAGTGCTTGATCTGCTCATCTCTTGTCGAAGTTACCTCGCTCCAAGACTGGAAGCTCGACCTCTCGTAGAAAATCGACGACCTGAGAGTCTCATGTTGGGAACTTGGAGATCATCCCCCCCACCCTCATTTTCCTGTTGAGTGAGCTGGGGTCCAGACCCGCAGGTGTCTTGTCCAGCTGCACACGGTGACATTGTGGTCCAGAGCCCAGTCCCAAGGCCCTTTGGATTCTTTCTCCCTTACCAAGAATGAAATGTAATGGACATTTCTTGATTGAGGCACAGAAGTCCTGACTAGTGGTAGGCCTGTCCTCCACTGGGCAATATTTCTGAAACGTTTTGGTGACATTTATGTGACCCTCCCCCTTCCCCATGTCCTGCAGTGTGGCCCCTGGAGCCAGCACTGGGTTTGAGCTGCACATGTCACCTCCTCCGCAGGGAGGTGGCAGAGTCACAGCTGTGTTTCTCAGTACCCAGTAAAGAAGATGGAGTATGCTGTCAGTCCAAGGAGTCGGTACCCAAGGAGCCTGTTATTTGAACTTCATCAGGGCCATCTACCCTTGGCTGCTTGTCCCTAGATTTGCAGAGAAGGATAAACACGCCTCTACCTGACAGTTAATCATTCCCACACGAAGAAGCAGAATTTGAGAACCAGGGAATAGCGGGTCCACAGGCCGGTCTCTCGGCGAGTTACAAGGGGTAAGGTGGTCTTCTCCCCTCTCTCCACGCGAGTCCCACCGCCATCTCCCCACTCAGTGGTTTACACTGTTTTGTTTCCAATAAAATGGAGCCTTTTCTATCACATAGATAAGTCACTTTTTGGTAGAATTGTTTTGACTATTTTCTGAGAAAAATGTTTAAAATCTAAGCACACTTACATAACTCTTACTTCTTCACTCCTCTGGAAAGATGCTGACAGGCTACTAATGGCCCCAAGTGGGAGATTATTCAGAATACTTTTTGAGAGGGAGATGGGGGCGGGGGTAAGTAAACAAGCTTTTAAAATTTGGTTCCTTAGTGTACCCAATTATGGGAGAACTTAAAACATCTCAAGTGCACGAATTAAATCCCCATGAGGGTCACTGGGTCCTGGTCTGTGTCACACTGTCTCATATTAGTTAGGTCACTTGCCCTTTGTCCTGGCTGTGGTTATCAACTCGATGAAATCGAAACTCTCAGGGCACAGGAGCCGTCGTCTCGTTGACGTCCTTTCTTCCCAGCCGCTCTGATTGGAAGGGAAAGGGAGGGGCCCGATGCGGGTGACCTGAGGTGGCAGCAGCAGAGGGCAAAGGCCGGGGGGCAGGAAGATCAGGGCAGCAGTGGCCTCAGCAGCTGGCTTGGTAAAGGAGGAGACACAGGCCGCGATTCCAAGGTGCTGGGCACTTGTAAGGAAAGCACGAGGCTGGGGAAGGGTGAGCACTGAATGAACACAGTAAAACTTCCTGGGCTAGCACTAAGTCGGGGTCTGTGGTCAGTCAGAGGGAGTTTGGCCAAGTAATAACCCTGAATTTGTTTTTAGCCATTATATGATTTGGAGTGGTTCTCAGGAGTTACTAAACGATCACTGTGTTTAGCTATGTATTTGAGAACCGATTAACTGATATGTCAATTATCCCGGACCATTGTTTTCTTACTTTAGCTTCTTGCTATTCCCCAAATATCGTATGAGAACCATAATGTAGCTCTTTTCGTGCATATGAACTAAACTCTCAGCCACGGGCAACTTCAGACACAGGCTGGGAAACAGCCAGACAAGCTCCCAAGGCCACTTCCCGCCCCAGGACCCTCTGACCCCAACCTAGCTAAAGCTCCAAGCATGATGGCCAAGATGGTCCCCAAGGAGGCAAGCAAGACATCTGCAGGACAGCCAGATCTCAGGTCATTTTGACTAATTCTTGGGACCACACGAGAGACTTAAAAATGTTGTATTATTTCTTCATGTTAATTTGTTTGAAGTGACAGCAGACCTACAAAAACAAAATCAATCATGTGTAATTGTATAATGATCTATATATTGGGAGAATAGTAATTTAGTGGGAGGGGTTTCTCCTTACAGAAATTGATACGCTCACTTGCTTATTTATTTATTTTTTTTAATCCTCACCCGAGGATATTTTTCCATTGGTTTTCAGATAAAGTGGGAGGGAGGGAGGGAGGAAGAGAGAGAGAGAGAAACATCGATTGGCTGCCTCCCGCACAACCCCCACCAGGGCCGGGGATCAAACTGCAACCGAGGCACGTGCCCTTGACCTGAATCGAACCCAAGACTCTTTGGTCTGCAGGCTGACGCTCTAATCGCTGAGCCAAACCAGCCAGGGCTCTCACTTGCTTATTTAAAATAATAAAATAATTGTTGTCTAAGTGTAAGAAATCGACCATAATATAATGAGTTTGTTTTTTAGCAAACGTATTCATTCAGTAGGGCCAGCTGTGGAGAAGATGACCCCGCAGTGCGAGCCTTTCTCAGCGTGTGGAGAAGCCACTCTGAGGCCTTTCTTCAGGGAAATTATTTTATTTGAAAACAAACCAAGAAAATCCCTCCTTTTTTTTTTTACTAGTTGAAACCGATACGGCACCCAAAATGTATTGCTTGGCTCTGTTTTACTAGTCCTCTCGACTAATTATAAAAATAGTCACAAAGAGATATCTTTTCCTCCATTGAGGATATCTAAAGAATGTAATGTTTATTGCTTTATTAGGAGAGACCTTGGAAAAGAATGTCCATCATTTGGAATTTTAAGCAATATACCCTTACATTATTTTTATTGTGCTTTTCTGCAATGTTAAACAAGAGAGTGTGGGGAGAATGTCATTAAGAAGTTGAACTCACTCTGTGGTCTTATGAGACCGAGCAGAGGCGTGACTGCGGCTTGCAGATCACAGAGGCCTCACTCCCGAAAGCTGGGCTGTCTATAAAAAGAAAAGTGCCATGTTTGAAATGTGGTCCACTGGCATTAAATGAGAACTCGGGCCAGAAGTATTGTGGAGAATCTTGCCATGAGCAGGACGAGTTAGTTTAGTGCCAAGCATCCCTCTACCTTCGGAGCTTCTGCGACCATCAAGGAATTAAAGCATAGACCCAACTGATTCTGTCGACACCGAGTCATTCTGAAAAGACTCAGGTGTTTTGGATTTTTTTTTTTTACACGGTATTTTAAAAGGCAGGGAAGCATTCATATATCTTATACACATTTCAATCTAAATTGTTCAAAATAAAAAGGTTCATTTCTAAGTGGAGGTCAGTTTCAGACAGGTGCTGAAACAATGTAGCACCGTTTTCAGTGGCGCCAGGTGAGGAAGACCTCTGCCCTGGCAGAGGGGACACGGCTCCACTTCGAGGTCCTATTGCCAGGCACCCTCACAACTGTCCCCTCGCCATGCGGCACTTCCACACACAATCTCGGTGCCTCTAGAATTTTAAGTTCTCCAAAAACCACAATGGTAGGTGCCTCCACATTAGAGCCCCCCCAGGCTCTCAAAACGGAACAGAAAGCACCGTTCCTGTTACGTCATTGTAGGTCAGAAGACCCCACTGAAATTATATAAGGAAAGGCCAAAGTAAGTATCATGTATAAAATAGTTTATTACCATAATAAATAAAATTAAACATTTTTTTTCTTTTTCTTTTTTTTTACAAATATCATTTGTGCTTGTTTAAAAATGTCGAGAAGGGAATATCATCAATGGCAGGGCCCACACGTTCCTCTTAACATTCCCAAGTTGCAGACATACAGGGGGAGTTCCTGGCAGCGCCCTCCGCTGGCCACAAAAATAGTATTGGCTCATTTGCACTTCTGTCTGTTCATGCTCATTCGGACAAAGTGACAGATGCGAAGGAAAAAGAAAACCCAACGAAGGATTTGGCAGGACTCAATGGAAAGAGTGTTAATATAAGGAGGAGCCCCAGAATGACAAACTGCCCCTGGGTAGGTGTCCTTGCAGTGTTTGGCAGAATGTCGGATGAGGACAGTCCAACTGACGCACAGATACAGTGTCTGAATATTAAGAGAATACATTCATTGGGGGCGTTTGCATCTTTCTTAGCACAAAAGTAGTTCATATCCTGATACAAGATCCGTGAACTTCTCATTGTACAACGAATGGACCCAGAAGTCACAGAACGAGAGACGATGGCGGCCGGGAGAGCACCCACTGGGTCCACCCACTGGGTCCGGCACCTGCAGGTTATTCAAGTCCAGTTCTAGAGGTTCCAGAATAAGTCTGATAAGCTTGCGTGAAACTGAAGTTTCACAGGAAACTAATTTACACTTCAGGCAAATTCACGTAGATTCTTTTGAACTGTGGGGGAAGGAAATGAAAACTTCTCCACATGAACACCTTGGTTCTCAAGAAAATGATGATTTCTCTGACGGCTGCCGTTGGTGCTGGGAGGACAGAGAAATCTCCGGTTGGAGGGCACAAGAGCTGGTGAAGGTAATGCTTATTGACGTGAGCGAGAAGACAGCACAAGGGGATACGCAGAAGAGAGGCTGTCCCGGGGGGCCCGCGTGCGCCCTCAGCGGGCCTCCTGTTTAAGCAACGTGATGTGAGGAGGGAGGGGAGGGGAGGGTGTGTTGGCAGCTCCATCACAGCTGGAGTTCCATTCAAGGGTCTTAAGGCTAGACATCTTTATTGCAAAACACTACAATCGATTCATCAAATGCACATCGACTTGGGTCTCCACCAGCGCTCCTAAGATTTCTCAGAAGGTGCACCTGCCATGCGGTGGTCCGCGCAACAAGGGGAGAGGAGGCTCTTCCTACAGCTGGCATTCCTAAGGCATTCACTGAGTCCCCACGCGGGCTTGGACAACAGTCTGACGGTTGGCTTCATCGACCTGGATAAAGAAGCCAGCTCAAAATGGTCAAAGAAGATGGGTTTTCAGGAAGAGCAGAGGCATTGGCATTCAGGACCCGCCTGCGGTTCGCTGCAGTCTGCCTGTCCCGAATGGCAATGTCTCCGCTCTTCCCGAATAAACTCATCTTTTTTTGACTTCCAGCTTGGGGCGTCTCCTCTCGGATTCCGAGCTCCCTGTCTGTGGTTGCACGCTCCCACTTGTTTAAATGCTTCCTCCTTTCTGTGTCAGCGTCCATCCTACTCATTTGCTTTCCTGTTAGACGTGCACTCGAATTTTGGTATACTTACTTTGGAATTTTTGAGAGCAAAAATTAAAAATAATGTCAGTGGTCATGGGGCCAGCACATAAATCTTCCCAGAGTGTTCACCACCTCCTTGAGACCCTGGTCTCCGAGGCAGAAGACTGTGGGAGGATAAACTGGCCACAGAAAGGCCAGGTTGACATTAGGTTGCCTGCCAACAGCCAGGACAATTTCTGTGCAACAGGAGACACCTGGTCACGAGTCGGACAACTGGGCAAAGGCCGTCCTCTGGGAGAAGGACGTATCCCGTGAAAGGCACACTGTCCCAGTAAAACAAAACGCAACTCCCAGCCCTGAAAGTGCCCCCTTCAGACTTTTTAGGAATATTTCTTTTGCTCTCAAGAATACTTCTGAGAAACGGGATCCAGGCATCTCCATGCTCTAAGGGTGGCCCTCCTTCCCGGACCCCAGCTGGCTTTATGTTAAAAAAATTACAGTTTTGCTTCATGTGTTTCTGACTAAATGGCGCGACCTGACGAAAGGTTGCTTAGAACTGCAGTGGTCACTGCACAGAGCTCTCCATCGCCCCAGACTTTTCTCCGGACTAAAGGAGACGATCACGGTACCTAGAGGTTTCGAAACACATTCAGGATTCTAAAATTGCCTCTTTACAAAACACCAAGTTAACTGAAGCAAATGAATAACTAGAAGGAGATTTAAAAGCATCTGAGGCCTCTTCCTTGGCGGGCACCAACTGGTTTTCCCTGACCCTCCCCTCTAGTGCCCTGTGCTGTATCCCAACCCCTCCCGTTGTTGGAACGTCCCTTCTTCTCCGGTGCCCAGACGTTACCAAGGAAGCCTCTTAGAGCTCTCCCTGTCGCTAGGCCCGTGGAGGACATGACAGGGTTGGTGGTCCATGGTATCTGAGCCCGCGGTCCTCGCTCGGGAACCCAGAGCAGCGTTCAGGCAAGAGTGGGTAGTTAGCCTCTGGCCAAGAGCATGTCATAACAATGAAAGAAGAGAAGGTTTGGCTCATTAGAAAATGTTTGTTGTGGTGTTTTTGTTTTTGTTTTTTTTTTTCAGAGAAAACAATTACAGCAAAAGTCCCTAAAATCCTTAGAGGGAGAACAAGGCGCACACAGCGCCCTGGCGGGGCTCTTGCCACCACTCATAGGGGCACGTGCTGCGGGCCCTGCGGCCGCGAGATGAACAGTCTGGGCTTCCAGTCAAGCCCCGTTTGAATCCTGGGAGTCAGTGCTAGGAGTACATTCATGAAGCTTTATTCCCCCAAACAGGTGTGGACTTCAACGCCTCCCGCATCGGCATCTCTGCCCCCCAGACCCAGATGGGCGGTCATTTCTGAATAGGCACCTGCGCCCCTCAGGCAGAGCTGGAGGGCCTGCAGGGTGCTGGACAAGAGCCTGCCATCAAGTCCCCGGAGAGCTGGGCAGGTGCTTCTGAAGCGAGATGTTAGAGTCACAAGGGCCCCCGCTCTGCTCTAACTGCAGTGGGTCCAAAACTTGGGAAGCAGGGAAGGAGCATATTTCAGGAAAGGCAGACTAGAACATTTCTGGAGAAGCTGGTAGATGGGATTCTGGATATTCTACAGCCTCTGCCCCAAGGACTAGTTGGCAGCTTCTCAAGTCAAAGAAGCTGAAAGCCCATGGCTTTATCCAGAATCACAAATAATCATGATTCGGCCTCAGGAACCGTCACTTCTTCTTTGTAAGCTTCCATCTGAAGCTAAATCTAATAATTTCTCAGCCTCAGAAAGCCTGGGGCCACCCCTGTAAGACTCACATGAGAAGCTACAAGACTGTGCGGGGCCTCTCGGGAAGGTCCCTGGCTTTGACCTCCAGACTTCGCTTCCCAGGCCCGTCTGTGCCAACCCTGGGAGCCAGGAGGGGACAGCCCCATACACAGCTGAGGGCCAAGTCCTGGGTCACGCCATGGCCCTGAGCAGGTGGGTGGGCCCAGACGGGAGGCTTTCAGAAACACTGAGTGTCTTTGGTAGGGCAGGCCCCAACCTGTCCCGCTCCCCTCAGCCAGGGGGAAAGCAGCACTAGGATCCAAGTTCTCTGCAGCAAAGCAATGCCGCACAGAGGTGCTGCGAGGTCGCTGCGGCCTGACACGTGCAGAAGGCCAGGGCCCCGGGTGACTCCACGCTGTCACTCACAGTCCGGACCACCTGCACGCCTAACTTCACTCTCTCAAAGCTGAGGTATCAGAGCTGAACATCCAACCTTGCTTGTCAGTTTTTAAGGGTCCTGATTCCTCTCTACAGGGCACATACCTGGCAGCCCCACTTTGCTTAGGAGAGACCCCTTCTCTTTCCTTTCTCAGACACCAATGAAAGAAGCCCAGGCACACGAATGACCTGACCCCAGGTCATAGGAAGCAATGGAGTGTCCCTGAGCACTGTGGCATAGGGACTTGGGTGACCCACAGGTGGCCCCATGATCATCATTCTGAGCTCAGAACTTCCCCACGGACCACGGCTCCACGGCCACCACTCCCCATCACCTTAAGGAGTCAGCTGGAAAACCCACCGCCTCACTCTTGTTTTCCAGCTCCGGAAGCAAGGACAATGCTGGCCCTGCAATCGTCACGATTTTTCTTGAAATCTGACTGACTTTAGTAGGAGGTAAAGAGATTAGCTTTAAAATAAGGCCAAGCCTGGCTCCCACGTGTTCTAGAACGACCCCATGCAGTGAACAAAATACAAACTTCTGAAGGGCAATCCCCATGAGAATTATAATACAAACATAGCACTTGCTACAATCATTTTTCTGAGGTTGTGTGTGTGTCTGCTTTACTAATGAAGCAACTCTGGGCTCATCGCCCTTCCTGCCGATGCCCCATACCCTGAGGAATGCCACAGGAGCACGTGGGGAGAGGTTGAGAAGGACAAGAAGCAAAGGGGCCTGTGTGATGAGGCCAGTGGCATGAGGCAGGGCCAGAGATTCATCTGGGGCCTCCAGAGCCCTCCCCTCTGGCCATCCCATAGGAGCGAGCTGCGGAGAATCTCTGGGTCCCAAGGGCCCCTCTCCAGCATTTCCTTTCGGCTCACCTCTTTGGGGAAAGGAGGCCTGAGGAGTCCCGGCTCTCAGTGTCTATGGGAAGCACCCACAGGCCCTCAGCTGCTTTTTGGCCTTAACCATTAGAGACAGAAAGTTGAAAGGCTCTGCCCTCCCCGTCCCTCAGACTCCCCTTGTCCCGAGCATGTTAGAAATGACGACTGTAGGAAAATATACGGTGACGTCAGACACAGGCTGTACAAGGGCAGAGAAGGCTGGGGAATCCTTGTGCCCACCGCCGTCTTTGGGGGTCTTGGAGAAGGACCCAATATCCACGAGGGGTTCTCGGTGCTCCCCCACCAATCTCCAAATGGCTGCTGCTCTTTTCTGCTAGTTTTCATCTTTTACAAAGATCACGGCAGTAAAAAATTAAAAAGGAAGGAAAACACCCTTTAGACAGCAGGCCCCATCTCCCGAAATTGTGCAAAGGCAGTTCCGATGCAGCCGGCGTCCGGCGGGGTGGCCGCACCCCCCTCTTCCCATGCCTCTGAAAGAGAGCGTGTGCCTACGGGCTGGTCCCATTGGATCTTCCGCCAGGAGAAGCCTCCTTCGCAAGTTGTTGGGTCATGTAGGTGGTTGTGGTGCGGGTGTTGCCGAGGGCGGGGTGGTCGGGTTTTGTCTTTGACTTTTTATTAACAGACCTCTCAGCTCGCTCCAAAAATGTCTCTCTCTGACTCTGGGGACTGGGGCCCGGAGATTTCGAACAGCTCCTGAGGAGACTGAGAGGCCCTTCTGGAAGTTAATATCCTGAGGATCTCAGAGAGCTGTTTCTCCAGGCTCGTCATCTTGGCGTGCAGGGCCTTGATGTCCTCCTTCAGCTCGAGCTTCACCTCCAGGAGGGTGGCCTGCAGCGTCTGCTCGGGGATGGGGTAGAAGGAATGCTTGACCTCCGCCAGGATGGGGCTCCGGTCCTGGGGGCTGCGGGCCTCGCCCACGTTGTCCAGGCGCAGGTCGCTCTTGGTGATGCCGCTGTCACACGAATCGGTCTTCTTCAGCGTGGCCTCCCCCGACGCCTTGGTCCTCTCGGGGAGCGTCTCCATGGACTCGGCTTTGGACACCTTGTTCCAGTCCTCGCCCTTCCCGCAAGCATCCTTGAAGCGGGCCCAGCCCTTGCGCTTGGCGCAGTCGCCGGCCTTGGGGCCCAGGCACTCGGAGCCCGGCGCGTGCAGCTTGGCGTGGTCCGGGACCCCCACCCCCGCGGGGCAGGCCGCCTGGAAGGGCACGGGCGTGGCGGGGCTCTCGCGGACGGTGACCACGCTGGCCTTCACCAGGCTGTGGTTGGCCAAGGCGTGCTCCACCAGGACACTGCCCTTCTCCACGTCCAGGTCGTCCAGGTCCCGGCCCCCCCTCTCGGCCGCCAGCCTGGCCTCTTTCTGCTGCCGGAACCTCTGGAAGAGTCTCCGGACAGGGTGGTCCGGGGGCAAGATCAGGGGGGCCTCGTTCTTCCTTTTCATGCGCTCTTCCTCTTCCCGCTTCACGTCGCTGATCTTCCGGAACACGATCTGGGGTGAGACACAATGACACACCGAGTTAGCCCCCGTGGGCTGAGGCCCCAGTCCCTTCGCACCCCTGCCAGGCCTCCCGGGGCTTTTCTCAGTGATGCCTCCACTTGCCTTTTCCTAACCTCCTCTGGGCTTTCCCACAGCCAGAAATGGACTCTCGCTGCATCCCCTTCAGGAGAACAAGCCCCTCGCCCTCCATCCGCAGCCAGGAGGCTGGAGATACCCAATGGCTCCTCCCAGACTGTCCTGGCCCCCGAGCGGGGCCCCACTAACCGCCTTTGCTGCAATTCAGCATCCCAAGCTTTTCAAAAATCACTTTTCTGGCCGCACCTCAGACCTACTGCGTTAGCATCTCCAGGTGGGGAGCCCTTGAATCGGAACCGCCCCAGCTCCCAGGTGATTCTGATGCATGTACGTTTGAGCCCCTCTGGGCTGAACCACACGCCAGGGAAGCACGTTCAGCCCGCCCGCGGCAGGGCTGGACCCCGAGTGAACGTGGCTGGCTGTGAGGGTCCCACACGGCAGCCCTCCTTGTCCTCACGGAGCTCATAGGGAAGGAGGGGACCTGGCCTTGGGCTCGAGCTTGTCCTGACCGCAGCGAACACTGGACAGCGCCTCCCACCTGTAAGGCACCTCGCTGCCAAGTCACCTGTTCCTCGCCAGAGCACTACCAAGGTCCCGGGAACGCACGGGTTGGTGTCCCCCGTTAGAGAAGAGATCGAGGCTCAGAGAATTAACTGTCACAGAACAATAGGTTTCCCGGAAGGAATTTGTACCCAAGCCACCAAGTCCCAGATGCATGAGATGTCCAACGGGTACTTCCTGGCGATGACGCTGCTTCGTGCAGGGGACAGACAGGCAGCAATACAGTCCCGCGAGTGCGGCTCTCCCGGGGCGTCCGATCACGGGGAGCCCCGCCCTTTCCGGCCCAGCACGCGCGGCAGGTACACGGGCGACTTTGACTCAAACCGTATCTGAGCCTGTGAGATGCGCCCTGCAGTAGGTCGTCTTTTATTTTTAAATCCTCACTCGAGGGTATATTTTTATTGATTTTTAGAGGGAGAAACATCAATGTCAGAAACATCGATTGGTTGCCTCTCATACGTGCCCCAACTGGTGTTCGAACCCACAACCTAGGTATGTGCCCTGGCCGGAAGTCAAACCCTAAACTTTTTGGTGTACAAGACGATGCTCTAACCTACTGAGCCACCTGACCAGGGCAATAGGTCATCTTTTTTTTTTTTTTTTTTTTTAAATCCTCACCCGAGAACATTTTCCCATTTATCCTCGGACAGAGTGGGAGGGGGAGAGAGGGAGAGAAAGGGAGAGAGAGAGAAACATTGACGTGAGAGGGACACATGGCTGGTTGCCTCCCACATGACCCCGACCAGGATACATGCCCCTGGCCAGAACCAAACCCGCGACTCACTGGTCCTCGGGCCAATGCTGCACCACTGGCCCAACCGGCCAGGGCAGGTCATCTTTTTCATGTAAATTGCTGGTACTGGGCTCACTGAGGAGTAGAGGAGAGGCCTCTGGAAGGGAGACTGCAGCGTTTCCATCACCACATTCTGGAAACCCCTGTGCCCCGGGCGGCCCCAAGGACGCGTCACAGGACCCAGGTCTTGGGGGGGCACACCAGAAGGATGGGTTCAGGGCCAGAGAGAGTTAAGTCCCAGCCCTTCCACTAGCATTGTGACGTCACAGCTATCTTCACTTCCGAGTCTTAGTTTTCTCATTAAAAAGTGGGGAAAATCTCCATTTTTCTGACTTGGTGTGAGACCAACACAAGATTGCGTATGTAAAAGCACTGGCCCACGGCAGATGCGTAAAATGAATCCTCCTGCCTCCATTAAAAGGGCAGAGGCCTTGAAAGGGCCTTTTCATTTGTTACCTGTAGGTGCAGATGATGCCCAACTCACCTGCCCAGAGGTCTCTGATGGCACCACTCAGGTGATCAGAAATGACTGGCATGACAGTCGTTTTTAGTGCCCGTAAATACAGAGGAGTCCAACAAACACTGAGTTGTTTGATGCCAGCGATCAATCAGCAAATCGCTGGCAGACCGGAGTCTCACACCTGTCGTCTGACTTCTCCATCAAGCTCCTGTCACCGATGACTTTACACTTGAGTCACAAGCAGGTGTGTGGGATGGAGCTGCCACCCTTCTTGCCACCTGGTTAAATCTTCAAGCCACATTCTTTGGGTCTCTGTGTCTGAGTGGCTTTCTGACCTCCACTGGGCAGCATTTCTCCCATCCCTGCCCTGCCCTGCCCAGCTGTGATCTTATAACCCCACCTCCCCTGGTCTCTTTCATTCACAACCCATCTGCTCCTGCAGTCTAGGCTGCAGACCCAAGCCATGGGATTCAGGAGAATCCCGGCCACTCTGAAGAGAAATCCAGCTAAGGCAGGGATGCAGGGATGGCGAGTTGAATGGTCAAGACCCTCTCTGCCTGTTCCCCACCCTCTCAGCTGGCAGTTTTACCCTCATGCTTCCCTCTGCTCACATGGTTCTCTGTTCTGGGAAAGGCCCCGTCTTTCCACTGGGCATCCAAATACTCCTTGCACCAGGCCCCACTCAAACATCACCTCCACCAGGAAGACTTCCCTGATTCCACGGAGCTCTAAGTTACCCTCCCACCACCCAACTCTGATGGCCCCTCTGTGCTCACACCACTCTTCTGCCCCAATTACACTCCATCTTGTGTCCATTTGAGTAGAGATACCAACTATTTCCTCCCCCAGCCACATCCCTTCTTAGGGAGGGAAGATGGGAAGATGGGAACAAGGAAGGACAAAGGGGAGGGAGGAGAAGAAGAGAGAGGAAGGGAGAAAGGCTGAATGAATAAGAATGTGAAAGTGGGCCCTGGCTGGTGTGGCTCATTGGTTAGTGTCAGACCACACACCAAAGAGTCATGGGTTCGATTCCCAGTCAAGGACATGTACCTGGGTTGCAGGTTCAATCCCTGGCCCTGGTCAGGGTGTGTGCAGGAGGCAACCAATCAATGTGTCTCGCTTACATTGATGTTTCTCTCTCTTTCCCTCCCTCCCTTTCCACTCTCTCTAAAAAAATCAGTGGAACGAGTATCTTCAGGTGAAGATTAACAAAAACAAAAGAAACAAACAAAAGAATGTGAATGTGTCCAAAAGAGACGGTGGCTAATGGAGCTGATTGGTCTGGTTCCTGCCTGTTAACTCTGTGGACATCTGATTCTTGAGCTGGTTGGAGTGGGGTTCTGTTCTTTGTAAGCAACAATTCCCAAGCAAGATACCAGTTATTTACATCTTTATCTTATTCCCCCTGGAAGCTTCCTAAGGGCCTACCACAATACTTTGCATGTCACATTGTATCTTTTACTTAAAAAATAAAAAATAAAAACTACCCTAAGAGAACAGGGATTGCCTCTTCTGTTCACTGTTTCCAGCACTTGGAAAATGGCTGGTAACTAGGGGGCCCTTTGTAAATATTTGTGGAATGAATGAATAAATGAATGAGTAACAGATAAATATGAGCTAATGAATCAATGGGAGAATGTCTTCTGCCTGGAAAGATGAAAGCACAGAGATCATAATCAATGTTATAAAAGGAAGGGATTGGTTCACAACACACAGTCTCCTTACCCACTCTCAACATCAAAGGTCAGGGGCGGCCCTTGAGATTGGAAATGAGATGTTTTAAGGCTAAGGAAAAGGAAGCATTTCTTCAAATATTGAGGCATCAACACAAAACTGATCCCAGGAGGATGTACAGTGGAGCATCCCCGTAGGCGAACACAGGCTTATTGTGCATCTGGTGGGCAGGTAGCTCCTCCTGGAGGAGTTGGATGTGCTCTGCAGCCAAACACCCCACAGGTCAGAATCCCAGACTGGGGGCCTGGGGCCAGCCTGACCCAGCAGCATATTCAGACGCTGTGGCGGAGTCACCACTGAGGGCAGCTCAGCTCTCATGGGCTGGGCTCTCCTTGGGTCTGTGTTGACCCTTCTGAAGCCCTTGGCTTTTTTTCCAAAGTGTCATCCTAGTGCATCCTGGGTGCCAGAGGCAGCCCCACCTGGACATCATGGCTCAATGGGCAGATGAACCAGGAGAGAGCGTCCTGTCGTCCAGAAGTGCCTGAGCCCTCCTTTGAAAATCAGAGCGTAAAACCAGCACCCCCGAGGACACCAGGCTGATGTGGTCCAACTGCTTCACGGATCCGGGGTCTAGGGCTCTGCTGCACTCAGTTACTTTTCTGGAGAACTTGGTCGTGAACTCCTTGTCTCAGAGGCAGACACGACCTTCAATCTCATTTCCCGCCCCATTCCTTCCACCTGACCGTCGGGATTCAGCTCAGGAGTCAGTCATCTGCTCCAACAAGCTTCCCTGACTGTCCCTGACCCCTGGGTCCAAAGACCTTCCTGTGGTCCCAAGCATCATCATGGATCGTTGCAATCATTGTGAGAAGCAGTGTTTTGCTTATTTGTCTTTTCCGTAGGCAGTAGCTCCCTGAAGGCGGGCACAATGCTTTATTCCATTGTGTGTGTGTTTTTTTCATCTTCAGTATCATGCCTGGCCTATATAATGCTCAATCAATGGTCAATGAATCAATGAATATGTCAGTGAATAAATTATGGCCTTCCCCCCGTTTGTGAGGCCCATGCTAGGGTGAAAGTAGTGATGTGTACACCCCCTGCAGACGTGCATGTACACACACACATCTGTTTCTGATGTTTGTGGTCTAACGGGGAGGGAGAAAAAGAGAAATTACAGGTAGATTTCTCAATACACAACATATACGGTCCTGAAGAGTAATGTATAAATAAAATCCTAAGGGACTTCCACTTTCACTCATCTTTATTTCAGACTGACCTAAGACTGATCTCATCATCCCTGCCTGACCAATTTTTATTTTTTCAATCTCTTACATGAGCTCAGAGAGCTGATATTTAGAAGTAGCCCTGAAGGTTTTTGCAAAGTACAACTGCTCTTGCATTTTTCTTTTGTATAAACTTGGATCTTTCCGTATTGGGCTTCGTTGTAAGATTCCATTCTGGGAAAGGACTCTGCGGTCCAAAAATCATTTTGAAAACCACTGGATGAGATCATCTCTACCGTCCCTTCGAGAATGAACAATTAAATGATTATAATAGTACAGTACTTTTCACTGTGCTTTACAGCTTACTCCACGTACTCAAGTATATTATCTCATTTAAGCCAAAATTCCAGGGAAGGGTGCAGGGGTCTCGTCCACAGTTTGACAGTTGAGGAGCTTGGGGTTTAGCTGGTGAGTGACCTGCTCCAGGCCACACAGGTAGACGCAGAACGTCGGGGTGTGGACCAGGGCTCTCGGCTGGCCGCCAGCTTTCTTCACTCTGGCCATCTGCAGACAGGGCCACACCAACAGAGAGGCACCAGGGTCTGTATGGAGAGGTTGTTGCCAGGGGCCCTCCAATCACCCACTGGGAAGGCCCAGCCTTGGAGACAGGCTGACCCAGATGCCGGCCCCAGTGATGGGGAAAGTCCGCTCCTTCCAGGCCAGCCAGGCTCCTGCCAGCCCACAGTGGGGCCTGACGAGTTGGGCATGCGAGGCCCACACGGGATGCTAGGTGGCTCATGACGTACTGGAATCTGGGGAGACAGAGGATGCCTCGGGGCAGGGCTGGCTGCTGTGCCTCCCTCACCCACCTCCACACCCCTCTGAGGGCTCACCAGCAATGGCCCTGAGCTGGGAGGCCTTTAATGAACGGTAGTTCAGCTGGCTCCTCAAGCCGCAGGGCTTTCTGAGAAGCTATTTTCAAGTGTGTTTGCAAAAAGCAATCCCCCTGGGATCCGAGATGAGTCAGGACAATCAACCACCTCTTCTGGGCTGCATTCAAGGAGGGCCTGGCCCCTCTCAAGCCCACCAAATTAGGCCAAGGGGAGCAGGAGTCCCCTCAGTGTCCCTGAGCAAGTGGGTCCCAGCAGCACCTGGAGGGAAGGAGCTGGGGGAGGGGAGGGACTGCCCCAGTCCCGACAGCACAGAAAACGGGAGCCTGGTGCTTCAAAGAGCTCAGACTGCAGAGTAAAAATATACATAATATATACAATGTCGATTCTCAGGGACATTATGAATACATGAACAGAGGCTAAGGTATGAATCATAGAAAACTGGAGGTAAACTAAAAGGGATTGATCTGGGGTTTTATTGGACTCAGACACATGTCCCCAAACTGAAACACACAGAAAGCAGTAGCAAGAACACAGGCTTGGAGTGACCTCAACTCTGCCGCTGACTGGCTGCTGTGTGACCTTGGGCAAGTCACGCTCCTCCTTGGCTGGACCAGATCGACAGTTCTCAAATCTGGCTGCACTTCAGAAGCACTTGGAGAGGGTGTTACCTAGGGAGTGAGACGGCCCCGTGGCAAGGTCAGAAACCAGCCTTTGTGACAAGCTGCCAGGTGGTTCTGACGCAGGCAGCCTGACCCAGATCTGCTGACCATGGTCCCAGAACCCCTGGATTGATGACTGCCATTCTGCTGTCCTGTGTGCAGGCATGCTCACCTGTGAGTGTGGCCACACGCCACCCCAGCCCCTCCTCCCCTCCCTGCCTGGCTCAGCCCTCCTGTGCTGTCTGCGACTGAGCTGGGGTGGGAGGGGGAGGGGGTGACTCCAACAAGCCCCTGGTCCCTAAAGGGCATCTGAAAGGAGACCGGTAGGCCCTGCAGTCACTTTGGGCTCCTTCTTCCTTTGATCTGACAACAAGCTGGTGTGCTGTCGGGAGGGGAGGACACAAAGCCACGCAAACACTTACTGAGCACCTTCTGCATGCAAGGCAGACAACATTGTGGCTCCGTGCCAGGGGAAGGCCAGGCCTCTCCTCCCGCCAGAGCCGGGGCCTATGTTGGCACTGACTCGAGCCACTGGAGGGACAGAGCGGCATCAGGGGGCAGGGCCGCAGCCCCAGCGTCCCCGCAGCCCTGGCACTGTTGCCTTTCTCAGTTTCCTCACTCACCAGCCCCTCCTCCAGCAGCCCTGCCTGGTTTTCTGGCAGAGCATGAAACACAGATGAACACACTGGGCCAGTAAAGAAACTGAACACATGGGAAAAGAAACTGGAGAGGAACTGATACGGTAAGGCAGTTGGCTGGATTTTGCTTCTTGAAAAGGCGACTCCTTAACCTCCCAGAATGGCCTCTTCTGCGGATGATGGAATCAAATGTTACCTTTTCTCGCAACAGCATCACGGACATGTGGACCACCCAGACCATGAGAGGCCCTGGGCCTCAGGAGGGACAGGGGGATCCCAGAGGGACCGAGGCCAGTCCAGGTCAGTAATCACTCCTTGAGCGAAGACCATGGGCTGCCAGCGCCTGCAGCTAGAAGGGAATAAAGTACAACCCTGCCCTCCAGAGACAGACTGGCAGACTCTCAGCGCAAGTCCCAGGCTCTCAGGGGGCCCGGAGTGGGCGGGAGTTAGTGGAGTGACGGACAGCTTGAGCATCCGCTCTGGAACTCAGACAGCCTTGTTCCCCAGGCCTCCGCGTCCTCGTCTCTCAAAGCAGATACTACTACTGATTTCACAAGGCTTCCGGAGGACTAGGCTGCAGAGTATCAGTAAACCTTTGGGAAGAGTGCTTGACATTGAATAGCTGCTGAGTAAATGTATTACGTATCATTCTTTGAGGGGTGACTTTTGATGATTCTAGAAGGATGAGCTGGAATTAGGTAGAAAAGGTGAAGGCGCTCACACAGGGAACAGCACACGTAATGACACCAAGCAGAAATGCCACTCGACGCAGAAGAGGGTCTTGGTGGCGTGGGGGACCCTGGTGGAGAGCCTGTGACGTGCCAGGCACCGACCGCTGTGAAATGGAGGCGGTGCCCTCGTGCCCTCCTGACAGCAGCCCCAGCAGGTGGACACAGTCACTGTCCTGGTTTTTCAAATGAAGACACTGAAGGGCACAGGGACAGCAGAGCTAAGAGTCAAACCTCGGCCACCAGAGTCCCTGCCCAAGCCCACACGCTAAGCCATTCTGCTAGGAAAATGCCTTGGTTTTAGGGAAAAGGACGGTTTCCTCTCGGCATGTGTTGATGACCTCTAGCCCTGACCTGTCACCCTCTCTGCTAGTTTCTCTCGCGCCCTGTCCATCAGCAGTGTGGCTGAAGAACAGTGAAGTTGAGAGACGATCTGGCCAAGGGCAGGAAAGAGGTCGAGAAGGAGAGACTCCCAGGTGCATTAGGCTGTGTGGCCCTTTAATTTGTCAGGATGGGGGAATGACCTCAGAGGACATCCAGCCTTGATTGGTCAAGGCTGTGCAGCTCGTGAGCTGAGTGTTTTGGTTCCTGGAAAAGTCTTGGCTCCCTGGAGAGGGGTGGGGTTGCCAGTTACCCTCAGGACAGGGCACTGGGTAGGAAGAGCAAGAATGCAGAGGTCCTGGTGGACTTGACCCAAGAAGAATCTGGAGGCTAGAGATGCTCGGCCCTCAGGTGACCTGGTCCAGTGGCTCTCAGAGTGCTGCTCACAGGCTGGCCCCTCCCACCCCCATGCAGCATCTGCACTTTCTTCTGGCACTGAGGATGATCTGGTCAGATCCCTGAGCAAGGATTGGCATCATCTCTCACTCTTGTAAGGGTCCCCAGGTCCCCCCAGGGAAAGTGGGCAGATCAGCAAGGTCTTCTGACGGACTAACCTGGGGCCTGAAAGACTCCTACAGATGCACCTGTTCCTCTGTCTTTAGGAAGATCAAACCCAAGAGGGATGAGGACCCCTCCTTCTCAACGCCGCCCAGGGAAGGAAGTGCATCCCTTGTTTGCTGCTCAGGAAAGAGATGGCGCCATTGTGTGGGAGCCGCTGGCCTCTGGCATTTCACTAGGGTCATGTTTGTCACTGTCCTCCTCACTTTTTGTCACTGTCCTCCTTGCTTTGAGCTCCCCAGAGTAGCAGACTGAATTGTGGACACCAAAAGCTATGTCTACCTGGATCCTCAAATGTGACCTTATTTGGAATAAGGGTCTTTGCAGATCTAATGAGGTAAGGATCTTGAGATGAGATTATTCTGCATCAGGGTGGGCCCCCAATCCGATGATTAGTGTCCTTATGAGAAGACATGAAACACAGCAAAAGGCCACGTGACGGTGGAGGTGGCTATTGGAGTTATGCAGCTACAAAGCCAAGAAGTGCTGAGGATTGCTGACAGCAGCCGGACGCGAGGAGAGAGGCATGGAACGGATTCCCTCTCAGGAGGAACCAACCCTGCAGACGCCTTGCTTTCAGACCTCCAGCCTCCAGAACTGGAGAGCATAACTTAGTGTGGTTTCAAGCTGCCCAGTGCGGTAACTTGTTACGGCAGCCACCGGAGACTAGGACTCGGTTTCCTTTACTGCGATGGCTTCTCCCCATCCCCGGTGTGGCCCTCCCAAAGCTCTGCCCTTTGCTGTGTCTCACAGGGTCCTGCTTCATGCAGCTGAGATGCCAACAAGACCTGGTGCCACTGCCCACCCTGCTGGGAGCTGCCCAGACCCTGAGGGGATGTCTAGATCTTTCTAAGTCTCAGCTGTCTCATCTGCACAGTGCTGAGTCTCCAACACGCCCTGAGCCAGAGTTTCGGTCTGCCTTCTGTTCTATCCCAGAATCCTCTTTCAGCACTGTAGCTGGAGTCCCACCCCAGTCACAGCTAGCTGAGTGACAAGCCAGTCACCTTGCCGCTCTGCGCCTTGCTTTCTCCACGTGGAGCTGGGGATGCTCGTGCCTGCTTTGGCTCTCAGGCAGTGCCGGTGCCAGGTAGACCGCTGTGCACACCAGCTCCATTGTGGCATCACTCAGCTTTGCCCCAGAGGCCAGAAGAGCCCCTCTATCCACGCAAAGCACCAAGGGGGAGCAACGGAAGGGAGGGAGGCCAGGCTGTGATGGCAGCTAGTGACAAACACGGAGGAGGTGACCCAGGGGGGCAGAGGCATGAACAGAGGGAGCTCAGCATGCACATGGCCTGCTTCTAGGTGTGCACAGCAGGGCAGGGTGTACGAGCGACCGGCATCTGCAGCAGGTGGGCATCTCAGGGGACACACACTGCCAGCTCCCAAAGGGCTTTGGCCCCTGTGTTGTCTCCAACCCGGCAAACCCGAGGAACCATCTGTAAACCATGAGGCTGCTCTGAGCCGTCCACAGGCAGTTTTAGTGGTCTGCCCGTCCATGCCTCCACTCCAGCGCGTCCCTCTGTGGTCCCGGGCCTGGGGGAGGGGCACAGTGGCCTCATAGGAGAAATCACTGGAGAAGAAGAAATCTCAGGGAGATCAATTCTGAATGGCACCTTTTAGACACTGGAGCATTCTTCCCACTTATCCAGAGCTCCACCCTGCAGCTCGTGGCGAACTGTGTGATCAATGGTCTCCCTTTGCCAGTACAGTAAGGGCGGAAGCCTGGTGTCACCGGCCTCCCCTCCCCCAGCAGTGGTTGTCTACAGGGAGAGGGACAGAATCGCCTGGGGAACGTTCTCCACATCAAGACTGCCACACAGTACATATTGCACACTCGATTTAGATGACACGCAGGTGCACATGCTCGGAGACAAGATGCCCTGCCCAGTGCCAGTGCCCAGCTGCACCCACGAGGCCCTCACCCACTCCGCCAGCCCTGCGGGCCTAGAGCACCTCTCTTAGACCTCACGTGAATTCCTCGCTGTGGTTTGAAGCCTCACGATCTGTCTTAGGGAAAGACGACACTCTCCAAAACCTCACTCCACAAGGAAACAGCTCTGACCAGCCATTCAGAAAGTCGTTATGCAGTGCCTACTGAATACAGAGGGATGGACGAGGTGCTGAGATGGTTGGCCCACGTTTAAAGGAGCCTCCTCCGTCCAGGGCGGCCCTGGCCTGAGCTGACCCGAAAGCTCAGGCAGGACCATGGAGAATGAGACAGAGAGGGAGGGGGGCTGGGGCGTTACAGTGTGTGGTCAGCTTCCATGATCCCGAGCAGCCAGCCTCTCAGGACGCTGAGGTGGGACTGATGACATCACTCTGCTCCTCAGCCATGGATGGGCCACGGGCCGTGACACCACTCTCCTGTGAGAGAGGCCACGCTCCTGAGCCGTGGCTCAGGCCCCACGCAGACTGCTCAAGCCCTTCGCTTCACCACGCCAGCCACTCTGTGAGGTGCCGGCGGCGCACTGGTGGCCACGGCAAGGTTCCCGATGCGCAGACACGGGGTGGCTCACACGGCCGCCAGCCACTCACCTGGGCTCTTGGCGTTAGTTGCTGACAGCTGTCCCGAGTCCCGGCCTTTTCTAACCTCCCACAGCACCTGGCATCTTTACACTGTGTTCAGCTTCTGCTTTGGGTACCTGAGATGATTAGCGTACTGACCAGTCTATACGCACGCTCTGTGCTCTGATCGTCGCCTCCCTCCCCCTGTCCCCACTCCCCGTTATCACACCAGTGTCTTGGTTGGCACAAGCCCATCCTGTTCACTGTGGCCCCAAAGCTAGAACAATGCGTGGCACACAGTAGGCATTCAACGACTGGCGACTGACGGAGTGACTTGGGCAGATCAGGGAGCTGCTCTGCTCTGTGGTTTTGTCTTTATAACTTGGGAATCACACCCTTTACCGCACTCTCGGGAGGAATGTCCCGAGGGTGAAATGAGACTGCGCACCATTATGTGATTGCTGCCGACCAGCACCAAACCCACCCTCCACACTCTGCTTGGAGATGAGGGTGCTGAGAACCGGCCACCCGGGTTTCCCAGACCTCCCGGCCGGCTGGCTTCAGGTTAGATGCTGCCAGTGGCAGGCCCCAGCAGGACTGAGGCAGGAGGAGGGCGCCAGCAGCAGTGATCAGCTTCAGCCCCGCCCTCCAGTGGCTTCTTCTGCTCCCTGCACAGACCTCCATCCCCTCTGAGACCAGCAGCAGCCCGGCCCTGCACGCGGGCAGTCAGAGTGTGGCTCCACCGCTCTCCTCACCCCGAGCCCCTGAGCAGGCTCCCCCAGAGCTGGGGCCAGGCCCTGGCTCCTCCTCCTCAGATGTCCCAGCACAGGCCTCAGAGGGCTGCACACTGGCTGCATGGAGCACCCCTTCTAGAAGCTGGGCCCCTCCTCCGTCCTCCTAGGACTTCATACTAAGGCCACTGCTTTGTGCCCCCGTCCCCGGAGAGGAGCTGCTGCTTTTCGTTATGAGTCTTGAGATGCCAACATCTTTTCTCTCTTCCAGCCTCCTAATTCCCAGATTTAAATCCTCTCTTGAAAAATTAGTGTGGTTTCCATTTCTGGTTTCCTGAGTGGACCTTCACTGATGGGGGGAGGCCTGAGGGAAGAAAGTCAAGTTGACACCTAGCAACGCATGAGAAGGAGGGGAAACCCCCGCCCGGTGACCCACAACCCCTGTTTTATTCGCCACCGGCTGCCTGTGGAGGCTGGGGCCCTGGCCACTGTCACCACTGCCTGTATCATTAGTACCTTGGTTTCCCTCTCTGGAGCCTGTGAGGGCTACGTTCAAGGCCTTGGATCTCTCCTGGGTCTCCTGGCTACAGGGACAGGGGCCTCTTCCTCCCCTCTGCTCAGTCTGTTCCTGTCGTCAGAGGATCTGTGGCTCCTACAGCGTCCAGAGAACAGCACTCAGACGCCAGCGCAGGGGAGGAGGCGGATTTCTAGCCCAGTCTGTCGTAGAAATACTCAGTGTTTGGCCCATCTGTGGCTGTGGACGAAGCAGCGTGAGTCACAGCCGGCTCCTGGGCCAGGCCCAACGCTAAGCATGCACCGGCCTTATCTTACCTCTCAGCCACAAAGTGAGGGACTCAGGCCCAGAGAGGTTAAATCCTTTGCTGACAGTTTATTCAATTAGTTTACAGAACTGTGACCACAGCTCAAGTCAGCTGACACCCAAGCTCTGCCATCAGGGCTGGGGTCTCTAAAGATTCCAGAGCAAGGGGACCTTGGGAAGGGGAGAGGTTTATGCTTCTCCTCTGCTTGGGAAGCTGCCCTGGGAAGGTCTCCGGGACCCTGGAGAAAGCCGAGCACCTGGGGGCTAGGAGGACTCTCTGGTGGACTGAACACAGGAAACATGGCCAGGACTCCTACTTGCATGCGGCTTAGAGCTGGGCCTGGGCTATGCAACGAACAGCTCAGAGCTAGGCCTGGGCTATGCAACGGACGGCTCAGAGCTGGGCCTGGGCTATGCAACGGACGGCTCAGAGCTGGGCCTGGGCTATTCAACGAATGGCTCAGAGCTGGGCCTGGGCTATGCAACGAACAGCTCAGAGCTGGGCCTGGGCTATGCAACGGACGGCTCAGAGCTGGGCCTGGGCTATGCAACAAACGGCTCAGAGCTGGGCCTGGGCTATGCAACGGACGGCTCAGAGCTGGGCCCGGGCTATGCAACGGACGGCTCAGAGCTGGGCCTGGGCTATGGCTCAGAGCTGGGCCTGGGCTACGCAACGGACGGCTCAGAGCTGGGCCTGGGCTACGCAATGGACGGCTCAGAGCTGGGCCTGGGCTACGCAACGGACGGCTCAGAGCTGGGCCTGGGCTATGCAACAAACGGCTCAGAGCTGGGCCTGGGCTATGCAAAGGATGGCTCAGAGCTGGGCCTGGGCTATGCAACGAATGCCTTTGAGGACTAATGAGATAATGAGAAATTACAACCAATGTTAATTACCCAGACCCAGCACTGACTCCTGCACTGGGACTGAGATCCAGGCCTGGGGGCTAAGAAGTCATTTCCATCTTCAGGAGTGTTCATCCACCTCTGTGGCAGCCCCATTAGGTTCTTTTGCCAAATGTGGACATAGGATGTGCTTATTTCAATCCCAGATGACACCTCATTCCTAGGGAGCAAGCATAATAATGTGGCTCCCAAGCTATACAGTCAGCAAAATCCCACGCTGCTTTCCGTCACGGCCCCAGGGAGAGGGGGCGTGCCCTCCTTCTGGCCAGCCGCCTGTGCTGGGCTCAGGGACCAGCTCCTCTCCAAAGGGGCCGTGCAATCTGCCAAAGGCCGTCTTTCCCAAGCACCTTCCTCTTGCCCCCATCAGCCTGCCCCCATCAGCCCTCCCCCCTATGAGGCAAGCTTGTTTCCAGTAGAGTAACCCACATCAATGCATCTGGGAAAGTGACATTTTAATTTTCAGGAAGCAGCTGATGCAGAATTAGGGGTCTTGTGGTGCATATCAAGTGGCTGCATCCCTTCCATCTCCTCTGCCCTGTAGTTTTTTTCACACGATATCACTGCCAGCACATGGCATAGGGACGGACAGATACGCAGATGGCAGAAGCTGGTCCTGAACCCAGTACAGAACAGGAAGCTGGCGTATTGGGCTGCAGGATCTGGCCTTTGCTTTTTCAACATTTTTCTGACACAACTAGAAACAACCTTTGGGCTTCTGAACTGACCCAGAAGCTGACAATCTGGACAATGTGTCCCTCCCATCCCACGCAGATACTCAGCCCGCAGACTTCAAGCAGGGACGCTGCCGTAGTCTTGGCTGGTGTGGGGGAGGGGAGGCAGGGGGAGCATAGGCACTGCACACTGGTCCCCCGTCAGTTCTCACCACTGAAGGCTGGTGCCTCCCACAGCTTATCCTGTGGGAAATCCCCAGGGAGCAAGACCGGGCCGCAGGGGCTGGAAGACGCTGGGCTCTCCCTGTGTGTTAGGTGTCCTAAAGCGTTGTAGACCCTCTGTGTATGTTATTTCAGTGAATCTGAACAGAAGCTACTATTGTCACCCCATTGCACAGACGAGGAAGCTGAGGCAGAGAGAGCCTAGACAGTGAGTCCTCACTCACTGTCTAGGAGGGGACGAGCTCAGGCTTGTCTGACACTGAAGACTGTGGCTGGAGCCTCGGCCGGCTCTCCAGCCTGCAGTCCCCTCCAGATGTCACAGACAGATGCTCCTTCCTCCTTGATTCTCACCGGGAGTAGACAACAGGGACTCCACACTTTTACTTGAAAATGGGACTCAATTTTCTTCTCTCATTCTCACTTCCCTTTACTGTGTGACAGACCCATGCAACGTAAGCTTGCCCCCACACCGGGTCCCTACCTGAGCTCTCTGGCTCTCTTTTGGCACCCTCTCCTCCCCAAAGTGGGTCTCTCTTTGGGCCATTCTCGTACGTATAAAGAGAACAATATGCTCCCTGGGCGGGCGCGTGGATTAAGTGAGATCTAGGGCATATACACCACGTGGCAACCCCTGAGGCTCAGTAATACAGTTCTGCCCCCTCCCAGCTCAGGCTGAAGGTCTCACCTTCCTCATACTGCAAATGTGGCCCTCATGTGCCAGTGGGAGGGGCAGTCCTGCCACGGGGGCCCAAGGAGCTGTGTCTGCTCAGACCCAGGCATGGTGTGGACATGTCGCTGCTCAGACCAAGACTGGCAGAGGAAGGAGTACCTTTGTAAAGCGAGTATAAGAATGGATAGCATTGTGCTAAGTGAAATAAGCCAGAGAAAGACAAGTACCACATGATCTCACTTACACGTGGAATCCAATGTACAAAATAAACTGAAGAACAAAATAGATTCAGAGACATGGAAACATGGGACAGACTGACAGATCTCAGAGGGAAGGGAGGGGAGCGTGGGAAGAGATGAACCAAAGAATTTATATGCATAACCCATGGACATAGACAATAGTGTGGTGAAGGCCGGGGGTAGGGGAGGGGTGGGCGAGGGGGAGGTGGTCAATGGGGGGAAAAAAGGGGACATTTGTAATGCTTTCAACAATAAAGATTTTTTTAAAAATGACTAGACAGCCCCACTCTACAGAGGAGGAGCTTCAATAAGCCATCTTTGGGGGCAGAAGTGGAACCCCTCGGGGCTGGGTAGGTGGACCCCCAGGTGTCAAGGGAATTCACTCTGTAAGATCAACTGAGAAAAGTGGGATCAGAGTGGAGGAGTTTCCTGCCCACCACTGGCAGGACCCACAGGTTCCTGAGTGCCTTCCTCTGCTCCACTCACCCCATCCCCAATTTTCAGTGACATTTCAAAACCATTTCACCAATGGACCACACTGTACACATGTTATTTTTTTCTGGATTAAAAAAAAAAATCAACGTCACCAGATGAGTTCAGCTGGCAGCTGAGTTACAATGATCATTTATATGGCTCTGTCACTTATGCTTGGACAAGATTAAAAAAAAAAAAAATACAACCCGTTATTTTTTTCTGGAGTTAATCATTATCTCTCTTCTCTTTAATTTTTTTATTGACCTGGTTGTCCACCAACCCATCACTAATTTATTTCACATGTCCTTATACCTCTAGTATATGCTCATTAATAATATAGTCCATGCGGCTAAGTACATTAGTTCCACTTTTTTTTCTTCTGGAGACACCATTTCTGGAACCTTCTGTCCCCTGCTCCAATCTGGTCTGGCTGCTTTCCAGGCCTAGAATCTCCCTTGATGGCTGTCCTACAACTGATGTTTTTTCTTTCTTCGTTTGCTCCTGATTTTGTAGAAACATATCCTCTAGTGGCTCCCCAGGAAAAATGTCCTAAAAGTCACCTGAATCCCCGAATTCCTAAAGATGTCTTATGTCCAGAATTCCGGGATGAAGAATTTTTCCATCAGAATCTTCAAAGTATTGCTCCACTAGCTTCTATATGTCACCTTTGCTATTGAGCTAGCCACTCTGCTTACAAGTCCTTTGAGAGTAACTGTTATGTTCTATGGACATTTGTAGGATTTTTTTAACCCCTGAAGTTCCAGAATTTCACAACAATATGCTTGGATGTGGGTTTTCTTTACTCAAAGAGCTGGACACTTGATGACCTTACAGCCTGAGGATTCTTGTTCTTAGTTCTGAAAAGTGTTCTTACATTATTTTCTTTGATAGTTTTTCTTTCTTATCTTCTTTCTTTCTGGAACTCCTATAAGTTGAATGTGGGTTTGCTGTTTCAATTTTACCACCTTTCCTCTTTTGGTTGTTTCTTTTTATATGGCATCCTGTTTTGTTTCACGGATGCATCTATTTTATGTCTTTCAGCACTCTTCTTTTGATCCCTGCATTATCTCTACCGTCGCCAGGTTGCATGAGGTGGAGATGAGATGTAGGGATCTTACTATGCCATACGAAGACTGTAAGCCAACCCCTTGGCTTTTAGCACTGCACAAGTACCCCATGGTGATTTGTGTTTCTAAGATTAGAAATTTTCTTGGGTTTTGCAAGAGACAAAAATAGCTTTTTCCTCATCTTTAGCTCCTTTTGCATCTGGGCTACAGCTTCCTCCACTTGATGAAATCAGTGACCATCCCTTCATCCACTTTCCATCTTCTAAAATTTGTTGCAATCACTCATCTGTTACTTTCTCAATTTTTTTTGTCCATGTGAGTTTCTATCTTTACAAAAAAAATTTTTAGTATCATTTCACTTGGTTTTAGCAGAAAGAAAAAAATAGATGTTTATGTCGAATACTCCATGTTTAACACAATTCTAGTCTTTTCATTTTTAAAGAGACCTTTGGAAGTCCTTTCTAACTACATTGTATCCAGAGTTACATTAAAAATAAAACAAACAAAAAAACACCTGCATGACAAAAGACAACATATGCAAGATTAAAAGACAAATGGAAAAATGGAAAAATATTTGTAATTTAGTTATTTAAAAAACTACCTTCTAGAATTGATTAAAAAAAATAAAAACCCCAATGTTCCACTCTTTAGAATGGACAAGGATATGCAGAGAGGTCACAGAAAAGGATATTTAAATGACCGTTAAGCATATGAAAAAAAGCTGAATCTTACTCACAATAAGAGAAATGCCAACTTAAACTGCTCTGAGATCCCCCTCCCCACTATCAGGTGAAAATCCAGAAGTGTGACAGTCTGCTTTATTAATAGGGGTGTGAGGAAGCAAGCTTTCTCAGGCATCTCCGGACAGTTTTTAAAACATCTTTGAATATCAGTTTCCACATCTATAAAATGGAGCTAATAAAAGTGCCTACCAACTTCATAGGGTTATTATTATATAAAGACCAAAAGAAACACTGCATGAAGTGCCTAACATAGAGTCCACACTTAGTAACTGCTGCCCATTAATACTACCGACACACCTTTGATCCTGTCATGTTGATTCCCACTGACGCTTCTGCCAAAGACAAGAGTAAAGGCTGCCTTCCCGACCCTCCTGTGAGACCTCTGAGAACAGAGACCATGTCTCATATTTCTGCACCCCGGGCGGGGCCAGGCAGAGTGCAGGGCGCGTAGCACGTGCTCATTGAACACCCGATTTTGAAGTATAACGGTCCATTCTTACACCAAACCTGTAATCTCAGGCTTGTGTTCTTACTTTCTCAATTTACTCTGAAGGCCCAGCCTCAAAGCAATAGAGCATAGCCCAGCAGCTACAAGGAACAAGAATCCAGGTGCCCCACAGGGGGTGGTCGGTGTTCAGAAACAGTGCCCCAGGACTGAAGGGCAGAGTGCACCCTGTCAGCAGAAGCCCTGGGAGAGATGAGGCCTGTCACTCTGGGATTGCCAATCACGCCCAGCTGTCAGCAGAAGGAAGCAACACCCCCCAGGGAGAGGTGCCCGGGCCAGAGCAGACACCACAATGCAATCTCCCTGGGTCAAGGGCGGGGAGAGCTTTGGTGCTACCTGAGAACTTGTCTCAATGGCAGGGCCCTTCCTGCCCCCTGCTGTGAAGTCTACAGGAAGGGAGGGGCCCAGGAGCAGCACAATGCCTGAGGTCTCAATAGAGGATTCTGGACTTCCTGGCCATTTCCAAGTTTAGGTTATCATCCCCATTTCTAGTTACAATCTCCAGGCCTCAGAGATTAGAGACCCCAGGCACCAGCACAGCCTTTGCACACTCACCCCCATTTCTCCTTTGTTTCCCAGTAGCCAGGGAGTCCTCTGGTAACAAAGGCAGAGGAGCCCAGAGAGGGATGCTAGAATCAGGGGGACCTGGTCCAGTCCTGTGTCTTCTAAACCATTCAATGCAAGCAGCCATCACCCCTGGCATAGCAATATGACACGTGGCATTTGTTCCCTGCCTGCGGTTGACAGAAAGCTGGCACACACTGTCTCCTTTGGGACCAAAGTGGCCCTGCAGCATGTGTGGGGCAGGCATTCTTATTTAGTATAGACGAAGAGGCAGTCTGGGAGAGCAAGGTCTCTGGCTCTTCCAACCCTAACTGCTAGTCTCTTTTTTGAAGTTCCATTCTGTATTTAATTGTTCAATGGTCAATTTTATTGGTCAATTTTATAAAACAGACAAAGCACACCCAGTTTTGTCTGCTTTTATTTAAATCCAATTCCACCTGCTCTTTCTTCAGACGTGGCGAGCAGCTGGTCAGCACCCTGTCCTCCTGTGCACACTTTGCAAAGTCAAGGACAGCAGATGACTCATCCAGAAGCCTTC
Source organism: Tadarida brasiliensis (assembly GCA_030848825.1). Lineage (NCBI taxonomy): Eukaryota > Metazoa > Chordata > Mammalia > Chiroptera > Molossidae > Tadarida > Tadarida brasiliensis. Next base: position 35,241,504 of record CM061275.1, read on the forward strand.
TCTTTGCCCGGCTGCAAACTCAAGCTCTCCTTCCCACCCCCTCAGCAGGGGTCTGTGGGGTTGCAGATAGGTTGGGAGGGGCTTGGTGGGCGTTTTCTCAGGCAGGAGTGAGGGAGTTCAGAAGGCAGGGAGGTGCAGCAGTGCACATGCCCCGACCGACGATGGGAATTTATCTCTGTACTGAGAATGCTGGAGAAAGCCACAGACTTCATCATCCCTCCTCCCTGCCCCCCAGGGTAGGGGGAAGTAGAGGGCACCTGCTGAGAAGTACCTGAAATAGCCAAGACCGACCAGCCTCGCCAGAGAAAAGGGATCGCCAGCTCAGGCCCCTGGTGAAAACGCTCTTTCTCCCAAGTCTTCGGATCTGAATGCCCTGCGGTTCCTCGTCTGCTCCAGCGCCCGAGAAGCTGACCAAGCCGGCAGAGAAGAATCACAGGCCTCCCAGTCTCTCCTCCCTGAGGTTTCACCTTCACCTCGAGAAGTGCATGAAGGTCTTGGACCAGACAGAGACAATGAGCTCCCCGAGGTGTGTGATTTGGGGCTAACCAAGTAGCAACCATCAGAGTGGCAGTGACAGTCACGGGGGCAGCTGGGAGCTGGAGAGCTGAGTTATATCCCTACTTAAGCCGGAGCTGTTCCTGGGGAACACTGGCCCAGACACTGACCCCATTTGACTGTATTTCCATAACCAAAAAAAAAAAACAAAAACAAAACTAAATTCAAGATATGATTGCTCTGAAGATATAATGGAAGGAAAGTGCTCAGAAGACAGATCTCAGAGCTCTCAACTCGAGGCCTCATGGTCCCTGTCTCCTTGGTCGTTCTCCCCCTGGGGATCTCCTCGCCTGTAGCTCAGAGTCAGGGGCCCCCTCCCTGCCCGCTCTCATCCCCTTATGATCAGCCCTCCCTCCCTCTTTACGTCCTCCCTTCCAGGTTAACTGCCTCTCTCCCCAGTGTCTGGGCCTCCCAATTCCAATTCCTGTCTGTCCTACACCATGCCACCCCTAAACAATGCTCCCCCAAACATAAACAGCAGTAACAATGCTGAACACTTCCTAGGAGCTGGGAGACGTGCCATCCACCCTTTGCATATTATATGTTCTTCAGTGCTTATAATGACCCTACAGGAGGTACTATCACTAGCCCCGTCTGACGGATGAAGAAACTGAGACTTGGAAAGTGAAGAGGTGTAACAGATTCAGAGCTAGAGAGTCGGACTCCAGATCCCGCCTTTAGCCAATTAATTCAACTCCTCTTTGTCGATATTTCCATTCATCTTGAAATCACCCCTCTTCCACGAAGCCTTCTGCAGCAAACCGGAGGAGGGGAAGTGCCTCTTCCACACCCCTTAGCCTTCACTGCCTCAGCTGCACGGATTCAGACCCCGCACTGGGACTGTGTCGGGAGCGTTCCCGGCCGTCCCACTGTCACCCCTTCCCTATCTACAGCCGTGGACTTGTTCAGGGAATACAAACAACTTTTAGTTTTTGCAGCAACAAAATTCAGAGTGGCAAGTAAAATATATCACAAGATAAGCACAGCATTTGAAAGTCAAATAAAAAATGACGTTTGGCCCAGCCGGTGTGGCTCAGTGGTTGAGGTCGACCCATGCACCAAGAGGTCGCCGGTTCGATTCCCAGTCAGGGCACATGCCCAGGTTGTGGGCCCGATCCCCAGTTGGGGGGGCGTGCTGGAGGCGACCAATTAATGTTCTCTCACCGATGTTTCTATCTCTCTCTCTCCCTCTCCCTTCCTCTCTCTCTAAAAATCAATAAAGAAACAAAAAAATGACCTTTGTGTCAGCCACTGTTTGGTATTATGTGAGCCATGTCTGGAGACTCAGAATGTGGCTGATAGATGCCTAATGATTTAACCAGAACCACGAGCAGTTGGGCTGAAAGGACCTCACATATCACTTTGTTCTACTTCTGGGTTACAGAAGAGGAAACTGAGGCCCTGGAGGGGCAGGGGGCCCCCTTCAGGCATCACAGCCAGGAACCTGCGGCCTGAACTGGGACCCTGCTGGCTCCCCCCCCCCCCCGTGTCCCAGACCACGCCTCTCATCAAGTAGCTGGAAGGCAAAAAGGCATCACAAGTGATTCTTGCTAAGCCGAGTGGCTAATTCTCCCCACCTGACCCTCATTTCACAGACGAGAGCACTGAGGCTCAAGGCCACGCCCTAAGAAGCGGCCAAAGTGCTGGGAGGTCCCTGGGCCTATTTTCCACTTTCTCTCTCTCACGTCACATTTGGCAAACATATCCCGGACCCACATTATGTCAGCACATGCAGAAGGTTGGGTGTGAAGGAGGAAGCATAGACCCTACTCTCCGGGAATTCATGGTCCGAGAAAACAGCAGGTGCTGGGGAGGGACAGGTAGAGAAGGCGTCGAGGTCAGCTCTTCGTGACCAATGTCTGAGAGGAGTCTGGGAGGTGTGGGCAAGGGCAGCCATGCCCAGGAGGGCAGAGGGGTGCCAGGTAATCAGTGGCTGGGCAGGTCCCACCCCAGCTCTGAAGTGAGGTGCCTGTCCCATGCTCCCAGCGCTGAGACGCGCAGGCCTCTGGGTGCTGGGTGCTGGGTGCCCAGGGAGTCTGCCTGTAATGAGGCAGGCAGGCATTTAACTGGCTTGACCCAGGCTCTGCTCCCAGAGAACGCTGTTTACATCAGGATCTGTTCAAGGACAGGGACAGTGCAAGCAATTACTGGAAGTAAAACCCGTGCCCGGCTCTGCCCCACTCCCCCTCGCTGATTTTATGTATTCAGTAAAGTGGCTGCCCAATCGCGTTCTCAGCGGCAGAGCTCAGGTGGGAGTGTTGGGCCCGGAGCCCGCCGGCAGCGCAGGAGGGAATGGATGTTCTTCACCACGATGCCGCTTAATGCCCCAGCCGGGGGCAGACCGCGGGCCCCAGATGTGACCTGTCTGCAGGAGCATCTTCTAAAAAGCCTCTTTGTGCTAACAAAGATGAACTCCTACAGCCAGGCCATTCCCTCCGCTTTGGAGCCTGTAAAAGGCCTATTAATGCATCTGGTCCGAGGGACAGAACAAATGAGAGGGCACATGTCGGGACAATGTGATGACGCGAGCGAGCCTGGACCCAGCAGCATGCAGCAGACGCAAATGCAGCAGCACCAACGGGCATCATGTTTGCTGCAGCCCCTCGCCACCTACTCTCCAGGCAGAGGACTGCACGGGCCTCGTGTCCACCCCCACCCCAACTCAGAGCCAGTCCTGCTGCCTTCCCCCCTGACTGCTCTCCCCTCCCCGTGCCCATTTCCACAGGCTCAAACCCTCCCTCTTCGGCCAAGGCCTGAGGAATGCCACTTCTTCCAGGAAGGCTTCCAAGGTGCTCACCCCTTTTCTGAACACAGCGGGATCTCCATTCTGCTCTAGCAATAAACGACACTTTCTGCCCTAAATTAGTCTTTTATGTAAATATCTGAGCTCCCCCACGAATTCATCAGCACCCCCAAGCAGGAATGCTGTCTTGATTCATTTCATCATTCCCAACAGGGTGAATGCAGTGCCCGGCACATAGCTGGAGCTCGTTAGGTCTCCTGAGAGAATGAACGCAGCCTTACACGAACACGCACGACGGGCGCACAGGGGAGGCAGGGAGGTGATTTCAGTGTGCCGCACCTTCTGCTCTTTTCCTACTGACCCTGCGGAAGGGTTTTTTCAATGACTCATCGGATTTTATATCAAGTGGGTACAATAAGTGGTAACTGGCATTAACAAACAGAAAGGTTGTTGTCTGGCCGGTGTGGCTCAGTGGTTGAGAGTCGACCCATACACCAAGAGGTCGCCGGTTCAATTCCCGGTCAGGACACAGGCCCAGGTTGTGGGCCCAATGTTCAGTGGGGGGCATGCAGGAGGCGGCCAGTCGATGCTCTCTCTCATCGATGTTTCTATCTCTCTCTCCCTCTCCCTTCCTCTCTCTCTAAAATCAATAAAGGAAAAAAAAAATTTTTTTTAAGTTGCTAATCTGAGAGTCAGCTAGGTATTCCCTCCTCAAGACTGGGAAAGTCAGGCATCTGATCCCTTGGAAGGACAAAAAGGTCCACCACGGCCCTGTGGGGGGAAGCCAGGACTCTTGAGAGAAGGGCAGAGCTGGGAAAGTCTGGGAAAGGGGGAGGAGATCGGAGAGATGGGACTCCCCAGCCAACAGCGCTCTCCCAAGATGGGCTTTTTGTGCACAGGGACCAGCAGGCAAGGCGTTCGGCCGCTGGGAGCTCCTGGGTGTGACCCTGGGGCTGCACTCTCCTGCAGGGGACAGGAGGGAGGCACAGCACAGAGGCCTCTGCACCCAGCAGCACCCAGGGCCCAGAGCACGTCACGCGTGAGGACCTGAGAGCCTTCCTCTGCTCACGGAAACGGTGGCTGTCTAGGAATGTCCAATGGAACAGTGAAAGATGTCCTCTCGCACTCCCTGAGCTCATTTACTTGTCCGAGGTCCTCGCCAGCTTGCCATCTGGATGGGCGGGACTTTGCCTGCCTTGCCGACACTGTGTCCCCAGGGTGTGCACCCAGCAGAGGCAGGACAAACAACGGGTGGAGGAGTGCATGACAGAGGTCACAGAGGGGACTTTGTGACTCTCAGAGGCCAGTTACGTTTCTCCGGAGGAAGCCCCTGGGCACCAGGCCTGAAGGTGTCCCCTCACCCGGGCAGCCACAGCCCCACATATGTTGCTGTTCGTCAGAGCAGGAGGGCAGCTGATCAGAGCACCTTGCCCCAACTGGATTCACAGCCCGCAGTGCCCCCTCGGATGGCGAGTCAAGAGCTACCTCTGAGCTCCACGCTCGGCCCACGGACACCATGGCGTTCAGCAAAGGGCACAGACAGCCATGCAGTGGCCACAAGGAAAGCTCGACCACTCAAGCAGTCATCTGAAGTCTCCAGGACCCATGAAAGGAACGTATCATGCTACCTCAACCGTGAACAGTATTGGTCTGTCCTTAAAGCTACACTTACAAATAAAAATAGTGCTTCTATGAGCTAAACACAGAGCCAAGGCAAGGGTTTCACACCGGACCAACATCTCCTGGGGGCTGCTCTTTGACACGTCCTGACACTTGAAAGCGTAAGTCTGACTGGCTCAGGGCTGGGACAGAGAGAATGGGAAAGAGCCCATGGCTGCCTGGGACCTCACAGCAGGAGGAAGGGGCGGGGAGGAGAGAGAGAAATAGGAATAAATCTTCCTGCTGCTTCCCGATCTATGTGGCCCTTTGCAGAGTGGCGAGCAAAGCGTCTGACGCCACACCTACTTTACTTGGATTTTTCTCCTTGGTTAGCTTGGCCGTCCATGCCACCAAATCCAGTAAGGAAGCAGGAGGTGGTGTCCAAACGGGCTGCTGTGCTCACAGTCTGGCTCAGATCTTGTAGGAAGACTCATCTCGGCTTTCCTGCACCATCCGTACTAATGCCCGTGGCCCTCGTGTTCCTGTTGTCAGTTTATTCAAGGCCTCTGAGCGCTGCCTGTCTGCGTTTACAGGAACCTGGGGCTGCCCGCGCGTCCTGGCATGCTGGCCTATGAGCCCAGGATCAGTGCCAAGGCCTCGGGAGGCTGAGGGTAGTCAGCGACCCCCTCCCTGCCTGGCTCCCCCGGCCCCACCTTCTCCATCCGGAGCCCTATTACTGTTAAAGGCAACAGTCCTTTAACTTGGGTCTGCTTCTATGTTTGCCCATTTATTTTATTCACCTTTAAATTGGTTTTTCTCCACGTTGGTCCATAAACAGATCCAAAGGCACTTATTTAGATGCTCAGAGCACAACAAGGTAAATGATAAAATTGGCAAGAACATGAGGATAGAAGGAAAAGAGAGGCAGTAAATGGGACACAGCCGACCACAAGGTTCTGACAGATGCCACGGATCTAGGTCTGAGTCTCCTAGAGGTCAAGGCACAGATGGCAGAGTGACTGGCACTGGGTTGGAGTAGCCAGCCCTGAACTCACAAAGAGCTCGTCGGAGATGCGGTTCTGCTCGGCTTTGGGGAATGTGGTCTGTTCTCTCCTTTCTTCCATAAATATTAAATGAGCATCTTCTCAGGGCCAGACCTACAGGCTCTGGGGGCAAAATACATACCAAGATGCAATCCCTCCTGTTGTTCTCCATAAGGAAATAGATTTACACACACACACACACACACCCCAACTGTGCTGGCTTTGGCGGTGGGTTTTTGCCCAGATGTGTGAGGGGTTGGGGAAGATGGTGGGAAGAACAGACCTTCTGTCTTAGCTTTTCTCTTTTCTCAGTCGCAATGTCCGACCCTTTGTTCTGTCCAGAGAAGCCCTCATCCTTCACAGTCTAACTCAAATGCCGCTTCCTCCAGGAAGCCTCCCTATGTGTTTCCAGGCTGAATTAATTGTCCCCACAGCACATGACAAGTGCTTTAACGTAGCATTTATTTCATTGTTGTTTTCTGCCTTTCCCTTTGGCCTGTCTTGTTCGTGTCTGTGTTTTCAGGACACAGCCCAGGGCCAGGCACATAAGCCGTGGTCAGTATGCATCTCTTGTGCTGTAATAAAGATTTTCATGAGTTGGAAAACTCAGAGGTTGCATACACAGAAGTTCATTTCATTCAGGACCCAGGCGGCTCTGAGCGGAGCTAGCAGAAATACAGTGCCGACAAATCGAACCCGTGTCCTGGGAGCCTCCAAGGCCTAGATGGGCTCATGCTTTCCTGCCCCTCCGGGAGGGAGGTTTCTCATGACTGTCCGGAACTTTGACATTTTCCTCCATCCTCAGAGCAGTGCGCTGTCTGCACGACTACGTCCTTGAGAAGCAAGTGAAAGAGAGGCTTGTCTTGTCTGGGTCTCTACCAGACCTCAGCACCATTTCTGGAAGAACCAATGGGCTGCCGGCACCAGATGGCGCATGCCCAGGCACAGAGCATGCTTGTGGCCACTCCCTGCATGGGGACTAGGACCGGGAGGGACAGGGAGCCTCAGCCTTCAACAGCAGACTTCCACAACACACAACAGAAACCGCAGGGGACTATTGGCTTGGTTCGACTTTGCACTTCTGATCTCGCTCACAAACCCTCCTCGGGGTTTTGCGCCATTATCACTAGGGCTTACGTTTCCTGTCAAGAGTTAATCATTACAGACGATCACGATTTTTCAGGGCCAAGAAAGAGGGGCTCGGGGTTCTAAACCAACAACAACAAGCCCATGTGTGACCCTCTGTAGGGCCTGAAGGAGGAGGCTCTCTCAGAGATGTAGCTGAACCAACACAGCTTTTGGGGGGCTTGGGAGAGGAGGAGTCCTCACTGGAGCTTTCTGGCCTTCAGACAGAAGAACAGAAACGTCAGGGGAAGTTCCAGGGGTCCGGCTGCCCTGGCCTCAGGGCTCCAAAGGGAAGCAGGTGCTGGGACGATGAGATCATCTGGTCCCTCAGAGAAGAGGACCATCACGTTTATCCATCAATTTCCTGCCATCCCGTTTTCCAAGCACAGACCCCCATCCTGCCCAAAGATGTGCCATTTGCAACACTCAGGTGGGTGTTACTTTAAGAAAGCGTGTGACACAAAAATGCATTCCTAGTGGCAACTCCCACGATGAGCCACCAAACAAGACCCACCCAATGCCGTGGCTCCAAGTAATTTTGCTCACAACTTCATCGTCCAATAAAATAGCCAACAGCCACACTATTGGCTCTTTACATCGAGATTAATTTAAATGAAATTACATTTAAAAATCATTAGCTCAGTTGCATCAGCCACATTTCAAACGCTCCATAGCCACAGATGCACTCACTGCATGGGGCAGTACAGATAGATTCCCACCATCACAGAAAGCTCTACTGGACAGTGCTGGCCAAACTGGGGTCAACCCCTTAAAAATGTGGGACGTAGCCCCAGACCCCTGAGATGAAGGTTCTGCCACTTGTAGGCATGGGGGTTGTAATGAAACCCAAAGTTAGGCCATCTTTTTTGCAGAGCTGAATGTATGGAATGAGATGCCTACTTTCTTTTAACTTTCAATTGATGTTCTTTTTAACTCTTGAACGATGTTGCTTCATTTGCCAATTTGGAGAGCAATCCATACCCCCTCACAAGATGATATGAGGATCAAATGAGACAAAAATGTCAAATCCCCAACCCAAGGCCGAGCACATTGGGCTCCCTTCTGTCCCTGTTTTGAGGTGGCTGTGTGTGTGTGTGTGTGTGTGTGTGTGTGTGCACGCGCGCGCATCCTTCCCCTCCTTCTCCCATTCCTCTTGAACAGGGGAGCAGGCTTTCACCCTCTGAAAACCAGGGCCACACACTGGAACTCTTGTAGCAGGACTGACATGCTATGGCCAAACAGAACTGGGGAGAAGGCACATGAATTGTGAGTGAGCAGAATTAACAGGAGAAACCTGCTTTATAGAAGGCAGAAAGAGCGGCAGGGTTTGTCAAAGCAATAAAATCAGTATGGTCAGCCAGAACTTCCTCAGCGAGAAAAAGAACACAAAGGTGCGTGTGAAAAAGGGGGTGGCAGGGAGAGAATTGAGGAAATCTTTGCATTCTTTTAACCAAAAAAAAAATGAGGTGAGCTAAGAAGGTTTAACCGCGGTTTGATAAAGGTTCAACACTCCTAAACTAAGGAGGGTTTACAAACAGAGCTTCACGGAGGCGGACACCTCCTTGGCTTGTCACACCGTGAAAGCTCCGTCTCAAGCGATGACATCAAGGTGAGAATGAGCACGTGCAGTGAAAGGAAACAGCAAGCAGGGCGGAGCCTGTCAAGGTCAGCTTAGCTGGGGAACAGTCTGGAGAAGCATGTGGACCCATCTGTGCCAAAGACAAAGGGTGAGGTCGTAAGGGACAGAACTGTAATTATACCTCAACTTGAACCTGCTTGCTCCGAAGAACTGGAAACCACAAGGACCTACTGTTTTTCTCACGAACTCTGGCCGACAACGGTGTGTGTGATAAATCATATCGTGGCGTCTCCACGGTGTCTCACCTGTTCTCCTAGGCTGAATCCCTGCCTGGAGGGACCCTGACCCGGGAAAAGGTGGCCGATCTCTCTCTTGACCAGGGCTGGGGGTAATTGTAGCACGTTATACGAAGATTATTCTCCCTGCTCCTCACTGTTGTCCAGGAAGTTTGGGCCTCCTCAGAGGGCAGTGGGAAGAGAACAGAGTCAACAAAAACTGCATGTCATGTAACCTCTGACGCTGATGTCGCCTCGTCCTTCTGCAGCTCCTTCCTTTATAGTTTCTGCAACCCATACCACTTCTCCTGGAGCTTTGGAGCTAGGAGGACCCTAACAGACCCAAGTCCAACCTCCCCACTTTCTTGCTAGGACTCAGTGACCCCGAGAGCAATAGGAAGTGCTGTGCCCAGTGCACAGAAGCCCCGAGCAACCGGGAGCCAAGCTGGGGAACCGGCCAGGTCTCCTGCTTCGGCTCAGTGATCTCGCCACTGCATCTTGCGGCCTCTCCCCGACACTGAATTTGCACACGCAGTAGGTGCTTGATGCTCTGGTGACTACAAGCAGCTAAATTTAACCTGCACGATCCAGGCCCCGCTGCCATGGCTCTCAGCCTGATAATCAGAGTGGTTTCTAATTCTAATGAAAACTCTCGCATGCAAGAGCTTCAGCTCACAGAGGCTGCCAGCAGCCGTATAAACACTTGGTGGTTTGGGTTAATAAAATTCCTAGGTCTTATGAAATGCACTTTCTCTTGAGGTATTTTCTGTGTTGTTTTTAGAATAATGAGATCCCTGATACGGCTCCGAGACTTAACCAAAGACCGTGCAGAAGTGGATGGAAGGAACAGAAGTTAGAATTGCTCTCACGGAGGGACATAATTGCTCCCAGGCAAAAGGCAGAGAGTTGACTCTGTCTCAGTCGTTCGCTGCTTTTTTGAGACAAGTCAGAAGCTGCAGAAAGGAGCTGTCAGAAGCTCATTGCTAGGTCTGAGCTGTCCTTTTCCCTGTGGCTCCAGCGGGGACCACAGACCTGGCCCAGCGTTTTTATCCTTATGTGTCTAAACTGACCCGCGGTCTGCTGGAGACGTGCCCCTCCCCCACATACCCTCACGCTTCCCTCCGTGCCCATCAACCCATCACCAAGCACTAAGCGAGTTCCAGCTCCAAACTCTGTGAGGAGGCCGAGGTCCACGGCCTCATAGGAGACCATGAACTTCACAAAGACATGCAAAGGAAAATCTGCTCTAAGGCCAAGAGATTGCCCTTGGCACCCAAGCAGTCCCCTCCCTCTCTACATGAACAGGCATGACAGTCTGTGCGGCATCACGGGGCTGGTGTGGAGCTCCAGGCAAGCCCGGGAGGCCCTCGGGAAAGATGGAGTTCTCCAGCTAGACAGGACTAATGATTCATCTCTAAGACTTCCTGGGGCTCCAAGGGCCTTAGTGTTTGTTGCTATATGTTACTTAAACACAGTCCAAGGTCACACATATTCATATGTTATTCTCCCAGTTTGCAGGGTGGGACCACCCCCCATTATGCTGGCCATCACAGATAGACTGTGGCTGTCTTGTTAACGGCTACGTCCTTGGTGCTGAGAACAATGCCTGGCACACAGCGGATCCCACCAAATAGCAAGAGTGAAGGAAAGCCAGAGTTCCTTAGGCATGAATTCCGCCCTCCTCCGCCCCGCCTCTGTGTGCCTCTGCCAGTGCCCTTATCCCTGGGAACGAGGAAAGGTAATTTACATGTCTCCTCTCAGCCACCGGAGCCCCTTTCGGTCTGATTCACCGTCCACCCCTTGGCTTGGCACAGCGTATGGACCCAGTGCAAGTGGTTGGAATGAATGACCGTCCTCTGTGAGTTTCTGTGATGCCCCAGAATTGGGTCCAGTATATCTAAAACCTAAAGTAAAATCTAAAGCCGAAGGGATGGAAAAAGAGAAATTCAATTTACATAATGTGCAGAGGACAGCCTCCCAGAAATTTCACTGCTTGTTTGCATTCCATTTGTGAGGGGAATCGGGGCTTTCCTGGAAAAACCCTTGCCTTGCTGGGTCAACGTGCTTCCTGTTCCTGCCGCCTCAGAGAAGACAGCTTAACCTGATACAGTCCACGCCGATTTATGGACACGTAAACAGACTTCTGAAGGGCACACACTGCAAAGGGGAAATTCATCAGTAAAGATGTTTGAGCAAAGTACTTAAATAAGCCAGGCAAAGCAGATGGAAAACCCAGACAGGAAACCCTGGCCCCACCTATGCTGGGCCTCTGCAAATCTCAAATCCCTTTCTTTCCCAGGTGGGGGAAGGGAGAGATACCTTACATTTTTTTAAACTTAAAATTTCGAAAGGATGTTACACAGAGTAAAATTGGGCCTCTCTCATTCTTTAGCCATGAGAGACATGTTCTCATGTTAGGAGGGTCTTGAGGGTGGTGGTCCATCACTGTCGCCAATGTTGATCACCTGTGCCCTAGGAATGGATATGACCCCTAGGGAGAAGAAGCCGCCCTCGTGGGTCCAGCCAAGAAAGGGGGAGGGGTCTACCCTAATCCTCAGGAACCTCCCCAGGGAAAAATCTGAGAAGAAACCCGTTTCTAACGAATCTCTCCTTAAAGCTAGCTGCTAGCTTGATGACCTCATCCAGGCGCAGAAAGGCCTCTGGGGTTTGTCCAGTGTGCTGAGCAGCCAAGTAAAAATAAAAGCAAAGTGCTTCTGTTCTCCCGGCTCCTCTGGCTTCAAGTCCTTATTTCTTTAATATTAAAAAGAAAAAGCAAACAAGAAATCAATAATTGTAGAACAAAGAAGACAAGTGAACCACGAGAGTGGAGAAGTCCAGCCCTCGGAAGGTGAACACAGGGGCGCCTGGGAGTCCAGGTGCGGCTGGCTGGGCAGCACTGGACGTGGTCGCGTGGAAAGAAGGCCTGTGACCCGTCCTTGCTGTGAGCTCAGTGCTCCTGACCACAAACCAGACGGGCTTCCCTCAGCCACCCACGGCCTCCCCTCCTTCTCCACCCCGACCGGAAAGAGTGTGCTCTGTGTCATCCACATGGGAGACTCCAGGTCACCAGCTTACCCGGGCCATCCGTGATCCCATCCTTAGCAATGGGATATTAATAGTAGTTATCACTTACTGCAGCGACCTTATCTGATTTCATCCTCACAATTCTGTGAGGTTCATATTACAATTCCCAATGTATAGGCAAGAAAAAAAAAATAAGACCCAGAGAAGTTAGATAACGTTTCCAAGATGATTATTAAAAATATAGTAGTTCTCAACCCTGGCTGCACCTTAAAACATCAAATCACCGTGCCCAGGCTACACTGTAGGCCAATTACACCAGAATCTCTGGGGTAGAGTATTTCCAAAGCTCCCTGGATAATTCCAAGGTGCAGCCAAAGCTGCAAAACCACGGATCCAGTAAGTAGTGGAGTTAGTATCTGAATCGGATTCCAGGCCTCTGCTCATTTTTCTCTGTGGTATTACCAATCACCAAGGAACAATTCAGAAATTTAAAGAAATATTCATCAAACAGTTTTCCCACTGGAAGCATTCGGAGAGTTGGGGCTGAGAAAAAGGAAACCCACTTGGCCTGAGGTTTACTGTCACTGTAAGTAGTGTAAGAGACAAGCTGAGGGCTGAGAGTCTTTCCCGTACAGTAGGAGGCATGAGCTTTGTCAACAGGATTTTCAGCCATTCAGAATCTTTCTGCTTCACCATCCAGTTCTGGACAGTTGAACTGCAGTTTGACCTCAGGGTCTCACGAAATCTTCTGGGGCCCACAGTGAGTGTATCGTCTCACGAAGGGCATCCACAGCCCCTGTCATGCTTATACCTCATCCGTTCAGACAGATGGGTCCTACCTGCCAATTCCAATGAGTGCTTCAGTTAACAGTCCTTATGTTTTTAGGGCAAAATCATCAGGATGGAAACATCTTCCACTGACTGCCATGTGACACAGAACATCCCTTCTCCTGTCATGAGGCAATGATGGAAAATAAGTTTCCATATTAAAATGTCTGCTTTCCTGAGGATGAGAGCTAGCTGAGACATCTAGGTTGGGCTGTATCATAAAGGCTTGGCTAGTGGGAGCCACTGGCTTTACACTGCTCCCCAATCAACCCTTTCCTCCAGGCCAGGTTACAGTTTAGAGCTGCCTAAGGCCTTCCTGGCTAACGGACCCTCTCATGAAACTTCTGTTCTCACTGTCCAGAGCCCAGAGCCACACCACACAGAAAACATTTTAGTGTCTGAAATACCTAGGAAAGTATTTTTGAAACTGCAAATGTGACGTGTTGGGTTCTATCTCACAGGGAATTTTAGGGCATTCGTTCAGTTTTTAATACATTCTTCCAAGATCCTGAGTATGCTCTCTAGGTTGGGCACTAACCTAGACACTGGACAAAAATAACCAACTAAGGTCCAGCCCCTGACCTGAGAAAGCTTCCAGTCTGGTGGAGAAGCTTGATACAGAAAAGGTAAATAGAGCCCAGTGTGGTGGCTAAATGATGGGCCTACCCATGGGTCACTTAACTGAGCCTGGGAGGAGGGGGCGGAGTGAGCAGGGAAGGCTCCTGAACAAAAGGAAATACGGATGGAGGAAATCTGCAGGGACATCAGGAACCATCAGGAGGTTGGCGACCAGCTGTGGAAGCTCCCTTCTACAGCCAGGACTGCATTTCCCTCATTCAAACATCTTGAGTCTCCTTGATGGCCCTCCGCAAAATGGCCTTCCAGCCCCTTCACCTTCCCAGCCCCTGTGCTGAGCCCCACCCGACTGCTCACTGTTCCCCAACTAGGCCTTTCACACCGATGTATTTTCCTTCTTGCTGGGTCTGTGCTCCTTGTCAGGAATGCCCATCACCCCCTCTCTGTCCATTAAGTTCTTACTCACCCTTCAAAGTCCAGTACAAACACCACCTTCTCTGTGAAGATTTCTCTCCCTAGGGCCAATCACAGCACTTGGAGCATTATGTTAATCTATTTGCCTCTCTAAGCTGTAAGCTTCTGGAGGACAGAACCTACCTCTTAATCATGCTCACATTCCCAGTGTTTGGTAGACAGAAGACATGTCCCATGCCTTCTTTTTGACAAAGCAATGAAGGAACAAAGCAACATATCAAACATTTGCATGAATTGATTCCCTCCATTCCAATCACGAGGCGGAATCTCCCCTGTCCAGGGTACAAATAGGGGTGAGAAATAGTATCCTGGTACCAGCTCCCGAAAAACTGGGCAGCAGCCCTTGCTTAACTTCTGGAGTGAAGGCTCACTTGGTGACTTCCACATGCACAATTACACCATAAGCAGGCAGAAAAGAATAAAGAGACTTGAGAGAAAATTGATTATTCATGAATCCAATTACATTGAATAACTGGAGACAGGCCCCTCTCAGATACCTGTAATAACTCATGCAGAGGACAGAGGGAACTCTGCCAGGTTGGCATCTGGACCTTGAAGTGCAAAGGAGCTTGGGCCAGTGTGTGGTGGATCATCCCAGGCAGGTCAGCTCAGCTCCTTAGACCCAGTGTTGACAAGGCCAAGGTCAGAGTCAAGTCCTCTTGGGCCAGTTTGCAGCACGATGATGCATACTTTTCTGTGGCCAGAGCCCATTCCCCCTTATCCAAGCCAGTCACCCCAGCATTTATCTCTTTGAAAGATACCACCTTGAGATGCATGATGAGGTGATTAAGGAGAAGAATTTGACAAAATTTTCTCCTGCTCAGGTATTGCAATGAACCCCTAAACAAGGTGAGTCAAAGTGAAAAACACGCTTAACGTGTCAGGACCATGGACAGTGACCAGAGGGCCGATCAGTCTGCTCTTCTCTGTTCACTCCAAAGTATAGGTTCCACATCAAGAAATCGACAGCATCCTTATACACCAATAATGAACTCATAGAAAGAGAAATTAAAAGAACAATCCCATTTACCGCTGCGGCAAAATATTAAGATACCTAGGAATAAACTTAATCAAGGAAGTAAAGGACCTATTCGCAGAAAACTACAGGACGTTGAAAAAAGAAATAGAGGAAGATATGAAAAAGTGGAAGCATATACCTTGTTCACAGATCGAAAGAATTAACATCATTAAAATGCCCATACTACCCAAAGCAATCTATAGATTCAATGCAATCCCCATTAAAATACCAACAATATATTTCACAGAACTAGAACAAATACTTCAAAAGTTCACATGGAGCCAAAAAGACCCCGAATAGCCACAGCAATCTTGAAAAAGAAGAACAAAGTAGGAGGGATCACAATACTGGATATCAGGTTATACTACAAAGCATTGTAACCAAAACAGCCTGGTACTGGCACAAGAACAGGCATACAGATCAATGGAACAGAACAGAGAACCCAGAAATTGACCCAAGACATTATGCTCAATTAATATTTGACAAAGGTGGTAAGAGCACACAGTGGAGTAAAGATTGCCTCTTTAATAAATGGCGCTGGGAAAATTAAACAGCTACATGCAATAAAATGAAACTAGACCACCAACTTACACCATACACAAGAATAAATTCAAAATGGATAAAAGACTTAAATATGACTCCTGAATCCATAAAAATCCTAGAAGAAAATGTAGGCAACAAAATTTCAGACATCACACACAGCAGAATTTTCACTGATACAATGCCTGAGGCAAGAAAAACAAAGGAAAAAATTAATAAATGGGACTACATCAAACTAAAAAGCTTCTGCACAGCAAAAGAAACAACCGTCAAAATGGAAAGGGAACCCGCTATATGGGAGAGCATAATTGCTAATGCTACATCAGATAAGGGGTTAATTTCCAAAATATATAGAGTACTCATACAACTCAACAAAAAGAAGACAAAGAACCTGATTAAAAAATGGGCAGAGGACCTAAATAGACACCTCTCCGAACAGGACATACAAATGGCCAAGAGACATATGAAAAAATGCTCAACGTCACTAATCATCAAAGATATGCAAATTAAAATGACTATGAGGTATCACCTCACACCTGCCAGAATGGCTGCCATCAACAAATCATCAAACAACAAGTGCTGACGAGGGTGTGGAGAAAAGGGGACTCTTGTACACTGCTGGTGGGAATGCAGACTGGTGCAGCCACCTTGGAAAACAATATGGTGTTTCCTCAAAAAATTAAAAATTGAACTGCCATTTGACCCAGTGATCTCACTTCTAGGAATATATCCAAAGAAGCCTGAAACACCAATCAGAAAGAATATATGTACCCCTATGTGCATAGCAGCATTATTTACAATTGCTAAGATCTGGAAACAGCCCAAGTGTCCATCAATAGATAAGTGGATAAAAAAGCTGTGATACATATACACAATGGAACACTATGCAGCTGTAAGAAAGAAAGATCTCTTATCCTTTGAGACAACATGGAGGGACCTGGAAAGTATTATGCTAAGTGAAATAAGCCAATCAGAGAAAGACAAATACCATAGGATCTCACTTATTTGTGGAATATAATGAACAAAATAAGCTGATAAACAAAATAGACATTTCAGACTGATAAACCTCAGAGGAGGGGGGCGGGGGAAAGGGAAGAGATAAACCAAAGAACTTATATGCACATATGCATAACCAATGGACATGGACAACAATCCTGGGGGAGGGGTGGGATTGGGAAGAAGATGTCTAAGGGGGAGAAATGAGAAACATCTGTAACAAAAATAATTTAATTAGTAAAAATAAATAAATTAAAAAAAACAAAATAAAACAAACAAAACTTCAAAGTGTGATCTCGGAAGCATTTGAAGTCTTGTTTCCCAGCAATTGATGTCAGTTTTGGCTCAAATAAACTCTTACCAAAAGTCTCAAAAAAACCCAAAAAAGTATAGGTTCCAACTCAGAAGTGCCTACTCAGCACATACCGAGGAGGGATGGTGATGGAAACCCTTCCCAGGCTCTTCAGCATGAATGTAGTAAGAAACCCGAATGAGCTCAGGGAGGTGGAGGCCATGCCTTTGTCATCACACTCAGTCTGGCTCTGCCACTGCTTGGCATGTGTTAAAGGGTCAGCGATTGTTAATGATGATGAATGATTATTTATGTCTTGATGTTGTGTGGGATTAGGAAGAGTACAAAGTCTTTTAGTGATCTATTATAAGTTATTCATACTGCAGAGAAAAAAATAATGATTCTGGCCACCAGGGCAGAGAGAGATGTGTATTTCAAAAGGGGGTATAAAGAGGCTTCCAGTCAAGACGGTGGCACAGGTAAATGTGGTAGCCACATCCTCCCACAACCACATCAAAATTACAACTAATCTACAGAACAACCATCATTCAGAACCGCTTAAAATCTACCTGAATGGAAGTCCTAAAGCTAAGGATATAAAGAAGGAGCCACATCAAGACTGGTAGGAGGGGTAGAGGTGGAAACGGCTGGCCCCTACCCATGTGTGGTGGATAAAAATTGGGAGGGATATCTCAGCTGCAGGAGTTCCCCCTGAGGAACCAGGGGCCCCAGCCCTACACCAGGCTCCCCAGCTCAGGGTTCCAGTGCCAGGAAGAAAAGTTCCCACAACCTGTGGCTGTAAGAACGAGTGGGGATTGTGGCTGAGTGAGATGAAAGGTTCCTGGAGTCCCAGGCTGCTCCTCTTAAAGGACCTGTGCACAGACTTACTCCCTCTGATTTCCAGCACTCCCTCTGATTTGGCAGCATCTCAAGAGGCACCAGGGACATACAGGGAAGAACTGAAATGTCTGGCATCAGGGTGAGAACTGGTGTGGCAGTTTTCTCCCAGACAGAAGTGCTGTCAGAGGCCATTGTTCCTTTTCTGAGCCCTCCCCCCACCAACCAGCAGGCAGGTGTCATATCTGAGTCTCCATCAACCTGGTTATCGTTGTTCACCTCACCCTTGTGACTCCCTAAGACCCTGCCCCACTCAACTTTTGGGCCCATCCCAACTATTTCCAGTGTTTTTTCCATATTAATGGCCTGTCCAGACTCAGGCTTCAGACTTTCCTAAAATCTCTCAAACAAGCAGCATCTGACCTCAGTGTGCCCCGTACCTCTCAATAAGTGGCCCCAGGCTTGGCACTAGTGGCAGCTGGCCTTGGTTCACAGCTTGGCCTCTCCTGGGCACTTCGAAGCCCAGCAAAAGGAGCAACCACGTGTAGATTGCTTTGTAACTAATGCCAGGTGGTCCCAGGCAGAATGCAAATGGTGGCTGACCTTAGCCTGAATCTCCCAGGAGACCTCAGAGCCGGCACACCTGGTGGACAGCTTTAGACCATGTTGAAGCACCACTCAACCACCTCCACAAGTGACACACTCAAGGGACAAACTCAGTCAGCATAGAGCCCTGCTGAAGTAAGTCCTGTTCTGTGTGGTGGGTCCCTGCACATCTGATCCTCCATGGTGGTCACAGCCAGTCCTTACAGCCAATCAGCTATGGAGGTAAATACCTCCCACTGAGGTGCCAACAGCAATCAGGGCTCAACTACAACACGAGGGTGTACACAGCTCACACAGGCGGGCACACCTGTAGTGCCCAGTTCAAGTGAACAAGGAGGCTGTGCCACCCTACAGAACACCTACCATATTAGGCCACTCTACCAAGCCCAAGATAAGTAGCAGCCCTACCTAATACATAGAAACAAACACAGGGATGCTGCCAAAGTGAGGAGACAAAGAAACATGTCCCAATGAAAGAACAGGAAAAAAAAAAAAAAACCTCCAGAAAAAGAACTAAACAAGATGGAGACAAGCAATCTACTAGATACAGAGTTCAAAACACCGGTTATAAAGATGCTCAATGAACTTAGGAGAAGAGAAGATGAACTTAGAGAGAACTTCAACAGCGTAAAAAGGACATAGAAACCATAAAAAAGAACTATTCAGAAATTAAGGATACACTAACTGAAATAAAGAATAATTTACAGAGAATCAACAGTAGAGCAGATAAAGCCGAAAATCAAATCATCGATTTGGAATATAAGGAAGCAAAAAACACCCAATCAGAACAGCAAAAAGAAAAAAGAATTTAAAAAAATGAGGACAGTGTAAGGAACCTCTGGGACAACTTTAAGCATACCAACATTCTCTTTATGGGGGTGCCAGGAGAAGAGAGAGAGCAAAAAATTGAAAATCTACTTGAAAACATAATGACAGAAAACTTCCCTAACCTGGTGAAGGAAATAGACATACAAGTCCAGAAGGCACAGAGAGTCCCAAACAAGATGAACCCAAAGAGGCCCACACGAAGACACATCATAGTTAAAATGTAAAAGTTTAAATAAAGACAAAGAGAGACCTTAAAAGCAGCAAGAGAAAAGCAGTTAGTTACCTACAAGGGAGCTCCCATAAGACTGTCAGCTGATTTCTCAACAGAAACTTTGCAGGCCAGAAGGGATTGGCAAGAAACATTCAAAGTGATGAAAAGCAAGGACCTACGACCAATATTTCTCTACCCAGCAAAGCTATCATTTAACATCAAAGGACAAATGAAGAGCTCCCCAGATAAGAAAAAGTTAAGAGTTCATCACCACCAAATCAGTATTAGATTAAATGTTGAAGGTTTTTTTTAAGGAAAAGAAGGAAAAAGAAAGATAAAAATATGAACAATAAAATGGCAATAAATACATATTTATCAACAATTGAATCTAATAAACAAAATAAACAAACAAGTAGAACAGAAACAGACTCATAAATACAAAGAACATTTTGACAATTGCCAGATTGAGGGGGTGGGGGGGTGGGGGTGAATAGGTGAAAAAGATGAAAGGATTAAGAAGTAAAAAATAGTAGTTACAGAATAACCATGGGGATGTAAAGTACAGCATAGGGAATATAGTCAATAATATTCTAATAAGTATGTATGGTGTCAGATGGGTACAATATTTATTGGGATAATTATTTAGTAAGTTATATAATGTCTAGTTACTGGGGTATACACCTGAAACTAATATAATATTGTATGTCAACTGTAATTAAAAAATAAAAATAATATTTTAAAAATGAGGTTGAAAGAGAAGTATGTACTTCAATACTGAAGCCTATTTTTAATCAGCAAGAACAAGGCAGATTCCCATGGGGGGTCTCCTTCATGGTAAGTATGTAATAAGAAGTCCATAGGACATAGGAGCAAGCCACCTGGTTAACTTTTCATTGTCTAGGAGGAAACAGTGCAAGGGGTGTACACAACTCTAAATATAGGAGCAAGATGAAACATTATCTCAAAAAATATATCTATATGTTCTATCATCAGATATACAAGGAATTATCCTAACCTCAAATAAAACAAGCTCCTTTCAGTCAAGGCACGAGAGAGTCTGGTTCTTTGGAAATGACTTGGCAAGCCTTCTCTGGAATCCGGCTTCTACTAACTTGGAAGACCCAGGTACATTTTCAACCTCCCTCCAATATTCCAAATAGTCCAGAAGACTGTTGTGAGATAGGAAGCAGCAAAAATGTGAGGAAAAAGCCCTTTGAAGCCTGTCTCTGGTCTCTAGGGGTTTGCACAGCTAATCCCACAGGGATCTCAATGATCCTCTAAATAAGAGTAAAGTGAAGCAACTGTGGATGAACCAGTAAAATGGAAGGAATAAGACTTGGAGATTCCAAAGCATTCTCTGTGGTCAGCAGTCCACCTGTGTCAGAATCACTTACTCAAATGCGCACTTTTGGGGAATACCCAGTATCTACTGAATCTAAACCTCTGGGGTTTGCACCAGAGCCTGCATTTTAAAATAAGCTCTTCAGGAACTCAGGTTTGGCAGACGACTGCTGTAAGCCATAATGAACTAAGGCCCAGGTGTCTAAAGACTCTTGGCCCCTTTGTCTTAGCTCTGATGATGCGCTCTGAGTGCCCAGACTGTCTTTGTGCCCTCTTTAGTGATAACCTCAGAGCCTGAGTGCATGTGAAAGAGACTGTACCTTCCCTTTCCAGTGCCTGAAACATAACGAATTTGTAATGCATGGTGGATGGTGGAATGGGTAAGTCGACGATATGGAGAGGTCAAATAAAAAGACAGGTGATTAGATGAATGACATAATGAATGAATGGAGGTGAATCAAGAAATAATAGACTTCAATATAGCAATTACAAACCATGAACTTGAAGTGAATTTTTTGCCTTGATGACATGGAAATCATAAATATCTTTCTCTCTGGTCATTCCATGTCATGCACTTGAAATGGGGAAAGAAACAATGGAGACCACTGGTTTGAGGTATGCATGCTGCATGCAGACATGTACCATGTGCATATCCAGATAGAAGAGAAGAGAAGGGAGCCACCCAGGGACCCAGCTGCCACACTCAAGATTGATCAGATCAGCAGGAGGGGCCACTTCAAATGTATTTGCAAAGGAAAAGCTCAGCCTTGGATAGATAGCCTCTTAGGTAGAAAGTGTATTTCTACATTTGATGGTTTTGCCACTTAACCTGGGGGCGGGGGGTGGGGAGCATAGACAGAGCCAGCAAGTGTATGGAAATTGGCTGGGCTGGTCTCTGCTCTTCTCTGATCCCTAGCTGTCTGCATCCCAACTTCCCTGTTCAAGGCACAGAGCAATTCAGATGTGGTGCCTGCCTGCTGGAGACTCAGGGACCAAAGCAAATACTGTCAGGTAAGAACAAAGACTCAAAGGGAAAGCTCCAAGTAGACTGTAATGTGGCTGAGGTTGGATTACAATGAGAATCTAGGCTTCCATTTTGGGGGGGGAAGATTAGGAGAAGTAATCATTTCCTTTCCATTCATTATGTAGTTTTAAACTCCCCAGCATGCGGGTGCAGAGTGGAAGGGAATTGAGAGCATGGTGACCACTTATGAATCAAGAGACCAAATCAATCAAAATAAGTGACTTCTGCTTTAGGGGTTTCTCTCGTTTTGTATTTCCCTATTCCTTTTGCTGCTGGACTGAAGTTTGGTTAAGAAAATATCAAGAAAACATTTAGTTGTCCTTCCCCGTTGCTTCAAAATCAAAGGGAAGCTTCTGATGGAAACACCACACGCCCAACATTAAAAACGTAGGGCAATAGTGTCATCGTGTCACATCGCAGGGGATGTTCAAACACGCTGCACATTGCCCCATGGCCCTCCCAGCTTGCAAGCTGTGACGTCACAATTCTCTCCACTCGAGAAAGTGCACTGAAACACAGTGAGTGAGAAGGCATTGCTGTAGTTAAAGCTCTGAATGCTGCATCATTTTTTAAAGTATATCATCTGAAAACATTGTGGTTGATGATCTCGGTAACAAATTACTTGCAAAACACCTCACAACTCATTGTGAAAAAGAAATCAATCTATCTTCATTATAGATGCAGTTAGAAAAACATGGGAAGTCCTGGCAAACTGATAAGTCCCTTCCCCCTGGATGAAGACGGTGACTCCTTCCAAAGACCTGTTATCAGTACTCTACAAATAGCCCTTAAAGTCTGCACACACGAGAAGCACGGAATGCTGTAGCTTTGCCGTATCACCTTGCTTTGAGACTGACTGTATCTAAAGAATAGCCATTGTCTTTTTTGCCCACCCCACCCTCTTTCACGAGTATAAGCCACCCAGGCCTGGTGAGGTCAGTCAAGGAATGGAGATTGGAGAGGCCCCCAGCTTCTGCACGGGCCCACCCTACGCATTCCGGCAACAGCTCTCAGTAAATGAAGCCGAAAGTCTTACTCTAAAATAAGGGTCACTGGTCTTGTTTTCCAGAGCACTGTGACACAGGGGTAAGATTAAAATAGTTATTTCCGGAAAATGCTAAGGATAGCACCGGGCCCACAGTCAATGCTGGTGTTTGCTATTACGATGATGAGCTCAACGCTGCAGCTGAGAGCCATCACTGCCTAAGGCTAGGGAGGAAAATCAGGCTCACTGTCCAGATTTCCTTCTTTTTAAAAGGCAAGTTGGTACCAGTTTCCAAAGGGACATCATCAGGTCTAAATCCCTGGGTGTCAAAGTTCATCCAGGTCAGAAAGTACTCTTGGTGGAAGTGAAAAAAAAAAAAAAAGTGAAAAGGCCCACACCCTTCGCCAGGTGACCTTGGGTACCACCGAGGCTTCTTCACAAATCGCCTTTGTAACAGCAGGAAAGGCTCTGAGCTGAGGAGCAGCTGAGGGATAACCCAGTCTCATTCCCTACTTCGGACCCCTTTCAATCCTGAGTGCCTCTAGTGATCAGTATTGAAACTTGCCGTCTTCCCACGCTTTTCTAACTTGTCCTCAGACCGTGCTTTTGGAATCATATGACTCTGAAGGAGAGTCAGGGGTGGGGAGGGGCCCGGACGACTTCCTGAGAGGGCAGAAGTCATATGTGGCCGCAAACAAAGTGAATTCAAACAGCCTGAATTCCTGACCTGGCCTCCAGGGCTGCCTGGCTCTCCAGAAAGCCTCTCACCCAGTCTAGAGCCCAGCAAAGCCCTGTGTTTTAGCTTCATCCTTTTCAAATGACACTTAAAACAATTTGGAATACTTGAGCCGCCTAGTCATGCCCAATCGTAATCACACCAAGTGGCTTTTCTGCTTTCAACTATGATCGGCAATATACTCATGACCCTCATGAGCCATCATGACCCTCTCCTCTGGACACCATCCAGGCACCTGGGCGTTCACCTTACTTGTTCTGCCTTTTAAACTCTCCTCTGCTCTATGAAAGATGAGAATTCTGTTGTTCACAAGAGAATGGGGCCGCCTGATTAGAGTAGGAAGAGAAGATTTGAGAGTTGTCTCCACCCTGTTACTCTCTTGTGTTTTATCTGCCCAGATGGACTGCAAGCTTTTTAAGAGCAGAACTGATGCTGAGGTATTTCTGGCTCTCCCACCACCTTCCCTAACTTCCTACGAAATGCTTTTGTAGTTACAGCCGTCACGTGGACATAGATCTCTACATTTTATAAAACCCTCTGATGTTTGGAGTAAAAACCTCTCCTGCCACTTATCCGAGGGACTGTAGGAAACTTGCCTACATGACAGGATAGGAGGGGCAGGGCCGGGGCCCAGGCCTGTGGCTTCAGAGTTTTCGCCCTTAACCACCATGGCACAGCCCTTTGCAATGTTGGGCCCACTCCTCTCTATCACAAGACCGTCTCTCTCCACAGGCACGTTATTTATGGAGGCTCAAATAAGTGAGTTTCAGAAAGTGGACAGGGGCATGGTAGAGGAGGGAGAGAAACTCAAGGTCTTATTTCCACTTAGCGGGGGGAAATTTCATTAAAGAAGTGGGATTTCAAGAAATGCCACAAGCCCTTTGGAAAACAGTAAGTGGTGTGAATTCAGATTAAATTGCTTCTTTAAAAATGAAATGTACTGGTCAGATCCACAGCTGTCGTACGGGGGCTCTGACGGAGTTCTCAGGTAAAGCGCCAGAGCCCTAGGTACATTTATTAAACTCACAAATCACTCCCTGAGCAAATGCTGAGCGAGCGAGAGAATCAATATGGGAGAAGTCTGCCCGGCCTGACTCTGCCTCCGAGTTCAGCAGGGTGCGTCACCACCCACGCAAAGAAGAGACTGTGCCTTTTATTTCCACCACCTCTGATTTTCTGTGCACAGCCAACTTGTGTCAAGTTGGAGCAAATGAAGCAATTAAGTGTTCTCCTGTAGCCCGAGGCCCTGTGTGCCACGGAGGCATGCTGGCCACGGAACACCTCAGAAGTCACTTAGGAGCTTGTCAGATCTGAGGGGACCCCGGCCAGCTGTGGCCATGAGGACATCCAAAATAGAGGTGGCTGCAGACCCCCCATCAGGCCACAGCTCTGAGAGGGGCTAGCTGGCTAAGAATGAATTCCTCTCCAGGAACTCCCTCCCGGGCCCCACTCCCATCAGGTAGAACCAGGTAACCCCATGTGGACTCTCTGGGATGTACTGTTGGCTTGGGTATCAACACGGCAGCCTCACATCCAGAAGACACCATGAATCGGCTGGGAGAAGTGCCTGGGGGGACAGTGGGTCAGACGAGAAGAGGGCACAGTCTGTGCACAAGCTCCGGGGCTCCCCCAGCTCCTGGAGTTGACCCCAACTTCTGCGCTTGCAGAGCACCTACAGCTCAGCATCCTTGCTCGGCGCTGAGCCCCACGCCGTGTGTTCACGGCTTGAGGACAGAGTTCTTCCCTCCATCTGCCTTCTAGGCCAGGGCCTTGCTCAGTCTTCAGTACATGGAGGCCCCAACCCCTTCTGGATTAGGTGAAGGGCATCCAGAGATGAGGGGGCAGCAGCTCTCTGAGCTGAACCCTTCACAAACCCTGAGCCCCCCTCAATCTGTTAGAGTTGAAGAGACAAGCTCCTTCCTCCTTGCTTTTGGTGACAGAAGAACCAGGGCATCAACTTATCAATCAAATGATGCAAGCTAAATGGGAAACCAAGTATCATTTGACAAGGCCTATTTCTTTTTCTCTCTTGCCACACATTCTTAGAGAGAATGTACTTCTTCCCCTTCTCAGAAAGCGGTGCAAACTGTGTAGAAACCTTCTGAACAGAAAACTCAGGTCAAATGAGATTACGTTTGGAAAACGCTCTAACTTGAGAAAGAGCAAGCAAAACTCCTGGGGCTTTGGTTGAGTGTGGGCATTTGCCTGGGGGTTAATCCAGACGATGACGGGGGCTATGACGCAGCACAGAGCTTGTCAGATTGTGTGCAGATGAAGTGGGGGATCTGAGAGCCCCCAGGAATCCCCCTTTACCCTTGAATATTTTCCATACCAGGCTGTCACAAAGCCTAAAATTATACCATTAGCAATTCACTAATAAGGTTCTGTATCAATGTTGAGGCTTTAATTTGAGCAAATTCAAGATATTACTATAGTTGTTCAAATGGCATTGCTCCCTGAGAAGGGTAAGCCACACCAGCTGTGGGCACATACCAGGCATTCCTGGGATTTCAAACGTGGTTGGCTGAGAGGAAGACCTTGTATGACTGACAGCCAGGAGAGGGGACACGGGGCTTCTGAGGAGAGTGGGTTTGGGTAGGGCTGTGAAGGGAGAGGCTGGGGTGGGGAGACAAATTCATCTGAGGTGCAGCAAAGGTGAAGAGCCTGGGAGGGAGGGAAGGAGGACAAGACTTAGCTGCCTCATTGTTCCGCCCCGTGCAGGGTCTGCTCATGAGTCCTCTTTTACCTTTTATCTCCAACTAATCAATGCCTGGAAAATCTTCAACTCGTCTTTCTATTTCTCACATTTCAGAAGTCACCCTCAGCTCCCCTAGAGAAGATAAAACTGGCTCAGATGGCTCTGTCCATGGTGCTACCAGACTGGGTTTTGAAATCTTGCAACAAGGAATCCTAAACAAACTCCAAATGCAGGTGTCTGTCATTAGGTATGCTGCACCCAATTCCGAAGGATGATGAACCTACAATGAAGATGAATTGGGGGAGTCATGTACTGAGCCCTTTAAATAGGACCCCCTCCCCCCACTCTGCCACCAGTCCCAATTACTATTAGGCAGCCCCCATCTGCAGACACCTCACCTGAGCTGTTTCTTCTTTGGGGGTCAGAACGCTGGTTTACTGAGGTTCTGAAACATTCCCACCCCAATGTTCCAGAAGAGGCAGGGAGCAAGAGGGAAAACAGAGACCCAGCTCAAGGCTCATAAAAAAAATGCAACATGTCTTTCTTTACATCCTAATTTATCTTATAATTAGACAGAGTTTGCATTCTACTCCACAAAACATCTGCTCTTATTTTTACATAATTGCTCTCCAAATTTCTGGGTACAATGGATGCTCCAGGAGGCAGCTTTTGGAGTGGAAGCAAAGACCTTCCCGGGTGGCTCAGCCTTTTCTTCTGCCATCTGAGCTATGTGTGGGCAGATGCCAAGCCCTGTGGCAGCAGGACAGTGAGAGCCGCAGGCCCTGACTCTGATGGCCCACCTGCTCACAGCACTTCTTAGAACCTGGAGAGGATGCCCATTTAAACCTTAATAGCACCTACCCAGCAAGGTTGTTTGAAGGATTAAAGGAAATAATAAATGTGAAATGCTCCATGACAGGCATTCAAGAAATGTTAGCTATTCATATTAATATTCACCCCTCTCCTCCTATGTAGTTAAAAAAAAAAAAAAAAAAAAGACCACATCCTTTCCCCAATTACAGCCCTCTGGAGGCTCCTTAAAGCTACAAGGCCCTACACAATTGGCCACCTCCTAACTGTAGCTGCATTTTCTGCTTCTTCCCCCCCTCATTCATGCCCCAGACCCCACTATTAAGTCTGGAGTGATTTACAGTCCCCACCCTTCCCAGGCTCTTTCACACCTCAGGGCCTTTGTGTGTGCTGAGAACCCTACCTGGAATGTTCACTGCACAGCCTCCCTTCCACCAGTGAAGTCCCCCTCACCTGAGGAGACCCAGAAGTAGGCAGCTCCTTGTCTGTGAGACCTCTCAGCCCTTCCTGCCTCCATGGACCTAGTGTGTGCCCCACGAGGCAGCACCCATCATGTTCTATTGCCATTATTTGTTACTTGCCCACGTCTTCTTTCAGATGCCCAGCACCCTGAGGAGTGAGACTTCGTCTCTGTATATCTTGTCCACACATGGAAGACACGCACCAAATGTGTGATGAATAAATGCACTTATGTGGGTGTGAGAGTGGAAGTGTGTATAATGCTGGGAAGGAGGTGATAGGTGCCAAGGGAGATGGAAGATATACTCGTCCAGCACTAAAGCCTATAAAAATGGACTGTCATGGCCCGTCCGGTGTGGCTCAGTGATTGAGCGTCGACCCATGCATCAAGAGGTCACCAGTTCGATTCCTGGTCAGGGCACATGTCCAGGTTGTGGGCCCGATCCCCAGTGGGAGCATTCAGGAGGTGGCCAACCGATGTTCTCTCTTATCGATGTTTCTACCTCTCTCTCCCTCTCCCTTCCTCTCTCTCTAAAATCAATAAAGAAAAAAAAAAAAAAAAAGGACTGTCATGCCACCCAGGGCAAGGATCCCATCTGCAAAAGTCTACCCATCAGTCCTCAACCCACTGCTGCAAGACAAGAGGGCCGTCAAGAAAGTTTCTGTATCTCATTGCAATGAGCAGGTTTTTACTTGCCCAAGAGTCAAACTATAAACTATACCATCCTCTCCCCAGCAGCTGAGTGCACAGGTCTAGGATACTGTGCCCTGACCTACCCCTATACACGCATGTGCATGCGTGCATGTGCACACACACACACACACACACACACACACACACACACAAAAGGTACTCTGACCATTTTGGCCACTTCAGTCCTGTGTGGGTGTTTTGTTCAAGGCCTCGTATTTTTTCATTATGCTCATTTCCATTATCTTATGCATTTTGCTTTCCGCAGATCGCATTATAACTTACTGTCTTTTTGCATTATTTTACCTATTTCTTTTAACCTTTAGATTTTTAAAAATGGAAATCTCCCGGGAAGGGAAGCAACTCTGAGATTGTCCATGACCAGGATACAGAGGCTCCATATACTCCCTGACCTTGAGGATTCCCAGATTAATGGTAAAGACAGGAAATATCAATTCTTAAAAGGCACATAAAAATTGGCCCCAAATAGACTCAAGTACCTCAATACCCAGGTTGTAGAGGAATGAGTGAGGGAGGAGGTTAGAGGGGCTGGGGGTGGTCTGGGGAACAGCTTCTTAGGCGGTCAGGACTGCCCCCACCCAGATGGGCTAGGCGGTAATTCTCAAAATACTCACGCCTTCTCCCTGGGTTTTCCACCCAGCATGATGGACCACCAGGCATGATCACGAGGCTGGGTACCTGGGCTGCTTGCCCACGCAGGAGCCTTCCCTCGCCGCCCCTCCTCCCAACATCATCACCATCTAGGCTAAGGTATAGGATTCAGCTCTTCTGAAAAGAGGATGCGGCTGTTTTCTGGTTTAGGACCAGGACAAAGAAGGAGAGGCGCTGCGGGCGTGGCCAAAGCCAAGGGTGACCGGATCTATTATTTTTATGCCATGACACCTGGGTTTCCGCCAGGCACTTTCCAGTGGGAAGTAGGGAGCCAGAGGCCACAGCAACAAGCATCTGTGCTCAGGATGCTGGTGGAAAGTGGTTCTGCCATGAAGACGGCCATGATGAGGGGAGATGGCCAATGGGAAGAGACTGAGGGAAAGGAAGTCCTCTGGTGCATAATGAGGAGGTGGGCTTTGTGGGCTGGGTGTATGTTTGTACCTTTTTATCTTCAGGAACAAAAGACTATATGCTTGTCTTCTATTTTACCTGTTGGCATTTAGAATTATGGACATGAGTCCTTAATTCAGTTAATATGATTAGGTCAATTAACATTTATACTCCTCTGCTCAGGGTTCAGACCTCTGACTTATTCATTTGCTATAGCTATTTACTCTCCAGGTCATCTCATCCAGTCTGTGGCTTTCAATATATGTATATGTATATGTATATGTATATGTATATGTATATGTATATGTATATGTATATGTATATGTATATGTATATGTATATGTATATACACACACACATTCTGATGACCCACAATTATATAACCAGCCCACAAATTCCCTTTGAGCTCTCTTTCTGAATTCCTGGTTGCCACCTGTGCCTCCCACATCACTCAAACTTGATCCTCTAAAGGTCTTTGTTAAATTAGTAATAACTCTACCCAAAGGCCTTGCAGCTGTCTTTCACTCTTGCTCATGTCCCCACAGGAAATTCTGCTATAGTTTATAGCATCTGACCACTTTCCCCCACACCCCCACTGCTGTCGTCCTGGACCAAGGCACCATCATTTCTTATCTGGATTATTGCAGTGTTTTCCTAACTGATCTCCCTGCTTCCACCCTTGGCTACTTCACTCTGTTCTCAGCACAGCTACCAGATTGATCTTTTCAGAATCTAAGAGCACATCACTCTCCTGCTCAAAACCCTCCAGCAGCAGCATCTGCCTTCGAGGAAGTGTCAGTGTCCACATACTGACCTAGAAGGGACTCTCCACCTCCACCTCTCTGATTTCATCTCCTACCACTTTCCTCTCACTCTTTCCACCCAACCGTATTTGCCTCTTTGCTTTCCCTTGGACACCTCAGTGCCTCTGCCCTGCTGCTTCCTCTGTGTGGACCCTCTCCCAGGTATCTGTACAACCTGCTCCCTCATACAATTTGAGTCTTTGCTCAAATGTCTCCTAATTCATGCAGGCTTCTCTGACCACTCTACCTCAAGTGATCCATGAAGGATGTTCACTGACCTGTCCCTGATAAACAACACAGCCTGGCATATCACAGATGCCCATTATAGATTGTTTAGAAAGTGAGGAAATCTAGCTAACATGGAGCATATGGTCCAAGCTGGAACAACTGGGCTTTCTCTCTTGGGCCGAGAATGCTGAAGGATGGGAAGAGGGAAACTCCATTGGAATGTACCTACCCAGCAGAGATGCCCTGACAGTCTTGCGCCCTGATACTTGGTCTACCCTGGGTCCTATTTTTCTCAGCCTTATTCTTCAGTTACACCTTCAGTTCTGTGAGCTAGTCTACCTCCTTCCCATAAATTCTTTTTTTCTCAAATTAGCCAGTGTTACTGTTGCTTGAAATTTAATAACTCCAAGTGATAGGTCATCTCGTTTCCCAATTCCTCTGCTTTCGTGATCTCAGTTTCCCAACCTGCCCCCAGCAAGAGTGCTGCGTGCTTCACGAGAGTGCTAGCCAGACTGGCTGTCTTGCCCCTGACACTCTAAGGACTCTCCGCAGTCTAAAATTCTACCAGCCTACTAAAAATAATACAGATAGATTCCTATATTCCTTTACATCTCTCAAATGTGGGTCAACTCCTCATTTTACTGAAAAGGAAATGAACGCTCAAGAAATTCAAGGGGGGAGGTTGTATGAAGAGTCCAGAATTTAGAGCTTGGTTGCCAAATAAAGAACACACAATTCAGAGGGTGGTTGCCCAGTTATGTGCTCAAGATGCCCATCTCTGTTCTGGCAAGGCTAGAACAGCAGGGCCAGTCATCTTCCTGCACGGTGTCTAGGACGGAACGCTGCATCTTGTGTCCTAGCTGCTGGAATAAGGCAGCCACCCAGGCACCAGCTGGAGGCCCTCACAGACTACATGGTGTACTTCGTGCCTTTGCAAAGACATGTCTGGCCAAGGAAAATCCTCAGAGATGATGCCAAGCCAGCAGGACCCAAACCCACCATGTGCCCTTTCTGCTGGGCGGATTCTGCACAATTTCTCTGACATCACCAGATTCGTTTTCACCGAAAGGAGACCAGTAGGGGTCAGGGGGAAAGAATGCCAATAAAAGCTCCTTAACAGTCTGAGTTAAGTGCCCACTGACAGCCTTTCTCAACTCTAACTAAAAATGTTCACACTTTTGTTTGGAAATTGGCCATAAGGCTTTAGCCCAAATGAATTTCAGTCTAAGCTCTCTGGAAGCATAGAAGTCACCTTAACTGCATGACAGTCAATCAGCACCCTGGACAGAGCGTCCTCTGTGAGCCAGAGGAGGACTGAACCTGAGTGCAACCTGAACCAAGCACAGGACACCAGGTCCTACACCCCGCAGGTGCAAAAGCCAAGTTGTTCCATCCTCGTTTCTGTCCCAAGATCATCCCAGGATACCAGGAGGAAAAGCAAACACAAGAATGCAAACAGAAAACAGCAAATCTGCAGCAACTCCTTAGAATAAACATGGGCTGCTGGAAGGATAAGAGCTGAGTAAAGAAAGATAGTAAAGCTTCCTGGAAAAAGGGAGACCTACCCAGGGATTTAAAAAAGAGAGGAACTTGATGTGATAGAGAGAAGGGTACACAAGGCAGGAGGGCACAGACAGATCAAGGTGAACCAGACAATCAGGTCCCACACATTTATTTCCGTCAATGCATTCAGATGTTCCCCACCACCCCCAGGAAATGTCATCTCTGGAAAGAATGTCCCGCCCTGTCCTCATCAAATCACATTGAAACATATTCTTCAATTAGAGCCGCAAAATCAACTCTGATAAAGCTCTTTTCCTTCCCTCTTATCTTTTTTTTTAAATGGACTTTTTCCTTCGAACAATGGTGACTATATTTAGACCTGATGAAATGTTAGTACAAGATGAGGCTTCTCACATCCAGTACTGCTCCTCCTCTCCTGATTACACAATTTTATTGTTTCTGGGTATATTTTTCCTTCTTTTATTCCTAGGTCCTCAGTCCTACCCTCTGCCGGGAGTGGCTCTCTTCTGGAAAGCCTTTAGAATTTTCCTTACAGGCCATCACTGTCTCGTGTCCCCATCCTTTGTTATTTGCCTGTTGGGATTTAATGGGGCCAATTTGAAACACTCGTCTCCTTAGGTTACCTGCATTCTCTTTCCCTTTCTCCCTGCTTGGAGGAAAAGTCTTTGATTAAATTTTATAATTAAAAACATTTTTCTTAATTAAAGAGCCTTTTGAGGAACCAAACTCAGGCTACGGAGAGCCCAAACCTCCTCAGCCTATCTCTTTTCCACGGTGATGACAGGGAGTGAGGAGGAACGAAGGGAGGGGTGGAGAGGATTTCTGCAACAACGAACATGACGGAGGGGCCAGGTCAGCAGACAAAGCCCGTCCCAGAGGCTAAGATATGGGAAAGGCAAGCTGTCTCGAAACCAAAATCGAAGGCAATACTTTTAATCATTCCTAATCAGAGTGATCAAGGTGCTTGCTTTCCCCTCATATAAAATCATCTCTAAGAAAACGAAGTAACTTCCACCTGAGGGCACACTTGCTCATTTAAATTGGCCCAATACGGGCTTTAATAAACTTGTCATTGGGACCCTTCATATGGCTGGAGTCTGTGCTATGGAATGTGAGCCAGAGGGTGTTCAGAATCACGACATCCATGATAATTAAGGCATAACACAAATAACAGAATATTGCCAAACTTCCTCTTTATTTTGGCTTCTGGAAACAGAGTTTACCAACCACAGGATGAATGAATTTGTATCACAAAACGGAAAGATGCTGGTAACTCTAACATGCTCCGTATAAACATGCAAGACCATCCGAAAGACAAGAGGATGCAGGGGCTCGGGCCAAACTGATTCCCCCTCGGCAGTCTCACTCCCCAGTTCTGCTGCTCAGTCCGGGGTGGGGGCGGGCGGAGCTGGAAGGAATAAGGAGACAGAAACACAACCGCTGTAGAAGATGGACCTGGCGGAAGCGAACTCGGCCATCTTTCTTCTTGGCTCTGAGCTGTGGGATCTTGATGCCTAGTTGCACCTGAGCAACTGTCCTGTCCAAGCCCCACTGCAAGGAAGCAGGTGCGAGGAGGGTGCAGGTGGGCTGGGGTGCGCAAGGCCCTGCGTGACAGATGTGCGTCCCATTGTGGGGACAGCCAGTGTTTGTGTGCTGGACCTTCGCGGCCAAGTCCAGATTAAAGAGAGTGGACAGGACTCCTGGGAGGCAAGATCTTGCTCCATTTGCCCGAAGTGAATTGATTAGAGATAGCACTCTCTCAACTCCCGGAAGGCAGACAACTGGGTGAGCTGCCAGGGCCGAGTCAGAAAGTCACTTATGGGAGCCGAGGGTGGCGCTACACGCACACAGGCATTCTCAGAAACATGGGGCAGGGTACAGAACGGCGGGACAAACAAACATGATGAAGAAATGACAGTGGGTCCAATCCAGTTAACACGAATTCTGAAGGAATTATTCCATTTCTGGGAATTTGGCTGGCACAGATCTTACTTCGTTTCTGAGAATTTGGCTACAGGAAATCTTAGCAAATGGAGACCACTGGTTCAAGGTGCCCTGTGGCGACAGAGCGTTGTCATAAAAGGACACCCTTTACTCAGCCAGAAAGTCTGATGCACGAGTACCCACGGCCTTTACCGCTAAGCCTCCAGGGGAACCACGCCGGGGCACAGCAGACGGGAGGTGGGGTTCCTGGTGTGAGAGTTGATAGCTCTCAGTGCCCTGCAGGCTGGGGGCAGCAGCACCCAGACCTCCATATGGCTTGCATTTCTCCTAGCAGCTGCTGAGCACACAGCAGAGCTCGTGGGGTAGGGCTGAATTTGAGTGAGAGCATTGTGGTCCATCCATCCGGGCCCTAGCCTGCTGCCTCAGGCACTTCCCAGTAAGGGAGAGTAAATAAGGCCCTGATAGGTCCCTAATGTCCCCACCCTCCCAGCTGTCATCTCTGGAGGAGAGCTTGTGGAGACAGTCACTGTCTAGAGGCAGGTTATGAAACAAATTGAGTTCATGGTGTGTGTGTGTGTGTGTGTGTGTGTGTGTGTGTGTGTGTGTGTGTTTTCAGGGGCAGAGGATACTACAGAAATACTTCAAAGCATTGTCAGTGGCCTTGTTCATAGGTCCAGAAGATGTGTTGCAGCAGGAAGGGAACAAAGAGGACAGTGAAAGCACCGAGGAGAAACCAGGAGTCAAGGAAGGGGCCGTCTGTAAATGTTCCCTGTGATGCTGCAATACGTTAAGCAGAGATCCCTTCACAAAAGATGGGGATATCTGAGCTTCTGGCCAAAGTGAGGGGCCTGGGGTTGGGGCCCCGGGAAGGGCTGAGTGGTTGGTTTCCCTTCCGTTGCGCAGAGGCTGCTAATTAAACAATTAGTGCGCCAGAGTGTGTTGGGAGAGGCTCTTGGGTGAAATGGCGGGATCAGGGCAAGACCAGGTCTGCAGGAGGGCCAGGCTGCCTCATGGACAGCCTTTGGGGCCAGGTTTGAGTCAGCTCTTCCCTTCGGGCAGAAAGGACACTTGTGTCCACCTGGGCGGTCCTGGGACAGAGACTTGGGACTTTCCACGGGCCTGAGGACGGCTGACAGCCCGGGGTGCCAGTCATAGCAGAGCAGAGCTGAGGAAGCCGCCGGGATGCCGGAAGCCAGGTGACTGCCCGCGACTGCAGGAGCCAGCAAGCAGAAGGCCAGCGAGGAGCGCCGGGGTCAGGTCGGGGACAGGACGGGGTTAACACGGGCCCCTGGCCTGCCCATCAAGGGAGCGCAGCGCCGGGGCGTGAGGGCACTCAGCAAGGGGAAGACACCTGTGCCCTGGGTGGGGGCTTCCGCTCCATCCACTGTCTCTGAGCGGCAGTGAGGAGGGCAAGAGGGTGCACGTCGCAGTGAGGGCTCTGTGCTGGGAAGGGCTGCTCCGCCCACCCGACTTGCTGGAAGAGTCAGGGAGCAGAGGACCAAACACCTGAGACCTGGGAGGAAGGTAAGGTGCTAAAGGAATACAAGGCTTGCCCCTGTCTTTCACATCAAACAATGGCTCTTTTTGTCAAAGTCGGGGCCCCCAAGGCATATGTGCCGTCTTCAATTCACTACTAATATGCTAGAATGTGACAGTGTTCTGTCTACTTCTTTCTAAAAATGTTTTTATTGATTCTTTTTTTTTTTTTATCCTCACCCGAGGACATTTTTGCATTTTATCTTGAGATATAGAGTGGGAGGGAGAGAAGGAGGAAGAGAGAGAGAGAAACATCTATGTGAGAGAGACACATTGAGGGGTTGCCACCCACATGACCCCAACCGGGGCTGGGGACAAACTGCAACTGAGGCACGTGCCCCTAGCGGGAACCGAACCCAAGTCTCTCTGGATCGCGGGCCAACGCTCCAACCAGAGCCAAACTGGCCAGGGCTTTATTGATTCTTTGAGAGAGGATGGGAGAGGGAGAGAGAGAAAACAACTTCGATGTGAGAAACATCCCACACGCGCCCCAACTGGGGACTGAACCTGCAACCTGGGTATGTGCCCTGACCTAGACTCGAACTCGTGACCCTTCAGTGCACGGCATGACGATCAACCAACTGAGCCACACCGGCCGGGGCTCTCTCTACTTCTTTAATATGATTCTACAGTTTGGGATTGTGCCAGTTACCATTTGGGTATTCTACCAACTGGTTTCCTGCTAGAGAGAGCTGAGAGAAGGTGGGGCTGGAATTCCCACCTGCAAACTCTGGACTTGAACCACAAAAGCAGGGTGAGTAGCAATTTCGTTGTGTAGCTTAAGTAATTGTTTACGAAGTGCCAGGCGTTATTTGAAGAAATGCAAGGAAGAAAAATATGAATAAGGCCCCCAAATCCAGAGGAAAAATTAGATACGTGCCTAATCATATAAGAAACCACGAGTGATACCTCCTCTAACGGACAAACATAATGTCATAGAAAGACAAACCAGAGACGAGAGATTCCAGCTGAATGGAGACGGGGGAAGAAGCAGGAGGTGGAATCTGGGCTGGGGTTTGAAGGCTGGCTTGGGTTGTGGTGGCAGGTGCAGCGTAGCTGAAGGACCTTCCCAGACAGGACCCACGCCGCAGTACGTACCTAGCGTGCTCTGTAACCGTCCTAGCGTGGGGCTGGGCACCAGACCACGGCACGAAGGAGCACTGTGCCCCGCAGCTGGAAGTACACACTGACCCGAGATCCCGGGGTCTGGACTTTATTCTGAGGCTGTAAGGAGCCATCAAAGGTTTTAGAACAAGAAAACGACAGAGATCAGAGCTGGGAGGGCAACTCGGGGTTGTTCTTCGCCATCTGCCTGAAGGGGAGCCCACACCCCCTTGGGTATTACTCACTCATCTCACAACCCTACCGGCGGGAAGTTCCCTCTTATGTCCACACAAAGCTCTTTTCTGAGATTCGGTGCTTTGTGCTTCGTGACTCTCTGTGTCAGAGTTCCACCGGGTTTAAGGAGACACTATTCATGAGAAAGCAAAGGAAAATGATAAATTCCTCTGAGTTCAAAGGATTAACCAAATACCTAGATCTTATTCCAAGAATCACCCAGGAGAAGCAGCACAACTTACACAAGTATGTTTCTTACGACAAAAGCATTCCTGTGCTGGGCAGGTACTCAAGGAGGAAGAGGAAGGAGCGGTGAAGGATGCGGAGACAGGAGGAGAAAGAAGAAGAGAAGAAGGAGGAAGAGCAGGGGAAGGGTAGTGTTCTGAGTTAAACTGCATTCCCCCCAAAGATCTGTCCAAGTCCTAAGTCCCTGTACCTGAACGTGACCTTATTTGGAAACAGGGTCTTGAAAGATATAATTCATTGAAAGATCTCAAGGTGTGATCATCCTGGATTTCCAGTGGGCCCTGAATCCAATGACTGGTATCTCTGTAGGAGAAAGGAGGGGGATTTGACACACAGGGGCAAGGGCTGAAGGCCACCTGCACATAGAGGCAGAGGTCAGAGGCATGCTTCCACAAGCCAGGGTTCTCCAGGAGCTGAAAGAGACAACGAAGTATTCTCCCCTGGAGCCTGTGGGGGGAGCGGAGGGACTGTGGCTGCCTCCCCTGGAGCCTGTGGGGGGGAGCGGAGGGACTGTGGCTGCCTCCTTTAGGACTAATCACTGACAGAGGAAATCACACACACACACACACACACACACACACGCAGGGCAGCAGCAACACCGCCAGCAGACGGACCAGTCCACGGGGAAGCCACGGGTGTGAGCGGGGTGGGGGGGCATGCAGATGTGCAAACAGTGCCAGGCTTCGCAGCAGACTCAGTGCCAAGCCCGAGCAGTGATGACAGGGCAGCTGCGCGCTCCGGCCCTTGGTGGGTGCACGGCCAGGGAGGCAGCTCTGTCCCCAGGTGAGCCGGGCGGGTGGAAATGGAAGCGCTGCTTGCAATGACTGGTTACAGATTCCGAGGAGTTGGTCGCTCGTGACCACAGATAATTGGGAGCTTTAGGAGCTGCCTCTAGCACTAGTCCACAAGCCGCGAGCTGAAAGCGTCCTGTTCAGGATCCAACACGAGAGAAATGTCAGAGTGGGATTAGGAAGTGCTTACACACAAAGCCCGGGATGAAAATCCTGGCAGCTTCCCCGCCGCCCCAACACGCAGCCTGAGAGCGAAACAAAGCCGCTCTGCTCCTGGGCTCAGCGCCTGGGGCGAAGGACTGGAGAGCTGGACTCGGCATGCCAGCCCTTCCCCGGGCCTCTCTTCCCCGGCCCACAGTTTGGGGTTGGCAAAGGCATCTGCCCCTGGGCAAGAAGTCCAGCTGTGCCGAGCAGACACTTCTCTTCCATGGGTGCAGCTGCAGAACCCACTTGCCCTCCTGAAGCCCTACTGTCATGATGCCATCACCTTTCTCCCGCAGTCCCCTCCTTCCCTCAGCCCAGTCCCCTCTCCAGACTCTCACTGTCCTAGGCCAAAGGAAACTGGCTTCCGCTCACAGCAAATTTCCTGAGTCTTCCCCAGAGCCAAGTGGAAAACAGAGATGGTGTCAGAGAAAGGCAGCACCCTCCACACCTCCTCGAGCCTCATATCACCCTTTCTTTTAGGAAGTCAGGTTAAGTGACATTCCTACGGCCAAATCCCCCAAGCGCTGAGCGGGGCTTCAGGGAAGGGAAGGTTGGGTTTACTGCGTGGCATGCTGCGAGCTGCGGGATCCCTGGGGCACACTTTTCTCTGTCAGGATTTTCAGTACTTTTAAAAATTGAGATAGAATTGACATATGATATTCTACTTGTTTTAGGTGTACAAGATAATAACTCAACATTTGTATATATTGCTGAATGATCACCATAATGAGTGTAGTTAACATCCATCACCCTGGATTTTTAGTATTCCATGCCATTTCCTAACTCTTCAGATGGTCTCTTCTTTTTCCATGTTATTCTTCCAACCCCTGCATCTCCCATAAGATCTGTCCCATGTCTGGGGAAGCCCTCTCCCTGCTTGGGGTCACGGGACCCCCTTCATGTCTCTGTTTCCCCCGATGGTCCCAGAGGCCCACAGGGTTCGGATGCGCCATCACAGGTCTCCAACAAGAGGTGCCCAGTGCACGACCTGCTCCAGCCTGAGCAGTGCCGGATCTTAGGTGCTATAGCACGAAGTAACCCCTATTAAAAAGTCGCACTCTGTGAACCAGGGGACCTTCCTGCCTGGTTTGAGCATTTGCAGGAGGTGTGGGGGAAATGCAGCGGAATGCAGGAGCCGTCCAGATCTCCCAGGGAGCGGCACCATGTTCTGCACGCTGCCCGGAGCAAGGGGCTTTCTAAAAATGTCATGAAAGATATGCCAGCTCTTGCTACTATGGGCAGCCAGGGACAGTCAGGTGGATGTAGAAGCTTGGAAAGTGACAGGTTTGAGGAGCTGCTGGGTCCCTACACCAATGCCAGGGACAGTGTGAATGAGGTTGGAAGAGACATGAAGCTCACTCCGGCCCCCTGAGAGCATCAGTGGTACCTACAGAGGTGGAGAAACATCTACACCCAGGGCCTGGGGAACAGAAGAGGGGAAAGGGATGGTACGGGATACACAGGCAAAACTTCAGAGGGAGAAAGAGGGAGGGGGTCTCTACAGATACCAACTTACAGTCAAGGGTTTAAAAATCTACAGCAACATGACCAATACCAGCAGGTGGACTGGTATGTTCATGTGTCAGTTAGTTGGTTGGTTGGCTGGTCTGTTCGTTCGTTCGTTCGTTCGTTCGTTCGTTCGTCCGTCCGTCCGTCCGTCCGTCCATCCATCCATCCATCCATTCATTCATTCATTCAATAAGTAAATGCTTACTTTGTACCAAACTCTACAAAAGCTGATCAGGACAGAGAGGTGAATCAGGCAGACAGGACCCAGCCCTTGTGGAGCTTCTAGACAGCAAAAAGGACACACAGTGAACAGTGAATTGGAAGTATAATGAGAGACACAGAGAGAAGGTGACCAGTGCTTTGGATCAACAGACAAGGGCCTCACCTACACGAGAGAGATTAAAGAGAAGCTATATGGAGTCAGGGCCCCATGTGGATTCAGAATCTCACTCTAGATGTCTAAGTTAAGTACAGGCAGAACAAGACCATCAAGTGACACTAGGAACAAATAGATTGCAACCAACAAAGTTTGCAGTGAGAAGCACCAAAATTGGGTGGGCCCATGACACACTTCATTTCAGAAATGGTCTGCATGGACATCTGGGTTGGGATCGATTTCGTGTGTGAGCTTCAGTGCACATGTTCAAAGCCCCCTTGGAGGGGTTGAACTAACATTTCCTTCCATTAATCTAACATTTTATTATATTTATTATTTTTTAATCTTCACCCAAGAATATTTTTATTATTATTGGTTTTTTAGAGAGAGAGAAACATCGATGGAAGAGAGAAACATCGGTCGGTTGCCTCCTGTATGCACCCCAATCAGGGATTGAATCCACAACCGAGGTATGTGCCCTGACTGGGAATCGAACCTGCCACCTTTTGTGTATGGGATGACACTCCAACCAACTGAGCCACCTGGCTAGGGCATCAATCTAACATTTTAGAAGGCAGTTATTATGACAGGCAGTCTGGGTTCAAATCCTGACTCTCCACCTACTAAAAGCATGGGCTACAGTGAAAACCTCCATGACTCACTGGCAAAATTTATAAGGACATGCTCAGAACAAAAGAGCAACTTTGGGAGAGTAGAGGGAGCTCGTAAATGGAACAAGGAGGCACAGAAACATGGCAGATGAGGCAGGAACAGGAAATCTGATCGAGGCAATAAAAGAATGAGACAGTAACTTGCAAGGAGGGACTTTGAAGCCAGGAGAAAACAGCCTTCACAGCCTTCCCTCAGCACATGCCCACCAAAATGAGGACAAAGCTCTTTGATATCATGAGGCTGGCTGTTCACTAGAAAATGGGTGGGCTACTGGGCACGTGGGGGCAGGTGGGGGCAAGCTGAGTTCAGGAGGATGTGCAGAAAGCCGGGACACTGGCCAGGAATCTCTGGGATTTTGCTGAGGACAAATTGGGCAAGATTCCCACAGCTGGTGTATCTTTGGCTTCTTGATGTTTCATGGAAGACCTGTCCATTCTACAGGTCGCTGACCACTTGAGCCAGAAGAGACACTAAAGAACATAGGCTCTGTTTCCTGAAGATGTTCTTGCAAAACAGGGATGAATGTTAATAGGTATGTTATAATAGATAATAAATACTTATCAGTAAAACTCAAGACAGTGTTCAGGGGGCCAAACAAATGTGAGAAACATTGGCCTAACCCCTTGAGACATCTTGCTCATTGGGGACTGGACCCATGATCTGGGACTCATTAGCATTACCCTATTTATTATGAGTCAAACACGCATTTCTAAGGAAGTATTAGGAAGGTATACTCTCCAAAGGACTGCATTGGCCTCACAGTCCTCTAAACTAGGCCAGACCTTTTATAATTTGTGATAAACACACTAGGTAACAATACATTAAGGTCAATAAGTGGTAAGATAAACTACAACTTCCTCTCCCAGCATCCATGTAGGAATCTACCATTCCCTTCATCCATTAGAGGAGATCAGACCCGTGATGAGCCCAACAGCACTGTTCTTTACCAACCCCACTGATGAACCACTAAGCTGTCTGGTGCTACTTGAGGGGCCCATGCACAGATCTTGGAATCACCTGTCTGAAAGATTTCTAGGTTTTAAAATTCAGTCCCTACTCCCCTTTTAAAATTTTTATCACCTGATGAGGTCTTTGCATTTCCAGAAAAGCTAAACTCATCAATAACAATTATGACAGCAACACAGAACTCGCTACATGAAAGCACCCTTCCGAGGTGTATGACTGCCCCTGTTCTATTAATGAATGAATGGGGGTAGGTAACCGGCCTAAGGTCACTAAGGAGCCTGGCTTTGAACCCAAGTATTCTGACTCTAGAATCCACTTTTTTTTTTAAGATAGAATGGAAGGGAGGGAGGGGGAGAGAGAGAGAAACATCGATGTGAGAGAGACACTGATCGGTTGCCTCCTGCACAACCTCGACTGGGGCCGGGGATCAAACCTGCAACTAGGTACATACCCCTGATTGGGAATCAAACCGGCGACCTTTAGTCCGCAGGCCAACACTGTAACTGCTGAGCCACACTGGCCAGGGATAGAACCCACATTTTTAACCACCACTCCCCACTGCCTCCATACAATTCTTCTATGAGCCAAACTCCTGTAGCTCCTTTGCTCTGCTGCTCCCTCTCCTACGGATAACGGGAGGGAACTAACTAGACTGTGCCGGGCGCTTGAGCACCCTTCTCCCGAGCTACCCTTCGGGGTGGACAGTCTGACTCCACAGGAGAGGAGCAGTTGTGCTTATCCAGTGTCCCTACCCCCCAGAGGGCTGTGCCCAGATGTGAGGATCAGCTTTAAAGCCCATACTCACTCCAGAACTTTATTGTTTCCTTAAAAATGGCTGGGTGCAGCCTGACCAGCTGCAGTTTAAGCTGACTTATCCATAATGAAGCAGGGAACTCTCATCATCTCCCACCCCTGGGATCATGATGCGGTTCTGCTAAGTTTGGGGGGTACTATAGGGAAGGCCACACAGCTCCTGGACATCACTCCCTGACCTCTTGAGCTAAAACGGACTTGACTTTGATTTACATTTCGTTGTCCTGAAAGAATTATGATCTTATCACTCCTATCATCTGTTTCCCTTCCCCCACCCCCTTCCAACACCCTGATTTTATTATCTTTATGGCTTGACAGTCTAATCGATGATTTTAATTCCACAGAAGCCCTCATGGAGGGATGACAAGGAAAATATGGGCTACACGGAGATCATTTCAAACACTTAGGCTGTGATGGTTCAGTGGGGAAGGAGATTCATTTCTCGGCACCTGGCTTTGCAGTCTCTCTCCATCTTACCAGCCTTCCACAACAACTCATTCAGGGAGAAAGCAGAAAGGCGCCCAGTGCCACTGGCGCACAGAGTGCTCGCCGAGCCTCCAAGATTTGCTCTTCTCTTCTCCAGAGGAAAATTCCCTTTGGTTAAAGGGGCTAGAAATGTACGTATAGTATTGAAGACAGCTCACCACAGCACGTCGGTCCAGCAAACAGCATCAGGAAAGCCCTGAGGGCACCCGTAACTGTGGTCCCAGCTCCCTCCCAAACTCACGAGGTTGGGGCCTTAGCAAGCTGAGAAAAATCCTTCCTGGAACACAATTATAGAAGCAAACAGTGGCAAAAACAGACTCAAATACACAACAGTATTAGCTTTAAAAATAAAGGCCCACACACGGAGAATGAGAACCACCCTCCCAATTGCCTACATGCCAATTATCCGAGCACGACGGCTGGGAATTACCTGTTCCAACTGTGGTACATGTCCTCTCTGTCCTAGTGATGAGCTGGAGGACCCAATCCCCGAGCTACACCTGGGAATGAACCCTCATCCCACACTGAAAGGAGAGGCCAGC
The DNA here is from genome assembly GCA_030848825.1 of Tadarida brasiliensis. Classification (NCBI taxonomy): domain Eukaryota; kingdom Metazoa; phylum Chordata; class Mammalia; order Chiroptera; family Molossidae; genus Tadarida; species Tadarida brasiliensis. The sequence goes on from CM061275.1 coordinate 35,284,437, forward strand.
CCAAGTGAAACATTGATTAAAGGATCTGGAGCCCTGGCTGGCTTGGCTCAGCGGTTAGAGCGTCTTCCTGTGGACCAAACTGTTGTGGGTTTGATTCTGGCCAAGGGCACGTACTTCAGTAGCTGTTCAGCCCCCGCCCCCCGCCATCGGGATCATGCGGGAGGCAACCAGTCAACGTGTCTCACATCAATGTTTCTCTCTCTTTCTTCTCTATCTGAAGATAAGTGGGAACATATCTTCAGGTGAGGATTAAAAAAAAAAGTATCTGGTCATGAGCAAAGGGGAGCAAAGCATGAACCCAGACCTGCAAGGGTGGAGGAGGTGGAGGGAGGGGGCAGAACGTAGGGAGGAGAAGGAGACAAATGTGTATGTGTTGAGTGGTTCCTACAGGTGTGTACACTTGTCATGTCTGCTGTTTTAATATGAGTGATCTCAATACACCTAATAAGAAGGAACTTTTTAGACTGTCAGCTGATTTCTCAAAAGAAACTTTGCAGGCCAGAAGGGAGTGGCAAGAAATATTCAGAGTGATGAAAAGCAATAACCTACAACCAAGATTACTCTATCCTGCAAAGCTATCATTTAGAATCGATGGCCATATAAAGAGTTTCCCAGACAAGGAAAAGCTAAAGGAGTTCATCACCACCAAACCATTATTATATGAAATGTTGAAGGCTCTTCTTGAAGAAAAAGATAAAAAAATATGAACAAACAAAATGGCAATAAATACATATCTATCAACAATTGAATCTACAAACAAAATGAACAAGCAGAACAGAAACATTCTCATAGATACAGAGAACTTTTGTTGGTTACCAGATGGGTGGGGGCTGGGGGGATGGGTGAAAAAGGTGAAGGGATTAAGAAGTACAAATTGGTTGTTAGACTGACAAACCTCAAAGGGAAGTGGGGTTCGGGGGGTTGGAAGAAATAAACCAAAGAACTTATATGTATATATGCATAACCAATGGACACAGACAACAGTGTGGGGAAAAGCAGGAGGGGGGCAGGAATGGGGAGGAGGGGGCAATGGGGGAAAAATGAGGAACATCTGTAATACATTCAACAATAAAGTTTAAAAAAAAAAAGAAAGAACTTTTATTAGATCCTGTCACCGATGAGGAAACCGAGGCTTAGCATCGTTCAGTTAACTCACCTAAAGGCACACAGCTAGTCAGCAGTCAAACCAGGATTCAAACCTAGGTCCTCAGTCCCAAAGCTGGTGGTCTTCCTAGTAAGTTACCAATGTCATGGCCAGGTGAGCCTGCTGCCTAACCACAGCGAAGTGTATCGTGTCTTCCCGGCACACCCAGCAACGTGTCCCTATGCGGGAAAACTGCTCATGTCTCCCAACCTGGCACATGACTGTGATTTTGCTGTACATGTTTCTGAGTATGCTGGGTGGCAGCGAAGGCCATTGGAGATACTGTGCAGACCACCTGTGCCACCCCTGAGAAGTCAACAGACTGGGAGAAAGCAGAAGCCAAAGAATGCCCAGGGGAGAAGCTGGCAGCCGCACTTAACGGGCCGACTGCGGGATGTGGAGCAGCTTATGCGTGGGGCTCGGGATCTGCCACTTAGGAGCCGGGTGACCTTGGAAAGGTGATTCTCTCCTCCGCAGGGTCCTAGTTTATTCCCTTGAAAAATGGGGCTGCTGCGGTAACGTCATGAGACTGTTCTGAGGATTTAATAAGCCGACAGAAAGCACACACTGACATTGTGACGTAGCGCCATAGCCTCTGGAGTTGGTAAGGATGTTACTATTAATAGTGTGCAAAGCTCTGACTGCAGCTAGAGGATGACTCGGGGCCTGGAGCAAAATGCCAGGAGAGCCTGGCACCCTAGTGAGCCAAGGGTCTGGGATGAGAGGGCTCCGCTTCCCCTTACTCTCAGGGACAACGACAGGCCACCTCCCTCAGAAGAAAGAAGATGCTGTGCTCTCCTCTCGGCAAAACCCTGACCCCCTGGTGACTGAACTGAGATGTCAGAACCGCTGAATTTCCTTCTCTATGAATGGCCAAAACAGTGTGTGAGTGCTGACCTGTCCACGGGCCGGAGCTTACAGTGACAGTGAGGCCAGCACATGCCCACTCGCCAGGTCAGCTGCCCATCCTCTGCTGCGAGAAGTGCAGAGGACCCCGGAATAAAATCCTCCCCACGGAACACTCAGCAGAGCGAGCTCCCTGGATAAAGGAAGTCAGGGGAACTGCCTTCTTTATATTTTCCAAAGGCTCCAGGTAACACAGGGTAGAGTGGAGCAGGGTGACAAGTAGACACAACAAAATTATAGCAACCCACGGTTTCACTGAGCACATACTAAGTGCTAGACCCTGTGTGTAAGAGCTTTGCAAGTGTTACCTTATTTAACCCTCACAATGATCCTACAAGGTAGAACGTTTCATCATCCCCATTTTACAGAGGAGAAAGCCCTTGGAGCTTACAGAAGCACTGAATGGCAGGGGCAGGATGCGGGCTGGGGTCTCCTCTGGCTCAGCGCCCACAGGCAAGGAAAACCAAAGGTCAAAATGCTAGGTTGGTCTCAGGTTCTGCCTCCTTCGCCCCTGCCTGTGACCTCAGGTGTCTTTGGGGAAATAGAATAAGGTGAGAGTTCCCTTCCTGAGTTGGGTCCCAAGAGCAGTGCTGAGAGCTGCGTTTCGCACGCGTGGGTTCAGGGATACAAGGGTGAGGCTGAGATACAGAGGCCGGAGTAGGCCGTGAGCTGTGAGAATCAGGAAGAGGCCTGGTCAACGAGCCATTTCGCGTTCATTAACCCTGCTGTGGTATTTGTGACATGAGGGTGATGGGGAAATGCAGGAGACGCTGGATGGCCACCAAGGCACCTTCCAGCTCCGAGTTGCTGCTGCGCCCGGGAGGAGGCCTGGAAGATCCAACAATTCCCCCACGTCAAAGGCACTGTGCTCTCAGGAATCTTTGCAAATAACATGCTCGATTTTGCCAAGACAGAAACAACCACAAGAATACACTTCATTTTGCCAGGAAAAAAAATTAGCTAGAAAAATAATTCATGCATGTAATGTTCCCATCTTCTCTGCCCTATGCAACTATAAATTAATTCTCAGAAAAACACAATGAGAGACTACAATGGCAAGACCAAAATGACAAGCCTCTTTTTTCCAAGAAAAAGAATGGTTACCTCTTTATATAAAGGATCTCACTAAGATTCTCTTGCCATCCATACCAGACTTATTGGCAATTGCGATCGAAAAGAAATTTGAAGGTCAACTAATCTGACTCTCCATCGAGTACCTAAGTCCTCTTCAAATGTCTCTGAGGGGTACCTAGGGGATGCCTAAATTCCTTCGGGACAAGAAGCCTGATAGCACTGAAAGCTGCCTATGGCACACATTGGGCAGCTCTGATCTTTTCCAAGGTCTTTCTTATACTGTCTGCAGCTCTGATTCTGCCCCTGCACCTCGTGGCCATGGAGACAATGCCTAAAGCTCGTCCACAACCCGCCTTCGAAACTGTGGCCCCCGAGTCTTCTCTTCCGCAGAGCTGTCAATCACTCTGGACTTATGAAAGCAACCTGACCACTAGGTGTTGTTTTTTTTGTCATCCTCATTGGATTTTTTAAAAGACAGATTAGCTCCACAATTATTCCAAGATGATTACTCCTCCAAATAACCCAAACTGCACATTTTCCAACCTATATTATCAGCAACACTGAAAGCTGATTATAATCAACTCGCTTTCACAAAAAGAAGAAATAAATCAGAAAATAGATTTTAAGAGAATCTACTTGGCTAAAAGTGTCACCAGCAAGCATCCCATGCTCCCAGATAAACAAGGGAGAGCTGTAAGTGTTCTCTTCCCCACCCCTGTCCATTTCCCACTGAAATTCAAATGACCACCTTTCAAATCACAGAACCACAAAAACCATCCAGCCGCAAGTACACATTTTATGATGTGGAAACTGAGGCCCAGAGATACCATCGCTTTCTCCTTGCCATCCCCAAATGCTGGTTCATGCTCTGTCCTGGGTTAGGCACTGGGGACACCAGGGCCTGGTCCCATGTCTCTGAGCAGAGACTCATAGGCAAGCAATGCAAGGCATTACAATACTTGGGAGCAGATTGTTGGGACAACCCAATGACTGGCAGTTAGAATCCTTCACAAAGACCTTGGAAGACAAAAGGCTGTTTCCTCTTCTCTGCCTTTGCTCAAGCTGCCCTCCAACTGAAACAGCTGCTCCCTCTTTTTTGGCAAACTCATCCACTAAGACTCAGCTCAGGTATCACCCCCCGACACATTCTCAATTCCCCCTTTAGCTGCCCTCCCCTTGACGCCCCCACAATCCTCTGCACGAGTCACACCCACTGTACTGAGCACCGTGTACTGAGCACCGTAACTGCACTATCCCTCCTATGGCGATCCTCTCCACGGGACGCTAGGTTCTTGAGACAGGGAACCGCGTGCTATTCAGTTTTATATGTCTATCTAGTTCAGACGGTATGTCCTGGGTTTGATGAATGACTCTGAAGGGTTAGCAGGCGTCTGTCACACGCAGGAGGAGAGGAAAGGACCCCAGGCCCAGGAAGCCACCGCAGAGGCACAGGGCTCTGGAAGGGGTGGGTGGGCGCAGGGCTGGCGGAGTCCAGGGTGGAACGCTCGGGGTGGCAGAGGTGGGCGTGGAAAGAGGGACTGAGGTTAGGGCTTGGGGGTTACGTTTGGACCAGATGTGAAAACCATATAAGCCATGCTGAAGTGTACAGACATCATCCTGTAGTCAGAGCGGGAGCAAAACGTCTTTACAGGGGGAGTGGCATGATCCGATTAGTTTCTAAGGTCACTCAAGTGGCCAAGAGAGAAGGCACCACACTGAGGACAGACGCGAGGCGGGAGGCTGTGTTTGGAGAACACTGCACCGTCCAGGGCACGGGGAGGGTCTGTGGCAGGGACACTGTGCCCTGACAGCTCAGGGAGAGCCCTGTGGAGGAAGCACAGTAAGGATGCAGGTTTGAGAGTCTCGGTGGAAGCGATGGGATCTGAGGAGTAAGTAACCGAGGTGTGTGAGAGGGAGAAGAAGTGTCACCGTGGTGCCAGGGCTTCGAACTCGGAACCTCGGGGCAATAATGTAAACAGAGACAGGGCCGTTGGGAGCGAAGATTATGAGGTCTTTTTTGGCAAGATTCCCATAAAAATCCTTCCAGATGAGTTCTGTAGGTCCAGAGCTACATTGTTACTGATTGGACTAAAAGAGTTAAATAAAATGCAAGAACATCAATCACGAAAACCTAGGGTACAAGACACATATATTAATCCTCTGTCAGATGGAGCAATTCTGATGACTTGAGGGTTCAAGAAACAACTTCAGATGAGAAAGCCTTTGGTTCTCAAAACTACCAATATTCCTCAACCAGTGAAATTGGCATTTGTATATAAAATATTCTCTAACGCAAAAAATAAAATATTCTCCAAGCCATCATAATTCCGTATGTTTCTTATTTTCAGGACCCAACTACATCATTTTCATATCTTTTAAAAATTATTATTATCAGCTGGCTAATGTCCTCACACCACTCAGAGGGTCCCAGTCACCAGGGAGAATTTAGCTTACATTAATTAAATGGCCCCACTCAGCCATTTTATTGACTAACTATCTCATGTTTTACTCCTCTTTTCAAAATGCTAGAAGGTCTGGATATTGTGGAGGGAAAGCCCAGAGACACACTCACGAATGAATCGCTTCTGCTCCCAAACTGCCCCATCTTTTAATCTAGTAACATCCCTCTCTCCCTCGTTTTATAGCAAAAGCTCTGGAGAACAAGCAAGGACCAGAACCCCCCTAGAACCCATGGCTCCACTGAAATAAACCACGGAAGCACCTTCCCGGCCACGTGGTTATCGTAGGCGCACAGAGACTGTCCTCGGTAGAGAAGAAACCGAAACTGCCAGCTCACCCGCTTCCTCAGGTTGTAGGTGAGAATGAGGTTCCGGGAGAAGGAGTGGGAGAAGGCCGTGTAGAATTCCAGCACTTTCTGCAGGGCGTCCCGTTTGATCACATGCAGGTCACAGTAAGTCAAGGCCCTGACGTTGGCACAGGACTGGGCAAGGGTGGCTTCCTTCCAGAACACATCTCCAAACACATCTCCTTTCCCTACGGAGAGAAAGTGGTGATGAGGACAGTGTCATCCAGGAGGGGTCTGGCCATCCGGGGGGCTTCCTGTGCTCCCTAGAAATGCTGTCCATTCAGCATTCTGCAGCTTGGGCTCAGACAGGGCAACAATGATTTGTTGTTGCTGTTCATTCTCACTCAAGGATATATTTTCCATGGCTTTTTAGAAAGAGTGGAAGGGAGGGAGAGAGAGAAACATCGATGTGAAAGAGACACATCGATTGGTTGCCTCCCATATGTGCCTCAGCTGGGGCGGGGATCGAGCCTGCAACCCAGGTACGTGCCCTTGACTGAGAATCAAACCCAAGACCCTTTGGCGTGTGGGCCAATGCTCTAACCACTTAGAAACACTGGCCAGGACTGGGTAACAATGATTTTAATTTGAACCTTAGCAACATGCAATTTAAGAAACTTAATAATAATAATACCACAAAATACATTAAGTTTAATCAATGACTCTGGGATCATTTCTGTTGCCTCGCGATCATCCTAACCAAAATGGGCAGCCCCTGTTCTTCTTAACACAACGCCTCAGTTTTCCAAAACACCAATCATAATCTGGAATTACATTATTTATTTGTTTGATTGTTTATTGTCTATTTCCCAACATGAGAGTTCGTGTGTTTTATCCCTCCACACAACACGGTATCTGGCACACAGTGGGAGTTCTCTCCATATTCAGAGTCAACAGAGAAGTGGGGAAGGGAGGAGAACTATGGCTCTACCTTACGCTGTTATGGGGAGGGTGTGGACTCTTCAGCGGAGCTGAAGGACGGGCAAGGTCTCCTCTGTTTAGGACAATCTACGTGGAAGAAGTCAGGCAAGAGTGGAGTCCATCTCCTGCCATGTTCTGGCCACTGCCCTGAGGTTCATGTTGGTATGGTGCCCCGTTCCTCACCCTCTCTCCCACGCCTCTTCCATGGTCCTCACCCTTGCCAAATGTCCCCCTGGTAGTATAAAAGTATGGGCCCTATATAAATGGCATCTCCAGGATCCTAAATGCTTAGCATTCCACAAGAGTGTATTTCATAAACCAACAGAGTTCTAACCCCACAGAGCCGTATTCTGGGTCAAACCTCTATCAATTTCTAAATATCTACTTTACACATAAGGATAGTCTTCCTACCTTTCCTAGTGACCAACATGTTTTTTAATACTCACCTGAGTATATGTTTATTGATTTTTAGAGAGAATGGAAGAGAGAGAGAGAGAGAGAGAGAGAGAGAGAGAGAGAGAGAGAGAGAGAGAGAGACATCAATGTGAGAGAGAAACATTGATCAGTTGCCTCCCATATACGCCCTGGCAGGTGATTAAACCCTTAACCTAGGTATGTGCCTTGACCGGGAATTGAACCCACAACCTTTCTGGTATACCAGACGATGCTCCAACCAACGGAGCCACCTGGCTGGGGCCCAGTGACCAACATTTTAACACATGTCTAATACAAAGCCTAATTCACTCCTGGCACAGTCTCTGGTTATAAATAGCTTAAAGTGTTGTTTATCTTGCCTCTAAATTTTCACACAGATAAACACACATTTGAATCCCCAGGGAGCCAGAGAGGAGTGGGGGGTGGGGGGGACAATGCTACAAGGGTGAAAGTAACCCTCACAACCCTCAAACCGGCTGCCTGCCCCGGCCTCCAGGTCAGCCTCACTCCACAGCTGGAGCCCAGGTACCCGGACGCAGCGTGATGAGCAGAACAGATGTTTTCCTGATTCAGGCTACGAAGGCGATCAGCCTTTCAGCACCTGGACAGAACTCATATGTGAGTACTCCTTGGGCACAGCCTTCTCTGAGCGCACTACCATGCGAGCCGAGGACCGAGTGCACTGGACACGTTGCTGCTCGGTTCTCTGTGTTTGTGAAATAATGTGCAGTTCTAACTTACGAAGATGGTTTTACTGACTTCCCATGAGCAGGATACATGTGGGGGAGGGGCTTTTTTGGTAAATGTGCCTTTAAGAGAGTGCTCTTAAAATTCCCCTACCGCGTTGTGACTGTCGTCTGTAACATGAGTGGCTAAGCTGGGGCTGCGGCAGTGGACGGGAATGGTTCTCTCTGGCTGCTACCTGGCTTCCATGGAGACAGGCCCACACGTGAGCTCCCTGAGAGCTACCCAACAAGCCTGGTCAATGTGTTCATCCATATTAATCACCCATCAGCTCCCTACGCTGCATCGCAATGCCTCTCCTGCCTTTCATATTTATTTAATCTTATTCCTCTAGAGGACACTCTTCTGACACACCAGGGTAGTCAAGAAACAGACCCCAGCTGTATACTGCAACTCACATCAACAGGCAGAGCCTAATTCTCTCCCATTTGAATCTGGACTGAACTTCGTCCCTCGCCTTGCCCAGGAGAGTGCGGCAGAAGGGATGTCTGGGACGTTAAGGTCACAGGAAGCCTTGTGGCTTCTGCCCGGGTCTCTCAGAACCCAACCACCACGCTGTGAGAAGAGCAAGTCACACAAGAGGTCACATATGGGTGCTCTGCTGGACAGCCCAGCTGAGCTCTCAGCTGCCGGCCAGCCTCTGACACTCATGTAAACGAGGCGTCTGGGCCACCCAGCCCATTTCAGCCTCAGAGGACCGCAGCCCGAGCCAACACCGGCCTACAGCCACAGGTGGGGCGCCCAGGGGAGAACCAACCAGCTGAGCAAAACTCTGCAGAGCAGTGAGAAACAGGGAGGCATGTCTTCAGCCACTAAACGTAGGGGTGGCTTGTGACACAGAAATACATGAGCAGAACACACAGAATCAGAAACCTAGGTGAGAGGCCCACGAGACGCAGTAGGTTACCTAACACCCCAGCAGAACATCATACTTAGTTCCCGCTCTGGGGGGCGCCCTGCTTTCTCCCCTGAAAGAATGAGACCAGAAAGAGAACAATGGGCTCTAACAGGGCAGACTGTCCTGAGCGAGCACCTTGAATGTCATGGAGAAAGGCGGAATTGACGAAGCTTGCCGTCTCCTACTGGGGTGCAGTGGGGTGCACTTCAGCAAGAACTACTGGTCCTCTTGCCTGATTCTTAATAAAATTACTTCACCTAAACAAGATCTAACATCTGAGCATGATACTTCTCAAACAAATGTGGGAGTCATTTTCCTCATTATAAAAGAACCCATAAAGTACAATAAAATGATAGCTCTTCGTGTGTATTTAAGATGTGAATTTATTGGTAAAAGTTCAGTGTATAAACAACTTCTTCATACCTATTGCTTGAAACAAAGGGCAACCATGTTGTGGCTGAAACATACCATGAAATAAAAAACCATCTGCAGAAATGACTGCATGCCCATTGTAACAGATTTTTCAAGCAAGCCCTGGCTGGTTTGGCTCAGCGGTTGGAGCGCTGGCCTTCAGACCAAAGAGTCGTGTGTTCGATTCCGGTCAAGGGCACGTACCTCGGTTGCGGTTCGGTCACCGGCCCTGGTCGGGGTCGTGCGGGAGGCAGCCAGTTGATATGTCTCTCATGTCGATGTTTCCCCCTCCCTTCCCCCCTCTCTCCCCCTCCTTCCCACTCTATCTGAAGATAAATTGGAAAACATCCCTGGGTAAGGATTGATATTTAAAAAAAAAAATTCCAAGCAAAGGTTTTGACAGAAACAATAAATGGAGGGTAGTTCCTACCACAAAAAGTATTTCACAATAAGATCATCATAATTCATGCGGAGGGTCTAGGAAGTCTCTGTGTTGTCATAACTTGGATCCGATTTTCAACCCAGACTGAAAATCCTGCAATCCTTCTTCCTGGCAAGGCAGCATTTTTCGTATAAATCGTGTTAGTGAGATTTAAGAATGAGGTGTTGGAGGACCTGACAGATTCAAAACAAACCCAAGACGATTCCGGCAAATGAGAAATGTGTGTGTGACCCACATAACTTGGGGGAAGTGTCACAGGGAAGGACGCAGAGCGTCTGGCAGGCTGTCGGTAAGTCACACACATCCCGGGGACAATGACTTCGCAGGTCCACTTGCCAATCGGAAGCAAGGACCCGCCCTGCACTCACGCTCATCTTGTTCCCTCGTGTGAAATAACCCTTCACTGAAGAACAAAAGGTACCCCGATCACTGGGAAATCAAACTAATTGAGGCAATTGGCTTATTGATTTATTTATTACACTGAGGTGCTGGGTGCGGAATGTTAAAACACAACGTTCCAAGTTTCTAAAATACATTCTAAGTGGACATTCTGAGCTGGAGGGGAAATACAGAGAAAAGGGGAGGTAAGGAAAGGCAGTTTAATTAAGACTCCAGCACACACGCCTGTGACAGTCACTCCTTCTCCATCCCCAGTGCACGCCGCTGTCCCCACTGCACCCCCACTGTCGCAGTGGACATAAACACCCCACAGGGGACTGAAGAAGAAACACAGAGGGAGCCGGGATACGGGGCTGTGGTGGCACAGGGAGAGGGAGGGGGATCTCTGCAGGGGCACAGCCGAGGAGAGAACCAAGACCCTGCAGCTAATTGGAGTCAGTGAAGGACAGAGGCTGGAACAGCCACTCGAGGGGGCTGGAGGGGCAGAAAGTGGGAGTGGGAGTTGAGAGTAAGAGAGCTGGGTGATCAGGGCAAACCCCACAGTTGCTGGAACTGGGGTCCTGGGAGGAGCAGGCATGCCGGGTAGAGTTGCAGGGGAGCAATGGTGCTCTGAGACTGACAGCAGGGCTTGGGATCCTCCAGAAAAGGCCCTGCTTATTCAAAGGCAGGCTCTGAGCGAGCTCGGCGGGCCACGGAGGGAAGGGCGGGGAGGAGGGTGTCAGTGGGGGAAGAAAGGAGGGACATCTGTAATACTTTCAGCAAAGATCAATTAAATTAAAGATAAAAAAAAAAAGAAATTTACAGATGCTTCTCTTCCCTGTTCCCTATCATGAGCTCTTATAAGGACCACTCACAGTGGGGTATTCGTACTAAGCAGAACATAATTCTGCAGTTAAAGTCATTTTCTGCTGCTAAAATCATTAGCCATCTCCAGACCCAAGCCAATTAGAAAGAGCTCATTCAGTCACTCACGCAACTTTTGGCAGGCACGGTTCTGGGCCAGGTAGAGCAGACGAAGGACAGATGTGACGGGGTGAGAGACAGACTCCTGGGATTATAACATGATAGGGGCTGTGATGGGGAGACTAAGGGGTGTCCAGCTCCAGCTCCAGGGCTAAGGGAAGATGTGACGTCTGAGCCAAGACCTGAAGGCTGTGTAAGCCGAGTGCCAGTGGCCCAGCATGAGGACGTGGCACAGAGATGACTCCAGGGAGAGGAAGCGGACAGGACAGGGCTCTTCAGCAGGACTCAAAGCTTCTGCCCCTGGAAAAGCCCGTGTTTTGGATCATCTGCTCCTTCCCTCGCCTATAGACACGAGTGTTGCCAGCACACTTCATAATCCTTTGATAAAAGTGCCCGATCTCCTCATTCAGCTGCAAGCTCATCTAAGCACGTTCCACGCCCCGCACAGAGTGTGCGACACCAACCTGTCCGGTGGGTGGATTCACGACGCTGCTGGCGGCTCACTGGGGGTGCTGAGAGACGTGCCAGGAACACGGGGTGCCGTGCGGGCCAGCCCCCTCAGCCCACCCTGCTGCCTGTATTCCTTCTCTCTGGGGCGTCAGGAAGTCCTCTGTCCTCAAGCTGTTTCAGGACTACAGGGGCCTTGTCACTCACTTCATCAGGATGGTGAAATGGGACTGCAGAGATGCTGGTGTGGCTGAGAGACTGGGGGACAGCCATTCTCTCTCCCGGCCCTGGGAACAATCGACTTAGAATAGGGGCGGGATCAGTCTTCCCCAGCAAGCCCTGAGGACACTGTGTGCTCAGCCACTGAACAGGGCGGTTCAGGAGGACAAGTTGATTTCAAGTCAAGTCCACCCTGTTGAGGCTTACGCTGGCCTCTGCCAGCCTCTCCCCCTGCCCCTCTGCCCTCCGGTCACACTGAGGTTCTTAGAGCCCCTCCAAGCCCAGCTCCCACGTCACCCTCCCAACTTTGCCTCAGACACACCCCCCTGCTCTTTGGTCTGAAGGGCTCTGCTTCCACTTGGAAATGCACCCTGACCTCCTTCCTGACCCCTGACCCTGACCACGGCAGCTGCCCTCATGCATGCCCTGTGCACCCTGGCAGTGCCCTCGGGCTGCAGCTGCCGCACCCAGCAGTGCCTGGCACGCAGCGGGCACTCAGTGGCTGCTGAACGGCGCTGGGCATCTTACCGGACCTCCCTGTCTCAGGGTAGTCCGCGCTAAAATGTGAGCAATAACGCCCGCCTCCTAGGGCTGCGGTAAGGCTTACAGGAAATCACGCGAACAAGGCCCTGTGCTAAGAACACAGTGGGTGCCCAGTAGGAGCCACAGTAAAAGAACTTGCCACTCCGCAAAGCATATTCCTCGGGCGTCATCAGCCCCGTTTAAACAAGAGGAGCATGAGCTCCGAAGAGGTGAAATGACCGCCTGTGACCCCATGAGCTTTCCCCACACAGCCGTGGGCCTCCACTCCGGGAGAGGCCACGCAGCGCTCCCACTGGGCTGTGCTCTGCATCCCCTCCCTCGAGCAGCTCTCCTCCTCCGGCAACTCTGGGGAGATCTACCTTGATGGCCACTATGCAGAGTGATGGGGGAAAGGATCAATCAGAGACAGCTTTGACCTTAGGGAGCTAGGCCTAGGAATCCAGATGTTCCCCCAAAGCAGTTCTCTCCCCTCATCCTAACAGAACCCATGACTTCCAGCTGGCGGGAAGATGACCAGAATTAGAACGCATGCAGCTAGATGTGGCCACGTGCTGGCTAAGGGGAGGCATGCAGATGGGGTGCATGCAAGGTCCGGGCACGCTCTGCCCTGCCCTCTGCCCCTTCCTTCTGGCGGAACAAGGGTGTGTGCTCTCTTGCACCAGGAGGCCAAGGTGACAACCGAGTTAGGATGAAGCAACGGGCTAGAAGGAGGCTGAGTGCCCGCCCTGGGAAGTGGACATACTGGCTGTCTTATACCTGGACTGCTACACAAGAGAAGAACGAGTTTCTGTCTTGTCCAAGCTTTTGTCCTTTCTGTCTTGTCCAAACTTTTCTTTGGGGGTGGGGTTATTGAAACAGCTGAACCCACACCCTAGCCAAAGCCGGAGTCCACGGTCCACTGACACAGGGTGATGTGCTGAGCTCTGAGGGGAAGATGTGTATACACCTGCCTTCTCGACCTGCTCCAGGGAAAGCACGGGCTTCCACGTGTCTGCAGGACTGAGCAGTGACAGGACGATGGGGGCTCTGACAGCGCCTTCAGCAAAAGCCACAGACACTTGAGCTGAGCACCTCGGCGACATCCACCCGCTTCCCAGCCCAGCCCTGCCTGTGGGCAGGGAGCCGGGATCCACTGAGAACTCACCGTGCATCAGGCCGGGCACTGGCCCGGGACCCTGCTGCAGGTCCCACTATGTGCCTCGCCCCGAAGGTGCTGAAGCCCAGGCTTTCAGGCTTATTTGGGAATACTTAAACACTCTCCCACATGCACTGATGGCTGTTTCCCTCGGAATGTCTGAGCTCGTGGGGGAGAGTAGGTAAGAAACGTTTGACACACTGAATTTTGCCTTCACTTTCTGTAGTGAATCTACAAAGCCCGTCTTCTTGTTCTTAGTGAAAATGACGCTGCTGGCAGTCTGTGACCTCTGCTTCATCTGCTACAGTTTAGAGAAGTGAGAATGTACATCAAAGACAGACAGACACAGTGTAAATCTCATCAACTTGCCTTCTCATCCAAGTGGTAAAAATATACCACGAGGAATAAAGCCTTAGCTCTAAGTGCCAGGTCTTATCTGATTGTGTTGTGGTGTCGGGTGTTGAGCCAACATGTTTTATTGGATTTCTTTTGCCAACAAAGAGAGCTGGGACTGGAAATGCTGGGGAGGCCTTGGCACCAGGAACGGGCGTGCATTTCACCACAAATCTGAGGGGTATCTCATTCTAGAGAGGTTTGCTTTCATTTTAGGTTTTACAGGAGAGTTCGGAGATGTTTGAGAAACATTTGTTTTCTTTTGAGGTCAGTACAGAGAGGAGCGATGGTTATGCTCTTCTGCAAACCATCTCTGTGACAGAGATGGGACACTGCACGGGTCGACCACGGATCTGGTCAATGAGACCCCGTGCCAGGTCTCGTGTGAATGGCATCTGACTGAGAGTTCCCAAAGGTGGGTTACATCTCACCATCTTTGCACGCAGTTCAATCCAGGTCAACAATGTGGCCTCACCTACTGGGGGTCAGGCACTGCTGCAGTGGTTAAGGGGGATGAGACAGAAGGATATACATTGTTTCTGCATTCAAGGGGCTAACAACTAAGCAGATGAAACTTATAAGTATTTAACAAGGAAGCATGAAACAAATGAAAACGGAATGCCAAGATCTGTGGAGGCTGGGCTAGGCAGGACTATGGAGACTTCATAGAGAAAGTGGGAATGGAGCTGGCCTTCTGTGGTGAGGCAAGAGAATTTAGATACACGAAACAGGTGAATGACTTTTCCAGACAGCAGAGGGGAAAGCCGGGTGGTTGGGAATGAAGATATCTGGTTTGGGTTGTGTGGTTCTTCCTTTTCTACCTGTTTGTTGGGAGTGTTATTTACACTGTCTCTACACTCTTACTGTTAAGGGAAAAGGACTTATCCTATTCTCGATGTTTCCTTCTGTGAAGCAGGTCCAGTGGCATCCACTCGTCCCTGCATCTGATGAGTTTGGAGGAAGAACCTGCCCGTGCGTAGGCCAGCCCCTTGCTCTCTCCTTGGGGCCTGTCTGCCTGCGGGATACACGTTCTCTCTGTCCCTTCACACCACGAGATTGCAGGGAGACACACGTTCTCTCTGTCCCTCCACACCATGAGATTTCAGGGAGACACACGTTCTCTCTGTCCCTCCACACCATGAGATTTCAGGGAGACACACGTTCTCTCTGTCCCTCCACACCACGAGACTTGCAGGGAGACGCATCTTCTCTCTGTCCCACCACACCATGAGATTGCAGGGAGACCCTCACAGGGGTAGGCTTGTGCTGCTCAGCCCCATCAGGGTAGGTCTAATTCTGGAGCTCAGCACATTCTCCAATATTTGCTTTATCAGAAAAATAAAGGGTGATATTTTGTCTTGTACCTATCTGACTCATCGTCTCTCTCTAGGCTTGGAATTCTGGGGAGATCGATGCAATTTATTAAGCACCCCTGCACCCAAGAACATGCACCTTTCTTCACATCTCAAGCTACCCTAACCTTGCTTCTGACCCCTACACTCCACTAATACCACTTTCAAGGCAGTCAGTGACTTTTCCTGACAAGGCTAAAAGATATTTTTCAGTCCTCAACTTATAATAGCTCTTTGATTCTAATATATACTTAAGTTGTTTAGCATGTTTTAGCTCTAAAATCAGAAAGTGTCTTAAATCAATGGTGAGTCCATTTAATTGGCAGCATTCTTTCTCAGTGGGCCCTAAAGTATCGGTGCATCTTGCGATCCGTGGCATCTCCTAGCCAGTGAAGCATGGTTCTGTAACATCTCCTTATCTTCTGCCATGTCCCTCTCTCCCGGCCTCCCCCCCTCTCCCGGCAGTCCACCTCAGCCTCCCATACATGTCCCACATAAATGTACTCCTCGGGCTCTGCTCGAGACCATGTTGCTTCTTACCCTCCCTCCCCTCTCTCTTGGGTTTGCTCAGCCTCTCCCCTGGCTTCAGTTGCCACCTGGGTCATGATGATCCCCAGGGTGGTACCTCGAGCCTGGATCTCTCTTCTGAGACCAGAATCTCCCACTGGGCACTTTCACTTAGCTCAGACCCCAGATCCAAAATGGAACCGGTCTCCCTCCCAGGCAAACCCGTACTCCAGCATTCCTCATCCCGGTGAGAGTTGTCTGAGTCACTCCAGACTCCTCCCTTGTCTCCATAGCAAATAAGCGACCGAGCTCTGATAACTTTCTCTCTCATATCTTTTGAGTCTGTCTACTTTTCTCCATTTCCACTGCCATTCAGTCAGTTCAAGTCACTCTCGTCTCTCAGCATCGTCCTTGCGGGCCTCCCTGTCTGCTATCCATTCTCTTCACAGCAGCCGGGATGATCTTTCTAAACACAGATGTGAGTCTATCACTCTTCTGCTTTCAAGTCTTTGTAGATGCTGCCCCCACTGCCTGGAACACTCTCTCTTTAATTCCCTGTCCCAAACACCACCACCACTACTGCACCTGGTGGAATTCAGTTCATCATGCAAGTCTCAGCTCAGATACCACCTCTGTCAGGAAGCCTTCTTTGATTTTTCCTGGCTGGCCGATCTTGTAAGCTCTCATAGCATCCTGTTGTTACTCCTATGATAAATCGTGGCACTGTATTACAAAACTGCATATTTAGTTGTCTGCCTCGCTGGTGAGACTGTTAGCTCTCTGCCCGGTGTGCCCGCTTGGTTCACTGTTGTATCTCCAATCCACAGCACCGCACCTGGTATGTTTATGGACTGAACAAATCACTATGTCAGTGAAGAGATGGGTCTGTGTGAACAATGTAAGGTGGGTCAGGATATGAAAGACTTAGAATGCCTTAGGATGGACGACTTTAAGGAGAGACTTGGTTTCCAGTCCAAGAGCAATAACCTGGGTGTCCTCAGGTAGCTACATTGTCAGCCAGACTCAACAAGGAATTTGCTGACCTGCTCAGAAACACTCCCATAATTCACCTGGTCCAGATGGATGCTGAACTGAAAATTTATAGACAGATTTAAAAAGAAGAAATAGCCCGGCCAGTGTGGCTCAGTGCACTGAGCGTCGTCCCATGGACTGAGAGGTCCCGGTTCGATTCCCCATCCGGGCACATGCCCGGGTGCTGGACTAGATCTCCACTAGGGGGCGTGCAGGAGGCAGCCAATCGGTGTTTCTCACATGGATGTTTCTCTCTCTCCCTTCCTTTCTCTCTCTAAAAAATCAATAAAAACGTTTTTTTAAAAAGAAGAAGAAATAAAGATAATGAATATCAGAAATTACACTATGATACAAATGTTCTTAAAGGAATTAAAATCTCGCCGTAATATGGGTCACTAGCCTTCCTTGTGGAGAGGATACTGAGCACTAGCAAACAGCGCTGGTACCTCTGCCTGAGTGGGGCCACCCACAAACGGTCAAATTAAAGCAAAGGTTTGGAAACATCGTGACAATCCTTCTGTTCTTCACAATTGCAATTAGATACAATCAAGTTGATCAAATGTCTCTCCACTGAGTGATACAGACCGCAAATCTTCCACTGAAAGCAGGTGATACTTTTCCAAGATCGCTATAGATCATTGAAAATTGACTTGCTTTTCCCCTTTCTGTTTATAAAAGAATAGATGTGCATTGTAGACAGTAATTAAAATACATTGAAAAGTAAGGCCACCATTCAGAAAGCATTGGTGAACATTATAGTATACTTTCTTTCTACTCATACATGCATTTTTATGTAACTGTGGTTACGGTTACTGCATATATAGTTATATACTCTGCTTGCCCCACTTAATATTATGTTGGAAACATTTTGCATGCCAATAAAACTTCTTATGTCTTGATTTACCATAATTTTTGATTTAACCAATTCGTTCTGTCTGGGCACTAAAGTTATGAGAATTTCCTTTAGAAAGATCTACGAACTCTCCTAACTACCAGTGTCTTCAGGGACTTCAAATCCATTTTTTAAAATTGCTTAAGCAAAAACATAATTAGGAACGAGAACCTGGTCCCCACCTCCACCCTCTCTCAATCAGGTAATGTATTCATTACCTGATACAAACGTTTTTGCATTTCCGATGTCTAGATCGTTCACACCACACCTCCTCACTGGAGTGCGGATTTAATATAATTGCTTTGGTTAATGGAACAGCTGTATGAATATTAATGCTTGGTTGGAGTATTTAGAGAGACACTGAAACATAGCTTCCTCTCCTTGTGCTAAGCATGAAATTACCTATGATACCAATTGTATTATATGGCACTTTAGCTAGTCCTCTTGGTACGTGAAACAAGGTACCACGGAAAATGGCAGCGCAGGAAGTGAGGGACATCCCCCTTGCCCCTCCAGCTCACAAGAATCTTGGAAGCGTCTCTGTGAAGGACTTCGCTTTTCCATCTCTAACATAATGAGGGTTTATATGAAGCTGTTGTAGTTTTTTCAACCTTGGTTAGCTAGCCATTCTGTCTCCATTGTCCAGCCAGCCTCCTCCTATTCACGAACTGTCTGGGGGGAGGGGGGAGTATTTACTAAATAAATGTCATTATTTTGGATCAGTAAACAAAAGAAATGCTGTTAAGACTTAAAAAATATATATATTATTCTTTCAAATTGTATCCTAAAAACTTAAAAGGATCTATGAAACTTGGAACGATGCTTTCTCAATATTTACTTTAAAAAATAAATTTACAGATTCTAAAAGTAGCATATGCTCTTTTAAAGAACACTTGAAAACAGACAAATACAAAAAGGAAGGAAATGAAAATCTCCTACAGCCTCACAAATCAAAAACCTGCATTGTGACATGTTGATGAAGATGTCTGTGGGCTTTTTCTATGAATTTTACTCCCCACATAGCTGAGATCATGTTGTATTTAAAAATTGTATTTTACTTACTTTACCTGTCGTAAGAGTTCTTATAACATTTAAAGTTCCTTATGAGCATTTTGAAGGGCTACACTCCCAGTTCTTTTAAAAGGTTATGAAATACTTGGTCATTTAGAAAAATATTCGTAAGTTCTCTCTGTACCTGTCTTTTTTTCCCCCATTCCTTCCTCTGAACCCTAAATCTCTGCCTTAAGTCCTGGCTTCTTTTCCCAGCTCCAGACCCACCTTTCTGAGCAGCTGTTGAAAACTCACCTGGATACTCCACTGGTCAAGTCAACAAGTCACAATCATGCCATCACCTCTCTCTCTCACCGACTCTTCCTCCTGGAGACCTTCTACTGTACCCCATGTCTCTGTCTCCCTATTGCTCTCCCACCTCCCTCTCCTCCCCCTGTCCTCTTACTTACAACCTTTCAGACTCTCCCTCCACAATGTCTCATCCACCCGTCCCTCTCATCTAAGGTTACCAGATTTAGCAAATGAGTATACAGGACACCCAGTTAAAGCTAAATTTCAGATACATGGATAATTTTTTTAAAGCATAAGTATGTCCCATTCACTGTTGGGAAATATTTAAGCTAAAAATTACTTGTTCTTTAGATGAAATCCAAATTTAACTGGATGGCCTTCATTTTATTTGGCAAGCCTACTTCTCTCGTAGTCTCCACTGCCTGTATTTTCACATCGCTCATCTCTTCTATAAGCCATAGTCACCTAATGACCTCCAGGTCTTTGTGTCTGATTCATTAATCTTTACAAATCACAGCTCTAACGGTGTCATACTTGACTCACCACGTTGGTGATTCCCCACTGTCCAGCTCTTCGTGCTGAGGTTGAGAAACGTCCACAGACTACCCCCGAGCTGCCGCTCCAGCCCCCGGCCCCACTGCTGCCCCGCGGGGCTCTCCGCTCCAGGTCAGGTGCACACCCTTCCCAGGCCGAAGCTCCCACCCCTCTCCATCCAGAACGCCCTACCTCCTCCGTCCAAACCCTGAGTCCCTCTTCACAGAGCCGCCGCCCTCGGCGGGGCCCTCCTGCTCCTGTATACAGATCACTAGTTGTTCATCCTACCATTTGGGCAGGTCAAAAATAGGTGAAAATTGGCAAATTTATATGGTTTAGGCTAATATAATAAAGCACTTTCTTCCATGTTTTACAACCTTCCACAGAGACATCATCTCACCCATTTCCACAAAATACATCCAGTAGTGACTGTCCACAGCAATGTTCTCAAGGTATTGTCCTCTGCCCACGTTCAGCGGAATCACCGAGGGAGGGAGGGAGGGTTTGTGCACACTGCAGATCCCAGGCTCCGCCCGAGAGCTGCAGAATCAGAATCCACAGGGAGGAGCCTGGGGATCTGCACAGGAACAAGCTTTCCAGCTGAGCGTTATGCTCACGACCATTGAGAACCACCGGCCCACATGGAAAGCCTTCTCAGTCTACGCTACCCACACTGGTCCCTGCATGTATGTAATCCTACCTCTAGTGACTCCAGAGGCTCAGGCTGCTCTTCCCACTCTAAGACCCAGCCTATCAAACACTCCTGCTGGTCCTGCCAACCCGTCAACTTCTACCTCCTCCACGAACATTTCCCCATTCACTTCAGGAAGTCTATAGAAAGAGGTACCTGTGTGACTTATTGTCACTAATCATGCATTTATCTCCCCAAATGGGATAGAACATTCATTCAAGACAAGGATTTTCTCTACATCCCCCCCTTAAAGAGGTTAATACCATGTTATGCTGTGATAGTTGCTAAAGAAATAGATGTTACATTAATATCCAAGCAAGGTCAATGGATCCAAAGTAACGATTTAAAGCAAAGATGAGAGTGTTTCCAAATAAGGAGGGGTGGGGGGGAGCCTCCATCTGTGAAAAGGCATGTACACATTCACATGTCCATTTAGGGAGAATGGAAGTCCTAGTTCAGCAGTGACAGGACTGCAAGTCGAAGGTGAACTCGGATGATCTGATGCACTAGGGCCTGCCCATCAGCCTTCCTCATAGCTGCTCCCCTTCCGTGGGCTCTGGCCCAGCCACAAGTAGGGAAGAGTTTCCTCTGCTTGAGAGCCATGCCCAGATCCGTTCCAAAAAGACACTGCAGACTCAACAGATGAAACCCATTATCTTTACCCCTCTTCCCCCTCCTCCTCCTCCTCCTCCTCCTCCTCCTCCTCTTCTTACTCCTCCGGCTCTATTGCCTATTTAGTCACTGCCAGAAACTCCTCCCTCTCTTCACCTCCCACATCCTGGAGGTTCCCCCTCCCCTAATCTCTCTTCTTCCCCATCTCCCTCCCTCCACCCCACTTAGGCCCCCATCCTTTCTCACCTGAGCCTCCTCGCTAGCCTCCAGACCTCTGTCTTTGTGGAAGCAGATCTTCATGTCACTCTCACGTTTAAAACTTTCTCTGGGCCCCTCATCCCCCAGGATAAAGTCCAGACCCTTATTCTGGCCCCTGGGGCCTTTCACAGCCTGCCTTCAAGTCAGTTCAACTCAATTCAATTCAGCAAACAGCCAATAGTGCCTTTCACGGGCCAAGCCAGAGATATGAAACCAAAGGACCTCAGCTCCATGAGAGACAGGTGAGCCAACATGTGATCGACGCAGTGTGATGGGCTTAGCAGAACCACGGGAGGCCTTGGAGACTTAGCCAGTTAGCGGTAACTCCTACAGGGCGTTCATGCAGAACCAGGGCTGCAGTCTAAAGCTCCTGCTCCCGTCCAGGGCTCTTCGTATTACTCAGGGCAGCCTGGCCAAAATGACCTCAGTCTTGCCCAATAGAATGAAACAAAACAAAAAGAAAAGACCCAAGATGATCCACGATTAAAATACAAATTAAACATTAAAATGCAAAACCCATAAAAGTTACTAGAGAAACACTAAATCACAGTGAAACAAGATCATTGAAATACTGCATTTGTAAGATGGAAACACAGAGAGATGGACCACACTCAAGCGTGGCCCTGACGAAAGCCCATGACTCACCTACTGTGGTCAAGTAACACAAAACAGATAAGAAGTTACTTGCAAAGGCTAATAGTCCAACTTGGTCAGGGGCAAAAATGGGTACCTATGCCTTTTTATTCTGATATCTATGAAAAAGCTAGGAGAAAATTATTTTTTAAAGTATCATAAAAATGTATGGGGGGAAAAAGGAGAAACATCTGTAACAAAAATAAATTAATTTAAAAAATCATAAAAATGCATATGCTGAAGTCTTACATTTATTTCAAAGAACCAAGAAACTAAATTTGAGAAGACATTAAGTGATTTATAAGATAATTCCAAAAGGAGATTTGAGAGGGTGTCATCTCAAAATTAAGGCTGAGAACATCAGAGGAAAAGGAGATCATAAGAGATTACCTAGGATATTCTGCTCTCAGGACACAGCATGCCTTCAATCCAACAGAGAGCTAGTCTGTATTTGTGGGACCATGTTTTTAAACTGCAGACTGTGAGCAGGTCAAGAAAGCAATTTAGTGGGTCATGACAGTCAATTCCTTTTTAAATGAAAGGTAATAGAATCTCATAGAAAACGCCGGTGGCATCAGAGGGAAGGGGGTGGGGGCTGGGTGGAGGTGGGCAAAGGGAGGAAAAATGGGAACATCTGCAATAGTGTCAACAATTAAAATAAAGTTAACAGAACTAAGCACCAAGTGTCATGTAGAATTGTGTGTGCGTGTGTTTAGTAGTTCAGGAGGTAATAAAGATTTCATATGGGGAGTTGCAGTCAAAGTTTGAAAAACACTCTTTGAGAACACTTTCATTAGAAAGAGTTCTTTTAAAACACATACTAAACACACTTAGGAATAGTGACCTTTCCCCTCATCCTTGAAGTCTGTGCTAAAATCAAACAGAGAATGGGGGTGGAATATTAGAACAGAAAGGAGGAAACAAATTAGCAGAATGTAAATGAGTGGACTGATAACAAGGGGCTAGAGACCAAACAGATGAGATAAATGAGCTCTCAAGATAACTAAAGATGACCTAGCTATTTCCCTTGCTCATTGGAGCTACCGGATACATAATAGCCGCTCAATAATTACTGGTGCAATGACTCTCTAGTACCTGTGTTCTTTCTATGGTAACACTTACCAAGCAGTGTGATTGTTGCTTTTTTAATGATGCCGGCCTCCTCCCCTGGAGCTTCCCGAAGGCTGGGTGATGTTCGGTCCACAGCTGCATCCCTACCCCCATGACAGTGCCTCTCAAGTGTTTAATCAATTTTGGCTGGATTGAACTAAAGGGCATCAAAGGGCAATAAAGATCTAGTTCTCATATCCATCTGATGCTTGAACCCCCTTTGCAAGAACAAACTGATTTCAGTTCATTGAACAAAAGATATTCTAATTAGAGGAAAATAGCTCTGAGCTTAAGTTTCCAAAGAACAAATAGCTTGGAATCTCTTATGTGTCTTGGTCCAGAGGTCAGGTTGACTCTAAGAACTCGTACCATTCTTTTATAGAATCAGAGCCTCTTGAAATGTCCTGACTCCTGGGGACACATGGAAGATGTTTATTCTAGTCTGGACAGCTTGAGGGCAACAAGCAGTCTGAATCCGTAGCTGCTGAGCTCCCTCAGAGGTGTGACCACATCGCTCACGGGAGCAGGCAGGATGCTCAGGAAGTCCCAGGCAGAGGGATGGATTTGGAGAAACAGTCAAGTGACCAAGTAAATCAACAATAAACCAAGCCCTGGTGCTTCCCCACAAGAAGCCCAGGCTGAGAGGAAAAGGGACATGGCTTGGAGGGAGTCATTTGCCTTCCTTGCTCCCCTGCAGCTCTGTCACATTCCTTGCTCAGGTGTCCACACCCAACTCCTAACAGCGCTGCTGTGTGGGGTAGATTGATAAGGGTGCCCTGAGCATGCAAGGCAGACAGTGGTGAGTTATCGTTGGGGGTTGGGTGTAGCCTACTATGCCTGGCCGGTGTGGCTCACTGGTTGAGCATCGACTCATGCACCAAGAGGTCGCCGGTTCAATTCCCAGTCAGAGCACATGCCCAGATTGTGGGCCAAATCCCCAGTGGGGGGGCATGCAGGAGGCAGCCAATTGATGTTCTCTCTCATTGATGTTTCCAACTCTCTCTCCCTCTCCTTTCCTCTCTCTCTAATATCAATAAAGGAAAAAAAATTTTTTTTTTTTTTTAAAAGGAGAGCCTACTAGTCACTAGTAACTCTTCTCAGGCAAACACCCCAGTTGCTATTGGAAAGTCCTTTTTTTATCAGGGACACCGATTAACAGCAGGGATAAATGTCATTTCCCTGCAGCTATATTAAAGCAACGGCTGTGCCATTCAATGTGTTCTGTTCCTTAAACAGTCAAATCTCACGTGTGTGTGGATGAGAAAGGCAAGGAACAGAATAACCCTGCCTGTGGAGTTCAATGGGTACCAGGAATCCAGAACACGTATTTCAACAGTGTCAGCCTCCATCCCCACCCCGTCTCCATCCCTGTCTCCAGCCCATGGGGAAGGCATGGAAAGCACCCTGGACTATTAATCCGAGCGAATGCAACCAAGAGGGCACGTTCTCTTGGGGCCGGGGGAGCAAGACGAGAGTGGCATAGTCATGCACTCGAAGGTCAAGCAGGAGCACAGTTTGGGCTACTTTTAAAAACACTTATCTACATCTAAATACTTAGTTTGAATTTCAATTCTAACTTTGGTGTAACTTACTTTCTCCCTGCCTCAAATTCCTAAAAAAATCACATGTAAAAGATAAAAATATATGTCTACAACATCTAGCAGTGCCTGGCAACTTAATGGACCAGCAAACTACATAAATGTGGAACTGCAGCACTGCAAAATGGGTCGGCAGAGGTTTGGGAGTCTTGGGGACTCCGGGATGCTGGCTCCATGGACCTGGTCAGCTGTGAGGTCTTGGAAGAGCTTCCTAACCTCTCTGGGCTTTCACTGTCTCATATACTAAACGGGGATAATACAATCACTCCATAGGGTTACTCTAAGGATTCAATGAGAATCTGTACAGAAAATGCCTGGAACAGAATCGATGACCATAAATAAGGGCTCTTACGACGAGAGCTGCTCTGAAGCGACCTCAGGCAATCAGACGAATCTCTCAGAGGCCACTAATGTTCACACCAACATGTGCCCCCCGCGCCGTCCCTGTCCTCCTCCCACGTTCCCGACCACAGTGTATGGCAGACCAGCTTCCCAGTTATCCACGTGGGAAACCCTGCAGTCCTCACTGACGCTTTCCTCTCCCCCCGACAGTAAGTCCTTCCTCAGGGCCTGTCGAGTCTACTTTTTCATACGTCAACTCCATGTGCTTCCCATCAGCTTGCCCCTAGATGACGGACGTCTCCATCAGCTCAGCCCTCCCCCTTCTCTCCACTCTCCCAGCTGCACTAGTCACCTGTCTAGAGTACACATCCGACTGTGCCTCTCCCCAGCTTCAAACCCTTCCTTGGTTCCCCCAAAGAAAATCCAAGTCCCTTAATGTGGATTCCAGAGCACGCGTGGACCTGCCTACGCTCGGCCCCCGCCCAGCCCCACCAGGCCCTTCTGGTTCCGCGTGCTCCAGCCACACTAGGCGCCTGCAGCTCTGCGGATGAATCCTGCTCTCTCTGCAGGGACTTCACACGCGCTACCCCTCTGCGCAGAATACCCCTTCCCTGCCCTTCCCTTCTCCACGCGAACTCATTCTCAGCCTTTACTTT
The DNA here is from genome assembly GCA_030848825.1 of Tadarida brasiliensis. Classification (NCBI taxonomy): domain Eukaryota; kingdom Metazoa; phylum Chordata; class Mammalia; order Chiroptera; family Molossidae; genus Tadarida; species Tadarida brasiliensis. The sequence goes on from CM061275.1 coordinate 35,309,836, forward strand.
TCAGCTTAGGTGTCACTGCTCCCAAGGAACCCTCCCGACACTTGAATACTGGGTTAGCTTCCACTCTGTGCAAACGTCTCCTCGTTTGTTCAGCTCTCCCAGTAGACAGGGAGTCTCTTGAGGACCAAACCCCTTTTTGTCACCGCAACGCCCCAAGTGCCTCAGACTGTGACTGCCACAAAACAGGCACTCAAATATTTGCTGTTGGATCGGTGCTGACTAACGACAGCCCTGTGGTGCCATCTGGTCGAAGAGAGCGGTGGCGTTGGGCTGCCCAGTACCTAAGCCAGCCCCGGGCACCAGAAGGTTTCCGTCAGCCAAAGGAACACCTACCTAGGATGGCCACCACCTCATCATCCTGGATCACCTCCAGGGAGCCGGAGACCACAAAGCAGAGGCTGTCAACGCTCTCTCCCGCGTGGTAGATGAGGTCGCCCGGGGCGCAGTGCACCGTCTGGAACTCCATGGCCAGTGCCCGCAGGCAGCCGTCGCTGGCCAGCCGGAACGCCGGGTGCTCCTTGAACACCTTGCGGTTCAGGTGCACGCAGATGTCAGCGCGCATGTCCTTGGGGCAGATCTGCAGGACCTGGCCGGGCACAGGGAGAAACGCGTCAGGGTCCTCCTCGCAGCGGCCTCCAGCCCACTGCCCCTCAACAGCCGGGGGCAGGAGCACCCCCCACTAGGCTAGACTGCACTCAAGGTGCCGGGACAAGACAGTCCCAGTCCCTGTCCTCATGGGTTTACTGTCTTTGGGCGGCAGTGACGACAAAGCTGTCTTAAGTGCTCAGAAGAGGATCCCAAGAGTAGGAGGGCTGGATGAATGTGGGGCTCTCGGTAGCTGGGGAAGGCCTGTCCGAGGAGGTGACGTTTAAACTGACACCTTTAGGATGTGTCAGAGGGAGCCAGGTGCAGAACATTCCAGAAGAATAACAAAGGCTGAGAAGAGACCTGAGCACTAGCCGATGTGAACGAGGGGAAAGGGGTGGGAGATGAGGTTTCGGGAGAACTCCAAGCAGGTGGAGACGCTTAGGTATGAAAAGCCTTTGATTTATTCTGAGTGTGATGGGGCAACACTGGAGGATTTTGAGGAGGGAAGTGACAGGACCTGGCCTATGTTTTAGGGGATCACTGTAGCTACAGAGTGGAGTTAGAGGGTCCTGACTTCGAGTTGAGGCAGGTAAGCGAGACTGAGGTACTGGGCCCCTCCTCCCACCCCCTCTCTATGGAAACTGACACCGTGACAGTTCTGGAAAAGACCAAATAAGGATAAAAATCCCCCCTCCCATTGGGAAGGTGGTACCTCGCTTACTCCGCCTCTGCTCAGCCCAGATCCACACCTGTATGAGTTCCTCCCCACTAGCCCAAAGTATAAGCCTAGCCCCCCAAGACCCTTCAGGGTGCCTCACTCCCTATCTGAGTGTGTACTTTCACTTAAATAAAAACCTCTGTGCTTTACTGAATCTTTCTGTCTCATTCTTGAATTCTTTCTCGCGTGGAGACAAGAACCTGGACACTGCCTCTGGGTTGGGGCCTCTCTTGGTCTCCCTGTGAGCCTCTGACATCAAGGTGGTCACTTGTGCAGGTGTCCAGGTGAGGGCTTAGGGGACTTGGACTGGAATGCTGGCTGTGGAGCCAGCGAGAAGTGATCCTATTCAGAATACATCTTGCAGAGAGAGCTGACATGCTGTGCGGAAGGACAGAATACCGTGTGGTTTAAAGAGAGATATAGCCCTGGCTGGTGTGGCTCAGTTGGTTACTCAAAGAACTTATATGCATATATGCATAGTCCATGGACACAGACAAATAGTGTGGTGAAGGCCTGGGGTAAGGTGGGGGCTGGGTGAAGGGGGTCAAAGGTGGGGGGGGATGGGGGACATCTGCAATACTGTCAACAATTTAAAAAATAAAATAAAATAAATAATATAATGTAATATTTACTAAGCACTTACTATGTGCCAGGTATTGCTAAGGACTTTAGAGTGGTTCATTCATTTCATACTTATTTCTAGAACATCTTATTATATGTCAGGAATCATTCTGGGCTCTGAGAATGTAGCAGAGAACAAAGTAGACAAAAATCCCTGCCCTCGTGGAACTTAACATCTAGTAGAAGGAGACAAATAACAAGCAAAATTGGTAAAATTTAGCAGTAGGTGCTAAAGAGAATAGTACAGAAGAAGAGGGAAAATCAGGAAGGATTGTGATTTTACATTTTCAAGTGCTACATTAGCCAATTTAATCCTCGTATAAACCGTAGGAAGTAAGCGCTACTATTGTACCATTTTACAGATGGGGAAACGGAGACACAGGGAAGATAATAACTTGCCCAAAGTGGCACAGCCGGGAAATGGCAGAGCTGGGGTGTCAAACTAGGTAGTTGGACTCCAGAGCCTAGTTCAGATATTAACCACGTCCTGTATTGCATGGCTGCTCGGAACAGATGGGCGTGTGATTTGATTCTCAACCTTTAGGAACTCAAGGCATCATGGGAACTGTGAGAGGCCACTAGGGTCTCATGTTTCAAGGAAATGAAAATTTCTCAGCCTTTTCTAGGGAGAGAAATATTTCCTTGGACAAAATTTTTGCAAGAAACCATTGCATAGCCCCTTACACATTAAGTGACACAATAGACCCAAAATGGACTTTTTCAGAGAAATTAGAAGTGTTCCTAAAATAATCCTTTCTCCCATCCTAGCTTATGAACAAACCTGGGGGCATAAAATCAACCTTGTCCAGCCCTGGCCAGTGTGGCTCAGTTGGTTGAGCATCATCCCGTGCACCCAGAGGTCCTGGGTTCAATTCCCCGTCAAGGCACATGCCTGGGTTGCAGGCTTATCCCTAGTGGGGGGCCTGCAGAAGGCAGCTGATGGATGTTTCTCTCTTTCTCATCGATGTTTTTCACTCTCTCCCTCTCCCTTCCTCTCTCTTTAAAATCAATAAAAACCTTAAAAAAAAAATCAACCATGCCCAGTGAGGACATTCCTTCCCCATCCCTGCTTCTCTGCCTTAGCACAGGCCATTTGCCTTTGCGTCTGGTGTCGCCTGTAAAATGCACACTCCTACCACCAGCTGGTGAGGAGTAAATGAAATTACATCTACCAGCACACTTCCCCGGGACAGTGCCTGGCCCCGGGAAGGGACTCACAATCCCAGTCCTCTCTCTGTGTGCCTCTGTGTTCTTGCTCTGGGGTTGCAGGATGCTGAGGTGGTCAGCACGTTCTCCAGGAGAGGGGATGAAAGACTGGCCGAGACAGAGGAAAATTCAGACTGCCAATGCTTGGGCGGGTGCTTGCTAATACTTTCCTCTTTACAGCTCATTAAAATAAGACTCCTGTAGAAATGTGGATTTAATTTGGATCTCTTCTCTCTGAACAGAACACAGGGGAGTGTAGAATGCTCACGTGTCATGTCAAAACTGTGCCCAGTGGTTCGGAATAAAGATTTATTCCTTCAAGTTCACCTTTAAATATTTGGTTTCCCCTGGGCTGGACTTTGCTGGCAGAGGCATGGTGACAAAGTTTTATTCATGGGCACTGCTCCCGGAGCTACTGAGAAGCACGTGTGAGGAGGAGAGGGAGCCTGGAGTGGAGAAGTCAGGGACTGTCACAGCCGTCAGGCCACCCACCGTCCTGCTGTTGGCTCCACGCGGGGTGGGGTGGGGGACCCTGAATTCCTGTCTCTGAGGGAGGGTGTCAGCTTGAGGCCCTGAAAGGGGCCACCTTCCCTTCTACTTGGGTCTGAGGAGAGACTATCCCTGCTGGTCCCTAAGCCTCAAAGGCCAGGGAGATGTCACCATGGAGGCTCCCGGAGCCTCGCAGATGGGGCAGGAAGCAGCACGGCTGAGGGAACAGGCTTTGGGAGCAGGCAGATCTGGATTCAATTTCTGGCTGTGATGCTCAGTAGCCACGTGAACTCGAAGCAACCTCAGCTTTTCCCGAGTCTCCGTTTGGGAACTTGAGCACAGGAGTCTTCGGAGGGCTCCCGAGCCGGTGCACGCCGTGCGCCGTGCCCGTGGGCTTCCGTGTCGGATGTTCTCACGGCAGCAGAGCGCGGTCGGAAGGTCAGAGCCCAACGGGCCTTAGAGGTCAGCCTTAGTGTTCAAAGTCATCTAGTTTCCAGGTGTCACAGACTCAGGACAAGTGACATGTTCAAGGTCACCAGCCAATTACTGGTCAACTGAATGAGCCCAGCACGGCCACCCTCCACCTCACACACACCCTTCTGCTCCCTGGTCATCACGGACCATTCTGACCCAGAATGGAGAAGAGGGGACCCGTGGGAGGCACACAACCATGGCACTGGTCGCCTCCACAGCCGCTGCTGGCCTGGAAGAGCAGCCACCCCAGCCAGCTGGGCTCTGTGTTGCGTTGCCACAATATCCGGTATTCCATGGGATCAGAACCTGGGGCACATCCCAAAGCCCTCCAGGGACGTGAGAACACAGGGAGGGGAAGAAAAGGCGAGTGCTTACACTGCCGTCCGCCATGGACAGCCACCCAGCACAGCCCTGCGGTGACGGCGGGCAAGGGGCTTCTTTCCCACACGCAGCTTTGCAAAGGCATCCTGGCCCCTGAGAAAAGGAGCCCCAGGGCTGAGGGATCAAAGTTCCTTTCTGCTCCATCAGCTCCCAGGCACCCACAGAACCCACAGCCTTTTTGAGAGAGCAGAGCAGAAATGACAGGCCCAGCGGGGGCAGGTGACTGGCAGAGCCAGGGACCAAGTGCTGCCCGACCGACGTCCCACCTGTCTGAGAAATGGGGGCAGCTCTGTTTCGGCTCGTCCTTCCCTCCACGACATGTTTTAAATTAAAAAAACAAAAAGAGTAGCCCTGGCCGGGTGGCTCAGCTGGTTGGAGCGTCCTCCTGTACACCAAAAGGCTGTGGGTTCGATTGCCCATCAGAGCACATATCTAGGTCATGGGTTCGATTCCCGGTCAGGGTGCATGTGGGAGGCAACCAATCGATGTTTCTCTCTGACATTCTCTCTCTCTCTCTCTCTTTCTCTCTCTCTCTCAAATCAGTAACAGTATATCCTCGCGTGAGGATTAAAAAGAAAAAAGTAATAGTAGGAAAAGCACAAGCTTTGAAGTCAGACAAACTGGGTTCAAATCCTGGCTTTGCCATTCTTAACTCTGTGACCAGGGCAGTTCATAAAATAAATTGGGCCTGGCTGGTTTTGCTCAGTGGTTAGAGCGTTGGCCCACAGATAGAAGGGTCACAGGTTCGATTCCCTCTCAAGGGCACGTACCTGGGTTGCAGGTTCGATCCCTGGCCCTGGTCAGGGTTGTGCAGGAGGCAACCAGTCGATGTGTCTCGCTCACATTGATGTTTCTCCCTCCCTCTCTCCCTTCCACTCTTTCTAAAAATCAATGGAAAAATATCCTTGGGTGAGGATTGCCAAAAAATTTAAAAAATAAACTGGGCCTCTGCGTCCTTGTCCCTTGCAATGGAAACAACAGCAGGGTCGCCTTGGCGCCTCCGTGCAGCGTGAATGAGAGCCAGGCGCGTGGAGAAGTGCGGTAAGTATTTGGCTCAGCGCACGTCCGAGTCACGGTAGCTGGTGCTGCGGTGTCGGTGTTACGTTACTGTTGTTATTCTGGCAGGTAGTCAACACAACCAAGTCCCAGTCCTTTTAAGTTGGGATCAGTTACGTTTAGTTCAGTTTTTCCTTTTAAACGGTCGACTCGCAACCGACTCTTCTAAGGAAGACTAGGAGAACGGATTGTGGATCCCAAGCCAGCTGGATTTGGCGTTGACTGTGTCAGGAGGCATTTTTGCAATAGTGCTATCTTTCTGTTTTCCTCATTCTGACAGCGAAAGGAATCAGTATTCCCCGAGCACTCAAACATTGACGATAAGTGACACTAAAAGACTGAGAAGCCGGGGAAACTGACCTAGGAGTACATTTTTGCTTCTAGACAATACACAGAGGAGATAATTCCTAAGTGAATAACAGAAGGGCCACTGTCTTTTCTCTGTTCTTCCCAATATCACCAAATTCCCTCACTTCATTGAAATGCATCTAGAATAATGTAACTCTTACACAGCAACAGGGATCTGTGGTCGTTTCCATTTCCCAGGTGGGAAAACTGATGGCGCGGGAGGTGCCTACCAGGTGCTCTGCTCAGGTCAGCTGACAGTTAAGGCACCAGCCCTCGCTCAGCATTTCCCAGACGTGTCTGATAAAGAGGATCACCTGGGCACCTGTGAGAACCACAGATTTCCAGTCTCTCCATACCCTCCTCTCCCCAATTCTCATTCCATAGATCTGGGGTAGAGGCTAGGAATGTGCTTTGAATGACCACATCCTGGGATTCTCATCAGGGCCAAGACTAGAGTGAGGCTTGGGCACAGAACTGAAGGGGATGCTAAAAAGTTAGTAATTGAGATAAATCATAGTTTAATGCAATAGTTAAAAAAATAAAAATTCATGCAAAAAAAAAATCCATGATGAACAAAATATCAAAAGTTTGAATAAACACAGGATCAGTAGCAATGCGGTGCCATCTTGTGCCACCCTAGCCTGAGCAAAAGGAAACTCAGTCATACTGATTACCTCACCCTGGGTAGCCCTGATTCGTATCATCATATAAGTTTGGGAAGTTCTGCCCTGGACAGTTAGACTTCCAGTTCCTCTTTTCTTCAGGAGACACACCCTGTGTTTCCAATTTCTTAAATAATGGCTCCTAATTGCTGGTCTTTGAGCCGGGCTGATCTGGAGGCCATCAACATCTCTGGAGGCAGGACCTGGAAACCCAACTACCCAAGTGAATCCTGAGGCACAGGTCTGAGAAGCACTGCCCTAGGAGAGCCCCCGTCTCCCGCGGAAGATCATGCCCCTCCTCACCTTCTCTGTGTCAATGCCTCTGGACATGGACCAGGTGGACACGATATAATCCATGACTCGCTCACTCAGTCCCTTCGGCACCTGGTAGAGCTTCAGGAAGTCCCGAACGCTGTTGAGCATCTCATGGTACCTGTTGGTGTTGGCGTACATCTGTTGGAAAATGGTCGTCACATTCCCGAAGATGGTGGCATAAAGAAGTGCTAGAGGCAGGAGGAGGAGAAGAAACAACACGTGAGTGGTCCCTGAACCAGGGCCCAAAATGCCCACCTTGCCCAGAGCAGGCCAATGGCCAGAGCTGCCCGCCCGAGGACAGACTGTCCTGACTTCCCAGGAGAACCTCCGGGACTGGACCCCAAAAAAGAGTCTCCTAATACCAGACCAGTAGGACAAGGCCAGGGTGGACAGGAGCTCATATGACCCGGGCCATAGCTAGGAAACAGAGAGCAATGGGGATGGGCACAGTTGGACTACTTCACTTGTACAGCCTCATAAAGTTTGAGCCGTGCCTGAGGCCACCAACCAAACGTGTTCCTATGTGCTCCATACCAGCCCAAACCCAAACCTATCAGCAAGTAATCTTTATCAAACCCTGCCATGTGCCAAGCACCATGCCACCTGCTGGGGACAGCAGGGTGGATGAGACACTCAGTCCTGGCCCTCACACAGCAAACAGTGAGTGGAAGGACAGACTTGGAATGAGTAATTACAAATAGATAAATAATAGCAAGACTGCCCAGAGCGATGAATAATGTTCTACCTGTGCTTGGCACTTACTGTTCAGGTGCGTGTTAATACAACAATCCCTCTCACTGACATGTGACTCCTGGGGGGACACGTGCGGCTTTGTTATGGCGAGAATAAAATCAGATCCCTTCTGAGATGGAGCAAGGACAGCTCTGTGCTCCTGTTGCTCCCCCTACATTAGTGTCTCGAAGGAGGACCATTACATCATCACAAAGCCCCACCTTCTGCCTCCACTCCCACTGGCCCTTGAACGCTGAACTCAAGTGCCACCACTTCCAGGACGCCTCCCCACGAGGGTGACCAGGGCTCCCAGGCATGTCTACAGAGCTCATTGCACATGCTTCTTTCTTGACAAAGTGTGAGTTGCTTGAAACTGGACCCATCTACATGTGTAGATTCATATAACCAGCACCACACTCAAAAAACAGAACTGTTCTGTCGTCGCAGAGAGCCCCCTTGTGCCACTCCCCCTGGACACCACTAATCTCCTCTTCTTTGTAATTGCGTCATTTCAAGGACGTTCTATGAATGGAATCATACAGTATGTGATCTTTTGAGACTGGCTTTTTCAAAATATCCTTGAGGTCCATCTACCTTGTTGCATATATCAATAGTTCATTCCTTTTATTGATGAATACTATCCCATGGTATAGACACACCCACCACATCATTTCTTTCAAATAATCTTACTCAGGCTTAGCTGACCCGCTAAGGAAGGGGGAAACAAAGAGGGAGAAAGGCAGGGATCTAGAAATAAGGGAAGGAAGTCTTCAGTTCAGTCTGCCCGGCAGTGCTGGATACGGCTGCCTGAAAAACCGAGGCCTCAAATCCACCTAAAGAGAATCGTAACCAAGGATCAGAGAGTGCCACCGGCTCTGGAAAGGTACCAGGGAGTGGCATCAATCTGAGCAAAAGGAGGCAGATGGAAAGCCGTAGTCATAGCCTGCGTGATGCAGACACCACCTCATACACAACAGGGTCAAAGGTCCCGCCTCCTCCACCACGGCGACGTCACCGAGTGGGCCTGGGTGGCTGCCCTGTGCCCAGTCACCCTGACCCCAACTCCATAAGCCTGTATGGCAGTCCTGCCTCGGCTGTTTTCTGGTCCACAATCAACCAGAGGTCATGCGTGAGGAGTAGAGGTGCTTTTCCCAGGACAGCTGCCGGAAAGTGAATTTAATCTTGAGCATAAAAAAATAGTCACACCAAATCAATACAGAAAGAATAGCTCTCTTGTTAATGATCTGAGAACCAAGTGCAGGGCTGAGACTCTCGTGTTCTGGTCACAGTTAAGACAGTGATGCCACGTTTGTCATTTAGAGCCCAGGGCTGCTCCCGTCCTGGCCTGTTTGGAGGCATTCAGGAAGGAAGGTTAAGGGTCCTCAGGAGGGCCTTATTCAACTATTACTGCTATTACGGAATTTATTATTATTAAAAATGGATAATTCTGCTCTCAGTGCCCCTTCTCTAATTTTATATGAAGTGTTTTCATGAATACATTTCATTTATTGATACCTTGCATAGAAAGCAACCTAACTGGGAGAGGACGTGTAGGTCCAGCTATCACCCGAATGTGGAGGGAGGGAGGGAGAGGGCAGCAGTGTCACTGTGGTGACTGAGCCTCGGTGCACAGGGTGTCTCTCAACTTGGATTAGTTGGACCTCTCCCAACACCAAGACAAAACACTGATTTGAATAAGAGGAGGTTCATTTCTGCATTTGAATGGTTTAGAGTTAATATTGTATCATATCAAGAGTTCTGGGTCTCATCCAAAGACCAATAAGACAGTATTCTCTGGCTCTTAGTTGAAAATTTCTGAATGGAATTTGGGAGGAAGAATGGCAAACATCTGTCTCCCTTTTTAAAATTTAATATTCATTTTTGAGTTCATAATGCACACACAAAGTTTAGAGTCAAATGGCCAAGACATTTAAACATTTCTTATTCTCCTAGGCTGTCTTTCTTTTCACCCAGTTTTCTGTTCTGCAAAAGCACCCACTTCCATTGTATTAGCTGATTGTTTTGCTATTAATCTCCCTATGTTAATACCATACTCAAATTGCTGTATCCTGATATTTCAGTTGTAGGCATTATCCATTGGCCTCTGAGACTTTAGCTCTTTTTTCCCACCTCCAATCTCACACTCATCTCTCACACTTTTTCCCATTGCCCCACCCTCCCGATATAATTCTACCATCCTATTGGTTAGATAATTATCTATGTTTACCTTATTATAAATAGATGAATGCCATTCACAGCTAAGCCATGTACTGTAGTGTGGTTACTTTTTCTTTTCTGCAATGTTTTCTTTTTAATATTTTTTTTTAAGAGAGAGAGAAACATCGATGTGAGAGAGAAACATGGATTGGCTGCCTCCTGCACACCCCTGACTGGGGATTGAGCCCACAACTGGGCATGTGTCCTGATCAGGAATCAAACTGGGACCTCTAAGTCCATGGGATGAGGTTCAATCCACTGAGCCACACCGGCCGGGCTGTTTCTATATTTTTCATTCCCAGCAAAAGGTCATGAGACCTCTTAGCCCCTTCTGGAAAGTCCACTGGGCATGATGGGGACATGCTGGTCATAGAAGATGGGTTGATATGGATACAGCCACACTAACTCTCTGACATAATTCCTTCCCCCCGCCCACTTTTACACCAAATTTCAAAAAAAGAAAAAAGAAAGGAAAGACTGAGAAAGCATGGGGTGAGTGAACACATAGGGGGAATAAATATTGATTGAAGATACAAATCAGAGAAAAACATGATTTGAAAAAAGAATTCTTAAAAATAGAGGTAGGCTTTCAAAGTCATATTTGCAGAAGATTTTCTGGGCCCATCTTTCTTCCCAGTTATATTGAGATATATACATATAACACGGTATTAATTTAAGGTGTACAACACACTGAGTTGATATATGTATATATTGAGAAATGATTACCACAATAAGTTTAGTTAACATCCTCACCAAACGTAATTACTGGGTTATTTCTTCGATGGTTTCTTCCCCTTCATTCTCTTTCTATTTCCCAGATCTGGTGTTATTCGGGTGTCAGACTCATGGATTGATCTAATTTTCTCATTTTTCTCTCCTGTTTTCTATCACTTTATGAGAGATTTCTTCAACTTTAATCTTCTATCCCTTTCGTTTAATTTTTACTTGCTGTCATACTTGTAATTTGCATGATTTCTTGGTCTTCTGAATGTTCCTTTTCACAGCTTTCTGTTCTGCTTCATCAATTAATATCTTCTCTTACTTTCTCTTCCTGTGACTTGAAATCCATAGCTATGAATTTTGTTGTCTGGGAAGAAATGGGTAGTAACAATGGGAGGAAAAGGAAGTAACTAACCCTCATTGCCGAGACAGGGAGAATGCAGAGTGTGCTTTGGGGCTGCAAAGCTGCAATTTGGGATCCTGGTTCCACCACCAACCACAAGATAATCATTCACCTTCTCTAATCTCATCATTTATAATGAGTTAATAATTACTTTATAGTTTATTTTTTAATAAATGGGACAATGTATATAAAACGCTTTCTATAGAATGCTCACCCCAGTACCTGATAAATAATAAAAACTCAGTAAATAATAACAATAATTAATAGTTGGATGGTTAGGGACTATCTCCAGGTTCTTAGTTCAACAAGCATCCACTGAACACCCCGGTGAGTCGTACGCCATGCTGGGGAGCAACAAGGTATAATGAAAATAACTTGGGCTCTGAAGAGGAGGTACCCTGGATTTGAATTATTGGTCCTGACACTAATTCAAGTCCAAAGAGCCTCAGTTTCCTTATTTATGAAAGAGAGAGGACAGCCTCCACCTCTCAGGGTTACTGTGAAGATTCGATGAATTTGCATGACAACTGCAACCACAATGCCAGCACGGGGTAGATCAAAATAAACCTTTATTTCTTTCTTGGACTACACAGTATTAACTTCTCTCCATCAGTCACCTCTGCACTGTGGTCCCCTCAGCCTTGGCTTTGAGTGGATACACCCTACCCTGCTATGAGGCTTCTGCTTGTCCTTAAACAGAAGACTCTGGAGTGCAGAGATTTCGGCAGGGCGTTGCAGGGGCATCCTCGTCTGCATTCGGTGGGTGTTCAGTAAATGCTGTTGAGTAACTACTGAACAGACTGTCCCAAAGAGGGAGTTTGCTCAGGGTCAGGTATGCAAGGGAAGGGTTCTGGACCCAAATCAACGTGGGTGGGGTTTTCCACACACCACCACCAATTCTCCAACGCCAGCTGGGTGTCCTACAGTTCAGCTCGATTCTGATAGCATCAGGGTCCACACACTGAGGGCCCAGTCCCACAGACTGCCCTCCACTTCAGATGCCAATCGTAAGTCTAGGTTGTCACCAGTGCGTCTGACCAATTGGCTATAACCAGAGGTTTCCACGACCCTCTCCTTGGGTTTGATTAATTTGCTAGAGTGGCTCACACAACTCAGGGAACCCGTTTACTAGCTAGATTACTGGTTGACTACAAAGGATGTAAAGGATACGAATCAGCAGCCAGATGAAGAGATACACAGGGCGAGACTACGGCACAGTGGCACATGGAAGTGTTCTGGGTCTCCAACCCGGAAGCTCTCCAAACCCTGTCCTTTTGGGGTTTTTTTTGGAGGCTTCAGTACATGGGCATGATTGATTAAATCATTGGCCATTAGTGACCAAACTCAATCTCCAGCACCGGGGGGAGGGACACTGAAAGCTCCAAGCCTCTAACCACATGGTTGGCTCCACTGGCAACCAGCCCCGTCCTTAGGTGCGGGTCCAAAGGTCACCTCCTCAATATAACAAGAGACACCTTAATCACTCTCATCACAGGAAATCCCAAGGGTGAAGATCGAATGCAGTACTGTTTCTCATTAGAAATCACAATGTCACACAAAGGACATCCCAAAGTTAGGTCTCAGACCTGTAGCATCCACCACCTGGGTATTTGTTAGAAATGCAAATCCCAGGCCCACCCCAGACCTACTGGGTCAGAACCTCTGAGAGTGAGGCCCAGGAATTTGTATGTTTCCAAATTCTTCAGGTAATTTTGAGGCACCTCAAAGTTTAAGAAGCACTGCTTTATGCCACCCTGATCTTTGGTATTGCCCTAACACGTCTTCAGTGTATTGCTCCACCCCCAAAGGAGGCAGATGGCCAGGGGCATGGGGGAAAGATACTGGGTCATACTGAGGAAGCAGAAAGAGGCCATGAAGGCAGCTACCCTTACCCCACCAGACAGAACAATGGCAATGAACCAGGAGACAACGAGAAAGCAATCCCACGGGTTAGCGATACAGTAGTCCCTCCTTATCCGAGGTTTCACTCTCAGAGGAAGCTCTCCAGACCCTATGGTTATCCATGGTAAAAATCCCAGAACTAAACAATGCCTAAGTTTGAAGTTGTGCTCTGTTCTGAGCAGTGTGATGAAATCTCGAGCTACCCAGCTTCATCTGCTAAGGATGTGAATCATCCCTTTGTTCCACACTGTATACACGCTGTACACACTCCGCTTAGCAACCCACTTCGGTCATCAGACTGATTGTCATGGTATCACAGTGCTTGTGTTCAAGTGACCCTTATTTTACTTAATAGTGGACCCGAAGTGCAAGAGTAGTGATGTTGGAAATCCAGATATGCCAAGAGAAGCTGTGAAGTGCTTCCTTTAAGTGAAAAGGTACGCATGTATAGGGGAAATGTCATATACAGTATACAGGGTTTGGTACTATCCGTGCTTTCAGGCATCCACTGGGGGTGTTAGAACTTATCCCCCTTAAATAGTGGGGAGGACTGACTATACCTTGATGCACGGGACACTTGGATGGAAATGAGTACAACTCAGCTCCGAATTTCCTGACAGCACTATGCCCTCATTCCTCCTCCAGCTGGACAGCTGTGGCCCCCAAATCAAAGACTATAAAACTCATATATTCCCCATTATATAATAAGAGAAGCCTGAAAACTCTCATTTAATATCCTGCTAAGAATAGCACAAATGCCTGTGCCACACTGAAACTCTGCTGTGTTGGTGAATGTCACTTAACAAGCAAAACTGTTACAGGGGAGACAGAAGGCTATTTTCAGGTACTTCTCATCTGTCGAATAAAACATCAGCTCCCGCTCCGTGCTAACCCGTCACCGACGCAGTCTGTGCAACCTGACTTCAACCCGCGCTTGAATAGCGCGTCACCGGCAATTACTTCTGCAAATGAAGCAAGAAGGTCAGATGCAGGTCGGAAAGGTCTCCGAGTAATTTGTTACTTTCACTTATTTTGTGCTTGCTGAGTTCCTGATTGCAAAGAGATGACTACTTAGTTACAGTTCAACCTGGCTAGAGGGAGACTAGCTTTCGGGTTTGAAAACCCAGGTCTTGCTTTACTTCTCAGCGAGAGCCCTAAATCTTTTATTTTTCCAGCATGAACCATGGAAGAGAATCTAATTGAGAAAGCTATTTTAAAATAACACCCAGTTTTTAAAGCCATTTAAGCAAGCATGTTAACCTTAACTGGCTCATTTTCCAACAGCAGTTATGTCTGCGCCTACAGTGACAAACTCTTGCAAAGCTCAAACTTCATGTTCTTCTAAATCTCAAAACAAAGAAAAAGAAAAACTTCGGAGGGCCCTCCTGTCATCATGGTGACCTAAACTAGAACATCACAATAACAGAGCGCCTATTAAAGAAATACCTCTTCCAATAACAATGACAGAAAGAAATTAAAATCCCTTTCTCCACTGCTGACAACTCTGATCGTAGCACCCGACCTCAGCATCTGTTGTTCTTCCTCATGGAACACCCATCAGTCTCTTAGGTTTTCAAAGGCAGAACTGGAGTTTTTTAGCTACTAAGTGACACTGTAGGTCACAGTGCCTCTCTCCACATCCCCTCCGAAGTAATAATGACCAGAATGATAGATCCTCCAGCTTTCTACTACACAGGATGCCAAGAAATAGTCATAAATTGTCTCACTGGACAGAGCTCTCCTTGTCTTGTGAGTCAGTGGTCCTAATCCTGACTCTGCTGCCTAATAGCTGTAAGGCAAGTGGCTTTGCCCCCTTTGGGCACAGGGGGCCCACATATTTGTGTAATGAATGAGTAAATTAATAACAATTGGTACTTATATCACTTTGGTGATGTGCAAGTTACTCTTATAACCACTTTGCATACATGATGTATCTTAATGGTAGATACTATTACCTTCATTTCACTGAGATAGAATCTGAGTCAAGAATGTTTAAGTGAGCCCTGGCCAGGTGGCTCAGTTGGTTGGAGCGTCATCCCACACATCAAAAGGTTGTGGGATCGAATCCTGGTCAGGGCACATACCTAGATTGCAGGTTCCATCCCTAGTCAGGGCGCATATGAGAGGCAAGCGATCAATGTTTCTCTCTCACATGGATGTTTCTCTCTCTCCCTCTCCCTTCTGCTCTCTCTAAAAATCAATAAAACATATCCTTGTGCGAGGATTAAAAAATAAACAAAGAATTTACAAGTGACTTGTTCAAGGTCACACAGCTGGTAAGTGGAGAATGCATACCCAGGCAGACTGGCTCGGGAACCCGCTGCATCAGACGCCTCTCTAAACACTTCCACTGTGTTTCAGATCCTGTTCCAATGCTTCATGTTGACTGACTCGATTAAATCTCTTAACAGCTCTGTGAGGTAAGGACTATCATTACCCTGATTTGCAGATGGGCCACAGAAAGCTTAAGTAACTTGGCCAAGGTCACACAGCTAGTAAGTATGGAGCTGGATTCAAATCCAGGCAGTCCAAAGTCCATGCCCTTTACACAAGAGTTGCTCAGCCTCAGCACCACTGATACTTTGGGCAGCTAATTCTTTGCTATGGGAAGCTGTCGTATTTTTTATGCTAAGATTTTATTTACAAAGCTTCTTTGCTGTTCAGAAAGTAAAAATGCTGTCACCATCTCAGCGCAGCTGGTAGCCACAGCCTGTGACTCACCAGTCACGGCTGTCCACACTAGAGCAAGAGTCGTACCTGAACACCTAACAGCACTCACAATTTTGTGGGGGTGAAGTCCTGAAGCCTGGTTGGTGGTGGGTTTGCAAGAGGAAAGCAGAATGGCTCTTTGGGTGAGTGGGGTTTGGGTCACAGCTCCCTTTACAAAAACAAGCAGAAAACCAGCCACCAAATCCATAGCAGCCGCCCAACCTGTACGAAACAGTTCTTTTTTTGCAGGTTACTAACAATCTTCCCCTTCATCATCTGGTTCTCTTCCTCTTCTCACCTTTCTGGCCTTCTTCCTCCTCATCCTCATCATCGTTATCAACCTCTCCAGGATTTCCAAATTCTTCTTCCTCCCCACTGACTTCACCTTCATCATCAAACTCTTCCTCTTCACCATCCTCCTCTTCTTCTTCATTCTCTTCTTCATCTTACACCATCCACCTTGGCGTCTGAGTCAGGGCTTCTCCATCCCTCTCACAGCCATCCAGGTGGGTCAGCTGGGGCAGGCGCTTGGAGACACTCTCGGTGGTCATTCAGATGAGTAACCTCAGTTACACAGACCCAGGCTTTTCAGATATTCCAACTTTTCCAAAGGCTCTAAGGTGCTGGTGTTTCCACGGAAGTTTAGATGTGTGGGATTTGGGAGTTTTTCTGCTAACCTGTCCAGACCTCCAAAGATTCTATTGTCACTGGACTCAAGCCTTTTCCATTTAGGTAGTTTGGGGAGATCTGAAATGGAAATCAAGCCTACATTTTTCAAATTTAGGAACTCTAAGTTCATAAATTTAGCTGTTAAGCCCTCAATATTGCCATCTTTTGATTTGCAATTGTCCAGGACAAGTTTGCAAACCGGTTTCTCAGCTCCAGGTCTATGGGTTCCCCTTCCCCCATCTTCAAACTTAACTGTTGCTACCAGGCCATCATAAGGGGTCTTCCCTGGCAGAGACCACCGGCCCAGGCGCACCTCAGGTCAAGTTACTCACGGGAGCAAGAGAAAGCAGGGAGGGAAAAAGCTGGAGCGCAGCTCTGGTCTCACCACCGCCACCCCTGGCCACATCTGGCACTGCACTTACAGGCGAGGAGGCCCAGCAGCTGTCTAGTGAGTGCATTGCAGGATGTTGAGCAGAATCCCTGGCCTCTACTCACCTCCAGACATTGACATATGTCCCTTGGGCAAATTCACCCCCAACTGAGAACTACTGCTGTCCACTCTGCTGCCTTTCCTTGAGTAAATAAACCTACCAACGGAGGGAGTCCACAAGAAACAGGACTCCATGGGATCTAACTCTCTCTGACCTCCTAAAATGACTATGATTATGAATTATAATTATGGAATTAGAAAGAAAAACTGAAGTGGATGCTATTATACCAGATCTATTCATGATGATAAAAACTTGGCTTTTCTCATTTTAGACACAGAAAGACAATTCCCAGCCTCATTGCGATGCCCATGATTGGCTTTTGAACTTCTTATAAGCCCAGACATCTGTCTTCCATGAAGATTTTGATCAGGTAGGAAATCATTCTCTTGCCATTACCCCACACCATGAGTCTCTGCTGCCTCCCTCCCACTGACTCTGACCACTTCAAAGCAGTCAGAGCTCAGGTCACACTGACTGAAGGGTTAAACACCAACTCTGCTAGTTACTTGCTGTGTGACTTTGGGCAAAGCACTGGATCTCTCTGATCTCCCTTTTCATCATCTGTAAAAATGGGACAATGCCATTCGCCTTACAGTAGGATTTGGTGAGAAAGAAATGTGATGAGGAATATGAAGTGCTCCATGCAGTTCACGCTCAACACGCATCAGTTGTTGCTATGTTACTATTATTCAAGGGCCAAGCCAAAACAAAACTCTTCCGGAAGTCTCCCGAAAATCATCACATCTGACTTTCCGACTCTGCTCCCCAGTGTAACACATGTGAAATTGACGACACTCCGATGGGCGCTACCTACCTGGAACACCATGACCATGATTTTCAACCAGGGGTGTATGAGAATCACCAAAGAGCTTTTTAAAATTTACATTTTCCTAGGTTGAGTTATACCCAAGGGTGAAGTGGGGTGAGGATAAGGTGAACAAGTAGACTTTGAAAAAACTTCCCATGATTCTTGCAGGCACCATTACCTCATCCCCATCTGTGAGCCTCTAAATTAGATTGCAAGTAACCACTGGGTGCCTGGTTTTGTAAAAGTCTGGTTATGTTCAACTATTTTTAAACTGTTTAAGGAAAGCAGCGTGAAGTCTTTATGAAACTGATTATAAAACAACAGGCTTAGCCAGGAAGTACTTAATGATAATTGGGCACTGATGGTTAAAAAAATAAAAGAAGAGGAGTAGTTAATTGAAGAAATTAGCAACTAAGTTGATGAATGAACTTTTTCCCAGTTGAGAAGAAATAATCATAGGCTACATTCACATTTTTAATAGATTCACATTTGTTAGAGACTAGGAAAATATTATAGTCTTTATTTTTTCTCTTTGCTCCCTCGAAAGAGGAAAGATTCAGTAGATAGAAGAAAAGGTGATTTTAGGCCTTAAAATTAGCAAGGTCATTATTTTTCTTCTTCTTCTCCTTCTTCTCCTCCTTCTCCTCCTCTTCCTCCTCCTCCTCCTCCTCCTCCTCCTTCTTCTTCTTCTTCTCCTCCTCATCCTCCTCCTCTTCCTTCTTCTTCTTTTGTTAATCCTCCTTACCTGCCTCCTTACCTGAGGATATTTTTTTCCATTGATTTTTAGATAGAGTGGAAGGGAGGGAGGGATAGATAGAGAGAGAAACATCGATGTGAGAGAGACATTGGTTGCCTCCAGCACGCACCCCAGGGATGGAACCTGCAACCCAGATATGTGCCCTGGACCAGGAATCAAACCCTCAACTCTTTGGTGTGAGGGACGACGCTCTAACCACTGAGCAATACTAGCCGGGGTGCAAGGTCATTATTTTTCATGAAGAGAGATGGCCAAGGAGGGTTGGCTATGTGTCAGGAGGAAGAAACAGAGCCTTCACCAGGGTTTTGAACAGCCAAGCTTTGAGTGTCTGCCATGACACCCAGGACAGGCCAAGGGTCCTGGGCCTCCTGCCCTTGAATCACCAGGGCTGCAAGACATCCAGGGTTACCCTGAAGGTACAGAGAAAAGTAAAATTAAGCTACGCAGTGTCAGATGCATTGAGTTGAGGAAGGAAAACAGAACAACATTCGACTTGTACTTAGCTATTTGATAACATATTTTATATACCGCGGTAGATTTGTCCAAAAAATAGCAATCAGAAATCAGGGGACTCCACTCTTCTGTTGATAGTTTTGTCAACAGGGAAGGCCTGAGTGGCTTTCTCCAGATTTCCGAGTCAGTTTCACCACGGCACCACCACTGAGCCCGGTGGTAGCTCTCAGGGTCTGTACGAACAGAGCTCAGCACAACAAAATCAGCCTTGAGAGAAGCAGAAGAAAAAAGCCCCAGAGAATTCTGCCGAAGGAGCAAAGCTGAGGTTAAAAGGAAGCACGTGGGGCCCTGGCCGGTTTGGCTCAGCAGTTAGAGCGTTGGGCCATGCACCAGAGAGACCTGGGTTTGGTTCTCACTAAGGGTACGTACCTCGGTTGCAGTTTGTCCCCGGCCCCGGTTGGGGTCATGTGGGTGGCGACCATTCGATGTGTCTCTCTCACATTAATATCATCGACGTTTCTCCCCCCCCCCCCCCGGCTCTATCTGAAGATAAATGCAAAAATGTCCTCGGGTGAGGATAAAAAAAAAAAAAAAAAGGAAGCACATGGGAAGGTGTTCTAGACATGGAAATAGACAAAGGGACAGAAGGCAAGCAAGGCTCTTGAGCTGCAACAGAAGTATACAGAAACAAAATCTGCATCTAACTGACCCCATTTGGGGAACTGAGCAAAGAAGGGCCTCCTGCATGAGAAGATGCCAGAACTTAGTCCTGAATTATTCTGGTAAATGAGGAGTGGGGGTAAATGGAAAATTCCAGGCAAAGGAATAGTATGGCCAAGGCGGGAAGGTTGAGAGAACAGATTTTGTCTGAGGATTGGAAAACTCTCAGCAAAGCTGGTGCTTAGAAGGCAAGGGGGGTGGTGGTGGTGGGGGGGCAATCCTAGACAGGAGGTTGGGGCCTGACAAGGCCCACATCACAAAGGGAGTCCTTGGGTTTTATCCTGAAGGCGTGGAGCTCCTAACCTACACCTGGTAGCTCTGCCCTTGAACTCGGCACAGACATGACAACCTCAGCCAGCACCCCAGGACCCGGACGCTGCTCAGCTCACCGTTCCAGGGGAGGGACGAGAGCAGCCCTCCAACTGGGCCCATTCTAACAGCTGGTTAACGACCCATCTCATGTTTGGGTGATCTACTGGTATCCCCACACCTTCCAAACTGCTCATTTGGTTTGCCAAGACAGGGTATCAATAAACATTATAGAATTAACTTGTGTGCTCATTCTGATACACAGTGTTGCTTAGTAAAAGTTTTCAAATTGCCATTCTATCACTTTTCAAATGTTTTCTCATTTAATTCAGCACACGGAGGGGAGTTTCAGAAAGATGTGTCCACTGAGTGAGGTCTACAAGTTATACAAGTGCTAGTAAATGGAAGACCAGAAACACGTCCTCACCCCTTCCTCGGACGTCACCCCCCTCGGGCAGACACGGGGGCAGAGACCCTGGTCCCGCCGCGGCCTCCGCTTCCCTTCTATAACTCAGCTTTCACCTCCACTCAGAGCGCCTCTTCGGAGCCAGCCGACCCCTCGATGCCTCCCTGAATCTGAAAGGGGGGATGTAGAGAACCTGAGAGGTGACAGGCGTGGCCCTAGGAAGGTTGCTGTGGCATTGCCAATGTGAGGAGGGAACAGGAAGTGTGGAGGGGCCCAAGCTTACAGAAAGAGCAGATAAACAGTCTGTATTCTGCCCTGAGAGGCCTGATTACCACCACACTGCTCCCCAGTGGGGGAAGGCAGGAGGGCAGTCTCAGAGGGGGAGGAGTCTTTCATCACTGACACCGGTTAGAATTGCCCGTTCCTGGTGGTAACAGAAATAGTCCAACTTTCCGTTGATATTTTAACATTTTTGGATGTCCTACAGCAAATCCACTAGTGTGGACCACTCCTGCCCCAACCTCACTCTTGGGATGGCCCTGCTCCGTCCTGGTCTCTGGTTACAACGGGCGGGCGGGGGTGTCAGAATGATAACCCGGGATTTTCTGAGCCCCGCTTGGTACTTGGTTGTTTAACCAGCAGCAGTATACTTTCTGCTGCTTAGAGACTGCAGATCACAGGGCCCCTTTGGCACTAAAAGCTGTCAACTATTTAATTTGATTCAGAATGGGCGTTCAGCTTCAATCTGAGGAACAAACTTGACCTCTTCAGTCATTCATTCATTCATTCCACAAACATTTACCGAGCATCTCCCTCGTGACAGGCATGGCACTAGCACTCAGATACAACGTCCAATGAGACTTGGTCCCACACGATTAGATAAGGGACTGTGGTCCCTTAGGAAGCAATCTCAACGTGGAGGGGGGTGGCGGGGAGGGCGAGCAGCATGCCCAGATTAGATAAGGGACTGTGGTCCCTCAGGAAGCAATCTCAACGTGGAGGGGGGTGGCGGGGAGGGCGAGCAGCATGCCCAGAGGATAGCTTTGAGAGACACAAGGGAGCTAGAGGTGTGCTGGTGCAGTGGGGAAGGAAGACTCCCAGAGGCAACGGCTTCAGCCCTGGGGCCCAGGGGATGGGTGGGCATGATGAGAGAGATGGCTGGACAGGTGGGCAGGGCTGAAGCCTCGTGTGCTTGGATTTGACGCCATCAAGACTTGCTCACCTCGCCACACCACTAGCATGTGCTACGGACCCACGGACATTGTCAGAGCTTCGCTGAATTCATGAGGTGGACTGCCTTTTGCTGAAGAATTTCCATTACTCAGTTATTTCCACCATTTAATTCTTATTGCTTTGATGAAACCCTAGCAGAGTAATAAAGTCACTGCAGACAGTCAGCCAGTTGGTCAAATAACATGGATTAAATGCCCGACTTCCCCATCTACCAACTCTCCTTTGACTTTCTTTACTAGTCCTCATCCTCCTCAACTCGGCTACCTGGACACTCTCCTTCCGATACGCTCTGCTGTCCGTTTTCTCTACTCGCTCCCTGCTGCTTCTTCTGGTGTTCCGAACCAGTCCTTCTAAAAGGTCCATACTTGGGTCTCTTCCCAAGCCCCTGCCCTCTCTTCAGTCCCTCCCAACCCACCTCAAACGCTTCCTCTCCACTGTACTATCTTTCCAAAACACTCCTTTGATCATACCATTCCCAGCTCCACACTTCAGAGGTTCCCCACCGAACTCAGCACCCAGTCCATCCTCCTGCGCTTGGCGCCCAGCACGCGGCTCCAACCTGCGTCTGCACCCTTGTCTCCCACTGCGCGCTCTCACGGGGCTACGCGTCACACGCCGCCGACCTGCCCTCCTCGTCCACCCCCTGCGCTCAGGGCTGGATCCGCGGACTGGATCCACGGACTGGAAACTGTGCAGTCACACAGCCCCTGTCATCAGAAGGTCCCAAGCGTGGCTGAAGGCTCTGATGTCACTGTCTTGAACTGTTTGTCATTTTCGAACAAGGGCTTAGCATTTTCGTTTTTCACTGGGTCCCACAGTGATGTTGTTTATTCTGCCTGCTCCCCATCTCCATCTTCACTCATGTGGTCTCTCCACGGAAAGACCTTCATCTGCCCACTCCTGCCTGCGAGAGCTTAAATGCCATCAGGTCTCCCCAAGCCTGAAGCAGGCTCTCCTCTGGGTTCCCAAAGCCCTTCGCTTTTACTTCTATTTTAACACTTGTCACACAAAACTCACAAAGCAGTTATTTGCAAACATGACCCCCCACTTCTCTTGCATCAAGAGAAATCCCCACTACAACGGGCACTCTCCCTATATTTCCCTCCCGCACATCTTAATCTAGTCTTTTTCTTTCCAAAACCCTCCAAACTCTCTCTTACTAGAAAACAGTCCAAAAAAAAAAGGCCAATATTCGAGTGCTTTCTTTGTGCCAAGCACTGTCAAATGTTTTAGAGAGATTATCTCATTAAACCCTCACAGACCTACATCATCAGCACTGTTATTAACTCCACTTTAAATATTTGAAAACTGAGACACAGAGAGGTTAAGTAACTTCCCCTAAGTACACAGCAACCAAGTGACAAAACCAAGATTTGAACCAGGCAATCTGAGGCCTGAGCACTTTCTCACTGCACTGGCTCTTGCCTACCCAGCCAGCCTCGTCCCTCACACCTCTCCTCGCTCTCCTGCCCCTCTCTGAAGCCCATCTGAGCTTTGCACAGGCCCCTGAAAGTGCCCAGTTCTCTCACTCAGGATCCCGAGTCACTGTTCCCAGCATGTCCATTCTTTTGGTGAAGGGGAACCCCTTAAATATGGGTGTTGGGAGTCCTCCCTACTCTTAAAAGATTGAAGACCACAGCCCTGGCCGGACTGGCTCAGTGGTTAGAGCGTTGACCCGCAGACCAGAGAGTCCTAGGTTCGGTTCCCGCTAAGGGCACGTACCTCAGTTGCGGTTTGTTCCCGGCCCCAGTTGGGGTCTTGTGGGTGGCAACCAGTCGATGTGTCTCTCTCACATCGATATTTCTTTCTCTCTCTTCACCTCTCTCTCCCTCCCGCTCTATCTGAAGATAAATGCAAAAAATGTCCTCGGGTGAGGATTAAAAAAAAAACATTGAGGACCACAAAGAGCTTTTGTTTATGTGGATTATATCTACTACTATTTACCATATTAGAAATTAAATTGGAGAAAATTTAAAAATATTTATTTATTCATTTAAAAATAGTAATAAACTCATATAGGTTAAGATAACATATTTTATGAAAATAGCAATATTGTCCAAAATATAAAAATATCAGTAAGAAGAGTGTTATTCCTTTACATTTTCCCAAAGCGTTTTAATGTCTGGCTTAATAGGTGCAGCTAGGCTTTTACACCTGCTTCCGCAATCCAGCCTCACACAGATGTGTGGTTAGAAAAGGGAGGAATATATATATATATTTTTTTTATCCTCACTCCAGGACATTTTTCCATTTTTTGTTCAGATAAAGTGGGAGGGAGAGAGAGGAAGAGAGAAAGAGAGAAACATCCACATGAAAGGGACACATCAAGTGGCTGCCTCCCGCATGACCCAACCAGGGCTGGGGACAAACTGCAACCGAGGTACGTGCCCCTAGCAGGAACCGAACCCGGGTCTCTCTGGACCGCAGGCCGACGCTCTAACCGCTGAGCCAAACCGACCAGGGCAAAAAAGGGAGGAATATTTTAATAGCCGTTTCAGAAAACAAAAAGACACCCTTCTTTGATACTATCCTAAAATTCAACAAGTGGTAGTTTCTTAGAGTTTAATGTACAATCTGAACTCATTTCAATGAATTTTTCATCCTCTGTTATACTAATACATTGATCTATCTTGCACTTTGAATAGATCTTTTACCCGTCTGTGGTTATGTAACGTCGTGCATTAATCATTTGGAAAATAAGTGCTCACTGAGCTATGCAGATCTTCCCAAAGTTAACACATTTCATCACATGCTATCAAAAACCTCGACTCATGAATACCACCATCCATCACATCAAACCATCTTCGAAATGAAAACTTGTCAAACTCATGGAGGCAGTTTTTCATAATTCTAATTTTTGCTTGAAAGCTTTGATTTCATAATCGGCAACAAATATTGTCAGTTGTTTACCCTAAAGTGATGGGCTCACCTCATTGGTTCTCAAGAAACATCTGCCAAGCACCCCAGCGTGGATGACCGTCGTTGGTCAGTTGTCCTCTGGAGTACAATGGTGCTGAAATCAGCATGGCAGACAACAGCAGCTGGTTCAGCCTAGAGTCAACTGCACAAGTGCTTTTCCTCGAAACCACCACCAAGTTTCAATGCAGACACGCTTTATGCATTCTTCTCATTCTGCCGTGCAGAATATTAAAGTATACACTCAAGGCCGAGATGGAGTACATTTAATTATTCATATTGCTTTGTCAAGGGCATTCTAAATGAAACGGGATTCTTTTTTTTTTTTCCCCAATGGGTACGTGGTGGTGAAGAATATGATGAAAATGAATATGGGTTGGGACAGCCTTTATTCACGCTGAGGCACCTGCTGTTTTCCACACCATTGCTTTGGCACCATCAGGACACACATCAACACCATAAAACAGACAAATCAAGTCTTAGCATTATTATGTAAACAGTTTTGACTTCATAAACTTCCTGAAAAGGTCCTGGGGACTCCCACGGACACACAGGTCATACTTTGAGAACTGTTGCTTTATATTGCTTTTTAGAGCCAACTCAAATGTTACTCCCCTGGGAAATCGTATCATGTCACCTTCTTCTGAGCTATTACTGTAAATTGCACTAACTTCTGGCATCATAGCTAAAACATTTTATTACAGAGTTAATTATATTATCTTTCTCTCCTGCAACTATCAGTTTCTTTAGGCAGATACCCTACCCTAGTTATCTTTGCATATCCAGCCCCTAACAGTACCAGGCACATAGGAAGTACTTGATAAATATTTGTTGACTGACTGAGTCAACAATGAATAACTTGTATGGCAGATTGTATTTTCTAAAGGTGGTTACAACCATATGTCCCATTGTGCATGCTCTCCTATAATCTTGCCACACACCCGTCAATGGGTCCGTTGCCCTGTTTTTCAACCTGGTAGGCCTTTGTGGCTGCCTCAACCTATACAGCATGGTAGAACAGATGCTATGTGACTTCTGAGGCTAGATCTTTGAAGTGCCATGCGTTTCTGCCTTGACCTCTCGGGACACTCACACTTGGAACCCAGGCGTTAGACCATGAGGAAGTCCAAACACAGCCTGTGAAGAGGTCTCCATGGAAAGGAACCTGGGACCCTGGCTCAAAGCCCCCACCGGGGTCCCAGCCTACATCCTGGGACCAATTTGCCTCCTACGGGAGAGAGTCATTGAGCTAAGCCTACTGACAACATGTGTAATAGAAATGAGACACCATAATGAACCACTGCCCAGCTGCGATTCATGAGCTAAATAAAATACTATTTTTGACTTAAATCTCTAAGCTTTGGGGTAATTTCTTGTGCAGCAACAGATCATCAGCACACCTTATATTGGAGAGATCCTCCTTCCCAAACTGTCAGGTCAATCAAGACAGAAACCAGGATTGTCTCGCCCCAGTCTTCCCACTTCCAACACAGGGCCTTGCACATTGTAAGTGCTCGAAATATATTTGTTGACCTGAGTCAGCACTGTTTTTGATGCCACATAGCCGGTTAAATGCCATCAATATAACCATGGATCTCACACATGAAAAGGGGGAAATATCTCATTTCCCCGGGACACACTTAGATACTACCATCCTCATTAGGAAGTGGCATGAAATGTATAAAAAACAAGCCATAAAACCGTAGTCTCCCTACTTTTCCCCCATGAAGCTACAGAGGGATTTAAAACAACAATTACTAGAGAAATAACTTCCCAGCCTCCTCCTCGCCAGCTCAGATGAGACGTGCGAGATAGCCAATTAGGACGTCAGATGAGAGAGGCCACAGAAAACAAGGCGGAGAGAGAAAATGTTGGCGGGCATATTTTTATAACTTGTTATTTTTGCAATCATTTCCATTTTTAATCAAGCCTGCTTAATTTAAAGCTTCACATTATCAGCTACATTAAGACAAAAATTGTATTATGTATTTTTAGCTCTAATTTACAAACTGTAAAAGAAATTGCACAAGATCTCTTTTTGTTTGTTTGTCTCAAGAAAAGACACACATCTCCTGAATGTATGAGTAGACGTACACCAAATGATGGCAATGGAAGCTATTCCAAAGAGATGGAGATCAACGTGTTTGTGCTGGTTGGACTTAGAAATATCATTCCTCACATACGAAGTGTGGGTTTGTAGCCCTGGTTGAGGGTGGCGGGCTGAGACCCAAAATTGTGCTGTTGGCAGAGACGTTCTAACACATGATAACCTTCAAAACTTCTTGAAGTGTTTCCTTACAGAGGTTTTTAAAAAAAAAAAATAAGTTCAAAACCAAATGAATTCCTTCAAATAAAAGAGTATAGCATTAGAAAGCACAGCAAATGTTCAATATTTTACATATTCATGCTTTGCAGGCTTCTAATGAAACAGCGCTTTGGGTTGCTAAGACAAAAAAACATGCAATTGTGACCTTAGTGAAAATCTGCATCCGAAGTGTTTGCTTGAAAATGTTGGGCAAATCTGTGGCAAAGCAGGTAGCTCCACTCTCAAATGACACCACAGATAAACATACCAGGCTAATGACATGAAAGACCAACTCATAGGCCAAGCAGAGCAAGCAAAGTATTTTTCACTATAACTTGACAAGCGCACTGATACTGCAAACATGCAATCTTTCAGTACACGTGTGGTTGAAAATGATGGTGACACGAAGGAAGAATCCGTTTGTATTTCCATGCTTGTTACTAAAAGATGCAACTAACTCTCCAATGTATAAAGCTAAGAAGGATTACATGATCAACAGATGTGGTTCAGAGTTTAAGCGTTGTGTGGGAGTATGTTCTGATAGCACAGCTGCAACGATGAGAAAACATTCTGGAATGATTACCCAGATTAATAAACTTGCACTAGAATGTCAATTAATGCGTTGCTGTCTTTGTTGAGAAAGATTTGCTTCAGAAAAAGAAAAGTCAGCCCTGGTCGGTTTGGCTCAGCAGTTAAGAGTGTCGTCCTGCAGACCAAAGAGTCTTGGGTTCTTGGGTTCGATTCCGGTCAAGGGCATGTACCTCGGGTGGGGGTGGGGGTCGGGCGGGAGGCAACCCGTTGATGTGTCCCTCTCACCTCAATGTTTCTCTCTCTCTCCCCCCCTGCTTCCCATTCTACCTAAAGATAAATGGGGAAAAAAAATTCCTCAGGTGAGGATTAAAAATAAATTAATTAATTAACTAAAAAAAACAAAAGAAAGAAAAGTCAGCAAACTCAACATTGTACTTAGTAATGCAGTAAAATTGTGAATTACGCAAAAAATGAGTCAAATTCGTGATTACTCTGAATGAGTCACTGAGAAGAAAGCTAATCACAAACAACAGTATTGCATGCTGACATTTTATGTTATTGAGAGGAAAAGTTCTGTGAAGAATGTCTGAAGTACAGAATGAATACTCAGTGTTCTGCAAGGTAAGAGACCAGCTTTCTAAAGACAAGAATTAGACAGCCAGACTTGTTTATTTGACTGTCCTTGCTATTCGAATGATCTTAATACTTCCACGTAAGAGAGCAACATGCTTTTCAGTGGCAGATAAAATTGAGGACCCAAAACAAAAGCTAACAGACCAGTTTCCGTAGTTTATGACATGTTCCAGAATTTAACAATTATCAGCGAATATTTTCTGAATTTAATAAATTGTTTTAAATTTATTTTCCTAGATTTAAGCATAGAAAATTCTATGGTTCTTTTTTTAATCAACGGATAATCTAAATTTAATATGTTTAGAATTGATTACTGATGAAGAACTAAAGATGAATTTTGAAAACACAGAACCATTTACTTCATTTTAGATAAAAATTAAAAACAAATCTTCCGAGCAACGCTAAATTAGCTATGACTCTTTTTTTCATTCCTGTCAACATAAGATCAGACCACCCAGAGACCCTGTATGCCAACCCCACCACCCTAAAGAGAAATGCAGGGGTCAAATCCTGAATGACTTTGAATGCCCTTCATTACACTCACACCTAGGAACATAAGCCATGCATACCTTCTAAGTGGCCTTTTTTTCCTACCTCCAGGCCCTATAGGAGAATGTTCTATTCCTTCGTCCTGGGAGCAGTCTTATTCCATTCTTCAGTAATAATGATTCATTGTTATTCAGCAAGTCATTGCAAATCATTTCTGAAAGTGTCTGCTGTTGAACATAGGGTTTGCTGAGGATGGCTCAGAGGACTGGCTGCTGCTGTCCTGAAGATGTGGGCCCTACCTGGGAGCGGAGCCCTGGGGACCTCTGACATGGATGAGCAGCTCCCAGAATCATAGATCAGAAAGGCAATCTAGTCATAAACAACCTCCTTTAATTCGTCACACTTTGGGTGAGTGCCCGAACCCTGGCTCCTGTCCTCCATGCACTCAGTTTGGGCTCTATCATCTGTCCCTAGAATAGAATTTTTGTCCATCCAACGTAGGTTAGATAAATTAGCAAGCGAGAAACAAGCTCATATACGCATGGTGTTCATTCAAAGTGTGCAAATAGGCATTTAATATGAGGAATTGCAAATGACTCGTAACCTTGTTTAATTATGATTGTGGAATGACAAAAGTACAAGTATAATAGGGCTTTTCTCTAGTAATCACTCTTGTGTACATGGCAACCGAAAAGGTGAAGTGTTTGCAATTTTTCCTTTTTAATGTATGTTCTGAGTATGTTTACTGAAATATAAATGTATGTCTGTTGAAGCCAATAAAAATTGGGGCTTGTAATTCATGCATCACGTTTAAACTTAATTTTTCTAAATTTAACTTCTATTTTCACAACAGTATTATTAGTCCGAGATGGATTCGATATCGTAAAGGATCAAAAACGAGTTCTTGAGAAGCACTGCCCTGGAGAACTCAGAACACAGTCTGTTACTGTTTTAACGTTTCTATTTGTGGAGACGCTCCAGTCCCACCATCAGTAAGTGTGCTCTGAGCTGTTGTCTCCTCGCAGCAATGTGTTTCTGGGGAGCCATCTACACCCATTCTCCTGGTCCTCTCCTAGCCCTACACCCATGACTTGGCAAGGTGCTGCCCTATGGAGTTAGTAATGCTTCCCACAAAGAATAAAGTGAAAATAATAAAGATGGAACCTCACACCAGCCCACCTCATTTTAGACAATAAAATCAATTATCAAAGAGTCCATGGAAAGGTCAAACAATGTACGGGGCATAGCACCATACCCCTCATGGGAAGGAGGACTTTAGGTTATTTTTCCTTTTCCATATATTTTTTGTTAATCCTCACCTGAAGATATTTTTTTCCATTGAGTTTTAGAGACAGTAGAATTTGGTGGGGGAGAGAGGGAAAGAGAGAGTGGGAGAGAGGCATCAACTGGTTACCTTCTGCATGAGCACCGAACAGAGCTGGGGATTGAACCTGCAACCCAGGTACGTGCCCTTGACTGGGAATTGAACACGTGACCCTTTGGTCCTCAGGCTGACGCTCTAACCATGGGGCCACATGGGCCAAGGCTCCTTTTCCATATTTTTAAAGGGAGCACAACCATTGAAAGAAGAAAGCTGACAACCTCCAGTTCAGCTTTCCCGATTTCAGTTGAGAAAATCAAAGAAGTATTTTTATTCTCACCATGAAATCATCTGCTAGAGCAATTCTACAGTCACTCTGAATACAGACAAACTAAAATGACTTATACTCTGAGAGTTACATTTCCAACGGGCAATGTGCAAAAAAAGCAGCTTTGCAAAATGTGCCTCCGTGTGCAGAGCCCAGTGAGCAATTACCTGTGCCTCCTGACCAAGCTGTGTGGGCACAGAGCCTGGGCAGCACCTTCGCCAAGTCTGCCTGGGCCTGCAGAGCTGGCATGCGGTGACTTGGAATCTGATGGGAAACACATTCACCATCCTAAACCTGCATGGAATATAAATTTACTTTTTTCGATTTCATAAGTACAATTCCAACCTTAAAAATCATCAGCTTGCAAAACCCTTCATGACTACGTATTCTCTTTAACTCGTCATTTTATCCTGCCGCAAATATTAACAAATATTACTAGTACTTTTCAAGGGTCTAGGTGGACAATTGGAAAGATCAGAGATGAATAAGACAATTCTCATGCTAAAGGAGCTTTTGGTATATAGTAAACAGTAATTATTTTAATACGTTATATTTGTACATTACAATTTACATTTAAACACTCCAAGTGCCCTCGTCCCACTGAAATAGACAGGAAGGGTTAATGCCGTTTTCCCAAAGAGGACCTGGGAAATAGAATGTATTTAATCATCTTGTTGCATTCAAATCACAAAGGACAGATCCAGAATATAATGGTGGCTGAAAGCATGGCTTTGGGGTCATATGGATCTGGGGACACAAACCAGCTCCAACAGTCATCACCTTCGTTGGTTGTTGTGGCCTTCGTAGCCCATGTGTATGTCTTTTTCTAATCTACAAAATGGAGATAACTGACACCTGTCTCAGTAGGCTATTGGGGGATTACCTGAGAAAATGACTATGAAGATGGGAGGAGCTCAATAAGTGATGGTAGCTCTCGAGTCTTTTATTAAGCCCCCACTTACATGCAGAAAATATCATAAACCCAGGAACTCACGATGTAATACCAAAGGATGTAAGATAATAAAACAAAGAGACAAAGGAGGCACTGATAAGGACTGCCTCCTCGATGTTCCCACAGGAGCATCTAAATCTCGGCGCACTTAGCAGGATATGCTGTCATTGTCAGGGTCTCTGGCCACCCCACTCCCACCCCTTGCCAGGAGCTTATGAATTCCAGGTAAGTTTTACTATTTTGCTAAATCCTTATTTATAAACTGTACAAGTGCTGACAGAAATAATGGAGTCAGGGGATGAGAGCCGTGGTTCTCACCCGTGGGGTCCCGCCACGTAGCAGGTACTCAACAAACGCACGCCCAATTCAAGTAGGCTGTTGATGATTCGATGGTTCTTTCTGGGATTTCCCCATTATCTTTCTGTTACTGATTTCCAGTTTAATTCCATTTTGGTCTGAGAGCAGACACTGTATGATTTCTATTCTTTTAAATTTGTGAAGATGTGTTTCGTGGCGCAGAATCCGGTCTATCTTGGTGCGTGCTCCAGGTGAGCTTGAGAAGAGTGTGGACCTGCTGCTGTCGGATGAAGTAGTTTGTGGATGTCAGTCACACCCAGTTGATTGACGGTGTCGTTGAGTTCCAGCGGCTCCTTCCTGATTTTCTCCCTGCTGGATCTGTCCACTTCTGGCAGAGGAGTGTTGAAGTCACCTGTTATGACAGCAGATCCATCTGTTTCTCCCTGCAGTTCTCCAGTTTTGCCTCATGTAGTCTGACACTCTGTTGTTAGGTACATACACACTAAGGACTGTTACGCCTTCTCGGAGAACTGACCTCTTTATTATTATGTCATGCCTAAGTTTGTCCTTTCTGAAATGTGGTTCTGGGAACTGCTATGTCAAAGACCCATCCCTAGGACTCCGCTCCCAGGTAGGACCCACATCTTCAGGACAGCAGCACCCAGTCCTCTGCGCCATCCTCAGCAAACCCTATGTTCAAGAGCAGACACCTTCAGAAATGATTTGCAATGACTTGCTGAATAACAATGAATCATTACTACTGAAGAATGAAACAGAAATGCTCCCTGGATGAAGGAATAAAACACTTTCCTGTGCGGTCTAGAAGTAGGAAAAGAAGCCTATCATGAAAGTGTGTATGGTTTATGCAACTGGGTATGTTTTGAAGGGTATTCAAGGTCATTCAGGATCTGGCCCCTGCATCTCTCCTTAGGGAAGTGGGACTGAAACACAGGGCTCCCCGGATGATCTAATTCAGTAAGAGCCCCAGCCTAACAAGGGGCTGAACTCTAAGCTGAGGGAAGTGTGGAAGGAGGGCCCACGTAGCCTCTCCTCTAGGCTTCTCACAGTTCAGCTCTGGCCCCAAACTGCAGCTCCTACTCAGCAAAACAAAAGGCCTACAGTTAACTAGACCCATAGTCCTCAGAAGGCATTCAGTGGATGTCTCTGTTACCCAACCAAACATGCCTAGTTGTTTCACTGCCTACATATAATATCCCCTAAGACGAATTCTGATAGGAACGATCTCTTTCTTATAAAATTCCTAGTGCTGTTTCAGGGCTCTTTACAGGTTGGTACCCTGTGTGGTTGTTCGGCTGGCTGCCTCTTCATGTAGCCATTAATATTGCCCCATTAAAGTCTATTCTCGATAGAGCAACCAGACTGACCTTTTAAAACCTAAGTCAAATCACATCCCTACGACTACATTTTGCTCAGAATGAAACTGAAGTCCTTATGATGACCTAGAAGTCTTTATGATGACCTCTCTGTCCCCTTCCATCTCTCTGACCTCATCTTTCCACCCAGCATCCTTGCTTTTGCCTGAAGACTCTCTCTTGCCTCAGGGCCTTTGCACTGGCTGTTACCTATGCAGGAAGGTTATTTACAAAATAACTATAATGAACTCTGCATCTCTTTCAAGTCTTTGCTCAGTGGTACTTTTTCAAAAAGGCTTCTCAAAGAGGTTGAAACATTACAAACCACTCCCAACACCCCCTGTTGGCCCCTCCAATTGTCTTTACCAAACCCTATGGTACCCCCACCGCACTTATTGCCTTCTAACAAACACATAAAATTATTCCGTTTAATCACTCAAACACTCATGTAGCCCTTTTAATGTGCCAAGAATTGTTCTAAGCTCTTTATAAATAATTTTGTTCTTTCATTATGTACATTGATTATTTTCTGTCTTCTTCCATTAGCATATTAGTTCCTTAAGGGCAGGAATCTTTGCTTGATTCACTAATGTGTGCGTAATAAATATTGGTTAATGAATGAATGATTCTCCCACTAGTTCTTTTCACAAAACCATCCTTGAGTTTCCCTTAAACATCTGAAGCATTGGTGTTTCTCTCTCTTTGTAGGGCAATGCCCACACCCCTCTCATCCATGCCACGAACTTCCACCATCCTTTAACTTCATTTAAGCATCACTTCCCATGAGAACTTTCTTTTGACCTTGTGCAGATACAGTCAGGAGCTCCTGTAGCCAGATCAAACCAAGGATGCTTTCCGAAGCAACCTGGTTCTGGCAAATAAATGCATCTGTGTTCGTTGTGAGGAGACAATTCCCTGGAGGTTAGGGCACAGAACTGATACCTGAGCTAGACTGGGGGGCGGGGTCGGAACACGTCATGATATAACACTAGCCTAGAGCATAATTTATCCCCATGCACTGGATAGGAATAACCACGTTCTGTGTTGACGAGGAGAGGAGAAAGAAGGAAAAAGAGAGACCAGTTATTTACATCCAAAGGAGCAAATTTTAAAATGTTTAAAAATACACAACTATGGTTTTTTAAAAAATGTGGACAAAGACATCCCATGGAGACTTTAGAAAATGACAAGGTCAATCCAAGATGACTGAGGTGTTCAAACCATCATCTGTCCCCAGTGACTATAGAACAGCAACTATTTCTCTTCACCCGGTGCAAAGGCAATTCTAACGTACATAATGCATGTCATTTTCCTCCTCTGCTACTCTCAGGAGGTTTGAGAGTGTCATTTCAGAACTCCAAAAGGCCAATAAAACTGCCCAGGCTTGACCGGAGCTGAGACTCGTATGCAGGGTAACATCATGAAGCTTCAATTAAGGAATGTGCTCAGGTAACCAACCCTGGTTTTAGATGTCCAGAAATAACTGAGTTCTCAGGCACAGTCTCTTTAAAAGCCACGAAAGAGCTTCAGAAATACCTACTAATTATGGCCCTTCAGTTCTCTAAGTTCAACCACGTGTTTGAGAAGGCATGACTTTGCTATAAAGCTACCTTGCAAAAGACTCTCCAAACACATAGGCCAACTATTTGCTTTGTGGCTTATCCAGGGAAAATACTGTTGTCAATTTAAGTGATGTTTTATTCTGCTTAAATTCAAATATTTAAATATACAGGCTCTTGGATACCCCAAACCTACACAGGCTTAGAAAAAGTGGCCTTTTCATTATCCCCATCCATCAGCCACCTGAATTTATATTCAGAAAATATATCCCCACCTTTGGAATTCCAGAAATAAATTCTTTCTAGGCATAATTTTGTTGAAAGCTTTACAAATTACCAGACTTTCCAAGGAGGGTTCAAATCAGATGAAGACAGAACTGAGACAGAGAGTTGAGGTTAGTCTCAGGAAGGCTTCCAGGTACTTCCTATCACCGGACAAGGGAGGAAGTTGCAGAGAGCTCCAAACAGACACCTGAGTGGGCTGGCTGGGCCAAGGCTCGGGGCCTGACGTGGACAGGAAGACATGTTCTGACAGCTGGGAATTCTGACACCTACTCCTACTTCCTCCCACAGCATCCTTGACAAAGGTCACCAGGAGTCAGCACTTCCCCCTTAGACGGCTTCCTGCTCACCTCAAGAGGTGGGAAAATTTCCCTCTAGTTTTCACTCTTGGGCATAACGGTACCCGCTGGAGGTATGCAGACTAAATCTATTATTTCTCTTCCATGAAATTCTTCAAGTACTCAGAGCAGCACTGTCTAACAGAACGTTGCGCAGTGATGGAAATGCACGGTATCTGAGCGCCGTCCGATGTGACAACTGCTAGCCACAGGTGGCCACTGGGCCCTCGGGATGGGCTGGCGGAACTGAGGAACTAATTCTTTTTTAATTTTATTTAATTTTACTTAATTTAAATGTATTTATTTTTTAAATTTATCTTTATTGTTAAAAGTATTACAGATGGCCTCCCTTTCCCCCCAGTGACACCCTCCAGCGACATATGGTTAGAGGCTATTGTATTGAATAATGAAGATTTAGAAATACTTCTTATGAACTCTTTACCAAAAATCTTCCCCTTTTCCAGTAAATAGCCCTTGTTTAACAGTTTCTCAAACAAAATGGCTTCCAGAACCTTCTTTACGCATTCAGTCCTCTCTGAATACATCCTGATTTATCAAATTCCTACGATGTACTGAAACAGAGACCTCCCCGTGAGGTCTGCCCGAAAAGATCCCGGCCTCTTCTCTCATCCTGCTCAGATGTCTGATATCCTCTCCCTAAACCTAACCGAGCCAGTACATTTTTGGCATATACTAAGCACTCAATAAATATGTGAAACTCAAAGGAATAATTCTGGGTATCTTGGCATGATTTGATGAGCCCATTTTCCTAATTCTTCATTCTTCTCAGATTCTCAGTTTTTTTTTCTTCCTCCATTACGATTTGTCCTATGAAGCCTTGAGGATTCGTGGCTCTCAAGAACACCAGGTATTCCTGTCTTAAACTTGTACAAAAACACATGAAAAACTTGAACGTAAGTATTCTTAAAGATAACTAGGGTTATTTGGTCTCCCTCTGGGAGAAGATAACAAAGAAATAACCTTCTTTAAAGGAAGTAATCATTACCTGGAGGGGAATCTATTTCTAGGTCAGCACATCCCTTCAGAGACTCCAAGTGACATCAGTCAAAGTGAGAGAAAGCAAAATTCTCTCTGTTTGGCAGAACCCTTTCTTCTCATCACTCAGCCCCAGAAGCCACCTCAGCAGGGGTTGCAGGTATCATTCTATTCACTGAAATGTCGTATATCTTATACAGCAAATCAAATAACAAATTACAGTTGCCATATCCTTCTAGACAAATCGTTGAATAGGTGTTGCATCCCCCCCCCAAAAATAGATATATGTAAGTTGAATTTGAGAAATTTAAATCATTTTAGGGATACTTTACTTTCTTTAAAGAGCCCCCAGACCCCTAAACACCATAGCTGTAAGTTTTCCTCTCCTTACTCTAGATTATTAATGATCTATAAACAATACCTGGGAAGCACTAAGAGAGGACTATTTTCAGAAACTTGGGTAAATACACTTATTTGCAAAGATCTTTTTCAAGGTGAGTAATAACCCTAACAGAGCTGAGAATTATTGCATATGCTGTGATTATAAATCAGATTTCTGAAAATAGGGCACAACCTCAGAATTATTTTGCTGGACAGAATTTACAAAGCCACCTCGCACAGCTGACAGAGCCCTTTGCCCCACGCCTTGGTGAGCTGTTGAGCGAGCGTGGTAAAGCCTTCTGAAAGCCGAAGGGGAGAAATGGGGTGACAACCGTCAGCAGAGTGCCTACAGACCCACGCCCCTGGAATGCCTTTCGTTTCTCCTAATAAGTAATCTTCTACCAAATTTTATGTACACAAATAATCTGTATGCATTCAATAAAGATAAATGACTGCATTTTCACATGTAGGCACAAACAAGCTGACGTCTCCTGGATCTGTCTAAGCCTCTTAGCAGCCTTGAAAAACGCTTAAGCACAGAGTTCAGGCTCTTATTCTGCAAGGCCAAGTATTAATTTTACACAATCAGTAAAAACCCAAAGGCCATTAAATATATTCACGGGTAGCAGAACCACATGAGGTATAATTAAAATTTAGCCAGAACAAAAATCTGCGAATTCAAGGGAATCATTACCTTCTTAACATTTACCCTTTCAAAGAAATCTTTTATCTAAATGATGATTACCTCTGGTTTAGGGTCTCTGTAGGCATTTACTGCTAGGGGCAAGAATGACCTCCAGGTAATCCTGGAGAATAGTATGAGAACCTAGGAGGGAGGAAGGGAGGCAGAAAAGGAGCCAAATACCCCTCTTCTGGAAGAAACCAGAGCCCAAAAAGTGGTAGAGAATTTTAGACCATAAAAACAAAGCTACCAAGTTCCTGCAAAAAAAAAAAACAACAACAAAACACACACACACACACACACACACACACACACACACACACACAACTGCATGTAATAGTTTGAAACTTAAGAGAAACTAGATCAAAGTGAATATTAGGAGAGAAACATCAATGATCTCCATTAATGATGTTCGCAGTCCCTTTATCTGGAAGTGGTGATGGGATGGCGAAGATATGACATATGGACAAGGCCACCAAAACAGTGGCTTCAATGAGAACAGCTCCTTGTAAAAATCTGATTTCTGTATCGGCCTCCACGGAGGCTTTTATATTTAATAAGATAAAGACAATTTGCAAGTCCCTTAGTTACATGGCCATCCCCCACAGAATTTATAGGGAAGAGAACAGGGTTTCACTTACAGTGTTGAGGGTAGGATCGTACTTAGGGACATGGTTATAAAACCATCAGATGCTATTCCTATCTCAATGATCGTGTGGAAGTCTAATTGATTTTTAGGAGGTGGCACAGAGGTTGTGGAACATCACTGCGAGTAAACATGCCGGGAATTGATCTGAAGTCCCAGAAGCACGCTGATGCACTTTGGCGGAGTCCAAGTGGAGTCATACAGAACTCTCATCTGTCAACACCCCTCGATGTATTGTAGAGCAAAAGCATTCTCCTCCCTCATCCTTCCTCTCCAGCCACCTCTTCTTCCTGGTACTTCTCAAAAAGGACTCTAGGATACAGCCATGCTAAACTGATACTATCCCCATCACGAACTTGAAAAACATATACCAGGCACAGTATTTGTGCGGCAAAAACAAAGAGGAAAAGGATACACTAACTGCCCTCGAGGAGCTGAGGTCTAAGAGGAGAGACAGATGCATGAACTACAGCACAGAAAGTCAAAGAAAGGCAAGAACCGTAAAGATAAGTGAAAAAAAGTTCAGTGGCAGAAGGGACAGCGAGGCAGACAAGCTGGCTGCTGAAAGCAAATAGATCAATTACTTGTGTCCTGGGGAGGCGGGGAAAGCTTGACTCACTGCCTCTGCCTTAGGTCAGGACTCTCATTATTTGTTATTAGACAATTCTAATAGCCTCCTAAATGGGTCTCTCTGCCTCCAAACTTACTTCATCTATTCTAGCCCATTCTCTAAAAAATCTGCTTAAGATTTTTCAATGACACCCAGCAACTGCAGAAGCCAACACTGTTTACCATGACTTACAGGGTTCATCATCTAAGTCCTGCCCATCTCTCCGACTTCTTGTCTTCGAAACCCAAGGTCACACACAAGCTCTTGGAGGTCCCCCAAAACCCCATGCTCGCAAATATATCTGGGCCTTTGCACAAGGCATTTCTGCTGTCCAGAACAATTTCTTTGTCTCAATCTGGCTGATTCTCATTCATTCCTGGAGACTCAGTTCCCCTACAAAGCTTTTCTGGATAGTCCTTGAGATGGGTTAGCCACCCTTCCCCGGTGTCCCCAGAACACCCTGTGCTTAGTTGTAGTAGAGCATTTGTCACTGTGAGTTTATGAAACTCCCACACTCAGACTGTGGATTCCTTAAGGGCAGGAAGTTCATTATCTGTGTATCACCAAAGGTCACTACAACACCTGGCACGTAACAGGGACTCAACGAATTCTTTGAGCTCAATAAAATATTGCCCTAGAGAGGTCTATGACATAGGAGGGAAAAATCAGAAAAGGAAAAGTATGTTAACCCTTTTCCTGTGCCTTCTGGCTGGGGAGCCAGAATCAAGTCACTTAATTGCTCTGAAACTCAGGATCCTCAGTTGACATTGATGATGGTTAAGAGGGCACACAGGGTTGTAGAAAGTACAAAAATCTTGGAATTGGCCACACCTAGAGTTGAATCCTCTGACTTAGCATTTAATGGGTGTGTGATTTGGGGAAAGTCACTCAGCCCTTTGATGCCTCAATTTCCACATCTGAAAATGGGATAATAATAGTATATATCTCACAGAGTTATTGAGACAATTCAATGAGCCTGGAAAGCATGTAGAATGGTGTCCATCACACAGTCAGCAATTCATAAATGCCAGGTATTGCCCTGTCATTATTACTTTGTGAAAATGCTTTGCAAAGAGCTGAAAAAACATATTTCTTTCCAAATAAAATCGCATTTTCATGAACTCTTTTCAAGTCTACAGGAAGGAAAGTTCCCTGAGGCCTAGAGAACAGAATACCTTGTCATCAAACTAGACTACAGTTTTAAAGTGATATTCTACTCAATTTCATTTAGAAATATTCCGAGTGTCTTTTAAAACTCAGAAGACAGACTTTTAAATGATTTTTTGTATTCATAGTGGAAGGAATTGCCTTAGCACTCTTAGGCTGACTCTATCTTCTCCTGCACTAATAAAGAACCTCTTGACTGTCTATCTAAAGGAAGATCTATCTGGAATAAGGAAATGGCCCCAGGACCCATGAGCAAGCTAACCAAGGCTGGGCGTGTGAGGCATGGGGTGTGCGTGTGTGTGTGTGTGTCTGTGTGTGCACACACACATGCACATGCATTCTGATGCTTTCCAAAAGGTTTCTCCAGGAAAAATCTGATCACATATTTCTTTCTCTCAGTCTACGACAATATAGATCACAGAACAGAGCTCCCTCACCCACAGCATTAACTGCACAGGGCACCTTCCTTTCAGCGACGGCAATGCGCACACCTTAGTCAATGGCTCTGGAGTTGGTTGTCTTTCAAAATAGCAGCCTAGTTCTGAAAAAATAAAAACACAGAAGCCATTCTCCTGAATGTTTCCGGTCTTTGGGTGGGTTAAATGAAAAGCCAGGAAAAGAAAATATACCCTGAGGGAAAAGAAAAAGGGAAACAAGAAAAAAACACATATGAAAATCAAGCTGAGCCCTGGCCGGTTTGGCTCAGTGGTTAAAGCATTGACCCACGGACTAATGAGTCTCGGGTTCAATTCCGGTCAAGGGCACGTACCTCGGTTGCAGTTCATCCCCTGGTCAGGGTCGTGCGGGAGGCAACCAATCAATGTGTCTCTCTCACGTCTATGTTTCTCTCTCTCTCCCTCTCTCTCTCCCCCTCCCTTCCACTCTATCTGAAGAAAAAAAATCAAAAAACAAAAAATCAAGCTGACACGAACCGGAGCTACTTCCCACAGTTATTGCTTGCAGGCCTGGGCAAGGCAAGGGGGGCGCTGAGGTGTGATGAGGCTCCCCTGTGCACCCCATCAGGAAAGGACAAAACGCAAAGGATAACATCACACCATGTGGGCTTGGGATGAGAGATGTGGAAGCATTTGCTTCTAGCATTTTGCAAAGTGGTGTTGCAAAAGCAAGTTTGGAGTCCTCCCTGGAGATACTGAAGAGAAAGTTAGTCTGTTTGCAAGAGATGGTTGAATGGCCAGAGGATGGTCTGGGTTAGTATTCAAAGTTTTCTGTGGAGGTATCATTTCAGACACAAGAGGCCCCTCAGGTCTCCTAAGCGACAGCTGCTTCCCTGCTCCTGTTTAAATAACAAAACTCAAATAAGTCATGAGTTCACCAAAACCATCAGGAGGAAGGATGCCATGGTTTACACCACTGGTAAGCACACTTCACCTCATGAGGTCAGACTCGTGGTTTTGAATCTTATCTTGGTCTATTACCTTTCTCCCCATAAATGGACACAAGAACAGCTGGCCTGCAAATATGGGTCAGTAAACAGCAAGGTTATCAGGCAAAACAGAGCATTAGCTTCTGCAGAAATCTGTCCCTTAAAAAAAATTCAAAACCTGAGCCCCTAAAATGGTCAGTCATGAACAGGGTCATACATGGGGCTGCTTCCTGCTAAATGCCATTTAAGTATTAAAGAGACTCATTATTGCCAGCCGGTGTGGCTCAGTGGACTGAGCGTTGCCCCATGGACTGAGAGGTCCTGGTTACATTCCCTGTCAGGGCACGTGCCCAGGTTGCGGGCTCGATCCCCAGCAGGGGGCATGCAGGAGGCAGCTGGTGGATGTTTCTCTCTCACGTTTCTCTCTCTCTCTCCCTTCCTCTCGCTAAAAAATCAATAAAAACATAAAAAAGGAAGAGATTCATTATCGTATGCCCCCCACCTCCCAACTACTCTCATCTCAGTTACATGCATGTATACCTGTCCTCTTCTAAAAGACAGCCATTGTGGTTCAATATCATATTAATACTCTAACAGACCAGCCTCCAGGGCCGCTGTAAGACCAAGTGACTGACACATGTTCTCAGCTAGTTCCTCCCAGCTCTAAGCTTCTGGGATCCCTGTGCTGTAAAGGGAACCACCAGGGAATAAGAGATTTATTTTACTCCCTGCACAGTCGAGGCTGGATTTTAGAATATGAGTCAAGCTAGGAAAGATAATAATTAATTTTGAGATGGTAACTGTTATTCCCCATATACAGCTAGATTAAATGTAGATGTTCTTAAGATCACTTAAAAAACTTACATGCTTCTCTCTGCCTCCCATGGTGAGAACTTAACCAGCCTTCTTGGCCATGGGGAGAAGGTAATAAGGATGATGACGATCCAGAATCTTGAACCTATATTCGAATAATAGCTCCTAACATGTTGTACCTCACAGCTTCTACAATCTCTTCTCTTATTTTATTATGGGGTAAACTATCCACTAATAGGCTTTTCCCGCGTATATATCAAGGGGCTGTCTTTTTTCTAAGAACCCATGAGTGTACAAATGACCTTAGTAGATCGTAAGTACTACTGGAATATGAGCACCATGGTGGGGGATGTGGAGGAGATGCAGGGACAAGGACTAGGTGTCTTCAAATTCCCAGGCACACTCTAGTGGGGATTAAGAAATATATGTTGGATGACAGGATGTGAGAATCCTGAAAATTTCTGACAAACGGGTTTTAGATTGGATCCATGAGCTCCTCCTTTAACAAACTTCTCCAAAGAAATACCCGATTGAGTACTCTAAGTCCATTTACTGCAAGCTGACTGTGGGCACCGACCCAACATGCAACTACTCGGTAAATCTACCAACCTGACATACTTGCAAATTGGGCTTTGTCCCCCCCCCCCCGGCTCTGGATTTCCCACTTGCTCTATCAGCCAAAAATAGCATAAGAACACATTGCTTCCTCCCCTACCATGGCCAGGAAGCTCACCTCCATAACACAGAAGGTCTTAATTATCTCGATAAGACATTCAAGTATCCCTTGGAAAAAATAATACTCTATAGCACTTCACTGTAAAAGAAAACACACACACACACACACACACACACACACACACACACACACACCCATAACATAAAAAGTGTGATCTAAAAAAAATCAAACTTGTCATTTGGAGACATGAAGATAATTTTTCTAGGTTGGCAGGTGGACAACGAACACAGATGGCGAGGGACTGAGCTAACAAATGGATGTGGTGAGAAGACCTATAATATACCAGCCAAAGGTACAATGCTTTGATGAGGTGATGATCCAGAGATGGTGGGGGAAATTCAAGTTCAACTAACATTTACTGAGTGGCTACTAGGTGCCAGGCACAGAGCTGGCTCCTTTAATCATGACATTTATTACTCATACTACCCCTGTTCAGTGTTACTATTTTTAGATGTCATGTGACAACGTAGCTGGAGCTCAAATAAGACAGGCTGATAAATTCTCAAAGATGATGAAGTAGACAACCTTGATAGATGGCAAGAGTGCTAAGAAGCTGCTGTTGCCCTGGCCTCTTTGGCTCAGCGGTTAGAGCATCAGTCCACGGACCGAAGAGTCACAGGTTCGATTCCGGTCAAGGGCACGTACCTCGGTTGCAGTTTGGTCCCCACCTCTGGTCGGGGTCATGCAGGAAGCAACCAATCAATGTGTCTCTCTCACACTGATGTTCTCTCTCTCTCTCTCTCTCTCTCTCTCTCTCTCTCTCTCTCTCTCTCTCTCTCTCTCTCTCCCACCCTTCGTCCCTCCCACTCTATCTGAAGATAAATGGAAACCTCGGGTGAGGATTAAAAAAAAAAAGAAGCTGTTGCTGTCCAGCATGGGATGGGTGCCCCACCACCCACATTCTTACTTTTCCTTTAAAACAAATAAGGAATATGCCTATAAAATATTCCAAATCTTCCAGTGTGGACACATCCCCAGACTCGCAGAAGGTAGGGAGAGCCCTCTTAGAAGTGAGAAAAGGGGATAATATTACAGCGTATCC
Source organism: Tadarida brasiliensis (assembly GCA_030848825.1). NCBI lineage: Eukaryota > Metazoa > Chordata > Mammalia > Chiroptera > Molossidae > Tadarida > Tadarida brasiliensis. The sequence continues at coordinate 35,353,004 of CM061275.1, forward strand.
ATTGTCTGGTGCACAGCTCTGCTTCTTGTCGGGTTGAATTAATGCGTTTTCAAGAAATCTGGGAGTGGCATTTCTAGACCACTAGCCCCAGACAGGCCATTAACGGTGCTAACAGCGCTTGGCGCTCCATGGTGCTGAGCAATCACCATCAGGAAATGGAGCTCTGGAACATCCTGCTGTATAATTTATTAAGAAACCAACCACAAATATGCTTACCTCTTCAGAAGTTAGGAGGACCACGCTGACTATTTAACAAACACACTCTCCCATTCCCGCTGAAAGCTAATGCTTCTATTCTATAATTGTACTCTGGTATCTGTTATCAGCAGGTCTTTGGGTTGGAATTTTTTTGTCTCTGAAATCAAATCTCCCAGCACCTGACATAATGGGGATGAACTGCCATTAAGTGGACATCACTGGTCCCTGTGTGTTCTTGGACCTTGACCCACACAAAGGTAGGCCTGGGGAGGACAAGGCTAACTCAAAATAGCAAACAACAGAGAGTCACAGGATCACGTTCATTCAATGCCTGGTTGTGTATGAAAGCACACGGCAGGGATATTTACATTTACTGTCAGGGATGGAGGGCAACCGCTTCCTATTTGTAATCACAGTTTGTTTTAAGAGCACATTCCCCACAGTGGCACCTATTCCATCTCCTTTTAAAGTGGAGACATAGGAAGGAGGCAACTCCCCTCCTGTCTACCTCACCTACAGCCCTGTTTCAGCAATAGTCCAGGTAACTAGTAACTGACTCTGAGTGAGTAAGAAATAATGAGTTGGTAGTTCAATATGACTTACTGTCAGTATATCATCCAGAAAATTGTTTGCCCAACCGGTGATGAGTTAGTGATGAGATAAAATGTTAAACCTATTTTTATTAATCACCTTAAGCAGCGTTGGATGTCTTTATGGATTTCCAACAAGCCAAGCTGCAATTCCCATTTTGCTTCAGCTGGCTTTTTGTTAAAAACAACCTTCTGGGGCAAAGGGAATAAAACACTTCGGTGAGAATATGAGATAATGTGTGTGAAAGGCTCTAACACTACGCCTGCCATAAAATAGTCATTAAAATGTGTTTCCTCCTTTCTCTCATCTCTCACCTTGCACGTAGATTGTTGTTTTATTTTGTTAATGCAGCAAAATGGATGGAAATGGGAAGGCGTGCACAGTGTTTGTGTGGGCTAGCAGATTTAGGCATTTGTTTTACACAGAGAACAAGTGTAGAAGCCACTGGAGTTACCATCATGGATTTTTCAAGCTATGTCCATATCAGTAGGATTCAATTCAGCAGAGATTCATAAGCACGTATGATATGCCAGACTGTTGTGGGGTCATAACAATAACAATAAAAGGACCCTTCCCCATGTGATCACAAAACCACAGGGAAGCAGCTCCCAGATGTACATTTGGAGGAATGCAGGGGAGAAAAAAATGAGTAAATGTCTAGTCTACAGGACATGAGTTTAATTAATATAATCAGAGCATAATGAGACTAACTGTAGCATGTAAATATTGTCAATTAACCCACATATGTCTGACTGATTTCCCCACAAATCTAAACATCACAGCCTTTTCCATTATTAAGGAAGGCCAAGGCAGCGTCAACAAGAAAGTCAAATTCTTTTCATGTTTTTATGGGAAAGTCAGTAAATATCCCTGGCCCTAGAAATCCCCATGTGAGTTAGATACTAGATTGCAAAGCAAGGTAACAAAATCTCATCATTTTTGTGCAGAGTAGCACCCAACCCAAAGGCTAAAATGGCCTGTTGCTCGTGTCAGGGCTGAAGAGCGAAGTCGGGCAACAGCAAAGAAGCACCCTGGCTGCCTCCACTAACTCGGATCAAGTGACTTCCACTGCAAATCATAATCACTGGTGAGAAGTGAAGTTTCATTATGATCACTAGTGTCTATCAGGAAGTCACAATATACTAACATTTAAATTTCGTCTTCTAACATCTCTCGCCAGGACCTAAATTAAGTCGAGTGTTCAGGTGATGGTTGTAACACGTGACCCTATCACTCCTTTTTTCATGTTTTAGAAGTTTTTTGGCATCTCCCTGCTGATCAAGATGATCAGGAACAAAGCTGGATAGAATGGAGCCAGTCCCCAAGCTCTAAGGAAAATACAGGTCAGGGACGAAGAGTGGAAGGCAGAATACAGGCTGGGCCAGATCTTGGAAGGCACCTGTCCTTGAAGATGAAGAATAGTTATGATCACTGGGTAACCTCACCTGAAGTACATTAAAAGTTGATAATGTCACCAATGCTCTAACCGCTGAGCCAAAATGGCCAGGGCTTTCCTCTTTATATACACATCCTACTTGTTTCTCATGAGAACACTGATCAAAACCAGTACAGATTTCAGTACTGAGAAATGGGGTGCTGCCATGACAAATGTCTAAAAATGTGCTGGTAGCTTTAGAAGCAGGAAATGGGTAGAGGCTAGGGGAGTGTTGAGGTGCATGCTAGAAATACAAACATTAAGGGCAATTCTGGTGAGAACTGTCTTTCTGATCAACACCCTTGTCTAGATTCTGCCTACAGACCCAAACCATCCTGGTTAAAGTCAGCCCAATTCTCTTTTGCCTCTTATGAATTTTCTGTCTAGCATTTCAATTCTTCTTCTAGGAGACAGATGAGTCTGCATCAGGTAACATCTTAATATCCCTAACTATCAAAGGGTTTATCTAGTTAAAAAATGAGAGCAATACCTATCTATTGGTATAATGTGTCTGACATTCTTGATAAGTCTTACCACATAGATAAAATAACCAAGGATCAAAAACCATGTTATTCTGGAAACATACTGCCTTTCATTTACATGATTCTACATTAAGTAAGAAAAATTCAGCAAATAATCCATTATAAGAAAAATGAGCCCTTATGTTTGGAATCCACACATTAACTTAAAATCCACACACCTTATTTTATATAATACAGTCAACTCCTCTTCCCAGTATCAATTTATTATCAAGTCATAGTGAGAATTTTTTTTTTTTTTACTTCATTTCACAGAATAATAAAATGGAAGCAGGAGGCCTCGGTTTACAGAGGAGAAAATCGAAGCTCAGAGAATAACTTGCCTTGGATCACGCATCTAGTCCAAGACGGGGAAGAACGATGAATTCCAGCATGATCAAAGCCAAGGAAAAGGATTGGGACCTGGACAGTCCACCACCTCCCCAAACCTGGATGTGTGGGGCAGACCTTTACCCACAGCAGCTATGAGCAGAACGAGGAGGAATATGTCTGGGAGACCTAGACACAAGAGTGGCAACTGGTGGCTAACACTAGTCACAACTAGCAGCAACTGAGTGCCTCACCCACTTAGGGCTGGCCCACCAAGGTGCAAGTTGTGCCTCACACCAGCTTATACACATATGAGTATAGGGAATTGAGCAATTGTCCTTAGCCCTGGCTTTAGTATCAGACAACCCCTAGGAGAGGAAGTTGTAACCCAGACAATACATTTTTATCAGGATACTAAAAATGCCTGGGGCTCACCCTGAAGCCTGCCCTTTGCAATTTCTTTCTCTTGAAAAGGCTGCGCTCCTTATTCATTCTGACCTGACTGCACCTGGATACAAATGTTTAGTGATGAAGAAGGTACCAATGTGGGGCAGTTCTGAAAGTCTTCTCTCAAGAGCATCATCTAAAGCTTCATACACCTCCAAACTGGTCCACAGCGCAGGCCAGTGACATCACCAGCCATAGGCAAAGGCACCGCTGAGAGCTGGAAGAAGAAACCACAGTAAGGGGTGGTAGAAACTGCAGCAAGGGGACCACGACTTTGACTCGCTCATGTTATGTTTTAAACAAAGATTTTAAAGGAAACGACGCAAGAACCCATGCATTCTCAAACCTCTCATTATCCACTGTGAATTTCTAAGCAGAGTTGATTGCTGCCCTCCCCCCAAAATAATACCACCTCTGTGGTGGCCAATGGCTCCACCAACGGTGTGAGCACTGTGGCCATGGCTACAGGCAGCAGCCAGGGTGAAGAGGGAAGTCCAGGCTCTAGATGTCTGTGAATTTTTAAGAATATGACCTTGACAATATTCTCCCTTCCTAAGCTGAGAACTAAACATAAGACATTGAGCAGGTAAGAAAGGGTATCCAGAGTATTGTTTTGCCAGAGAGCTGGAAGGAGCTCCACTAGCACCATGGACAGCGAGCCCTGGCTCAGTAAGCCTCTGGGATATTCAGCGTCCCCTGCCTCTCCACCTACCTGCTGTTTTTCTGTAAGAGAGCCTCATGACTCAGCTGGGGATGCTGGCGAAGCTTTGGCATGCGGTCTAGGGGGCTGGGCGCTGCTGTAATCTACTTTTCCCTGAGTACTTTCTCCTTCAATGATTCATTCCACCTGCCAGTGTTTCAACTACAGTTGAATAACTCATATATTTTCAAAGAATACTCTCACAAGCTTTTAAAAAAATCAGGCAAATAGCTATTCTTAATCTAATACATCAGTGAGCTGGCAGGTAATCTCTTGCCCCAGGCAATGTGCTGATATTCTGAAGTCACCTTAGCCTCTTCCTCTGCATGTCACTTTACCCTCATCAAGACCCTTTCAAATGTTCCTCCTACTGAATCTTGAGTTCTCCATTGGGCTCATTATAGAGCAAGAGTTCCAAAAGCTTGGGGCAGCTACCCTCGAAAAACCCTATTTTCCACATTGAACTAGAGTCAAAGTTTTCCACTGAACTCATTCTTAGCATAAGTACCAACCACTCTTTAGAGAGGCTTTTTGTGAGGGATGTTTCATGTAGATTTCACAAACCAGAGCCTGGCTGGCATAATCTCCACTCCTATTCTTCCAGGAGAGAGGAGAGTAAGCAACCCCCCCTCAACCCCCCTTCCCGCCCCCCACCCTTTGCAGCTTCTCTGCTCTTTGGGTATTCAGTGAAGATTCTGCTGCCCACCCCCCATCCCAGACTGTTTTCCCCACTGACCTCTGGGGAAGCCTACCAGGGGGGCGAGGTGATGAGAAAGATGGGCAGGATGAAACACTGAAGCCACTGAACACACACGGAAGCAAGGATCTTTGCCCCTTCCCTGGCTCTGTCAGCCATGTGGATGAATCACCCACTAGGGCACATTCTCACTGTAGAACTCTAACTTCTCTCTGTTCGAGCTTTGTAGTCATCACCGGTCACGTCTCACCCAACCCCCTTGTAGAACTTCCCACCAAGAGGAACTGCTCTTTGGGATGGTTCTTACACAGGGAAGCATATCAGAATCCTGGGTGGGGCTTTTTAATATGCTCATGCCTGCTGTTCACTCTGGAGATGCTCACCCAGTAGGTCTCACAATGAAGGTCTTAAATCCAAATGTGTAATAATATCATAGATCATTTGGATGCACTCTCAGCTTACAGCCTGTGTTAGTTTGCTGGGGCTGCCAGAACAAGCACCACGCACTGGGTGGCTTAACAACAGACCTTTATTTCTTCACAGTTCTGGGGTTAGAAGTCTGAGATCAAGGTGTTGGCAGGGTTGGTTTCTTCCGAGGCCTCTTTCCTTGGCTTATAGATGGCTCGACCTGTGTCTGCACATGGTTATCCTTCTGTATGAGTCTGTGTCCTAATTTCCTCTTATTCTAAGAACACCTGTCATGTTAGATTAGGGCCCATCCTAATGACCTCATTTTAACTTAATTACCTCCTTAAAGACCCTATCTTCAAAGACAATCCCATTCTGAAATACTTGGGGTAAAGATTCAACATATGAATTAGGGAGGCTGGGAGTGAGGGATACAATTCAACCCATAACAGAGCCTTCCATTCAACGTGTGGTCCACAGGCCGGGAGCAGCGGCATCACCAGGGAGCACTGAAGACATGCAGAGCCATGAGCTTCATGCCAGACCTACTGCATCAGAATCTGCATGTTAACCAGGTCCCAAGGTGGTCCGTGTGTACAGTAATGTCTGAGAGGCACTGGCTGAGAGCACATTTGGGTCAATAGGTTAATGTCCACACCAGTAACTACATTTGATGGTTTTGAGGCCTTACCAGCACTTCCAGAAATCACACCATGAGGGTGAGAGCCTATTTTGTTTATGTGAGGCCAGACCTTTGGATGGAACCAAGTCGCAACACCCAGAGATCTGAGCCTAACACCAAGAAGGTTTGCCTAGATATTTTCACTAGTTAGAGACAGGACTGATGAAGTGTTCCCTCAAGCTTTACTCGAAACAAACATCCATGAGTATCCACCTATGTGACGGGTCCTGTGCTCTGTGTTGGGCATACAAAGAGAAATAACACCCAAGAAAACCAAACGCTAACGGGAATCTGCCCTGACCTGGAAGGAAGGAGAAGGAACTTTCGGGGCACCCGTGTTGAGTTCGGCTGTGATGACTGATGCTGAAAGGTTCGTGGAAGGGAGGGGCCAGCATTACCTATTTCCCACAAAAGTGAGGAACGGCCAAGAGAACTTCCTTAAATCTGCAGAGAGCGTCCAAGAAAAGGAAATTCTAAGTTCAGATCTGCCAAGGGGCGGAGAGGCCTGGTCTGATTTCCCTGGTGAGCCTATCGGTGCCCCCACGGAGCACGCGCTCTTTACCAAGCAGAGCCCCGGCATACACGCTCCCGACACGGAGCTGCATGTGCCAAGGGTGGACCAAGTATTTTCACGGGACAGCTCATTAATTCAGTCCTCACGACAATACTGCAAGTTTGTTTATTTATTTATTTATCTGCACTGGAGGATATTTTTCCATTGATTTTTTTTTTATATAGAGAGTGGAAGGGAGAGAGAGAGAAAGAGAGAGACATTGATGTCGATTGGTTGCTTCCCACACGACTCTGACCAGGGCTGGGGATCGAATCTGCAACCCAGGTATGTGCCCATGACTGGGAATCGAACCCGTGACCCTTGGGTCCAAAAGCCGATGCTCTAACTGCTGAGCCAAACCGGTCAGGGCTGCAAGTTTTTAAAAAATCATTATTGCATGTTATATCTGAAACTGAACTCAGAGAACTGAGATGACATGCTCAAGGTCGTGCAGTTTTAAGCACAGAAACAGTATCAAATTCAGACCCAGATCTGTTAACAACTTAAACTCAGGGATGATCATCTTTCCAGCACCTGGTGCTGCAAACAAAATTAACTTGGGTTCCAGGTTGGTGGGAACAAGGTTTTGTTTGTTTTTAAAGTAGCCTCTTATTAATCAGAATGTGTGCATTTATGCCTGAATTTCACAGTGCCACAGCTAAGCCTTGCAACTCATAAATGCTATTTATCTTGCCAATAAATGCATTTAATATAACAAAGAAAGACTTTGGAAAACACTATGTTCAGATGGGATGAAAGCTATGGATGTGGGCTGCCCTGCAGGTCCCTTACTGGCCCCCACCGCCCCATCATATTTCCCAGGGGAGAAAAAGGGCACAACTCAGAATCTCTCTCTCTCTCTCTCTCTCTTGCTCTTGGTCTCTCGCTCTCTTTTTAAGTAGAACCAGGCACCTCCCTTTCTTATCCACAACCCCTTAAGATGATACTTTTTAAATTTAGCCCAGATTGTGGGGCAAAGCACAAGCAAATGAGATGGGGAATTCCCATTTGATCCTTATTGTTATTTTTCCTCTCAGGCAGCTGCTGGAGGGATAAGCTAAATAGGAATCAAAATATGTTAAAGGACACTTTAGTTGTTTAAAAATTCTTGTATACCAATGAAACTCTTCCATAAATAGTGTTGGAAACACTGGACAGCCACACGCAAAACAATGAAGTTGGACTCCTTCCTCCTACCATATACAAAATTACCAAAAATGGATCACGGAGCTAACTATAAGAGCTAACACTACAACACTCTTAGGAAAAAATAGAGAAGCATATCTTTATGACCCTGGATTAGGCAAAGCCTTCTTAGTTGTGACACCAAAAGCACAAGTAAGAAGAAAACAGATATATTAGATTTATACGAAAATTAAAAACTTTTGTGCTGTAAAAGATACCACGGAGCAAGTAAAAACACAACCCATAGAATAGAAGAAAATATTTGCAAATCATGTATCTGATAAGGGATTTGTATCCAGAATGTATTTTACAAAAGTTCTTACAACCCAAATAATAAAAAGAAGACCTAATTACAAAACAGGCAAAGGAACTGGACAGACATTTCTCCAAAGAAGATATGCAAATGGTCAATAAACACAAGTTGCTCATCATTAGTCATCAGGGAAATGCAAATGAAAACCACAAAGAGAGACCGCTTCGTAGCGCAAGGATGGCGATAACCTAAAAGACAAGTGTTGGTGACAATATGGGGACATTGGAAGCCCCGTCAAGTGCTGGTAGGAAATGTAAAATGGTCCAGATGCTTTGGGAAACAGTTTGGCAGTTCCTCAAAAAGTTAAACACCTTATAACCCAGCAATTCCACTCCTAGGTCTATATGCAGAAGAAATGGAAACGTGTGTCTACTCAAGAACTTGCACAGGAAGGCTCACAGCAGCACTATTTATCAGAGCAGAAGTGGAAACAGCTTGTCTGTCCATCAGCGGATGAATGGACACATGAGGTGTGGTATATCCGCACAATGGGAGATTATTCAGCAATTAAAAGAAATGAAGTACTGATACACGCTACAACATGGATGAACATTGAAACATTATTCTAACTGAAATAAGCCAGTCAGGAAAGCCACATATTCTATTTGTTAATTCATATGTAATGTCCAGAATAGGCAAATTACATATATATAGAGAGAAAGTAGATTAATGGTAGCCCTGTTGATCTAATTAGGGCTAGGAGATGTGGGGAGAACTGGAAAGAGACTTTGACTGAGTACAGGGTTTCTTTTGGGGGGGGTTATGAAAATGTTCTATGGTTGATAGTGGTGGTGATAATTTCACAACTCAGTGAACATACTAAAAACCATTGAATTGTGTGGGATGTAAGTTTTATTTCAATAAAGCATATATACATAACATACATATAAATATAAATTTCATGTAAAACCCAGGCAATATCAAGAATGAAACAAACCACCTACAGACGCTCTGCTTCAGTGTGGTAGATGTGTGTGCCAGACACAGACTGAAAAGCAACTAGATGATTTTTTATTTTATTCATTTATTTATTTTTAAATTCTCACCCAAGGATTTTTTTTTTCCATTTATCTTCAGATAGAGTGAGAGGGAGGGAGGGAGGGAGAGAGAGAGAGAGAGAAAGAGAGAGAAACATCAATGTAAGAGAGGAACATCAATTGGTTGCCTCCCGCACGACCCCGACCAGGGCTGGGACCGAACCGCAACCGAGGTACGTGCCCTTGACCAGAATCGAACCCACGATTCTTTGGTCCACGGGCCGACAGTCTAACCACTGAGCCAGGGCTAGATGATTTTTTTTAAAAAAAACAACTTCGTTGAGGTATAATTTACATGTGACAAAATGTTCCCATTTGAAGTTTACAGTTTAATGAGTCTTGACAAATGTAGACACAACACAATCAAGATATAGAACAGTGTTATTATCCCCAAAGTCCCCTTGTGCCCCAGTCAGTGCCCAGCCCAGGCACCATTCATCTGCTTCTGTCATTACAAGTTAATGTTACCTTTTCTATAATTTCATAAAATTTAAATAACATAGCGAGTACTACTTTGAGTCTGTTTTTTTTTTTAATTCAGCCTAATACGTTTTATATTCAACCATGTTGCTATGAGTGTCTCTAGTTTATTGCTTTTTTATTGCTGATAGTTTTACATCATATGAATATATTACTAAAATTTGTTTATCCATTCATATGCTCATCGACATTTGGGGTTTTCCCGATTTGATTTATTATGAACATCAATGTACAAATTTTGTATATGTTGTCATTGCTGCGTGGTAAATGCACAGAGGTGGAAAGGCTGGGCCTTTGGGTAAGTGTATGCTCAACTTTATAAGAAACTGCCCAGCTGGTTTTCAAAACGTTAACACCATTTTACACAGCCACCAGCAATATATAATATAAGGTTTGTGTCTTTCTAATTTTAGCCATCCTAGTGGGTATCTCATTGTGGTTTTTAAATTTCATTTCCTTGATGACTAATTAAATTGAGCATCTTTTCATGTGCTTTCTGGCCATTCATATGACTTTCTTTGTTAAAATGTCTGTTCAAATCTTTTGCCTATTTAAAAAATTAAATTGATTCTTCATAACTGAGTTGTATGAGTCCTTTATTTATTCTGAATTCAAATCCTTTATCAGCTATTTTATCTTAGTCTATGCTAGAAATTTCATTTTCTTAATGGTGTCTTTCTTAACAGTGTTTGGGATGAAGTCCAATATATTTATTTTTTTCTTTTATGTTTCAAACTTTTTGTACCCTAAGAAATGTTTGCCTACCCCAAAGTTGCAAACATTTCCTATGACCTCTAGAAGTCATATAGTTTTCATTTTTATCTATTTCAAATTAATTTTTGTGTCTAGTTTGAAGCAAGGGTTGAGGTTCATCTTTCAATACGAATATCAAGTTTTCTAGCATCATTTATTGAAAAGACGATTTCCCACCCTGGCCAGTTTGGCTCAGCGGTTAGAGCGTCAGCCTGCAGACCAGAGAGTCCCGGGTTCGGTTCCCCCTAAGGGCATGTACCTCAGTTGCAGTTTGTCCCCGGCCCCGGTTGAGGTTGTGTGGGTGGCAACCAATCGATGTGTCTCTCTCACATCGATGTTTCTCTCTCTCTCTCTCACTCCCCCTCTCCCTCCCGCTCTATCTGAAGATAAATGCAAAAAATGTCCTCAGGTGAGGATAAAAAAAAAAAAAAAGAAACGATTATTTCCCCACTGAAATACTTGCTAAGCACCTTTCCAAAACCACAGGGTCCCCCATGTCTCCCTTTTATAGCCACACCCACTTCTCTCCCACACTCCTCCCCTCTTCCCTTCCTTAACCTCCAGCACCCACCAGTCTGTTCTCCATTTCTATAATTTTGTCATTTCAAGAATGTTGCATATAAATGAGTCATAAAGTATAACCTTTTGGGGTTGGTTGGCTTCTTATTCTTTTGTATCTACGCGCACACACCATGTGTTTGCCTCATTTGTGGAGCTCACTGCTATTATTGGCCATGCACTGTGAGAACTTGCATTTCAGGTCTGCTGGTCAAGAATTGTGTTAACTTTTGTTTCTCAGAAAAAAACGTGTGTATTTCATATTTATTTTTAAAGGATATTTTTACTGTAGATGGAGTTCTATGTTAATAGTTCATTTTGTTTCAGCACTTTAAAAATATTCTTTCATTTTCTTCTGGCTTAAAAAGTCTATAACAAGAAGTATGCAGATACTGTTATCTTCGTTCCTCTGTATGTAATGTGTTTCTGTCTGGATGTGATATTTTTCTGTCCTTAAAATTTTCTCCTTATAAATTGTTCTCAGTAATTTGATCATGAATTCCTTTGGTGTGGTTTTCTTCTGTTTTTATCCTGCTTGGGGATTATTGAGCTGCTTGGATATGTGAGTTTATAGTTTCCACAAAATTTGGAAAGTTTTTAGCCATTATACCTTTCATTTTTTGTTATCCTCCTCCCTTTCTGGGATTGCAATTACATGCATATTTATAATAGCTGTTTTAAAGGCCTCATCTGTTAATTGTATCTTCTCTGACATTTTGGGTCTGTTTCTATTAACTGGTCTTTCTCCCAATTATCTCACCATCATAGCTAACATTTATTCAGCATTTACTGTGGCCCAGGCACAGTACTTTATGTGGATTATCTTCTTTAACCTTTAAAATAACTCTAAGAGATACGCAGAATGTATTATCCCTAATCCAAAGTATGACCAGAAACTCAAAGGAATAAGTGGCAGAACTGAATCCAAAGACAGTGTTAGTCATCCCCCTTTTATTTCTTTAATGCATGCCTAGAAAGTTTGGATTGGATGCTGGAAATTGTAACGTTTATATTGTTGAATGATGGCTGTTGTTTTTAATGAATGTTGGCCTATGTTCTGTCAGGCAGTTAATTTACTTGCATATCAACTTAATCCTTTTTTAAGCTTTATTAAAACTTTATAGAGTTTACTTTAGGGCTTGTATAGTCCTATTACTAAGCTGTGACTTTTGTGGGGGTCTCTCTGGCATGCCTTTGATGTTTAACAAGGATTCTCCATTCTGACTGGTTAGAACTCAAACGTCTACTAGCTCTATATTAATTCTGAGCATTACTCCACTTATAGGCACCTGATCATTCTCTTTACCCCTCAAGTTAGTACTCAACTGTGGGTACAAGAGGACCTCTAGCAGATCCTGAGCGCTTTCTATACAGCACATTCCAGCCACCTCAGCCTCTCCAAACACCAATCTCCATCTCCTCAACTCAGCCCTGCTTGGGTCTGTGTTGTGGCCCAGAAAGTGCCCCCAGGCACAAACCTGGTACTATCATAGGTCTCACCTCATTTGTTCCCCTTCTCGGAGGGGTCCTGGAACTAGGCTGCCCATTGTCTACTATCTGAACAAAGCTGTTTCATAGACTTTTCCTGGTTTTCCAGGTGTTGACAGCAGGAGAGCAAGTCCAGTCCCAGCTGCTCTCTCACATCTGGAAGCAGAAGTCAGAAATACCATGAAAAGGCCTCGTGTTGCCTCTCCTTCCCTCTCTCACTTCTAAAACTGTATCTGTTGTATTCATGATCCAAGACTTGATCTAGATCTGCCGGATTTCTCTTAACCCAGAACACTGTGGGCTCCCCAGCACCCGAAAAAGCACAGGGTGCTCTCCTGGCCAGACTCTCAGCTCCCTTTCCCATTTGAGCAATGTCACCCAGCTGCCCTCCCCCCACCCCCATTTGAAATATATAGTCATATGCCTGCTAACAGCTGCAGCCTGTTAGTCAGTTAGCTTGGCACCCAATGTTCTTATCCGGGTTCCAGCATCTTACTAGTCATTATGTACCTCATTAGTGTACATGTCAAGTCTCGAATCTCAGCTCCTTTTCTTTCTCAGTATCTGTTGTCAAGCTGAAGATCTCTGACAGAGGAGGATGAGATGCTGTCCATTACAGAGTGACCCTTTTTAATATCACCCTCATCCTCCATGATATTTATACATTCCTTCTCCTCCTTTTACTGTAGTTGCCTCTTTCTCTCCCTGCTCAGCACCAACACACTTCATAGTTCTGAGATCATTAGGCTTGAGGGTACATAATCATCTTCACTTCAACTCATCACTCCTCCACTTCCATCCTTCCTTCGGATGAATAACACTGCCTGTGGGTTCTGGTACCAGTTCTGCCACTTACCAGGTGGGTAGCCCTAGGCAATATACTTACTCCCTTTGAGCTTCTGGTTACACTTTGAAATAGGGGTAATACATTCTGTGTATCTCTTAGGGTTATTTTAAAAGTTAAAGAAGATAATCCATATAAAGTACTATGCCTGGGCCTCAGTAAATGCTTAATAAATGTTAGCTATGATGGTGATGATTAAATCTAGCCCTTCCATCTCCATTATATACCATCCTCTGCCTGACATGATGATTACAATTATTCCCTAATTACCAAACAGCCTCAATCTTCCTTCCCTTCTGCTTTTAAACATTCCCAATTCTAAAAGATTTCCCCCATTTTACAAAAAAACAAAAAAAAAAAGGAGCACGTTCTTTTCTTCCCTTTCCCAGCTCCTCATAAACACAGCTTATCAATTCTATGACTCGTATCTACCTTATTCTTAACTCCCTTTCATCTTGCTTTTATCCCCAACAATGTAATTGTCTCCAAAAATCATCAGTGATCTCTGAGCTACATTAAGTGGCCTTTTAAAAGTATTACTAGTCTTTGGATTCTATGCAGCTTTTGACAGAATTGCTCATTCTCTTATTTTCGGCTACCATAACCACTAACTTGTCGTTTTTCGCTTCCCACCTGGGTAGACTGAATCATGGGTCTTACTCCTTCTTTCCCCAGAGCACTATTATCATCACATTCCTGTGATGCCTTACGGGGGGGTGTAATGAAATTTCCTACTCCTTGACTTTGGACTTGACCATGTGACTTTATTTGAAAAATGAGATATTAGAACGTGTACTGTGAACAAAGGCTTGCAGTGTGCTTGCATAGTTGGGACTTCCTTCTGGTACTCTGCCTTTTGCCAGGAGAAGGACATGCCACTTGTTCAAGGACATAAGAAGAAAAGAGAAAATAAAAATAATATATGAAATAAATAAGGAGAAATTACTCCAGTACAGCAGACAGTCATAAAGAGATTTATGATCATAAAAGATTTAAAGAATATTAAAAATTCAGATAGACCAATAACTACAAAAGACATTGAGATAATAGTAACAAGTCTAGACAAAATATTAGTAAATATAAATCAGATAAGCAGAATTGAGAGCCTCTGATTTATTTATTAAGCTTCCAGCTGACTCTAATATGCAGCTGTGTTTAGGAGTCACTGGTCTAAACCACTTACTGTGGTTTTACCCCCCTGGCTGGGGAGTGGGTTAGACGTCAGCATCTGCTATGGTTCTGACCAATGAGGCACCAAAGAAAGTCTGCCGGGGGTGGAGGTTGAGCTTCTGGGAGACGTTTCCTCACTTTTAAAAGGAGTTGAAGAAAAAAAGTTGTCTTATACAACAGTACTGACATCACCACCCCAAAATTCCTCCCCAAATCTGCTCCCATTTTTTTCACCACACAATGCCATTCCCATTCTTCGATCCTTTTGTTCTGCAAATAACTGAACAACTCCCATGTGTGTATTATTGTATTACCTTCTGAGGAAGACATAAAAGATATCTCTACCTGTGTACTCGTAGCCCCCACCAACCACTGGAAATGGTTATACTTAAGGAATGTTCTGTTTTCTCCACTAGACCATGAGCTGCAGGGTGGCAGGGGCCTTGCCCATCTTGCTCATCATTGTATTTTTAATAAGAAGCTGTCTGAAACACATGCAGTGCTGAACGAAGAAATGATCATTTGCCTCCTGTCATTGACAACATGAGCCAAACATACAAATGCACAGAAATTAATTAAATGCATAAATAATGAATTCACTTAATTTTCTTGCTAAATTATAAATCTAGTGTATGAATTCAATATTGTACTCAATTATTTTGAGGATATTTTTCCATCTATCTTCAGATAGAGCGGGAGGGAGGGGGGGAAGAGAGAGAGAGAAACATCAATGTGAGAGAGACACATCGACTGGTTGCCTCCTGCATGACCCCAAGCAGGGCTGGGGACCAAACTGCAACTGAGGTAGGTGCCTTTGACCAGAATCAAACCCGCGACTCTTTGGTCCACGGGCTGACGCTCTAACCACTGAGCCAAACCAACTAGGGCTCAATTATTTCTATATGTTGGTCCAACTTTGGACTATATGAAGTCTCAAGCCAAAAGAATTACTTTAGATGTGGTTAAAAAGGGGTGCCCAGAAGAAGTGGTTTTCATAGACAAGTGTTGTAACGTGTCAGCTAGATAACCAGAGACGCACAGCCGAATTGTAACGAAGCACTTTATTCTCACAGGCGGGCTGCAGGGCGCATGGTCTCCCTACAGATCAGCAGCCCCGATTCTTCTTGCTCCTCTGCTTTTAAAGACAGAAGCCCCATCCCCCTTTTGCCCCCGCCCCCCCAGGGGACCGGTACAATAGTGAGTGTGACAGCGATTACAGAAGTCAAAATTAGCATTAATCACTGGGTTCATGATTTGCAGAAACTGCAAATACCTTCCAATACACGGGGCAACTATAACTTTAGGCAAAATTCCTTTACTTCTAGGGGTAATTAACCTATTATTGGAAAAATACGAGGAAGGTCCACTGATGATAAAAATGAAGTCATTTAGTCGCCTTAGCCTCGGGGCCCAGGTCACATGTATAGTCATGGGTGCACATACCAAGCAGGCCAGCAACATTCCTACAAAACAATGATTGAGCAAAGCCCATGCCCATGAGAAAAAGAAGTTACGTTCCGATGGAGGGAGCAGAGAATCTCAGGATGGATTCAGAAAAAGTTAGCTCTGGAAGAAATCATCTTAACTCACCACCGATTAACACATCTCACCTCGTTCCCAGATCTCAAGACCAAAAGCAGCCCTGGAGAATCTCAGTGGCTCAGATCCAGGTTTGCAGATGCCAGAACAGGCCGAAATGGCAAACCCAACGGCCCCTCTGCTGCTCCAAAGCCTGGAACATTCAAGGTTAGAGAAGGAACTTGCTGACTCCTTGGTATGAGTCAGAGAAGCTTTTGGTGTACTTGTGAGCAGCTGAGGGGGAAAGAACACACAAACAGGAGGAGGATGAAGAATAGGAGGACAAATCATTCCCCTTTCAGGCTGAATGTGCTTGCTGGGAGGTCACCGAGGTGTTTCTTTTGGTTTGGAAAGAATCAATGCTTGCATCTAAACTCCAGCCCCGTTAGAAGCCACATCAGGCAGACTCTCTCAACCTTTCCAGCCCCCAAAACAAAAAGCATCACCACATTATCACTCTGCAAAACGGAGTCATTAATACCCAGGAAAACACAGAAACTGTGAAAAAGACTGCACACAGCCACCAGCATTTAGCAGGAACACGTCGTGGAAGAATGAGTAATAAGCTCCAGCAGCTGTCATGGGGTTTAAAATGAATAAATCCTGCCCTAAAAAATGAAGTCACCTCATTTTCTTTCTAAAGTACAAATCCAATATACCAGAAACAAGCACTAGGTATGAAGTTGGCAGGAGGGGTATTGAGAAAAACTTTCAATGGGGTCTAGGCCTCTTCAGAGAAATGAATGCAGATAAATTCACTCGTAGGCACTAAACTCGGCACCTTACAACAGAGAACTGGTACTGATGAAGACAGAGATGCCATCAGGGATTTGCTCCTGACTTACAAGAAAAGCTCTTGTTCCTGGCCAGCACGTGTGAGGCTACCTCGTCAGTCTGGCTCACGCACGTCGGCACTTAGTTAGAGAGACGACACCAGAGCTGAGGGCGAGGGAGTTTCTCTACGATCCACTCTTGGCACCAGGACAGCACAAAGCACACAGCTAAACAACGGTTGGCCTTCCTCGTGGACAAGACACATGTGCTTTGTGATCTGTCATGGGAGACAGAGGAAATCCAGAATCAGAAGCTGAGTTCGAATCCCAAGCCCACCGCTTACTAGCTGTGCAACCTTAAGCAAGCTGCTTAACCTCTCTGCATCTTGCCAGCCTCACTGAACGTGTGTGTCGATCGTATTGCCTACTTCATAGTGCTGTTGAGAAAATTAAGGAAAGCCATGAGAAAGGCTTTGGCATGTGTAAGGAACGAGCTACACAAATTCACAGTCTGTCCTGGGCAGCCCAGTTTTGATCATTCCAAGCCAGTTTGGTAGAAGCTGGACTACTCAGGAAAAGGAGAGAGAATCTAGTACAAAGTCTGAAATGCAAGAAGTTCAATAGAAAATAAATGACTGCTGAACAAGGTTTATCCAAGGATTAAACAAACATAGATAGTTTAATTAAACCAAGAGCTTGGCTTAGATCTGGTCTGATGCAAACCTCCTTCTCCCGGCCCATGCTTTGGACAATGATTCACCAGCTTCTTCAGTTCAGCAGCCATAACAGCTCTAAGCCATGCCCTTGGATGCCCATGTCAGATCTAGGAAGAGGTATGCCTAGATAAAGATCTGGGGAGCAGCAAAGAGAGAGCAGAGAAACTCTTGTACCCACAGGCACAGGGATGCACAGAGGCAGGGCCATGACCCTTTGAAAAGGACAGAGCCCTCAACCAGCTTCACCTTAATGCCAGGCAAGGACCATGACTGGCCACAGCCATCTTCAGCTCCAACAGCATCAAGTCCAACAACATGGTACCTACACCACAGGCAGCCTCTTCTCAAAGGCTACGTGAGAAGACCTCTTCCCCCATGCACTAGCACCTACTGAGCATCTGAGGGTTCACAAAGCACTCCTGCATCTATTACCATATGAACCTTGAGAATCCCCAGGTAGGCAGAAAGTTCTTTCCAGCTTCGTTTTATAGATGAAGAACCCAAAGTTCAAGGGCACAAAACTTGTAAGTCATGGAGCTGGCTCTCAAGCTCAGACCTGCCTTCAGACCCTAGACTGATCTCCCCTCAACCTCAGGGTCACTCCCACTGTTGCTGGGAGAAGAGCAGCAGCAGCCATGAAACCTGCCCATCACCCTGCACCCCTGCACCCCTGTCCTCACTGCCCCGGCCTGGCCTGGAGCCATGCTTGCCTCAGGGAAGCACTCACTGCCCGACCAACTGTGCAGGGGTGGGAGGGGTGCTAAATGTCACTTCACAAATTGCCCTGCTCTCTGCCAGGCATTCAGACCAGTTTGTACCGCGATTTCTGAGCTGAAGCTTAATGGAATTTTCAGATGAGTGTCTTCCATCCCTTCTAGAGGGTACACCAGGCAGAGAGGAAGAGGTCAGTCACTGGCCTACTGTGCGTGAACTTCACTCTCCCAGAACCAGCAGGGCAAATACCTACTTGGCCCCAACAATTAATCAAAGCTCTGAAGGGCAATTTATCAGTTTAAGTATCTGAAGCCAACACCACTTCTTGTTGCCTTCAGGAGGTACTACTGAGAACAGAGCAAGACTGAGACCCAAAATAAACTCATCACAAACCCCTACCCCTGTCCCCTTAACCCAGGCTCATCGCTTTTGCAAATGCAGAACCCTCTGCCTGAGGAGATGCCTATTCCCCCTTCTAGAGCTGTTCAAATGATGTCATCCCTTCTTTCAGTCACCCATGCATGCAAACAACAGCGAAACCGTCCTTGACTCTCAGACGCAGTCACCATTCCCGCCAATGGCTCCCCCATTCATGCCTCCATCCCTGCAGTGGTCACACTGTATTATTTTCTTTTAAAAATACATTTACTTTAAAAAAAATACAGTTACTTATGTAAAAATGTATGAGTCAATTTTAAAATAATGTTAAGTAAATAATAATAAATGTTGAACTTGGATATGACAAAAAGAGACTCACAAATGACAACTAGCATATCGGAAAACAAATATGTGGATTCTACTAACCACTGGTCACCAATGACGTCTTATTGGTTTTGTCCGGAAGTGTCTAGAGCCCTTTCTATCTTATCACCACTGCCATGCCTTAATTCAAAATGCTGATCCACTCAATAAGCATTTTTTTTTATCACTGGTCCCTGCCCTCCAGGAGCACCTAAATTCCTGGAGGAGTGAGATAAGTGAAGAGACGATTATAATATAGCATGATGAATGCTATGTCAAGGGTCATCACAGGGTGCTTTGGGAGGGACACAGACTCCAGTCGAGGAGCTGGGCGAAAGATAGTGATCGTTTGAACTGAGTCTTGAAGAACTTGCAGGAGTTAGCAAAAGAAGAGAATAAAGTTTAGGCAAAGAGAACCAAGTCTTCTGCTCTTCATCCCTTCACATAGATCCGTATTGCCATCCAGTATCATTTTCTTTATGTCTGAAGGACTTTTGTTTATGTTTTTATAGTCCTGGTCTATTGGTGATACATTTTTCCAGATTTTATATGTCTGAAATGTCTTTGTTTCACCTTTATTTTTGAAGGATATTCTTCCTGGGCATAGAATTCTAGTTTGGCAGGTGTTGTTTTTCTTCCTTTCAGTACTTTAATGACAATGCTCCATTGTCTTCTACTTGCATTGTTTCCAGTGAGAAATCTGATATGTTAGTTCTTTGGTATATGACACAATTTTTTTTTTTCACCCTCTGGTTGCTTTTAAGATTTTCTTTTTATCACTGATGTTGAGCAATTTGATTATGGTGTGTTTTGGTATGAGTAGGTTCTCCCCTCCCCATGTTTCTTGTGCTTGGGATTTATTGGGTTCTTGGATCTGTTGATTCATAGTTTTTCCATCAAGTTTAGAAATCTTTCAGCCATCAGTTCTTCAAATATTGTTTCTGTCCACTCTTCAGTTATAAGGACTCTAATTACATGTATATTAGCTCCTTGAACTTGTGTCCCAGCTCACTGATGCTCTGTTCCTTTTTTTAAGTCTTTTTTCTCTCTCTGAATTTCATCTTGGATAGTTTTTATTGCTATGTCTTCAAGTTCATTAATCTTTTCTTCTGCAATGTCTAGAGTCTACTTCTGCCATTAATCTTACCCAGAGCATGTTTTAACCTTAGACATTGTACTTTCAATCTCTAGAAGCTTGATTTAAATAAAAAAAATATTTCCATGTCTCTACTTAACTTTTGGAATATATGGAATACAATTAGAATGATTAATTTAATGCCTTTGTCTACTATTTCTAACAACTGTATCAGTTCTGGGTCAGTTTTGATTGATTATTCTCCCCATATCATGCATTGTATCTTCCTCCTGTTTTGAATAACTGGTAACATTTTATTGAATGCCAGACTTTGTGAATTTGAACCTTTTGGGTGCTGGATATTTTTGTATTCCTGTAAATATTTTTGAGCTTTGTTCTGGGGCACTGTTAACCTGGAAACAGTTTGATCCTTACAAGTCTTACTTTTGAGATTTATTACCTGGGACCATAGCAGTATTTGGTCTAAAGTTAATTATTCCCCACTACTGAGGAAAGACCCTTTTAAGAACTCAACCCAGCCCTGGCCAGTTTGGCTCAGCGGTTAGAACGTCGGCCCGTGGACCAGAGAGTCCCGGGTTCGGTTCCCGCTAAGGGCATGTACCTTGGTTGCAGTTTGTTCCCGGCCCCGGGTGGGGTCGTGTGGTGGCAACCACTCGATGTGTTTCTCTCACTCGATGTTTCTCTCTCTCTCTTCCCCCCTCTCCCTCCCGCTCTATCTGAAGATAAATGAGAAATGTCCTCAGGTGAGGATAAAAAAAAAAGAACTCAACTCAGCCTGGCTGGTGTGGCTCACTGGTTGAGTGTCAACCCATGCACCAAGAGGTCGCCGGTTCGATTTCCGATCAGGCCACATGCCTAGGTTGTGAGCCCAATCCCCAGAGGTGGGTGTGCAGGAGGTGGCCAATCGATGTTCTCTCTCATTGATGTTTCTCTCTCTCTCTCCCTTTCCCTTCCTCTCTCTCTCTAAAATCAATAAAGAAAATTTTTTTTAAAAGAACTCAATCCAATGCCCATGAATCCAGTCTGGGGGGTGAAAATAGGCACTATTCTCAGACCCATATGAGCACCAAGTACTGTTTTCTTAATCTGTTTGGGCACCCTTCCCCTAGACTTGGGTAGCTCCTTTATTCACATGCACTGATTAATGGTCTAACGAGGACTCGAGGGGAGACTCTCCACATATCCCTGAGTTGTCTCTCTGTGCTGCCCTCCCCCGTTTGATATTCTATTCTATAATATCTAGCCGCATTGGTCTGGCCCAGACTCTCAGCTCCATCTCCTCAAGCTCTGCTTCTGCCTGGGATCCCCCTCCCTACACCCACAGCCTGGAAATTCTCCCAAGGCGGTAAGCGGGGGCAAGCACAGGGCTAACCTCACTTATTCCCTGTGTCTCAGGGATCACCGCTTGCTGCTCAGTATCTTGAAAAGCATTGTTTATATGTTTATCTAATTTTTTGTTTTGTTATTTTGTTTTCAAGCAGGAGGAGGGTAAATTCAGTCTGTGTTAACTCAAACTTGGCCCAATCAGTCACAAGGTATTTTAACACTGGGTTTATGCATGGATCTTCCCACTTGACTCTGAGCTCCTTAAAGGCAGGGTCTATGCTTTACTCAGCTTCATATCTTTACACATGCTTGGCACACAGTGTAGACACAATGATGACTGGCAAAAGGCTAATTCCGTGGCATAGATGTATGCTGCCTTTTGCCATTGCTTTGGCCACGGTGAGGGGGCTGGGTGGCAAGAGTGATCCACTGGGTACTTACAGCATCTCAGGGATGAAAGCGACTACACAGGCCCTCTGCTTCATTTCTTTAAGAAACATGAAGTCCTCTAACGCATCCCAAACAGGGTATCATAAGCTGATGTGGTGTTTAGGTGGGAAAGTTAGATTATATATAAGGTATCATGTTTCATCTGTGTGTAGGATGCTTTGCAATAGAAGGCCTCTCTGGCTTATAATGATCTCCCTACACATACCCATTACCTATAGGGTTCTTGAGATGAAGACATCAGGTCCACCAAATATAGAGAAGAGATAGAAGTTGAGAGCAGAAGATAAAGTAGAGATGGTATCAAAGAAGAAATATGGGCCATACCAAAGAGAAAGGCCCTTTGGAGGAGGCTACTGGAAAAGCAAGAGAGGTAGGGGTTCCTCATTTCCCGTCTCCATATTCCTGCTTGGTTCTTGCATTGTTCTAGCTTAGCAGGACTATCTCTCTGCCTTTGTTTTTCCAGCAGAGCCAAATCACATGCAGGTGCCAGCATGCATGCACACCCTAAACCACATCATGGGCTGTGATTAACACAGACAGATCATCAGACAAGCAATCCTGCAGTGATACAGCAGACAGCCCCCAGAGATCCTGGGTAATGCAGGATGTCAACAGTTGTTACTGATGTTGCTCATTCTTAGTAGAAGGTGTGAGAAGAAACTCAATGCACGCTACAAGAAGCTTGTATAACAATCTCTGTGAATTCCTCTCCGTTCCTGGACCTCAGTTTAGATAGGACCATGCTCCCCCACTTCAATATGTTTTATATTGATTTTTTTTCTTTTTTAGAGAGAGAGAGAGGAAGGGAGAGAGAGATAGAAACATCGACGTGAGAGAGGAACATCGATCAGCCACCTCCCTCATGCCCCCCATCGGGGATTGAGCCTGCAACCCGGACATGTGCCCTGACCAGGAATCGAACTGGGACCTCTCAGTCCATGGAACAACGCTCAATCCATTGAGCCACACCAGCCAGGCACCGTGCTCCCCCATTTTAAATACAGGAGCTAAAATCCAAAATAAGTAAGAGACAAAGTCTGGAATTGTTTTTCCCGGTCCTCAATTCTATAAACTTAGCCCCCACTATCCCAGACCAAGGGTAACTGACGAAGTTGGTGCCATCAACGTATGGGATCTTTTTTAAAATGTTAGCTAACAACCCTCTGCCATCAAAAACATAAGCCCTTGAGAAAATCTGATGAGTAACAGGCTGCCGGCAATTGCCCTCAAACCCCTCTAAGCAGCTGAAGGTAAAGGTGTAACAGACATAAGCTCAAAGACTGCCCCAAGATTGGAGGTGTTTATCCTTTCGTTTTTTTCTGTCTCCAAGTTGGACAGACCAGCTGGAGAGCAGAATCCAGCCAGCAAGTGACAGAATAAGGAAAGAACAGGGTCCTGGACATGATAGCCTCAGCGGAATCTCTAAATAATTGAGTTTATTTTCTATATGAACCAAAGATACATGGCTAAAAAAGGAGGCCTTTTCCAGAAAGCTGGGTGGAACCTGCCTAGCGACCTGATCCGGGGATATTCTGGGTTCCTGCATCCGGCACCCCAGGGTGCTTTCTCTAGAAAATTCGTATTGATCTGATACACAGAGAAAGAGATGAGAAGGAAGAAAAGGGATAAAGAAGGCAAGGAAGGAGGGAGAAGGAAAGAACAAAAACAAAAGAGGGGAAAAAAGGAAAATTAGAAAAAGAGAAAGGCAGGCTTTGTTTTCCTGGTGCCCCATGGACTAGCACCTAGATGACCAACATCTGGATGACTAACATCTGGATGGCTCAAGGCCAACATGACCTCAGCGATCCAGAAGACAGAGAGGGTGGGTTCTCAAGCCAGCAAAGGGCCAATATGGGAAAGGGGTCAGCCAGCTGTGCTTCCTCCAGCAGAAAAGAGAGTGAAAACCCTTATTCTGGGAGCAGGAGATGAAGCTGAACGGACTGAACACCAAACTGGGGAGGAGGAAAAGATTGTGTAGTGTCTGGCTTGAAAACCTCTCAACTCAAGACAAATAATTACCCATTCTGACTGAGTTGGTTATAATCTCATCGCAGGGCAGGAGATGAGATGGGATCCACTTTAGAGACTGCTTGCCCCCACCTCAAACACTCCACGTGCCCGGTGCAGGTGGGCACGGAAATAGACTGTGCTCTCCCAGCCTGTGATGACGACCCCCGGTCTTCCCGCAGGCTCCTGCGGAGTGGGAGAGAGGGCAGGAGCCCTGCTGTGACTTTCTAATGGGACAAGATCATTTACCGGGATATTAATTTGGGTTTTGTATTGCTTTTGCTATGGTTTGCTCTGTTCCAAGTAGGTGTGGGGTCCTGCATGCTCACCTGCCCTTGAGGGCACGTGGGGGAGGGGCAGGGTATTCAAGAGCAAAGCAAAGCCTGCCTTCAGACACCTTCCTTTCCCAGGCTTTTGTTTCCTGCCATTCTGAAGGCTTCTGGGGGTCATGCTACAGAGAATGCCAAGCGGCAGAGCTGGGAGAGAGAACTTGAGCTCCAAGACCAGAAGGGGTCACAGGTCAGCGGGCTCTAAGAAGAGAGGGTTTCCTCACCGGGAGGGGAAGATACCCAGGCCCCTGGGGGGGCTGGTGGGAGTGGCCTCGAAGTGACTGGCCTGGACCACCTTTCAGCTGCCTCTTCCAATAACATCTGACTTAGTCTAATGCCTTTCTAAATAACACTAAGTTGCGGCATTCTCTTTTTTTTTTAAATCTCTGTAAATTGCATTATATTGAAAAATACTCAAAAGATGTCCTCCACTGGGAAAGGCTTGGAAATCTCCTTTGTTAAAACAGATGTGTTTGCAGCAGCTCTCTCTTATCCATGCATCTGCCCTGCCTGCTGATTGTCACTTATTGATCATTTCACTTTCTAAGTACAACTGTATTTCCTTGTACAAATGGAATAAGTCATCCCACTAAACTGTTCATCTGGCAAGGGCAGGAAATGCACTCTACTTTTTTTACACAGAACAATAAATGTTTACACGTAAACCGCAGCCTCGTGGAAGGTACAGAAGCACGAAGAGGCATGGTTTTGTTTCCTGTGCCTTGCAACCTTGAGAAGCTTGTTAAGAAACAGTCCAACCTGCAAGTGAGTGGTAAATGCAAACAGCACTGGCTCTAGGCACCACGGGGGCTCAGAGGAGTGGGGTTCAGTGGCACCCTGGGAGGGAGCTGGCAGAATGCAGAACTCTCTACCCACTGTGTCCAGGCCCTGTGCCAGGTATGTGGCATCATGATCTCATTTATGACTACAAGACCCCCTGAGGAGAGTCCTGGCAACCACTTTTTACAAATGGGGCAACCAATGCGCACGGTAAGTGAACCTGGAATTTGTCGCCAGGCCTGGATGACTCCGGAACTCCTGCTCTTTCTTCTGTATCACACGGCCACATCCAGGAGAGAATCCTGGGGTTGACATTCAGGAGTGGGGTAATTAGAGGCCAGGCTCAGGTGGAGACAAAAAGCCTGGAGAAGATAAAGGTGGATGAAGACACTTCAGGGAGCTATCCACCTGGCTGGATGTTGGAGGAGGAGGAGAGAATGAATTGAAGATGCTCAGGGTATCCGATTCCTACTGCGCTTTATAGGGCTCAGCTCACAAAGGGTTTCAATATGCCTTGTTGATTTCCTCACTCAGATTAGCCCCAAATATCTGAGTATGGTCTTAATTTTTGGAACCCAATACCTAGAATAGCAGTTCTCAAAATGTGACCAGGGACCCCTGAGAGTCCCCGAGACCCTTTCAGAGGATCCTTTAAAATGATTTTCATAATAATACTAAAACACTGCTTTCTCTTTTTATTCTCATTCTCTCACAAGTGCACAGTAAGTGGATTTCCAGAGGTTACATGGTAAGTGATAGTGCGACGAACTGCATGTAGGGGCAGACATGACATTCCAGCTGTCACCTATTAAGGCAGGATTAAAGAAATTGCAGCCCTGGCCTCTGTGGCTCAGTGGTTAGAGTGTCAGACTGAGCACCAAAAGGTCATGGTTCGATTCCCAATCAAGGGCACATACCTGGGTTGCAGGTTCAATCCCTGGCTCCAGTTGGGGCACACGTGGGAGGCAACCCATCAATGTTTCCCTCTCTCTCTCTCTCCCTCCTTTCCACTCTCTCTAAAACTCAATGGAGAAAAATATCCTCAGGTGAGGATTAACAACAAGAGAGAGAGATTGGCAAAGAGGTGGAACAATGCCACTCTTGACACCAAATTTTGTTGTTGTTGTTTTGGAAAATATGGCTTTAGTCAACATTTGTTAAGCATATTATTCCTATTTTTAAATGCATAAATAAAAAATGTTTTAAGTTTCCCAGTTTAAATGTCTAAAATGATAAGTATTAAAAGATATAACTCATACAAACAAAAACTATTAAGGGTTTTTGATAATTTTTAAGGTTAAAAAGGAGTCTTGAGACCAAGAAGTCTGAGAACCACTGGTCCAGAAGAACGGTGGTCAAGACAAACCCTCCTATTGCGTTTGTGTCGAACTCCCACTAACCGGTGGGCCGGGCATTGTACTAGGCAGTTTATAAGTGTGACTTCATCTGACCATCACAACACTGTAAGGTAAGCAACCTGTCCCCATTTTGCAGATAAGGAAACTGAGGCACAGAGAATTTGAACAGCTATTAGGTGAGCAGAGCAGAATTCAAGCCCATGTCTGTCAGATGCTAAGGCCCAGGATGTCTGTTCATGGCTGGTTTGCTCTTACGAAATCAATACTACAAAGGCATAACATGCTAAAGTCAGGTTTTCTATAACCCCAAACCTGTAATAGAAGTAGAGGAGACCCACTGCGAAGGAAGAAACTTTAGAATAATGAGTAAATGAGTATCATTCTTTAACCTAAAACATCTGACTGCCAGACACTGTCTTTGCCCCGAGAATGCAGCGGTGAACAAGGTACACTCTTCTCCTTCCCTTTAAGGAGTTTACAGAGGGGCAGGAGAAGAGCAGAAACAGACTTTAAACGAAGAATTACACACCTACAAAGCAGTTCAATAAGACAGCAATGTCTGGATGGGAACTGAGCTTGCTCAGAGCAGTCCCCACTCAGGTACCAAGAGAGCTGAGGGGCAGGCGAACGACTGTCGTGATCACGCCTGGCACCCCCGTAGGAGCCTCGCTGGGCTGCGTGGACAGTCCGAGCAGAAGCGCTTTGAAAAATCCCTTTGTCGCTTCCTTGATTTTTCAGCCACAGACATCTCTGGACTATTGCATCTAGAGGAGCCAAGATTACTGTTTCATTTGAAAGGACAAATATGTTTTGTGAGGCCTGGTGGGCTGGAGGGGGCTGTGGGAGGTGTGAAGCACTTGGGTATGTTTAATCTGTGTAGAGAATTTCTGGAACAAGACTCTGGGCAGAAATAATAACTAGGCCAGTGGGTGGTACTGAGACAGGTTTGCTGCATTAGCCACACTCCAAACACTGGGCCGAGGTCACGATGGAGTGAGGAGAGCATGTGAACAGCTCACACAACCTGCCTGTCCATGGCCCTGACAGGAAGGCCATGGTCATCTCCATAGACGATGATTACAGCAACCACAGGGCTCCCCTGCTGATGGTTTATTTTCATCCACAGGTGATTCCTTATTCCCCACTATTCTCATCCTTCTCTCCTCAGCCAGACAGAAGGAGGCCAGCTTTGGTCCCCTGTTCCAGTCATGCACAGCTCACACCCCCTGAATAAAAATAAAACACACACCCGCCTCCAAGACCCCGGTAGGGAAGCTGCACATCACAGTCCGTGCTCAATGAGCACCTTGACCTAACTGGGGTGCTACAGGCCAGTGGCTCCCAGATTTATGTCTCCTGGCCAACCTCTCTCCTTGGCATCAACCCCACAAATCAGTTCTCTACCTTTATCTCTTGGATAGCTCAGTGTTTTCGAACCCAAACTTACAATGCACCCCCTAAACAGCATCCCATCCCACTTCCACACCTGGCCCACCTCCATTAACCCAGCCCCATGGGAGACACTAGTCTCACAAACCTCCCCTCCAAACCCTATGTCTTGATCCCACTGCTTCTGGGATCTCGCCAGTTCTCTCCACCTCCACTGCCACCACCTCAGCTCTCACAGGGACAACGACAGGACCCTCCTTACAGAACTCTGCACTCGGTTCCATCTCTGCATGGGAGCAGGTGGCTGGGTGGGGTGGCCAGGTGTGGGATGACTGCAAGAGAGAAAAGCAAGAAGTGGGGAGCGATGGGAGCCAGACTCAGGGTGTGATGAGAGCCTGAGGAAGTGGGTGGACGCCGGGTTCTCGTGGAAGCAATTCCACAGGCTCCCCACGGGAGAGGTGATGCCGACGAGGAGGGGAAAGACCCAGGCGCGGAGGTTGGGAGTGAGGAGGTGCGGTTAAGACAGTTAAGGGAGTCAGGAGGAAGAACTGCTTTGGGGGTTCAGGCCAACCCTGTTGACCCTGAGACACTGGGGAAGAGTTTCACACAGTGTCTTATACCCCATTTATCTGTTTTATGTGACGGGATCTAACAGTCACTTGGGTGATGAGCTATTTTGAGGCTGGAACCACATCTCTTCTGGCTTGGAACCCCTGACGTCTGAAAGCACTCTTGGTTTTCAAAATCCCTTTCCCTGCCTCTCCACCCAGCTTCATTCCAGCCCTGGTCTCCTGGACCCCCTGGTCCACACACTGGAGCTCCGTGCCTGTGAGCTATGCGTACTTGCTCGTTGTTTTGTTTAAATAGGTCTGCTGGGCTCACTGTAGATGTCTGCTCCAGCAGGCGGGACTCCCAACTTTTCCCCTTCCGGAGGCTTCAGGGCTGTGGTACAGCCCCATTGGCCAGATGGACAGACAGAAAGATGCCCATCCCCATAGGTCCCCAGGACAGAGCCTTGTGTAAGGCCCACAGCAGACAGCAACAGTCCGGGAATCAGCCCTGCTCCCCAGGTAACGGATATAACGCCCCTGGGAGGAGCTCGCGACCACCGACACGGTGTCCTGCAGGCCTGCTCTCATCAGCGAAGGGGCACTTCTTCCGGAGAGCCATTTCTCCTTCTCTAACGCCCCACGTCCTTGACCCAGAGACCTCTGCCGTATTTATCACCCCCGCTTGGGAGTTATTTGCTGGACCACCAGATTATAAACTCCTTGAGGCCAGGCTCTGAGAGGGATTCATCTCCAGGATGCCCCAGCCTGGCCCCACGCCTGAACTCGACTCCACACGTGCGTGTCAGTGAAGAAACGAAGAGAACACCGTCCACATAGCTCTCCGCGCAAATGTTAAAACCTGAGTAACGCTGAGAGGCTGGGAAAGAAGCTGTCACACACACAAAATGACGCTTCAGCAGAAATAAAGCTACGGGGAGCAGACCACAGGGTGAGCACTCCCCAGGGCGGCGTGGTTACCGGGGAGGCCAGCCAGGTCCTCCGGCGTCCCCCCACCCCGCCCCTGCACAGAGGGGAACCGCCTCCAGCAGACACCAGCAGGGGCCTGGAAGGAGACACTGAGGCAGAAACAGCCGCAGGCTTTCAGGGGTCAGGCCAGAGGGCACCTCGCTCTGCCCGCTCGCTCGCAGCAGCTGGGTCTCGGCAGCCCGGGGGGGGGGGGTCCCCGAAGCCAGGATGACTCTGGGGAACCAGCCCCCCTTCCCTCTGCTGAAGTGCTTTTCACCTCAGCTGCAGAGTGGAGCAGGAGCGGCCCACACAGACCCCACCCCTGGTCCCTTCTCCCCACGATCCAAGGATGGTTCCCAAGTAGACTGAGCCATTTCTCTTTCTAGTGACTTGAAAGAAAGTCCCAGTTTGGGGCAGAAGGGTTGGGAGTGGGGAGGGGCAGATGAAGAGTTTTAGAAGAGATGCCTTCACTGTCCGTGTGTCTGTGCCCTCCCTTCTAAGGGCCCCACTGACAGGTGGTTTCAGAGCCAGGATCGGACGCTCGTGGGAGAGCTTCCCAGGGGAGAGGCTCCGAGCCCCTGCAGCGCTCTGGGACCTTGCAGTGCCCGAGCCTGGCGGCGGGCAGAGCCAGAGCCGGTCCTCCAAACCCAGCTAAGCTGCTGGGAAACACCTTGCCGCTCAGATTGAAGCCGGGCTTGTTTAGGGAGAGGGGAGTGAGGGAGTGAGGGACAGTGGGACGAGAAGGTAAAGAGCCCGAGGGACTGAGTCTTAGCATCTGACCAAGGATTCCTTAGTAAAATAACCTCTCAAAGACAGAGCAGTTCTTCGGTTTTCCCCCAGAGAGCCAGAAGAGCCCAAGCAAAGGGCACTGCAGGAAAAAGAGAACAAGTCAAGACCCTGCTCTGCATTGACCACGTGTCTCTCTGCCGCCTGGGGACCCCGGGCCTCGCACAGGGTGGCGGTGGGAGGGAGGCTGAGAGGAAAATCTCGGCTTTGGGAGCCATGCCTGTTCATCCCTGCTGCTGGCCAGCCCGTCTGTCCCCACTGTCGCTGCCCAGGTGCCCACAGACCCTCCATATGGCTGAAAGTG
This sequence comes from Tadarida brasiliensis, assembly GCA_030848825.1. Lineage (NCBI taxonomy): Eukaryota > Metazoa > Chordata > Mammalia > Chiroptera > Molossidae > Tadarida > Tadarida brasiliensis. The sequence goes on from CM061275.1 coordinate 35,383,255, forward strand.
CTGCTTCGGGGCATTGTTGAAATATCACCTCTACCTGCCTGGCTGGGAGGGGTGCCCCTGGCAAAGCAGCAGCGCAGCGGCACACTTTGTCCCCAGCCCCAGGCAGGGACATTGCCAAGGGCTGGCCACCTACTTTCCTGACATTTCTGGAATCCCTCCATCTCTCTCCATCCCCACCAGCACTGCTGTAGCTCAGGTTGTCACCATCTCTCCGCTGAAATAACACAGAAACACTCTGGCTGTGGCTTCTGTCCCTAGCCTTGCTCACCTCCCATCCACTCTCTAGCGGGGAAATTCCCTGCAGAAAGTCCTTGGACTGCCTCTCCTGCCCCCAGGCGAAGGTGTACAGAAGGCCCTTGTACACGTGCCCCCACTTTCTGCAGCAGCCCCGATGCCGGCCGGCTGCTCTCCCCACATGCTGCCGCTACGTGAGCTCATTTTATTTTCCTCGAATGCACCGTGTCCTTCGGCTTGCCTCCATGCCCTCTCATCTCCACTATCTCACCTGGCTAACTCTAGTCAGCCCTCGGGTCACAGTGAACATCCACTGTTCCTTGACCCCTAATACTTCTCCTGGACTACAGTCACAGGACTTCTCACACGGCATAGAAACAGTCTGTCCCCTGCTACTGTCACCACCTTGCAACTTTGTTTATTGTTCTATTTATTCTCAGCAACTAGATGCTCAGCCTTTTGTTAAATGAATGAAAAACTATGTCATCAATCACCGGCAGCACACCAGGCCCCACTCTGGGAGGATCCGGGAAGGGCCGATAGCTACGGAATGAGGTCGAGCCTTTGGAAGCACCACTGGGCCAATGGACTTGTCTTTACTCCAGCAAAACAGCCACCACCCACTCTACGCATGAATTCTGGACATAGCATGTATTTCATTACATCAGCAAATAGCAGGAAGAAATTCACTGAGATGTCGGCTCAACGTAAAGAAAAGTCTATTTACTACCTAGAAATACCTATGAGGAGCCTTGCACACGTAGGCTTTCAATAAAAGTTTAGAAAAAAACAGAACGCTATAACCAGGAGAGTAAGCCCCTGTTCTCCTTCCCAATGGAATGACACGCCTCAAGTCAACCTCAAGGCTTTCCCCACTGAAGTCCTCCCCAGAAAGTCCTGGTCCAAAGTTACAGGTGCACCCCATGTCTCTGCCTCTCGGAGGGAGAGACGAGGGTTACCTTTCCTGTCTCCAGGTGGTGAAAGATCGAGGCATAGAAAAAGCAAAACTGCTCGTTGGGGGCAGATACAGAACCGGACCCACTCCAAATGCTGTTCTCTCCTCCTCCCCACCCTATGAGGGGGCACAGCTGTGCCAGGCACACCCAACCTTTGAGGACAGTGAGCTGCAGTCAGCCTGGGAAAGGCTATGGCAGGTTAGCAGGTCTCTTGTCCTGAGATCTCTTCATACACCCGACCGGAAACGTCAGCAGGCACCGGCGGATCAGTGCCCAGTATTTTTCTCACTAATATGCATAATTAAGGTCATTAAGTTATGACTGTCAGAACATCCAACGGGAGAACATTTAAATAATGAGATAACTGCTTCGCAAGAAGCCCGAGTGAGCCCTGCAAAGTGGTGACCACAGAAAACTCCACGTGGTGCAGAAGGAGAGCACCTCCGTGGGCTCTGTCCCTGCAGACTGCGGGCCTCTCCCCAGGCCTCCCCTCTCCCCAGCCCCACCATCAGGGCCTCCGTCTCCAGCTGACCCATGCTGGGGAGGGAGGGTTACAGGCTCAGTGGGAGATGTAGAGAAATTCTCTTTGGGGATATTTATTTAATTGCTACCAGAGGCCAGTGGTATGAATAAGTGAATAATGTCTGTCAAGAGGACTCTGGAGCCAAGAGGCATGGAGAAGCGACCTTCTCACGCTCCGTGGGCCTCTATAACAGTTTGAAAGAAGTGCTGGGGTCGACCACTCCCACACAGTGCTCAGTAGCAACACCCACATCTCTCTCTGGGGTGGGTATATTAAGAAAAGAAAAAGGAATAATAATAATAGCAAGTAATAACTCCAGCACTTACTTATCTGGTCCTATGTGCCTGGCCCTGTGTTAGGAATTTCACAGATAGTATGTCCAAGCCTCACAACCACCCTGTCAGGTAAACATCATCTTCTCCACTTTACAGATGAGGAAACTGAGGCTCAGAGGTCACCCTTGGCTTTGGAAACAAGCCACACAGATGTGAGTAGCAAAGGGAAGACAAGAAATACAGGAAAACATCTCTAGCGCCGATTTTCATCAGAGGGTCTACCCCACCTTGACCTCCCTCACAATTCCCCAAAACTTCAGAGAGGAGGACACAGGGGCATAGAATCAGCAGTGGGGACAAAGAGCCCTGCCTTGAAGGCTGTGTCCCCCAGGGACCTGGCAGAGGGTGGATCTTCAATACACCGAGTGTCTGCAGCTGGAATCTGCGCAGCTCCTCCACTTCCCAGCTGGTTGGAGGCAAATGACTTCTGTGCCTCTGTTTTCAAATCTGTAAAATGGGAATGATGATAACAGTCCCATCTCATAGGGTTTTGAGTATTTAAGAACTCAATCTGAGTTAAGTGTCCCTGGCCCATAGTAAGTGCTCAGTAAATCATAGCTCTCATTATCATCATCAACATTGTCATTTTCCTCACTGATCCAAACACAGAAAAACAAGACAAGCTGGTACTGCTGGGCTACACCCAGGGCACCATCAGGCTGACTACTCCCTTACACTGACGACGATCCAAGTGGCCCATGGAGACACGACCCCAAGCAGAGCACTGGCTCTCCCTACAGCCAGTCCTTCAGCTTTCAATTCCTGACAAGTGGCCCTGAGTCCAGTGATCTGAGACCACTGCTAAAAATAAACCGTTCACACGGGCCGCTTGGAGCAAAGGAGTGGGTGTGAGCCTGCCTGTCCTCTCAGTGAACAAAGAGCAAGGCAGCACTGGCCTAGCATGTCCGTGTTCTCAGCGGGGCTCCCAAGGGACAGCTGTGGTGCTGTGGGGACGCCTCAGACTTAGGGGTGAGCTCTGGTTCTTCCACCCAGTAGCTGTGTCGTGTCAGGGAAATCGGTCTGCCCCCCCGAGCCTCACTCTGCCAGCGCTGATACTCTAAGGTCTAAGTGGCATAATGTGTACAATACACTCCATTTGCTGCAAAGGGCTATATCAATATAGGGAGCTGGAATTAATACTTTCTTTCTCCCCAGTCCAATCCACTTGCTCCAGTGCATAAGCTCAGACAGACATCACCTGCACACTCCTTCATTCTCCACCCCTCAGCTGGTCTCGGGGCCTCAGGAGGGCAGCTGGACGAAGGGCAACGCGGGTGGCAAATGCTGGCAGGTCTGGACTCCCAGAGGTAGAGAATTGTGGGTATTGTTTTCAGCGGGGCTGGCTGTGGAAAGGTCAGCATGTGACCTCAGCAAGTCCTCTTCCTGCCCCGAGACTCACACTTGGCTTCTAACCCTGGCGATTCCTAACAGCCAGGTCTCCGGGGCTGAGTGGACTGTGAAAAGCAGGCCTGTGGTTTAACCTGGGGCGAGCAGCACCCATATTTGGCTGCCAGAGCATCGCAGCGGACCCAGTGCCAGGGGACAGAGTGACAAGATGCCGCAGTCAGATATCACTGTTCAACACCACATATCTCCTCCCAGACTCGGGTACCACTTAGAAGCACCCACTGGAGACCAGTGCTGACTGTCATTCCACACAATGACAGTCTTAGCTCCAGCTTTCAGCAGTACCCCAGAAAAATTCAGAGGTTTTCATAACTATTTCCCATGCTTCCTTTCACCGCATGGAAATAAGAGACATCCAGCGGGTGAAATGCATAGAACAGTGTGTCCAACTACCCCATCCATAATAAAGCTGTGGGCTGATGAGCTCCATGTCTTGCTGTTATTCAGTGCTTTCCCTCACATCTGCTCTGATTCGCTCACTGATGGATTCAGGAGCTTCCCTGCAGGTTTCTGGGGGTTGGGGGTGGAGCAGTGGTTCTAGAGTGTGCACTGCTTTTAACTATGTAACGTGAAGGGGTGACTGAATGGGCAGAACCCCCCTCCCACTGATGACATGTTGAACACATTCATGGGTGACTTGAGGCTAGGGAGGTAATAACCAAGAGGGTAGATTAAAGATCACAACCCTTGAAGAGGGCAAAAGACAAGCAAAAAGAGGGGAAATAAATTTGAACATCAAAAGTAAAGAATTTGTGAAAAGTGGTTTTCACTTTTAATTGGTTGTTAGATGGACAAACCTCAAAGGGAAGGCGGGGGTGAGAGATAAACCAAAGAACTTACATGCATATATGCATAACCAATGGACACAGGCAATAGTGTGGGGAAAGGCAGGAGGGGGGCGGGAGCGGGGAGGAGCGGGTCAACAGGGAAAAAGGAGGGACATCTAATACATTCAACAATAAAGATAAGTTTAAAAAAAAAGAATTTGTGAAAAGGACACAATCAAGAAAGTAAAAAGGCAATCCACAGAATGGAAAAAAAAAAACCATTTGGAAATCACCTATCAGACAACTAAATAATCACAAATGCATCTAAAACTGTAACTTGGTCAGAGCTTCAGGGCCCCCACACTCAGGTGACAGTGGTGCGGGGAACTAGGGCCTCTTCCCAGAAAGGATAACTCCAAGTAGCCAGACACGATGGCCTTCAAGTGCCAAGACGTTGTACCCAATGTGGGAAGAGCCTGTCCTAATGGTAGTCATGGAGCTGGGTCCAAAAAACCAATTACTGAAGCAAACAATGGTAGAAATGTGGTTTCTCCATGCATCGATTTTGCCGAGAACAAGCTTTGTCTAAGAACACTGGTCTAGGGTGAGATTCTGTGAGGGGAGGAAAGGGAGAATACAGCACCACGTGGTGTCTTCTAGCCCAAACTCAAGAGCATCCAAGTCAGGGTCTAAGAAAAGAGACTGGGATTTTTTTTTTTTTTAATAGCAAGTCAAATGAAAGTGTCCTATTCTGGAAGCATGATGTGACTGTGCTCCATCCTGGTGCCAGAGTTTAGCTCAGGTGGGAGGAGGGCATTTCCTGCACCCTGGAGCAAAGCACAGAGCTTCTGCATGTCATTGTGGGTGCCATGGAAGGAGTAACATCAGCACTTTGGTAGAGAAAAAGCTCTGCAGCCCAGCAGGGTAGAGGTCACAACTGGGAAACCATGTGGCACTTGACAGGCGTGGCCAGGGAAGGAAAGCAGGTACTGCCAGGTGGACGAAGAGGGCAGCAGAGGTTGTGCCCAGTCAACATGAGGCATCACTGATACTCCTTAAACCATAAACTAGGTTCTAATGCTCTGGTTGGGGAGCACTAGAAAAAGGAATCACTGTTTCGTTCGTCCTACTGTGACTTTGTTCCATGACGATGTTCTCAGGTGCAGCCAAGGGAAATGAGAAGACACATTTGGATAAATGACAAATCATGAACTTGGGTCCAAAAAGCTAACTGGAGAAGAAGAAGATGGTAGAAACATGGTTGCCAGTAGAACCTATGAAAGACTTAGGACACCTAGCTGGGCATCGAGTGAATTTTCATCAAATGTATGATACACAATAATCAAAACTACAAACCTGAATTATGAGAAGACTAGACAGATGCATAGATGTGGAAAGTGCTCAGACCTTGGTGGACTGGGATTTTTGGAGACATGAGCCCTTTTCTTGCTCTGCCACTAACTAGCTGAGTCACCTCTTCTCTCTGGGCCTCACCTTTCCCTCTGCACGATGACACTGTTAGGACAGACGGTCTCTAAGTCCCCTTCTAGTTCTGGGGCTCTTTCAATCTATGAATGTAATTTCCAAATGAGGAAGCAACGGTCCTGCTCGCTTCTGCTCTGGCCAACCCACAGGCAGATCACGGAGTTTAGTCCTGGGTCCTTCAAACAATGGGGAGAGCAAAGAGACCACCATTACCCAGGCTGCAGTTCTCAGAACCGTGTGGAAGAAGCTAGTAGCATCCCTCTTGGAGAGGGGAAGCCTCAAGACAGACATAATGGTTTTCAAATATTTGAAGTACTGTTGTGTAAAAGGAAAGTCAGATTTGTCCCCTGAAGTCCCAGAAGTAAAGAACCAGGAACAAGAGGTAGAAGTCACAGGGAGGGGATTTTAGTTCCATGTAAGAGGGAAACGGTCACCCTTGAGCTTATCTGGAAATGGAATGAACCCACCCCTGGGGGCATTCAGACTTCAGGGAAGGGATTCAAAGGTCTAGAGAATAGGTGACCTTGATGACATTTGAGGTCCTTCTCAAGTCCAAAATTCTGTGAGTGCCTGTGAGATAACTGGAGATCTGGTTCATTATCACAGAAAAACAACGGCTGATTATCCGTCTGTCTTCACACCATTTCTTCGTGCTCGGCACATAGTAGGGGTTTAATAAAGTGTGTGGAAGGATGGGAGAGAAGCAAACACGGAAGGCTTGGATCACACGTTCCACTGAGGGGACAGGCCTTTGCTCGGAAGCCCCGCCTCCCTCCCACTTGCTGGATTCCAGCCAAGGCCTCCACGCAGGCGGGTGAGCGCAGCTCCCTGTAATTAAACACCCACGTTTCCTGGGAGAGATGGAATAAAAAAGACAATCGGGGAAGAACCTGTGGCTTCTGCCTCTTCCTGGCTTTCCTGCTCAGCCTGCTGGGTAGTCCCGTGGCCTGAGAACCCCCACAAAGGCTTGCTGTTCTCTGCGAAGCTTCACACTTACGCCTTGTTTTGCAGGGACCCTTTAGAGTTCACTTCTGTTTCTCCACGAGTGCATTCTGCTTCCCGGGCAGCTCTAAGAAGGGGCCCTGGCCTCAGTTAGGGGGTTATGATCAGGAAGAGGGACCCCTCCCCTGCTCTCTAGTTTTACTACCCCTACTCTAGCCCAGCCCACCTCCTGTCCCCGCCTGTGCCCCTCCCCCAACAAGGAGGAAGAGAGGTCACCTTTCTGAGAAGGGTTAGCCTTACCAGCAGGGCACCTGCAGCTCTGCAGAACTCACTGCTGATTTTGACATATTTGATTTTCTTTCTAAGCCTCCTGCTCTTTCATTTTGCTCTTCCTACCAAGACCACTCTCCTTGTCAAGCTTTCTTGCGGCGACAGTGGGTTTTTATCCCCATGCAGCTATGATTCAGAGCCAGACCTCTAGCTGTTGAGAGCTAAAATTATTCTCACACACGCACGGAGGACCTCAATGGGGGAAAGTGAAAATGGAAACATTTTGCTATCAGGTGAGGATTTATGGAGCCGCCAGAGAGCTTCTGCTTTGCAGCATCCTCCCCAGAAGATTTTCATCTTGATATTTAGTTCCACTAACAGACCTCTATCAAGCTCTTCTGCATGCAAAGCATCGTGCTGTCCCCATCACAGCACCACCTTTGCACATACCTCCTCCTGCCTCTAAATCCCTAGCCAACTCCCACCCAAGTCCCCTGCTGAGCTATCGAACAAGCAGTGCCGACCAAGGGTGCTGGAAGAATGGCACCCGTCAACCAACAGGCCACCTGTGGCCCTGGGCCGGGCACCAGGCAGATACAAAGGTTCCGAAAGGAAAGAACCTTTTCTGTCATTCGTGCCACTTGTATCGTCCCCATTTTACAGATGAAAAAACAGGCTCAGGAATTAAATCGCTTGTTCATTTGACTATTGAGTAGTCGAGCCAGAACTCACATCCATGCCTATCTCTTTCGATCTGACAGACTGTCTATATTATAATGACTTTAGAAATGAAAATTATGTTCTTAACTAGTTTCATCGGCGGTGGAGCTGGCTTTCAGAAACCATCTTCATGATCTAGACTCCTCTCTGGATAGCGTTGATTCGAAGGGGGTTGGCTGTCCAGAGGTGCAAACAAGCTGTCCCATGTTGTGGCTGGGGCATATTTCCTTTAGCAAACTGAGCAATTTGACTCAGTAACCACTGCTGATGTCCTCCCATGAAAAATGAAGGCTCCATCCCAGTGCTCTTTCTTTTATTTATTTTTATTTTTATTGATTTTTTAGAGAGAGGGGAAGGGAGACAGAGATAGAAACATGGATGTGAGAGAGATACATCGATCGGCTGCCTCTTGTACACCCCCTACTGGGGACCGAGCCTGTAACCCAGGCATGTGCCCTGACCGGGAATGGAACCGGGACCAATCAGTCCATGGGATGACGCTCAATCCACTGAGTCACACCGGCCCGGCACAACCCAGTTCTTTTTCTAAATGACAGACTGAAAGATGGAGATCTGAGTGTGCAAATTAGCCTTATTGCAACGAACTGCAATCGATATCTCTTGGCACGTGACAGATCCACAGAGGTGGTCACCAAACACCTACTGCAGGGAGGAATCTGAGATGCTGACAGGCCAGGAGGCACAGGGGAGGCACTCAAATGCTCTCAGATCAGCACATCTCCCTTCCTCCCTCCCTTCTTCCCTCCCTCCCTCCCTCCCTCCCTCCCTCCCTCCCTCCCTCCCTCCCTTCCTTCCTTCCTTCCTTCCTTCCTTCCTTCCTTCCTTCCTTCCTTCCCACTGTCCTGTTTGGCAGGAAGGGGCCATGGCTGTCTTCCCCACTGCTTCTGCTCCAGGGCCATCCTCACGGGGTGACAGTGCAGACTGGTGGAGAGACAGTGAGCTTGGGGTCAGAGACCTGGGTTTAAATTCTGACTCCACCAATCACAACGAGGTTGACCCGGGGGAAGATAACTGAGCTCTCTGGGCTTCAGTTTCCTCACCGATAACACTGGGACAGTAACACCTGTGACACAGGAATGTGCACAGAGTTCATGAAGAATGCATAGAAAGTGTTCTACACACAGAGATGCCTACGAACTTGCCTTTATTAGTACTGTTCTTACCCATGCATCTGCATAAGTCATGCGACTCCTACCCGTTCTTCCCTGGCCAAGTGAAGTCTCTTCACTGCCACTCTCACCTCCACTTGACAAAAACAACCCCTGTCTTCCCCTTCCTTCCTGCCAAACAGGACAGTGAGAAGGAAGGGAGGAAGGGAAGGAAGGAGGGAGGAAGGAGGGAGGGAGGGAGGGAGGGAGGAAGGAGGGAGGGAGGAGGGAGGGAGGGAGGGAGGGAGGAAGGAAGGAAGGAAGGAAGGAAGGAAGGAAGGAAGGAAGGAAGGAAGGAAGGAAGGAAGGAAGGAAGGAAGGAAGGAAGGAAAGAAGGAAGGAGTGCTGATCTGAAGCATTTGAGTGCCTCCCCTGTGCCTCCTGGCTTGTCGGCATCTCAGACTCCTCCCTGCAGTAGGTGTTCGGCCACCACCTCTGTGGATGCTTCACGTGCCAAGAGACAGTGATGGCAACTCGTTGCAATAAGGCAAATTTGCGGAAAGCACAGACGGGCTCTGCTGCTTATTCCTCGAACATTCTCTGCTTTCCAGCTTCACATGCTCGTTCCCGTTTGCATTTGTATTTCCCAAACTAGATCGTAAGCAAAGTGAGGAAGGGATGATGTCTCACTTCCTCTCCCTTCCTCCATTCATCCAATATTTATTGAGCCCACTGTGGACCGGGTAAAAACTCACACAGCCCCGGATCTAAGGCAGCTCAAAGTCTGGCTGGGAGACATCTGAAGATGCAACGAGATAAGTCCTGGGAAGGCCCTCCGTACCTGGGCCAGGGCCCTTCCAAATACATGGGATGTTACTCCATGACCCCCACCTGACCCCTGACTGGGTGAGGGGCCCCTGCACAGGTTCCCCTGTCCTTCCCTTGGCAGAGACTCAGCTTACCCCACAGCAATTTCTCATGTACTCATCCGGCCCCCCCAGCAGATCACAGCAATGTGAGGGCAGCCCTTGTGTCTCTCTCCTTCACTGCCCCGTCCTCAGTACTCACACAGTGCCTGGCACATGGCAGACATCCAAATAATGCTTAGGAAGTGAACAAAGAGGCACTCAGGTAAACTGTTGATTGACTGAGGTTCTGGGGAATCAGCAGGTAACTCTAACATTTCTTTTCTCAGGGACCATCCTTACTGATGTATTTTTAGAAAATATTTCCCTGGTGGACATCCCTCCTCTCACCAGTTCTAAAGAACGGAAGGAGAATTATTTCCTCCTCCGTGTGATTTCTTGCTAGCTACCTGTAATTGTCAGCCTGGAGGTCAAGAGCCACAACAGAGGCTTGATAACAGGCAGCTCAAGAGGAGTTACACTTGATTAACCAAGTTCCTCCGATGAAAACAGAATGGAGGCCTTAACCACTCTTCTCTCACCTTCATCTCTTCTCCTCAAGGTCCTGGGACAGCCCGTGAAGGGATCAGCTACCACAATCTACCGGCACAACTTGTGATCTGTGGCCACCAGTACCAACTGGCGTCAGCGTGATTTGGAAGAACAGGGAGGGGTGGCGACATGGGCTTCAGCCCAGCTCTGCGCCTACCTGGGTGCGACCCTCAGCAAATTACAGCAGATCCTCGAATGATGTCAATGTGTTCAGTGTCATTGCACTATAACGTTGATGATGCCATAGGAACGTAACTCTTGTTTATATCATTAGCCTACAGTAAAATTGTTTTCATCCTTATATGTCATTTTGCTTCGTTGCAGAATCTATCAATGGCATTAAGTGAGGACTTAATCTACTCCCACTATCTCCTCAACCGCAACGTGGGAGAAGACTACCTGTCCCATGAAGGATTGAGACTTTCAAAGGAGACAACAGACAGAGAAACAAAACAGACACAAAACATTTGATGGTAGCAACATCTCTACATGACCATTTCCATTCGGATAAAAATTATATTTTCAAAAAGGAAAACAAAGAATTTTTCCATGGCGTGGGTATCTACAAGGTCAGAGGTAATACCCTTCATCCGGCTGGCTTTCCACTGGCAGAGCCTCCAAAGGTCTAAGCGTTGTTGGAAATTCTTCTGCCCGGTGCAGTAATCTAGCTATGAACAAGGAGAACGCTGTCCCACAACACACATAATCGGACACCTGTCACTACAATGACCATTCCAAGTAACAGAGAAGGCTTCCGGGGAAAGCACCCCCTCTCTTCAGTCTTTCTATGGCCCCATTCTTTCCCCAACTCTTTTCCCTGCCCCATCCCCAACACACCACAGAGGACATTTGCCCCTCCACATTCCAAAATAATCAGCAAGGAAAGCAACAAAACAAAGTGAAACTTTGATGCCACATAAACTTGGTTCGAAACTCAGTTCAGCCACCTCTCACTCTGTGGCCTTGGGCAAGTTACTTTGTGTCTCTAAACCTCAGTTTTCTTATCTGCAAAACAGGGAGAGTAAAGCATAGTTATACACTTGTTGGGTACAGAAAAGTTCCCAGCATGACACCTGGTCCCTTCCCTCCTTCTCCAGGGGAAATACTCTCACCCCTCTGGGTACCATTTCCTGCCCAGTGACGATCCTGCCAGTCAGGCCTGCACAGTGATGCCTGGGAGACCTCCCTGACCACACAAAATGACTTTCTCTTCCTCTAAGAGCTTCCCCTAATTTGCTTTGCACTCAGGCCATTTTGTTTTTTAAGACCCTTTGCATCTAGGGAAACTCACACGCACATGTACGTATATTTAATGACCTGCACGTTAAATACTGCATGCACCTGATGTTTTATGCAAGTTCAAACTCTCTGAAAGGCACACCCAAAGGACTAACAATGGTTGAGAAACATCATTGTTTGATGAGTCCTAGAAGTATGCTGTGAGAGAGGAAACGGGGTGGGGGAGGTGAGAACTACCACTGTTTGAACAGCCCCTGTGAAGCTCTGTGCTAGGAACACTGCATCAGTTTATTTTTCATCCCCCAAACGTAGTCAGGGGAGGAGGGCCTGGTCTCTATCTCCAGAGGAAACGGCCGCAGGTCGAAGCACTAATCAAGGGTAGAGGGGGACCTGGAAGCCAGAGCCCCCAGCTCCAAAGCTCAGGCTCTATTCCATGTTCCAAAAGCACGTGCCAGACACAAAAGACAGAGTAGCAGGGAGACCCGCAGGCCCTGTGAGTTTCACAGGAGCGAGGCAAAGTATGCATGAAGCAAGAAAGATAACTATGACGTCGGAAGAATGATTGCAGAGCAGTGTAAAGTCTAAGGGCGAGTAAATGCACCTAAAGCAGGGCCAGTCAGCCTTACGAGTACAAAGGACTGAGCACAGGAGGGAGTCACCACAGATGGTTTCTGGAGGAGGGGAGAGGAAGATGCAGAAGACAGAAAGTAGCCAGAGGTGTCAAAGTTGGGGATACCCATCTGAAATGCGCAGTGGCAGGCAGGACTTTTTTTTTTTTAATCAGATTCTAGAGAAAAATAAACCTCTTTGCTGGCTAGAAAAAACCTCTACGAATAAATGAGAAATGAGTAGTGATTTCCCCCATAGCTTCTGGACATTGCCCCATTTCCCAAAACAAACATAAACCCAAAATGAAATTAAACAGCATTCTCATGACAGAGTAGCAATTATTATTTTCTTTTTTCTAAGAACAGGAAAGAAAAAAATGAACTGGGAGGAGCAAGAAACAATTGCTGTCATTAGCAACAATAAAATCACGACAGCTGGATGTAAAGATTTACAGTTTCTTCAAAGAGCTATCATATATCGTGATCTCATTCAGTTCCCACTTCCACGAAGTGAGATTGTCAGGAGAGCCTCGTGGAAATGGAAAGGCACAACCCAAAGCACAGAGCAGACCTAGGACTTGAACCAGTGTCTCAGCCAGGATTTCAGGAATGGGGCTCCACCAGGGTTTGCCTGGCATGAGGGCTGATGCTGCTATCAGTGGAAAGGAAATGAGGAGAGGGCAGAAAGCTGAGGCAGACAGACACAGCGGGTTGTCCCCCACCAGCTCTTCTTCTTGTCTCTCTTGCTGAGCACATGACCACCCAGAATAAAGACCACATTTCCCAGGATCCTCTGCAGCTAGGTGTGGCCAGGTTACCAAGTTCCAGCCCATGTGGTGTGAACAAAAGCAATATGACAATTTCCTAGCCTTGTTCTCAAAATGGAAAAGTTCAGCCAGCCCACCCCCTCCCTTCTTTCTGATTTCTGGAAAAAGAACATATGGCGGACGCTGGAACAGCCACATTGGATCCTGATAGGGAAGCTGTGTGCTGAAGAGGGCAGAGAAGCCCGCGTCTCTGAGCACCCACTGCAGAGCAGCCAGACCAACCCTGAACTTTCAGGAAACAGGCCTTGTTGATGCTGCCGGGGCTCTCTGTCGCTGTCCAGCACCAGAAAACCACCTGCGAACTAATGAAGAAGCTTGGCCAATAACCCTGCCACTTTCCAAACTCCAGAGCCTTCTCAGTTGCTCGGATTCAACAAGCCCATAACTATTTATTAAGCAGCGATCATGTGTCTAAAGTCTCCTAAGAGTATCTTTACAGCCTCCTGGGAGATGTGCCCCATATCCTTTTTTAAAAACCAGTATATTGGTATAGAATGCAAAAAGGCATATTCAGCAAAGGTGAAATGAAAAGACATAAGAAGTATTTAAATAAGATGATGAGGGAGGCAGAGAGAAGTGTAAATCGGTTTGCAGATAATCTAGGCTGAAGGGAAACCACAAAGCAGAGTGCAAGTAGGCGAGGGGGTGGGGTCCAGGGCCCGGGGTGCAGCCCTTTCCCCCAGGAGAGAAGGTGATATAAAGAAACCACCAGGGGTGAGCCCACTGACTGTCTGGGAGCTCCCAGGCCTGGGGTGGGGTGGGGGTGGAGTGACTGAAGCACTGATCTCCATGAGATCTGCTCAGCAGAAGAGCAAGAGGAGGGGTCTTCTGGACTAAACAGATGCTCCCAAAGGTCCCTGCAGCACTGACATTCTCTCTAATTTGAAGAAGGCGAGGTGGGGAGGACGGGGGGAAATGAATTCAAAGAGACAGGTGTCGTGCGGAGCTGAGGTAGGAGACCAAGTGTTCCACGTTTTGGGGAGGGGGGTGTCTGGAGTAGGAGGACAGCGTCTAGACCCCCTGCCATTGTCAGAGAGAAGGGAAATGAATGTGGCTTAATTGTAATGACAGGATGACAGCAATGACATTTGAGGAGAGAATCAGAAAAGTGCAAAGTTTATTTATAAAAAGTGGAAATGTCTCTTCACCAGGAAATTCTCCCTGGAGAGCTCCCCAAGACAAGGTCATGCCCCTAACCTGGGGGACTCTCCCCCTAACAGCCCCTCCTTCTTTAAGAGACCCCCCTCAGAGGCTGGGGAGGCTCAGCCCACAGTGAGGGCTCCCTCTCCAGGCCTCAGCCACTGAGTCGTGGCTGACAGGGCCTGTCTCTGTCCTCCCCACAGCCCCCACCACCATCAGATTGCAGACTCCCCGAGAGCGCCACCCACAGGGGTGGTCTCCAAATCCTTAGCACATAGTAGGGTCTGTCGGGGAGGCACTCAGTGTGAGCCTGTTGAAAGGGGGACATCCTCTCCCCTGTGTCACACAGAGGGCCAGAGTGGTCTTGTGTTTCACGCAGCGTCACCAACACACAGGAAATGTGCAAAAAGGCGTGAGGAGTCCACTCACCACACCCCAGGGTGAGACCTTGCAGGAGACCCCTGGAGACCCACCTGAGCGCATGGAGCTCGGGGCAGGGGCTGGCTTGCCCCTGGCCCAGGACAAGTCCCCAGAATGGAAGTCAGCACACCAGTTGGAGACGCTGTGAATCGCCTGCACCCACAGCTAATCACAAATACTCATTTTAGACAATAGTTTTCACCTCTTCCTATTGCATTTTTTTTTTTTAAATCAGAACTGAGAAAGGTAGGCAACATTGAAAATACTTAGTGTTCCTGCTTCCCGGCATCCTCTGGGGAATTGGCCGAGTTCTAATGAGATACTCAGTGCCAGAGAGCAGGGAGAAGCAACAGAAGGCCTTTGGATAATCTATATCATAGCTAATACACTGCAACAGAATAGCCAAGAAATAATATTACCAACACATGTAAAATCCAATGCCAAGAGGAAAAGATAAATCACAATGTAACCAGTAGTTCAAAATCTCACTGGCTCTGTGTCTCTCTCTACCGCTTTAGGAATGGGGGCCTGACCACCAGGGTGACTGGGGACAGAGAAGCACGGACTCGTTGGCATAAATGCAGGATGAGGCCAATGCTCCCTGTCACCAGAGGTGCCAATGCTGGGGTCAGTCCAACCCCATGAGCCACGCAGTCAGGACATAAGTGCGCACATGTCCACACACAGGCAAAGCAAAATAAAAGAGGACCCCACAAATCTAATTAGACACCAGCACCATCCTGAACGATGGCTGCTCGGAAGGTGAGTTTACAAGGGTAATTGCCACCGCATTACACAGAGTGCAATAACTCTGTTGTCAGCACAAGAATTTGTCAGACATGTCACGCGGAAAGTGGAACAGCTGTAACTGTGACAGGTGGCTGAAAAATGGCAGCTTTCCAAAACACCTGGTGCCCCGAGTCTGTACCCAAATCTTGTTCTTAAATTAAAACAACAACAATGATAAACAAGCACACACAATGCTGCCCGTGCAGAATGCTGGCTTGTTCAAGTTCACGGAGAGAACGTTCCAAGTGCTGGTGTGTCAGCTGGAGAAGCTGGTGGACTCCGTTCTCAGCCTGCCCAGCGCAGGAGGGTCCCCAGGAGGAGCCGGGCTTCCAATTCAGAGAGGCCTGGGTCCAAGCCCTGTCTCTCCTGCCTACCAGCCCCATGTCCTCTGAGCTTCAAGTCCTTACAGGATGGAGATGACAATCTCTCAGGGACAGAAGTCCCGTGAGCAGCAGAGAGCGTGTGTACAGCGCTTAGCACAGTGACTAGCACAACTGTTCAGGAAACGGTGTTCCTGTTAAGTAGACTCACCTACCTGAACATCAGACTTGGCTGCAGAGGCGACTACCTTGCGTTACACTTTAAAGAAATGGGAACATCACCCAGCTCTGAGAAGGGGGGAAAGAAGAGAGGTGATAATAATTGTTTGAGGTTTTCCTTGGAGACCATGCCCGGGGAAGTATGCTCTCCGTAGAAGAATGGTTTGGGAAAAACAAACTGCTTACCCGTGTTCTGTGCCTCCAGAACTATTTTCTTTTCTGCCAGCTAAAAAGTTGCAAGGAAGTCTCCTTGGATTTGAAAGCCCTGAGGGGACCATGAAATGGGGCCCATTTTCTAACTGACCACTCTTAACAAATTTTCTGTAATGGATATAATGAGGCGTTTCGATTTACAAAGTGTCTCATCTCCCTGCAAAGAGACAGACACTGTGCCCAGAGCGCACTGTGCCTGCTTGTCACCGGTGCCCCCAGACTCACAGGACTGCTGCACACTGTGCCCCCAAAACGGGCGCTCCCGGGGCTGAAACAGTCCTGGAAGAGCAAAGACCTTAAATCCTTTCACACGACGTGAGAAAGCACCTCAAATTCCAATTAAGCTAAAGCAATTAGCTACCCACAGACACTGAACACTGTCTCCCACGGTCAGGCAATCATCTCTGTTAAAACCCATTTTAAAGCAAGAAGCAAACCCAACAGCTTCAACCGGTAAACACTTCCCATGAGCCAATTACCCCTTAGATACATGCAGTAAACACTCCGAGGCCAGCTCTGTGCCTTGCCGAGAGGACTTTTGTGCAAGGACTGCCATCAGGCATGATGGGGTGGTGGCAAATGTGACAATTTGGGGTAAAACCCACTTGCAGAAGGGGGTGCCGAATCTCTGCTGGGCTGGACAAAGCAAGACAAGCCTCGGGTTTCCCTGGTCTTGGAGTTCCCTGGTTGGGATGAGGAGCAATGTGTCAACTCCACCCCGAGGACGACATCAAGCCAAAGGGTTTCTGCCTGCTGGAACCAGAATGCAGCTTCCTCACATGAGACCAGACTGCTAACCAAAGTGATGCTTCATGGGAGGACTGTCCTCTCCCATGTCACAATTTGTCACTGACATGCATTTGGCAGGTTCACCATGAGTCCAATCCACTCCAGTTTACGTGCTTTCTCCGGCCCTGTTAGGTCCACTCCTCCCCTGAGAGTCTCTTTGGTGAAGGTAGCCCATTGTTTCCAGCCCGAGGCTATGTCCAGAACTGGCAATAGCATCTGCTACGCAATGGTTGGTGGGTAAGTTATTGAGATGCAAGTACCTTCCTCAAGAACTAGGGTTGTTTTGTTTTTAATCCAATCAAGTGAATCCGATACCCCATTGTCTCTCAACTGAACAAGAGCCTTTTCTCGTATTTCCTTTGTTTCGGGTGTTTTGTTTGCATTTGAGACATTTCTTAACCATCAAGCAAACATCAATAATATTGATCTAGATGCGCACTGTCCAATATAAATAAGATTCAAATTTTTCCTAGGAGCCAGATTTAAAAAGCAAAGAGAAATATGAAATTGTAATAGAATATTTAACCCGCTACATCAAAAATATTACCGTTTTAATGTATATTCAATATGAAGGATAATCAATGCGAGAACTCACATTCTCTTTTCCGACTTTCTCTTCCTGGTACCCTGTTGAACTGTGCAGATCTATAGCTTTGCTTAACTTGACATTACCAAATTGTATGAGCAGCACACAAGTCATTTTCGTTTTATAAAAATCTACCTCTACGTGTTCAGATATGGATAGAAAATCATCTGTAAGGGAGACACCAAAAGGTAACGATAGTTATCTCTGAGAGGCAGATGGATGGCCTTTCTTTTCCACTTTGTGCTTTTTTAGTATTTTCTAAATTTCTTTGCAATAAACATGTAATTTTTCATTATCGGGAAAACTATCAAGCTAGTCTTTAAAAAGAAATCTCTCCCTCATTTTAAGTTATTACACCCCTGGTCCTGCCAGCACTCCAGCCATTACCTTATTTCCAGCCAACAGAAGGGAAGACCAAACGGTACGCCTCCTGCCCAGCCCCAGCCACAGTCATACTTACAGCCAATCATCATGATGGCCACTGCAAAGATCTTCTCGATGTCTGTGGACGGGGCGATGTTTCCAAAGCCCACGCTGGTGAGGCTGGTCATGGTGAAATACAGCGAGGAGATGTAGACAGAATTCTTGCTGGGACCACCTTCCCATTTCCCTGAGCCAGACCCGTTAAACTGGTAAGGAGTGCCAATGTCCATCGCCAGTTGGTAGAGCCAGCTGTTGTTGCGGATGGTCTTGGTGTCCTCATCGAAGATCTCATAGTCCCCGATGCTGTACCAAATGCAGGCCATCCAGTGAGCAGCCAGCCCGAACACACACACCAGCAGGACCAGCACGGCAGCTCCGTACTCGATGTAGTGGTCCAGCTTCCGGGCCACTCGCCCCAGGCGGAGCAGCCGGACGACCTTCAGAGAGCTGAACAGGCTGCTGATGCCCTGGGAGCAGAGGAGCACAGAGTCAGGGCTGAGAAGCAGACACTACTCCGTCACGTCCCCTGCCCTCCTCCCGCCGGCTGTTTCCTCCAGCATGGTGCATTCCCACCGCATGCAATAGTATGCATCCCTTAAACATTGTTTTAACGTAAGTCATGATATGGAAAAATGCTCACATGTATTTGTGTCCTTATTCACAATAAAACTAGAATTTTATTCCAAGGTATATGGAAGGGAGATCTCCATTAGTTTTTTTCCTACTTCCATTCAAAAGCAAAACAAACAAACAAACAAACCAGCCAAATAAAAATAGAATTATTATGCAGAAGTACATAAATATATATGAGCATTTTTCCCATGTCATGAGTTGTTTTACAACAATTTTAAGGGTTGTGTAATATTTCATATCAAGTAATATGAAATATTTTAAGAGTTGCATAGCATTTATTTCATATTGTAAAATCTTTCATTCTAATTATACTGTGCCTATGTATACAAATATTCATGTGTTGGAAAATGGTCAGGAAACACACATGGGAAGACATGTAAAACATTATCAGTGGTTATTGCTACATTGTCTAGTTAGGGAATTACAGGCAATTTTTTTGTTATACTTGTATACATATTTTTTACACTTGTATATATTTACTTAATTTCTATGACTAAAATTTCTATTACTTTTATAATTAGAAAAAATATATTTAAAAAACAGTTTTTGAAAAAGATAAAATGGCCTGGCCAGTGTGGCTCAATGGTTGAGCATCAACCCATGCACCAAGAGGTCACTGGTTCGATGCTTGGTCAGAGCACATGCCCAGGTTGTGGGCCTGATCCCCAGTTGGGGGCATGCAAGAGGCAGCCAATCGATGTTCTCTCTCATCAATGTTTCTATCTCTCTCTCTCTCCCTTCCTCTCTCTCTAAAATCAATAAAGAAAAAGAAAAAAAATTTTTTTAAATAAAATAAAAAGATAAAAACAAATGAAAGAAACAGCTGAGAAGAATTGAGATTCTGTTTTCTCAGAAAAGTTATAAATTATTGGAAGATGATGTCGCTTCTGTCAGGCAGGGATTATACAACCAGACATCATGTGCTTGAACACATCAATCAAGGACTCTCAGCTAAAAGGAACCCTCTGATGTCACCTGGTCAAGCCTCCCGCTTTCTAGTTGGTGTCTGATGATCCCACCAGGAAAGCTCTAGTCTCTGAACAGTTCCCTAGGGAACAGCTCTGTGGTAGTGGAAAGAACACCGGAGTAGAAATCTGGAAAATGGGTTCTGAGCCCCACATAAGCCACTAACTTGTTGTGTGGATTTGGACAATTCAGTTACCTCTCGGTTTCCTTGTCTAGACAAGGAGGGAGGTAGACTAGAGGATCTCCAAATCTGCACACACTAATCTACTCTTATTTCCAAAAGAAACTGAAAGGTGTTAGAGAAGCTACACCATTCAAAACCTCAAAACTGATTTCAAGGGAGATTTCCATTAACTTTTCCTACTTCCACCGAAAAGCAAGTAAGCAATCAAAATAAGACTTCGGTCTCCCTGACACAGCACAAGTCCATCAGGACGAGGCCCTTCCTTAAGCAGAGTGAATGACTTCTCACTATTCTAAACACGCACAGTTCCCAGGCCATTGCTATTCTCTCTCGTCCCCTTAATGACAAGCCCCAGCTCAGGTCATATCACAGACAGAAGGATCATGTGTAAATACTGTCTGACAAACATGTGTAAGTGATTTTGGAGTTTCACCAAGGCTGTGTCCTCTTTCTGGGCACACAGCTAAAATGCATTTCCCAGCCTTTTTCCATCTGGGTGGGTCTCAGGACTAGTTCTCACCAACGGGACATGAGGTGAAATGTGTGTCACTTCCAGGCCAAGGCAGCTAAAAGTAAGAGTGCTTTCTCTGCATGCTTGCTCTTCCCCTGGCATGCTTTCCAGAGGAAGCTAGTGAGACCTTGAGGCCAAGGACTGAAGATGGTGAACGTACAGATGGAAGGAGCCTGGGTCCCTAAACGATGATGTAACACCCTCTCCCCGCCAGTTAACTTCAATCGTATTGTTATATGAATGGAAAATGAAGCCTCTAAAATCAGCCACTGAAACTTTGGGGGATATTTGTTAGAGGCTGTATCATTAACCTTCCCTGACATGTGAGCACTCAGACCACGTGCCTTGTCGAGAAAGAACATAGGATCAGGTTGCCACACACATTCTTTTGTTGAGATGAGGGGAGGGGAGGTGGGATTTACTGCCCTTTTTAAAAAAATAAACAGTTTTGTTGCCATAAAACTTACAACAGAAAAAATCATTTCTTGTCCAACATATACCAGCAAATGGATAATAATGGATTTTTCTAAGCCAAGGGTCAATTCATCCAAACTGCCAACCTCGACAAAATTTACCTTTGGTGTGTCCGTTACTCCTCCCTGGGTCCCCTTTTCCCTCCATGTGCTTTTCTCAAACCTGCCACGCAGCAAAGACTGACAAAATCCCTTATATTAGGTAAGATACAAAAGACTGATGAGGATAAATGGATAACCTCCCTCCACAGGGCATTTGCATTTTAGCAGAGGAAAACTGACTTCCACTAACAGAATTAAAAGCACCAATCGCCTGGATGAAGGAGACATTTTGGGATGCAAAGGAGCCTTTAGGATGACTCAGAAATCAAACACTTGTAAGCAGCCACCTACCCTCCACCTTCGTATAAGGAGGTGCCTGAAATCATCTTTCAAAGCAGCTCCACTCTCAGGCAGAACTTACTACCCGGGGCAAAACCGCCTTGTCATCCTTCCTCACTCATACTCACTTCAGAGCAACAATCACAGGGAACCTACTATGGGCTCCTGTGCTACAGCTGCAGGGAAGAGGTGGGAATGACGCTGTCTTCTAGCTCACTATTGTATCTTCAGTGCCTGGCCCACGGAAGATGCTTGATAGAAAGAAAAGAGGGAGGAAGCAAAGGCATAATAACTGATGAGAGAAGCATGATATGATTAGTGAAAAGATATTTCTACTAAGAATCACAGAACCTGAGAGCTGAGAGGGGACATAGAAGTCATCTCGTCCAGCTCCTCTGAGTACAGCAAGGTCTCCTCAAGCACCCTTAAGGAATAGTCATTCCACCTCTCCTTTGAACCCTCCCCTGAGCTGCTACCTCAAAGATCCCATTCTGTGGCAGTCATTCATGAACACGAATGATTGGGCTCTCATCGCCTTCCTTACCTCCCCTCTGCTCCATCTGTACTTCATCCCTTCTCCCTTCTCCACCCCTTCCCGATGACCATAACAACACATGCAACCACTACCCAAAGGTCATGCTGTCCTCTGCCAACCACGCCAGTTGTCTCGAGCATCCCACACAGTGGGAGCACATCTGCATATCTTAGCCTGCTCAAGGGGCCCCCTCAGCCCATACTGCCTGGCTCCCTGGTTCCTGCCACCTGTTACTAGTTATCCTTCAGGCCTGCTACTATGCTACTAGTCCTCCTTCAGGGCTGCCACTACTGCCACCTGAAAGCCCTCAACAACTACCCTGTAGTCCCAACCACTCACTCACTCCTCCAGATGTCCGTGGTAATCTGTATCCATTACCAGTTGAACATAATGCTTTGCATTATAGTTTTCTGTAGCCATTCCCTGACGTACATCAGGAACTACATCTTCCTGAAGGCCGAAGCTACTTGGTATTCATGTTAGACGCCTCCTATTGGGTTGAACAGCATCCTGCCAGATTCATGTCTTTCCCAGAACCTCAGAATGTGACCTTATTTGGAAATAGGATCGTTGCAGATATAGTTAAGTTAAGATGAGGTCCTAGAGTGGGCCCTTGATCCAGTGTGACTGGTGTTCTTATAAGAAGAGAAGAAGAAATAGATGCAGAGAGAGAGCGCCACATGATTTCCAAAGCAGCGACAGGAACGGTGTAATGCAAACCAAGGAATGCCAAGGATTATCGGCAACACCAGAAGCTAAGAGGAAACCATGGAACAGACTCTCTCCTAGAACCTTCAGAGAGAACACGGCCTTCCTGACACTTTGATTTCAGAACACAGCCTCCTGAACTATGACAGAATAAAATTCTGTTGTACTAAGCCACCCACTTTGTGGTAATATGTCATGGCAGCCCTAGGAAACTAATATACCTACACAGGTGTAAAGCCAGCTCCTTCCCAGAAAGGGTCTCAAACATCTAAACTGAATCAAAGAGTTTAGATTACTAGAGAATTTTTTTCTCATTTTAAGGAGCCTTTGGAACAATATAAAGCATGCACTTCCTCACTGTGTTATTTATCTGTGTGCACACGGATACTCTATTACGCGGTCTTGCATAAGTTCTCTTTCATTGCACTAACAGCTGGAATCCCAGCTGCTTAAAAGCATTTCAAGCTATTAATTTGTTTTTTGTCTTATTTGCCTCAAGTTCAGTAGATGCAATAAATAAAACAGAATATGCCAAAGTGTTGTTGTTTTTTTTATTTTAGAATAAAAACACGACAGCACCATATAGTAGAGAATCACATTTTCCTAGGGACTTCTTGTACCAGAAAACCTATCTCACATTCTAAATGGCTCCAAAGAGTTTTTTTTATGACAACCTTAAAATTATGAAGAACCAAGAATTTCAAGTGGAGTCAACATAGATGAAGAGATGGTGAGAACTCATGCTGGGGAGCTCATCACTGAAGGCCAACAGCGATGCCGGGAAGGAAGCCTTCCGAAATCTAAAGAACCTCAGTTGTGATAATGATGCAATTCACATTGAAATGGACATTTGGCAATTACCAGAATCATTGTGTGAGAATGACTGGGTGTTACCTTTTTATCCAGACTAAATAAATCATTCTGTTAACTTGGGCTTTATCTTGCCTTTTCAACTAGCCAGATTCAACAGTTTTCTGCTCCTTTTTCTTTTTGGGCCACAGGCTCGGAAATGACACCGTCACAGGCTGGTGACAATGTGTTACTCAAAAGAACAACTTGATCTTCCAGGTCTTTAAATATTCCCCCCCCCCCCCCCCCCCGGCTTCCAGGTCTATATGGTGACATGATGGCATCTATAGCAAATTCTGCAGGTACATTTAATTTGTTTTTATTGCTCATGATTACTCTTCTCCCACGTGCTCCTCCAGCCAAAGGCCTCCTTCACATGCTTCCCTCGGAAACTTGCTCCCAAGGAGCTGTGACAACAGGAAATCCAGTGTTCTGGATTTACTGCTTTGCTAACAGAGCTTGGTTGGTTTGCTGTCTTGAAAACAGAGGTGGCTTCAAGAATAAATGCTCCATGACGGCCCCGCCACCCTGAGAACGGCAGATCCATTTCAACGCCACAATGGAACAAACTGGCTAACTAGATCTTACGGGAAGTTACTCACTGAAGCTTAATATAATTTGCTTTCTTTCCTTTTTTTTGCTCATAAGTACTTTTCAAAATGGATTTGAGTGAGAGAGGAAGGGAGAGGGATAGAGAGAGAGAAACATCAATGTGAGAGAGAAACATGGATCTGTTGCCTCCCGTATGCGCCCTGACCGGGGATCAAACCCTCAACCTGGGCGTGTGCCTTGACCCAGAATCAAACTCGTGACCCTTCAGTGCCCAGGACTACGCTCCAATCAACTGAGCCACACTGGCCAGGGCATTAAATATAATTTGTTGCCCTTCTATTGCTTCAAGATTTTACTTTAGGCTTGTTTAATTCAGTTCAGCTATCATTTCCTGAAAACCTAGTACAGGAAGACATAGCCAAGAGCTACCAGTGATAGAAAAATAGTCCCCTGCCCTCGTGTTACCTACAATCAGGCCACAGAGGAAATTACAGCCCGCAGACGACTGCATTGTAGCAGCAAAACACCAGTGAGCTGCCGCTACAAAGACTGCCCGAGCACAGGCCCTGAGGCTGCACACAAAGGGAATTTTTTTCTAGTTCATTGAACAGGGCTGTTGAGCATATTCAGGGGAAGGATGTGGTTACCGAGTAGAAGGGATAGCTTGTGACCTTCCATGGGTTTAATCCAATAATATATCCAAAAGGCACATCTGTGATCTCCATAGAAAACCATCATTGAAGGAAGTTTAGAAATACTGCTTAAAACCTTCTCTTTTTGTTTACAGTTCTGACCGTGAAATAAACTGTCTTCAGACGAGATAAGACACCATCAGGCTCTTTGGCTTTCTAGAGGTGCTAAAAATGGACATTGTCCCCTTGGCCAAATAAAACCCAAAAGATACAGAAGAGAAAATCTGGTTTTATCAAGCCATGTTTCTGTCTTTCTCAGAATGCTGATCTCGGGCTCTCTTTCTTCCAGGGAAGTGGAAGGAATCCAAGAAGCCTAGATGGAACCATGCCTCATACTGAAGGGGGCAATGAAGTCACCTTGTGTCTGCACCCTGACACTGAGGCAGAATGAGCCATGCCCTTAACTTGCTTTAGGCCAATTTGATTAAACGCCCAGAGAGCACAGCATGTCCGGGTCTGGTGCAGGTGAGACCCCAGTGACTTCCACGAGGGCTGCGTCTGTAAGCGCTTTCAGCACTGGGGCCTGACCAGGGCATCGCCCACTCATCACTGCCTGGCCAGAGCTCTAGATCTGAACCAGTGCTACCGTAAAAGCATCCCCTCGGCTAGTCACATCCGAGAACACAGCTGGGGCCTCCTGCCACGTGATGATGCTCTATTCAACGAGCAAGAGCGATGCACATCATTCCCTACGCTGTCTAGCTTGGCTTTAAAAGACACACTCCCTCCTTCCCCACACATAATCCACTTCGGTCTCATCCTCACCCAAAACCAAGCTCCAAGTAAGAAGGCGGAAGCCCTTCGAAGCTGTAAAGAAGCGCCCGCAAGGGTAGCCTCCTGACCAGTACCAGGAATCTGCGGTGTGGCCTTGAGGCTCCTCCGGGCGGGCAGGCAGAGAAGGCTCACGCAGCTGGTGCGGATGCACGCAAGCTTCCCCAGAATTTGGCACAGCAAAGTGCAGATACCTGGGTTGCATCTGAGAATTAGGGAAGATGCATTTTCCCAGAGCTCAGGACTAGCTCACCCGCCTTGGGCAAATGAAAGCCACGGGGGCAGAGCAAGGACAAGAGCCAGGCAAGCCACTGGGAACACTTCTGAGGGGTCCCAGTGTCCCTGGAGCAGGCTGTGGGGGTGTGCTGAGCCCCAGGACGCTTCCAGGGGTCTGGGCTACTGGAATGACACACAGGGCATTGAGAAGGGGCAGGGAAAAACAGACGGGGGCATCAGAATACTCCAGAAAAACAGCATGGCCATAACTTCAGGGATTCCTACTCTACGACAGTAAGGACGCCTTCAGCTAGAAGGAGGGTCGGCGCTTCACCTGCAGTGTTGCCCGTGGTTTCACTCTGCCCCATCTTCACAGACAGATTTAAAGCCCTCGAGGGCCATTTCTCCTTCAGCCTCAGCAGTGAGTGGTGACTCCGGACTCTTCCATTCCAGGAAGCAGCTGGCATACACAGAGCTCCACTCTGCTGCCATCTGGCCTTCTGAGGGTCAGTCCCTGCAGCAATGGTCTAAGGCAAAAGTATGGCTCCTTTAAAAGGCTTCTGGTCAACATAGCTCTGAGCGTTCTAGAAGCCAGCAGAAGTCTGTAAGGACAGTCACCATTCTGTGGGCTTAAAATAAGCAGTAACTACAACTTCAGGGAATAAGAGAGGCCACGGAAAAGAGACATCGTCAGGGAGAGCCAGGCCCTGCCTCTGGCACACAGTCTGAGCAGCCCGGGGACCCTGGGAACCTCTCTTGGCCTCCTGTCCTCACCTGCGAAGTGGGGAGAAATGCACTTACACAGGGTTGGCGCTCACAGAAGAATTCGTTGTTAGATGAGAGGTGGTCGCCTTGCTCCCCCCCAGCTGTAAACATCCAGCCAAAAGGGTAGCGGGGGAGTCCCAAAGGGGAGAGCTTATTTACCCTCAGCCAGAAGGAGAGAAGGATCTGAAATGTCAGAAAGAAGTCACCTCCGGGTGACCATTAATAAACAGGGCATTTTCCCTCTCTCTGAAAAGCTGCCAACAGCAAGTAAAGGTTTTCGACTAAAACAGCTGCGCAAGCTGAAGGAGAGTGGGCAGCAGCCCGCCTCGCGCTCCTGGACACGCAGTCCCCGGGGGTCGGGGAAGTCGCCCTCACCTGATCAGGGTACGAAAGGCCAGGGATTCCTGAAATAACGAAAACGCATAGAATACAATCTACGCCTAGGTATTTGTATTTCTAAGCTCACTTTAAAAGATCTAGCACTTCTTTGATTACAGTTAGAAATCACTAAAATAACAAACATGCCACTTAGAAGTTTATTTTTTTAATATTTTTTTCTTTTATTGATTTTATAGAGAGAGGAAGGGAGAGGGAGAGAAAGATAGAAACATCGATGAGAGAGAACATTGATTGGCCGCCTCCTGCAAGCCCCCCACTGGGGATTGGGCCCACAACCTGGGCATGTGCCCTGACCGGGAATCGAACTAGCAACCTCTTGGTGCATGGGTCAACGCTCAACCATTGAGCCACACCGGCCAGGCTAGAAGTTTATTTTAATGGAAAAGTTGTGTATAGACTCCGACCTGTCAACCCTATCCTGCTAAGTAATAGCAACAATAACGTATTAAGCCCTTGCAATATGCCAAGCAGTCCTATGTGCATGAACTCACTTAATTCTTATAAGTATTCTAATCGGATGTCTAGTATAATTCTCCCATTTTATATTGATGTATGAATTTTTATAAATTAACAGATGGACAAGCAGCCATGGAGGATGATGAGTTGTATTAATTGCAATTAGATTTTTAAAAACAATCAGTGAGATTGGCCTCTTCCATGGCTGCTCCAAAGACACAGAGCAGCCTACTCTGTCCCCTCCCCCCGTCCTCATGCACTCCGCTCCCCCAAGGCCAGCCAGACCGTAGTAGGTGAGATTGATGATTCCCACATTCTTTTTTTGTAAATCCTCACCCAAGGATATTTTTTCCATTTATCTTCAGATAGAGTGTGAGGGAGAGAGGGAGGGAGAGAGAGAGAAACATCGATGTGAGAGAGACATATCGACTGGTTGCCTCCCGCATGACCCCAACCAGGGCCAGGACCAAACCACAACCGAGGTAGGTGCCCTTGACCGGAATTGAACCCTCAACTCTTTGGTCCTCGGGCCGACGCTCTAAACGCTGAGCAAAACTGGCCAGGGCTTTTTTTTTTTATTTATTATTGAATTTATTGGGGTGGCATTGGTTCACAAAACCATACAGGTTTCAAGTGTACAACTCACCCAAACATCACCTGCACACGGCATCGCGCCCACCGCCCCAAGCAAGGCTCTTTCCGTCTCCATTCCCCTCCCCACCCAGCCCATCCCTTCCCTCTAGCTAACACCACACTGCTGTCTGTGTCTGGGTGTTATGCATATATGCTTTTTGCTTAATTCCTTCACTTCTTTCTTTTTTTTTTTTTTTTTTTTTTTTAATCCTCACCCAAGGACATTTTTTCATTTTTTGCTCGGATAGAGTAGGAGGGAGAGAGAGGAAGAGAGAGAGAAACATCGACGTGAAAGGGCCACATCGAGTGGCTGCCACCCGCACAACCAACCAGGGCCGGGGACAAACTGCAACCGAGGTACATGCCCTTAGCGGGAACCGAACCCGGGTCTCTCCGGACCGCAGGTCGACGCTCTAACCGCTGAGCCAAACCGGCCAGGGCTTCCTTCACTTCTTTCATCCAGTCCCCCAATCCCCTCCCCTCTGACAGCTGCCAGTCTGTTCCATGCGTCCTTGCCTCGGTTTCTATTTTGTTCATCCGTTTATTTTGTTCACTAGATTCCACAAGTAAGTGAGATCATGTGATATTTATCTTTCTCTGACTGGCTTATTTCACTTAGCATAATACTCTCCAGGTCCCTCCACGCTGTTGCAAAGGGTGAGATTTCTTTATTCTATTTTTATGGCCTAGTAGTACTCCATTGTGTAAATGCACCACAGCTTTTTCATCCACTCATCTACTGGTGGACACTCTCTTCCAGCAGCAAGTAGGCCGTGTTCATCCACAGCAAGTAGCAGGATGAAAAAGGAAAAAACAAAAGCAGCGGCAGAATAAAAAGATGACGTTCCTTCCATCGCGTAAAAACTTTTACTATGAAAAAGCTTTTGTGCCAACTAGGGTCTCTGGGCTGTTAAAACATGACCTGCAGCCAGGTTGGTGTGGCTCAGTGGTTGAGCATCAACCCATGGACCAAGAGGTCACTGGTTCGATTCCCAGTCAGGGCACATGCCCAGGTTGTGGGCCAAATCCCCAGTGGGGGACATGCAGGAGGCAGCCACTCAATGTTCTCTCTCATCGATGTTTCCATCTCTCTCTCCCTCTCCCTTCTTCTCTCTCTAAAATCAATAAAGAAAATTTTTTTTAAAAACATGACCTTCAGAGAGGCAGGATGGCATCCTAGGACCACCCCGGGCAGCACCTGTGTGTGGTCCGCGGGGAGTCTATAGATACAGGCTTCCCAGACTTACCAGGCTCAGGGACAGGAAGCTGGCTTCAGTTCTTTATTCAAATCACTTCACCTCACAGATGAAACCAAATGGGCATAAAAGACTCCCCAGATTCTCAGCCCCACCCCAGGCCAGGCCACTGATGCCGAGATTGAGGACGAGATTGACCCCAAAGGCCAGTGGCCAAGCTGGGGCCACTCTGCACGTCTGACCTGGTTCACAGACTATAATGAGGTGCCAGAAAAATCATTTATAGGGACGTTGTTTGGAAAGTTAAAATCAAAAGCTCTACAAGTGAGTGCTGGTGGTATTACTTCGCAATGGATTTTGAACTCATGATGCATTTATAGACATTAGTTTAACTCCCTTCCTGCTGATACTGGGACACAATCCCGTAACTGTAGACCAGAAAGCAGATGGCCAAGGGAAGCTGCCAAGAGGTGGGACCACTAAATGGCCCAGATCTAAGTGGAGGGCTGAGGACATAAGGTTTGGCACAGGAGTCCTGGGATCACAGAACTTCGGATCAGGAGGGGACCCAGGGTTATGAAGCCCATACCCCTCCTCTTACCGATAAGGACACAAAGGTGCAGAAGGACTCACTGTCCCGTGAAACGTGGGTGCTCCACTACCCATCCCAGCCCCGGCAACCTCTAATCTATGTTTTCTCTATGAATTTAACTTCTCCCCATGTAAGTGGAATCATCCAATATTTGTTCTTTTGTGCCTGTCTGGCTTTTTTCACTTAGCATAATGTTTTCAGGACTCATCCATGTTGTGGCATGTGTCAGAATGTCTTTCCTTTTTATGAATGAACAGTAGTCCACTGTGTGCACATACCACATTTTGTTTCTCCATTCACCTGCCGACAGACTCCAGAGATGTTTCCGCCTTTCGATGATTCTGAATAAAGCTGCTATGAACACTGGATGTCGGTTTGATTCCCCAGGCTGCAATAGTTTCTTCAAAATTTTGTGTTCAACTAACTCGTGCACAGCATTTACCATGTGCCAATCACTGTCTATGACAAATATGACCTCATGTAATCCTCATAACTCTTGCAAGATCAGAATTACTATTATCCCCATTTTGCAGGGAAGGAAACAGAGGCACAGGAAGATTAAGTAACTTGTCCAAGATTACAAAGTGAGTTGTCAAAGCTGGACCCAAACCCAGGCCGTCTGGGTCAGGGTGGCTAGGAGGCCAGAGCTGGGGCAAGAAAAGCAATAGTTATAAAAATGAACCTTCCAGTGGCGTCCTCTGAGAGTAGAAGCTGAAGTGTTTACAGTCGCCCATGGGGTTCATATATTCTGCACTGCTCTCTCACTTCACGACATCTCCAACCTCACCTCCCACTGTTGTCCCTCTCACTCTCTCCCCTACATGGCAGATAGGCCTACCTCAGGGCCTTTGCACTTGCTTTTTCTCTGCCTGGAACATTTGTACACCCTCATCCCCAATATCCCTTGCTTACTCACCTCCTTGGGGTCATTTCTCAAATGTAACCTTCTCAGACAAGGGCCTCCTCCATACCCCATTCACCGTCGCAATCGCCAGCCCAACACATCTACTCTTTCATTCTTCTCCAGAGCATTTATAGGCTTTACATTTAATACACGACAGGCTTTTCATTTGTGTGTTGACTGCCCTTCATACTAAAATATAAACACCAGCTGTAGCCTCAGCACCTAGAACATTGCCCCAGGCTCTCAACAATGAGGAACTGAACGGGTGACTGCCGGGCATCCACCAGCACTGAACAGTCTACAGAATTTTCCACGAATACTATCCCTTGGTTTTCATGAAATAACTGAAAACATCTTAGAGGAATCGCACCGTGAAGGTCAAACTTTACATCTCCCACTGGTCTGGGAGCAGGTCCTGGTGGCCCACGGCATAGCCTGGGGGTCCCCCCACCCACGCCCAGTAAAAGACCATGCAAAGCCATGTGTCAGAATCAGAAACCCTCTTCCATTTGCTTCATTCTGCCACCAAAACTAGGGCACCAGTTTGCGACATGGACAATCAGAGACACTGCTGGTTTCAGAAACTCCTGGATTGCTCACCCAGCTGCAGACGCAGAAATGCACTGTGCTGCCTTCTCTGGAGCATCAGCTACAACCCCAAAGTCAGACCTCACAAGAAACAGGAGGCATCGTGTCCCCAAATGTGTGTTTCAACCTCCAACTGGACTCTTCCCACCTACCTGTCCAAAACTTCCACCCTAAAAAACCGGCTCAAACATCTGCAATGAAGCCTGGTCTGAATCAACCTCTTCCTCTGCCCCACCCACCCCTGATAATGAATCCCTTCTCATTGAATTCCCACAGCATTTTGTGCTATTATTATTACAGTCCTCGTGCCCTACCTTTTACCAAAGTGTTGGCTGTGTGCATTGATCTCCTACTACATATACAAACCCTTTCTAAGTAAGACAAGTTTCTTCCCCCCTCGGCATGTCCCTGAGGCATCCAGTGCAGTCCTAGCACATAGCTGGCACTCAGTAACTGATTCCTGAATGAATGAACAAACCAGTGATCAGCTGGTGGGAGGAGCTAATAACCCTACCTTATCCTCAGCCTGGATTCCTATAACAGCCATCCAGCCAGGGCTCTCCGACTGAATCTGACCTACACATTTCAATCACGTCAGGCTATTTTTATCAAATCACTCTCCTGCTGTCCTGGCTGGTGTTGCTCAGTGGTTAGAGTGTTGGCCCATGCACTAAAGGGCCACAGGTTCGATTCCCCGTCAAGGGCACATACCTGGGTTCCAGGTTCAATCCTTAGCCCTGGTCGAGGCACGTGCAGGAGGCAACCAATCTCTCTCTCTCTCCCTCCCTCCCTTGTTCCTTCTCTCCCCCTCCCTTCCTCCCTCCCTTCTACTCTCTCTAAAAATCAATGGAAAAAAATCCTTGGGTGAGGATTAACAACAAAAAAATTACACTCCTGCTCAAAAGCCCATTTGTTGGTATTATAAATGATTACCTCTTTGACAATGTACTACCTCCAAAGCATATCAAGAGTCTTCAAAGGTTCATATCCTTTGTCCCAACAATCCTTTTACTGGATATTAATAGATAGAACAAAATCTAAAAGACAAAAGAACACCCATTCCAGAAACCTCGATGCCACCTTTGGTTTGGTTCCTCCTTCTCTCTCATCCCCCATGTATAGAGTTCTATTAATTGTGCCTCTATTTGTTTCTGGAACAAGTCCAACTTTCTCATCCGCACTGACACGGTCGTCTCTCACCTGGCTTGCTGCACCTGCCCTACTGGCCCTGCCTCCGAGCAGACCCCATCTAATTGTCTAACGTGTTCTGCACGGGCGGCTCTAACAGGCAATTCTGACGGCACTGCTCCCCCGCTCAGGCTCTTCAGTGCCGTAGGAGATAGATCGTGCTCAGCGGGGCACACCAGGCCCTTGTGACTGCCCTGACCTGTCCTCTTGCCTCCTCCCTCTCCCCTTCTCACACACCACACTCCAAGCCCACTGAGCAACCAAAATTGCTCAGACCTGCTTCTCCTTCATTTTAAGACTCTTCCCTGAGCCCCCAAGCACCCAGCAGGCACCGCGCTGTGTGCACCACTGTGCAGTCCCATGGCCAGCTTACCTGTCCCCTTGCCATCCCACATATAAGTTACTGTTGGCTTCTTGAGGGCAGGGGCTCTCAGTTTCAACACCAGTCCCCAGAACCTACCTGGCCCTGTGCCTGGCGCTAACGGAACCCCACATATAACTGCTAAGTGACCGAGGAGGCTGCTTCCGAACAAGGGTGAGCCCACCTGTTCCCCCTCCTGACAGCTCAGGCCCTACCCCATTCCTACCACTGGGGCGCTCTGCTGGAAAACGAATGTTAAAACAAATCTAAATGCTGCTCCTTGAAGTAAATAGACAATATAAGTAAAAAATATGACGTTCACCAAGACACGACTGGTAAAAGAAAGAACTGGGGACAACTTGTGTATCAGTAATTGTCCATTAAAAATAATTCACGCCCAGGCCCTGGCCGGTTTGGCTCAGCGGTTAGAGCATCGGCCTGCGGACCAGAGAGTCCCGGGTTCGGATCCCACTAAGGACATGTACCTCAGTTGCAGTTCGTCCCCGGCCCCAGCTGGGGTCATGAGGGAGGCAACCAGTCGATGTGTCTCTCTCACATCGATGTTTCTCTCTCTCTCTTCCTCCCTCTCTCCCTCCCACTTTATCTGAAGATAAAATGCAAAAATATCCTCAGGTGAGGATAAAAAAATAATAATAATAATTCACATTAACTCGGGAAAAGCATATCACTATCAGCAGACAATACTGAAAAGTAAAATGAATAGGGGATCTGGGGTCAGAAAGCCTGGCTTTACTTGCCTGCTATCTGCGCGACCCTGTGCAGGTCACTTAGTCTCTATGGCAGTTCCGTGACATGGGCGCACTCGCTCTCATCGTATGGGCTGTTGTGACAATAAAATGAAACAATGTATACAAGGCATTTTTTGTAATTTAAAACACTACATAAATAAAAATTCACTCATATGACAATTATTGTGACTATTACAGAAATGCAGTCGCCCCTTGACACTTCACGCTTTGACTTTCGCGGCTTCACTCCATCGCAGTTTTCTCAAATATATTCATTAAAAAGTTGATTGAGACAGTGAAAATGATACAGTGCACGCTTGGTTGTCTGAGTCAATTATACACCCCTGTATTACAATTACAATTAAAATTACTGTACGTATGAATTGTAGGCCTATGTATTCGAGCACCCCAGGAATCCTTCAACGCCAGGTGCAAACACTAGAGTCTGGAACGGATTAACCGCGATAAACGAAGGACGACTGTATGTTTATGACACAAAGTGAGAAAAGCCATATAGGGTAGTGCCCCCCTTTTCTGAGGGGGATCCCTCCCAAGACCCCCAGTGGACACCTAAAACTGCAGATAGTACTGAACCCTATATGTATACTATGTTTCTTCCTATACATACATACCTATGAAAAACTTTAACTCATAAATTAGGCACAGTAAAGAATTAACAGTCAGTAATAATATAGACCAATTATAACAATATACTGTAATAAAAAGTTATGTAAATGTGTTCTCTCAATGGCTGCTAAGTGACTAACAGGAGAGCAGCATAAACAGTAAGGATATGCTGCCCAGCCGGTGTGGCTCAGTGGTTGAGCATCGACCCATGCACCAAGAGGTCATCAGTTCGATTCCCGGTCAGGGCACATGCCCAGGTTGTGGGCCCGATCCCCAGTGGGGGGCATGTAGGAGGTGGCCAATCGATGTTCTCTCTCATTGATGTTTCTCTCTCCTTTTTCCCTTCCTCTCTCTCTAAAATCAATAAAGAAAAAAATTTAAAAAAAAACAAAAAACAGTAAGGATATGCTGTACAAAAAGATTATTCATGCCCCAGAAGGGACAGAGGGGGACGGTGAGAGATTTCATCACACTACTCAGAACCGAATACGATTTAAAATTTCCAAATTTCTTGTTTCTGAACACTTTCAGTTAATATTTTTGAACCACAGCTGACCACGGGTAACTGAAACCATGGAAAGTGAAATCACAGATAAGGGGGGACTACTGTACAAATATGTGTCCACCTATGTAAATGATGTGTACATTTGGATAAAGACTAGAAGGAAGTCGGCAGAAATGAAAAATTATGGGGTTAGGGTTGGGGTCAGCAAACATTTTCTGTGAAGGGCCACACAGTAAATATTTCAGGCTTTGTGGGCCATACAGTCTGACACAGCGACTCAAGTCTGCCCATTGTGGCCCAAAGCACCACAGACAGGACATTGACAAACAGGCACGTCTGTGTTCCAATGAAACTTTATGTACGGGCACTGAAATTTGAATTTCATATCATTTTCACATGCCACAAAACATCATTCTTCTCTTAAACGTTCTTCAACCACTTCAAAATGTAACCACCATTCTTAGCTCGTGGGCCATACAAAAACAGGCGGGGAGCTGGATTTGACCTGTTTGCTGATCCATGGGTTCGGTACGTGTAAACTATTTTCTTATATTATAACTTCCCTTAATGTTTTTACATAATTTTTACATTTAAAGGGGACGGGGGAGAAGATACCATGAATTCCCTGGGGTCTGCCAGAGCCATTCAGAACCGACTGAGCTCAATTCAAACATGAGCCAGCTGGCCCTCACTTCCTCTGCAAATTCACGAGCCATAAAAGCCATCCCAGTCCCAGATGTCTAGCCTCCTGTCTCCTTGAAGACCCCAGTACATGACTTGCTGATTCCTCAGCTTTGACATTTGAAGTTCCTTTCCAATGTGTCAACTCTGAAAGCCCAAATCTGACCAATTTCCTCAAAGGCAAACTCTAGGCTCACTTTCTCTGAGGAGTCTCCCCTAAGTGACCACAATCCAAATAGATCACTCCTTTTGCTTTATTAAGTAATTTGAATATATATTTTTTACACTGTCCCCAGTTGTTACATCCCAATATATGCTCTCTGCCAACACAATAGCAAGATCAAGGGCAGACCCATCATGCCTTCTGCTACTTTCCCACCTCCCACAGCATCTCCTAGAGCACTCTACACACAACACAAATGCTGGTTGAGTAAGTGGTGAGAAAAGAACCCAATCAATGGACAGGGTGCACTAGCAGCTGGTCCAGCTTCCTGCTGTTGATTTTAGTAATGATATGATCGGTGCTATCTGACACAATTAGCCATATCACCCATTATAATTATGTATCTGGTCATTATTTTGGCACGTTCCAAGCTGCTGCAAAAGTAATTATATTCTGTTCACAGAGCCACTCATGCAATTACAGGCCTTAGCAACAACATTAAGAGATAACATTATATAAAGATGCTATGAATCAATTGGCTGGGCACAGCAGTTGACAGGGAGGCTTTTTAAAAGGAAGAATGGTGGACCAAACGTGTGAAGCCGGCTTTGATCCAACACAGTATTCGGAAAACAAGTCAGTGAGTGAAGAAAAGATGATCAAGCCATACAGACACAGGGCAACAAGAACAAAAACAGATGTGTAAGTAGGAGGCAAGTTTCTTCCCCTTGGGTGTGTACGCCAAGCTCCAGGTAACAGAATCCATTGTTGGTCTTCCTCTAGAGCGCCACCTACTGCTCAGCAGGGGGAGTGCAAGTGGGAAGCTGACAGCTGAATTCCTCACTTCCCAGCCCCTTCCTCTCAAGGGCAGGCCCTGAAGCAGGGCCCCAGAATGTGTCCAGTTCCTCCCACTGGCTGCCACGGATGAAGACTGATAACTAGCATGCCAAATATTGTGCTAACTACTTTACGTGCATCATCTCATTTTCTCTTCACGGTAACTCCACGAAGTGGGTACTATCACCCTCATCTCAAGAAGGATGTAGAAACAGCTGACAAGCCCTAGTTTGAGGGATCTATGTATTGAGAATTCCCCATTTTCCAGGCAGTGTGCAGCCCTGTGCACATAAGACAAGTTCTACCTCCATGGAAATGACCTTCTATGGGAGACAGAAAAAATAAGCCAACATAAATAAATAAATAAAAGTTTCACAAGATAATATCTGAATGTATAAAGTGCTATCAAAGACATAAAATGATTCAATGGGTTAAGAAGCATTTTTCATGAAAGGGGGGAGGGGGAGAAGTTGCCCAGACAGCCTCGGCCTAGACACGCCATGAGAATCTACGCAGACTCAAACAGCATTCTCTGGGGCCTGGGATACAAAAATCCCACGGATGCGCAATGTGAAAACTGGGACAACACACAATGGAAAATACACAGAGGGTTTGTAAAGTATAGGATCCAATGGGAAAGGTGAAATGGAGATACTTATGCTAATGTATGTCTAAGAGAAGGTTCTCGATGCTTTAAGGGCACTTGAACCTACTGTGCACGTGATTTATGTAACAGGGCAGGGCCGCTGTGACATCTGCTAGTAAGTAACTTGTTGGTTTAAGCTGCCTGGCAGAAGCAGTTTCTCTCCAGATATTCTGCCGGTCAGGGCTCTAAGGGTTAATGGGATAAGCTTTCCTCAGGCAGAGGAAAACATACTGGTAATGGGATAAAACCTAGTAGATTATGCTTTTTCTGTAATAGTGTAATTTTATTAAAATATCAAAGCATTATTGTAACTGGGGGCTAGTTACTGCATATGAGAGGATTAGGCTGTCCAGGGAAAAGCTGAAACAACACAGTACAAGCAGAGTGACTCCCTAACTGAACTCTGGCCACCTCCCCTGCGCCTGTTCAACGAAATCCGCTATATGCCACACACGGTTGCCTTGGTCTTCCTCCTCGTCTCTTTATCTCCTCTCTCTCCCCGGACCCAATCCAGGGCCATATCTGAGGATTTGTCACTTCACAGGGTTGTACTGTCCTACTTATCTCCAGCCACCAAGCCCATGCAGCTGCTTCGCACTTTTATTCCTACGTCACTGGTCTTTCAAACATATTGCTATAAGCCCTTAATTTTCTCTTACTCCTCTCTGAATCTCTGTTGTAGCTATAGACATGCCTGGTTTTTGCTTTTGTGTATGCCTTTTCTTATTTTCTGGGTTAATCTCAGCAAAGTTTTGTCAGTTTGGGGAGTCTCTTCAAAGAACCAACTTTTGACATTGATGATCTCGCCTTTGTATTTTTTAAATACTTCTGCTTTCATCTTTATTATCTTCCTGCTGCCGTTTAAAGATTCATTCTGTTTTTTATTATCTTAAATTAAGTGCTTGTCTCATTTGTTTCTTCTTTCTTCTTTACTAACAGAAGCATTTAATATTTTAAATTGCTATCTAAGTAATATCTTAGCTTGGTCCTACAAGTGTTGATACGTAGTATTTTCATAGTCTTACAGGCCTAAATATGTTCTGATCTCCACTGTTAGTTCTTCTGTGATCATTAAGTTAGTCAGAGCATTGTGTACTTGAACCAGCTCACATCAGCTCAAGTGGACAATTGTTGAATCTTCAGCAAGTTTGAGAGCTGCTTGTGAAACACAGCCATTA
Source organism: Tadarida brasiliensis (assembly GCA_030848825.1). Classification (NCBI taxonomy): domain Eukaryota; kingdom Metazoa; phylum Chordata; class Mammalia; order Chiroptera; family Molossidae; genus Tadarida; species Tadarida brasiliensis. The sequence continues at coordinate 35,420,972 of CM061275.1, forward strand.
CTCAAATATAATTACATAAACTTAAAATTAAATAAATTATTATTAAAATCAAAGTCATAAATATTCAGAACACATTACTTTCCATTTTGCTCCATGCTGTTAAGGTTATTAATTCTACTGTTTCGAGATGGTGACAATATCACACAATTGATGTGTACAGTACATCCCTTCCCAGACAACGGTCTGTGCCTCATGTTGATAGGCTGAAAACGGCTGTGGGGGGAGCACATGGAAATTAGTAAACTCTATAAATCAGGATATTTTTTCTTCTGAAGCATGAGTTGTTAAATATTTATACGTTTTTACATTTGTTGTATAGTGTATGTTATTTTAGAACTTAAAGGACCTTTAAAAATGTTATGTTCTGCGAGAAATAGTGAGTTTAGTGTCCATCCAGTCCATTATTGGGTCTTTAACACATAGATATGATAAGAAGCATGTGGTAGTTCACCTTCAGGGTCAAGGGAAGGTACAGAAAAGACCCACTGGTCCTTAAAAATCCACTCGTGCAAATGCTTGTGACCTTATGTAGGCATACTGTTTACGCTCTGTTGGCTCATGCTCCCTACCCAACTATAAAGCAGTTTTTTTCCTATTATTTTTCCCAAAACACCACCCACTAAGTTCTAATAATAACATCAAACATTTGAATAGTGCTTGGTGGATTTTGAGGCATTTTTATAGACAGTGTCTCCTAATGCAAGCAATGACCCGTGAGGTGGGTATCACCATGCAGAAAGGCTGCCTCCCAGTTTCCGAGTCCGGGGCTTGCAGACCAGATTATTTCCTTGGAGCTTTTGTCCATTTAGACACCAACTCCATCCCGCGCCACCTCTGTGATTTCAGACTGCGGAGTTTAAATCTTTTTGTCAGTCCTCATCTGGAAGCCTCTCCACGGCTTTAATCATTTTCAGTTGCCCTAGAGTAACTTTTAAAAAGTTACTAATTCATACACTGGGAGAAAAGAAAAGATAGAGCCCCGCTTTGAACAAAGAAGCTATCAAAATTGGCAACCTAGTTTGTTTGCTGATGTAGACGGTCATTGTAAGAGGCAGTAAATGAGAAATTGATTTAAAAAATTCTTTTCTCAGTAGAAAATTATCATCAGGGCAAGAATCATTTCGGTTACATACACAATGGAATTTTGTTTGCTTCATGGGCAAAGGTCTGCATCAGCCGGGCAGGCTGCACTGAAGTCAGAGGACTGCAGAGAACGCACAGCAGTGAGTCTTGGGGGTTCTTCAGGCAACAGGAAAATTTCAGCCTAAAATCTTTTTTTAAAAAAAACAAAAACAAACAAACAAACCAAAACACGTCTATAACAAACTCTTTCTACAGTCTTGCTACTAACATGAGTTTTGTCTCATCTCTCTCCTTCCATTCACTGCCAAATGTCTCAGAAGAACAGTCAAACTGGCTGTCTACCTCCCATCTACTTAGCCATCTACCCTTTGGCATCTGGCATCCATCATCGATTCCATCTGCTCTGTCACATGTCAACGGTGATGCCTAATCAGCAAGTTCAAAGACTTTTCTTCATTCCCTAGCACCCACTGCATATAATTCCCATATCTATCCTTTTCGTCCAACTTCTCTCCAAACTTCTGTGTACTTACTACCTTTACTCTGACCTTTGGATATCACAATCTGGAAATCACACTGGCACTGCAAACTCAACATATCCAAAAAGGAAACAACATAACTAGAAACCTTTATTTCAGGTGCATGCTCAATAACATAACAAAAAAAAGAGATCACTTTTGCCTGTGACCCCTAGACTTATTCTCTTTGTATCTATATTCTTTCGCTATGAATAGAATCACCATCTTCTGAGACGGACAGAAATTCATGCTAACAAAGATTTTTCTCTCTCTCAACCCAATATTTAATCAATGTCAACTGAACCTATAAAACAAAGCTCCTATCCATCTATTCATCTTTCTTTTCTATTCAAATTTAAATGTTTCCAATACCATTTATAATTTTTTTCTCACAGTAGAATATTTATTTTATTTTATAGCAAGAGTAATAAAATTTTTTAAAAGATAAAAATGTCAACTATAATTTCATCAACCATAAAGTTAATACTCCATTCCCGTGTAGGCTCAGTATATATAATTTTACACAATTTAATAATAGCAAACATATAATTTTAAAGCCTGTTTTTTTAATGAGAATACTATGCACACATATTCATGTCAGTCTTTGCAGCTACTTTTGAATGAAAATATCATATTTCATCATTTTTATATTAACCATTTCAGGTAATTTATAGAATCCTTGGGATACTACACACAGAATCATCTCATCTGTTAATGAAGATTGCTTTACTTCCTTCTTTCTAATCTGAATGCCTTAACTCCTTTCCTCCCTTCCTCTTTCCCTCCCTCCTTCTCTCCCTTTTTTCCTTCCTTCCTTCCTTCCAAATCTTAGGGATAAAGCACTCAGTTTCTCACCATTATGTCGTTAGGTGTAGGTGTTTCATAGATGCCCTTTATCAGGTTAAGGGAGTTCATTTCATAGTTGTTGAGAGTTTTTATCGTGGATGGGTATTGGATTTTATTGAATGCTTTTTGCACCTATCAAAGTGATCATGTGGCCTTTTCCTTTATTCTATTAATATGGTATATTATACTAATTAATTTTTAGATATTAAAGCATCTATGCATCCCCAGGAAAAATCCCTTTTGGTCACAGTGAATAGTTCTTTTCATACGTCACCAGATTTGTTTTGTTCATATTTTGTTAAGAAGTTTTGTGTCTGTGTTCATAAGAGATACTGGTATATTGTTTTCTTATATTTTTGTTTGTCTTTGTTATAGTATGACTAGTCTCAGAGTTTTAATGTGTTGCCTCTTCTATTTTTAAAGAATTTGTGTTATTATTGACATAGATTTGACATCTATATATGTTATATACTCAACAATACATTATTATAATTATTGATTTGTACAATCTTATGTCTTACAAGGAAGTTAGCAGCAAAATAATAAAAAGATATATTTAAAAGTCTTTTTTTACTAACCTACATATTTACCATTTCTAATGCTCTTTATTTCTTCCTGGGGATTCAAGTTAAATCTAATGTCATTTCCTTGCATTCTAAAGGATTTCATTTAGTATGTCTGCTAGCAAGCAATTACTCCAGTCTTTTATTTATATATCTATGTTTTTATTAATTTTGAGAGAGAGAGGAAGGGAAATGGAGAGATGGAGAGAGAGAGAGAGAGAGAGAGAGAGAGAGAGAGAGAGAGAGAGAGAAGAAAGAAACATTGATCAACTACCTCTTGCACAACCCCCACTTGGGATCAAGCTCGCAACCCCGGGCATGTGCCCTGACTGGGAACAGAACCAGGGACATTTTGGTGCATCGGACAATGCTCAACCAACTGAGCAACACTGGCCAGGGCTACCCCAGTCTTTGTTTGTTGAAAATGTCTTTATTTTACTTTCATCTATGAAGGATAATTTTGATGGATACAGGATTCTTCATTGAATTTGGCTGAATAGAATTTTGTTTTTGTTTTCAATTTTAGCACTCTGAATAGGTCATTCCATTGTTTTCCGGCCATCTTGTTTCAGATGAGAATTCAACCTTAATTGTATCTATAAGCCTATTAGTTATTTTCAAATTTTTCACTTTGTCTTTTGCTCTGATCATTTTCTTCAACCTTTTTCTCTCTGTTCTTCAGATCAGATCATTTCTATTTATCTATCTTCAAATTTAATTGTTTTTTTCCTCTGTCATCTTGAATCTGTTGTTTAGCCCCCTAGTGAGTTTTTATTTGTTATTGTACTTTGCAACTCTAGAACTTTCATTTTATTCTGTTTTATCAACCTTCCCCAGACCCAGTCTTGGATACTCAGTCTGGTATCCAGGTGAGACCCAGTCCAACTCCAGCTGGTTTCTGAAAACTGTTTGAAAACAAATGCTCAGAGTTTAAAAGCTCATAATGGAAAAGCCTTGGACCTATGATCTGAAAGCAACATACTCACAACCTCCAGAGGCCACAAGAAAGCAGCAAGCTCAAGGGACTCAACAGGTAGCCTGAGGGTTGATCCCACACACAAACGAGCAAAAAGCAATCAAGACTCGGTTACAACAGGAGAGCACACATAATCCACACAAGGGACATTCCTAGAACACCCAGCACAGGAGATCAAGAAGACCGCACCACTGGGTCCCACAGGACACCTACTACATAAGGCCACCCCACAAAGACTGGGAGTCATAGCAGATCTATCTAATAAATAGAAAAAACAACAACAACAAAAAGACAGACAAAATGGGGAGACAAAAAAATAGGCCACAAAGGAAAGAACAAGAGCAATCTCCAAAAAAAAGAGTTAAATGAAATAGAGGCTTGCAATCTGTCAGATATAGAGTTCAAAGCAATAGTTATAAGGATGCTCAAGGAACTTAGTGAAAACTACCACAGCATGAAAAAGGACATAGAAAGCATTAAAAAAGAATCAGTCAGAAATGAAGAATACCATATCTGACATCAAGAATACACTGGAAGAAATTTTTTAAAAAGTTGGATAAAGCAGAGGATCAAATCAGCAATCTGGAAGACAAGGTGAAAAGGACATCCAATCAGAGCATCAAAAGGAAAAAGGAATTAAAAAGAATGAGGATAAGTTAAGGGAACATGAAGCATAACAACATCTGCATCATAGGGGTACCAGAAGGAGAAGAGAGCAAGCAAGGGACTGAGAACCTATTTGAGGAAATAGTGACCAAAGATTTCCTTAATCTGGTGAAGCAAAAAGACACACAAGTCCAGGAAACACAGAGCATCCAAAACAAGATGAACCCAAAGAGGACCACACCATGACACATCATAATTAAAATAGCAAAGTTGAAAGACAAAGAGATTCTTTAAAGCAGAAAGAGAAAAGCAGTTAGTTACCTATAAGGGAATTCCCATAAGACTCAGCTGATCTCTCAACAGAAACATTTCAGGCCAGAAGGATTGGCATGAAATATTCAAAGCAATGAAAAGCAAGGGTCTACAACCAAAACTATTTATGCAGAAAAACTATCATTTAAAATTGAAGGAGAAATAAAGAGCTTCCAAGACAAGAAAAGGCTAAAGGAGTTTGTTACCAACAAACAAGTATTACCAAAAAAATGTTAAAGGGCCTTCTGGAGGAGGAAGAAGAAGAAGGAAAAGGAAAAGGAGAAGGAGAAGAAACAAAAAAAGAAACAGAGTTAAAAGAATAAAATGGCAATAAATATATGCCTATCAATAATCACTTTAAATCTAAATGCTCCAATCAAAAAAGACATAGGGTAGCTGAATGGATAAGAAAGCAAGACTTTGATAAGAAAGTGTATATATATATATATATATATATATATATATATATATATATATACACACACACACACACACACATATATACATATATACATATATACATATATACATATATACATATATACATATATATATGCTGTCTACATATATATATATATGCTGTCTACATACATATATATGTCAGCATATATATATATGCTGTCTACAAGAGACCTACCTCAGAACAAAAATACATACAGACTAAAAGTAAAGTGATGGAAAAAATATTGCATGGAAATGAAAAAAGCTGGGGTAGCAATGCTTACAACTGACAAAATAGACTTCAAAACAAAGGCTATCGTTAGAGACAAAGAAGGACAAACATAATGATAAAAGGAGTAATCCAACAAGAGGATATAACTCTGGTAAAT